>OX637281.1:2420000-4820000 GCA_951799465.1 Leptophobia aripa
GGAGTGTCGGAGAGTTTCTTGCCAGTTCTTCTCGTTCGCTCTACGCCCTTGATTTGAGAACTGGCTGTAATTAGAGTCGAAATTTTTATAACTTATTTTATTAACGATTAATAAGTGTAAGTACCTTAGTGACTTATACGAATAAAGTTATTTTTGATTTGGATTTTAAAGCGATATTTGGGTATTTAAAGACAGGCAATTCTTTTTTTATGCTTATTGTACTAGTGAATATATTATAGAGTATTTACTATGGTTTTTGATATAATATGCACTCATCAGTATATTAATATGTTTCATATAGTAAGACGATGTTATATGATGTATAATCACATGAATTTGTTCAAACCTCTTTTTAAATTAATTTATTGAACTACAAAAGAGGTTTGAACTAATGCTAATAATAATTCGGGTTCCGATTGGTGTTATTGATGATTCTTTTGTAAAATTGTTGTTAACCAACTAACTTTATTAAATACAATTATTATGATAATGGTTACTGTGTTTTGGCTCATATTGCGAGTCACAAATTATAATCTTGACAATAGATAATTAAGCATAACATATAATGATGCTACGAGAAATATAAGTACTTAATAGTTAAATTAAATATAGAAATAATAAAAACTATAGACAAAATAAATGCCACTATAGATATAGATTTACTTTTTAGTTACCCTATAATTGTTTTGTGTGTACTGCTGTGTTCAAAAAGTATCGCGAATTTTGTGTTTTTTCAAAAATTATTTATTTATTCATGAATATCTATTTTGTCCCCTTCAAAGTAATTTCGTTTCGTTTTTCACATAAAATTTGATACAGGTTCTTTGATCCATTTGTTTGAATAGGTAAAAATCGAAGACGATCCAAAACACGTGCAAGCAAAACAGCTGTCAACAATTAAGTGAACATTCAAAATGGCCGAGCTTGTCGGTAATAAGTGAGAGACATGAGTGCCAACATAACGCCACAAAAAAATCTAAATTCGAATATACGTAACCCGCGAAAATTCAAAATTCGCGATAATTTTTGAACACCCCTCGTATACCTTATGTTTTATTATCATTAAGTTTCTGTTATAATAGTGTCTTAGCGTTCATGTAGGTCATAATAATTCAATATTATGTGTAATCGTAATAAAACGATTAATAAAGGAATTCAGAACAGAAGCTTATTAAGTCGTTTAATTTATGATATTATCAAATCGACGTTATAAATTATTAATTTGCATTATTATGTTATTCATAAAATGTTTATTTACACTTTGTTCCAAAAAAATAGTAGTTTTAAATAATGTTAATAGATGGTTAGTACATATAAGAGCAACGGGCGGCCATAACGGTTAAAAGCGATCTCTCCCAGTCAATCCACAGTACTGGACATTTTTGAACGCGATGTTTCATTAATTTGACGTCCAAGTTGATGTGGTCTCAATATCAGAGAACGAACTGAGTGTGTCGGGTTTGATTCCCGATACGGTAAATATTTCAGTGATTACATACCACAGACAACAAATGTTTGGCTTCAAGCTCGTTTTTGTGTCACAGCTCGCTTAATTAATCTTTACGTTAAAAAATATTACGCGATAATTTGTTAATAAACAAAACTTGCTACATTACGACATTACAACACATAATTAAGACATTAAAAATACATTTACATTTAAGATCTCTAACCATATATTACGTATAGCTTAAGGGTTTAAGCTGTACGTAATTTTAGAATTATAATATGATTGCTTTTTTTTAATAACCAACCTAAAATCGCGGGGATATGTGGGACTCAACTCCCTAACCAGGAAACCTCTGCTACTCAGAAGACCGGTGAGCCGTACCCACTAAAACAAGGGTCTACGGGGGTCGCGTTTGCATTCTACCAGAGGCTATATAATTGCCTAAGATTTACTTGGTATACCAAGACATATCTTATAAGATAAATAGACTAATAAGTCTTATAGGACAAAGCCATATCTATAATTCAATTAAATAAGATATATAATTCCGATAGATAAGATATAATATATCTTACATCTATTATACGAGTAATTTAAAAATATGAACTTAGGGTTAATAAAAACAAGAACAATACAAAACCCCAGTAAATAGGCTCTGGGGTATCTTAACAACGTATGCTGTTTATATTATAAAGAGATTCTACATAGGAGATTGGCAAATCTTCTCATTCGTACTCTAAAACAAGGATCAAGACAAGTGGAGGTCATACTCATTAAGGGTAGTAGTTCCACTGGATGAATGATGCATAAATCAGTTAAAGAATTTTGTTTTAATTGATTTAACCTGAACAAAAGTAAGTGAAAAATAATATTTATTCATTCACAGATTGTTGGACAAATATGAGTTAGTAATTCGTTAAGCTAAGAGCTTATCGCTAATAAACAATATCGTCCAGGCATCTTACAGAATAATAATAATATATTCATAGGTACAAGATGTATATTATCTGTCAATTAAATTTGACAGCTGTCATATAACAGACATAAAACGAGATTTAGAACCAATAATAATTATGGAACGATGAACGATTTAATTACGAAATAATCTCGATATAAGGTCACTTCACTATCAAGGTGTATATGGAAAAATTAATATAAAATTTGATTTAATGAATTCACAGAGTTTCACTGTTAATATTAAGTTCGTGGATTTAACTGTCATCAAAGCTTTAATAGCTTAATTTTTTAAATGCATGTCGTAACTATATTATGTACTGTGTGTTAAATAAATAAAATTTTTGTTTAGCTATATAGTTTGTTGCCCAAGGAGAAAGCTTGAGTAAATATATTTTTGAATTAAAATACTTTCGATTTAAATTTTGCTTTAATTATTTTTATATATCTGTTACTTTTTCTTTTATAATTATTAAAATATTATTTATTTTAAATTGACGAGTATCGAATATAAGTATGACTCATATTAACCTGTCTACTGCTTCTTCAAAGCATCAGAACCATTACCTAGAATATTTATTAAAAGTATGTCAAAATTTGGGTATATGCAGATTTTTCTTTTGACTTCGTATTTGAGAATATCTTGGCTAAATTATTTTTATACGTATATAAAAGATCTTACAATTTAGTTGTAAAAGCTTAATACATTAAACCCTTGTTCCCATTATTCTGATTTTAAATATTTATAGATGATGTCTAATATAGTGACATAATATGAAGACAAAGTTGGTTGACAATTAGCCTTCAATTTCTCGTAGTAAACCCGCTCTAACATGTTATGTTTGAAATCGTGACTTAAACTCGAACGAATATGAGATAGCAGGTAATCTAGTGCATTTATAGGAATCTGTTAAGCAAACATTAATTGAATAAGCCTACTATAAAACTGATTATACCAATTATCTAGTCGAATTTAACAAAAATATTTATGTTAATCACGAGATAATTGTAACAACGGCAATGAGACTGACCGATAAGTTTCTTGTGGGATCTTCTCAGCTGCGGGCGCGCAGTGAAATGTAGAGTTAG
This sequence comes from Leptophobia aripa, assembly GCA_951799465.1. Classification (NCBI taxonomy): domain Eukaryota; kingdom Metazoa; phylum Arthropoda; class Insecta; order Lepidoptera; family Pieridae; genus Leptophobia; species Leptophobia aripa. Next base: position 2,423,494 of record OX637281.1, read on the forward strand.
TTTATAGTGACGTTCAAAGGTTTTACATTTACAAAGTTTTACAGATATAAAGAATTTTGACTTTGACTTAAAAGATTCTCTATTTAAACAATTTTCGGAAATTGACGGTTTCAATTTCGATAAGTCACAGCCATGATGCGAATTGTCGAATCCCGTTCAACGAACGTCTTCAGATTTTATAATGTGACTGCAAATTTGAAAAAAATCCGCTCCGGTGTACATCAAAACTGTACTAATCAAAATTAAATATATAAAATGTCAGTACTCCATAACATTTATTTTATTTACGGTCTATACATTTCGTTTTAGCGACAAAGTTAACATTACGAACATTATTTGTGTAAACCTTGAGAATTTTCATTACTTAAATGCATTTGTATACAACATAATATATTTATATTTTTTAAACGTAAATATAATTACCTCAAAAGTAATGCAGTCCAAATTCAAAAGGTTCACAAATCAACTGTCTCCGTAACACATTCGATGGGTGTACGCGTGCGCTCAACGCAAAGTTTTCGCGGTAACTGGACGAACGCTGTGTGAACTAAAGTACCTTTTACAAAGTTGACAGTCAGTGTCACTGGTCACTTAAGTCCATATTACATGTCGATTCAGTGTCGATTGTATACAATCTTGACTCAAATCTAGACTTAATGATAGATTGCCGACGTGGAATATGGACCTAAATGTCTACTTCCGATCGTATTGCTAAGATTTTATCGTTATATAGCTATTATATTAATCAAGTAAAAATACATTTCTATAGTATTTTGTTGTATTTTAAAGATGTCACATATTTTTTTAATATTTCATTAAAGGTAACTAATATATTATATATCACTCAGCAACCTATTTTTTCAATTTCTTATTACTTGCATGAACACATCTAAAGACATTTACATTCAAGATCTTCCATCTTTTTCCAATACATGCATCTATAAAAAAGTATAATAATAATTAAGAATTTGACAATCAAAAGACGCATTAATAAATTTGCGATAAGATTCCCATGCTATTTACATTTACACAGAGTAACTTAGTAGTAGGATATAACGCGTGGTAGATCTTCCAAGGTCAACTTTGACTTTAAAGTAAGTTCTTCTCGACTCCAATAACATATACACACATAACTGTAATGAAAATTATTTGTAAAAACGTTCACATCCCAAATATCGTAGACTGAACGCATTTCCGGAAAACAACGAACTGGGAAAACCAAATACGACCCGCGATACATATTCATGTCATTCTTAGTCACGAGAGACGTCCAACGACGGATATATTAATCCGGGAACAAAAAAGAAACACGCTGAGGTACCGGGTTAGATATGTGATTAATCTTGGCAGTAGAAAAGCTACTCGGAAAAGCCTAAAGTAGTTACGTAGTGACTTACAATTTGAATTAATAAATTATAGAACTCTTTTTACTACTCCTATATAGTAAATTTCATTCGCTTATTAAAGGTATTTAAAATTCATATATTATTTTCAATTTTTTTTAAACTGTATTCTAAGTTACGTAATTGTGTATTTAATTTTTAATTACATTAAAACCAATATTTATATATTATCTTAACTATTAAACTACACAAATTAAAACTACAACACTGAAATAAATTCTAAAAGTCTCGTCCTTGTCGCAGAGTACCCATAATGATGTATCGCGTTGCTTATTCGCTGAGAAAAATTTGGTCATCAGTTCTTGGGTCGCCGGTACTGACCAGTTGCCTACTATTAGTAATGAATTATACAGGGGTAAAAATGCTTATGTATTGCCACCCAAGAACCGCGACCTGGTGCTTTTCACGCTCAATATATAAGCATCGAGATGTAGAGAAAATGCTTCTCCCGCTAGAAAAAATATATTTTTTTTTTAAATTATGGGTACAATAATTAAACGCCTATCATTCGTGTAATTCTAAAATATTATTATGTTTATTTTAATATTTAATTAAAAATACCTTAAGTTATTGTGCCATTGTTATTAATATGTAGAAATTAAAGATTTTCGGATTTTATGTTTATTTCGTTTAATATAAACCCTAAAACGCAAGTTAACGAGACCTAAGTTTCAAAATTAAAATTATATGATAAATTAGGTATAAATTATTTGCTCAATCCAAGCAGAAGCATATATATTTATATATTTTAGGTGTTAAAATTACAGTTGGTTTTTCATTATATTAACGAAATAATTTCTCGTACGGTAAAAGAAAATCCCAGCACATCAATGCTGGGATTTTCTTGCGTGATAAAGAAATCATTAATCTGTAACCTATATATATACTTATATTCATACTAAGAAGCCATATTAAGAAGCCTATGTACCTAAGTATATGTGTTTTTCTTAGTACAATATTTGTGTACTTACAAAGTATATATATATATATATATAAGTTGCTTGTAAATACCCATGATTTGCCAAGGATCTTATTTTGCATAAAATAAAAATGACATGGTAATACACAATGAAGGTTTGTGAAATGTTTGAATACCGTGTAATTAAATAAGATACACTGCCATTGTTTTGATAGTAACGCAAAATATCATATTTCATTTCACATATTTAAATTTTTTAAAGGATCTTAAGCAATTATGTATATTTATATCATAACTTTATGTGGCTGGCTCTTAAAAAATCGTGGTAACACACTAATTATTCCATACTGGCTAAGCTTTTATTGCTTTTTTTATCTTCATTTGAAATTGTGGTATGTTTTGTAAATATATATGATTATAACATAAAAGTTAAGGCAATAATAACACAAAGAAACACGAATTTGATAATAATAATCAATTCGCTGTATCGCAATGCTTATACGAAATTATTTAAGTTTTTGGTTAAATCTAAAGATATAGTTTGCCTTTTTTTAACATTAATGGAGATATTCAAAACACTTAAAAAAACAGTTTAGATGATGTCTTGTATTAAGTCATCTATCATAATTAGAGTAATACAACAATTTGGTAGCCGACCTTGTCAAAAGTTTTTGCCATTTATGTTTTAACAGACAATTAGGTCATAGGTGAATGAAAAAAACACATAGACTATAATCGTTTTTATGAAGATGATTCTTTGGTTTACGAGTAATTAACTTTTTCATACACGAATAAATAAAATATAGATACTCTATAATCAGTCATAGAGTCCTATCGATGTCAAGTTAAGTGAAATATACTTCATTTTTCAAATGGTTTAAGCCTGCGATCCTTAATCGTAGTATGTCCCGGCTGGATAGGGCACCAAAAAGGTTCATTGTCACTAAAAAAGCCCGACAATACTCGAAGCCTCCTGTAGTTGCAAATTTTCCTCGACGCGGTAAGCAATTCAATTAAAGTGACCCTGCCTGCTCGTTTGCATCTTGTTACATAAAAATGGTTTGCTTTTTTCTTATAGGATCCTTTAGTTATAATACTGTAACTGGTAGCTGGTTCTGTAACTTGGTGGTGCGCAGGATTTAATTATCTAGATTTGAATCTCATATTTATAAACACCGTTTATATATGATTGTTTGGTTGTTTTTTAAAATTGTATACCTGTAATGCTGTGCATCCCTATAATTTATGCACATACATGCCTTGTGTGTTTTTTTTTGTAATTTGGTACGGGTTATGTTTGTATGTGTGTAGTTGGTGTGCCTTATTAAATAAATAAAATAAAATAAAAATATCTATTATATTCCCTAATTTAATTAACCGATATAAAACGGTCTGTATATTGTGCGTTTATACCAAGTCCTTATAGTTTACACAAGCCAAGTACGATAAATTATCATGGTTAATTTAAATACGTAAACGTTATAAAACGCGTATCCAATCACGATTTCCTTCATCCTCACGTTGTCAAGTCCATTTAGCAATGTAATTTGTAAAACAATAGGGTATAATACGCATAACTTATACACAGAGTAAAAAAGTATACCAACAATTGTCTGATATACATGTTGTTTATGAATAATATTGTATGACATTAAATTAATCTGTATTTTGTAATTAGCTAGGGATTTCCTTGACTTCATTGGGATTTCACGGCGTTGTCTACGATGCGTTGTATACGCATCTCGGACGTTGTATTTTAAATTGTCAATCGTTTGTAATTAATAAGTAAATTATTAAATTGTAGTACTATGTAAAAGCGAACTAAGCCCAAACTAGCTTTGTTGTTTATATAATTAAATCTTAACAATTGTTCTTACTTCCTGGTTATGACAGTACGAATAATTAAAACTTTATAATAATACTGAAAGTGGTATGAATCGAGCCAAGTTATTTACTGCAAAACGCAAGTGCAGCGTAGTTCCCAAGGTTGATAGCGATCGATGTCTGTACAAATATTTAAATGTATCAAGTAGAATCTGTGAATATTTTTTTGCTTTGTTAATTGAATCACCAAAAATGTTTATATAAACTGCAAGATTCTTACCTTCTTCAGTCTAAATTAATAATAATGAATTAATGAATATGTTCGTTGTTTAGAAATATTCAGGTGTTATTAAGGATGTAATGAAATATACTCTCGTGTGGTCCTATAATATTTAAGACAAATATTATTGGTGATAAGCGTTATTTACCTTAAGTATACCTATAACAGACCAAAGTGACCATCGGTAAGTTCTTTTGTTTATCGCCCGAGAAGTTATGAGATTGCATTAGTACAAACCCGACTAATATAACAGAGTAATGGTTTTTTTCTTAATTATCATTTAAGGTTGAGTTTTTTTATTAATATTAGTTACAAAACCTTTGAGTCTTAATTATGAAAGGTGAGTGTTTAGAGAGAATAGCTAAGACTATGTAGGACGCGAAGTTTGCATTATTTGCTATAATTATAATGTAATGTCACAACTGTCATGTCATACACGTACGTAACATTATGGTTATGTTGAACAATTACTTGATGTAATTGTGTCATGATATAGTCGGTATGGAATATATGACGTTTGATTGATGGCTTCTATAAATACACATTTATCGTGATTTTACGAGACACCTTATTACCAGATAACTTTATAGTTGTAGACTATAACACTACTCTATATATCTTTATAGTTGTGTACTTACTCTTTCATTCTGTCTCTTGGCGAAGAGTGGTGGTTTACCGATAGCAACTCTTTTGGAGTTATATTGAATTCAAGGCTGCGTCTTCGGATCATCCTGTTGTATGGGATAACCCATTGCCCGTTCGGGCAAGAAACCGGAGATCCGGAATCTGGAGAATAGTGGAGACAGATAGTCCGTTATTACACTTTGCTGACCACAACGATCAGACATATTATATCGTATTCTAGATATACATTCGTGGGCAGCAATAATGACACCAGGTTTAAATTTGTTAATTGTCAGACGTTAGAATAATAAAATAAAAAGAGCATAATTTGTTTTTTTTACTGTTGATAATCGAAAAAAATTTAAACAAAAAAACTATGGTCTGCTCCTTCGTAACGCTTGGCAGAGACCACATTGCATGACGTAGTCTTGATGGACACCATTTAAAGATATTTAAGAAAATAAATTACATTTAAATTAACTCGTTTACTTACTCTTTCAACTGTTGACCTCGTCTGCTCTCTATATTTCACAATCAATAGTAGGTATATTATTAAATTAACATTATATGCATTCTAGTAATAAAGACATTACAATTATTTTTTTGTAATTTATCATAAGAAATAAAGAGATCTAGATACGACAGATCAATTATAATTTAATACCGAGAAAACAATTTCCCAGAAGCAATAAAACCGGTCGGACGTAACACGTGATTTATAAAAGTACCTGTTTGGCGCCAAAATTTAAGTTATACGGGAACTGGGGTAATTTCATTTTAATATCTATATTTAAACCACGAGGCTATTGCCAACAAATTCACACGTGACGAAATATATACCACTTATGTTGCGTATTAATTTCGATGTTAAGTTAAAACCGTGTTATGTAGTCTGTATTTTAATATATAATTTCGACCGTACAAATTCAAAAAATTAATTGTACGCTCAATGATTTATTAATTATACTCTGTTGACAGATAATGCAAAAACGCTCCAAGACCTGTTGATTTTGAATTTGGAATATCGATATTGTTAGTAAATATTTAAACAACCAAAGAGGTTGATTACGATAATATTATAAAAACGGTACTGGCTGTCAAAAACTAAACTCGCAATAAAAAAGATGCTTTAACAGAAAAAGCGCGCGAAATTAAATTTTACATTTGGCTTTGACGGATAGACGTTAGTAATCAGCTTTAATTAGAATAGATAAAGCGTACTCGAAAGAAAAACAAAAGATGGTGTCTCTCACATAGTTGACTAATGTAAAAATAATATTTCTTGGATAAAGTTTAACTATCAAATAATTTTATCGCGTTACTTAAGTTAAACATTAAAGAATAAAAATTGTAGTATGTGCTCTAGATATGACCCTTGGCTGACTCAAGTGATAGCAAGGTACTAAAATGACAAGGTCAACATTCTTGAATGAATTCTTTCGAATGTGATTTATCATATAGTTATTTTATTAAATTGATTGTAAGAACATTAATAAGTCATACTTTATAATATGTTAGATAATAAATTGTCATATTGAAAGAAGGAAATATAGTTTTGTCTATGGGTAAGTACTCATAATGTATTATCTAGATTATTTTTATATTTATCCATTATATGGTTAATTAACTCAATGATAATTCAAATGAATTGTGTGATTCATAATTTTTTTTTCGTCGCCGTATAATCTGTGCGTCTGTTATAACAGAATTCGATGTTTTTTAATTTTCAGAGAGTATATTACTACTATTTATAGAACTGTGTGAAACGATAATAAAAAGGTTTTATTGAAACCTTTTAAAAGTCGATTGTAAGTTATTAATTGGAGTCAACTTAAATGCATATACCTGTTCCGTATCGAGTTATGAATTATTTAATCTCGTTTTGTATCACGATTCTGATCCGGTAGCTGTACAAGTGATTGTACAAGAAATTTAATTCCTCGTTGTATTCGCTTTAAAGGTGTCATATCATTTCAATATTATTAAACTAGTCGGCTCGAATATGACGCATATAATCGTAATATGTTCGTTTAATTTATTATAATTATAATAAATAAAGACTAATAGATTCAAAGAGATAATAAATTCTTGATTCCTACCGGTTGCTTGAAAGCCCTATTCAGCTTTTAAGGCCGCCTTATATCCCGTGTTTCTTGATTTTTGATTATTATTATTCTATCATACTGTTAGTGTCTTAAGTAAGTAAAGAGTATTTATTATTAATATTAATGACTAGAAGAGACTTATAATGACTACAACAATAACAACATAAAATTTACTAACTTTTCTTGATCAAGTTCAAAATCAAAAGCTCCAATAGCCGCCGAGCGTGTAAGTAGTTAGACCTTTGTCTGTCCCATAGGAAACAGATGTCACATATAAATAAATGACTCTATTTAAATTATATCAATAAACGTTAACAATATTCAAATAGCAATGATGAATGAATTTAGATGAAACGATAATATCATCACGGTAATTGCATGTCGACGTCGGCATTTCTATTGCACATAACTTACCATAATTGTAAACATTATGTCAAATAGTTAATCGCTATCAGAACCCACACACCATTGTTTACAGTTTTGACATCTAATTGTGCGAAATGATATATCATTCGCGCGTAACTCTGTCATACATTTAACATGTTGAAAAGCTTTGTATAAAAGTTTAATAGACACAAGACATACACCATCTCGGCATCAGCCTCATTTTGTATTGAAATACTAGATGTCCGGAAGGAATTAAGGAAATTACATTATGAGGCCCAAAAACTACTGTTATACGGAGAATTGAATATAGAAACTGTGAAACAAAATTATAATCTATGCACATACGAATGTCATTTGTCAATGAGATTGTAATCATGAATTGAATTTATAATTCGCACTGCCTATTTAATATGCAACATTAGATATTATATTTTATTATATTATTTCCTAATTAGTGTTTTAGATATCAATCTTTTAATAAACAAATAATAAGAAACTTTTCGTTCCGCCATTAATACACAATCGATCATACGTTTATTTTATATATTTAAGCAATATATAAAAAAACAATTCTGTACCTGTGACTGTGTATATAACATATTTTATCTGTGAAACATGCTTTTAGGATGCCTCTGTATTTTTGTCATATATCTTTTTCTGTTATTGTATTTTTGTGATGTGTCGTCTGTTTTGTTTCCGTAAAATAAGTAAAAATATATAAAAGATAATTTAAACGTAGTCTCGTTGATTAAAAACAATTATTAATACTGAATTTTGTTCATTTTTTTATCTTAATAATAATAAGTCAATTTAATTGGTTTGTTTATTGTAGATAATTGCAGGGGAAGTTGTTGTGTTGTCAGTTTAAAAAGGCCTCTTCCTTTTAAAGGGGGAGAAAGGGGTTAAAATGAGGAGTAGGGACTAGAAGAAGAAGAAAGGTAAATATGGTTATTGGGTCTTATGTACCTTACTTAATAAAAAGATTTTGACTTTGACTTTGTGGCACACTATTGTTTCATATTTTCAATTTAAGTAACGAAATTTTGTAAATACAATTTGAATTTAACCTCAATACAATATTTCCTACTAATCGTGATGTATTATTCGCTTTAGTACCTTGTTACATTTTGATTCCGAGAAATGTGTTGCTAAATATTTCTGATTCATTCAGTGAATGGAAGGATAAAACAAATCGTACTTAGTTCTAAAAGTCAACTCACTTTTAATGTTGTCAAAACAACATTCTTTTAATATTGTCTGTATAACAAGACTAAAATTATAATAAATTTACTTAAGAAAAATAAGTTTTAAACTACAAACGAAAGGTATAAAATCTAAAAAAGTTTATAAGGCTTAATATCAAATCAAATTAAAAGTATCATTATTCAAATAGGTTACACATGGTACTCGTTAAAAAAAGAACTTGACTCTACATTTACCACTAGTTCCCAAGTCAAAAGCGTAGAGCAGCAAGAAGAACTGGCAACAACTCTCCGCCACTCCTTTATTATGTTTTACGGTTGTGATGATCTTCAATCATTACACCATGCACAAGCAATGGATCAATATCTATCTAATATATAAAATTCTCGTGTCACAGTTTTCGTTCCCTTACTCCTCCGAAACGGGTTAACCGATTCTCCTGAAATTTTCTGAGCATATTCAGTAGGTCTGAGAATCGGCTAACATCTATTTTGCTCTCAAAATCTCATATTTTCTATTTTTTTTTGGCAAAACGACGTTTATCGGGATCAGCTAGTATTATATAAAAAAATAAAAAATAACTTTGACTATCATCGGTGGGCATAGCGAAATAGAAGCACACATTTACGTTATAGTGAGTATAACCCGCTAACACACAGTACACCGAGACTAATCCACGAAATCTCCGATAGACAACCCTTATAAAAGAAAGTTACGCATTATTAGAACTAGTTGATGATTACTTAAGTTTGTCATAAACAATACTAAGTTATGTTACCCAACAAAACTATACACTATTCGTTTTTTGACTAATTATATTATATTGTTTAATTATACAGTGCAGACAAAGAATGTACCGTGCCCTCGTTCGTGTTTCGATCACGATTTTATTCCCACTTTACCGGTACAAACATTCTTTACAAACATATTTATCACTTAAGCAGACCTTGCTACATTTTTAGTTGTTTTAATTTGAGGTCACGAAAGCATTGTCCCTTGGTTAAATAAAAATCTTCATAGGTTCCATGTCTAAGTTTACCTGCTTGAACTGATATGAAGGTCTGTAAGCATATAAACTTAAAATTATAAGCAATGCTAAGCTTAAGACTCCCGAAAAATAGTGTATTTTTGTAGTGCGCAAAGTCAACCGGCATTTTATTATCGATCTCTATAGCTGTATACACAAAAATAATAATTCATTTACAATGATTTAAATGGTGAACATTAATTATATACCGTACCTAATAGGTATTGTCCACAAGTGCCGTGGACTAGTTTTATGTAATTTAAATTCTGCCACGCCCAAATTGTTCATTTTACGAACTTGCGACTAGCCCTGGCTTTGTATTTGAAGTTTCAAATATGTTTTTTTTTTGCACCCGTTTCGTAATTAATTTATTTAAATATATTACTGTTTTATATTATATAGCTTCGATAATATATGTTCTATTATATTACTGTAGGACACAACAATCTGCGTCCGTACCAGGCTGACACATTTATATATTTAAAAGCCTTATTTTAAATAAAGAGCGAAATATTACTTTAAGTAGAATTTAAAATATTTTTAAGAGTTAATTCTTAGCCACTATATTGAATGATGAGAGAGTTTTTTTTGTTATTCAACTTGATGTCCTGTATCCTCTCGATGTAGCAGAGATCCACAGTGATCCTCCTTCTCATTTTATCACGGTTAAAGTGTTTCCAGAATAGCACCGGATATCCGGGAGGGCCTCACTTCCGTTCCCCTTGAGAGAGAAATTCAATCATCTTAATACCTTCTCAGAAAGTGTCAAACTAAACATCTGATCAGATTTAAGAGATTTCGAGGTATGTTTGAGAATAATAGTTGTAATAGTCGCTTAAGTGTGAGTATTATTATAATTTACTGCAAAACGTTGAACAATTAACTTTCACAATAGTTGTCGACCTCGGCGGAACAGGAAGTTGGGGAAATGATCGATCTAGTGACGCAGCCTTGCTCCGACGAGCGTATTTCCTGATGTAACGAGATCGAAGTGACATACCAGATCTTCCCCCGATTTCGGAGTTTTAAGGTTTATAGAACTGTAATCATTCAAACTCAAAATATCTTTATTCAAGTAGGTATTAAACTTAATTACGCAGACACTCACAAATTCATGCATGAAGCATTGACTTTATATACTGTATATAAAACAAAGTAGATTAAAAAAAATTGAGACGCAGTGCCATCTAATGTGTAAAAGTTTGTGCGTCATCTACAATATATCTAAATAACTACGGTAGTAAATTTTAAAGTGATTGTGATGATTTTGGATACAGCGCCATCTCTGAAAACTAAAAAGAACTATGAGAACGTTTATCTAGAGGCTATATATCTCTAAATAACTATAGTATTTAATGTGATTGATTAGTGCACCATCTGTGATGAGTGTTAAAACTGTATTTTGTGTGTAGCGCCATCTGTGAAAGCTCAAAGGAACTATGGACGTATTTATCTAGTAAGCACATAAAATATCGACAGTCTGATTATGATATTGTTACAATACTATGAGATGTCGGTATTACTTTATTGCCTCAGGTGATTGTTATTAGCCATCTTAGTATTCCAACCTGATTTGTTAGTCTGAAAAGATTTATTTCACCTAACTTTTATTATCTCTTTTATAAACCCATAAAATGTCCTCACTAATATCCCTGTTTTTTCCCTTACATTTACGGAATAACAAAAGTTGTTTTCTGACTTTTATCGCTAACACTAAAGAATTTTGTCACCGATATAAAAACACTCCAAGCATACATAACAAGGTCACAGGAGTATTATAAACAACATCGACCCAAATCGGCAGGCAGCGCGGCGCCTGTCTCACTTAGCCTTCAAAGGAGTTCGGTTCGCTACTGAACAATGTAACCTAATTACTATTTTAATCAAAATGCCACAAAAATAGGCACGACAGGTGATATATTGTCTCTAAAGCTTTTTCTATTTTTAATATTTTTTTTGTAAGTTTTAATATAAATTGAACGCAGAATAATTATTTGAATATATGCTAGTTTATCTAGCCTCAATGACTAAGACTATTGAGTAACTTATATCTGACTCAATTTCCTATGTTTTAATATTTCCATACTAATGTTATAAATGCGAAAATATCTCTGTCTGTATGTATGTTGGGCTTTCACGCTCAAACTGACTGAAACTACTGAAACGAATTTGAAGAACTTTGGTATCGACATATACCAAACTTTAAGGAAAGGGTTTTTTATCGCGAAAAAAAGGGTTTGAATGGGTTCAAATAAAGAATGTATAAGAGGATAATGTATGGGTTTGTTTAAAGTTTTTACTAGATTTCTGCCATTTTTAAACCGATTTGCCAAATTTATTTTATATTTAAACCATGCGAAGTCGCGTATTGTCGCGTATTAATACAATAATAGAAGCACTTTTTTCATGTTTTGTTAAAATAACTCTTAGATCTTCTATTGTTTTTTATTTCTTGATTATTAGCTATGTTAAATACAACCATTGACATAAGTTTTTATATCTTTTTCCTTATTTGTCTGTTTGTCCTTTGTAATGAATAATTAAAAATTCTCGTTCAAACTTTAAGATAGATTCTACTCGGTAGATACATTTATTAATTAATTTGATTATTAAATATTGAGCTAAGCAAGTTACTAAAAAAATGATATTTTATTTAAATATATAGATTATAAAAATATACTATTAAATATGGTAAATGCGAACCTTGCCACGTTCCTATGTTTGATAACTGACGACTCATCGATACTATAGTTATTGTTATTCTTAATGTTGCATTGAATTTTCCGATATAATGACTTGCGTCATTACAGGTAATAATGCGAAGCAAATTAAAGGATCACCCACTGATTTATAGTTGGTCACACTAAGCTGTAATTAAAGTAAATAATAGCAAAAAATATATATTTAAATTTATATAATTACTAGCTGACTCGACAGACGTTGCTTTGCCATAGAAATTGTTTCTAGTGTGGACTAAAAATAACTAATTAAATGACGATTGATCAGTTATCGACCGGAGATTACTAAAAAATAGGGGTTGATGATAGAAGTGTAAAAATTTAGGGTTCTTTTTAGTATTTGTAATGACATATTATAAAAAAATAGAATCAAAAAAATCCAGCAGAAAATAAAGAAAAACTATTTAAGGGTGAACAAGGAGGAGGAGTGTGAAAAATACATTTTGACCAATTCTCACACCTACTGAATACGCATATAAAATTTGGTGATAATCAGTCAAGCCGTTTCGTAGGAGTGCGGTAACTAACACTGTGACAGGGAATTTTTTTTTTTGTCACAAAAAAATGTAAGGTTGGAAAAATATGACCTCTTTGATTTTAACCTACGAATCACTAAGCATTTAGAAAATTAATAACTCGACACAATATCTTTTGAATATATTTTTAGTTAGCATTTATCGTAAACTATCCTATTTTGTAATGTAACTGTTTATATTTTTAGTTTAAAATTAGCTTATTTTCCCTGTTTTACTTAGTTTAATGTATGCTGTGTATTGTATTCTTCGCACCTTTTGGACAAGTCACATTCGGACTCATAAGTATTCTTTTATTTTGTTGATTGCCTGGAAGAGATCGCTTATTGAAGCGGAATTAACATAATTGATCTTACTATTTTTGTGAATAAATAAACAAAACAACCCCAGCGGCTTTTTATCCAGTATGAGCCTCGTTGTTTTCAAAATAAAAAATAAATTGCCGTTCAAAGACATTTTCCGTTCAAGCCTGCGTGCCAAAGAATGTCGAGAGAGTGCACGCGATGTCGTCAATAAAAGCGCTAAGCTTACACAAATAGGACACTAATCTTTATTATGAATGCATTAAACTGTTCGTTATTTTTACAACAAATTGATATAAATTCACAGTTGAAAATTTTATGCAAAATTTCATAACCTTTTTTTTCGCGATAATTAGCCTATGCCCTTCCCTAAAGTTTATACTATCTCCATACTAAATTATATCTTAATCGGTTCAGTTGTTAAAGTCTTACTTAACCGTAAACGAATACTTAGAGGACAAAGATCATTTTAATGTGTCGGCAGTTGGCTCAACATTGGGACAGTTTAATTCTTGAGTAGCCTTACAATGCTTTAGTTATTTGAATTGTAAGTAACATAATTTTGTATTAAATGTTTATTTTAGAACAGCATCTATCGAGTTTCTCGCCGGTTCTTCTCGTTAGATAACCTAACGAACCGGTGGTAGGGTAAAAATTAACGATTCTAAAGTGTCTTTATAAAGACCTACTTGAATAAAGATATTTTGAGTTTGAAAGCGATACATACATACATACTTTAGCATTTATAATATTAGTTTGGATAATTACTATACGTTATATAAGGTGTCTGGTAGCTTTTTACACCAAAAACATTTGTATTCACATCACATTCTGATAGACTAAACGGAAGCTCGCGAGGCTGCATTTACTGAAGTGTATAAAAGTGTACAGTCACAAAAGTCCCTGAAGAGCCGAATTCGATATGAGGTATCACAGCTTCTAGACAACTTTTATCACGCTTTTTAACTGTGTAAGTTGTACATGATATGATAAATATGTTACGATAGCTGAGAAGTTTCCTGACGTAGGCGTAATTAAGCTGACCTAGTTCCTCACAATAGTCTAGCTAATACGCCGGGTTTGTGTTCAATATTTTTTTTATAATTAAATGTCAAAAACATGAGCCAATTATATATATAAATGTCAGACAGTGTAGCCTCTTGTTAATAACCACGATTTAATCTATAAGTAGAATAAAAACATTTAGAAATAAGAGAAAATCTAAAAAAAAATACTTTATATGTCGCAAATTGTGTTTCATTTGTCTAATCCCTAAAAATATTTTTTAGGAATTAGACACCCCTGTTAGGGATGGTTTGCAGTTAGCACTATCCACCCACCTTTTAATTACTCAAATGTGAAATGTTTAATACTTTAAGATTAGTATTAGTCAATATAACGCATTAGTTAGAATGCCGGAGTGTAACTCTTAAATCTTTTGGCGCCATATGAAACCAAATATTGTCTTACGGACAGCCAACAACCAGCAACACAAATTTACACGCTTTGTATACTATAGACATATGGGTGTCCTATACCCCTTTAACATACTCAACCTTATTTGTCTTAGGAATGGGGACAACTCAACTGGAACCTCACCGCCATTTGCTATTGCTAGTACTTGTCCAACGTGGTCGTAGTCAATAACCACCCAAGAATACTAAAAAAAATATTA
Source organism: Leptophobia aripa (assembly GCA_951799465.1). Lineage (NCBI taxonomy): Eukaryota > Metazoa > Arthropoda > Insecta > Lepidoptera > Pieridae > Leptophobia > Leptophobia aripa. The sequence goes on from OX637281.1 coordinate 2,438,514, forward strand.
TACCGAACGAATATAATAATATATTTCAATTATATTTCAGAAGAAGTATTTAATTTCTCACTTCTATACAAGACATGTTTGTATCTTTGGAAAGCAGCTTTTAATGGAGCTCAAATACTCCTACCCGTATCTAAATAAATAAAATGGTAACAGAGAAGTATTTGCATTGTAAAAGAGGTTGTATGGAAGAAATATTTGACTTTTTAAACCTTATATTGTATAAACTAAATCAGTTTTATTAGGCCGTGATTGTAATCATCTTCCATAAAAAAACATACTCTAGAATCTAGATCAAGCGAGCGCTTTACAACATTCGAGTGCTTTACAAAAGTACTTTCCACAATAATACAGCAGAATACAATATATTAAACTCAAACTCAAAATATCTTTATTCAAGTAGGTCTTTATTTACTTTTGAATCTACTTTTACACTACCACCGGTTCGTAAGACAGTCATCTACCGAGAAGAACCGGAAAGAAACTCGATAGCTGCTCTTTTAAAATAAACAATTAATACAAAATTATGTTTATTAAGGCTACTCAAAAATTGAACTGTCCCGATGCTGAGCCAATTGCCGACACGTTAAAGGGATCTTTGTCCTCTAAATATTCGTTTACGGTATAGTATGCCTTTTCAACCAAAATACTCTTTACGCGTGTTTCAAATATTATTAAGCTTTAGCTAGAATCGTAAACACTACTATTAACACTATCATAGTAAGCGATATATTCAAACGGGAATTGAAAATTATTCATAGAAAGTTTTGTCACATTTTTATTTTGCGGTTAAGGAAACCAGTATGACGACGTTATATAGTTTTCATGGTTATTTATTGAGATTTTGTTATTCGAGCACACAACGCTGTCCAACAGCGTTATAAATAAATGGAATGTTATAATAAATGTTATAAACAAATTCACTGCAATCCGTAAAACACTGATCTTATTAAGTAAAAATATTTATCATATATATTATTGGTTATAAATTGATAGAATTTTAAAATTATCCGATGTTATGTTTGTATTGAATTGATTAAATTTTGTTAGTGAAATAATGGAATTTTAATTTAAAAACTACTTAACTTTTATCGTAACATTTGAAACGAACTATTAGTATTACAATTACTAGTTAAGTTAATAGTAAATGCCGCCAAAATTATTTGTAATCCTTGTAGGATCAAACTGTAAATAACTTTGAATTCTGATGTGATATGTTAGTATTACATACATCGTATTGATTTTATACACTATATCTTATACAACAGATATTTCAATAATTAAATAATAATAAATAAACACAAAATATTCTTAATATTAGTAACTTAAAATAAAACAAAACACAAAACTAAAACAAATTTAAAAACTTTGGTTGTATTCTTATTATTTTACATTTATATGATATACATCTAATAACATTTTATTGACACATTACGATTAGTTCTTAAGACGATATCTTCATATCATAGGAAAAGTATGTCGAGACACGAAAAACACGAGAGATCTGATTAAATAAATAAAAGTTTTGATTAAGGATCGGAAGAATTGTCACCCTACGAAGCGTAAATGCGTTGGACGGCGACGCGTTGGCGGCAAGCTATTCTTGCGATCAGTCTCGACCGTTCGTTACTACTGTACACTTGTTCTGAAGAATATTTAACATAATGGGTCGATGTGTTGCGTTTACCCTGGCTGCCCTGCTAGCGACGATTGACATCGGTATGTTTTGTCCTATATTTGCTAAAATTATGACCTATAAACTGGCCGGGTATTAATATCTATCGGAACGTTGGTCTGGAATAGTTTTAAAGTAGTTAAAAAACTTTTCGTACAACTTACTTCTAATAGTTATAAAGAATCAAGTAGGTGCCTGGTAGTCAGTACCGGTGATCCAAGAGCTGGTGCTTTCCTTGCTTAGCGTGTAAGCATCGCGATACAGCGAGGTAATGCCGCCAGCATTGTGGGTAGTCTGCCACAGGGACCAAACTTTTTAAATTTGTTTTAGTTTTGTGTTTTGTTTTATTTTAAGTTACTTATTTTATATAGGTTAATATTAAGAATATAGTTATTAAATAATTCACATACGAACACTTTATGTTATTACAAGTGCGCTCGAAATTCAAAAAAATATTCGTTTGTTTGTCTTAAATATTTTAGTAACTTTTAAAAGCACGTTAGTCAGTTTATAAAGAATAATATTAGTTTAGTTTTAATGTGTTTTTCTATTACGATATTGTAACGTCAATTTACCTCCAATACAAACAAACAAAGAGGAAAATAGTAAACGTACAAGAATATGGAAAACTTGATCAGCGCCTTGTGTGCAAATCTGGAACTAAACGGAAAGACAAACACATCGTTAGACAATGGTCCGTACGTTAATACAAGCGAAATGTCTATATTTATCTTAATAATATTAGTATGTTGTGAGACTTAAATTAATAAATTTAATAACTTAAAATTTAAGCGGCAGAATAGGAAAGCTGGCGGTATTTCCTTGCTGTATCGTTGAGAGAGAAAAGCACCTGACCAGGTCACCAGTACTGACTATCAAGCGCCTACTTACGTCTTTAATAAGCGCCTGTGTACCTAAGTTCGAAATGTCTCTCTCCAATAGAAACAAATTCAAAGTTACTATTTTGCGTAATAGTACTAAAACTTTATACTGAATTACATGCAACATTGAAAGCGTCCGAAAGCAAACCTTCTTTCAACAATGTAAGCTCATCTGAATGGAATTTTACAGAAAGTATCGTAAAACTAAACTTCCAACAATATGACTGTGTAATAAAAGAGATTGAAATCTCCATAGCTGCCAAATTAGGGTGCTAAATGGGGTCGTTTTATTTCAAAATAACACATAAGTGCCAGGGGCTTACATTGTTACGATAAACACAAGGTTTTTATTTATTTATTTAAACATACCAATAACACACATACAAACATAACTTAAACAAAACTACAAAAACACAGACTTGTATGTGTATACATTTATGTGTGTGCATAAATTAAAGGTATGCAGAGCATTACAGGTATGAATAGAAAAGAAAAATTTGGCAAGCAACAAAACAATAATATACAAAAACTATACATACAGAACACCAATTATGAAAGAAGGAAAACAATAAATAAATATTACTATAAGTTTTAGTTACCATCCGTAGATAGAACATGCATGTACCTCTTGGAGTTGCAAGTATCCATGGCGGTCAGACCCTTACTCAAAGTGACCTGCCAGCTCGTTTCCCTCTTGTTTTATAAATTGCGAACTGTTTTAGCGGCCAAATTGTAAACATTTACTAGTAGCAGTGGGTTAGTGAATCACCACTTATAAAAATAATACTTTTATTAATAACTTTAAAACCTGAAATAAGAGCTTGTGTAGCTGTGTAGCTAGAGCTTGTTTAAAAATTGATCTAAAAGAGAAGTTTCTATTGATTGTTTACTCATGATGTTTGAATTAATATAAATGCAATGATGTAATCTTGTATCTTTTTAAAGGTATAGGGATAAAATATGATGTACGTGGAAATCGTAACAAGTTTCGTGACATCATTCTCTAACCTTCAATAGGCAAGCTACAGACCATAACCGGTTACATGTTGTTCATAGTAATTTATATGTACTCGATATATTTGTGATAAATTCTACTTTTTCGTATGATTTTAAGTTGAGATATGCTTTTTAATTGCGATTCATTTTTCAAATTGAAACAAAACTAAACAACTTCACGTGCGTCTAATATTTTTAATAATAAATTGGACATAGTTAGCCCAATGATAAGCCGGACTGATATGTCATTAATAAATCGAGTATAACAATTATCCCTCGAGGCGATAGCAGGCGGCTTTCTAGATTTTAACAAGTGGTAAAGTGACTATACCCAACATGCCCTGTGATGGAAAGACTTGTGAGACTGAACCCATTGAAGGGTTGCCCGAAGTACCAAAAGGCGCGACTTTGAGTGTAGGTTAGGTTAGCGATTAATGATCTAAATAACCTTTTACATGACGGTAAAACAGAAGCCTATTTGCTTTTAATGCGGTGAAAGTAATGATAGATGATTACTGATGACACATAAATACTAACAAGGACTCTCTTCCTATGGGAACAGAGTCGAGTCTACTTCTAAAAGTGTCTATGTCAGTTGGCAATCGCTTTCCAACCTTCACACATTTCAGTAAATAAATATTGTAAGGTGTATGTATAAACAAACCTCTATCAACCTAAGTAGACTCGACCGTGCAATGAACTAGTACATTTTTTTATTACAAATAAAAACATTGAATAATGGCGTTGTTATTCCATGACAGTACCAGTTTCCTCATAACAATAGTATAACAACTGTCTTACCAAGGTGAGCTACATCATTAATGATAGACTCACGAACTTAAATTAGTCACTATTGTTAATGAAAAACCCATCGCGTTTGTGACCTGTGACAAGTGTTACTAAATACCCTTCTAATTGATCTTTAAGTGTTCTACCCATTTATAAAAAAAAAATTCAATTTCCTTATTGAAATTAGATTTTAATTGCATAAAATTAATAACCTTACTTTAGCTACACATTAAGATATTAGTAACCAGTAGCTTTTGCGAGCGACTTCGTCCACGTGGTTTAAGTACAAAAGGAATTTGGAAAATCGGTTTATAAATGGTAGAGTTCTGGTGACATATTTATACAAACTTAAACCCCTTCATTTCAACTACATCAACCCTTTTTTTATGCCAATGTCCTTTCCTAAAGTTTAGTTTATCGCAATACCAAATCGAAAACTGTTCAGTATTTTACGTGTGAAAGCGTAACATACATACTTACTTACCCATTTATAAAATTAGTATGGATGTTCCAAGTAACCGCACCCATAGTAGAATCTACTGTTTGTCAAACAATCATTTTAACACTGCATAATATACGTTTAAAGGTTGTCTTTAAGAATAAACAATATAATATAAATTTATATGTAATATATAAATAATCGTCATATACAATGGTAAATAAGGATGATAAATTTCTAGTCCAGCACAATGGCTGACATATTATATAGGATGCAAATGTCAGTGATAAATGTCTCATACATTCGTCATATTGATCAGATTAAGGTCGCATGGATTTAGTAACTGAATTTACTCTGGAGATTTAGTGAGTAATGAATTCAATTACTGAATCCATGCTACAATAACTATAAAATTGCGTGTTCAGAAAGATTTGCAGACCATTTCCTTAAGGCAACGCACTTACGAGCTCGCAGCACGTGCGTGTCTATAGATGACTTCTTCACCTTTATGCAGTGGCTTTATCCTGCTCGTTAGCCTTGTTATACACAAAAAATCCAAAAACCATCCCTTTTTACGAGGAAACCTGTAACTTGTAATATGTAACGGTTTTTCCAATACTGCGTCTATTTATAATAAATAATCATTAAATGAACTTTATAAGTAAACAAATATTTACACATAGTTACCACTGAATTATATATTCAGTTATAAACAAGGCGGGCTCTTCTATTCCTCATAGGAAGAGTCCTTATTAAATTCCTTCGCATACTTCACTAAACGTGTACGCAGTAACAACAGAATTGACTTCCAGTTTTGACGTCATGTGTTGCCTTTGACATGATATGCCAGATTGACAACCTTCGTGCATATCCTGTACTCCAAATAGGGTCTGTAATTTTATACACTTAATTATAGTACTAGATAAAATACACTTGACCAAAATATATAGTGTCATTAATAATATATCCTTATCGAGTTTATAAGCATCACTTACAAGTTACATGTATTTTTGCAGAGTTTTGTTTTGATTCTTACGTATCCTAATATGATATTTGGATGCGTGCCAGGGAACTGAAAGAAAAAACACTAAATTTCTACCACATAACTTAGGCTTAATGTGGCCTTGTAAGATTAAGTGTTGCTATTATACGAAAAACACAACGAAAAAGTATTTTTATGATTACATTTTGTCGACATGGCTTTATTATAATTTTACATGAACCTATTTACGATAAAATCAAGAATCGGAAAATGTCTTATTAATTTATTTTACAAGAGGCAATCTTTTAGGTATATACTACAGTTGTGTTAAATATTTGTAATTCGTTCAAACTACATATGCAGTTAAATATAATTTATCAAAATTCAAATATATTTTTGGTTGTGGTTTTTATTTTATATACTGCTAGCTGATACATATGCCATAAAATTATTAAAAAGTATTGGTTGGTGATAAAAGGATAAACATTTGGGGTTGTATGTATATTTAATGCGACATAAAAATGTCTATATAAATAGATGTTGGCTCATACTTACTCAATATGCTAACCAAATTTCATGAGAATCGGTCAAGCCGTTTCGGGAACGGACATTGTGACACGAGAATTTTATATATTAGATTAAACAAACAAACATCGAAAAGTATATATTATGTTTGAAAACTTTCATTGCTATTCAAAAATATATGCAATATTAAAATAGACATAAGACGAAATCATAAATATACCAATAGGTGAAACTTAGCGTTCATTATGCCTCCGTAAAATATATTCATAAACCATGTTTGCAAACTGTTGGAAATCAGTTGAAGGCGACACGTTCGATCATGGCCTAAATTTATAAATGGATTGGGATGACATCATGACTCGTTTCTCTATTGCGTAGCCGATACGTCTACTTCGTTTTAATAACGAAACCCCTTTGAATCGATAAGTTAATATATTAAAAATATATTTTATGTATTAGTAATATGAGCTAATAGAAAGATGCCTCACTTTTTTAATTTTACTCTATTTACTGACGATTATTACATATTTACTGTTGCATACAAAGTGTTTTGTTAAATATATTTTTTTTTACGTCTGTTATCTGAGTGGACTAATTATTTGTTTGGTTACAGTGTCGTTAAATATAAATATAAATATAATACAAATGGTGTGCCTAGTGCTCGTTTGCCCCGTCTTCTATAAAAAAAAACAAACAAGCCTAGTTTTACGTCATTTAAACCTTCGACTTAAAAAGGTTAAATAGACAAATTTAAATGGTTATGTCATCACGCCACACCTTCATTACTCACTTAACATGCTCTTCGGCTCACATAGTTCAATTTTGTAATACAACACGCAAACACAACTATCACGTTTATAATCTGTTTAAAAATACTCGACAGTACAAGTTTTTACCATCTTTGAAAACCCGAGGTGACAATATTGAATATTGTTTAATCTGTGAATCGATTTGGATGTGAAATGTAATAGAAACGTTTTGGTCTGATTCATAGTTTTTAATAATCATAAATGTTTCTCGTGAACCATATTAGTCTGTAATATAATATTTGTGACTTAATTAAATAGAACCTTTTTTATCACTGTCCTTTTTTTAGGGTTGTCTATGCCTTATTCCAAGCCATCAATAAGGTCGCGCGTAACACTTATATATTATAGATTCGTTGTCAGCTCTTGTATATATTTTAGTGTATAAAAATGTAACAAAAAAAGGAATCACTGAAAAATCAAAAGAACATAAATCTAATTTGTGCTATGGGTATTACAATTGACAAATTGCATAAAATTTCTTTAAAAACATATTAAAAAAAACAAATAAATAAATAGATACACGACCACATGACAAATGTTGAAAGTACCAGCACCATCTGTTTAAAAGAGCCACCACTGCGTCTAATGCCAGGTGTTAAATACGCTATACACTTGTTAATAAACCCTGGGTCAACGAGCTACTTAGTATTAACAGCTCAATGAATGACCCAACTTATAAATGCTGTGTAAATTAATCTAATTTGCCTAGTCAGTGACTAACACGACGACTGCTTATAAATGGTTACCTAGCATGTCTCAATTAGCGGAGCTTATATAACAAATACCAAATTTCGTTATGTAGATAAGTTAATACACATCTATTTTCTATGTGCAAATAGAGTTCGCTAATAAGTTAATCGCGTGGGTATATGAAAATTGTAAAATAATGATATGGATATGTAATAAAATATCTAAAATAAAATAACTTCGCCTCTTTATCCCTCTACTGTATTTTTAGGTAGACTGTCAGTTCTACAATTCTCTCTGGACGTATTTCGGTGTAGGAACGAAAGGAAAGTCCAATAAAAAGTTCATATGCGACTGTAGACGCATGACGCATACCCATTTGCTAATGAAAACTAAATCAACTCAATTGTACCCTAATGTCTTATTGGCACGGACGTTCAAACGCTTATAACGCGCGTGAAAAAAACGCTTGTGTGACTTACTAAAGCACCCTTTCTGTCAAATTGATTTTACGCTGTGATGACAAATATAGATGGCTGATGATGATTGTGAAATTGTAGAGTCTAACACGGCTCTTCGCAAGAATCAGGGCAACCTCGTCACCTGAAACTCATTTTAATATTCATAATGTTTTCCATTTTCCAGGATCCTGTCTGCAATGCTACCAATGTAACTCGCAGTCAGACCCAACATGTAAAGATCCTATTGGGGGAAAAACACCAATTGTTGTAAGTAAAAATAAAAAATACGTCCACACAAATATACCAATTTTGGTATTCTACAAAATCTTTAAATATTAATCGTTTAAATTATACCAAATAGAAGCATTTAAAACATAAATCATGTCACAATTTTCCAGGAATTCAAACAAAAATTGGATAACCGCCAGAAAGTTTAGAATCTTAATTGTGATTTCATAATGTTTACAAACAGACTGGACTATTAATATCACCATCATAGTTCTCTATATGTTCATATATATCAACTTAATGGTTTTGAGATGAGACGAAATCTAATCACAAGAAGATCAAATGTATTAGGGCTATCAATAATGATATTTAATTTTATATAGTCTGTAATAAAATAAGGATTACAACCATGACATAATAGCATTGGTTGAAATCTCGTTGAAATTGTAGATTAAAATAATTAACAATTAAAGTTCAAGCACACAACTTTTATTAATCTGTATTTTAAAATTATATTTAAACTAATTAGCCATCGAAGTATTTATACACGTTGATCACGTAATGTTTAATTTCTTATTTCTCCTGTTGACTGGTAGAAATCGCCTTTCATCGTTAAGGTTCTTCCACTGTTTCTTTTTACTGCCTATATTATCTACTGCGACTTTAACAATTTATTATTATTTTAGTTGTTACTAATTTATGCTATTCAATTTTCAGGACTGCGCAACACAAGATTCTATCAACTACAACCGTGCCTACCTGAGTCTCATATTGCCACGTGAGCTCGTCGAGGGAGTCACCGGTGCACCGAGATACTGTCACAAGATTGTTTTCCGTAAGTTCCGAGATCGTAAATCTAGTATATAAAATTCTCGTGTCACAATGTTTGTTCCTTTACTCCTCCTAAACAGGTAGACCGATTCTCGCGAAATTTTGTCGCCATATTGAGTAGGACTGAGGCTAACATCTATTTTTAGAGACATTTTTTTTGGGCAAAACGACGTTTGTCGGGATCAGCTAGTATTCTATAAAGATTTTATAACAATACAATGTTAACAACAAGTGGTTATAAAACTTAAATAAACCAATTCAAGAGTTTGGTCCCTGTGGCAGAGTTCCCATAATGCTGGCGGCATTTCCTCACTTTATACGCTGAGCGAGAAAAGCACCAGCTCCTGTGTCACCGGTACTGACTACCAGGCGCCTAATTAACTCTTTAATAAGCGCCGGTGAACCGTGTAGGGTCTCTAAATTCTAAGTTTTACGAAATTGTATTATATGTAATATAATATAGTATTAAGCTATAAAGGATCTATAAAATTAGTAACACAATCTCAGGAAATGGATTACGCATTTTCAATAAACTCCCCCTTGTAGCCCTAGATATAAGGAGAAAGGTATTGACGTGATCGCTGATACGATTATAATTGAAACTTATAGAAATAAATAAAAATAGGTTGTAATAAATGTATCACACGATTTAATATTAAAAAAAAATACTTTACCAGATGAAAAGAACTGTTTTGAAATAGTTGTAAAATAGTAATAGAATACACAACAGCATCGTTTATCTGATAACATTCTACTGTTGTTCGATAGTAAACTAAAATGTATGTATATATCAATTGCAGAAAGCGGCACAACAGTTCGTACTTGCTTGGATGCCAATCCGACAGAATTGAACCAGACTTGCCGCCTTCTTGACAACGCTTCGAAATCAGTGCCATCCGACCCAAGCAAGCAGATCAAGCACTGCAGCGTCTGCGACAAGGACCGCTGCAATGGCGCTGGATCCATTGCTGCATCAGCACCCTTGGCCATATTGGCGCTTCTAGCCACCATCTTGTACACTAAGCAATAATTTTTAAATAATCAGCAAGCAATTTTGTGTGCCTACGCTTAATGAATGTTCATGAAAGCACTTTTGTCTTCAAGTGCCAAATTTGAGTTCAGCTCGCATGCCTTTACATTTTGGTACCGTCCACCGTTCTTGCTTGTTGTATTAACCATAAGTTCATACTTATGCGATTTAACCATAAGTTAAAATAAGAATTGTGTATTAAATTTGGTGTCACAATTGTATCGATATATTTATGGTGTATTAATATTGTTGTCATTTCTTTTATCTAAGTACCTGTCAATGTTAATAACTTTTCCAAATATTTTGTAATATACTTAATGTTATATTATTATTGAATATAAAATAGTTTATTGTTAAATATCTTTTATTTGGTTAACATCTGTTAATTACATGATGGCAGAACATGACCAATTTTCATGATATTTTAAATTTATGAATCTTTTAATGATCTTTCCCAAGATACAAGATTTAATGGTAAAGCAAATAAACATTTAAGAAAACATTGGCTGACACACCAATATTAAGAATATTATTCTCTCATATTGCTAGTACATTCACTGTGAAGATATATGGTAATAGACAATAATATAACAGTATAATAATATGGTGAAGTTAAAGATCTTAGATATACATGAACGAGCTTAATTATAGGTGAAAATATTTTATTTACTTACTTTAATTTATTTTTAATGTAGAATATTGATGAAAATAACCTACCAGAACTAATAAAATCTCAACAATACAGAGTCTTGTGTAATTGGCTTGAAAGTGATCACTTATTATCAAGGTTAAGAGTGTTGTTCTAGTGATGATTCGTAGCAATATCTTGAGTTTCATAATCTATTGATAAGTAGATAGGGCATTCATTTTTTTAAATGTTTAGAAATATGTATGTATCATAAATATTTATATATTAATTGATTAATATATCTGCAAAATACAGATCAAATTGAAGCATATTGTAACTAAATATTTTTCAATAATAATTTTTTTTATAAAAATAATAATTTTATTATATGTGATATGAAACGACTTGACGGTATGCCTGGTGGAAAGTTAAGTTGGTAAAATTATCCGTTTCTTGAAATATCGCTTTGTTATTTTGAAGCGAGTTTTTGTGACCAATTCAAATACACTTAATAAACATAATAAACATAGGTAATTAAATATGTATGTTACTGATACTATATATATATATATATATAGGTATGTATATATACCAAAACCACCCGATATATTGGTTATATATATATATACATATATATATATATAGCCAACCTAATATCGGGGGTTTTGGTAACCACTGCACATATGAAGCTCTCGATATGACGACATATAATACCAACGGATCTTCTTTTTTAAAAAAATAATATTTATTTCTAGGCTATAAGGAAATTAAATAGTTTTTTATCAATTACCAAATGAAGCCTTAAGGCTGAACCATGATCCATGAATATCGGTTGACTAATCATTCATTATGATCTTTAGATGGAGACAATCTAGACATTTTTATAGTTATTAAACAAAATCTGTAACTGTGCGTAATAAATAGTATACAAGTGATATTGTTAAAATGATTTTCTTCTTGTTGCTGGCTGTAAGCGTAACTGGTATGTAAATTTGTTTTGTATAGTGTATTTTTATATATATTTTTTAAATATTAATATTACAAACAAATGAAATAGGTATTATAATATTTTGATTCCTGACCGACTTTATGAATCCGAATTTAAAAAATAATTATAAAATATATCTTTCCCTTAGTAAATTAAATTATTATAAGATAAAATGTTTAGTTATAATAAGTTTAGACTTATTTTTCTTACAGTTTAAACACAGTAAAACTATTGATTATTTTTAAACCTTGACGTGTACCATAAAAAGGGCCGTTAATTGTAGTAATTACTTCAATAAAAAACGACCTAGGTTTATTTTAGTCATTGACTAAACTTTAATTTAGGAATCGTCAATTTTTTCATGTTAGCTATTGAATAACCTTTGTGGTACTTATAGTTCCGTGAAAGTCCCGAGAAAAGTTAATATTTATTCATGCGGTTATTTCCCTTGTACTAATTATTCCTACGTTTTTATCTTATCTTAATATCCCATATTAATTAGTAAGTTGTGTTTTATAGTACAATACTTGAAGAAGATAATGAATAATTACGAAGAATTTTAAGAAATTCTTTATGGGACAAGAGTTTACCGATAGGCTTTACGTATATTTGTTCCACGTGTCTTCGTCCGCGTTATTAATATATTAAGTACTGAATGTCACATTATTTAAACAGATATTTCTTCATACAATCGTAGATATCAGCGGTCACTTGTAAATAAATATTTAAAAAAATCAATAATAACTTTAAACAGATACATTCCATTTATTTATCAATTGTCAAAAAAAATACTGTAAATTTACTGCTAGTGCTTAAAACGTAGAGCGGAGAAGAACTGTCAAGAAACTCTCCGTCACTGCTTTATATGCACACACACACAAGTGTTTTAAAAGCTCAATTTGAGGTAGTCCAGGTTTCAACATTCTTCTAATGACTAGGGCTACGAGGGTGACGAGGGTTCTAACTATCTACTTATATAAAACCAATCATTTTCATTGGTGCATGTAAAAATATTTTAATTAACTATTGAGAACATATCGCGTTGATAATTTCTACTTTCTGTCTACGTATATTTCCAACTTCATTGATAAGACTGAAGTATCTAATTGATATAAGACCTAGTGTTTCCATTCGTGCAGTATTCATCTTCATGTCAAGAGGTCCTGGAAGTGTTGGCGCCGTAATGCCATCAGCAAAAAGATTTATTTATTTTCAAATTTTAACTATTTGTATTTTGTGTATCGGTTGTGAATGTGAGTTTTAAAAGTTTAACACACAATTGCTCAAGTGTTTTGTGTATAACGCAATTTATGTATTGCCCGGATATCCCGGTTTTTGGGTGCTTAAACAATTAAGCAGATACAGAAAAGATCGAAGCGCTGCTTTGAACAACACACACGTATCGCAAATACATATGTGTTCGTTAAGTTTATCATAGCAGTCTGATTTACGGAAATATATTGTTTTCAAAGGCTCTGGAAGCCTGTCAAATTAGTAAACAAACATAAATCCCGGATAATAAAACTAATATAAAAAATGTTATTATCTTTTCAGCTGACTTGCAATGTTATGTGTGTACGGTCTGCGAATTCAATTATGAAGGTACGGCGAAAACATGTGAGGATATTCAAGTGACTACGATTCAACCTGTTATATCAACTACTAATATAGAAGAAACATCTACCACGGACGATGACTATATAACCACTGATGAAACAACACAGCCAACAGAGACAACAGATCCTTCAACAACCGAAGAAACAGCATCAACTGAGCCATCAGATACAACAACCCATCTTACAGAATTACCAACGGATGGTTCTACAAATGTCGAACCAAGAACAACGGATTCTCCTATTAAAATCACTACTCACCCAAAAGTGACTGATATTACATCCACTGAAGGTACAACTACTGAATATATCACTGAAATCACCACAGATGTTTCCACAATGAAAGCTTCTCCAACGATTATGATCCCGCCGTCAACTTCAGGAATTTCGGCTACGACTACCCCTGATAGTATAACCAAAACTACATTACAAACAGAAGCCCAAGAAAGCACTGTATTACCTGTTATCACTAGCACACATTCTGAAACTGAGAGTTTTATTTCTACCACAGAAGCCGCAACTACGCCAGATAGTAAAACAGAAGCTACATCACAAGCCCATGTACAAGCAAGTACCAATGTCCCTGTTACGACTAGCACTCTTTCTGAAAGTGTTGTTTCCACGACACAAAGTGTGACAACTTCACAATATCCTACCAGTACAGACACATCAACCAATATAGTCTCAACTTTGAGATCAACCACAGATTCTTCTGTTACTTCGTCTGAGACATTACCGACATCAATAGACGCTCTGAGTACAACTACCACGTACACAACTGAGGCGTATTTAGAAACCTTTACCACTGATTCTTCAATGCAAACCGGATCTACCTTGTCTAGTAGCGAGGTTTCTTCAACTGATGAGTCCACTACAGAATATACAGACTCTACTACAGATAGTGATGTTGCTTCTACAATAGTAGATAATTTATTGGATAACGAACCAAATGTTATGGTAAGTTGGCATAAACATTCATTTTTTTTTGTTCTAAAATTTATATATTTTTTTTCTTTATAGATAGTAGGGGACTCTAAGAAGTATGCGTCAAGATACAGGTTTATAAGGGCAGCTCAAACAAAGCAAAATGCTGGATCAAAACCCCGCTGTATTGTCTCTGCCTATAAAGGTTAGTTTTAATAGGTTACTCTATGTATTGGTGAATATACCTCAATAATTATTAAATAATACATGTCATCTTTCCTTACAATAAAGACTTAAATATAAATAATAACTGTATCATACATAAAAGGAACAAGCTGCCCGCCACGGTATTTCCGAACCACTACGACTTAGGGTCCTTCAAGAAAAAAGCGTATAAATCCCTAAAAGGCCGGCAACGCACTCATGAGCTCCCAGCCACTTGAGTGTCCATGGGCGGCGACTTCACCTTTATGGTGGGCCTCCTGCTCGTTTGCCCCCACTTCTATAAAAAAAAAATATAAGAAAAAGTAATTTAATTACACTTAGCCAAAATATCAATATGTCACGAAACTGCGTGACATAAAATGATGAGGACTAGATAATATAAATTGAATAAGTTATAATTACTATTATAATAATGAATAAATAATAGTTAGCTCTGTATCTATCTATAATATACAACTGTGTGATGGTTTTATATTTCACCAATCAATCAAGTTCACAAAAATTGTAGGCAACATGTGGCAATCAAGTGGTATATTTGAGATTTTTGGGAACTTACATTCACAAAAACACACGTATAGGAACAGCTCTTTCTCACTTTAGTAAACCTAATAGTATCTGCCTAATACATTATATTTACACGACTATTTTGGTCCAAATAATTAAAGTCAATTTAAGACGTTATTTTTTTTAAACTTATTCTAATTACACACTTAAACAATTTTCACACGCTGTCATAATAAAAGTAAATGTATCTAGTTAAACAAAAAACTATATATATAATTAATTTTGTTTTGCAGAAAATAACAGAACAATAGTTGTACGCGGATGTTCGTTTGGCGATGAAGAGCAGGATTGCAACTCAGTGTTAGATGGAAAAGTTCATATTAATAATAGCAAATGTTTTGTCTGTAACACTGATCTTTGTAACTCAGCACCACCTTTATCTATGTCTGTTTTTATCCTTTTAGCAACACCTTTGATTTCAACTTTTGCAGTGAGATATTTGTAATAGGCGCCATTACTAACAATGCCACATAACATACACATGTGGGTTGCCTGGAAGTGATAGCTTATTAGCGATAAGACGTTGCTCTTATTAGTACTAACATCTATAAACATTATCTAGTTCTACTGTTTTAGTGCAACAAAGTGTAAATAAATATTAAATTAATGAAAAAAACAAATCATATTTTTGTGAACGTGATGAACGCCTTTATTAAATAGTAAAAGGCGTACGCATATTAGATTAATTCCTTCGATCAGCTACTTTACAATTATTTTATCAATCCGTGTGTTTAACTTAAAAGTTATTTTAACACTTCAAATTGTATCAACTATGTATGTCGTTCCCAAAATTGAATTATGATGTTACAATTAATGATATCGGAAAAACATACGATGGTTTATACTTAATTCTATGCTTTGTCTACTTAACTTAATCACTTATGGCTCAAATATATTTTGAATACAAATTTATATTACAGTATTAATTGAATATAATCTGTGATTAGTTATTATTGTTTCGTTAAATTAGTTATAGCTGTAAATAAAAACTTATTTATTATATCAAGTTTTATTATTTTTTGTTTGATAGCGTTAATATGTAATTTCTTGTTGTCGATGAATAGTAATTATGTATGAAAACGGTTCTTACGCAACCGATAACCGGACATATTAGCTTAAACGTGCAGAAAATTCATTCCTACTTTCGAATTATTATGTTTAGTGTTCATATTCTAAAAAGTGAAGATGAAAAATGTATATACCCCTACATTTCTTCTAGAAACTGGATTTGACGAGAGGACAAAAGCAGCGACTTAATACTAAAATATAAAATAGAAACTAGACTGCACTATGACCTGTATCTCACGTCGAAACGTAAGGACGATGACGGTGGAAGAGTGGCGTAAGATACCCCTCATCAAAAGCAGCACCAAGCTCTTCTTTTCTGACCCCTTATAAAGACCCCCTCTAAATTTCTTAGAGGGCATGGTGGATCGTACTATCTCCACATATTTAATGCAAGGAGAGCCCAACGGCTTCAAAGGAAAGACTAGCTACACAATACCTATTTACGGACTACCCGAGGTACCAATACTATAGACACGATTTTCAATTGTAGGAATTAAGGTGACGTGTGACAATCTGCCTTACCTGATACCTGACCGTAAAAAAACCACACCTTTGTGTACACGTAGCGAAGGATGCGGTTAATAGTAACAACTAAAGATTGACTATCCATATAAGGAGATTGAAAACAATAAAATCAAACAATCAGCTTATCATAAGCGTATCTTCAGGCTCTATAGCATAACGATAACATTGTTTGGACCTTATATAATGTATGTTGTAGCGTATTGAGTAACCAAAATGTCTAAGATTACCATTTTCTTACTGGCTACGTGCGCTTTTGGATATTTGATATGCTCTGAGTCAACGACAGGTATGTTTTATTACAATTTAGTATACCATCGATAAGCTTGGATGGTAACAATAATATGAGTGTTTTTATATTATTGTAATCTTCACAGACCTTGCTATTTATTTCTTTAACGTCAAAGCCTTAATCACTTAAAAAGTTATCGTAATTGAAGCATTTGACACAATTTAATTTAATTTAAGTGATATATTTAAATCTTCTGTTTATTTCTGTATTTAAAAAAAATAGCTATGCTCATGTTTATATTTTTTCGAGTGGGAGTGCCATGCTGTTACTTAGAGTTTCAGCCGAATGGGCAGGCACGGCCGGAGAAATACCACTCTCTCACAGAAAACCGGCGTAAAGTGTTGCAATTGGACTTTGTTCATTTTGTACACGCGTTTCGTTCGGTGAGTGAGATCTTCCGGTGCCCATCCTTTTCCCCTTCCCTCGTCCCTCTCCCCTTTCCTTTAAAGGGCGGCAACGCACTCATGAGCTACCAGCCGCGTGAGTGTCTATGGGCGGCGGCTTCACCTTTATGGTGGGCCGCCTGCTCGTTTGCCCCCTCTTCTATAAAAAAAAAAAAAAAATATATAAAAAAAAAAAATAGGTTATTAAGGACAAAAAATTAAAAAATTAAACAATCTCTAGATTAGGTCTACAATAGAGAGCCTACTTCCAAAAAGGCTGGAAAACCCACTCACGAGCGGCGACTTCACTTTCTAATCGTTTGCGCCCTCTATAAAAAAACAGCTTCATTTTTAGATGAAATATTTTTAGCAAAAACAACGTGTGGTATGGGATATTTAGAATATTTACAAAATTGTCACATTAAATTATGTGACAATTTTGTATTCTTATTTGTGTTCTTATCTCACTAAATATATTCGACAATTTTCGGTCCATGCCCTCTGCCCCATCGATGGCACATAGGATCTTAAGTATCCAAATAGTCTTGGTGTGCCTTGCCTTAGTGTGTCATAAGCTATAATTTCTTTACCCTAGAGCTTTCCGACGGCATGCTTATGTGTTCTATATTAAAAACGTTGCTATTTAACTATTTATTTATATTTACAGCCTCAGAATCTTCAAAAGCTGCCTCAAAATCTGAACCATCCAGTGAAATAAAAGATGTAGAAGATAATTTAGACAGGCGTGGTTTTGGTCAAATGGTTGCTGTTGTACAACAGAGACCACGACCGCAGACACCATTGATAATAGAATGCCACGTATGCACCGATTGTCCGAAAGTCAATGAGAACACACCAAAAAAGCTGTGTTCACACAGTCTAGATCCAAATAAAAGAGGAAAATGTGTGACGTATGCGGAAAAATATCGACGTAAGTGAAAGCTCAATAATTAATTTAATCTAAAAAACTGCACACTATGGAATTCGGAATGAATTAATACCAATACAAAGTAGATGGAGACCACTCAAGGGTTACCCTGAGGTGTCTACCGAGGTACAAGATAGAGCAAAAGTAAAAGTTAATGTCAAAAGTGAATGGGTTTTTGTATGTGTGTGTACACCCATTTGTATTATATCGTTTAAGCTCAAAATACAGGTTACGACTTACGTCAATATTGTTAGAAATTCTTCCATGGTTCGAAAGTCGAGTTGTAACAAATGTCTTGCGTTCTTTATTAATTGTTTATAATGTTAAGTAGTTTTTCCATTTAATAATTCGAGATTTCAGAATATCCTTGTCTATGCTCATTCGTTAACTTAAAATCTATGAGTTTATCACGTAACATGACATCAAAATTGTTCTTTGGTTCTTTCAGAGACGATAGAGTAGCTTAACAAAAACGTTTTATTGACAAAAGTTTTTGTATAAATTTTGAAATCCAAGACTCCTATCTAGTAGTAACGTGTGACTGGATTATTATTCTTATGCAATTCATTTTATTCATAATAGTATCATTAGGTTTCTATGTACTTATATTTACCATTTATTTCTTAATAACTTGACCGTACAGTGGATGAGAAGAAGTTGTCAATGTACTCGCTATGATGTAGGTACCAATCAACACTATATCACAAATTTTTCAGATATGCATAAACCATGGTACATACGAGGCTGTGCATCAGAACGAGGCTCCTGCGCAGATATAAGAAGGGCACATGAGAATCACGGCGCAATGGTCAGCCTACTCTTCTGCGATGAGTGTGAGGGGGAAGGTTGTAACCGGAATGGAGCCTCCACATTCGCAGACTGTACCATAGCGTTCATAACACTTATAATCACTCCTGTGTTATCCAAGTTCACTCTATCCTAAACTATCAGCTTTGATTAGAGGCACTAAAGATGCATAGACAAAAACACATACAAAATTATAAAACGTATATATGGATTATTATGTCCATACATATTTTAAAGATCTTTATTGTCTTTAATTAAAGTAATTAAATCATATATTCCAGCGACGACTTAAAAGCATTTAATACTAAGTAATGACTGATTATTTAATAGCCTCATAATGTCTCAATGTTAGTAAAAGGAATTCCTACAAATGTTTTTTTTTTTGAATATCCAAATAAATTCAGAAACAATACAAATTTAAAAAAGAACAGTGTCATCTATTTAAAAGTAACGAATAACTTGCACTTACAGCACAGATAATGCAAAATTCTAATATGTTCATATTTTGAAGTTTCTTAAGGTTGGCAATCTTTATTATAATTGAATCACTTATGAAAATAATATCAAACAACAACAGGAAACATCCGTTATTCAAAATGTTAATTTTAGTTAACTATAATAGCATGTGTACTTTAGCTTACACACATGTCTTACAAAAACAAAACATGGTTGGATCCATTCTTTACACTTAAAATTATTATTAATGTTTGTACTTGTAAAATATGTTACTTTCATTTTAATAACTTTTGCATTAATATATGTGTAAACGAACGAGACGATTTATGAAAAATTACAATCTCGCTTAGTTTACCAAAATAAATATAGAACTACTGTTCTATATTTAGTTTATTTGTGTTTTAATATTTAACTTAACACGATGTAGCATTAAACACGCACACTGACACTTAATTAAATGGATTTTTTCGTGCCTCCTTGGTTCCTCCGTAGTATTCCTCTAAAGGAGTGGTGGATAAATATTATGGATTAAAAATTAGATTTCAAAATAATACAAGTTACAATCTCCACTTGAGCACTGTTAATATTGTTAATTAAAGAAAACGGTCTTGCTGAAAAACTTATTATTTGAATTATAAATATTAATAGAAATTACTAAAGAATAGACAACGGGAGATTTATATTTGGAGACCCAAATAGACCTCAAGAATGCGGCACTGCCATCCATCTTATACCAGGAAATCTCAGAAGCATTTTGGTTAGAAATTAGGTTAAGGATTTGGGTGTTAAAACACATAAAAATGGCCGTTGGCAACACGCAACGTTGCGCATAATTTAATTAAGCACAATGACCCGAGGGAGTCTCGATATTCTTATAGGTGAGTTTAAAACGTGTTAACGCTAAGACGACATTGATAAAACTCTGTGGTATTTTTACTTCAGAAACGTAATTCAAGATATATTTTTTGCAACAATTCAATTATGTTGAGTTTGATAAGGAAATACTGCAAGTATGCACCTTACCTCAATGAATATAAAAGCATCAACAAAGTTACTCAATAAAAACTTTCCCGCCAAAATATTTTGTCTATTACACACAATACTTTCTCTTGGTGATTATAACAATGTGATAGATAAAAAATAGCTTGATACATGAGTAGAAAGCGTACGCCTAAATGCCAGTCAGTTGTCCACAGACTAAAAATATTCTTGTCATTGAATGCAAGGCGCGAACCGACCGAGGCCGAACTAGCGATTGTATTCTCAATTCTGTATTCCGCTGGCAACGATCGAGTTCGGACGAGCGTTATAATATTATTGCGTGTATCGTGTCTATTGTGCTGATTAAAAATTTAAAAAAAAAAATGGCAAGAGTTGCGGTATTTGTGCCTGTGTTGTTATTCGCCTTGTTCTTCAAAGACAGTAAGTTTTTTTTTATAGTTTAATGTTTACAAGTTGTAATATCCTTGCGTAACAAAACTTTGCAATAAAATATACATTCAAAATGTTTGCATAAAAATTGCTGGCTGTAAACATATTTTCCCGCTTACATTTACGACGTTAGCAAATTTTTATCGTGTACCTACTAAGACCTGCACTTTATTAAATGCAGGTTACGCATTTAAAAACCGGTACAACTTGTTTAGAAACGCGCAAAACAACACATCAGTATATATGTTGTATACTCTTGTTTATTTTGTTAAACCACAATTCATCACATCAGCTTTACGCATTCTATAAACATTGACGAATATTGCTATATTATATTTTCTTATTTAATTATTGCATTTCTCAGCACATAACTCTGATACTATTCTATATATATCTCATATCTTATATATCTTATACTACAGTAGTACTTTTAGTATGTATACTGATTATAAAATGGAGCCTCAATATACATTTCCTGCTTGTAATTTTCTTGCCATACGTGTGTGGTTATATTACCATATTTACATATTACCATTTATCAATTTATCCTTATCAAGACCGATGTTTTCAATTTGTGCACATGCAGTTATTTAATCAGACATAAATGATCTTGATGCCGTTATCAAATATTAGTATTGAACTTTCTTTCATTACACAAATTATAAAAACATCTTTAAGTAATACATTTTAGGCTACGCTGGGGAACCTTGTGTGGCTAGTAAATTTTTAATAATAAAACTCAACATTTCAAACTGAGACGCGGTAAAACACATGTGACTAATAAATTATGTATAAACAAGCCAGTAATTACGCTTGACTCATCATGAATATAATTAAAAAGTACTTAAATACACCTTAATATAGCATTTAATGATATTAAAGGGACCGATGAATTGCGTAATAAACCAATATAACAGTACGTTGAACTAGAGTTTGCTGATTACGACACGTCGTTCGTAAACACTTTCACTTTTATGTACCTCCTATGTCGGCCTTTAATCTGACATAGAAAAAACTATGTCAGTACGCATATGTTTTGTTAGTTCGTACGCTGTTGACTTATGAGCTATATAACTCACGTCAAAATCTGCTTCTGCGCATCGTATGACCGGTGAATATAACATACGTATGACAATGAAATTCCTTATTAGCCGGATTATTATGATACATAAGGATGATAACCGATTCATAACACAATCTAAATTTATATTTGAACCTGAAAAAGAAAAACTTTGTATGAAGTAACTTTCTTAAATTTATCATATCATATTTTTAAATGATTCGTTGAAAATTTTTAACATTTACTGTCAGTTCAAAATAAGGGCGTAAAGGTGACGATTGTTACTAACAAGAATCTCTCCGCCACTCCTTTCAAATTCCAAGTGTGTTAGACAAATGTGTGAGAATGTTTGAATCAATATCTTAAACATAAGTATAGATAGTTACTCTTATTTTTCACTACGTATATCTAATTGTACACTTTAATTATAATTAATTATAATTTGTGCAATTAATAACTAATGTGTTACGTAATTACCTAAAACAAGACTTAAAAAGGCATGATAAAATATTCAATTTCTGTTAAAATAACACAAAGAACATTACACTGGCACCCCTTGAAGGGTGATGATTCGTTTCGACCCTTATGTTTACGTTACGTTCCAACTATCAACGAAGATTGCACATGGTTTAATGAAACCCCACATATTTACACATAATTTGTGATGTATTGAAGTAGGATCGTATTTAGATTGTGCGAGATAAAGCTTGGAATTTCTGATTAAGCATATTTCCAATTGCAAATTTTCCTTTCAACTTAAGTGTAGTATTATAATTTTTGTATCTTATTTATATTTTTACCGGTTATGTTAATATAATACTAAAATTTATTTTTCGCAACTAGTCTTAGTTAATTATACATAATACCCTGAAACCAAGATGCTAAAAATGAGGCGTTCCTCATATTTAGCATAACAATATGTATGAGCAAGTAGAAAATATTCCACAAATTTGCTTAAAGTTATAAACACTAAAAACGTAGTACACATATACACAACAGGTATACACACATAGGTCATAAAATAAGAAATGATTGCACAATGGCATATTACAACACGCCAAGTTTGGATTGTGACCGGTCGTACGATAGTCTTAAAATAATATGTCGCAATACATTAACCGTACATAATTAGGAATCTATGTCACGCTCGTCAAAAATCTTGCTTATCGTTCGTATAAATCCCTGTCACCTTATAATTGGGTTAGCTATAAATACGCCGCATCGTCCCAATTTATATTTACGACTTGTTATTCATAAAGCGAAGAAAATCTTGTTTTCCGAAGTAAACAAAACAGGATAAAATCTGATTGCGTACAGCTAATACTGATTATATTATTTCTAGACTGTCATACAACAGTTTTAGTGTCGGTTAATTGATTATATGCCATTTTTCCTTTTAAATATTGTTATATCTATAGGCACATTACTTTAACAATGAAACGCAATTACACGGCAAGATAAGTATTAACAGAAAACCCGCATAAATACAAATTCAATAAAAAAAGGCCCAGCCCTAATAAGAAATCTATTGTATTTTAACTATGGTCAATCACACTTTTAATGAGAATTTATAGCTATTGTTATTTACACAGAGATAAACTAACGCAATATTTGTTTTTATGAAAAAATGATTATTTATTTTTAGACAATTCGATATTTCAAATGTTTGGTTTGACATATCTATTATTGCAAAAATTATAATTAATTTTTCAGTAATTTATTAATGGATTTAACTTATTATGGATTTAACAAAGAATCAAATGTCACTTTTATGCCCAATTAATGTTAAAGTTGATATGGACTCTACTACTGACGTTCATAGACAAAGCTGTTCAATACAAAAATATTTTAATCTAAAGTATATATATGTATTAAATGCTAAAGTTCTACACAGCTAAAAATATAAAGAATGAAGGATTCAAAATGTACGTATGATTTGTGTGCGAAAAGTAATGATCGCAAATATGATTTTGTACCTCTTAGGTATAATTAATCACAAGGTCTCATTTATCACATTGATAGCCTCTTCTATGACCTAGATAGTCTATTCTATCGAAATGTCTAGTCATTATTTCCTATTAGTTCAATTAAATTCCCATTTGCCTTCTCATTTCAAGTAATTTAATCTAATGACAATATTAAAGAATTATAACCTCAAATCTACATTTGTGAACAGGGTCGAACAACAATCTTTCATCATCTGTCATAAAAAACCAGTTACAATGCTTCGACTCTCTAAAAATTCAATATTTATACATGTTTCAACCATTATATAATTCCTCGTGGCTACAGTAGTAAACAAATATAGTAAGCTACAGTAAGCTATAAGTAGACAATTTAATAGACATGAAATATAAGCTTAATATGGATTAAATTTAATACACTCAAATAAATTACATATTAAACATTAGTAACACTCACAATTTCATGGTTACTTTTGAAAATGGTCGTGTATAAGACGATTAACTATTATATCGTTAGTGCCACGGTCAGTGAGTCATTTAATGCAAGTACGATTAATTTACGTGAGATCTTCGTAAGGGCAAGGTGTGTGACCTACTTTAGACACAACATAGTTATATATGTCTGTTTCCTATTAGCCTAGGTACTGCAGACAACTAACAATGGCCCTTGGGTTTCCTCGCTCCCGTTTGCCTTAGGTTAAGCGATTTACAGATTTTAAACGTGTGCTGAGTATTAGACTATATATTATTTTTGTAAATACATATACACATATATTTTGTAAACTCAGATAAGAACCAACAAGTATGTTTATCATGCGCAATTGTTGACCGTATATCGAACATGGGACTCTGTTCGACAGCCCAAGGTAACCTCTGGATCATCTGAGTCGCCCACACATTTTTAAAGCAATTAGGTACTTGTTTATCTTATCTGATTCAATTATTATAAATCTCGTACGTTTTTATTGCCTTGCGCTTTAATAATAACATAGTATCTTATTTTTAATTATGCCACTGTTTTGGACGATAAATTTTAATTGAAAAGGTCACTCTGTTGACAATTTATATTCGAAGTAATGTGATTAATATAACACTATTGAATCATTAATAATAATAATATGAATGATACATAAGAACGGGTTATTCAGATACTTTCTCGTTTTAAAACAACTAATCCATATTTAATTGTATGAAATATTACTTCTATTAAACTATAGCGACATTTTAAATATATAAAAATAATCAATTTCATACACACATCCTTATTTATTAAACTAGTCTATAATATTTATTTTACCTATATACCATTGGTCTAGGCAGACACTACAGACTAGCTACGATCCTGAAATACCTCGCTCCCTCCATTCGAACAATATTCATCAGTTATGGGTGCTATCGACCTATAACTTTTTCCAGAAAATTCTCTATCTCGTTATGAAAAGTACAGATTTCGCCTCGCCGACCTCGCCTATATCAAAA
Source organism: Leptophobia aripa (assembly GCA_951799465.1). NCBI lineage: Eukaryota > Metazoa > Arthropoda > Insecta > Lepidoptera > Pieridae > Leptophobia > Leptophobia aripa. The sequence continues at coordinate 2,464,176 of OX637281.1, forward strand.
TAATTAAATTAAATCAAAGAAAGATATCTCTATTACAAGTGAACCAAAATCTGACGTATAGCAGTGGCATTATGATTTGATAGAGCGGTGCGGGTGTTGACGTCAATGTATTACTGTCAATTATTAGGAGGACTTTATTATGTGAAAGTCAATGCTTTAACGTGGCACAACGATAAATTAAATAACATTAAGGGTCTTAAACACCGGAAGGGGACAAATTGCTCTTTTGAATGAATGTCGTTTAATCTAATTAACGAGACCCTGACCAGACATAGTTGTTTCTTATTTTATTATCTGTCACTTATCTAGACTATCCTTAAATTGATTTCTAGACTTTAAGATAAAAACAATATGTTATACAGAAATTTTAAAAAATATACATAAATGATATTTAACTATATTATTGAGCTGCGTTTTATTTAAAGTTAAGTATATGCAGTTTATCAGTTGTGTGTATAAAGCTATAAATCGCTTACCTTGGACAAATGATGTGTGAAATGCGTCCTGATTATTACGTATGTAACGCTATATAGGAAAGTTAATTGAAAATTGTAAAAACACAATATTTAAAAAAAACGTCTAAATTATAAATGTAATAACATCATACTATGAAATTATAATTTATATAAGTACAGTTTTGGAATTTATAACTTATATATTAATTAATTGCTTATTAATTGCTCTATTAATAACCAACTAATACAAAATATCCTAACTATATACCTAGTTGCAATTGTTCTAATATTAAATTCATGGTTACTGTAAAATCTATGACATAAGTATATACTTTTATACATAAGTTAAAACGAAATAAAGATGTTTCTTCGTAAGTCATTTACAGTATAAAAGAGCATTACTCAATTTGAAATTTGGCACAGTTCGTTAAGTATTTTCACGAAGTCATTAGTTCGGTACAATAGTACCGCGTACGAATACAAAACATTTATTGTACCCATTCTTTCACTAAGTGCCGATTTTTGAATAGAATAGATATTAATTTATTAGCTCAAAGTGTACGATCGATCAACCATTGACATTTAATTTGTATGTTTAACACAAATCCTAAGAACTCTATTCTATGATGGTAATTGAATGATTCACATAGATTTGTTGCGATTCAATCAGAAAATAAATAAAACAAATGTATGGTGACATCCGCAAATTGAACCACAAGGATGTGGTCAGTATGTATCTTATATAACGTGACGTTTAGAGGCTTCGTCCTGAGCTTTCCATTTAAGTTCTATACAACTTAACTAAACTTGTGGGCTTGTTTTATCAGAGTGGGCCCTCCACTATGAGCGCTCCTCCAAGTGAGATGCAGACAGCAACTACATCCGATCATGTTGTGTCTTTTCACGTGGTATTCTTGGGTATTCTGGTGCCCGTAAATTGGCAGCCAGGTCGTTGGGGTATTTCCACAGTCGTTTTTGGTATTTAGATGAAGCACGTCCGATTTCCTCCTTCACGGTGTGCACTTCCAAGTTCTCGTGGATCTGGTCGTTTGTCACAAACCATGACATAGCATCATTCTTTTTCATATAAAGAAAATACTACAGTTTTGTTTCCTACTAATTTATTACGATTTGATGATAACAGACAATTAAGCTAAAACGACTTATAACACTGACTTTGTATACGGGGTTATAGAATCAAATATCTTAACTTTAACGATGTATTTTTATAAAAAAACATTGTTTTGAGTGTTAAATTCGAATACAATATGAAGATAATTATTAGAGCGCGTGTATCCCATAGGATATGCGTCATATGTCGTAAAATATATTCAAATATTCTTTATATTAAATTGGCTACACACCAATATTTCCGGCCAGAATTATAAGTTAGCCTAATATATTTTGTAATAGTTTCTACATGTTTCATTATTCCATTTCTATATATTAGGTTTATTTAAATTGATGCACAAGTTTTACGTTACATGTAAGATTATTGTAAATAATGAAAGATAATGACAAAATTGTCACGTAAAAAACCTGTTTAATTATAAATAAAATACACCAAGTGGCCTCAAAACAAACAAGCGACATGACGTTATGAGAAAACCTCCAAGTATTATTTGTTCATATAACGTTTAAACCTTTAATTGGTCGATTTTGATGTTGGAATTGATTCAATCAAAAAAAAATCCATAAAACAATCAAAATTCTTCTTATAATTTTTTTACGCTGTTATAATAAGTCTCTTCAAATCTGTTTGAGATTTTTGTATACCGTACTTGCTAGAATTTGAACACACAATATGTCAGAATAGTGAAACCGTCATACACACAGACACAGAAACGTGCCCCAATTATTTTATAAAAATGATCATTATCATTTTTATACAATCGTCTTTTAAAATACAATTTTTTGAATACACTATATAATAAAACAAAGTTTTTATTATGATTATCCTTGCCTATTATTATTAAGCGAATTATATGCCATGTAATATATAATTGTTAAAATAATTAACTGTTAAGATATAATTACTTTTTATTCCCATAAAAATATTATATTCTCAAGACATTTTGCTGCCTAATATATTCATAACGTTAAAAATAATGATGACGTAAATTGTCAACTACGTATTTAGTTTGGGCGAGGGTCAAAACATTACGACATACCTTCAACAATAACCGCCGTTTCCATTGCACGTGACTGTAATGTCCAATTTTAGTGAAACCACCTTGTATATAATAGAAACTATTCCCTAAAGAAACGGAATTCTCATCATATACAATACATAAGTAGCGATCGTTGATTCTTAGTAAAATAAAATACTTGAAAAACTAGGAAATAAGTATACTATATACTTTTTATTGAAGACCAATTGTAGGCCAATGCTGCTGCGTACAAAGAAAATACCCATGTTCACGCACCGTTGCAGCCTTGGTATTTATTGTACCAAAGCTTCATGACTTTTTGTAAGTTACAAAGGAGGTCACAGCTTACTTACTCAAATAAAAAAAATGGTACTAAAACTTGGTTGTCCTTACCTCTAAGTGACACATAAAACTATATTGTAATAAACATTACATGCGAAATGCAAGAAGATACATAGCACCCTGGAAGGCCGGCAACGCACTCACGAGCTCCCAGCCACATGAGTGTCTATGGGCGGCAACTTCAAATTTATGGCGTACCTAACCTCTTCTATAAAACAATATCAGAGTTGGAGATAGATTTCGTACTAACTAACATTTAAAAAAAATCTTAACTAGGGATGTAGAAGTCAATATTTTGCAATAACCTGTACCGAGGAAACCATAAATGTTACTATGTATAACCGTAAATATATGTTAGATAAACCTAATAATGGTAGGAACGTGAGAATAATTACTGTCAACATTACAATAGCAAGATATCTACTCGGTATTTTCCTGTCATGTGAATCGCTAATTCACTATGAATTGAATCACTTATCTACCTATTCAACAAAACTTTAACCACAATTATTATATATTGAATACATTCATGCTCAACGGTGACATTATTTTAAATTACAGGTGAAGCTGTCAGGTGTTGGTCCTGTTCAACCGACTTGGACCCCAATAATCCAGAGTGCAGTGACCCCTTCTTACCTGGACAGACCACCAACTCCGGATACGCTCGTCTAGAAAACTGTGACGCTAATGCCGGTGCCACCTTTCCTTACCTCACACAGTCGAAGACTGCTTGCAAAAAACAGAAGAAAATCAGTTAGTATTCGTAGTTTAATACAACCTTTCATTACAACTGACAGTAGAAGTAGTCCAAACCATCCTTGGCACTTGCAATGTTAATTAGTGACCTTAAAAACCCCCTTTATTTTTTAGTTCATAATTTGTGCAGTTGTTCAGAGTTGAGCGATTTACACGTCCATTATGAGAATAATTGCGATGTATAATAACTTTGGTGTTTTGTTGAAGTTTCATCTCAGTTTTATTGCTTCGCTTAACATAAAATATCGAAGTTTATATAGATCTTTGTCGTATCGATGCCTCTTACCTGTTAATTCACACGGCATAGGTTTTCTCATATTGCATACGAGTTATAACAGATATCTTTTTAGCTTGAGTCAAAAATGACGCACTTACCTATTTAAGTAATTCCATTGTTCATTGTAGTCGTTCTAATTATGTCATGCCAAGTAATGTAAAGATTTATTTAGCTACTTCCTTGTTTTTTCATGGTCACAGTCCTTGAAAATTTTTTTTTGCTGTGACACAATAAGAGTATTCGGATAATAAAAACTTGATTTAATATATTTTAATAAAACCTTGCGTACTCAGCCTTATCGTACATAATTTCACACACACATTATCTAAATCAGTATATGTATTTATTGGTAGAAATACTAAAATCGGTTAATACTGTAACGCTGTTAAAATATTCTATAACTTTTGTATTAAAAATATTAGCATCTGTCAGTTTATGCAATCACACGTCAAATTAACGAGTTACAACATAGTTTCAATAAATAGTTCCACCTACACACCAACCTTGTTACAACCAAATGTTACGAATTACTTGTGACTCATCGTTTATCACCTTAAGATGGAAGCCAACCTATTTTATCACGTAGTTGTTAATAATCTAAATGACGTAGGCATAGGAAATATATTGATCAATTAAAAAACTCTTTTAAACTTGTTATTAAAGTCGAAGTGATTGTTTGGAAGCGATCAAAATACGGTTTTTATCATTACCTCAATTGGCGGGAATAATAATTTATCGCAATCAATATAGTTTTGACAAAAGAAAATGTACGCGTTAAGCCACATACAACGGCCAACTTGTTCAATGTTATTCAATATAGACACTAAATCATAACAATCGTTGTTTGCGTTCCTGAATAGAAACGCATACAAATTGATTTCCAATAGCTACTAGCGACATAAAATAGCTCTATAGCTGACACAATCGGTGCGTGGGAACAATCATTTTGAGTCAAATACATAAAATCACTTTATTTCTCACAGATGGCGCGGATTTACCGGTAAAATTTAACCTTTCCATACTTTTTTACAGTAAATGGTCAGCTAGTAATTTCACGTGGCTGCACCTGGAAACAAAGGGACGACTACTCCAGTACCTGTCCAGCAGCCTCAAACGGCGCAAACGAAGTCACCATCTTCTGTGAAACCTGCGACTATGACGGCTGCAATGGAGCTGGTGCTATTGGCAAAACTATGGCCTTACTGCTTGTTCCATTGAGCCTCGTTATTTTTAAGTAATTATAAATACATCTGTTTAATACCCACCGTCTCAGCCAAGGATACAACAAATAATCTAAATAGTTTCTGGTAGTAATTTTTTTTTATATAAAGCATCATGTTTCCTTTATTTCTAAATCTATAATTGTAGTTCTTTTTGACTATAGTTTCCATTAGAATTAAATATTTTACTAACATAGTTTATAATCACATAATATGGTAAAATCACAATAACTTTAAAATTTGGTTATTGGTTAACATATGGTAACTTTAGTGCTAAAAATAGTGCCTACTAATGTAATTTAACATTTCTGGTGTATATAATGAAGATTATATTTTTCAATACATATTTCTTTTATGTCCACAAGTTTTGTTTACTTGATTAAATAGTAACTGTTTTCTCGTCTTGTGCAATATCTATATCTTATATTTTTTTTTCATACAGTTAAGCTAACATTAAAAATGGTGCGGATATTTCATTGTAACTGTAACTAAATTGCATAATCTCATAACGACATGTTATTTCATGCACCAAAATAAGATTATTTGAAAGTACAAAGAGCGATTTTAGTGTCTAATATTGTTTTAATAAAATCTATATACATAATACAAAGATTTTGTTTTAGTTTAACCCTACAAACTCACTCACTCTTAATTGCTACAGCAAATAATGAAAATGAAACAATGTTTATTTCATCAACAATATAAAACACACAATAGAGACTGGAGTCAACCTAGTAGGTACATTTGGTACCCATGGCAGGAAACCCCGCTCTTCTAAACAGTATAAACACATGCAATTAATCCACTTGAGCAAACCCAAATACAATATAATAACAATCAAAACAATAGTGTGTCTGTGTTTGTGTGTAATGTTTAAGCCACATTAATGCCCAACTCATACTCTCTACTCTCAGTCACATAAAAACTAATTCAGCAGGTTCTCCATCTCGCCGTATCCTAGGATTCTGAGTGCCATTGCGACCCTCATCTTACAATCATAAGAATTTAATTTATAAATATTGTAAAGCTTGTGTAACTTATCATACAGAAGGGCAGCTTGTATATAAAACTGGCGATGAGAAATACCATTTTACAAAATGGGGTAGGGACCACGTTTTCCTACCTCTTGCCTCTTGTTCAAGCATTTGGGATTTAATAATTATTATAAGGAAAAGTATAAAAGGCAATAAGATATGATACAACAAATGAAAAATTGAAAAATTTATTAATATAAAGGACGGAATTTGCAGTCTTAAGTATAATTTCTTTCTGTGTTAGTCTTATATATTGTTTAATTAAAAATAATATAATATCCACTGATAAAATATAAGTTGCGTGCTAAGAAGATAATATAAATGAAATAGACCAGCTATTCAAATGAAAACCTGCGTTTTTTTTACCTTTACAGTTAAGGTACTCAAAAGTATAGATTAAGGCACATGTTAACATAACTATCGTGAGTCTTATTACTATAAAAGTTAAACTTCAGTACAAATAATTGATTGGGCCACTGTATTCTTGTTTGTAAATCCAGAGTTTTTACATAATGCTGCATTTGATTTGGCCGTAATGACTTTGTACATAGTGCTAGTATTTGCAAACCTTAATAAACAAATGCATGTCACATAAGCAACATTGGATTCTTAACATAGTAATGTGTAGCACACATTAGACGTCTAGGTTGAACTGCTAATACATTTTATATAAAAGATAAACTAAACTAAAGTACATTAAAACATTAGGAAATTTAAGAGATGCAGAATTACAACCATCCTTACTGTTGCATGTGCAATATTCAACAAAGATGTTGTATGTACCAGTTCTCATGAGACAGAAACGTTCATCACCCTGAATACCAACTTCTCCAAGATATGCACAATCCCTAATGTAACGCCACTCACCATTCACTGAAATATATTAATCGTCTTTAGTATTTATTAAGTAGTAATAAACACTGTAATCTGAAATGTGTGAGTAGCTTGTGAATTTACATTTACTTGATGAAGTATTATAATCTGTTTTTTATACCTTTTTGCCTTATTTTACGACACATAGATGGTCGTATCCCTGGTAAATGTTTTAACCCTTTTTCTTGTTTGCAGTCTGTTATGGGGACAGTAGTGTTATCAAATGGATCTGCACATTTTGGGTCATTGCTAGATCTACAGTTCCAACACTTGATGCAAAGTACTGAAAAATATATTAAGTTTAAATTCGCTAACAAAAAATAACCGACACATGTAAACAAGTTTTGGGCGTGACTTATTTGCCATAAAATTAATAAGTAAAATTTTACCTGTAGATATAAAATTAAAAGTTATGAAAGAACATAACAGAAGCTTCAAACACGTAACCATTTTTACCGTTAAATAATCTTATTAAAAAAGTTTCGACATCGAATTGTTTCAAAAAATCATAGTTTAAAAGAATCGCCTAAAATTTAAAACTTGTATCAAGCAGTAAGCACTATACAGTATAGAGCATAGAAGTTAGAACATAGACTATAGACTAACCCTAATAGATAACTTTGCATAAAGTTGTAGGTACCACAAAAATGTTATAAAAGAACAGGATATCACATATTCACAAATTTCCAGTTTATATATAGCTACAAGCACCACAAGTTGTATTGCAACACAAAGGTTCGAGAGGTCTAACTTTGAAAGGATATCATATTTTAACTGAGCAAAAGGATTCAGTTCAAAATTAAAAATATAAAATGTAAGAATTAATTAATATCAGCTGTCCGAAAAATAGGCATTGTTTTAAAATAAGCAAGAACTAGTTTTTGGTTTTTGGGTTGAGAATACAATATAGAATTAATGGTATAAAAGTGAGTGTCCCGTTATACTAATAAATATTTCAGAGACAGTAAATATGCTGCACACACACCCACTAACATATTCTCTCATACTTACATAATTATCTCGCAAACACAAGAATTTCTACTACGCACCTGCTCAATTTTATTTTAAAAAGTTAACACAGAACAAATTAAGTTTGATCAAAAGTTTATCTTCTTTTATCTGTGTTTAAATTTTAATCTGCCAAAGCAACCAATACCAAACAATTTCAAACTTATTAGACGTTCGGATTTATAAACTTACGTAAAATTATTACTTTGCGTTAATTCACTACTGTTAATTTTTACTATTTATTTATTATTTTCAGGTGGCCAAATATAATTTAGTAAATAACAAATAATAATGTTAAAAATCACTATATTAACTTTTGTAGTGTGCAGTTTACCTGCTGCAGGTAATTTTGCATAATATATGTAATATATGAAAATGTTTACAGCAATTGATCTTCCATTTATACACTTTTTAGTTCTATGCGTCAGGTGTTATCAATGTGCATCTTCGCAAAACATTAAAGAAGATACTTGTGGAGCTTATAAAAAGTTCGATACTGATAGCCATATAGCTGTGGAGTGCAACAGTGATGAATCTCACATGCCTGGTTCGTTTTGTATGAAACGCACTCACCAAGGGCCGAAAGGGTTTATTTGTAAGTAACATTTAATTATTAAAAACGGTTATGAAAATGGCCACACCCAAACGCACCCACCATTATTGTTAAGTATCTAGGCATTCTTAATTTATGTGTTGTCATGCCACTATATTATAGTTGTTATTCCTAAGAAAAAGTCAGTTTGTTATGGACCATTAAAATAAGTCTACTTACCCAAATTTAAGAACAAGGCAAGAAACTTGTGTTACTGGTACCATAACAGTGTAATTTATCAATAGAAGTGATAAGGAGTGTAACATAGCAGAGGTTCATGCAGGCTTTACTTGGGCATAGCTTTTTTATAAATGAAATAAATAGCATTTGGTATAATACCATTATCATATGCAAGCTTAATTCAGAATGTGTGTAAAATTATAAAATGAACTTACCTGAATTTACATATTTCAGGGGATGGGAGATGGAGACAGGTTATACGCCGTTGTGCTTCCGTTGCTGAGACTGGAGTGACTGGTGTTTGCAACTGGGGTGTTTATGATAATGGTGTGTATTGGGAAGACTGCTATTGCTCATCCGATGAATGTAACGGCTCAATTCGTATGGAATCATCTCTGTTAGTAGTAGCTGTTACTATTTGCATATTGAGAAACTTTCACTGATCAATTAATGTTACCAGAATAATCAAGATTAGGACCAATCCTGTATATTATCATACTAATTCATTATTTGTCACAGTAGACTACCAGAATTATATAAATTGGATACAAAAAGTACCTAACAAAGAATCTCAACAGGTAATATATTTAAGTCTTATAATGTTAACTGACAAACTGTTTCCGTCCAATAATTATAAAAAATATTATTTGTTATATAAATAAGACATAACTAAATGTCTTTTCTATTAATTTATAGGTTTTATAAGAACAAATTCCGTCCGTGGTTTCTTGTATTTACTTCAATATTTTATAACCCCATACATCTAACTGATTACATATGAAAATGTTACAATTAAAGTGTATATGTAGTATATATGTAGTGTACTTGGTTTAGCATTAATGTTAATTTCACTAGAACATAGTATAATACACCCCGTTTGTTTACTATAACAAGATGGGGAAACAATATAAATATTTTTTTGTTTATACCTAAATATATGGTAATTCTACAGTTTTGTAGTTTTTACAAAGTTATTATAATTAATTTGTTTTATTATCTATATATATACTACCCATTATTTTTTAGTAAACTATACAGTTTTTATAACCTAATTATATATAACTAACTATACTAGAGTCCTAAGGCCCTAAGGCAGATATGACCCTGCTCCATTCTGCTCTGTCTGTGGCTTTTTGTCTAAAGTCACTCCAAGTCAGACCCATATACTAATGTTTACTTAACTCAATTAGGCAGACACATTTCAGCCTGCAATTTAGTTTTTAAAGCAAGTTTTAAAGGGGAGTATGTGGTCAGTTTTTGAGTAGAAGAAAGTTTAAATGAATACATGTCATCGTAATATAATTAAAAAAAAATACATTTGTATAATTATATATTTGAAGCTTTATCTGTCTAATATTGGCGTCCGTTTCTGAAATGCTTGCACATTAGGTATAGAATTTACAGAGTCGACTATTTTTTTAAAGTTTGGGTATTCAATTTCAATGTGTGGTAAATTCAATATATATTTGATATAATCAAATATGCCTGCAAACACAAAGTCGCCCCATGTTAACTGAAAGTTATAATATATATTAACTAAAATAGATGTATGAAAACTTATTTTGATATTTTCACAACCTTAGAAATGCTATTCGTTAAACAATTTTAAATATATAAAAAGGCTGTGCTTAAATTTGTATTTTTGCACACACACTGGATATAATGTCGTACCACGTTCCAACTAGTTATTTTTGTCACTAGTGGTGTGTGTGTGTCACTTCGTTAGATGTATTCATTATGGTAGATTAACTAGTCTCACCTTTCCTAAAGCAATGTGACCATTATTTTTGCCTATAATTTCATCCAATTTCTTTAGCATTCGAGGCGCTGTTTCCTTAAACAACTTATCTAGTAGCTTAGTTCTCACTTCTGGCACTTCTTCATAGAATGCGTCCGCCGAAGCTTCATTTTAACAACAAACAAATAGATTACTGTGCGGTTCGGTCCACACTCAAAAGTGACAAGATGGCAGAGAAAATATGCAGCCTTAAGTTAACGGACAGATCTTGGGCAATCATATTTGTACACGGCTTCTTTTAGAAAACAAACCATGCGCCAACGCAGTGAGTAGATCTCTATTAATAAATGCAATGCTCTTTAATTGAACCGGTGTTTGACACAAAATTTGCCTGATTCAAGTTTAGAGGTCCATGAAAATAATCTTTTTAATTTTATAACAACGAAGTATACATACCCGTACGTAACTCAGTGAAATAGTCAATGTTTTGATCAATCTCTAATTCCTCTTCGACATTATCTCCTGCAAGACCATATTTCCTTCCTAGGTACCGAGCGATCGCATTGCTCTGACTGTAGACTCTACCATTGATTACCAACAATGGTAGTTGGTGGAATGGTGTTGCTGAAACAGTATACACTTATTACGTTGGCTCAAAGGAATTTTTGCTTCACACCGATATTAGACACAAGGGACATTCTTATAACAAAAACTGCGATTAAAGTGTCTACTGGACATTAGAAGGTAAGCTGCCCGTTTCCTATTTTTGATATAGATTCAATATATATGAAAAATAAACTTAAATTAAATGGTTTTTTGTTGCTATTGGCAAGTACTACCAGAAACTAAACAAAGACTACTACTATAATCAATATTACTTAGCATGCAATACGTAAAGATATTTAATACGTTTTTTTTTTAATTTACTCTCAAATTGAGGCTTGATTGACCGTTTTTCTTTTTTTATATGGCTCCTACTCTCTCTACTAATGTAATTTTAATATTTTCCTTGTATTATTATTTCAATCCTAACCGATTTAAGTAAGTTATACGTACACGGTTGAAATTTCACCCATTCTTCATCCGAGTATCGGATATCGTCAAAATCTTCTCCGCCATACGCGAGTAATGTTCGTATAGCTTCACCGAGACCTCTTTCATTGAAATAATGAACAGCTATTTTCGACATGTTTATGGTAAATCACTTCACCAATAGCCAAATTACTGCTAATCGTATAACTATTGATAACGGCTATCCATATCATATTTTGACAGATAACAGTGGCGTATGCTTAATTACCGATACATGCAGTGTCATACATTAGAGCTCTTATCAAGATCCCATGTATAGGTATGGATTTCTCAAGTAAACCCAAAATATATTGATTTCATACAAGCCTCGCGTGTTTTGTTAACTTAACTATTTTGTCATTAACTAAGTATAATTAGACCAATCTGTCAAAGTCGATAATATGCTGACGTAAAATGCGAGAGAGTTGTTAACTAGCACACAATATTGAGTAGTAAAATTGAGCTGAATTAACACCCCTGTAACTAGTATTAAGATACTAATCTATAAGTATATTAAAAGGCTTTAGTTGGTTTGTACTAGCTAATCGCCGGTAGGTACTATTGGTTTGAATTATTATGGTATATTAAAATTTGTGTTTGATAATCGATTAACTGGGGAAGGCTGTTTGGTAGTATGAATGAATATTCTTCCAAAGAAAATACGTTGGTTAGTTCCATTACTAAACAGTGTGAGTTTTGAAACATAGCTTTCATTTTATAAGGAATGAAAGCAAAATAGTATGTCCTAAACTTTTTTCATTCGAGCTAATTTTTTCTATGCCACATAAATTTTAATCAAAATAAATACGTTCGTAATTTATTACAAGTGTTACATAGTCCAAGAAATTATTAAATTTAATAAATAATCACAAAACCGAAATTAGCTAGGTTTATATATTTTTGATTGTTCACAAACTGACGTTAGTTAAATTGCATGAACCTTTTACCTAAGTATGTAAATATCATCTACGAGCTACGGAATGTCTACGAACTTTTACATCTAGATAGAAAACAAAATTCCACCCGTATCACCTTCATGTCCGCTCCACCACTAAACGTATCGTAAGACATTTATCACGTTATAGAACCAGCTGCCAGTCTCGGTATTTCCAAAACGACTGGGAGGTCCTTCAAAAAAAGAGCAACATGAGTGTCTATGGGCGGCCATTTTACTATAAAGGTGAGCCTCATTTTTTATGCTCTCGTATAACAAAAAAAGCTTTATATATTCAAGTAAAAAACCATATTGAAACTTATTATAGACATACCCAAATTCAGTTCAAATCTCGATCAATACTTCATACAAATATAAATCGTACTGTTATCATCACATTTGATATATAATGTAATACAATTATACATATAGAATTATTGCCCTTTAAAAATTATCTCAATGATTCGTATCATGTTTAAAACCATTGAGCTTTTTCCAATGATACAAATCGGACGAACTCGGGAATATCCGTAACCCGGGCTTGGGATGCGCGAGATATACCTATCTGTCTTATGCTTATGGACACGTGTCGCGACGGACAGAGAGAGAAGATATTCCTTTATTTCTATTTATGGCTCTGACCGACTCCTGGCCGAGGTTTTCCTGTAGGCTACAGCTCGCCTCATTCTAGCCTGAATGATCGAAGGTGGAAGGCATTTGGCGCGTTAAAAACGGCGCTCTCATTTAATCCTCAATTAATTGACACCGCAGTAATTATGACAAGGTGAATGTGTTGTGATAATTTATGTTTGAAAAATATAGTGATGTGTTAATTTTGATGTTTTTTGCAAATGCAAACAAAAAAGTGGTAATTTCCTTGAGGTGAGTACCTATAATAAGATTTATTACGATTTTGTTTATTTACCAGTTCATTATTTTACCATTATTTTAAATCAATATTAATGTTTGTAAATTAATAATAATTATTAAACCTATGGAATTTAAATCTGAGTGCCATCTTAATGACTTTTTTTAATTATTCATGATCGAAGTCATTCATTTTATTTTTAATTATACTCTCTCTTTTTAATGTGGATTGTTTTGTATTGTGTTGTTAAAAGTCCATTATTTTCTAGTGTTCCAAGATTACACCAGTTGGTAATAAATTTACATAATGTTTATATAAACGGCTTAGGTCTGATCGGTGCAAGCAAATAATTCGCTAGGCAAGTGTAAATTAAATTTCAAACTATTTCATTTTAAATACTGACGTCGCTTATAATTATTCCATCTGGGTTTTAAACGATTTTTAATATTATTTGTTTATGAAATTACTAACGACTGTCGACTCAAAGTTCAAGTTTTATTTACCATTGATTTATTCGGATTCTTATAACTTATCCAAATACTAACACATTTATACAGTTTATACAGAAAAGTAAAAACACAGAGATAATAATTTTAAAATTAAACCATTACCTATATATGCATTGTATTTTATAACCATGTAAAAATAAAAAAAAACCTCACTAAAGTACGCTGCTATAATCTGACATTACGAACCGTGTAGGCATATAGCATGCCTAGTATGTAAAAGCTTTTCTGGGCTTACTTTTAAAAATACAAATATACATTTTATGTGAAGTCATATGTCGGGCATACGAATATTAGGTCTAAACGTGACAGCCAGTAATCACACCGGCTGTGGCAAGCTGTAGTGAAGTAATACGGTTTTCCAATTGCCTTTTCCATTATATATATATACATATATATAGATTTTTCAGTACAAATTATATATATAGTATATATTTTCATATTTGATCAAAAAAATTGCCTTCCTTAAAGCGATCTTATTTTATGTTGCGATCTAATATATAGGTCATGTATGCCTTTGCGCAGGAGCATCGCTAGCCGATAGTCAGTGAGTGAGGCCATGTGAATAAAATACTTTGTCTTTCCCAAATTTTAGGAAAAGTGTTGAGGTAATTTTGTAACAGATTCAGTTTTTTAGAACCTCTCTTGTCTAAGTTCACGCAGAAAATTGTTCAAAATACGAAAAAATAAATGGAATTCCGTTGGACTATGTGTAGTGAATACCGGTGGCGAATAGTTTTTAATTGCAGTTCCTGTTGAAATGGTTTCTCGTGCTGTGATGCGTTATCATGACTAGCTAGATTTCAGAGTTAGGCACAGTAGACCTACCGTTATTGCTTGACCAGATTGGACGGATATATATAGAGCTATGGCGAATAACACGAGACAACCAACCAGTTACTTATTGGTAAGCTTTGATTTAGGACTATGTTGTATCGTATGACCTTAGCCATTGCTTTTATGCTGTCGGTTAGCATATAGACACACATCACAGGTCACAAATATTCGTCATTTCTGTACAGTTTCAATTTTCTGTACATCAGTCCATTCATCAGGCATTTATTACATTTTTCATATCCCTATATTTGATTTGACTTAATTGACTCAACCATGCCGCTAATTACTGGGTAGTTTGGCTCAGATCGGCTTCCACTATCTTTTTAAATCCATTGTTTTTTAAATGAAGAACTTCATTCCATGTGATCATAGTTTCACTCAAAAATTTCAAGTCGAATTACCGGCAATGTAAAGGAATCGAGTTGGCTTTGTTACATTAAAAATACGCGAGTCGTCAACAGAGTTTAATCAGTTTTATTAGTTACCAAGTTCAAATCAATCTTCATCCGTCATAGTAATTATCTTTTGTATACATCAAGCCATATGTATCGTAGTATTCTCCTCTACGAAATTCTTTTTCGTTCTGTTGTATGGTAAAATTTTATACATAAAAATATTATAAAACAATTTCGAATCCTATTCATATATATAACTATTGGAATTGGTTTTTAGAAATACTCAGATTAGGCTTAGTTAAATAACAATAAAACTTTTACGTTTCATACGTCAACTACTGTATCATTAAAACATTCGATAAAAAGGTTTTAATTAAGAAAAATCAAGCGCTGTGACAGGTATAATCTCTAACTATCTATGATATAGATATACTATATCTATATAGTTTACAGATGTTGTTTTGTCATATCTTATAGTTCCCTAATTAATCATTCCATACGCTTAGTTCCATTATAATCTAGTATTTATGTATTATTTGCCCACACGGTAAAAAGAGTACAGAAGCACGTAACATATTATTATTGGTTATAAAATAAACGTTGTATAGTAAAAATCAATAATATAACACACCTATTTAAGGGATAAATCCAATAATCGACCTATTTTTACTCACCCTCATGATATAATTAAAATCAACTCGGCTGCATGAACATTGTTTTATATACAGAAAGGAGGTAACTCAGCCGACTGACTACCAAATAAGATGCTTGAGTGAACATTTAAGACCGCTGTAAAATTACATAGCCCCTTAATGCCCTGAAAAATGCCCCGGTAAATAAAACAAAACTGATGTAAATTCGAACGATATTTATAGTTACTATAGTATACTGTTTCCCACGGCTAAACCTACATAGGAAACCTAAGCTTTTTGTCTGACTAGGTTATTTTAGAATTTCGATATTTTTTTTATTATGAAAGATGTCGCGTATGTGTGTGTGAACCCTCAGGTGCACACAATTATTATTATATTTATTGGACCTATACCTACCACGGAAGAGCTTTTATCTAGCCACCCATAAAACAGGTAAAACCTAACGTGTGGACAAGGTCTGCATTTGTACGATTTTTTTTGCCACAAATAAAGATTATAATTAAAGATACAAGTAGGTGCTTCTAAAGTCTTACAATTAAGCTTTCTACAGCTTCGTCTCATATCTTGAATTGTAAGTAGAAAATGTTTTACGGTTTCAAATGCAAGATGAAAATTTCGAAGCTCCAGTTAAATTACCCACGCTTCGCGATTCGTCATTCTAAATTAACATGACTATTCTGACTTGGGAGTTCCCATCTACATTAAACTTATAGCGCAAGTAAATATATATATGCAAATATGTTACCCGGCCTAAAGTGTCTAATCTATACTAATATTATAAAGAGGGAAGATTTGATTTTTTGTTTTGTTCGTTTGAAATGAAAAAAGCTGCCTATAAAGCCCTTTATCCAGCCTTTGGTTGAGAGACTTATGTTTGAGATAATTACTTTAAAATACAAACAATTCTTACAGAAACCAATATAAAATTTAAAAAAAAACACGAAGAAATATAAAGCCATGTAAATGCGCTCCGACTCGTGTTTAATTAAAAATCGGGCATCTTTTATTGAAATTGAGCTCGAGAGTAAATTAAGTCTGGCTTTGCTAAGTTTCAATGAACGTTAGTGATACTTGATGAGACCTCTGAATCTCAGGGAGTCTTTTCACTATATTTTTAATGGGCGCTCCTATTTCAATGTGCCAACAGAAATATACGTTAAGGCTTTGATAATTCGAAAAGGCTCGTTTTATTACCAGATAAACTTGTAATAATAAAATGATAAATGAGAGCTTGCTCTCAGTTTTATTATAGTTCTGTGGCAATTTTTACACAAACAAAAAAACAAAGGTTTTATATAATTGATAGAAGATTCAAATTCCTGTTTTAAACAGTTCATTACACAGTTCATACTCGTGCCATTGTAGTCAATTCAAGTTGGAAACTACAAAGTTCAAAACTACTGTTTGCGATTCCCTCCCTACTAAATTATATGCATCATATGCAATTCCATTCGTGGAATATTTACAAGTCGTTTGCAAGCGACCAAATAATCTAAACGGTCGGCAACGTACAAGTAAACGCTACGACGGTCAACGAAACATTAACATTATATATTTTGTGTATTTATCTATTTACAATGTTTAAAAGCGAGGCTTAATTGAATTTTCACAGTCGCTGTACTGTAATCCTGTAACTGTAATCCATTCTGAAACAGTGCTACGACAGCATCATTAGGTCTTATCGCTTACAATGTAATTCAGTCAGATTCAGTCTCTTTTTTATATTTCTTCATACACCGACATCACCCCTTTATGGAGGTTCCCAGGGTTGCTGGTGATAAAAGGCGGGTGGATTTATACTAAGTGACCAACC
The DNA here is from genome assembly GCA_951799465.1 of Leptophobia aripa. Classification (NCBI taxonomy): domain Eukaryota; kingdom Metazoa; phylum Arthropoda; class Insecta; order Lepidoptera; family Pieridae; genus Leptophobia; species Leptophobia aripa. The sequence continues at coordinate 2,481,878 of OX637281.1, forward strand.
AGCCTTTGCCTCCTGTTCCATAAACAAAAATCGAAATAGATGCACTATGAATAATTCAATATCTATTATTATGTAAATGCTCTTTACATGGTTCGCATGCAATATTTGCTTTTATTTCTCCTTGAGTCGTTATAGTGCCATTTTATTATCTTTTCAATATTTTAAAAGTGTTTGTTTAACAGCTTTTGCCGAGTATAATGGTGTCATCTTTTTGTCGATAAACCGTTGTCGATATAAGCGATCCACTTGCTCGTTTGCCTTCTGTTTCATGTGAGAAATGAACACTCTCTAAGATATATTAAGCGTGTTTTAAACTTTTTATTGAAAGAGAATAAAGGCCTTGTGGACGAAACCGGCCGATTGGACTTGCAAAAAATATACAAATTAACAATCACTCAATCAGACAAAAAATGCACACCCATTGTTTCAAAGCCAAAACGCGTCTCTGACATTATATGTCAAGATCCAATCGCACAAACAAATGCACCAAGGATCAACCTAAACCTTACATTAAAATATGCTGGAGTCTTTCCAAAAGGTATGTTGATCCAATGGTTTAGCTGTTAACAACAAAAAAATATCATCAGATAAATTCAATACATTGTACGAGGTTCAATTCATGGTGAAAATATACGTACTTGCAGAAATGTAGTAGAACATAAAATCGAAGGGTCTGTTTAAAAATAGACACTGAAAATTGTCTGCCCTATCGTGGGCAGTAATGTTTTGCGAAATTTCTAAATTCCCCCGCAACAGAAGGGCTTATTTTTTGCTCGTTATAAGAGCGACTGAGGCGTTTATTAAGTTCATCACTTTGATGGAGTGTTTTCGTACATCAGGCACGTTCATTAAAATTTTAATAAAATTATCATATTGAACTAACCGCGTTGAAAATGACAGATTTTGATAGCCTCTGAGCTGACGTATAAATAGTATACCTTCAGATACTATATACGTATGTAAGGAAATTATAGTATGTGTTTGGCTTTTTGTATTATATTTTTTGGAGATGTAGCAGTAGGTTACTTTAGATTTAAAGTTTAAGAAATATTTATTTATTATATAAATATAATGTTATATATATAATTACTATATATAGTGTATATATAGTGTATATATATGTAAATTGGGTATGAAAATAAAATCTCTGCCTAATCGACTTATTATTTCAATTAATATACATGTTGTATGTTCGAGCGGTTTAATACTTACTTTTTCAACCATTAGAATATTTCTCTATAAATATCAGTCTTAAGAAAATGTTCGTAAAGTACAAAGTCCTTTACAAAGTCGGATTAAACTATACTTGTGACATCTGCTGCGCAATATTAAATATCTTCTTCGGTACAAGTTGTGTTTATTACGTTAATTTTACAACAGATGGAAACTATATACAGTTTTTAAATCGTTTGTACATACATTATAACTTGCATACATAAAAGTAAAACTTAATAATTGAAAGAGCCTTAAAGCTTTAACGATCTCTTCATGCAACCTTTTCTTAAGTAAGGAAACTGCCAATTTTGTAGAAATTTTTAATATTGATTAAATAATACCTATTTGTTTCTGTTTAAATGTCTGCCTCCCTTCTGTGCCTGTCATTCGGCCGTCTTCAAAATACCCGGACGGGGATTTAATTAGACTACACCTTCGCCGGCTGGTGCTGGTGCAGTTTATATGCACCATAATTTAATAATTACCAATGCCAGATACATTAATTGTTTAATTTTAATTATATTAAAATGTGGGTGCAGATTACAAACATAATTATGTTGAACATAATTATGTTTGTAATTTGGGTCGGGTAAACAACAGTATTGTTAAAATAATAATGAAAGAAATTTGTTATTTTACGACGAACAATACGAGTGATGTTAATATTCAAATATTCTACGAAAGTACTTTTCGAGTTGTCTTTTTACATTTTTGAATTGCTAAGTCATTACTGTTTTGAATACTGAGTATCCGAAATTACTGAGTTTACAAGAGAAGAAGTTTTTGATTTTAAACATGAATAAAAATAAAGAAAGTTATTATTTCCTTAAATATTCTTATTGTATGTTATTTTGTAAATATTAAAAACTGCATTTTTGTATATATAATTATTTATTGCAACAAAAACTAGGACTCAACCTCGCACACTCACTCACACAGAAACTCCATTGCACACACTATTACACACACACACACACTTAAATGCTTGTTCTTTACATAATATACTGCACTTGTTCATATGTATATATATTTTTATTTATTTTTTTCTGTTCTGGTTTTTTTTTGTCTATTTTCGACCTTGTTTTGGCTTTGTTGTTAATCTATTTTTGTTGTGTAAGCTTTTTGGAATAAGCTGTATAGGTTTAAGAAATAAAAAATAAAATAAAATTGCAATTCACTGTAAAATATGCTTTTCATTAATTCGTTACTAACTTCTTCTGTTTCGTGTATTTAAATTGATAAACATGACGCTGTAAATGTAAAATTCGTGAAACGGCCAAAACAGAATTCTCATCAAAAGGCTCAACTCTGCATTCATTTTCATTAAAGTCAGCTTTACATGCTTTCGTCCAAGTTTTTATCTTAATAACAGATTTTAAACTGATAAGTATATGTACTTTAAAGGATTTTGTATTGGATTTATATATTATATACAATACAAATCAAAAATATCTTTATTCACACGTAACTATAGTACAATTATGAATCGTCAAACTACATTTTATTTATTTATTGCAATAGGTGTTCGATTTGATTCAAATATTTATGGATTTCTACAAGGCCAATCCTGCCCCACAAATATTTTGCCTTAACAAAAATCGTATCATTTCAATTCGCGTACCTACCAAAAATGTGTGACGACTTGTCATTTGACAAGATTTGGAGATAAAAAAAAGAGATTTCTGTCCTTAATTATCGCACCATAATTGTTGATTTAAAAGTATCGTCAATGTATACAGGAAGTTTTAACAAGTTTTTTTAAGAACTAAAACCCATGTTAAAATATTATTAAAAGCTGCATTTAGGTTTAAGTTGAGTTGTGTAGTATTCAATGAATGCTTCGTTTTTTTTATTATGAACTGCTTCAAAAATGAAATTAAAAAGGGCGTCTAGCTCCACAATCAATACCAGCTCAGTTGACGACAAAATGAACGTTCAGCCTCCCGGCAAGTGTTACACAACATCATGAATAATTCTAACAGTACTCATAGTCATTCATTACTAACTGATTAACTAATGCTTTAAGTATATATGTAAATTGATTATAAATCAAATAGATATATTGCTAGAACTAATGACCTTATATATTAATTACACTGATTTATCTCTAAAACCGTTGACCACGTCTACGTGGAATCTTTATCTGGTCTTCACTCCGGCTAACCTGAAATAAGATAAAGCGTTATCTTTCAAAATGGCGGACATGTATCCATTGACAATACGCGTCTCCTAAATATATATTTAAAACAGTGTTATGAATAATCTGAGTTAAAAATCAAAGTCAAAATATCTTTATTCACTAAGGTATGTAGGACCATATTGGAACGTCTTAAATCTAATTGATTCTACGTCTGTTCGTACGCGAACAAGCCGAGAAGAAGCACGCAAGATAATAGGCTTGGTTGATTTGTTATTGGTATTGATCCCAGTACACTTTTTGAAGCAAGGCTAAGCTGGAGCTAATTCATTCCTAAACTTTTTCATCATCTAAATCCTTCTGGGACACGTGCATTCTGGTCTCTTGCCAAGGCTGTTCAAGGAAACTTCTGTAAGCCATCTCTTCCACCACTACTTGGGGCGAACAACCTGATGGCCAACACCCCGAAAGAGAAAGCCGATCTTTTAGGCTCTCTTTTCGGGTCCAACTCGACGATTGATGACCACGGGAATACTCCACCGACGTTATTGCGGTGTGATACCTCGATGCCCGAAATTGTTTTTCGGCTTCGTGCTGTACGCAAAGCCCTTACTTCCCTGGATATTCATAAGTCGAGTGGACCGGATGGTATTCCTCCAATAGTGCTGCGCACTTGTGCTCCTGAGTTGGCTCCGGTCCTGACGCGTCTTTTCCGGCACTCTTATTCACTCGGCATTGTCCCGAACGCTTGGAAGACCGCCTTGGTTCACCCGATTCCTAAAAAAGGCGAACGCTCTGATCCTTCAAACTACCGCCCAATAGCTGTTACCCCTTTATTTTCTAAGATAATGGAGACTGTTATCAACAGCCAGCTCCTTCGTTACCTAGAGGAATGCCAGCTGATTAGTGACCGTCAATACGGTTTCCGCCGTGGCCGCTCAGCTGGTGATCTTCTAGTTTTCTTAACTCATAAATGGGCAGAAGCTGTTGAGTCTAAAGGGGAAGCACTGGCGGTTAGTCTGGACATAGCAAAGGCCTTTGATCGGGTATGGCACAAGGCGCTTCTCTCAAAACTTCCAGCATATGGGCTTCCCGTGAAGTTATGCGACTGGATCTCCAGTTTTTTTGGCCGATCGGAACATCAAGGTCGCTGTCGACGGTGCATGTTCCGACCTCAAATCCATAAACGCTGGAGTTCCCCAAGGCTGTGTACTCTCTCCTACGCTGTTCCTCTTGCATATCAATGATATGTTGCACTTAAGCAGCCTTCATTGTTATGCGGATGACAGTACTGGAGATGCTCTATATCACGGCCGTGCAAATATTTCCCGGGTTGATGTCGAGCAGTGTCGGGACAAACTTGTATCTGAAGTCGAGACTCTACTGCGTGGAGTCTCGGATTGGGGTCGACTTAACTCAGTCCAATTTAACCCCTCGAAGACCCAGGTTTGCGCGTTTACCGCTAAAAAGAATCCCTTTGTCGTGGCCCCACTATTCGATAACACTCCTCTTAAAGCCTCAGCCAGTATTGGAATTCTTGGTGTCGATATATCGAGCGATGTCCAGTTCTGCAATCATTTGGAAGGTAAGGCTAAGTTAGCCTCTAAAAAGCTTGGTGTTCTCAGCAGGGCGCGTCAGTATTTCACATCAGGCCATCGCTTGCAACTCTATAAAGCGCAAATTCGGCCTCATATGGAGTACTGTTCCCACCTCTGGGCGGGGGCGCCCCAATACCAGCTCCTTCCATTTGATCGCATCCAACGCAGAGCGGCTCGTATCGTCGACGACCCCATCCTTTCCAATCGGCTTGATCCTTTGGCTCTGCGTAGAGATGTAGGCTCCCTCTGCATCTTCTACCGCATTTATCATGGGGAGTGCTCTGATGAATTGTTCGGGCTAATACCTGCAGCGGAATTCCATCACCGGACATCAAGGCAGAATACGAAATTCCATCCGTACCACCTTGATGTCTGGCGTTCCACGACTGTGCGTTTTTTAAGGCAGTTTCTGCCGCGCACCACCTCTTTGTGGAACCAACTGCCAGCGCAGGTATTCCCGATCCGCTACGACTTGGGGACCTTCAAAAAAAGAGCGTTCCTCTTCCTTAAAGGCCGGCAACTCACTTGTAAGCCTCCTGGCGTTGCAGGTGTCCATGGGCGGCGGTTGTCACATCACTCGAAGTGACCCGCCTGCTCGTTTGCCTCCTCTCACATAAAAAAAAAAAAAAAAAAAAAAAAATCTAAATAATCAGATAAATATTAATAAGTACAAATTATATATACTTCAAAGGCATTGCTATATATGACATATCAGGCAATAATATAATAACGATAATGCATAGTGAAAATCAATCGCTTGATAGTCGGATTAGCTCCGAGCGAATGGCTCCGCTCAAAATCGCTTCCAACAAATATGCCTGCAGGCCGTGTTACGATATTGTATGCACTAATATTTTAATATTAAGCCGGTTAGTCAGAGCTTTTATGAGAACGTGTAGAACAATTGTATAGTTAATAAGTTGTTGTGTAGTCCTGAGTTATTGATGATGGGTTTTATAATTACATTATTCTACTCACTTTAGAGTCAAGTATTATCTGTCTTTCACAAGAATAACACATAGTAGACGAACACTTGTGTATGTCATGACAGTGTCTGAACAGCCCATTTCTTGAGATGTTACAATGTGCGCACCATTAAGTGTTTTAAATTTCATTTTCACAAACAAACTTAGCAATCATTAAAAGCGACCTATATTTTTTGAAGCATGATCACCTTTTCTCAGCTTTTAGGGCGATTCATTCCAAAGCTTTTTAATCGTTTCAATAGTCCTTTACACTATAATAGGACTTGCATATTAGATAATTTAAATTAATTAAAATACAAATGGAACATCAGCTGGGAGTTACTATTATCTTATACCTAACACATATATGCATGTCAATATCGATTCAGTACGTAAATAAATTATAACTATCTTACAAAACGTTTTGAGTCGAATGTACAATTTAAAGGTTTAAATACGTACGTCATCGTTTAACGTTACGTTACGAAACAATGTACGTAGGTGATTAAGGGCCATTTGCTGAAGCTTACCGTTATCCCAGTTACGTAATTAACCTATTATGTACTTCTTAATTTAGTACACAGTAGATTAATTCTCGCGATACGACAAGGCATATCCTTCAAGATTTCCATATTTGTTTGGAAATGGCTTTATTGGTAGCTGTACGTAGTGTAATTGCCTCCAGATATAATAAAGTCGATATTGTCATAATTTGTTTAGTACTTATAAAGGGATGCGTTAGATTCCCGATATAATATGTTTGTCTGTGTACATATATGTTTGTGTGATAATTTTTTCGCGCGTTTTTAATATTTTACACTCTCGTTTAACATTTGACATTTGGAATACATTTTAAAGACACTGTTACAGTCCCTTTTACGCCATGTCGTATCGTAAAACAAGCAGTTTTCTTTAAGACCTGTCAACCTCGTAAATACACCGTAAAACGAGGCAAATTGGCTTCACTACGCCTCTAACTCGCGAGACCTATTCGCACCTTTCCAACGGAATCTAATAATTCAATCGTATTTTTACGTTTTTACTTGAGCTAACAGCAAATAGATGAAATCCGTTGCTTTATCAAAGTTTTTTTTTTCTATTTCAATTTCGATTCTATTTGGCTTTAGAAAACATTTGGTCTAGAGCCTTAAAATTTTGTTTATTCAGTCTATGCTAAAAATATGAAAGTTTATCTAATGCAAACCCAAATATAATACATAATAATTAATTATTAACGATTGTTTCCGATTGGAGTAGGCAATCATTCAATCAAGACCAACTCTGCAGTTATAGTTCTATATACATATAACAAGCGATATTTGAAAATTTAAACATTTCTCTTCTGCAATAAGATATCCTATTGCATTCCCTGAGGCTCAAAACCTTCAGACTCTTCATGTAACGAATATTCAAACTTTTCTCGAAGTCTTATAAATTAAGAAAAGAATGTGTAGTGTAATATGAATGTATGATATATATTGAATACAATATATATATGAATAACTGAATACTGTGATTCATAACTATATATATCTTATTACAATAATAAAAAGCTATATGTTATATTATTATTATATGTATTTTATAGGTAGTAAAAAAGTATGATCATATTTTAGTTATGTGGAAGTTGATGGAAACTTAAGAGATAGGAAAAAACTAGACAAAAGACTCGAGCACAGTTTGGAGTACTCATTAATTTAATAAACTTTACTGTTATAATATACATGAGTATTAATCTTCACATTATGTGTTACGAAAAAAATTAAGAGAAAAGTCATTAAGCCAGAAAGCTCTATTGTTAAAGCTTTTGATACAATCATGCTACTTTAAATATAATGTTCTAAATATTACACTGTAGCTTTTTTTTCTGTTAACAAGTTTGCTGAATTTCAAAATTTCTAGAGAGAAAATTCCACAAATTGATTTTTTTCACGTGAACCAGTTACAGTTGTACACTTGAAAGGCCGTTAAAAACTGATATTGTTGCGTTGATTGACATTACGGTGGGATGGAAGTACGGTTTATTGCAAAATCTAGTTTTCCATTTCCCTTCACTTTCCCAACTGTGTGACCGCGGCACTCCATCAAAACTCACCAGTTGGATCTTGATCTTGTGCCGGAAATTACTGGAAAATATGCTCGCGATGATTTTTATTTATGGACTCCAACTAGTTTTTCATTATTTAATTCTGACCTTATTAGACAAAGTGTAGCAGAATACACATTATAACAACACACTCTCACACAATATCTCGCTGCTTACACACGTATCAAATTAAAAGTAAATAATTCGCAATCAATTGCTACGACGCGTCAACAAAAGACTATTTACATTTTTAAATTAAAAATCATATGTTCATACCTATATGCCTATCGATTATTTAAAGGTAATCATCACTTGAAGGCAAAACTAATATGTTTAATTTGTCAATATTTATTGTTGGCAAACATTGTTGGCCATTAGTCCACTTGCGTCGTCAGAGCTTGGTCTACTATTACTAACTATTAAACACGTTTTTAATGTATTTTAGCTAACTATTCTATATTAAGGTTGCCCACTGTGAAGGGGGAAATTGTGAAGTATAAATGTAGCTACATCCAATGCCTTGCGAGACACCCAAACTGTTTGGCAAAACAGCCTCATCGCGTTTAAAACGGTGACGAATTGTTTAAGGCTTGGTACCACCTGGGCTGGCTGAGACGATGACCTCCTGAATATCCCAGCCTACCTGATAGTAGTCGATGTTGACTGATGGCAGTTTTGAAGAGAGAAAAACAACTATACAATATATAGCTTTTTTATTAAAAGAACATCGCATACGCTCAAATTAGTTCGGTTCTTGAAAAAGATATTCATGCTCAGTAGGTGCTGTGAATGGCAATAATTATAAAGAATGCTTGAATTAAACGCTAAAATCGTTAGAAATAAGAAATAAACAAGCTCGTAGAGAACCAGGTCACTTTATTGTCGCAAATAAAAGAGTCGGCTTCGGGCATCCGTCTTTTGCCGCGAGCGTGAATGTCCCACTTTCATTGGCAACATTGAAAAGACACTTTTCGTATATACAATTATTATTTTCGGCTTAGGTTTCTAAAGACTCTCACGAATGCTCAGTACTTTCGGTTTTATCAAGATCCTTAAGTGTCTGAAATCTTTTGATATATCTATACTTGTGTATTGTGTCGTTTAAAAGCTATGTAAAAAGGCCATAGACCTAACATAAATCTTTAAATGACGTCACTTATATTCAAATCTTATTTATTGATTAAATGTTGGTAATAGTCCGCAACATTGTACAACAATTTGCATGCAGTGTATAGGTAAATAATTGTTTAGAAACCGTAATATAAGTTAAATAAAGCCCATGTAAACCCATGAAAAGAAAACTGATGAGTCAGTTATTTAGTTTGTTTTAAGTTTAAAAATTCCTCCGTGCCTTAAAAAGTATGTATTGCAATATATAAACATATTTATATATTAGCGCACCCCAATCAAAATTATGAATACATTTATCATACCAAACAAAACAATTGAAGAAAAACATCTATCAGGTCCTTTCAATAAGGTGGATTTAAAAATAAAACCAGTGCATTGTTTTAACTAAAAAAAAATTCATTGCAGTTAAATACGATATCATTCTAGTATTCATATCAGAATATGTAAACAAAGTTAACATTAAGTTATTAAATTGCACATTAACCGTTCTATTGAAGTTTCGTAAGCGTTTGAACCGGTTCCAACAAACTTTGATAAAGGCTTCATATCATTGCCGGGGGCTAATATAAACTGACATATTTATCAACAACTATATAAAAAATATAAATTCAATTTACTAATATGTGGCTCATAATAAAGAATTTTCTGATTAACATCCTTATTACATTAATTGCTTCACAAAAATACAAAACAAACCTTAAATAGATGTCGGCAAAAGGTTCGGAAATATGGTGATAGTAAATATCTAAAAAATAAAATTACTCTTAGATAGTGCGATTGAATGCTGGTATGACGTAAGTATTGAAATAGGTCCGGCTCCATACATATTTTGATACAAAACTATATAACCTTTTAAGCTTTGAAACCTTACAGTTTAGTATTTTATAGATTAGTATTTGATAATCCACAGACACACTTAGCACTCCAGCTGATTATATGCAGTCCTGGGGGTAAGCAATAGACGCATTTGAATACGACGCATTACGGTGATTGGAATAAAACCTTTTCAGTCATTCTTATATATTTAATAAAGTTACTTCGAATTGCGACATTGAATTTATTTATATACGGTATGGACTGTGTATTGAGAAATCGTGTTATAAAAGAAAAATCTTGCTATGCAACACATGGTTTGTTGGTCTCAATTTAATTACAGCTTGTATAATTAAATAATTAATAGGCTTATACAGCTGTTTTACCCAAATAAATAGATATAATAAGTGGCCACTGGTTAAATTATACCTTCATATGTTTGTTTAAGCTTTTTTATATAATTGATGACATTATTTTGACAATATTCAATTAGGCGTTATGAGTATAACCGAAACTTCTGATGAATTTATATAAAATTAATATTATATAAGTAATTAAAGTATTACATAAGGCATTTATATTAAGCTAGTGTCAATCTCCAATTTTCATGTTAGCAATTAACACTGTTCATATTAGCCTATAAATGATAAATCCCATAATAAACCAGGATACCTGGGATATTATTATTATATAGGGAGGTTTTAACTACCAAAACATAATATCACGGATCGATATATATGTATTGCAACGGTAAACTATATTTCTATTTATGTATGTACATGCCAAACGTTTGATTTATTTTAAAATAAAAAATTTTATTCAATAAATCAATACAAGTTGGTTGCCGATGCTTTCCAGAAAATAATCACAAGATACCTGTGTTTAGAATACCACGCTATTTATAAAATAACAATAACAATTTTAAAAAATCTATATTTTGTGAAAGTATAGTACATACAGCCATAACTAACACTTAACACAAAAGATAAAAATAATACTGAAACAAAATATACTCTACAAAGTGAAAACACAGTTTGTTTGCAGTAGTTTATTTCTAGCTACGCGATGTTTTAGAGATACTTATAAAAGTCCAATTTCATTATGACAACAATGAAAGCTAAACGACAGACGAGGGAGCTTCAGATTGAAATTGTAATCGCAGTACGGAGTAACCCTGGATACGGGTTTAAGTAAACTTGGTTAAAGCATAAACTGGATTAAACTGTTGCATTCTATAATAAGGCTTAACGTTTTTCCTGAAAATGGCAGACGTCAGCGAGTGAGTTAATAAATACAATCTATAAATCGTTAGTGAAATTTGGTTGGATCGACAGTTTGGAACAGCAAATATAGACCAACCATTTAAATATTATATATTACGGCTTCATAGCGGATTTGGACATGTCAATTTGTATGTTAACAGTGAGCGTATAAGCACATAGAAACAATACACTAAAGTGAATAGCTTAAAATGTTCAATTTAATATGATCGAGGAACGGAGTAACGTCAAAGTCGCTTTTGAGCTATTGACAAATACCGCCTCGATAGATATTATCTATACAGTAATACAGTTATGTAAATAGGTTTGATAACGGAAAAATAATATATAAGGATGATAACATATTTATAACACAAATACATTCACATAAACCGAAATAGGTATAAATATATATTACCACTTATATACTGTGAATTGGATAAATAGAATCATGGGCTGAAACATGTCAATATATTTTTACAACTTAAAGCCTCTATATGAAACGGTATGACTACATGTGACGTGTAATTACTTTGTTTCTTGTGACTGTTACGTAATAATTGTAATGATATCATGTGCAGTTAAATTCAGGATAATTTTTCATTTTGTAAATATATATCTATATAAAATACGCAAACCATTCATTTCTTTATTTTTGAATACTAACACATAATTGTGTTACCTAAAAGTTAATTTAAATAAAATATAAGTTCAATACAATGTTTATATATAGTTTATGGGTAAAACTATATCAATTCCACTTTAAATAATATTTTGAAACATCGATAATTTTGAATCAATGTCTTCGTATATTAAAGTTGCGAACAAACTTGGCACGTACACATCGGAATTTCGAAGACATCTTTAGATTGAAACTTTTCAATGAATCGATACAAGTGTCTGCACTAGAAAACTTCTCTCGGCCTTATCATTCTATCTATTTCAGATTATAATGTATATTTAACCCTAAATTCAAGTTTTTGATTATAGACTTAATTTATTCAGGCTACACTTTTAAATCCGTTTCTTGATCAATACTTTCTCCTCTCACCTTTCACCTCAGTAGGTGATCAGCCTGCGACTACTGTTTGTTTGGTACTGCTCACGTGAAAAGAGTTTATAACATTTTGAAATGTTATAAACTCTTAATAACATTTCATGTTGAGAGTTAAACATAAATATATTTAATTATATTTATGTTTGAAACACTGGGTTTTCCATAAGAGGTCGCTTGTTAACGTCATGGCCGACAAAAGACATGATAATTTTCTTAATTTACTTTGCTATAATATTTCAGCGTTTCGGATGTTCCGAGGCGATGAAAGGGCCGGGGCGCGTGAGCAGTGCCCTTCTGCTGCCCATCGCTCTATTGTCGCTGCCTACGCACGCGCACAACGCCACAACATACAAGGTAAAGACAATAGTCATTTACTTTTAAAGTAAGATATTGAAGTCAACAAGACGAAATTAATTCCGTCAAACGGAGCATCTATTTCTCTCCCCGTCTTTTTTATATCCCTCCGCTTCTTATTTTCTCCTCCCTTCTTAAAGTATGAAGAAGCTAACCCTAACATTCCTTTACCCGACAGCACACCAGCAAATTTACCAGGTGTTCATGACAGTTGTAAAAACTTTATTAAAGTGATATAAATGTTTTTTTTATTTTAAATAAGACACTGTCTCCAATTTAAGACAAATTATTATAATTAGGAACATATATAAAGCTCGAAATGTAAGTAACTGACTAACTAATTTTCAGCAGAGTTAGTTACTCTGAATGTAAGCTGAAAATGTTTACATCTTTTGCGAAACAGAGGCTGGCTCAAAAATCTCGTTTCATCATTATAGCATTCCCTCGGGAGCTATAATAGTGAGTTAACAGATTCTTAGTCGACCGCAAAATCGACTCGACAAAATCGTCAATCGTTAAAGCTTCAAGGGGTTTGAATTAATTTCGTTTGCGTAAAAATGCATAATCTTATAAATCTTTTGATTATTCGAAAAAGAATACACGGCTTTGAGTTTGCTGATAAACTTGGAATTTCCTTTTATAATTTCATAGATGCGAGAGAAGTTCTTTCGTACAGATTCACGAACCTACGACCGTTCACAAAGAGTTTTGAGGTCAATATTCATGTAACCTCGTTGCAACGCAAATGAAAATCTTGACTGAATTCAGTCGGCTTTTTTAGATTCACATCTAACAAAACTAAAATTTTAAATATAGAGAAAACGATATTTATAAAATACTCATATCATTGCAATAACAATAAATATTTAGCAGTCTTAAGGATTTTTTATTTATTAAAATAATCTGAGAGTTAAACTCGCGTTCCATTTTCTATAAAATGTCAAGCTATATTTCAATAAAACCGATCGTCTCTTAGAAATGGTTCTTGAATATAACAGTATTTAATAACATCTTAACAATATGATTTTTTCTGTGATCTATTTAAATAAACCCATGATTGCTCGCTTGGTAAATCATTATATAATATGACTCGTTTTTGTAAAAGGGTTCTTGTAAGGCATTGCATCAGCATTGATTATCACTTATTATAAAAACAACACTTCGCTGATATTTGCCAGGTTTTATTTTTACTATTAGCTATGCAGTGACCATGCATCCATTTTTATAGTGCTGACTTGTCCGCACTTGTATTTTCTTTCACAGATTACGTGTGTGTAATAAGAATGGCATTTCACTTTCATAAACTTGAAAGTATTCCACTTATGTTCATAAACTTATTGGTAGGATAATTAAAAGGTTGCCTGAACAGAATTATTCAAGTTATTTAAATACTAATTGTTGTAGTTGCGCCAATAAATATATTATTATACATTAAATACACAAATTATTCTAATAAACAATGATTTCATTACATTTTCAAACAGTGTTGCATTTATTTTAGCACTAGCATTCTAAATGTTCATATTTTATCTTTTAGTATGTGCACGTTTTGGACATTAGTGCCGCCCGGACGTGACATAACGAATTGCTGTGTTACATTGCGATGAAATACAATTCTATTTTATATACTATTCATTCAAAAAAATGAGAATAGATCTTCAATTTCCAATAAAAATATAACAATAGGTAGATATCTTTGTTAATATTTTTATTGGAAATTGAGGTTAGAACTAGCTGGCCGCCACGATATTTCCGAAGGATTACGACTTCGGGTCCTTCAAGATGTAGCTCCCAAAAAGTAAAAGTAGCTCACAGCCATGTGAGTGTCTATGGGCGGCGACTTCACCTTTATGGTGGGCCTCCTGCTCGTTTGCCCCCTCTTCTATAAAAAAATAAAAAACTTACTTCTGATTTTGTTACGAGAACCCACTTAAAATAACGTCATGGTTTTTTTATCTCCAAATTTTTTTTACGACAATTGGGAACTATAACGCATAACGAGAATAGATGTAGACAACAACTTGATGTTGTTAAAAAAATATTCACCAATTTAGTAACATACGTACATAAATTGTACATACTTTGTTTGTTTGCGTGTTTATAATAAGACAGTAATATTTTGTGTTAATTAACATTCTTAAACTGTATAATTGTACATATTTATTGCTTGTTTCAAATTCTAAGGTTCGCATTCCGTTGTTGAATATTAGTTTAAAGAACTGATTACAATAGATGAGTATAGCAAATTCACAATACTGTATTGTGTTTTGAAGCATTACGATTCCCTTGATTAAATTTGCCCGACAATATCAGACATAGTTCAGTCAGAAACCTAATCAATTAGAAATGCATTATAGATATGCCACTGTCAGAAACAATGCAATATTCCAAATGCTTTAATGACGTCAATGGGATTAATTAGCCAAACAACTCAACTGCGTAGTATTGTTATTATATTTAAATTTATATAAATTTAATTAATTAATATTATTACTTTTAGTAATTGTTGCTTTAATGACGTCAATGATAATAAATAGCCAAACTAGTGTACTTCATAGTACTGTGATTATTGTAAGATAAATATAAATTAAATTAATAATCAGGTATTATAATTTATTGTAGTTATCTCTTAACTGACATTTTGAAAGTGAACGTTAGTTTAAATATGTAAATCAAACCAATGATTCAATAATTAATAAAACAGTCTTCGGTATTACTTGTTAAATTCAAACGCAAAGTTTACATTTAGGGAATTAAGTTTGCGTAATGTTTTATAAAATGTCTGATTATTATATATTAAAAAGTTCGGCAATTAGCTCCAGCTGGGCCTTGCTCCAAAAACAATGTATTTGCATCATCACCAAAAAAAACAAGCTAAGTTACTTGCCTGCTTCTTCTCAGCTTGGTCTAGTACGAACAGGCGTAGTTAATTAGGTTTAAGACAATTCAAAATGGTTCTATTTACCTTACTGAATAATAAGATTTAACTTTAACAAAAATATTCTATTACATAATTCCCATTGTTCCATAGGACAGATGTCTTTGTTTTACAGTAGGCGCAAGTTAAATATACTTTTTTCTTACAATACTATCTAAATATAACATGAGATTCAGATGACTAAAAAATATCTTAGAATACCTATTTTATGCAAAACATTCACGCTTAAACGTGGACCGTTTAAAATCTCATTATTATAATTTGTTTAAGAAAACGTATAGCATCCATTTTGAATTTCCCTATCCTGAAAATTACATTATGCTATCGCAGTGAGTACATTTACATCACCACCTGTGAAGACCTTGTTATCTATAACTGAATTTTCGTACGTCATAAGTGGTTAAGTGCTAATTCAAATTGTTAATTATCCCTCAAATATTTTTTAATAATAACGGATTGTCAAAGCAGATTTTGCGAGAACAAACATTTTATAAGGAAATATCACGCATATATGATATTATGATAGTCTTAGTGCTTAGTTTTTTATGTATCATTTGTTATTTTGGTTTAAGAATATTAAATTATGTAAAATTTTAAATGTATGTGGATCTTCTATGTTTCAGATGAATTATGTATGTTTTGTGTTTGTTTATGTTATAGATTACACACATTACACGTATATAAAAATACACAAGACATACATATATGTGAATTAAGGGTCACAAATTGTGTCATATTCAACTTAATACAGGTCAATGACCTTGGATTTAACTTAAATTTATGTATACGTAGGAGGAACTAGAGTCATCGCTACGCCTCGTCCACGCCGTAGCGACGGGTGCTACGGGCGCTCTGTGCGTGACACATCACTACGGCCGGCTACGTGCTCCGTTGCACGCTACGCGGTGGGACGCTACGCGAGCACGGGCCGATCTCGCTGCGAATATCTTGCAACAACTTGGCATGGATACCGCTGGTAAGTAATTTAACTTAAACTTTGTTAAAACCTTTAGAAAAGTCATTATTTTCAATCTAATTTTGTCATACACAAGGGGACACAACACAAGAAACATTTAAGTTAGGATTAAATCATTGTGCTGGTATGAAATGCCGTAATTTGAAACTTTTAACCCAAACCGTAGAACTATAGTCGGGTAACATTAAATACTGGTAGGGTTACGTAACATTGTTTATAAAGCTTGTGCTTTCGGATTTCACAATTAGGTATATATTAACAGAGTTTGAAAATGTTAACAATTTTTACAATATTATATATATATTTTCAATATTTAACAAATCTTACAAGGTCTAATTGCTTTTCAGCAAAACAGAACAAAATAATTATTTAAAAACTAAAAATATTTTTTTTTGATTAAGTAGAAATAAGAAACAGAAGTGAAATGACAACCTTTCCCAAAAATAATTGTTCGTAATAAATAAAACAAGCCAAGAGAGTGAAAAAGTTAGTATAATTCTTGATGAAAAATGGTATTTTTAGCTAAACCAACAATATACTTAGTCTGGCCATAAATACTGTTACTATTCAAAAAAAGAAAATATTACGTTTGAATTTGGAATCTGTCATTTTTATATGATTGCTTGATGTGTTTTCTTATTTTCGCGCCATTATATTGTTTAATATTTTGTTATATTAAAATGGAGTGGGGTGATAAAGAGAACCGAATCGCTGTGATTGCCTTACATAAAGTAGGTATGGAGAAAAGTGCAATTTTTAAAACCCTCCACCCGCTTGGTATTAGTCAAATGTTTGTTTACCGGGCTATTGATAGGTACAATGATACCTCCTCTGTTTGTGACAGAAAAAGATCTGGCCGTCCACGTACCGTTCGTGTGAAAAAGGTGATTAAAGCAGTTAGGGAAAGAATTCGAAGAAATCCTGTCCGTAAGCAAAAGATTTTATCTCGGGAGATGAAGATAGCTCCTAGAACCATGTCGCGTATATTAAAAGATGACTTAGGACTTGCAGCCTATAAGAGACGTACTGGTCACTTCTTAACTGATAATTTAAAGAAGAATAGGGTGGTAAAATCCAAACAACTACTTAAGCGGTACGCAAAGGGAGGTCACAAAAAAAAATTGTTTACGGATGAGAAAATTTTTACAATTGAGCAGTATTTTAATAAACAAAATGACCGTATTTATGCTGGAAGCTCTAAAGAAGCTTCGCAATTAGTAAACAGAGTACAACGTGGGCATTATCCCACTTCAGTGATGGTTTGGTGGGGTGTTAGCTATGAAGGGGTGACTGAGCCATATTTTTGTGAAAAAGGTATTAAAACGTCGGCACAAGTTTATCAAAATACCATTCTTGAGACGGTAGTTAAGCCTTTAACTAACACCATGTTCAATAACAAAGAATGGTGCTTTCAACAAGACTCGGCACCGGGTCATAGAGCTCGATCCACCCAATCTTGGTTGAAAACTAACGTTCCGGACTTTATCAGCACTGAAAACTGGCCGTCGTCAAGTCCTGACCTAAATCCATTGGATTATGATTTATGGTCAGTTTTAGAGAGTAAGGCTTGCTCTAAACGCCATGATAATTTGGAGTCCCTAAAACGATCCATTCGGTTGGCAGTGAAGAATTTTCCTCTAGAAAGAGTTCGTGCTGCTATTGATAACTGGCCTCAACGTTTAAAAGACTGTATTGCAGCCAATGGAGACCACTTCGAATAAACATTGTATATTTTTAATAGTTATATATTGATGTATTAAACTAACTCACTATGAAAGGAATAAATGTTACGTATAAAAAAAAAACGTGCTTTTCTTTATAACAATATTTATGGCAAGACTAAGTATAATTTTAGCACCCTTATATGTTGTAGTATACATAAGTCACTTTAATAATAGTTAAATTCCATCATGCCGAGAACGAAGTATTTCTTCGTGCACATTCTCTGATGTACATCGTACGTGCCTCTAAAGATACAGAGCGGAAGCCAATTTTCATTTCCTGTTTATTGATCCGCTTACAATAATTTTCAAACATTATTCACTATTATGGTAAATGACTTTTGCGAAACACGACTGTTCTTTTAATTTGAGCAACGCCTGCTTAGTTGAATATATAAACATATGCTGTCTAACCACAATTAAAAATAATCATAACTAGAAATTTCGACGTATCGAAATGCGTCGCATTAAGTTGAGACAACTAGGACAAGGCAAATAAGCATATTTATTTTCAAAAGTAATTTAAAAGAAGTGTTCCTCTTACAATGCAAAGATCAGCTTCCGTTTGACCTCGCAAGAGGGTACTTGGCTCTGTAACGTATATTTGTAAAGTACGATTAATATTAGTTATTTAACATAGTATGTTTAATAGCTATGTTTTTCTATATCAGGTATACGTAATCTATACTAATAATAAGGCAGTAAAAATCGAAAATCTGTACATTAAATATTTTTCCAAAAAACTGAAAGGAGGCAATTAAAGAAGAGTCATAGAAACCAAAAAAACAATTTTTGGAATTCTTGTCTGTCTGTCTGTCTGTCTGGTACGTTATAACTTGAAAACTACTGAACAGATTTGAACGCGGTTCACAGTTGGATTACATATAATTGGGAGCGTTGTCAAAAGTTTATTTTGTCAAAATCGGTTAAGAGAAAAAGAAGTTATGGTCAATTGAAAATTTACTTCAACCACTGCCTCAAAATTTTTTAACACTTATATTGATTGATTAGTTATATATTGTTAAATATGTTCTAATATAAGTTAATCTTAATATTAAAACTTATGAGAGGTAACAAAAATAACAAATAACGCAATACGCGCGGGCGCGGTTGAAGTGTTGAACAATGTGCTCGATAGATGGCGTTGATAAAATTCGTCATCAACCTAGATTTATTTTATTTTTTTATTTCCTAAACCTATACAGCTTATCAAAAACAGTTTACACAATAAAAATAGATTAAAAATAAATCCAAAATAAGGTTAAAATATAGAACCGGAAATAGAATCTAAGATCAGAAAAAAGAATAACAAAAAAAAAACACGAACAGAAAAGAATAAATAAAAATATATATACACATGAACAAGTGGAACTATGTGTAGTACAAACATTTTAGTGTGTGAGTGTGTATCAGTGTGTGCAACGGTGTTGCTGTGTGAGTGAGTGTGCGAGGTTGAGTCTTAGTTTTTTTTAAAGAACTTCTACTTAGGCCAAATATATCCATTGCGGTATTAAGATGCTTCATTGTGTAATGACTACCATGCAGTTCAAACTTTCATGAACGTTTTACCCTATGATTATTTTGAGTGAACACTACCTATACAAACAAGTAAAAGGAAACGAGTGAAGAGACGTTTATCGTTTGTCCGCATCCATTTTTCCACCTACGTCCTTAACGTTAATGAGGTTTACCTTTTATTATTTGGTCAAGCTAATAAGTAATAACCTCACAAGTACGTATTTCGTACTCATAACTTCGTAAGAATTTTCTTTCAACTCTTAACCGCTGAGGAGTTTTACCTTCCATCATCAGCTCATCCACATAAGAAGATGACTATCAGAATATAAAATTGTCAGAATATTAATTGCCTGTACGTTAATTTGAAAGTTGCCCTCGATTTCCCCGAATCATCCGACCCTGTAAAGCTACATCATCCCTGAGTAACACAGGCTATATATAATTCCAATTGTAACAAGATTTTAGCCCTTGAAAGAAAGCCCTTTCGAGATCATTAAAAATCGTTATATACTTAACCAAATTACACGTGGGCGAAGCCGCGGGCGGAAAGCTAGTATTTAAAATATAAACGCTAATAAATGAAATAAACTATATTATTCACTGGACCTTTCGACTGTGGACCTTTTAATCTTTTAATTTTGTGTTTATAAATTTAACTAAATACGCGTCGTCTAAGAAATAATCTGAATTCTTTTATGTTTATATTTGGTTAAATAAATAGGATCCTAATGTCAAATCGTTATTAATAAACCATTTAAAATGTTATAATGTGAGTTTAGTCTATGTGTTCAAAAATCATCTTAATTTTTTGACTATATACGAATGTCCTTATTCTTTTTAAAAGAAAAAACAGTAAAACCGTGATTTTAAATATTTTATTTTCTTTTTGCCTACAGATGTTCTAATAGCGGTCTCGAGGGGCCTAGTGGTTGGTTCAAGCGCGTCAGAGAGAGTAGTTGGTGCTCGGGCGATAGCATTACGATCAGATGGAGTGGTTAACAATTCGATCGCCTGGGAGAAATATGGAGCAGAACCGGTGGCAGGTGTAACACCGTCTTTGGAGAAACCACCTGATCCTGAATTTCCGTGGTTAGTTTCATAGACAGTATGCTTTAAGGTTTTGCAACATGCATGGTGGCTTGAGTGACAATATTTTCTATCACTAAAGTAAAATATTGTATTTTTTATACGTTAATCGATAATTGAAATTCCTAGTTTGGAAATATCGCTAAGTATGCTATTATATACTCAATAATTACATATAGGAATTAATATATATACATTACTATAACTATATAATTTGACTAACAACATAAATGTGTAAAAGAAAAAAGTTAAAACGATGGATATACGAACATAAGCAAAACTCTTTAAAAATAATAAAAATTTCTTTTAAATCTCTTCTTCGTATGCATTTTAATGTCCATAACCTACCATATATCATGATGCTTTTAATTAGCCTTTTTTTTTGTCCCTTATGTATTCTTCGTATATCTTGCAGCTATCCAAATTATTTAATAATACTTTCATTTTGAAGATTGCCTGGTTGAGATCGCTTATTAGCAAGGCCGCCCATTGTTGTTATATGTACTAATTATTAAATACTACTATAGATGCGGCAAATTGTAGATATTGTAATTGTAAATTTAAACCGTGTGTTTTCTAAATATTTCACTTAGGTATGTGTCAGCACATGACAGTGAATCACTTCGTTCACCGAAATTTATGCCCGCACCACCTGGTGCTACTATGGAGGGCTGGTGGACATACCCATACTACAGCTGTTCTGCAAAACGATGGTTGCTGTCATATACGGTGCCTGTTTCTACTGTACGTGGGTGAGTAATGGCACGTGCCTGTACTAATCTATTTTAATAAAAGTATGAATAAGCTTTAAGCTTTCTAGTGTTATAAATTAGATAAAGTTGTAGATTTTGGGTGGGTTTTCTGTTACCTATGGTGTTTATATAAATGTAAAATTAGAACTTATCAAATTGCATCCATTTTTGAGTGGGAGTGCCATGCTGTTACTTAGAGTTTCCGCCGAATGGGCAGGCACGGCCGGAGAAATACCACTCTCTCACAGAAAACCGGCGTAAAGTGATGCAATTGGACTTTGTTCATTTTGTACTCGCGTTTCGTTCGGTGAGTGAGATCTTCCGGTGCCCATCCTTTTCCCCTTCCCTCGTCCCTCTCCCCTTTCCTTTAAAGGGCGGCAACGCACTCATGAGCTACCAGCCGCGTGAGTGTCTATGGGCGGCGGCTTCACCTTTATTGTGGGCCGCCTGCTCGTTTGCCCCCTCTTCTATAAAAAAAAAAAAAAAAAAATTCAGTAGCACGTCCGTTAAGAAGCACATGGAAGCAATCGATAGAAAATCAAGGACATAGAAAATTTAAATAAGACTTATCTTATACATCAGAGTGATAACGAACGCCTAAAGATATCGTGATCTTCTCGAGATCTAATACTCGTTACAGATAACATAAAGCTTGGGTCCATAAATAATAACGCCATTGCTGATCTTTTAATCCTGCTAAATTAACCAAGAGCCTTTTTCGGAAATACATAGCTTAGATTAAATACAGCCTTCATATAAAGTTCAAACAGCTTTTGGAGAATTTTATCCTAGATATATTGTGACACAATTAATTTCAATTTCAATTGTCAAATTAGATGTTACGCTTTATGCCCGGCGGTTTTATTATATTTTTCGATATCTTCAAGTCTCTTAATATGAATATGTCTCGGAATATGACAATGACTTCCCCTCTGTCTTTGGCTTAGTGATCTTAATAAATAAGTCTCGACTTTTGATGGTTGGATCAAAAAGCTCAGTCATTGCACCACATTGAACTTTAATAGCTTTAGTAGTGCTTATGACGTGAATTATGTTTTATTTTATTTATTGCATTATTTAAAACCATCTGTTTTATTACAATCGTGGTCAGTTAAATATGTTTTATTTGATTAAAAAGTTTTGTTAATGTAAGAAAAAGAACTATATATTATGAATATTATTATATTCCAGACTGAAAGGTGCGGTATCATTGGATATAGACATATCCAGTTTGGAAGTGAATCAGTGCGAGGCTCACGAGTATGAAGACAACCAAATATATTCATTCCACGGCACGCATAAATGTCCCAACGAAACTACTTACGTGAGTTATGATATTTTCAGTCGTGTTGTGTCGTTATTTCAATTACTTTAGTGAAAATAGTGTATAAATAAAATTGCTAATTATATCGACATTTTAGTAATCAATATTGATTGAGCTTCATGAGAAAACCGAGTTTGGTAATCATATTGTTTTAAGTACAGTAATACTTAACTAAGTAACATAATAATAATAATAACCTAATGTTAAAAAGTTTAGTCCTTGTGGCAGAGTAAAGGCGGTATATTCTCGCTGTATCGCGATATTTATACGCTTAGCGAGAAAAGCATCAGTTCTTGGATCGCCGCCTGTGCACTTATACCATTAAGTACAATAATATAATTAAGAGAAATGATTTATTAAAATTGTACACTTGTGCAGTGACAGATCATCACTTGTATATAAAAACGACCAGAGCTCACATCGATGTATATAGTCCTTACAATCTTTATTTCAAATCTAAATTTTTATATTCCAAACACGGCCTCCAGTCTTTACAGTAATATATACTGTCATAAGGCTTATTACAAAGCACAACAGCCTTATGAATTTGACTTGAAGGTGTGTGTGACTCGCTTTAAAATATATTCTAAATATTTTCAGTGCGAGTATAAACCGAACCGTGAAATGAGCGCTCGTTATTCGGGCTGGGCCCGTGGTTCATACATCTGTAAATGCAGACCCGGATATTACTCCATACACCATCCGGAAGGCTTTAACGGATCACTCGTTGAAGGTATTTATGTAACTTTGGAAACATTTATGGAAATGTAACAATTTATTTAGCTTTCAATTCGAATAATTTCTTGTACTTATAGAAAAGTATTGTAATGGATTCTTTGTAAAGTTCAATAATAACAAATACTTTGGCGTTCGGTTAACCTAATTCAATTTTAATATGAGTCAGAATAAATATATCAAGTGTATATATTTCATTTTACTGGTTTGATAATGTAGAAATGTAGTTATAGTGAGACTTGCTTAGCGAGTTTCACTGACGGACGGTCTTGTAATCTTGTAAGTTTGTCTTTACATTCCTCCAGGGTTAAAACGTTTGATTATCACAATTCTCTCTAAATAATAAATTTTCATAAATACATGTGTGTTAATAGTTGCGTATCAGGACTTTGAAGATAACGGCATAAATATGTGGAGTGAGCCATACGAGTGTTTGAAATGTCAACCCGGATGTAATACATGCCGAGGACCGAAGCCATGTCTCGCCACATACAATTGGCCTTTTCGGTGGGTTTAATTTATTACCTATATAAACTTTGATACTGATTATCAAGTAACCTAACCTATTAGTTTTTAGGTTATATTGTAATTTGTTGTTTTATTATTAATTTAATGTCACTTTAAAAAAGTTTTCGTTAGCCCCTGATATTTTCCGTGTTATGGATGGATCAGCGTTTTACGACGTGTTATATTGTATTAAATAAAATTCATACAAGTTAAAAGGTGGCTTTTCGCTTTCAAGGCAACCATAATAAGAGATATCATGGACACTGATAATGCCCAAGAAGCCCAAAAACTATAGTAAATACCGAAACACAAAAAAATAAAAATACAACTAAAAGTAACTTAACTAAACTTTAGATTATAAATGATTACTTGTAATATATGATGACTTAAATGGAAGGAAGTATGCAAAGTGTATTCTAAAGCTTTTTACTTACTATATAACTATATATATATATATATTTACTTTTTATTTATTTATTTAATAAGGCACACCAACAACACACATACAAACATAACCCGAACAAAATTACAAAAAATAACACACACACAAGGCATGTCTGTGCATATATTACAACGACTTAGGGTCTTTCAAGAGAAAAGCGTACAAATCCCTCAAAGGCCGGCAACGCACTCACGAGCTCCCAGCCACATTAGTGTCTATGGGCGGCGACTTCACCTTTATGGTGGGCCTCCCCTTCTTCTAAATTTTTTTTTTTTTGTGAGTGTATGTTTGTCACACGTATTCCAGGATATCTCTGTTGGTGATATCAGTGAGCTGTGCGGTAATGACGGTGGTGCTAACAATTTACACTCGTCACCATCGACGGGTGAAAGTATTTCGGGTTGCCAGTCCTGTTTTCCTCTCTATCACTCTGCTCGGTTGCGCTATCATGTATATGGAGGTGAGTGGTTTTTTCTAGAACTAGATTATTTAACATTAGCAATTGTTCATACAGTGTCTGTTAAGTGAAACAATGGAAACGACAAAAAAATATCAATCTTTATACAGGTAACTAAGGTACACTTATGAATCGTCAATAAAGTAAGTTATAAAAAAACTTAGACTCTACATTTACTGCCAGTTCCCAAAGAGCGTAGAGCGGACGAGAAGAACTGGCAAGGGACTCTCCGCTACTCCTTTAAATCGCCAAGAATGTTTCACAGTATGGTTGTAAAGACAAACAACACTTATATATATATAACGAGGAGAGAGAGTTCCCTATAGGGCTACTGCCAACCTCACTACTCTGTAGGGTTATTTTTGAAAGGCGTAGGTAGCATCAGCATTGCCAATCATCATGATTGAGTCGGTCATAATAACCACTTATTTAAAGAAACACTTCAATGATAGTTTCCAAGATTTATATTTCACTATTTGAAGAGAGGTCCGTTCCGTACAACGGCCTGAGCGCGACTGTGTCGTGCGGTTACAATGCGACCCTATTTATAGTGATCTAGCACTTGTTTACAAAGACGTCGTATTGAAATAATAAAGATGACATTTCACAGAATAACAAACGTAAAGTATTCAACTTATGTGTTTAAACTTATTTTAGGACAATTAAATGATGTTGAACTTAATTATTCTAGTTAATTTAAGACTAATTGTTGTAGTTGCCGATATATATATATATAATATATAATAATTAAAGTGATAACCGGTTATTTTTTGTTGTTAATTATTGAACCATTTTGTAATTTAATGTTAACTGTTATTCACATGTAATATATGTGTTTACAAAAGTGGTTTTTGTGTCATAGAGATATGTCCATATTATGTACGGTTTTGGCCATTGGTCGAGGATCCTTCTCCGGTTGGATATACAGAATCCGATTTGATTTCAGATGGCCGCGATCTTTCCAGTTCTTGACATGTATTCCTGTATAGCGACCAAATGGACACGTCATATGGGATTTTGTATCACATACACCGCACTACTTATGAAAACTTGGAGGTAAGATCACGCAAATAATTTGTGTACGTATTTCTTTTCTTATATTTATATTTTTAATCTAACACAGCCTATAAATAATTAAGCACCCATAACATAAGCTAGACGGGTAGACCAAAGATAACCTATTTAAAGCTTTTATAAAGCTTTGGGTAGAACCAATTGTTAACAACTTTTTTCAGTTGGTATTCTATGCGCATCCTTTTCTAGCAAGTGTATTCAATTTCTGAAAATATGACTTCCAGGGTGTCGCTAACATATCGCGTAAAGTCGGCTCACAAGCTTAAACTAACTGATAAACAGCTTCTCCAATGGATGGCTCCAATACTGCTTATAATGCTGGTCTACCTCGGTACATGGACTTTATCTGCACCGCCGGATGCTGAAGAGGTTTGTATGGTCCATACAGACTGGAATGTCTATTCTCTATGGCCGTTATGTACATGTTAATGTTTTATTTAGTATTTTAAAGTAATAAGACTTGTCGTTACTGATGTGCAAAATATGAATTTATATAGAAAAAAATATTTCTATTGGTCAAGTGCTATGCTTCTTTCCTATATTTTGTTATAAGTCAGAAATAGTTTTTTTATTATTTTAATGTAACATAATTAAGCTAATGTTCAGGTGTTGTAGTTTACTAATTAATAAATATTTTCAGATAACGGATAACCGAGGTCTTAAGTTCAAACAGTGTACATATAACTGGTGGGATCACAGTTTAGCAATTGGTAAGAAAATATATTGTTATATAACTATATAACTAAATATAAGCGTACAAATCCCTAAAGTGCCGGCAACGGACTCACGAGCTCCCAGCCACGTGAGTGTCCATGGGCGGCGACTTCACCTTTATGGTGGGCCTCCTGCTCGTTTGGCCCCTCTTCTATAAAAAATATATATATTTATGGAAAATAATTCATCATCTGGTAATACATATAATGGTCATTTGTAACCCAAAACCTTCGATACCGCTTGACCGATTTTTATGAAATTTTGTGTCACGTGTCTTCCTGGACAGTTAAATGTATTTTCTTACATTTTATTACAATAATGGTAGATTTAAATTTGTACCAGAAAATTAATTTTCAAGGTGTCTTGTCTTATCTTGTGTACTAATATTAATTGATTTTACTTTATAACCCTCAACTAAGTGTCATGTCTAAATGTGTAAGCGTGTATGTTTGTCCACTATTCAATCTATTTATTGATTTATTTGTATTCCTACAGCTTATTGTCATAATATTTACACACTCATATAAATAATTTGCAAAAAACGGAATACACATTTAAATCAAAAGTGGATTTATAATTTAAAACATAACAAAGAAAAACATTTCCTCATTTATTGTTCAAATTGCATTTAAACAATAAATGAGGATCTTCTTATAGAAAATGCTACTTTTATCTTTGGTATGAGAGTAAATAAAACAGGTTATAAGAAACCATTGGAACATAATGAAACATGGTCTATTGCAAGCCATGTTTTGTGTTCAATTTAAGATATAAATACAGAAAGTTTGTTAAAGATCAAAACAAAATTTAAACCTTAAACTTATGAACCGTTTAAAGAACATAAAACATTTTGACTCTACATTTATTTATTTATTCAATAAGGCACACCAACAACACACATACAAACATAGCCCGAACAAAATTACAAATCTAAGACTGAACCTCGCACACTCACTCACACAGAATCACCATTGCACACACACACACTTAAATGCTCGTTCTTCACATAATATACTGCACTTGTTCATATGTATATAACGAGGGGAGAGAGTTCCTCTTTAGGGCTACCGCCAATCCTCACTACTCTGTAGGGTTATTTTTGAAAGGCGTAGGTAGCATCAGCATTGCCAACATCACGATTGAGTCGGTCATAATAACCACTTATTTAAAGAAACACTTCACTGATAGTTTCCAAGGCTTATATTTCACTATTTGAAGAGAGGTCCGTTCCGTACAACGGCCTGAGCGCGACTGTGTCGTGCGGCTACAATGCGACCCTATTTATAGTTATCATGCACTTGTTTACAAAGGCGTCGTATTGAAATAATAAAGATGACATTTCACAGAGTAACAAACTTAAAGTATTCAACTCATGTGTTTAAACTTATTTTAGGACAATTAAATGATGTTGAACTTAATTATTCTAGCTAATTTAAGACTAATTGTTGTGGTTGCGCCGATATATATATATTTTTTTTTCTGTTCGTGTTTTTTTGTTGTATTATTTTTTTCTGATCTTCGATATTTCCGGTTCTATGTTTTAACCTTATTTTAGCTTTGTTTTTAATCTATTTTTACTGTGTAAACTTTTTGTGATAAGCTGTATAGGTTTAAGAAATAAAAAATAAAATTAAATTAAAAGAACACACAAGGCATGTATGTGCATAAATTATAGGGATGCACAGCATTACAGGTATACAATAAACAATTAAAAAAAAAAAACAACTAAACATATATAAAACACAAAATAAAGAAAAGTCTACACACAGAAATAAAACAAAACATGAACAGCCATTTACTGCCAGTTCCAAACCAAGAGCGTAGAGCTGACGAGAAGAACTGGCGAAATACTCTTCGCTACTCCTTCAAATCGCCAAGGTTGTACTGAAGTTGAAATCGTTAAAATGTGTTTATTAACTTTCAGGTGAGATTTTGTTCTTGCTGTGGGGTGTGCGTGTGTGTTATCGCGTGCGTCACGCTGAAAGTCTGTACAATGAGGCCAGATTAATATCGATAGCTATTTATAACATCTTCACAGTCAACTCTTTAATGATCGCTTTCCAGTAAGTATTTTCAAACTATTCTACAGATACGGTAGGATTAAAGCGAATATTACTAAAGGGTCTGCCTTTTAAAGGGTTTATTTTATGAAAACAAGTAAAACAGTAAAATAGAAAACAGAAAAAGATAAAAATACAGAGGCATCCTTAAACATGTTTCACAGATAAAATATACTTCCTACCGCTGAAGTCGTTGTTCTTGGCGATTTTAACGCCCACCATACCGATTGGCTCGGCTCTACTACCACCGACCATGCGGGAAGAACATTTCACGACTTTGCCTTGGCCTATGACCTGACTCAAATGGTGCCCTCGATCACGAGAATCCCAGATGTCGAAGGTCATAATCCTTCACTGTTGGACCTGCTGCTGACTTCTCACCCGGACGGGTATCATGTATCAGTTGATTCCCCATTAGGATCTTCAGATCACTGCCTTGTTCGGAGTACTATAAAAACAACGCGACTCACTCGACCTCGTTTTGCAGGTTGTCGTCGCGTCTGGCACTATAGGTCAGCAGACTGGGATGGAATGCGCTCCTTTTTTGCTTCCTACCCGTGGGGGCCGATTTGTTTTTCGTCGGATGATTCAAATGCTGCTGCCGACTCTGTCGCTGATGTGGTGTTGCAGGGAATGGAGCTTTTTATTCCTTTCTCTGCTGTGCCCATCGGTGGCAAGTCCCAACCTTGGTTCAGACAGTCTTGCAAAATGGCGGCACGCCGAAAGCTTGAATGTTATCGCACCTGGGTTCAAGCGGCAGCATCACGTGATGTAAATACCAGCGTTCTTAAAAAAACATACAACTCGGCCTCTAGGTCCCTCAAAAGTGCCATTGCTAAGGCAAAGTCTATTCACATCAGCAGAATTGGTGATAGGCTGGCTCGGCTCCCTTCTGGGACACGTGCATTCTGGTCTCTTGCCAAGGCTGTTCAAGGAAACTTCTGTAAGCCTTCTCTTCCACCACTACTTGGGGCGAACAACCTGATGGCCAACACCCCGAAAGAGAAAGCCGATCTTTTAGGCTCTCTTTTCGGGTCCAACTCGACGATTGATGACCACGGGAATACTCCACCGACGTTATTGCGGTGTGATACCTCGATGCCCGAAATTGTTTTTCGGCTTCGTGCTGTACGCAAAGCCCTTACTTCCCTGGATATTCATAAGTCGAGTGGACCGGATGGTATTCCTCCAATAGTGCTGCGCACTTGTGCTCCTGAGTTGGCTCCGGTCCTAACGCGTCTTTTCCGGCACTCTTATTCACTCGGCATTGTCCCGAACGCTTGGAAGACCGCCTTGGTTCACCCGATTCCTAAAAAAGGCGAACGCTCTGATCCTTCAAACTACCGCCCAATAGCTGTTACCCCTTTATTTTCTAAGATAATGGAGACTATTATCAACAGCCATCTCCTTCGTTACCTAGAGGAGTGCCAGCTGATTAGTGACCGTCAATACGGTTTCCGCCGTGGCCGCTCAGCTGGTGATCTTCTAGTTTTCTTAACTCATAAATGGGCAGAAGCTGTTGAGTCTAAAGGGGAAGCACTGGCGGTTAGTCTGGACATAGCAAAGGCCTTTGATCGGGTATGGCACAGGGCGCTTCTCTCAAAACTTCCAGCATATGGGCTTCCCGTGAAGTTATGCGATTGGATCTCCAGTTTTTTGGCCGATCGGAACATCAAGGTCGCTGTCGACGGTGCATGTTCCGATCTCAAATCCATAAACGCTGGAGTTCCCCAGTTCCTGTTCCTCTTGCATATCAATGATATGTTGCACTTAAGCAGCCTTCATTGTTATGCGGATGACAGTACTGGAGATGCTTTATATCACGGCCGTGCAAATATTTCCCGGGTTGATGTCGAGCAGTGACGGGACAAACTTGTGTCTGAAGTCGAGACTTTACTGCGTGGAGTCTCGGATTGGGGTCGACTTAAATTAGTCCAATTTAACCCCTCGAAGACCTAGGTTTGCGCGTTCACCGCTAAAAAGAATCCCTTTGTCGTAGCCCCACTATTCGATAACACTCCTCTTAAAGCCTCAGCCAGTATTGGAATTCCTGGTGTCGATATATCGAGCGATGTCCAGTTCTGCAATCATTTGGAAGGTAAGGCTAAGTTAGCCTCTAAAAAGCTTGGTGTTCTCAGAAGGGCGCGTCAGTATTTCACATCAAGCCATCGCTAACAACTCTATAAAGCGCAAATTCAGTCTTATATGGAGTACTGTTCCCACCTCTGGGCGGGGGCGCCCCAATACCAGCTCCTTCCATTTGATCGAATCCAACGCAGAGCGGCTCGTATCATCGACGACCCCATTCTTTCTAATCGGCTTGATCCTTTGGCTCTGCGTAGAGATGTAGGCTCCCTCTGCATCTTCTACCGCAATTATCATGGGGAGTGCTCTGATGAATTGTTCGGGCTAATACCTGCAGCGGAATTCCATCACCGGACATCAAGGCAGAATACGAAATTCCATCCGTACCACCTTGATGTCTGGCGTTCCACGACTGTGCGTTTTTTAAGGCAGTTTCTGCCGCGCACCACCTCTTTGTGGAACCAACTGACTTGGGGACCTTCATAAAAAAGAGTGTTCCTCTTCCTTAAAGGCCGGCAACTCACTTGTAAGCCTCCTGGCGTTGCAGGTGTCCATGGGCGGCGGTTGGCACATCACTCGCAGTGACCCGCTTGCTCGTTTGCCTCCTCTCACATAAAAAAAAAAATAAATAAAAATTATTAAGTGGGCTACTGCGACTTATATTCGCAATTGTTTTATGGCAGTGTCTTTTAGAAATACTCACTGTGAAAGCTGAGCTACCGGCTATTAAATTTTTAATTAATTTAAATACCTAACGACAGTTGTGCTTGATTATTTTACGTATTTTATATACGTTATTTTTTCCAGCCTCCTAATCTTACCTCGGGCCGGCCCAGACATAAAGTACTTGCTGGGTTTCATAAGGACCCAACTGTCCACATCGACTACCGTCCTATTGGTATTTTTACCTAAGGTAATTGTTTTGTCTCCATTAATGCTTAATTATTCAATTGAATACATTAATCATTTGAAAAACCCAAAGTAAACAAAATTATATAAACACAATATAATTTAGTACTTATCTGTCAACCTGTGGCTGACTGTACTTATCTATCAGACCACGATGTAAGGTAATTAATAAGAATTAAATATTTTATTACAATCGAAATATAACGTATACAATTAAGTAATATATTATTTATGAATTTGTTTAGAGAAACTAGACTTTTCAATGTCATTTCTGGACATTTATTATTTATCCAAAGTCCAAATAAATTGCACGTTATAGGTGTTACGCGTTGTACGCGGTACGGGAGACACATGGGATAGTCGAGCTCGTGCTCGTGGTGTTCCTGCGTCTTCTTCGCTAAACGGAATCGGACTTGTACCAGATGACCCACCAGATCTTTACCAGGAGAACGAACAGCTAAAGGTATTATTAACATTTAGGCGTCGCGTAATAACACTACGTACTTAGGTAAACACACATCGTTTCTTTGAAATAACCTAATCAGTTATTTATAACACTTTTATTTTGTCTTATATGAATATAAAATGTGTTAATAAAATAAGTGCCTGTCTCTCATTATTTATTCGCTGTAATTAACTTCAGTCTAGATTATTATAAGTGTATTAGAAGATTTATGTTTCATCCAAGGGAAGAGAATCTTTAACCACAACCAGCACGGCTCGAAGGACCAAGCGGCTAAATTTGAAAAAAATGCTTAAGACGCATATATACGCTATATATGCTATATGCTGCGTTTTGTGGGCAATATTTTTAAACACACGATTATATATTTTCAGGAAGAGGTACAGAAGTTGGCCGCTCAAATTGAATTTATGAAGATAGTACAAATGGAGATGCACAATCGCCATTTGCGACCGAAGCCCGGCGGATACTTCAGCGCCAACGCAACCACCATGCCCCAAAGCCCAATACACTCCAAGACTCTTAACATTTCGCAGGTAACACTTAATTATTCATTACGACCTGTTCGTTTCATTGCAGTTTTTACAATAGTCAATAACCCTAAAAACACAGTTGTTCAAATACCGATCGAACGACTTAAAGCGAAATTGTCACTCATTGAGCTTTCCTTATATATTAATCGAATTCGGTATGACATATTTGTCACTTCGCATCTATATTTTAAAAGATTTATGAAAAAAATTATAAATTTGTGAAAAGATAGCCCTGTTTTTTTATGAATTATATATGCCGAGGGGAGAGAGTTCCTCTATAGGGCTACCGCCAACCTCACTACTCTGTAGGGTTATTTTTGAAAGGCGTAGGTAGCATCAGCATTGCCAACATCACTTTTGAGTCGGTCATAATAACCACTTATTTAAAGAAACACTTCACTGATAGTTTCCAAGGCTTATATTTCACTATTTGAAGAGAGGTCCGTTCCGTACAACGGCCTGAGCGCGACTGTGTCGTGCGGCTACAATGCGACCCTATTTATAGTTATCATGCACTTGTTTACAAAGGCGTCGTATTGAAATAATAAAGATGACATTTCACAGAGTAACAAACTTAAAGTATTCAACTTATGTGTTTAAACTTATTTTAGGACAATTAAATTATGTTGAACTTAATTATTCTAGCTAATTTAAGACTAATTGTTGTGGTTGCGCCGATACGGCCATTCTGACAGGCGGTGCGTGCTTGGCACCAGCCTTGATGTTGACTGTTTATGGGTCTCGTAGTTCGTTATGGGTTCTCGTAGATCTGAAAGATTCGAAATAATTCCGAGTAGCATCTGTAATAATGATAAGGTTAGTAGGTTATCGAAGGTTCTCGGAGGTTCTCGTAGATTTCTCGAAGGTTCTCGAAGGATTTCATAGATCTGAAAAATGTTATCCGAGTAGCATCTGCATAAAGCAACTTTCTATTTTAAAACGTAGTTAGTGGTAAGTGTAGGTTAGTAGGTTCTCGTAGAGTTCTCGGAGGTTCTCGTAGATTTCTCGAAGTTTCTCGTAGAGTTTGTTAGTGTGTATGTTTAGTATGTTTAGATGCGTTTGTTTGTATGTTTATTTTTTTTTTTGTTTCTTTGTCTTTTATTACTTACGTTTTATCCTGATTAATCTTCTTATCTGCCATCCTATCTGCCGATACGGTCAGCCGATTACCAGGTTAAGGAGCCTAACGTAGTTGAAAATACCAGATTTAGAAGCTCACGAGGTACACAGTGTAATAAGTGTTAATGGAGCAACACCTGTGTCTATGGGTTGTACAACTTATTGCCTGTTGAAGTTTCTCTAATACAGTGTGTCAGTTTTTCGCTTCATAGATTTTGATCATAATCAATGCATTATTGAGTTTTGCAACGACCCTTTCTACTTGGCCATTCGCTCGGCTAACTCCTGACACTGTTATATGAATATTTATGTCAAACAGTTCACAGTAGTGGGCTTATTTTCTCTTATTTGTTGCATGATATAACAGGATGTATTTAGAAAACGCTTCCACTGTGGTAATGGCTGTTCATCATTTTGTGTTACCATCTTCCTTATATATGCTTTTATAACTGCTGGTCGATTGACCACACTACCTCCGTATCGATATTGGTGCTGAGATGAGCTCAGGGACACATTTTTATTTGGTATTCATAAGCTTGATACACAAGCACTTGTTATTCAAACACCCAATCAAAGCTTTCATAGCATGTTCTTCTAACATTTTGTCTTTAGTGATTTTCGCCACAAGATCCAGGCACGAGACAAGAACACCGCGATGGTTTTTGTATCATCGTAAATATCCTCTCCGAAAAGGACGATATCACGAGAGTATCTATTTTCAGGTTAAAACGTGGTGATAAAGTTTTTCCGTAACTCACGCCAAGTTGTGGAAGTTACCATGCAATTCTATCTATCCACATTTTTGCACGCCCTTTCAATAGGTTGCAGATGTTGTCTACGTACAACAAAGTCATCAAGTTTGCACGTGTCACTTGCTTGAACGATATGGTGGCACCATTCTCGCACACCAATGTGGGTGTCAACTGCATTTCATGTAGAGGATATACTTGCAGTCCTTATCTTTGCACAGTTTTAAATGTTGAATTGGCAACAAACACAGGCTGTTGCTGCTGCATATTAGAATCTTCCAGTTGATCAGTTGGTCGAGTTGATGAGGACGTAGCTTGAGCTAAAAGCTGCTTTCGATCCCACTTCTGATGCCGAGGGGAGAGAGTTCCTCTATAGGGCTACCGCCAACCTCACTACTCTGTAGGGTTATTTTTGAAAGGCGTAGGTAGCATCAGCATTGCCAACATCACTTTTGAGTCGGTCATAATAACCACTTATTTAAAGAAACACTTCACTGATAGTTTCCAAGGCTTATATTTCACTATTTGAAGAGAGGTCCGTTCCGTACAACGGCCTGAGCGCGACTGTGTCGTGCGGCTACAATGCGACCCTATTTATAGTTATCATGCACTTGTTTACAAAGGCGTCGTATTGAAATAATAAAGATGACATTTCACAGAGTAACAAACTTAAAGTATTCAACTTATGTGTTTAAACTTATTTTAGGACAATTAAATTATGTTGAACTTAATTATTCTAGCTAATTTAAGACTAATTGTTGTGGTTGCGCCGATATATATATATAATATGCATAGGTTTTATAACAAGCATTGAAATAATTACCGTCAATTTGCTGTCCTTTGTGCTTTTCTATCTCAGGTTCTGAGATAAATTGTTCAGATTTATGAACACCCAGTGATACATCAGCATCTCTTGAGATATCACGTGACTCGCTCCACCACGCTCCACATTACAACATCGAATAACTGTACAGAGTGCTCTAAAAATTAATTAACGTATGAAAATGACCTATCCTTTTGGCTGACCTGATGTACCACCTGCACTTTATAAATTGCAGAGTAACGACTGTAAAAAATATCAATCCAGCCTTGTGTTCATTGCGATATTTGTAAGAAAAATGAAATGAAATTTTTCAGGAGAACACAGAGTGGGGGCCAGTTTGACTGGTGGCGCTCAGTGATGGCTGGTGTTGGCCTGGTCCGGCTGCGAAACGCGTACTTACGACTGTAGACACTAGACCGCCTGCTTTTGTATAATCATAGTTCATTCATAAAGACTAGAGCTCTGTTTAGGGGTAGGTCTTATCTGGCTAACGCTCTGAACCGATTGTAATACTTTTTACTTATAGTATTTTTATTTTACAGTGTAAATGTTGTCTTTATAACAATACTGAATATAAATCAATCGAATTGAATCGTATTATAGTTTTCTATCTAGTAACATAAAAGTAAAATTATAATAATAATGGTGTTACAGCCCTAGCTGGGTTCGATTTCCGTTTCTTTACTCTTATTTGTTTACAGACAAGGACTCATGAGTCTAAGATATGCCGGTTACCTATAAGCAAGTGTTATTTGTGCACATGTAAATCCCTTGGTGCGAATTGAAAACATGCTTGAACCAACCAACACTGCATTTAGCTTAAAATGGCCACCAAAGAAGATTCTAGTCATTCAAGTTGCGAGTAGTTCTATAAGTAGTTTATTAAGTCAAAAAAGGCTGCTATTTTCAGTTTGAAACATGAGGTGAACGTTGTTTTTAAAACATGGGTTTCATTTGAGT
This sequence comes from Leptophobia aripa, assembly GCA_951799465.1. Taxonomy (NCBI): domain Eukaryota; kingdom Metazoa; phylum Arthropoda; class Insecta; order Lepidoptera; family Pieridae; genus Leptophobia; species Leptophobia aripa. Next base: position 2,518,438 of record OX637281.1, read on the forward strand.
AGTCATATCAAATGTATTTGCTTATATTTTACAAAGAAATAATGTGATACAGATTTATCAACTTTTGGTAACATGAAATTTAATACAAATCAGACAATGTGTTGTCGTCTAGACAATAAATTCAAATTATTGTATTCAATTTTTATTTAAATAATATCCTCTATAAGAGATATTTGTGTAAATATTAAAATACATACATTCCTAAATGTATCTTTGTGTTGAATAGTTTTATTCATTGTAATTATATTTTGTTAGTTATCTTATTGTTGTGACTTATCTGTTTTGTAGGTCACTCACACACGATATATTATATTTCTATTAATGACTGTAGCGATTTCAATCGATATATGTGTGATGACGTCATGGGAAATGTCTTTAACCATTCGGTCCTTCGAGCCGAAGTGAATTACATTGGTCAAGGACCATGCTTCAGTTGGAGGAAATAAACACCTGCCATACTCCGCAACTAATACACCTTCTGCTGATTTCTTTATTGTGAAACTTTTAGGCTTGTTTTCGTAATATAGGCTCAATAGACATTCCTTTTTAAGTCATGCTTATCATGTTATAACGTAAGTGTTAGTTGATGTCTTAAGCTCATTATTTTTGTAACCGTTACCTTTTCATAGAAATTTAAGACATAAATGTGATACAAATATTAGAATAAGAGAAGCCAAATATGATTTGAATGTGGTAAATATATTTACAAATTTTACATAAATCATTGTTCAAGATTATAATTAATAAAAATGGATCCCTTTCCTCTCTGAATAAGGACAGCATTGTTTATTAGACACTCTGGTTTCAAGCGGTATGCACACAGGCTGTATCTGAATTGTGAGGAGGGTATATAATAATGCAAAAATGTATAGTCCAGAAGGGAAATGGTGTCTATGGGCTGCATGTTTAAACATCATTTATGCATAATTAATTTCAATTTTATTTCAATAATAATTTTATATGTCTAAATGAATTTTGTTTGTATACATACAAGTTGTATTTGGACATTTTTAATAAGATATGTTGGTAGATAGTATTTAAAAATTTAAATATATTTGAAGATAGTTGTTGTGCCAAGCTGTCTGAACCTTTTAGACTATTGTTTATAAAAACTATATTTGTTTAGAAAATCATAAATGTTAAATAAGTATGTGTAATAGAATAAAATAAATGTTGTTGTTCTCAGTTATAGATGATGTAAGATGTGTTTTTACAAAAAAAATAAAAAGTATCTGTTACTATGTGTGTATGAATAAAAAATCTCTTCCCTAACAAACAGATATAAAAGAAATAGTCAACATTTTAAAGACTATATAAATATTGAGTGATGGATGGATGGATCCGGTTGTAACGTACAAAAGGTTTCACAATGAAAATAAACATTTGAAGTTATATAATTGAATGCTAATACTTATAATAGATAATTAGTAGATTCTTCTCGGTAGAAGACTGCCTTCCAAACCGGTGGTAGTGTAAAAATTGACAATTCAAAAGTGTCTTTATAAAGACCTACTTGAATAAAGATATTTGGAGTTTGAGTTTATATTCAATTAAGTATCTGCATACTTCACAAGGTCTTCGGTAAAATTATATTGTTATATATTTAACCAGAGTGGATCATGGGAAGTTTTGTGGCAGCGTCTTAGGGTCCTTCAAGGCAAAAGCGTACCACTCCCTAAAAGGCTGGCAACACACTCACCAACTGCCAGCCACGTGAGTGTCTATGGGCAGTGACTTCACTCTTATCGTGGGCCTCCTGCTTGTTTGCCCCCTCGTCTATAAAAAAAGCATCCAAATCCAAAATAAAAACTTATCAATTTTGAAAGCAAATTATTATAAAAGCTTCTGTTTCAATACAACTACTAATATAAGTACATTGTGAACTCAATCAACAGTTTAGTAGTATCAGATATAGTAACAAACCAAAATTATAACCAATTTTAGATAACTTCAACTTAATCATAATAAAAAATTTGTCAACAAAAATTTATTAGATACTTGTGATATATCATTTTCAGCTTGTATTTTTAATAAGTTTAAAAATACTAGCTGTAGTTGAGCAAGATATCCAAATTAATTGATAAAATATATATTTGTTTATTCTCTTGTTTTTAAAAAATATTAGATTTTTTAAATCAAGCTTATCACAAGCAGTTACAATGTGTTGACACCTGGAAACTGGTGATGTACATTTGTACAAATGTATTGCTTTCATTTGTAGATAAGACTTGGGTGTAAATTAGAACAATACATGGATATTACTGAATACATAAATATGAATATTTTGTAGATATATTTTAGACTCAAATTGATCCAGATATACAAGTACTTAATAGTCTTCTGTTTTTGCAGTCTCTTTAGTTAATAACCCTAGCACAATCTTTTTTGAGATCACATAACTCTATCACAAAGAAGAGGCTAACAATAGTTTACATTACTAAAAGTATTAAAAGAAACACTTTAAGGTAAACACTGTTCAATTTAAGTAATTCACCATTTCATCCTCTCCTTAATATTATTTTTGCAAAGCGAGCTGCCATTTGTTTTTGACTTTATTTTTTTAATATCTAATATATAAGTCATTAAACTGTCATCTGTCACACCCTGCAAGTCGTACCTACACTTTATATACTTAGGTCAATCAGTCAACAGGTGGTGAATGGTCCTTTTCGTCCCTGTCATTACAGGAGCAGAATTATGGTGAATGGGCACTTGAATCAATGTAAATAGGTGGATAATCCATGATACCACTATATAGATCAGGATATGCTCTGGTTATATAACCAAAGTAGTTTAACAATGTATCCTACAACCCTAAATTAATCGAGAAATATTTTTAGTAGGTTTGGCTATCTTTGTTTATATTACAACCCAACTATAATTAATAAAAGACTGATGAATGTAGACTATAGTAATGTTACTTCCAACTCTCAGTTCAGCGTTCGCGGTACGTCGTACATTTCAGTTTATCGTCTATCGCGCTGGTGTAAAGTGTTCTCGCTGTTTGATTCTTCTTGTCGCGATAATAATATAAACAAATTCTGATTTCCTGACTCACATGAAACATTTTATCACTTATTATTAAGAAACCGTGTATTTTCACTTAATTATTTGTACTATTTGATTTGTGCTCTAGTTGGGTCCTCACTTTCGCTTATTATTTTATTCTCGACCGCGTGTGGCATCTGTGTTTACAAAGTTCGTATTGTTTGATATCGTGTTTAGAACCTGAGCATTGTGCAGTGACTTACTAGTGTCAGGTATGTAATGAAAACTCACAAACACAAACTGCGAAGGTTGGCGCGAATTGAATATAACATAAACAAGAACTGAGCGTTTATAATTATTAATCATTTTTGATTATTTTTTTATTATTATCTCACGTAATTATTTTCACATTTAACGAACTCAAGACGTTCAAATTGAGTACATAAAGCAATCCTACAAGAGTACATAGGCTTATGAATACATTAGGTATTATTACAATAGGTGTTATTAGGGAATCATAAGTTGAAAATATGCAATTTTAGTTTGCACATTGCACGTTTAGTTTAAAGCCATACCTATCCTTAACTTACGAAGTAACAAATATCATTTTTACTTATGTTACTGCTTCTAATCGCTACATTCTCTAAATTATTATCCTTATCACTATTTTTTGCTTAACGGTTTAATAAAAGTTACTAAAACATTTCCTGGGTATTAAAATACCTTGACTATGAACCAAGTGAATTACATTGACAATACATATATATAAGGGACACATTTCACACACGCTTGGTGAGCACCAACGTATGTTGAATATGGACCGAATATAACCAAGGGATCGAACCCGGGGCTCTCTTGTTCGGCAGTCCGGCATGGTAACCATGGTGTCGTCACATTTTTTAAAAATGGTTCATATTTCAAAGGTTCTTATGTTATGAATTTTAATGGTTCACAATAACAATTAAACGTGTAGATTTAAGTATATTGATTTTTGACGGATAGAGTATTGGTTATTTTTATTGTGGTTCTACTGTAAAAGTCTGCAAAAAAAGATTAAAACTTGGTTTTTTAAAACTTGCCATTGGAAACAGGTTTTACAAGTTTCAGAACTATAGACAAATTTTAAACGGACTTATGCTAATAGTGCTACAGCACACTCGTTCGTAACATGGCAATTGTCACGTGCCACAAAGGCACTGACTGCGTCGTATTCGCGATCATGATTTGAAAATTTAAATTTATTTTTTGGCCAGACGCTTTGCAGAGAGTCGAGACGACGCCATCAAACAAATCTTTCCGTTATCGCGATAGTTAAGTCGCAGAAAATTAAATTAATGTTAGTTATTCGTTCTGTGGCGCAGCTGGTAGGCTGAGTAGCGTCCCTTTTAAAATAACGACAGTTATTTTTTAAGGATCGGGATGCGTCGGTCATATTTTGTACGCTTATAGTTCGTTTAGTGACAATTTTAACCTCTCGCTTCTGATTTCTAGGAAATAAAATCTGATTAATAAAGGAACAATCTGACAAATTACACTCTAAATTAAATTCATATTTACTGGGTCTGTAAATCGTTGTCAAAAATTGTCATTTAAAAACGGAATGTGAACCTATTGAATGATAGCGATTCGGGTATTTAATAATAATGAATTGTTTTTTTTTAAACATTGCAACATCGTGTTAATATGTGTCATCCTATCGTGGTGTAAAATGTTTTTGGCGTGAGTGTGTAATTTTATTTACAAATATTATATTGTTTAACTGACAAGGATGTTATTATAAGAAATCACATGCTTAGTAATTGCTAGTTCTCATTTTATAATTATTGTTATTACAATTATCAGTATAGTATAATATCAAAGTGAAAATCGAAATAGAAGATACAGTGGTATAGTAACGAGGTGCGATATTCGAAAAAATATATGCTCTATCAATTAATTATATCTAATAAAATGTAGGAACATTTAAAATTGTTTATACACGGCGCACATGACATCTTCAGTGATGAAACAAAAGTTTATTTCTGTCAAAGAACGTGGATTAAAAATAACCGTTCTATTATGTTCTCTTTTCTATGCTGTACAGTTATCGATTGAATAATCTTTGATTAACAATTAATTTACGTTCACGTAATCTTGTTTATTTATCAAAAATACTTTGCTTTAATCTGATGGCTGCAGTGCCGAAAACAAATCACCTAACGTACAGATAAGATTGTTTATCTGGCTATCTGTGCAATATTTTTATAATATATACTATTCGACGAACAGATATATGTTATTGAATACAGATTATAAAAAAAACAAACCAAGAAAATGTTCCTATAACTTCTAAAATGCGTTCCTAATAATCTTAAATATCGATATAACTGGGATTGTTTCGTAACTTGAAGTTGTAGAATTTTAGAATTTGATTATCCTTCAGTTTTAAGGCAGAGAAGCTCAGTATATTTAACTACAGCAGTTTGTTTTCATTCGTTACTTATATATCCAATTTCATAGTCACTATGATATGTAACCAGCTGAGTTTGTTGTAAGTATACTAGGCCAGTTTAGGTTTAATCCTCGTAAAGCTATAAGAAAGTGCTGGAGCTGCCTTTGAAATCTTATATCAAATTGCCATCCACGTACGAATGTTATCGCTGATACTTGTTACACGTGGAAAAACTATAGAATAAATTTCAAAGAAAGTAATCCCAACTTTAGATTACTTTGTGAGAATTTCTTCTCAAAATTTCAACTAAAACAAAAAGTATTAATATAACGGCCTGGGTACCGTTCTTTTGTATCTAGTCTACGACCATAATTTAGAAAGTTCTATCTTCACCTCGTGCACAATACGCTGGCCAGCACAACCAAGTAGTTTTTATATACAATACCTAAAGTAATTATAATTTTTGACCCATATGTGGTTCTATTTGACCTAAAGAGCTTTTTTCAAACATCAAGATTTAAAACACATAATTTCAACTAAAAAAAATATTTAAATAATCTCTAGACAAGGGGCATTTTCTATCGGATCGCGGTAAAACATCGGTTTTGACAACATAATAATTTGAAAAACTCAGTAAACCAAACTCAATAATAATATAAACTTTATTTGTTACAAAATTATATTATTACACTTCATTTATAAGCGAAATATGTCGTTACTATACTCTTTCGTCTCTTATCGTTAAATTAAGTCAAATTCGGCTAAGTCCTTTAAAAGCAGAGGCTCGTTAATGTGTATACGATGCTAAAACCTTGGAATGACTCATAAACGAGTGACTTGCGTTGAAAATAAAACTCATTTTGTTGCTTAAGACACTTCTAATAGCACTCTCATTACCCTCGTAAATGTTGGCCCGATATTAAATTGTTACTGCTATTCTGACATACTTTGGGTTTGTATTAACTAACTTTAACCCCGGTTTTACTCGCATTATTGGAGGATATTATATCACTTACCATAGATAGACCCAATTCGTAAGTAATTAATTACATAAGATTTGTCATCAATTACAGACAAATTATGTAGTGTGTTTTAAATTGTATTATTAAATTACCTTTGTAATCAACGTAGGGGGGGTATATTATAATAACTTTGGGGTTTGATAACCGAGGAGGCCTTACGCATGCATTACTAAAAGTTACTTGGATATGTGGGATTCAACAACCCGAGCATTATCTGCTACTCAGAGGGTGGTGCATGAGTGCATGTGGTGAGCAGTACTCACTTAAGCACTGTACGTGTGTGGGCTTCCGTATAAGGAACTTCTGGTTTGCATTCAGAGTAAGTTAGTAGTAAAAATTACATGTAGCATCGATAAAAATATCGATATCGATTAAAATGTTAGTATACAAGGAAAATAATAACAAGTATTTCCTTATCCTCTTTCATAAAATTTAAGATATTATTTGTTTGCGCGGCAAATTATTTAATACAGTCCTAAAGCGAAAATTTGGTGACTGTCTCGTAAAGTCTTACAGATATATAACTACACTTACTTAAAGCAATAAGTAAATACATGCCGTCCCAAGTGATGTCGAATAAAATGCAGGCGATGCTGTCACTGATGACCTTCGATCAAGACTGCGTGACGTTGTATGCCATTGTCCAAAATAAATGTATTATCTAAAGTTTTGTCGATCGTGAATAAATAATCTAGTTTTAATAAATTTAACTTACAAATATTCGTAAATTTTATTTTCCGACCGATTGTCCGTACCTTGAAATAAATGTTCAAATAAACATAAATATTTCGTTCATGTTCAAAGGTGAGTTGAATCTTAAATGGGGCTTAGTGTTATTTATAGACTACAATTACCTTTGTGTTTTTAACTATACAGGGAGATATTTGGTAATCTCCCGATAGGGGGAGGCCAAAGATATCTATCTATCTCTCCATGGCTATCTTATGAAATATTTTTCCTGCAATGTTTCATACAGAATCTTAACAGATTATTGCCCATGCGAAAAAAGAATTCCAAGCTAACACAAACTAAATAAGGCAAAATTTAGGTTACTTTAGTAAAATCAGGTTATAGAGTAAAGACTGAGTGGGGGGACCTATTTCGGAGAATCTAACACAAAATATACCTGGAATTAAGTATGTAGGTTTCGTACATATGCAACCATGTTCACGTTGATGATATTCAGTTTCTATTATTGCAATGGATATTTCTGGAAGGAGGCATGACAGTGGCTAAATCTGAACTGTCGTGAATTGTGCCAAAATGTAAAATTGTTATTTTGGTTGTATATTATTTTCATTTGTGTTAAATAATACATGAATTCTTTTATATGTTATTGTTAAAGGATTAATTCCTTTTTTCATTAATTTTGTCCTGAAAATTAATCCTACTTTTGACGTGTAAAACCAAAAGGCCTTGTTAAAAATAATAATAAAATTTTATCAAATTAACCGACGCTTATCATAACTGAAGATTGTATTAAATTAATTATTCTGTATTTATGATAATAGTTATTAATTCTTGTAATGATTAATACGTATTAGTATATTATCTATATAATACTTAAAATATGAAAACGTAAGATGTCGTCACTTGTGGGTGGGTAAATGACCTGTTCTGACCTGAGATAAACAACTTTACTTTTATTGCGTTAGTACCGAATACAGATTATATTTTAAACATGTTTGAAAAATCTAACGTTATATATTTAAAAAATAACTTAATATGTAGATAAATTCATTCAGTTATAATGTTAGTGAAGGCCAGTTGAGGTTTCATTGCGAAATATTATTTAACAATTCTGTGGATTCCACGCGCAATTACAATAATTATTGTACCGTTTGGAAAGCGTCGACTTAAAAACTGTGAAATGTCATTTTAAAAATATTCTTTTAACTATTTTTAAGAGTTTCTCGGAACTTTTTCAATTTAATATTGCGTTACATTTACGTAACTGGAAGAGAAGAGATTATTATATACACATATAAAGAGCTCTCCAAAACAAAAAAAAAACCGAAACCTTATAAAGAACCACGAAGGTTTTATGTAAATTAAAAGTATCGGTAAAAACAATTCATTCTTAAACCCCTAATACTCTTAACAGATCTTGTTTTTCGGATATCGTCTCTATAGATAATATTAATACTGATTAATATTTCTTTCTGGCTTCTTTTACATTGCAACAGAAAAAATCTGTTCATGTTTTGTCCTAATATATTACTTAATATGTTGTTTGTTAATAGTGTTGTTGTATTTATTAAAAGCAATATGCTAGTGTAGTTTATCAGTTGTGTTAGCACCCATAAAGCTATAAATTGCTTACCTTGGGGCTAACTGATCGTGTGCGCAATATTATGTTATGTTATACTCAATATAGTATACAAAATATACTTCGATATATTACCATCTTCTACCTATTGGCTCTGTTACACAATTCTAGTAAAATAAATATTAACAATTATTTAATTTCTCTGAATATTTATTTGAAGGAAATAGAACAGAGATAAAGATATAGATGCATCCCAACACATGCTTCATAGATAAGATAAGGTAATGGCTGACCTATCTCTAACGCGGCAATCAAACTTGTTAATTCAAGGGAAATTTCTCAAATTCTTTGCTTGATTATTTCTAAATAATATTATACCAATTAAAATACCATTATACCTATTATAATTAAATAATCAAATAACTGCCTACATCAAATACTTTAGATATGTATCTTATGTTATCGATACGTCACTAATATGATGTTTATCATAATTGATATGATAATTCCTTAGACACCAACACCACAATACAAACAACAAAGATTCTAAAATCTATAATTTTTCTCCCCAATGACCCAAAATTTAAATTGAACGACATTATCATGCAAAATACATACCTAGAATATTGCTTGTAATGTGAAAAAAAGATTCTCACGAGGAGCCAAATTAAGCTAATTTAGACGCTCTTTTGGCGTGGAAAGAAAAGCGCTCTGGCAGACCCAGACACTGTGGAGCAGGTACTTTAAGTCCCTATACTTTACGAGAGGGGTAACTAGGGTCTACCCAAACTCAGCCTATGGGTTCACCGAAACATTTTACACAATCAATCTTAACGCCTTAGTTCTACCAACCGTTACTTCTTAACTCTAAAAACTTTGGAAAACGCTAAACTCTAGTCTTGGTAGAATCTTACTTCTTTGAAGCTTATGATACTTACAAATATCTATTTAGCATTCCTTCGTTGTTACTTTCTAAAACTCACGGTAGCGTTACAGTACTTCATTACTTTTATTTCCGCCCGAAAGATTTCTTCATCTGCAGTACAGCCTTTACGAGCTATTTGCATTGCTAAGTATTCTATAAATGAACAAAACGTGTTTTAGGTATTAGTTAGTTCATTTATTTATTTATTAATGCATATAACTACATATACAAACATAACTACAATAACACAATACATATTATTCATACTGTTTAAAAAAGTTATTATGTAATTCTAGTGTCACCACACTAGTGTCACCAGGAGTTCACGAGTGCGAACGACTTATTATTTTTATTATTTCTCTCTCTCTCTCTCTTCATATTTTAGGAATGGGGCAACCCGATGCCACCAAAACTATTATGAACACGATCGTTGTAATTGAAGTTCAAAAGTATATATATCACGACTTGCGTCCATACACAAAATATGATTACATAATAATTCTTTTTAATTATTATAAATTATAGGTAGGAAATATACCGATATCGAGTCAAAACGTGTATTCCTTATTTGGAGCAATAAATAAACATGTTAAAACCAGTTTATAAGTTTCCATCCCCTTATGGCTCTTCAAGAGTCAGTAAATGACAGGAATTTAATTATATCAACTAATAATAATTAACTGTTTTATTATTATTTTCTTTATCTTTATTTTATATTGTAGAACCGCTCAACTAGTTATTCCAAGTATTTTTTTAAGAATATTACATAAAGCCAAAATTTAAAAAATATTATAAATAACCAAAATATTTATTGTCAATATGAAACGAATTGTTTGTTAGTTATAGATAATATTGGAAAACAGATAGACGATCACATTTCCGGAGTTTTCAAATATATGACATATACGCAATAGTCAGATAAAACACAAATCTATTCAAATGATGGCGTATGATATTTTTACCCTGACCTGTCTCGTTCCGGTTTCTTCCGAATCTAATTGACCTTGGATACCTGTTTTCAACTCGCGGACCAAAGCTGTTGAATAAATCAATCTATTAAAACCAGATTCGCTGATTAAAACATTTGTGTGTAATAAATTTTATAGTTATGAGTGCGGCCCTGTAAGTACTTCGTAATCGGTATTCATTAATTCATAAACTCCGGCTTTTGCATTGTTTTGATGATTCGTAACACTATATCTCTATATTTTTTTTATTACTTGTCTATTATGAAATGTCTGGCGCTCTGGTGGACGGAAAATTGAATATAGTTTCACCATACTAAATAAAAATATATATAATTATATTAAATAAATAATTTACGAAAATTATATGCAAACCTATTGTAAAGACAATTTGATAATGAATACCCGATATTTTTAATAGTAAATATGTATTTATAGAGAATAATTAACATAGATTATTTGGTTACGTTAATTTATTTCAGTTATTAAGGCTGCTTGCAAAATAGATTATAAAAAAATATAGTATGTTATATATTTAGAAACAAATATTAGGGATAACGGAACATTTTCTCTTGGGAAATATTCAGCACACAACATGGCGGTCCTCGTCCTAGATTGGATTATATAACCCAACAAGCGTTGTTAGAAACTTTAAAGCTATATTAATGAAGTAACAGGATGTATTTGCTAATTTTCCTCACTTTGAATTTCAAATTATAACACTACGTGTCCGTTGATTATGAGATTGTAATAGGCTAAAAATGACCGCGACAACCTTAAAGATAAATACATAGTACTGGTATTGCGAATTACCATCTTTTTGTACGTACTATGGAAGAAGAGATCCTTGATTAAATTTTGCTGTAAGTTAGGTTAATTTGTTTTTACTGGGTTGTTTCATTATATATGTCTTTTCTTTCAAATATTATCTATACATCTATATGTTAAATGGTCTTCACCAACGTGGTCTCTCCGACTGAATGCATAATAAATAGTGTATCTGACAGCGGGCGTGGGTTGTACTTAATTAGTTCTCATCCGTAGGAAATTCATTTATGGGATTGTCTCTTGTTGTAATTTATCACGAATATGAATATTAATGTGTTTTTCATTATTATCTGTTTGTATATTGTGTACTGTTCTGTAATTACTGGCAACTCGGTAACCGTAACTACTCTCATTACTACATTGTGAATATAAGTTATATATTTCCTTAATTTTTTTCTAAATAAATATCTTTATCTTTTGTATTAGTTTGAATTATTATAAGGAAGACGACGGAATGTCTTGTTTTATTGATTCTTTTAATTCATCACACGTATCATATGCTGTTTGGTGCATATAGATTTAGGAGGTAAATCATTTTACCTTCACGTTACGGATGTAGTAAGCAGTTCAGGTCTGACTTACTTGACTCAAGATCCTATGTCCCCGCGATGGGGCAGAAGGCATCGACAGCAATCCTCCATTGCGCTCCGCATTTAATTTTGCTCCAAGTCTTACCGGCTCCGGTCGCCAGGTCTGTTTGCTTCCTTTTCTCCTTCCTTGAGGATTCCAATCAATTGTCTGTTTGGGAATATATTTGTGATCTCTGCGGAGAGTGTCACTAATCCAGTTCCACTTACGACAATTTATTTGCTGGGCAATTGGGTTTCCCCGACAGCGCTCCAAAAGTTGCTCGTTGGATATAAAAAAAATCATTCACAGTGACAAATATGAATTGATGAATGAATTATTCCGGTGTTCTTTGCTTGTTTATACCAATATCGCCATTGTAAACTCTAACTTCAGAATAACAGAATATACTAGTCACATGATTATTATATAATACGTGTATATTTTAGTATAAAAGACGATTTTATATATGCATATATGTATATTGCACATACTTGTAATGCAATTAATTGCGTCACCACAACTTTATCCGATTGATTTCCCGTTGTCCGTAGGTATTATTGTTATTTGTGCATAATACATAGTCGGGTCATAAGTACATAAGTACTGTCTCACAAGGCAATGCACTCACCATTAGCGGGGGCTGTGACTTCACCTTTATAGTGCTTCCTGCTAGTTTGCCCCCCTTTATATAAAATAAAATTCTCCATTTTGATAAAGAAATCATTATTCTAAAAACAAACACGTGATTACTATTTAACATGTGACGGCACTTGACCGACAAGGTATTATTTATTCATTTCACACACAAAATATATAGTTACATAGGTGGCTTTCAATACATGGTGTATAAGGGTAGTATGTATGTCTTGTTTTATTTTTGAATCTCGAGTTGAATTCTTCTGAAGTAATTTGAACATATACATTTTTGACTGTTGTGGTTATTAAATTCTACATTCTAAAGTTTTTTTTTAATATTCTCAAACTGTTTTGGAAATACTATTAAATTCATTGATAAATAAATTAACAACATACTCCCTTGTGTTAGAAAAACTGGATTACTTGCATATATTTATGCTACGAGCCTGGATTCGAATGTCGAATGCTCTCTTAGGTAACCACTGGGCTACACTTAACATAAATCTAGGGTTATTTGTTTGATTGACATGTTTACTCGTTTATTTGTGACGTCATAACGGTAAAATATTTCAATGTTTGCACATAATAAACATGTATTGTGTATCTCTGCTTTCAAAGAGTTCAATGTCGCTTATGACGTTATGCGAACTCAGGGACACGTTATACAAGGGCTCTGTTAAGTCCGTCACAGATACATTTCTGGCCTCGCTTACCTTTGTTCAGTGTTTTGAGTAAAGGAACATTGAGACGAAAATGTGGAATTTTAATACGCGTATTTTATTCTAGTCCAGTCTGGTTAATTCCAATTAAAGCTTTGGGCGCTCACGGTCACGATTGTTCCCCGATGGATTCCTAAACTACATAACCGATTTTAAATGAAATTGGCACACCGTGAGCAGTCTGGTCCAACTTGAGATATAGGATAGCTTAGATATTTAATTATAGTCGCAATTTAATTTAATTGCAAATTATTTGTCTATATATTTAATTGACAGTCACAATTATCTATTTACTCCAAAAGATTCTAACAGATGTCGATACTTTTCGACTGGATTGAGTAAGTAATCAATAGATGGCACTGCTATGGTAAACCGACAAACGTGTCATATAAGCTACAATCTAATATATAATATTATCGTGTCACTATGTTCGTTCCCGTTCTCCTCTGAAACGGGTTGAACGATTCTCCTGAAATTTTGTGGCCATATAGAGTAGGTCTGAGAATTGGCCAACATCTTTTTCAGACTTGTTTTTTGGCAAAACGACGTTTGTCAGGACCAGCTAGTATACTAGCTATATAATTTTTAAATTCCTAAATAAGATTGTCCATTACATAATAAACACTTATTTGTAAATACTCAGTGTGTTAACATGTATAATAAAATTAATTTTATAATTACTGCAATAAATCGGAAAACTTTTTCATATTATTATTTGCATTTCTATGGATTTATAAGCTTATTTGATGTTCACATACCAGCATATAATTCACTGCACGCGTACTGGTTACTTCCGGTACATTTTGTATTTGGTGCGCTTCCGCCTCAATAAAGTTTACTGATTCGCTTGTGGAAAAAGGAATTTCGAAAAAAATTGCAACTGCAAAAACATTATTAGCTTATATACAGTAGGTCGATAGTTAACGGCTAATTGAATATTCAAAAACTGTCTAAAGGTCGACAACTAGATGGCATATAGCACCTATACAACTTTATATTTAACTAGCTGATCCCGACAAACGTCGTTTCGCCAGAAAATAATAAAAAAAAAATGTCTCCAAAAATAGAATGTTGGTCGTTTCTCATATTTCAGAAAATTTCAGGAGAATCGGTCAACCCGTTTCAGAGGAGCGAGGGAACGATAACCGTGACACGAGAATTTTATATATTAGATAAATTTATGTATGGGTGAAAGTGAATTGACACGTATGTGTGTTGTTCGTCTGGTGGTGATTCATTTTTTTTACCTGAAAACTAACTCTTCTATAGCAATGGACCTACAATATAGCAAAAAAGTTATCCAACAAAATGACACCTATATATAAACTTTGAATGTAAATAAACTTCATAACAATTGTGTATTGCCTGGAAGAGATCGCTTATATGCGATTAGGCCGCCGCTATTTTGTGTAACAGTTACTAACACTTTATTTGTGTAAAAAATAAATATGTTTAAATTTTGTCAATTTTCCCGCGTCCCATTATAAGCTGAAATAATCACACGCGTCGCGACATTATTCCACATATTTAACGCTTTAATAAATACACTGACACCCAGAATACTTTCATCATCACTCGCGTAACGTACTTTTATTATCCCATAAAACATTGGAAATTGTTTCCAGTCGGGATTGATATTGTGCAGTGCAAACATTAAATACACCAGAAATAGAATCGGCAAAATGCATTGGCAAACATTCATTCGAAACTAATAAACGAAGTAATTGAACCAGTATCGGCGACAAAATTTATCTCTTTCAGTATGATTCGTATTTTCCTCTGGTACTGACAGTCTCCACAAACGTATATTAGATTTGTTATTGAATAAGGTAAATACTATATTGACCTACATCTGTATTATTTATATTAAACATGTTTATCACATTTCTGAGGAATCTTGGTACGGTTATGAGAAAAGTTTGTTCATTTTAAGTCCTATTTCAAGCGGTATCTAAAACTTGGCATAGTTACTTACTTCTTCTATATTCTTATTGTGACCTAATATCACTTGAGGCAAAATGATTCCTTAAGCTTTGCGTTTTAATTCGCTTCCAAGCTTTTTTTCGACTCTCTTCGCCTGTCACGGTACGCTAGGACGATGGGCAGGACAGGACAGCACGGAAGACCCCCGACCCCACTTCATTGAAGATTCCAATGTTTGAGATCTCTTCAGAGGGTGTGCTCCAAAGTAAGAGATTTTCTCACACCCAGAATAACGACAAACAAACAGTGTTTATACTACATAAATTACGTTCATATTCGTTAACTCAAGTTATTACCCACATTTTTAAAAGGGGATTTAAATTGTGTGTTATTAAGGAGATTTAAGGAATCCCCATTTTAACAAGGTGATCTAAGTTCAAGTGAGGTATTAATTAATCAGATATAGAAAACAGTCATTCATATTGTCTTTTATTTGCGACACATTAAAATAAAATTTAACTCCGTGACATATCAAAACGCACTTATCAGTATATTAATGTTTTACATACGCTAAGGCGATATTATAATTAATATCTTTAAATGATATGTGCATGAATTTGTTAAAACCTCTTTTGTGAAATAAATTCATTAAAACCTCTTTTTGACTAAATTAATTTATAAGAGTTTTAATTTAATAACGTTCGATGGTTCTGTCATGTCTATGGTAAGCGGCTTTTTTGGGTCCGAATGGCGAACTAGATAGGTGTCAGTGCTATTGATTGATTCTTTGGTAAACTAACTAACTTTATTTAATACAATTATTATAATAATGGTTACTGAGTTTTGGTTAATATTGCGAGTCCCATATTATAATCCAGATTAACATATATATGCAATGAGAAATATTAGTAATCTATAGTTAAATATATATATAAAAAGAGTTATATAGATGAAATATATAAAACTATAGACACAAATTATGCAAGTATAACACACTTGCGTGTTCCATGGGAACGTGTCTCGAAAGACGAATCACCATTTTGGTGTGAGCAGCTAACTTTATTAACCTAGTGAATTCAGGTTATAATAAAAACGTTTCATTTTAAAGCCAATTTTTATTTGTCTTCAAATTTAAAAAGTAATGTTATAATAACGGTAACAACACGCGGCACTTTATACAGTAAACTCGTCATAAACACAAATCACTCGATGAATCACTTTTTCATGTAGTGTCATTAATATCTTAAAACTATCTTGATATCATATCAGTATCAGTCTTAAATCATGTTAACGTTCACAAGCCGGCCATTTAAAACGGAAATGACATAAGAGTTTGATTGCATTGAATTTAAATATTAAAAGTTTAACGTTGTATACTTTAAGTATGTTACCTAAACATATTTAGACACTATTTTTTAATTAAAACAATTTCACAGCAATAGATTATAATTACTAATCAACATTATCAGTTTCCCGTAGACCGTAAAAGAGAGACATTGAATTATGTAGATAATTCTGATTATGTTAACTGTTCCAATTCCAAAGTATGAACAACGTTATAAAGGCTGTACGTATAACGCCCGTGATATTGTGAAAACCTAGTTGTAGTTGCAAACATGACGTCACTCAGTATTCAATCGCACAGTGTTTTATCGTTCTATGCGATAAGAATCATATGTTTGATTAGTTGAAATTGCGTAGTAGGTTAACATTGATTATTAATACTTTATTTTGAATACCATCATTTATACCTTAAAAACACTTAAAACACAGCTTATCACAAAAAGTTTACACAATAAAAATAGATTTAAAATAAAGCCAAAATAAGGTTATGACATAGAATCTACGATCAGAAAAAACAATAACAACAACAAAAAACACGAACAGAAAAAATACAAAAATACATATATATATATATATATATATATACATATGAACAAGTGGAGTATATCATGTGAAGAACGAGCATTTAAGTATGTGTGTGTGTGTATTAGTGTGTGTATATATGGGACTTACACGGCCGTAAATCCAGATTCATATATATATATGTATATATATATGTATATATATATATATATATATATATATATATATATATATATATATAGCACCTGTATAAATATGATAGTGACATATTTTTTTACAGGTATCCGAAACCCTCTTCATTGCACACTCGGTTGTAACAATACGCATTTTAATATAATGTTTTTTTGATTACGCCTTTACAGAGACCTTTATAAGACCATATACAGTTAAAACTTCCGAGGTTGTATATTTTGGTAAAAACTTAAAATCGAAACTGAACTGAATCGTAATGGATTTTTTTATTAACACAATTAAAAAATCTATATATAGCAATATGAATGTTATGTAGTATTTTCAGCGGCTTGTACAATATTGAAAACGATAAACAAAAAATTGTTTAATAACGAATTGAGACGTGTCTCAAATTGTCAAATTATATATTTTTGGTATACGTTTACTTCAATTGTCATGCTCTAAGTACAAACGAAGATAGGATATTTGTTGTCCCACGCGGTACATTTAACTATGTCCTCAATTAATGCATTCCGACATTCGCGTTTCGTTTGGTGTTAATTAAAAATATTATAAGGTTTCAAGATCGTATATATTTTTAACGATAATGTAGAATTAGTGTCAATTCGCAACCCCAAAGTGTGTGAGAGCGGTTTCTGTGATGCGTTTGTCCTCTTCTATAAAAATCTCACCCGATCCTGTGATAGCTATTATAAATTAGAGATAATTTAAATATTAAAATCAAAGCTTTGGTTTAACTTGTTAATGCGTCTTACTAAATATTCCAGATCCAAAGAATAAATTGTTAAGGTGTTGTCCAAACTCATCAATCATTCAGAAAGCAAAATACAAAGCTTCGTAACACCCGGTTGAGGACTATTTTATCGATGGATCGTCCGGAATATATTTCGACCTTAATAACATGGAAATGGAAACCTTTGTTTTATTCAAGTGTAAAAAACTGGCCAAACTTTTATGTGTGTATTTACGACAAAATCCTAGCATTGCACGTGTGTCGAAATTTTTTATTCGTAATGAATTATGTATAAGGTGTTTATATTACTCGGCTGGTATCGAATTGATGAATATATTGTCATTCGATAAGTGTCTGCTGTCATCATTTTTTTTATCTAAGTTGTAGTTAACTTAACGACCCCAACTGAACATTAATTAGTTAAGAATGCGATAGTAATCTTAATTGCGGTGTCGTGTGAACAGAAATTAAATGAAACACAATTACATGCACGCTGTTTTACATAATGTATATATTGTGGAAAATTTATACAACGTAATTAGCTAAAGGACAATGTTATGTTTTGATGCGTCATCGCTCTTTCAATGTTAAGAAAATATCTATCATGAAATGGAAATTAGTTTTTTTTTGAAGTATTCATTCATTATCAGTTTTGTTATTAGCGCCACCTAGGTGCACACCACGTTACTACGTTACGATGATATAACTTTTGTTCATTGGTCTTACAACTAGAATCCTTAGTTGAAAATGATTACTACTAATTGTGTTAGATGTCGCTGTTCCAAATAAAATGATTTAGAACATTGTTTTTCTTTTAAGGTGACTGCTTCAAGCTGGCCTCGTCGGGCGGAGGTAGCCCGGCGCCGCAGCCGGTGCAATGGCGGGTGCGGAGAAAACCAGGTAATTAATTTTAAAGACTTTCAAAAACTCGAAAGTGTTTTCATATCATTTTTTTCACCGTCTACGATCAAATTATTCGGTATACCTGCGAAATTGTCAAAAGCAGTAGTAACAGTCATCCTATAAACAAACCTATCTCATCTATAAGTGTTGTCAATGATGGGATGGGATTTCTTTATGTATCCATGTTTTCTTAATGTATTTCATTTCCTTAATGGATTCATTGAAGTAAGAGATTGTGGACATTTTTGCTCCGCCTCAGCTCCCTCAGACGCTGCCGCCCTTAAAAGACCTCAACCTCAAAAGACAATAATATAAGTTGAAATTTTTTTCTGTAACTTTGATTACATTTCCTTTGTAGTAAATAAACTTGGGTCTTTCTTCTTTCTTTTTTGTCTCTGGGTGCAAGTGCTTATTAAAGAATTAATTACACACCGGGTACTTCTGCGAACATTTAAAATTTAAATGTATGATAATATTTTTTACTCATTTAAAATTACATATATGGATAATTTTATAAATAAAGTGTCTCTTGTTACTGAAATTCGTTGTCTTATATTTCTTTATAATCAATCTAAAACTTTCGTTTGTCTATAATTGTTGATAATTAAACTCTTTAGACCTAGGTTAATTCCACGTTCAGACTTGTCTATCGTCTACTAACATAAATAAATTGTTATGAAGCCACTAAAAACTACTAATATTTTTTCATTATCATTCCTTTGACTGATTTAATATGCCTTGTTCATATTAAAACAATTAATTTAACTTCAAAATGGCGCTTTGCAGACGGAGGCTAGATCGCTAGTTAGTTATAATTATTATTAATCCAAATGCGTATAAATAATGTGACTTTTGGAATGAGACCATCTGGTTATGGGATCTTTGTAGGACCACCCATAGTGAGTGAGTAATGCATTAAGTATTTCGTGCATAAAACACCTTATATGTATAAATTAATTCTGTAATGGTTATTTTAAATCGATATAAAAGCAATGTGCCCTGATTTTCACTGATAGTGCGATTGTAAAACGACATTGAGATTAAGATCAAAGTATTTCTGAAAATTAACAGTGTACGTAAATAGCCGAGGTTGCATTAAAAAAAATATTTTATGGACTTGTTTTGAACTTTTTGTTTAAAACACTTTACCCAAACATGTAATCAGTGATCATTTATAACGAAAACTCATGAACGACAATTAATTTAATTTATTTACAAAATAATTACCGATTACCAAATGTTACGTTAGCTGTGCCTATTTATTGATTGTAATAATTTGTAACGCATGCGGTTCTGTACAAGTCACACAAGTACAAGTCAAGAATATAAATTAACAAGAATTACAACAGAAGGTAAATCATAAGTTCTACGGTTTTCTTAAAACGTTGATGCAATAAATAACATTCAAGAGTAAGTCAATAAACCAGCGAACACAGTAATATGATAACAGTAGTACTCCTTTCCAGGATAGGTTGAAACCGTAAGATTATGGCATAAATATACTAGACGCCAGAAAAAATTCAGAAATAACTGTGTATTGTACCGATTGTTTAAATGGTTAACCCTTTGTACCCCTTTATACTATTGTCAGAAGCAAAGAACAGTTTAATTACTCGAAGTAGTTGGAGCAAGATAGAATCAACATTTTATTAATACACAAAGACACTGTATAATTGTTATAATATCTGACTGTTGTCTGTGAGTTTAGAATTTCACTAAAAGTTGTAAAACAATTTCCAAAACGACGTCTTTTTTTATTTAATTTTTTCAACTGTTTCAATCTGTGCCCATTTCATGATTCATAAAATCCTTTATATAGCACTGTTGTAGGTTTAGTGCAGGTTTAATCTGTAAATGCATTTCCTAGGCATACGTTACGAGTTTCTTCTAATAAAATTCGATTTTATTACCGCTATATACTCAAGGCTTTAATAAAATAACCATATACATGTTTTTATAGGTTGAGAATATTTTTATTTTATATACCAAATGGAATTGTTGGTCTGTTTGTCAATTAATGTTTTCGAATTAATCCCACTCTGGCCCACGTATGTTAACGATGTTTAAGTTTACCCATTAAATTGCTTTACACAATATAATATGTATAAAACTATTTAAATTCACTACAAATTTTGTATTCTACAATATTTATGTTAAAACAAATAGCAAACAAACAAACGCAATAACTGATATTTGTGACTTATGACCTTGAAATTTAATAGTAACAAGCACCCTACCATATGCAGGTTTTGAGACAACTTTTAGGGTGTCAATGTAACGACTATTTCAAGTTTTTATATGAATGCAAGTGTTGACTTCTTGCGGTTGCGTTGCCAGCTGAAATGAGACAGGAAGACTCGAAAAGGGACGAGTAGTAATAATAAATAGTTTTGAGATGAGCCTAGCTAAAATTTATTTTCATAGATTAAAACTTTTCCAAACATAAACATCCTGTAAGATCCGGTGTGTGAGATATTTATGCTTTGGAAACTATCAGAAACTTTTTCATTCAATTAATTCTCTTTAAACTATATACCGCGAAGGCTCTACTTCTAAATAAATTAACTGATTGCTATACGAGTATACATTATTAGATTATACTTAGTCTTGCCATAAATATTGTTATAAAGAAAAGCACGATTTTTTTTTTATACGTAACATTTATTCCTTTCATAGTGAGTTAGTTTAATACATCAATATATAACTATTAAAAATATACAATGTTTATTCGAAGTGGTCTCCATTGGCTGCAATACAGTCTTTTAAACGTTGAGGCCAGTTATCAATAGCAGCACGAACTCTTTCTAGAGGAAAATTCTTCACTGCCAACCGAATGGATCGTTTTAGGGACTCCAAATTATCATGGCGTTTAGAGCAAGCCTTACTCTCTAAAACTGACCATAAATCATAATCCAATGGATTTAGGTCAGGACTTGACGACGGCCAGTTTTCAGTGCTGATAAAGTCCGGAACGTTAGTTTTCAACCAAGATTGGGTGGATCGAGCTCTATGACCCGGTGCCGAGTCTTGTTGAAAGCACCATTCTTTGTTATTGAACATGGTGTTAGTTAAAGGCTTAACTACCGTCTCAAGAATGGTATTTTGATAAACTTGTGCCGACGTTTTAATACCTTTTTCACAAAAATATGGCTCAGTCACCCCTTCATAGCTAACACCCCACCAAACCATCACTGAAGTGGGATAATGCCCACGTTGTACTCTGTTTACTAATTGCGAAGCTTCTTTAGAGCTTCCAGCATAAATACGGTCATTTTGTTTATTAAAATACTGCTCAATTGTAAAAATTTTCTCATCCGTAAACAAAAATTTTTTGTGACCTCCCTTTGCGTACCGCTTAAGTAGTTGTTTGGATTTTACCACCCTATTCTTCTTTAAATTATCAGTTAAGAAGTGACCAGTACGTCTCTTATAGGCTGCAAGTCCTAAGTCATCTTTTAATATACGCGACATGGTTCTAGGAGCTATCTTCATCTCCCGATATAAAATCTTTTGCTTACGGACAGGATTTCTTCGAATTCTTTCCCTAACTGCTTTAATCACCTTTTTCACACGAACGGTACGTGGACGGCCAGATCTTTTTCTGTCACAAACAGAGGAGGTATCATTGTACCTATCAATAGCCCGGTAAACAAACATTTGACTAATACCAAGCGGGTGGAGGGTTTTAAAAATTGCACTTTTCTCCATACCTACTTTATGTAAGGCAATCACAGCGATTCGGTTCTCTTTATCACCCCACTCCATTTTAATATAACAAAATATTTAACAATATAATGGCGCGAAAATAAGAAAACACATCAAGCAATCATATAAAAATGACAGATTCCAAATTCAAACGTAATATTTTCTTTTTTTGAATAGTAACAGTATTTATGGCCAGACTAAGTATATATATTAGTAGATTCAAGACGTAGGGACGTCTTTGGTTTTTAATATTTATTTATTTACTTTAAGGATGTCTCACAGGATTCAGCTTACATAATAGGGTTACATCTGAACTACAGCTGCTCCCTCAACGTCTCACAGCTTACATCCAAGTCAGAGAAAAGTATACACAATATATGTATTCTTTACAAGCATTTTAATAATTTTATTCCTACAATATGCTAGCTACTTAATATGAAATAATATTTAAGCTGATACGATATTATTATAAAATTCCATTGTTTGTACATTTTGTTGAAAGACTAAATATTTTTTTGTAATTAAGACCCGCTAGGTGGCATTAGAAATTCCACATCGTCCTTTTCAATTTGATGGCAGAATAGCTTCATTAAAAAACTTGTTAATAGTAATTGTTATAGACGTTATAAAGTTAATGGAATCATGTCTGGCTTGCGATCGTCAACCGAAACGGGACAAGTTGTTAATGGATTTGTTGCATTCAATTCTAATATGAACTTTGTGATAAATTGTTTTGAAAAGCCTTTTGATATTAATGGGCACTTTCACCTAGGCATATTATTAAACGTCGAGGTTAAAGGTTGGGTTAGCATAGTGGTTAAGAATAAATAGGAAGCTATATGCAGTGTCATTTCCCAATTAATTGGCTTTAGCCGAGATTGGAGCCAAAAGCTCTCTTTATATACAATTTAGTAAATAATCATACTTTATACACGATAAGAATCAAAGTATTTATAGTGATTATATACTTTTGAAGCACGAGAACTACATTTAATGTAAAGCTGAATAGATCGTTTTTTTAGAGTACTAATCTAAGTAAGGAAAGAAAAAAAAAGTAAAATATTTACGTAAAAATCTACTTTAAGACTTAAAAGTGTGTTCATTTTGCGCATTTCGTTCAGTCTAGATTTTAATTCACACTGCGGACGGAACAGCTCATAAATATATAATAAAATACATACATATATAGACAAAAAGTATGCTCATCACACAAATCTCAACCGAATCGATGTTCGAACCTGGAAAGAAGTACATCGCGTCAACCGCGTCTTCAAATATCAGTTATTGCACCAAATTGACTGATTGTTGATTGAATTGATTTTTAAAATTATTCTTAAATCGAATTCGAAATAGTTGCTACATTTAATTAACGTTTTCTAAATTACTAAAGGCTTAGGCGCTTTAATTCAACACGGCCTCCATTTTAATTGTTCGCTTGAAGTAAAGACAGCATAAATTCCATGAAACACCTTTTGGCATTGATGTAAATTACATTTCCTATTCCATTACGTTTTAAACCGGTAAGTTATTTGGGTCCATTTCTGTTGATTGCTTTCTGAAATAAAATTAGGTTCTTGTTACAGTGGAATAATAAAATACATTATCTATATAATACATAAAATCTATATCTGCTTTTTAATTTTATTTTTTTGTAGTCGGTACTTTGAATTTTAGGTTCAAAAAAGGAAAAAATCCTTTTTACGAGTAAATGCGTTTTGTTGGGGATAGTATTATTATTTATTTACACCTCATTGCACTTAAACAGTAGAAGTAAGATGTTAATACATATAAGAGCAACGTGCCTTATCGCTAATAAGCGATGTCTTCAAGGCAACCCACAAAATAAAAGAATATTATATAATAAAAAGGTATTGTATATACCGGAAGCCACTTTGCATATTAACAATAGGCAACGTATATCATATCTCTTGACTATAGACTATTTCTTAGAAAATCAATAGAACGTGAATAAGATCCACGTAGATGAGGTCTTAAATATATATGTTTACAGTACTCAAATGCCTTGAATGTGGGCAATTTCAATGAATCATCGCCTGCATTGCAATAAATTTGCCGTAATTCACTATAGATGGCCAAATACGTTAGTCCGTAGAATCGTCCTCCGAAGTAATTTTACATCTGTTCAGAAACTATTACTTAAATTACTTTGAATTTATATTCTCCATGATCCATGTACTCAATTTTTGCGTAGAAAACTTAAAGAAACTGTAATGTATTATTCAGAACTGAAATACGTCGTCTTATGTATTAATGAAAATCCAAAAGCAGTAAACGTGTCAAGGGAAGACAAAAAATTTTTCTACAAATCAAATGTCGAGTGTCGTATGTTTGTATAAATAAAAATCCGAGATAAAATATAAAATTATAATACGGTACACATTTCTCACATAGCTCCAAGCAATTTATATCTAACTGATAAATTTATTTACATATATACTTATACATATCTTTATCATACAAATGTTAAGCGTACCGGGAATCGAACCCTAAGGCAGTCATAATATTTTTTTTAATTTTGCAATTTATTAATAAGCGTATCGGAATAAGGAGAGTCCACTGTGTACATGGCGTATGTCCTCAAAAATTAGTTCACGCGTTGACCGAGTGGCCGTGCTGTCTGTTTATTTGACTACGGAATAATTCCAGTGACGTCATTACCATCTGACCAAAGGAAACAGCTTTTCATGAGACTTTAAAAAAACGATTTATATACCAGCTGTTGATTTTCTGATGTAATCAATACATCGTAAAAGCTTACTTACCAATTACTTTCTTAATTTTTTTTGATTTACTAAGATTAGATATATTACATTTATTATAATATAGAGATATTATTCGCATCTATCTTTTTGAGTATTTAAAAAATCGATAGAATTACTATCTGTAATGTTAACTAAGTATAAAATTTAAATAAACAAATTAAACTAAAATGCTATTGAAATTAAATTGAATTTCAATCTTGCGTATGTATTCGTAGGCGTATATTTTTAAACGTTTGAATATGGTTATTGTTCTATAATCCAAAGATCGTAAGAGGTACATTCTAGCAAGTTATCCCGCAAGTCTTAAACAACCTCCAACAACAACCAAAATCTTGCTTTATTTAATTTTATAATTAAAAGGTTAAATTCAAAAACCATTGAGTGAGTACGTACGGTACATTTAAAGATTTACATCCTTGATCATTCGACGGCCACGTCGACAAGGCGTTCTAATCAGGTGTTAACCTAGTTTAATAATTATATACACTTGGCATTTTAATATTCTCTATAACCTTCCAAATGTATTGAACCCCTACTAATAAAAGTTTATTTTGTTCTGTTGTAAAAGTGGTATGGACAAATATTCTATAGTAGGGGAGTACATCTCCAAATTCATATTGAATACAATAATACAAATAATATTCCCATCAATAATTCTGAAGCGCTTTCATGAAGTTACTTGAACTTTCTGGTCTACTTGTTGCTCATTGTAATTTAAAGGGCAATGACCTCTATAATAACGATTCCCTTGAGTGCTGTATGGGAAAAGCTCTTTTTCCTTCAAGACATATATTATTTAACACCATGACACTTTAAATACAGTAAAGTCAATAATAGTTTATGAGACATTTTGTGATAACAAAATGAAAATTTAAAAGGATTCCAGATGTCAATTGACCTATATTTTAACCAATAATAATTCAAGAAAGTATCAGTACTTGGTGCATTTCAAAGCCGAAAATTATTACAATTTTGTGATTGGGACTTCCCTAAAGTTAAAATGTTACCTGTGTTAGGAATACTCTGCTCTTTCTCTTTACAATAATAAAACAATGTACCTTGTACCGATTAATGCTCTTAAAACTTAACTTTAACGCTGCTACAAATTAATTAAGTTTTATTTGTAAGATTTATTGCATTAAGTTTATCGAACAATTTAACGAATCCCTTAGACTAATAGTCACCATACCTGCCGAACAGATGCACCTAGGTTCGATTCCCGCTAAGGTCAAAACAATTTTGAAGTCTTTATTTATAGGACAGCCATGGTCAGTATGACATGTATTTATAAAAGTATTTTATTTTATCGTTTGTGAAATTACAAGATTATTAATTTCGAATATAATTATTGGAACTCGTTTTTTTAAACAGTACCAAATATACGGTAAGCGATCTGCCAACAATATATTTTTTTATAAATACGGTATAAATTTTATTACGTATTTCTATAGAGGTCCTTGTTCTATATGGATTTGCCGACTAGTATATTTCGGTTTAAAAGTTAAAACGGATCTCCATTTGCCAGATAAACGAACCTAAGCACAAACAAGGTGACAAATTAAGCATGGGTAAGATTATCCCTATCTTACATAATACGGATTAATCATGTATTCATCACGAAATTAAATACTACGTATATTTATTTTACGAAAACAAAACAGACACATCACAAAAATACAATAACAGAAAAAGATATATGACAAAAATACAGGGGCATCCTAAAAAATGTTTCACAGATAAAATATGTAATATACACAGTCACAAGTACAGAAACAACAAAAACGCCACGGGAAGAAAATCAAAAATAAAAAAATTCTATAAATTAAAAGTAACATACCTTATTACAAACACAAAAGGAGAAGTAAAATATAAGATAATACTATATAATACACAACAATTTGCTATATCAGTGATTTCAATTTCGATTCTACATTACACCTGAACGCAGCAGAGAGGCACGAAAAAAATGTCTAAATCAAGAAAGTTATCGTTAAACGTTTTAAACATTATTTGTAATGGCACACGAAAAGTGATGTTTGTAGACGTAATTAGAAAAGTATTGGACAATGTATTACTCTTATAGATACACATTTTCTATTTAATCGCAGCGGCATTCTATTACTACTACATTTTTATTACATTTGCTGTAATGTTGTGTCGATCACTTGATATTTGTCAAGTAGCAATTAAACTATACATTTTGAAAAAATAACTATGCTACATCCATTTCGTGGTTCTAAGCTACCTCTCCACCAATTTTTAGCCGAATCGATTCAGCCCTCCTTCAGTTATAAATAGTGTACTAACAGACTTTCTTTTATAGATATAATGTGGAATTCCAACTTGCGTGATACATGTATTAGCAATGGTAATATTACTTATACTGTTTAGTGTTGATGTACAGTTGAAAGGCACAGCTATCGATCAGCGGTTTGTTTGCATCTAGCGGTCGCTCACCTACTGGCAAATTATAACGACACAAATACCACGTGCGTTCGCCGAAAATATATTTGTGAATGAAATCCGTCAAATGGAAAATTTCACATCCGGTGAGGTTCGATTGGAATTGTATTTCATTGTATACACTTTAATAGTTGTTTAGCTATACGCGATATGATTTGGTGTTCGAATTATTCATCTTATATTGAATCGTATTTTCTAGACGGTTATGAAAGTAGGATAATTAAAAGAGGCAATATTAACTGAAGTTACATAGAGTTAACTTGATTTTAAGGTCACAAAAATATTCAAGATATATCAAGCCTTGATAACACGCGAGATAAAATAACATTTACAACGAATTTTTTTTTTGAAAGTTGAACCAGTTGTTATGCCTTATTAGAAACGAAGTAAATACTCTAGAGTTTCTCACTTTTATTTTTATATTATTCGTAATAATTAAATGTCACAGTAAAATTAATGCGTTCATTTATTACGCGAAGATACATTCTGCTAATTTACAACAAGTAAAATTGCGAGTTCAACTTAATAAGCAAGGAAAATTTAACGAATTAAATGTTATCTATAATAAACACGTGTGGAATAACACAGGAACTATTCTTGTGTAGCGTCCGCCAAACTAGTAACATTTTTTTGTATAATAATGTTTATATAATATAGATAACGCATTCGCTGGTGCATGGTGTAATGGTTGCAGATCTTTACAACCGTACTGTGAAACATGCTTAACGATGTAATGGAGTGACGGAGAGTTTCTTGCCAGTTCTTCTGGTCCGCTCTACGCCTTTGACTTGGAAACTGCCAGTGAATGCAGAGTCGAAAAGTTTTTATAAGTTTTTGTTTTTAGTGTACAATAGTTGCCTATGTGAATTAAGATATTTTTGATTTTATAAATTGGTTTTACAAATCCAGTAACAAAATAACATGCATCTAGGTGTAAAATTGAGATGCTGTAAAACACTTAATTCAGCAATTTCAACTGATACATAGTTAAGAAAGTAATTAAGGAAAATAATTATTATTTGTTATTATAATATTTCTTACTTATCGTTTAAGCACAAGTAGGTAATCAGACTTTTATTGTTTGCATCTAGCTGTCTACTGCTGTTGGGGCTACTCAATCTTGAATATGAAGATGAAGATGGTCTGCTAACGATAAACGTAGAAGCAAGTGTGAGGTTAAGCATATATAATGAAAAATTACTGGGTTTACAGCCAGAACCGACCACACGATCTCACGAAGAATAACGCTCGAACCATTTGTAAAAAAAACACTCAAATACTCTCAAAACTTCTCTATGATAATTCTGCTCTATGATTATTGTTATCTAAATCTCAATACTAAAGAGGTAAATCGCTCAATTATACAATTGTTTTTTTTATTGTTCTTCTACTCTTCATCTATTAATAACGTGTCTAAATAAGTTACCAGATGCAATCGAGATGCATATGCTATTTTCATCACAAGGGGTGTGATGAAAATAGGATTATATTTTGTTATTCCTTCACTTCAGACCACGTATTGCACTTATTTCATGAATTCGTTGGAAGAATATTACAGAAGATGCAGGCTCTTTCTTAGTACATTAATAACTCGGGTGTGAAACGAATTACTAAAGTAGATAAGATCCAGTTGGCGCGCCATTTTGTACCAGTTAAGTCGCCATGTTTAAGTCATAAATTAAAAAGTATTAAGAAGGAATGCTTTTTATATAAAAAAATGTTGATTTTAAATATATCTTACACGTGGATTATACCAACGTTCGCATTTCTATTTTTGAACTATACTCAACAGTTGTCATGGCAAACTATTTATAATATATTAAAATAATTTAATTCATTACATAATCTAATGTTTATTTAGTTTTTTAATTAGTATAATTACTGTAACTACAGGTTCTTATAGTTAAATTTATTACTTAGTTTTATCACTAACTACGAATTTATTTTAATTTTTTTACTTTTTAACAATAGTTAAGTAAAAAATGGTCACCCTATTAAAGCATGATAGATGATACAGCTATTGCCAACTGAAAGAAACTGCTATTTATTATCTGACTTTTGGCTTAACCACGCTGCAGTTTTACAAAAAAATGTCCAAATGCGCATTGTCCTATATTAGCGAATCAACGACCTATTTTAAGTTTTATGTAAGCCATCCCTGGCCTAAAGATTTTCGGCCTACATAAATAAAATTGCCAGCTAAGAGACAATAAACATTGAGGTCTTGGTCTTTGGATTTAATTCCGAGGGTCCGAACAATGATTTTACTCTAATACTTACTAATGCCCAACAAATTGTAAAAAGGTCCCACTTACACTTTAAAAAATTGAAATACATATTTAAAATAATAGTTACTCTGGAATTTGAAACACCCCTCGACTGAAACTCTTCAAATTTAAAAACTATTTACATTACACGTGCAGGTCAGAAAAAAAACAGTTTATACATATAATTATATAATTACAGTATACATATGTATTATAATAAAATTAGCTTATTACAGAAAGATACTTTGCCAATATAAAATGCTTATCACGTGAAATAATTAAAAGTAAACAATTCTACTGTGCCGATACAAAATCGTGGCGCAGTTCATTGGCATCACAGTAAACACTGTTCAATGATGTACTGTTAAAACATATTTTTCAATTAATTTAATGTATTGTATAAATATTAAGAACCCTTTGAATCATATAAATTTTCGGTAGTGTTTTTCATTTCAGGTAATTACCATGCAATGAGAAAATTTGATGGATTTCATACAAGTAAGTACATTTATAAATATTAAATGAGAATCGTTATTTATTATATGAAAATCAGCGTTAATAATCATTTAAGCATGTTTCTCTTGCGTCGTGTTTTCAAACTAATGTATTAAAAATGCTTAGGATAAAATATACTAATTTTAGGCTATATGTATTTATCCTAGAACTTTTAGAATACACATTTCTAGAAGACAATTTCGTATATTTATAACGATTATATCTTATATAAAATTATTTATTAAATAATGTTATATGGTACCAGATGTTACCGGAACTCAAGTGAGCAAAAACTTAATCAATGACAAATAGCTGTACTTGCCAAAAAAAGTAGGTAATGACCTCAATAGAGGAGCAATGTGCAAACTTTTTGCCTATTCAATATATAAACACACTCAGGCGCAAATTTAAACAGGTGAATCTAGGATAAAATTGAACATATCCGAATTTTAGAATTACAAAAAGTATTTATTCGTATACTTCACTAACATAATTGCCTTTTAAATTGTTTCCGTGTACCATAATTATTCTCCTTCATCTCTCTATTTAGCAATACGTAAATCGAATGCAATGCCTCGAATGGCCGACTACATTCAAGTTAAGCGTCTAAAGATGTATATCGAGGGTCAACTTGAGTTACCTTTACCGTTCATTAGCATACACAGGAAAATTGTTATCGAAGGATTTATTACAATGGATCCCAACTCGATAACAGCTCCTATCACTGTCTGCGCGTTGCCTGATGTGGGATACGTATGTTTATACATGCAACTGCATCGCGGTTGTGTTTTATGCTGTTTATCACTATTGTGCGTGTGTGTTGTGAACTTGTGGTCGGTGATATCGAAGTGTGTGTTTACCAATGTGAGTCGGTTAGCTTGTGTGGGTTCGCGATGCGAGGTGCGGAGCGGCGCGGTCTGAGGCGCCAGTCGATTTCCGAGCGTCGTAGGGCTGCCGCGTTCTCGCCGCGTTGAGCCCTCTCGCGATCTTAACTTTGTGTACCCACTGGAAACTTTTAAACTCAATTTTATCGCCTGTTGCTAACCTAGTATCGTGTCTTGTCGTGTGTTCGGTGTAGTGGGCTACTACAACATGTACTATCGCGCGTGTAACTCGGTATGACTGTCTATTTTTGAATATTCATTGGGTTTGTTGCTAAGTTTTCGAAACGCAGTACGACAGTCGGGTTAACGGCCCCAGTGTACAGCACCTCATGTGTTATTGTTGACGGATAACATTTGTTTTTAATATTATCAGCGGAATTCGTGACACTATTTCTGTAAGTACGACCACGGTCCATTATCGAACTATACAAACGCCAAGTTTTTAACCTGTTGATTATCCAATAGCCAAACGTACCGAATATGTAGAGAGATCTAATATGCGCCGCACAGAAAACAGTATCAATGTTTTGTGACTGTAAAGTGAATACTGTTTGTTCTATTGTATATACGTAAGCATCTACGTATTACAAATGATGTTCCGGTTCTGATATATACGAGAGTAAACGGCGTTCTGTCCGATATTATAATAGGCCACAGAGCCGCTCTCATTTTTTATTCCACTGTCTGACAGGCGACAGGTCGTTACAAATAATTAATGACGTCTTAGAACCTACTCTACTACAAAGTCACTATCATAACATCGATATTATATTACTTCAGCTTATAAAAAGACAATGTTTGTAGAACAGACTTGGTGGGATAAATTGGTAAACAATCATCAGCAAACAAGCTTAACTTGGAAAGGATGTAGGGTCCTCGGTAAACTCTACGAAATTGATTTTAGGTGGCGTCCGAGTCGAACACTGGACAAATAACGTTTTATACATAGCCGAGTACTTTAAGATATCTTCCGATTTATCTGGCTCCGAAACACTTCTGTGATTTACATTTTGACGCCATCTATTATCGGTTTTATTACATTTATGATATCAACAATGATAATAAAATAAATATTTTCTCTACAATGTAAAGTTTAACAGTTCTTGTGGTTTGTAGTATTTTGCGGTTTATCACTATCAAATAATGTAAACACGCTCCTGTGTATTGTTTATGTATTACACTAATTATAGAGTTACAGAGTAAAAGTGGATTTTAAAAATCTGTGAACTAAACTTAAAAGCTGTATTGATGATCGTTTTTATTAAGCACATATTTCACAGCACATAATTCTGTCAAACAAATAAATCGATTTTTAACAAAATCAAGTGCGTATTGTAATATTAGTATGACTGACGTAGTATAAAAAAAAGTCGATTAATTACGACCAGGTGTTCGAGTTATTTATCAATTAGAAACATGTATGCAATAACACGTATATTAATTCCATTTTTTTTAATTACAGCTATAAATTATACAAATTAACTTGTGTATGTCGTGTAACGAATTGGACAAACCCATTAGAGGTCGATATGTCAAGTGATATCACATTTTTAATTATTTCAAAATACTAAAATTCAATTTTAGTCAATTTAGAATTGTCCGTGTTTTATCTAACGCTCCCAACAATTTGTTTGAAAACCGGAAAACCGTATTGTGCTGCATTTGTTTAACAAAGACGGTTTAAATATTGTTATGTAAACGAACCTATAGTCACAATTTAATACAGCAGATACTACAATAAGTACATTTAAGTAACAAATAGAGCCTTCTCGGGTAACAACAGTGCCCAGTATAACATATTTTATGTATGTGTACATAAATATATATATACGAGCTGAACCGGCAAACGTCGAAAAAGTAGAAAGTTACCTTAATTATGTAGACAATAAAATAAAATTGCGACTATAATTGAAGATCTAAGCTATCCTATATCTCAAGTTGGACCAGACTGCTCACGGTGTGCCAATTTAATATAAAATCGGTTATGTAGTTTAGGAATTATGTCATATATATATATATATATTTCTTTAGTTACCTGGAAGGGATCGCTAAGGGCGATATGGTTGCCAGTTGCTCTATTAAATAAAATTAAATATTAATATTTTCCATTCATACATTAACTCTGCTTCACAGTATCCTATTGGAAAGAATTTCCTTTAAGTTAATCCAAATTCAACATAATGAAATATAAAAAACTTTAAACTATCTTACTATAGAATGAAAGTTTACATGTAAAACTTAAAAATATATTTAAAAAAACCGTTACAACTTAACCATTTTATGTGATATTACCAAAGTGGGTCTCCTAATGAAATCTCGTTATGAATATAAGTTCAATTAATTTTATACCTACTGCTGAAAAGATACATTATTTCTCAATCTCAGCATAGAAGTTTCTGTAGTTTCAACAAGTATATTAATATAAGGAGTAAAACGGGCTTAATATTTTGTTGTCTATACGAGAACTATTAAAAATCCTGATTGATTTTACATATTGCATGAGGGTGCTAATCGCTACTATTGAAGTCTAGACTAACGTTAAATTGACCGTTATAACCCAGTTTTCAGTACTTGAACATTGCTTTAGGGCCAATTAGTGAAATTACAAAGGTCACTGTCGCGACACTGGCTAAAGGAAAATTTTGAAAACTGTTAAATGTAATTAAAAAATTGAATATTGATACAGTTTCTCGATGTATTATATATTTACACTTTATTGCACTTAAACAATAGAAGCAAATTACGTTAACAGATGTTAGTACATATAAGAGCAACGGGCGGCCCTATCGCTAATAAGCGATCTCTTCCAGACAATAAAAGAATACTTAAAATATAATTAGACTGCTGCAAAGGGTGCGAAGTATACAAAAAAAAATAATAATACAGAAACAAAACACAACATAAATTAAAATAAGAAACACCGAAAAATATGCTAATTTAAATCTAGAATTATAAATAATTATATTGTAGACAAGAAATGCTTACGATGAAGTGATTTAAAAGATGATAGTGAGGAGGTTAATCGGATAGGATCGGGAAGTAAGTTCAGTTAAAGCATTATAGCGGACACTGTGAACAAGTTTTCGTAAAATGAGGAGTGGTGGGGTGGAATTTCGAGGATATGTCTGTTGAAAGAGCGCAAGTTGTAGTCCCATAAATTTAAAGCGATTTTTGAGATATTACTGAGTTTGAGGACTGAAGATTTATTATGTTATGATAACAAATGAATAGGAAATTTACATATAGTGTAGGAGTCTTTTCCTTAGCAGTTGAGTAAATTACATATTGGGAAATTATTGTTCTACTCTATCCGTTGAAGAAACCTTATTGTCTTAAAACCGAATTGAGGATACATTTATAAACATATTATGCAAGTCTGCATGTATAGCAATTACATTGAATACTAAAATTTGTAATTGCTACGTCTTTGTGGAAATGCGGTCAAAATATTTAACATAGCATATATACGTCGTGTTAATTTATTTGCTATGTCGCATGTACTAACAACTATTATGACAGTTTTAAAGTCAATTATTTTTAAAGAGACTGTATTAGTCTATCGGATTGGATATATAATGTTTTCATACATCATTAAGGGAATTTCAAAGATATACATAATCAAACTTCACGCTCCCATAACTGGAAGATGGTACTTTGATGTTGGGACAAATATCAAATTTTAATTTTTTTTAACTGACTTTGCTTTTAAGGAAACCTAAGGAAACTCTTCAATAGAATAGCCCGAATTTATTTTCAAAAAAATCAAATTCATGACCCAAGACTGAGCGTTGATGACGGGGAAAGTTGTATTATAAAGTAAACGTGCTATAATACATACTTTGACTGTACTTCATTTATGATCCAAGAGATCGACAATTCATTAAAAACTTCAACAATCTCTGTGTGATTGTTCTTTCAAATGTCAATAATTCTTTATTTTCATTTATAAATAACTTTTGAACATCACTAAAACTGAGTTTACTTGGGTTCACGCGCACGAACCCACAAGAAACTCAGTGGGGTTGTCATTTTATGGTTGCTTTGTTAACACAGGGAGACATTGCATCATGTTCACTAGCCTAATTCTTATAACTATGCTTTTGCCTTAGTCCGCGTGGTTTAAATACAAATGGAATTTGGAAAACTGTTTTATAAAATGGCACATTTCTGGTTTCATCACCTATTTCAACCAATTTTTCGCGATAAGGTAGCCTATGTTCTTCCCTAAAGTGTAGTATATGTTTCATCGAAATTGATTCAGTAGTTAAAGCATGAAAGCGTTAAATGCATACTTATTCGCATTTACGCATTAGAAATATATATAAAAACTTCACATAACAAAGTGTCTAATAAAACTACTAACAGCGGTTAAAGGTAAGTCGTTTTAATTTGCACTATTTCGCATTTAACACTAACGTTAAGACCCATTTACTGATTCAAATGGTTTTAATTTATACGAATCACCAACTTAGATACATTATTTAAATATCAGCACTCATAATCAAAGCGTACGTAACACGATTCTGAAATTATCGATATTATTCTTGGCTTTGTTCCCGCTGCATGAAGGGCGTAAATCTTAGGAAAGTTTTCATATTAAATTATGTGGTTTTATTTTTACAATTATAGAACTTATATTAGTCGAAAATTAGGTGAGTGTCTCGAAATACGAAATACCTATCTACAAACCCGTATAAACGTATGTTTTTGTCAAAACTTGTCTCACCCGTCAACTGTAAAAGTCAGAGGTCTTGGTCAAAAAATATAAAATAATCACTTTTTGAAAATGTCTGGTTAGGGTGCGAATATATTGTTTGAAGTCAAGATCAAAGATACATAATATAAAGTTTACAAATTACTACTAAATATGATTTCTGAATATTTCTTATACATTACTATGTTAGACAATAACAAATTACACCATATATTCACTATATCGCCTTTTAGTATTGTTATGATAGATTTATTACAGTAATTTATCATTGATAACGTTAGATTAAAAATTCAGAGCAAAGTAATTTTCCATGAATTAATCTAAGGCATTCGCGTGTTTCAAACGATCTAAGCGATTTTTGATGACTCGCCACCGGATTGATAATGAAATCTTACCTTATCTTACGTTTCCCATTCGTTGTTACATCAACTAATTACCCGTTTTTAAAAGCCTTTACAATGTCGGCCAATTTGAAATTCCGCCTTCAATTCATACTCTGTCTGACAAGAAAACAAATAAAATTCAATATTAACCGCCTTTGATGGTTCTTGAGTGGTGATAGTAGTTGTTGTTTGTTTGTATTGTAATTACATAAAGTACATACGGAGATGTGGTCAGCTGTTCTTAAATATCTTTATTCAACCATAGGACCAATAAGACCATTTTGAATCGTCTTGAATCTAAGTGATTTTACGCCTGTTCGTACGCGACTAAGAAAAAACATGTAAGAAAAGCCGGTTGTTGGAAATGATCTCAGTACACTTTTTGAAGCTAAGCTGGAGCTCATACATAAATACACTAATTGTTGTAGTGTAACAAATTGCTTCAGTAATGCAAGTTCCGGCATATATTATGGCCACTAAAGTGTTTCCTTCAGAGAGTGATTGCAAAATGATTTTATATTGGTCTGCGTCAACTGTCCTATGTATGGGGGTTGAACACATTTATTAAGCCTTACGTCATAATTCCGTAATGCGTTATCTTATCAATAAATGTTTATATTACGAGTCTATAATGTATCGATGTATATCTAGTACGGAAAACATTTCAGATAAATACTAATTGTACATAATTATTGTAAATTTTCCATAGCGATAGATATTAGGTTTTTTGTTAAATGTTTTTTTTTAACTTTAATCAATTTACCAATGTCATTATAGCGCCACAACCGCTACTATACCTCAACTTCAAGGTCATTATACAGCCTTTCAAGGTCATTATAATACAGCCTTTCAGGGTAAAGTCGTCTCTGTATGATAGATTTCTTTGTATGTTTATTACTTTTAATAAAGCTCTTAATTAATTACAATTATATATTTATAAACCATTAAGGTTTGTACAAAATATTGTCTTGCCGGGAACGCAATAAGTGATATTAGTTAATGTTTACATTAATTAATTCTTTCTTTCTTCTTTGTAAAAATAATAATATTGTAATTTTCATAATTACAATATTATTATTTTTACAAATGGTTTATAATAACCGGAATGGCGTTACTTCATATTACATTGAGTTAACAAACAAAAAAATATTCCTAGACACGTGTAGGAGAATCTTATTGCGACCTGTAGCGTACAAAGGAATATAAGTAAAAGAGGTAATATACCAATCTCTTTATACAATTTAAATAGAAGATAGCATTTTGCATTTAGTTTAGTCTTTGTTATATGAAAACTCCGCAAAATCGACCTCCTTTCATAAGAAAAATACGATGACATTTCAGCTTGTCAGATATCAGTCGTTATAATGAATTAATTTCATTATAGTTTTGTTTTTACCTACCTATATACACTAGATATGTTTTGCACATAACCGATTTTGACAAATAATACAAGATTTTGACGTAGTGCGCTGTCATTGGCATGGCGTGTTATTATTTGCTAACATTATCTGGCGCCTCTAATGTCCACAGACTAAATAATTATAACAATTACCATCGTTGCGTGATACAACCCCGCCTTCATTCGTCATTTGTGTTTGGTTTCATAAAAATATATGTACATCCGTTTTTTTTAATAAAGTTAGAGAATTGTAACTATCATTTTACAACATTACACTTATGGTTGACAATATCGTATCACAACCACCCTTAATTGAAAGTTATTGGGTACACACCTAACAGTTAATTTAATTAAATAAAATTATCGTGATTAGGTAAAAAATCTGTTCTGTGTGCTTTTAAATTACCAGTACATAACGCTCGTGTTAAAACACGTGCGAAAACCACATTTAAATTTAGTCACGTGGCAAAAATTAATGATACGTTCTTATAGAAAAGTATGGTTATTAATTACAGTTAGTTAACATTCTCAAAGCGTCATTTGTCTGTATACTGCATATTATTATGTTTAACTTAAGTATTAGAACTTGTAGGATAATTATTTTTATAATTAACACCGCACATTTTCATTATCAACAATTTATAGCTAAAGTAATATATGTAACAAATAACATATAACATAATTAATCGTTTACAAAGTTCATATTATAATTTACATAGTTTAACAGGCACAGTGATGTTTAAAGTGGTATAAGGGCGGATCGGTATATTTGTAATTCAGTTAGTTGTATTGAAATTACAATTGTGTTATGTATTTATTTATTTTAATTTACGGTGTTTATGTAAAGTACCAAAATATATAACATTTAATATAATAATGTAGAATCGAAATCTTAATAAACATCTGTGATGAGTACAATTGAAAAGAATTATTAGATTTTTTAAAATATCGAATAGAACTAATAATATCTATGGCAAAACAAAAAAATACTGACAGTCGTTAAGGTGAATGCCCCGGAGACTGACGAACGATCCCCGAAGCCGTCAGGAATATCAATTATTGTTATAGCATCCTGATTTCAACTGAAATTGTTTTTTTATGGTAATTTCGAAAAATTCAATTGTTTTTCATATTATTTTAGCAAGTCTCGGTTAGTTGAAGTGTTATAGGGTTAATTTATTTCAAAACAGATAAATATAATATGTAAATGATTTTATACTTTCATACGTAGTAGGTTTAATGATTCAACTTCAGTGTTTTCTTTTCGTTTCGTTGTTTTTATTAAATTATTATATAAGTGCCTGTATTAAAAAAGGACAGTTCATAAAGGTGTATAAAAAATCTGCACATACTGCGTAGGTTTATCACATACATTAAAACAGAGGCATTATTCAAACGTTTACTGGTTCGTTAGTTGTTTGACCTCGCGTTATCGTGGCAAGCCTTCGTCACAGTGTATATACTTATTATGCTGGCTTTACACAGCCGCGAACGTTTTAAAAATTGATTCCTTTTACTAATTAAATGATAATATAGATATACTATCGTCTTGATAAACTACAATGTTCTTAAGTGACAGTTGACTGACAGAAGACGGTAGAAATAAAAAGCAATTCCTTTGCTATTGTGTACGTGTGGCGAAGGATGCGCTGTAGAGTAATAACACACAATGACTGATGACGACTAATGACTATAAAGAACTCTTGCTGTTTGGGAGGAAGCCGCGTCTTAAAAAATACAATGTTTAAAGGGTCATGTGTACTATATGCCCGTTATATAATTGTTTTATTAATAAATGATTGCAAAAATGCGGTAAAAAGTGTATGGCCTAGATTTAAACCAACAAACCTTTATTAAGAGAAATATATCCAAATTAACAAATAAAATTACGTACTCCAGAATTGAATAGTTAGCAGGTGTAAAATGTCTTATGGGTTGTTCATACATTAGCATTTAAATAAATATCTAACTTTTTGTAAGTACGTTGTGATTTATCACCAATACATATTGTAATATTATTAAATCACAAATCGAAACAAATGAACGTGCTCTGTTCAGCTATAATTGTTTTAGCTATTGATTTGACCTGGTCTACGGCTTGTAAAATGTTCAACTTATTTTAGTATTAAAATCTACACATTATAACCAAACCAAAAAATTTGATTATTATAAAATTAGATGTATTTGAATTATTTTTTGTATTTAATTACTTACCGTGTGAGGGTATTATTCCTCGATCATTTGAATTTAGAATGATTCATTCCTGAGCGCTACATAATTGAACAAGGAACTGGATTTATCTTATCTAGCTTACACGTGCCCCGTACTACGTTTTTGCAACTGTACCGGTCCAGATTCCTTGGAATCATACGGTCATTCCGCATGAGTCAGCTTAAAAGAAAAATTTCTAGCGAAATGATCGTCTTTAGACATTGGATTGCGTTTTTTTTGTTGTTTGTACTTACTGAGAAAATGTATTTAATTCTCTTTTATGCTGAAACTTCGTGGTCAACAATTCGAGGTCAACAAACACTGAACACTTCTCCACAGCATAAAACAATCACAAAAGTATTATATTAGTTGCAGAAAGCGTATTTTAAAGGTGGTGTTGGAAACGGATGGATAATTGAAATCCGTAGTAATCGATAAATTATGTGAACGAGCTATATGTGATATCTTTATAGCCGTGAGCCCAATAGGTCCTTAGTACCTCTATATCATAAATTTAACATTGGCTATATGATTGCCAAATATCGTAATTATAAATTTTATCACGCTTCAAATAGATAATCGTCTCTCCTATCCAAATATTGTGTCGAAAACATTATTAAATATCTCTCACTATTGTTTCTAAATGGTAACGAGACTATAAAACGTACTCGGGCCGATAACGTGCCCGATCCCATTCACAATTCAGCACAGGGACCACACGCGCGCCCTCATCTCATTAATTCAATCGATACGCCCTCACTAAAACATTATGTTAGCAACGCTGTCACTACTTTATTGCTCTGCAAACAGACTTCTGTGAAAATATTACGCTGTTATAAACGTTGAAAACCTTTTTCAATCGCGTAGTTGTTTATATTTAGACTATTCTTTACGGCTTCGGCGTTTTAAATGTCGATAAACGACAATAGCTCACGGTGGAGTGGCGTCTCTCTGGCGAATGCATTCAGAGTACATAAAAATTATATTCAGATGAGATGTTATATCAATATTTCTTGTCTTTCGGTTGAGGGCATGACCTCGGAGTGACGTCATGGCTTCGAAGAACATTTTCCTTCCCTTTACCGCAAGGGTCAGTTTCATATTGTGTTTCATACATCAAAGCCACAACATCTGCAGTCTAGGGACTCGTTATATGTCTGCCGTCTGGACTTGTATACATATATATTTAAGAACAATTGTGTTTATATAAAACGGCATAATGCCTTGGTTTAAAATATAAACCAAGTGTTGAGTGGCCTTTCCATTTTCATTATTTAACGCTTAATGCCTATTGTTGTCAACCATATCTGGTTTTTTCGAAGAATGACGTCTTAACAGAGACAATGTCAATGCGAACTGCCGCTCACATTTACGTTGTTTTAAATTTCTCTCAAATTGAATACGGACTAAATTAAGCAAATAAAGGCTTCTTTAAATTGATTTTAGATTAAAATTAACATCTCAAACAATTTAATAAAAATCATCGAATAAAGAAATTTCCTTCCTTTTGAAAGGCGGTATAATGTTGTTTTAAATTGTTAACGTACCTTCAACGGAAGTACGATACTCTGTCCTTGTCGAATGGTAGAATTGATGTTTGTACACCTTGACTTTCTTCACCCGGTACCGCTTGTAAATACAATAGCCGACAATCACATATTCAACTTTTTCTATCCACAACAATGCATCATTTGAGAGTTTACCGAAATTCAAATCATTTTCCAAGATTATATACTCGTTCAAGCTAAAATATATTCAGGCGATCTAATCAGGCATTTCTCTTATAACTCATAAGGCTGGTTTTTTACTTTTTTAACACCAATTTGTGTTGATAAACTTAATTGTCAGGTTTTGTAACGATTCAGCGTAAATGCATCCAAATATTATATCTGGCTATAAAATTGTAATTGGTTGTTATTGGTCTTAGTAACCTCAATAATAATATATTATTACAAAAAGAACAGTGTATGTTACGATACATCTAATGCAAAGTGTTTCTAATAGTGCCTCAAATTATCGACTTGAAGAATGAACAACATGAGTTGCTTCTACCCCAATCACGGCACAACACGTGCATTGTGCTAATTAGCCTGCAAATCTAGATTTATCACTGTTTGTTGGTTGTGGGCTATGGGGCATTATTACATTCTTTTTGTTTCTTTTCTTTGCAGTTGTCCGCTGCAAGCGTGTAACGTTTGCCTGGCAGAGTGATGGATATGGGTGATAGTGGTACTTGATAGTTGATAAGTGGGTGATGTGAATCATCAACTAGTGATAGTGTTGTGCTAGTGATGTAACATTCTATGGAAGTGTCAGTGTGTTCTCGGAATGTTCACGAAACACGGAAAGACGCTTGAGCGGTGTTCTCACCCCTCACATAGAAGCTGCAAGAAGAAAAAACAGCCAGCACATACACCGTGGAAATACTTGATGAATTGCCCACTCGTTAGGAAATGTTTTGGTATAGTATTTTTTATGATTTTATTTTTTAAACATTTATTACTAATTTGTTTTTGGTTAGATCTTTTCTTAGTTATTATAAACTTCAACGTGGCGTGACGTCTAGGTCGCATAAATATTTACTTTGAACCTGGTGCCGGTCGGATAAATTATTTAAAAGGTCAAATACTAACTCCAAATACACAAGATTTATTACCGTTTAATATATCGTAATGTTTGAGAAAAATGCTTATTTTCACAAAGTAATATTGAATTATCGATATTATTTTTATATACGATGTATTGTAGCGACATCTATTATCTGCAGCTACAATCAGTATGCACTCGTAAATAAATCGCGCTGACGACGTTCTTGACCACTGAGCATATATGATATATACAACCACTTGGCCTACGCTTGGCCAGTGGTTTTAACTGTCGTTTAGCCTCTCTTCGATTGAATAATGAATAAATCCACCCCACTTTTCCTCAACAGTGCCAATAAAATCTAATATATGATCTATGGAATTACTTAATTATGCTAGGGATTTTGACTATGATTTAATATTAAGATAATGTTTGTACGGTTTATATAGTAAAACGCATTTCGTTATAGTCGTAGCTAGTAAAAATCTCATGATATTGGTCGACGAACGAAGCTGGCCTTGTACAGTATTCCTCGCATACTCGCACAGATTAGTTGATAGATCAGTTGCAAAACTAATCCACCAACTCATCATTCTCTGCATAGATTAGTTTTACTAGACGGGAAGCAATTTACTATTTACTTAGGTATAAACTTGTACTCCTAAGAATATCTTGGAGTACAAGATAGACGACGATACAAGTTATCGATATCTATACGTTATAATAAATTAAATTTTATCTTTCATTCAAAATTACAATAAAAACACATTTTGTACATTCGCCAAGCATTCCTTGATATTTGTCCGAAACATGGCTAACCATTCTTTATTATCCTCGTGAAATTTTTTGTCCGACATTCAAGATCGTTATTTTTCTTCATATACCAATACGAAGGACCCGACCGACGACTTTTTATCGCATGTAAAGGACAGTTGAGGAAAAGAATGTTTTGTTTAATTGGTACACTTTTCAATTATTTTATTCATTGTTTGCCTTCTCACAAAACAATGAAATACCGCGACGTCCAATTCGCATTGCGAAGTTTGGCAGACACACTTCGTATACATTTGTGTTAATCAGTTGATCAACTAGTTGAGTGTGTTCACTTGTTGCGCTTTGGCAATGTCAGTGCGTCCATCTCGTGAGTGACGGTGGTTTCATTACGTTACATTAACCACAGACTCGCCGAGCTGTAACTACTAGGTATGGGGGCATTGCTAATACTCAAGAGCGTTTTAACGAGATTTTAATGGTTTGACTTGCAAAATTTATTACCACTGGCGCCAAGGAGTGGTTGTCTTCAGGGATTTACAACGTAAATATGCCACTGGTTAGTTATGAGTAATTTTATACGATTCATCTTTGATCCAAGGTTTTAATGTTTTCGCTGAATCGTAATTTCATTTCAACTGTAATATGATAAATGTCCTTGTTTGTCGAAACGTTGCTCCTTAATTCAGACATTGATCTATAAATAAAAATCAAAAATCGTTTTATTATAATGTATTTAAATATGATTGTGAGCGAAACGAAACGAACCGTATTAAATGACAGTGAATTTAATTTTCGTCGAACTGTCACAATTAAATTTAACTTAAGTATTTAATCGTATGAATTGTGTGAGCCTAGTAATGGCGCATGGCAACACTTAACAATTTCGTAAAATCTATAAATATGTATAATACAATTCTGGATAGTCTAAATTCTAAAAAAAAACATGTAATATTTCTTTAAAGAATATGAATTTGAAGCAATAGTAAAATTTAGGTAATTTTTTTCAATAGTTACATTCTAGTCGCGTGAAGGCGGGTACGCCACGATCTTTCCCGGATGAATGAATGAATATATTATAGATATTTAGTATGCGAGACCACTGGCTGAGATTGCGTTACC
The DNA here is from genome assembly GCA_951799465.1 of Leptophobia aripa. Taxonomy (NCBI): domain Eukaryota; kingdom Metazoa; phylum Arthropoda; class Insecta; order Lepidoptera; family Pieridae; genus Leptophobia; species Leptophobia aripa. Next base: position 2,563,191 of record OX637281.1, read on the forward strand.
TTGTCGCCTTGAGGGACTCACTGCATATTGCATTTAGTTCGTTGTTTATATGAACAATGTTCACATAATATGTCCATAATTGTCAAGATTGAGTGTTAAATTAAGTATAACTGACCCAATTTCATTAACATTAAACGGACTTGTCAGACATGCTAATAAGGTTTTATTGCCTTTACATGTTTTTTTAAAATATAAAGTATTAAACGATCGGATAATTAGTATGTCTTTATCATTAACAATGCTAACCTAATAATGTCAGAGTTAAGTAGCGTTAAGCATGTGTAGATAATTGGAGTTGGTATTACTGTATTTTTTTAAAATTAAGTGCAGTAAGTGTTATGTTTGTCCTTTTTAATGAAAAAGGCTCGTAGGAAGGAAGAAAGTTAGACTTAAAAGAAATTTAAACATTCATAACCTATTTCAAGTAACAACATAGTGCTTTATATTTTGTATAATTCAGACATAATTTGATGTTCAGTTGGAAACAGGTTGCTGTAGGAATTCTTACTGAGTAAACTCGTGAGACATTCCTCCTGACCATATTTGCATTTCAAAATGTATATTGTTACCAAATAATACGTGATTGTAATCGACAAAGTACAAGTACACTTATTAAACTTAGGTACATTTTATTATAGATATTGTATGCGCTTGCGCATTAAGTACGTCACAAACGAAACGTCACGGTGTGCATCTACTTAATGTATTACGTATTAATATAGTAATGACGTAAATACTCAATTATTGTATTGTGCAATGTACCATAATATGCAGCTATACTTCTATTCGCATTCAAATTGTGCCATCTGATGACCACTCATTAGGTTAATAAATTTATAGATAACAATAAATTTAAAAAGTTCTTGTGGCAGATGAATCCCTCGCGATGCTTACACGTTGAGCGATGAAAGCGTGGGTCACCGTTACTGACTACCAGGCGCCTACTTAATTCTTTAATAAGCCCGTGCTCTTGTCCTTGTGTTTTTGACAAGTAATTGGTGCTCAAGTTACATTTAAACAACGCTTCAATAATGATGTAAATTACATTTTGAATTATATCAATCTGTATCAAGCATTTTCAAGATGTTACCGTGCACTCCTGAATTATTTATCAGTGGATTCCCATTCGATGAAATAACATATTCTGTCTTCGATTCAGATTGATGTAAGGAAATATTCGTTTCACATATTCTAGAGTTTAACTTTAAATCTCATCGTAGTAAATATACTCTGTTGAAATCGAAATGTATGCTCTCAACTAAACAGATGCAATGCAATTTGCATTTTTATTGAGTTTGTAGATTACGTAATTTTATTATGTAGAACAACCGCTATGAGGACAATATGTATACGATTTAGTGTAAAAGCTAAAGATTCTGCTGAAATACGCCAATCGACAGATTAAGTAGTTTGTTAAAAATATTTTTGTATTAAAACATATTAAACTATGCGTATTTAGTAATTGAATGACATAAGACATTACACAAGTTTTCTTTTAAAAGCTGGGGTACTCCAAATCTGCTGAAGGATGGCATGCTTAAGTGGAGCTCAATTTTAGTTACCTCTGTTTTGATCTAACCATCTTCGACTTTATTTTTCTTTGAATTATATTTGGATTTTTTTTAAATACACACCTAATATTATCACCCAGTGTAATATATATTACCCTGAAAATTTACTATATGTAGACATGAGCCTATTGCCGGAATTGATGGTAGTGATAGTAGACAACAATTATACGCAATTTGTGCTAGATCCGAGTTTAATAGAAGCCTTCGCTTGATTTAACATCAAACACAACTAATCGTTATAGTTCAATGTATCACTTACATTCGCCTAAAATGACAAAAGTTTTAGGGTAATTTGAACTATATCAGGGTTGATTTACAATTATACAGTTAATTCATTCAATTAATTAGAACTAAACACTTAAGGAAATTTGAAATCGCTTATCGGTTATTTTTTTCAAATTTTCTTTATATAGTCTATATTTTTTATTTATATACAATTATTTAAAACATTTATATATTTATGCACTGCTTCTTCAAAGAACCGTACTTATTTTATTGTTCGATATATTACTTCAAAGATGTTGACTAGTTTATTACTTTATCTACGAAACCAGTTAATGAGTCCATTCTATTTCGGACATTATTTCCGAAAAATAAAACCCAAGCCACGAAATTTGTTCAAGTCCATGACCTTTCTAGAAACGGTTTTAGTTCTAATTCCTAACTATTAACATTACAATTGACTAATAATTAGTTAAGGCTGATTCTGTCTATAGAATACCCAAAGATATTTGTAACGTGTGATTTTTACATGAATTATGAACCTTTTGTCTGTCTTAAAGTAGGTTTTAAATGTACGAATACGGTTTACCGATCCGCGATCTCAATCTATCGTTGTATATAACTCCGCTCGCCCTCCGGTCATCCGCCCCGATATGACATTTACAGAATAGAATACTTGCCTCACACATTTGCGTGTCGCTTAATTGAAACCCGACAGTAATTAGCGCGCTGAAAATACACGAATACAAAACATGTCTTTTCACTTAAACTTAACTACAATCTATGTGGTTAGGTAAACTAATAAACAAGGCAAAATGTTAACACTAAAATCTACTTATCGCTATTCTATAATTGTCAAATGAAGGTAGCACTAAGCTTTGGTGTTTAAAGGCAATAAGAAAGACTGTAATACATGTAAAACCGACCCTCTATCTATTCCAATGTATTTAACCTTGTTCTTTTAATATACAACTAAAATTAAACAGAAGGGTGGTGGTTACTTCGTGTTCAAGAACTGTGGTTAATTCAATTGATCACCGGTCCTGCTGGCTACATATATTTATTGTAATGTTTTTTAAAGAATTCGTTTATAACATTGATCAGATTCATTAGAATCTTAACGAAAATTATTAGGTAACCTGCTTTTAAAGATACTGATATATATTAAAATCGTACAAAGTGTTAAATATATTAAAGTCATACAAACTTGAGCTTTTATTATAAGTACAGATTGAATGCAATATAGATATTGTTAGTATTTTTTTACTAACACACCCTATTGTAAAGATTTTACGTTTTTAAGTAGAGTTTTTTTTTTGGCTATGTAAACTAATTACTTAACTATTAACAGTTTACCCTACAATTTAAATGAAATGTTTCTTGCCCGCGAATTTTGTCATTGAAAATGAAATATCGCGTCAAATAAATAATGTAATAATTTCGAAATTACGATAAAGATTTTCCCCTTTATGCTATAATTTAACAGTTTCATGGTTGAAGCAATAAATTTTGTCAAAAATTGACATGACATGCGCTGACGATTGAAAAGGCTATTTCTGTCTGACATGGCATTTATAAATATAATTTTAATTCGCATTATACATTCAATTCTGTGAAAGTTGTGCGTACTATTGGATAATCAACGGTAACAAATATTCGAAATTATTTTTAGACATATACATACAACGTATACATATACATACATATAACGGGATGTAAGTGTAAAAGTGAAGTGTAATAGTGATGTAGGCCCAACGTGCCGATGGCTTGCGGTGGGTAGCACCCACCCGCATGGGGCAAACGTCGAGTATGTGTCGCCTTCACGGATCATGTCTGCACCACAAGAAAAGTAAGTTTATGCATACGTACACTTTTTATAAGCAAAAAGTTTATTATTGAAAATGGTAACTACGGTACACTTATGAATTGTAACTTTAACAAAATGTTGACTATATTGACCGCCAGTTCCCAAATCAAAGGCGTAGAGCGGACGAGAAGAACTGGCATGACACTCTCCGCCACTCCTCGCCAAGCATGTTTAACCAATATACCGTGAACCAGCGAATGGGTCAATATCTGTGTTATATAAAAAATAACCTTTACTATCATCTGTGTGCATAATGAAATAGGAGCACACATGTAGGTTTGTAGTGAGAACACCCGCAAACACACAGTTCCGAGACTAATCCAAGACTTCCTGGATTTCTGGAAATAAGAAATATCCTAGTGGGGTCCAGCGTCCAAATTATTTGTAACTTTCAATTTTATTTCGAAATAAAGTATTTGTATATATTGACATAAAAAATTTGTTGTGCTTGATATTACTTTGTCTAGACTTAAAAAAGTTTTTAAATTTATGTCTCAAACTGTCAGTGAAGTTAGTTGTGGCTGTATTTTATGAAATCATTCTGATTTGTGAGTTGTGACGGCGAAATGTTTTTCAATAAATTGTACTTTATAAATTTTTTATTTAAATCAATTATTAGTCGGATGGTTTAAATAGTATTCGTACCTACCTTTACATATAAATAAACCGTTACCAATAAAATGAGGGATAATTAAATTTACAGGAAAAAGAGACAAGGACAAAATAGACACGGAAGCTCGTAAAAGCTTTATTTCATTACAATTCTCTTCAGTATTCTGTCTGGAAAAGCATTGTAAATACCGGGACAGTCTTAGAATCCACAAATTACACGTGCAAGTGAATTACAAAGTACGTTTAAATCAAGGTTTTCTTTGGATGACTGTAAAATACATTATTATACTATGAAACGAATTGTTATAATTTATTTAGTCTATTTTGACCGCTTAGCTTTGCTTACCGAACATTTTTTAGGCGTATAATTAGATCGGGCTATCAGAGCGGTAGATATTTACAGTCGGTCATAACCATTTAAGGATTGCTTAAATGACAGACTTTACTTTTATTAGAAGTCTATTTTGTACTCTATGCTAAATGGAATTCAAGTTTCATAAAGAACTAGAGCAGTCGTTAAAAAATAAACCGAATTCACTGAAAATAGATTAAAATTTAAGGTCTGTTAAATTATAATTATAAATATTGATTTTTAATAGTGACCTCTTGTAAGAGACGCAGTGTGACCACGACACAAATAAAAAAAGTCAGTGCTTTTAAAGTAAATATTGACTATGATTTGTTAAAAGATCATAAAGGAAGATAGAGTAAGTTAGGTTTTTATAGATTAGTATGCATATTGAAAATACTTGTATGTTATGCATAGGAATCTTCCATAGTTATAAAAGTTAATGTACTAAACTGTTATTCAAACACAGCTAATGGTTGGTGATAACGTGATAAAACGAAAGGCAATAGTCCATTATAAATCTATTTCCACCTCGCTATATTTAGCCACGACAAATGGCTGAAGCATGTTTCATGTTTATTTTTATACATTATGAGTTATCTCATTGATTTCATGTTTAATGTGTGATTTTTTCGACTGAATTTTGATTAAAACAAATCTATAGGACAGCTGTATTCATTGGTTGCACATAAAATATCACTTCCTTCAATTTTATAGGTTTGTCATCAGTTGTAAAACCAATAAAGATACGAGGCCATAAAATCCGGGAACCCTAAAAGGTATCTGGTTGTTACCATTGAGTTATGGCGTGAATGAAAGTTTACAGCACTCGTTTAATGGTTACTTACAAAAAATATTTTATTTATAAATACAGGCTATTTAGCCACGAGGTTGAATAAATATTTATAAAACTATAAACATTATACAAGCATATGTTTATCACACAATTGCCCGTACCGGGAATCCCAAACGAACAGTGACTATTGTGTTAAGGAATAGTCTGAATGTATCAGACATCTCTCATCATCTTTTAACCAGACACAAGATACACATCTCGTAAGACATTTAAACCCGAAAATAATAAGAAACGAACGATATTTAACTGATTTCGACTGATTACAAATGAGTAAAGAAAACAGATCCAATCCAAGGTCACCCGTCTTGCGTTGTACCGCCATTGGATTATTATTTTATGTATTAAACATACATTTATCTTGTTCGTAACGCTTTTGGCAGAGCGGTTGTGACCATTATGAAATCCCAGTGGAATTAGGCAAGCTAAAGTTACGCGCCTCACTATGGCCCGCAATATTTCCCGGTCTGCCGACATTCGCGATTATTAATATAATAATTTAATAGTTTAAACATTTTTAATAATTAAAAAGTACGTTTATTGTATTGACCAATCAGTGCAGAGCTAGCTTCGAGCGGGTTCTGTACGCCATCTTGTTGTGACTACAGTGTGTTCGGTATTCTAAGTCCAGTATTTGGTAAACCATTATACAGCACGCTTGACCGACACACATCTTTTGGCAGGGGAGTCACTCCATGCCCTGCTCTTCATAATTGTGTACTGGATAACCACTGTACTACCAGTATTTTTATCTACTCGCACATAACCCTCTTACCCCTTGGAAATCATCAAATACATTATTTGATACTGTTTATTATAACGAAGTTATTATGTCAGACAAAATTAAAATTATGTAATCGACTTGAATTTTGCCCCTTAGCTAAAGATAAGCAAGGTAATGATCTAACGCTGTCATCTAATGATTGCCTCAAATAGACGATCTATTTTTAGCTGTCGGCACCTGTGATCCGTGCATTTTTCAATTAGGCATCCTCCAATGTTCAGTGCAAAGTAATTATGTAAGACATCTAAGTATGTAAACACTAATCGCAGACGACTTTACTTAAATTGGCAATTTAACTACTCAATTGTTTACCGCTTTAACAAAGAGGCTCCAATTAATAGCATTAGAAAGGTCGTAATCGTTGGCGTAATAGTAGGTAAACGAAATTGCTTTAAAGCATTTGCAGGATAAAGTTTATCGTGTACACTTCGATGAACGTGGACAAAGCTTTAATTTAAACTTTAGACAACAACGCTTATATTTATTTATTAAAATACTGGCAGTTATATACTATAATAACTACCTAAAATATGCAATGATTATATGAATATTAATTGAAAGTATTTAATATTAAAAATTCACTCGTGGAAACAAGTGTTATTTGTATGTATGTATTTATTATATAACTTGCTGAACCGGCAAACGTTGTTTTGCCATATAAATTATTAAAAAAGTAGAAATAATTGAATTTCACGGTATTTCGTTTACTACAAAATAAATTTAATGTATACTTTAGCCTCAATAACACGTGGTAGTCATGCTATTGAATTGTAGCTTATATGACACGTTTGTCGGTTTACCATAGCTGTGCCATATATTGATTACTTACTCAATCCAGTCGAAAAGTATCGAACATCTGTTAGATTCTTTTGGAGTTAACAGATAATTGTGACTAATATAGACAAAGAATTTGCAATAAAATAAAATTGCGACTATAATTAAAGATCTAAGCTATCCTATATCTCAAGTTGGACCAGACTGCTCACGGTGTGCCAATTTAATTTAAAATCGGTTATGTAGTGTAGGAATCCATCGGGGACAAAGATCGCGACAGGAGATTTATATATATAAGATTAGCGGTTATCGAACTAATAAGTGAATCCGATTCGAACACACTACGTCAGTTGAGAGATTCGTTTGAATAATTCGAGCGACACTGCAGTGAAATATATAAAACCTACATGTTAAAACTATAACTTAACCGCACAAGGAACGTTTTATATGTATTCATGGAATTTAATCCGGGCTGTACTCTTATGTTATACGTCAATGAGTGGGCGGTCAACGTAGTCAGCGTCCAAACTCATAAAAGCAATTTATGTCGAAAGTGGGGGGAGGGCGGGATTCATCTCGTAAACTATTCCGCAATGGAACTTTTCATTGTATTGTTTTAAATTCAAATGGATCTTTGCAACAACATTCGATTTTTACATCGCTTTTGTTTATAAACCAAATTATATTGAAAGATAGATAAAAAGATAAATTAATTTATAATTAAGGAAAAACCGTGCGCAGTGTCTTGTCTTGCTCAGTACACTAACCAGTCATTACACTGGCCTATTGACCATAGGACTGATTATCACACACATGCATGTATAAACAAAAATATATATATAGATATTGTGATTGGTACTTGCATGAAAATACTCTAAATATGTAACACTTTTGGTACAAGTGGTGGTTCTAGTGTGTTTATATCATAAGGTTTATATCGATTTTTTTATTTAGAAGTTAAGCCTGTATCTTTCATGTTAATTTAATGCAATTTGTATAACAATATGGATTTTTGTAATGTATCATTTGGTCAATATAAACTTCGAAAAAAAAATCATTTATCAATACTAATTAAGAACGAGTATGTGTGGCTTATGCAAACCACCTACGAAAATATATTTTATGTCCAGGACTATGTCAGCAAGAATTTATGACAGACACAGATATGTGTCTGCTCCATATTACACATACCAAACCTACACTATGTATGTAGTATGGTATGAGGTATGTTATGTATCCAAGTATTCTTTATTATCAGAACAGCAATATTCAAATGAATATTATATATTTTTTTCCAATAATAAAAAATTGGTAAACACGATATATCATTCTCTTTGAGGCGTATCGTAAAAGCTATTCGCCATACACATGGTTTTAGATAAATTAGAAAAAGAATTTCTTTGATCCCAAAAAACCACTCAAAATGCCCAGAACATTTTTACTTAAATATTTGCCTCAGAGGACGTTACATCACTGTAGTTTGACGTTATTATGAAATAACGTTTTGAAACTAATTCAAATGTTTCGTTCTCTTTGAACAGTGTAGAATGTAAACACGATAACTGATCGTTTTAATAAAAGACGCTTATTGCTACTGAGAATAATACAGAGAAACAAACAGCAATGCAAGAAAGATGCAAAACACTGTTGAAAAATTATATTCTGATATAATTTCGCTTAAATAAGGACTCTTCATATATGCTTTGAAAGCAAACGATCCAATTTAGTTTTAAACTGTGATCGTAATATTATGTACTTATGGTACTTTATCGTATAAAAACAAATGTTTCTTGTTAAATGGGTTTAGCCACGTTTAATACATTTCAAATTATTGACTTTGACTCTGTTGGGTTGGTCACCATGCCAAACAGAGTTCACGTCAAAAGATGAAGAGTTGCCTGTGTTCTGAGTGTTTTAATATGTATTTAAAAATCGATTATATATTGATTACATAAGCAAGGATAACACAACCTATAAATCACTCACCTTGGGGAAAACTAACCTATATTTAATAATTTTTAAATAAGTTTTACGTCAATCGAAAAATTACCTATATAAAGGTGGAAGAATTCGTATTTTAAATTTTTATTACAAACATACAAATAATTCCACTTTATAATATAACTATAAATTTTGTTCTGACTTTATTCGTGAAACGAAATTGAACATTTATATCAGACATTTTCCTCTTGCATTGAACAAAATAAAATCCACGTGAAAATATTAGAGCAATAAAAGTGTCTGCTCTGCATTTGTTTGTCACACAATACGTAACGTCATAATATTCACTGTATTTCGACAGTAATAAATGTAATGCATAAACAGATGGAATTATGAGTATTTATACTCTTGAAGATATTATATGCAAGGGGTAGTTGTCAATTTCAATGGAAATGCTCCATGATTGAAACGTAAATGGAGAACTTGTCTACTCAAAGTATGAATAATTTTTTCTTCATAATTACGTATGTCGCTTCAGACCCAAGTTTGTAGATCAGATAAACGAGCAGATGGTTTACCGGGTTTTGTGAGTGCGTTGCCAAACTTTTAAAAATTTGGCCTCGTCTTAAAAGACCTTCTGGTTTTATCGATATTTACTACTCACAGTTGATGTCAGAAACGACGGCGTTCCTTGGCTAACATTACGTCCTTTTTTGCAACAAATCTGTAAAGTGTCTATCGTATTACTAGTATTGAATAGAAATAGTTAATATAATTGATAAATTGCAATCCTAAGCATTTAGCTATTGTGCTGAAACGTAGTATATATTTTAATAAATTAATTTTAAAATTTATGATCTACAATGGAGGGAGTTAAAAGAAAATCTTATGTTGCCCTATTTACACATGAAAACGTTAATGGCGTACATAGAACCTTGTTATCAATTGTCAATTTCGTAAATTATATGTCGTATATCTTAATTGCAACATACACGCTACTATGCTTATCTGTCCATATGTTAGTATCGCAATGTTAATTAAACAACTAGAGTTGACTTTCCTTAATTGAAATACATATGACGTCATAGATTCCAAAGTTTGCGTTATGAAAATACATTGGATATTTTCTTTCTAAAAAATATAATTTAAGTGAGATGCTTGCGTGCAGTACATTTGCTTGCATAGAATTGGAATTAATTTGGAATATTTGACATTTATACGAAACACGCGGGTAGAAAATTAAGTTCCATCGAAGTGTAATAAACAATCTGTAAATGCTTTAATGTATTTTTAATTGTCCGCCGAAAACTCTAAATTGTATTGTAGGCGACAACATAACATGATTTTAATTATTTACATAACATAAATAATATTTACAGAATGAATTCATACACATAAACAACTTTGTTTTGTACATAACAATTATAAAGAGATAAAACAATCATATATTGTTTATGTATTCATTTCATCTACAAACATTATTATTTTGAAAGTTTGTTATACACATATATATCGTATTGAGCACTAAGCTTAACAATTATGTATATATTTAAAATTTATTTATATTTATGTAGTTTTGGGACATTTGTTAAAGTCTTAAGAGCATCGTTGAGACTTCAATGCCAATTCGATATTTTTTTTATTTTTTTACACTGCATAATAAAAGGAATTCGCGATTGGCCTACTCATTAAATGTTATATTCTGGAGTTTTGTAGGAGTATGTCCCATTATGAAGATGTCCTAGGACGTGCTCTTTAATGTCAAGAAGTAAATTGTTAAAATTACTTCCTAAGTTTATGAATTGGCCGCACAGTGCCCCTATCTGCGGGCGTTATATAAACTGTAAATAGTCCAAAGTTGCGAGATAAAATCAAACAGCTGGACTGAACAAACTAAGTGGAGTGTTTAGTACTTGTCAAGCAAAGTTTCTGTTTACATGTTCTTCCTTTAGTTTAAAATTCGATTGGGATAAGCCTCAAATGTATACAGACATATATATGGTGTTAAAACTACTGCTGTGAAACTGAAAATGAAACAAAAGAAGGCAAATTTTAATTTATACCAACTCGGTAAATTAAAAATTCTAAATTATATTAAAACTACTTAAACGGGCATGAACGCGATTTCATCAACTCATTTATATACCTGACGTTTTGAGTGTTTTCCCCAATCGTAGTCAGCGAGAAACAAATAGGTTGATAGGTTACATTTAATATATTTACTGTTGATTGTTATTTCTTAGTACATTTATTTACTAAGTTGGATTCACAAAAATAATTATTTACTGATTTTAACGCCATCTATTGGACGCGTTAGTTAACAATTGAGGTGATCTTATATTTTATTGGTAAGCTCAAACCGTGAGGTATGAGACATATTTTTTTCTTTTTAAAGAGAAAAAAACATACGTAATAAGTGACCGATACATTTTTATAGTAGTTGTTAAAAATATTTATTTTATATTAATTTTAATACTCTGTTCGGCGAGACCTTTAATGTCTTTAAAAACTGAAAAGTCATGATTACATCACTTGATTGATTAAGCTCTTTTATATATTATTGCGCCAAATGCGTTGAGCCTTGTCAACATTGAGAATGAGTGAGATTCGATTCTTGCCGCAAAAGCTTTTCATTTAAAATGTTTATGTAACTATGGTTATATAATAACGATTTACTGAAAGCAATTAATTTTTGAAAAAAAATATATAAAGATTATTCCCAATCGGTTCTGATCATACATAGGTTATTTGCATTCACTTTCATAAAATGATTAATTAATGAAACAATTATGTTCCAAGCTATCTATTAACTATCTAGAATTAAATCAAATCATCATTTATATTTTATTCTAAATATCATATTCATACAAAAATATCGCGAAGATTTACGTTGTTGATAGCCCACTGCCTCAAATTTCAAACGCAGTACCTACCCAGTCTTCGGCTCGTGTTAAAATGTTCTTTTTATATAAAACAGGATGAAATAAAACAACTACATATATCACAAATCCTTCTTACTGTGCTTCCTAAAAATGCTGACATACAGAGAGTACGATTCTAAATTCAAAAATACACATATAATACGTATTATTCGGGTTGTTTCCAAATGGACAGTTAACATGTTGTTGTAACTGATAGCAATGGGCGCTTTGCCAAAAACCACGCGAGAGCCTTTAATATAATTAACATTTATACGCAACTAAAAAGTGGCCTCTTTTAATACTTTTATTGTCTTGACTGACGTACGTCAAAGCGATAATTAATCGATAAGTCTATTTGCTTTATCTCCTATTCAATAAATATTTTAATTATTTGTGAGGATATCTATTATGGTTTGGAACTTATGCGGTTGTTATAAATGGAATGGTAAGAATTATATTATGAAAGTTACGCCAGCTCGAGTTACATTTAGATAATAATATTGCGTTACAAATGTGTCAGTATTTAATCGTATCGTTTGTATGAATCACAATCTTTATAACAAAATTAATTCATCTTCACTTTTTTAACAATGTACCAAAGATTCATTTTAAAAAAGTAGGTAAACAGGACTTGTAACTTTGATTTTTTTTAAATAAAACATCGTTTTTACGAAATTATTATGCCACTTCTATGTCAGCATATTTTTTTTTATTCACAAATATTTCAACCTACCCTCACTTTTGTTAAGTTGTATTGTAAATCTGCCATTCTTTAATTGGCGTGCTCGTGCGCAGAACGCTTGGGTCCTACGGTTTACGAGCTGATGTGAATTAAAATAGAAGTGATAGTTTGTCTTCATTAAAGACAAATTTTAACATGTTTCGATTAATTTCAAGTAGTAGTCCGTTTGGTAAGGTTTTATATTTAATTTGTTTAAGTGTGAATTAAAAAAGTGTTCCATATTATTTTTTTATGTAAAATAATAACTAAAATGTATGTGCAATTTTTATTCTGCTTATTTGGGAATAGTTAAAATACTTAAGGCGTTTAAGTTCACTGTTACCTTAAGAGTAGTCAACCGTTAAATAATTCTAAACTTAGTCCATAACTACCCGCATGATTTATGATACTAATAATAATTACTTTAAAATATAACGCGCATGTGTTTTATTAGATTTACGAATAAATTTAGTTTTAACTTGCCGTAACATACATATTATGTTCAATTATCGTATAGTATATAAATAGATATTTTCGCCGCTCAATAACATTTGTATTGTTCCAGGTCTACAGCTGAGGAGCATAGAAGAGCCGTCAGGCGGCGCGGGCGCCGGTATGCCCGCGCCTGCCTGCTACGACGCGGAGTGTGCGCGGACCGAAGCCTGGCTTGATGAGAACCAGGAGTTCGTGCATGACTATTTCTTAAGGTATTTAAAAAAAAAACCTCATTTGATGACATAGCTTGACGTTTTGACTGCATTACGGAAGTCCTATTCGTATAGCCTGGTGTGGAATTTGTTTGTTGTCACTCGCAAATAAATAATTCGTGTTGTATAATGGAAAAATTTGGATCCCTATCAGAGGACATTGACCCATAATTTAACGTTATTTTATTGTTTGTGGTGCGATCCGTTACAGTTTGGTCTTAGATTATTCGTAAAATAATTTTTAAGGTATATTTTGTAATTGATTTAAAATTTTAACTGTTTATTTGCCGTATATATTTAATACATTTTTGGTAAAACAAAATGTAACAAGTAGGTACAGGTGTAAAGGGCAAAAAGTTTGTTAAAGAACCGACAAATTCATTAACTCGAATGAAACTTGAACGCGAAAGCAAACTTACAAAGTTTTTGATGAATGGATCGAGTATAACTTTTAGAAGATTCCTTTCCATAGATCCGACTTATTTGATAGTAACTCACAGCCAAGCCATTAATTAAACTTTGCGATTTTTTTATCTTACAACATACAAAAATAAAGTTTATTTAGTTTTGTTAAAGTGGTATGATTTATTAGAATATTTAAATAATATACTCCAGTACTGACATTTTTATCTTACTGAATTTAGTTTATAAGCATGCAGCGCAATTATTGCGTTATAATGAAACAGTGTTTTAGGTTAATTTATGACTTATATGATAGCTATATTGTAATGAACATAGTATATAGTCGTATTTATATACATTCAAAATCAATTATTGTGTAAATTTTCCTGAATTAGTTAACGTGAGCTCTTTACAAACTTGTGCAGTAAAATTGAGTTTACAACTTCGTCACTAGTTAATGTGTCCTCCAGTAATTTCATTTTAAAGCTTCGTTTCCTGTTAGGTATTAAATTGAATATAATAGAGGCTGATTTATTTTCTAATACGAATACATATTTAATAAATCTCATAGCATAGAGGTGTCCTCTTGGCACAGGTATTATATTTACTTAAAAAAGGGGTCACAGGACACTTTCAACACTTCATTTTCATATAAGCCTTAGGGTAGTGTCCCCAGTTTTTACACTAGTAATGGGCCATGTAGCACGCTAACACAATGATTTACAATGATAACAGTTATTATTTGAAAAATCATGATATTTAATGTTTCTATATAGTGTTGCCTAACAGCTAGACAAAGAATGCAATAAGGAAGTGAATGAATTAACTTTACAAGCTATCCAAACGGCAATCTCATAAAGTGTCCAATAAAGTAGCGGTGAACACTGCTTACGGGCAGAATAATATGGTATAAGTCAGTCATAAGTAATAAATATGAGGTTAGCAGTTATATCTATGTTTTTATACCAAAAGATATATGAAAAAGTATTAAGTTGCATTATTTTAAGTTGTATATAGAAAAAGTTCATTCTAAATACACGTTTATTGAATAAATATATGCATTGCTGTTTAGACTTCACAATTATCAATATGTTAGTTATTTGTGAAAAAAAATGAAAGTTTGAAGTGACATTAAAAACAATTATAATATACATTTTTCACCCTTCTAAGATCAACCTACTTAGCTAGTCAAACTTTTTTGGCTTAGCTACTTTTTTAGCCGTTTAGAAGTTGAACCGAAAATAATTTTACTTATAAAATCTTTGTATTGCGACGAGAAATGTAGCTAGATGTAGGAAGTTTTATAGTTGCAACTATCAGTGTAACAATGTTGCTAAAGTACTACGCATTTAAATAAATTTTCAGATTTTATTAGCCTTTAAATTGTTGTATTGCCGTAGAGGATGAAACTTTTATTACTGCCATATAATGCGATCGCTAAGAGCTATATGGCTGTCAGTCTACTTATTTACTTGGCACATCTGTAATTAAGCTTTTACAGCAATAAGGCGATTAAATAAAAATTTAGGCATATTTTCTCAATAATAATTGTAATCAATTGGCCTTATGTTGAACGTGCGAACAATAAAAATATATTCTTCAATAATATTTTCCGTCTTAATGTATAATGCTCTTAATAAGGTTAAGCTTAGGTTAGTATACCTTTTTCATTTGTTATTTTATTTTTATTGCCTTGAATTTTAAATATTTATATGATTTTTTTATGTTTCTTATATAATTGGTGTGTATGTGTGTGAGGTTTGTTATTTTTTTCCCCCTTTTTGTGTATATTGAGCATATATTCTGTATTGGAACTAACAAAATAAAAACGTCCCGGCTGCGATTCTCGGTACGGTAAAAAAATTCTGTGTTGTTCATCATTCGTTCTTGTTGGTTCTGGGAGTTATATAAGTAATGTTTTTATGTATTTAAACGTATGGTACGAGTCACCACAAGTCACTAATGCCTTACCCTAACTGATCGTGTGTGAAATCCCAAAAAATCAGTGCATTATTATCTGTGATACCCAATCGGGAATACTATTAAAACTGTCTGAATTTCACACAAGAAAAATCATAAAAGATCCCCGGCTTCCTCGAACGTGGTATATTTACAAAAGCGAAACAATAAAAATTCATGTTCCCAGCATATTTTGTTACGATCAAAGTTCGAAGCTGACTCAGCCGTTGTTAAAACATACGTATTAGACGTCAAGTTATGATATTTGTGGGTAGTTATTGATTTCTATTTAAATTACGCATCAATTAAAAGCGCGTTTAAAATGCCTGTTAAAATAAGGACAGTCTATGTGTTATTTTGAAGGGTTTTAAATTCTACGTTTTGTGGAAATTACATGTATTTTGATTGAAAGTACCGAGCGATTTATTATTTATTTAATTACTATACTTTAAAATATTCAATGGCAGCGTCATTAAATTACACGTGAAAATGCCTAGAAAAAGGTGATGACCGGATTTCATTATTGTAAAAACCCTATTAGACAAATTGTTGACCGCGTTTAATATATATATATATATATATATATATATATATATATATATATATATATATATATATATATATATATATATATATACTCGTATATATATTTAATAATTTGACTTATTTAAAGCGTCTATGCCTAAAATAAATTATTAATGTTGGTTAGTACTATATTGTATTTGTTTTTTAGTATCTAACTACATATTTCATTGAAATGTAACTTCTAAATGTATCATTTCAAATTTCAGGTTTCAAAATGTATCATTCTTTTCGCGAAATGTTTCTCCTTACGTTTTATAGATTTTTTCGGTAATATACAACCGATAACACGATTATTTTTCCCGCTATAATACAGAACTGTTGATGTTACATGTTTTTTTATTCATCTAAATATTGACTTTCAGAAAGGCACCGCGGCAAGTGGTTGACGCGTGGCTGGTGTCGCACGCTACACCACCCAGCGCCGAGATTCCGTCCCCTTCGCGAGCTGGCTCTGGAGCCACCACGCCCGTTAGGTAAGGTGAATTCTCTAAGCTATATTTTAAGGATATATTCGATATTAAACAATTTAATTGTTCAATCGATTGAAGACTTTGAATGACGTTTTTCAGATTTATTTATTCACCTTTTTAGCCACACCAACAAAGCTACACTTAACAACAAACATTAATATTAAATCAAAATTAATAATTTTGAAGGGGGGACGGCCTGTACATGCACAAAAATAATCTTACAAACAAGTCAGCCACAGATTTCTGCTGTTGGAAAAACAGCCACAGAACAGTAATGTATTATTATCACATACATACAACTTATTGTAACTTCTCATTATTCTATTCAGGGGTGCGTAAAATTGTTTCAACGTCTGTTATTTATGCAGAAACTTAATGTTTTTTCAACATTCTATCCTATTTGGAATAGCAATGTTTAGTCTCTAGTCTAGATACGGTCTTACGAACCATATGTTTCAATCAAAGGTTGTTACTTACAAAAGAAACTCGAGTTTAATTAAAGAAGTTTCAATATCATTGAAGCTATTATTAGTGTAAAGACAACTTCAACTTTCCCGTATACTAAGGTTGATGATGAAATAATAATCAGCCCAAAGCGGTTTGTAATTGACGTGTCGCGTCGTTAACGTTTCGTATTCGCTTCATATCCGATAACTGCCCTTGTGGAATTTCCCTATTTTAAAAGTATTTTATTTATATAAGGAACATATACAAACAAGATGAGGCGAGATATACAGGCAATTACCACAGATCTCTAGTGGTCTTGCCTAACAAATGGGAATACAATACACATATAAATAAAATAAAATTACATTTGAGTTTAAGCGAAGTTTGCTTTGCGATGACTATAAATATCGACTTATTAAGGGCAAACTTTTAAAAGTCGCTGGTGTAGATTTAAGAGAAGATTGTTTCTCTCATGGACAACTGTATGTTGCTTGCTCGCGTCAGTTCTCCATCTAAATTCTAATATATTCGTACTGGCAAATAATAAAAAATAACTAAAAATATTGCTTATCAGGAAATCCTGTAAGGCCTCTTCGTCCTTTAAATCCTATTTTTTTGAGACAATGTTTTTGCTATATAGATTTGTATGTTATTTTTATTTATTTATTTTATTATATCTGTCTCCAGACATCTTATGTGCTAAATACATTTAAAACATATGAGATAATACAACTAGGTTTACACAAAAGACAATTAAATGGGAACTTGAGTCACGATGTTTTATAAGAAAGAGGAACAATATTTTTTTTAAATGTTTCTTTACATAATGTAATCGATTAAACTTGAAAACTACTGAATCATTTCCATACATTCACCATTACAATTCACCATCCCTGAGTTTTTTTAGCCTGTGAAAGAGAACCCTTTGAGATCATTAAATAACTCTATATACTTAACCAAATATCACGCGTTCTTAAACTTAAATAAAATAAAATAAAACTTAAATAAAATAACTGATCAATCGCCATTTAATTAGTTATCCCCACCAGTTATTTTTTGTACTTCACAAGAGATAATATGTATGGCAAAGCAACGTTTCCCGGTTCAGCTAGTAGTACATACGAGTGTAACTATATATTACTATAACGACATGTTTATTATGAATGGCGTAATGAATATATAAATTTCGATTATGACTAAATTCACGCATTTCAACCATTTTACGATTTAAATTGACAACATTGATTCGCTTTTAGGCCGTTAATGTATTGTTATTCGTTACGCGGTGGGTATAATTTATCCTTGTAATTGTGATTATGAGGTTTGAATTTAACATGCGTTTTCCATGCATTTGGAGTATTATACCATTATTTACCCATTTAGGAAATCCTGTTTGAGTTTTTGTACGTCTCTCTTAGGGCTGACGACTACACTATTGAGCATGGCATGGCAATTACACCAAAAGATTACCAGAATAATGATTTTAACGTAAACTCTTTTGGATTACATTTTTATGTTATATATGATCGACATTTTAAGAAGTTACGATAATTCTTATATTTTAATGCAAATAGTGTTATTTACGTATATACGTAATGTTTATTAATTAGTAAATTGTACTCTTGTATTTAAAGTCCTTCTCTAATTAACCATCAATTTATAAGAAAGATATAAAAGAGTTGCAGAGTGCGAATGTTTTTCAAGTGTTTTTTTAATAATAAAATCAAATAAAAAAATGTACTTCAATTTTTTTTGTGCCACTTATTTTTAACCAATTTTTATTATTTATTTATATTAGTTTATATTTTTTTTTCTAAATTACCGAATTTGCTCTATTACTAAGGTATTGCTTCGTGTCTAAGTGTTAAGCGCTTTAGAATGTTCGCATGTAAAAATGCCGATTCAGAGTTGGCTAAGTGCCAAAAGTAGCCTCTGTTTGTGACGATTTATTATCATTTCGATATTGCAACATCTCTATCGTGGTGATACCAGATGTTACCAAAAGCTTCAAAGGTCGTAAATTACTATAAATTTATCTAGTGGAAATTAATGAGTTTCATGATGCGTTGTTGCCTTTTTTTCTTAACTAGTCTACGCTGTCTTTTAGTATCTTTCATTCATTGAGTTATTTCCTTAAAAATACCAATAAGTACTGATCCAATTAGTACTTAGTAATATCGAGCGGAATGTAACTCATGTAATGTGATTTTAATAAATTACCCAATATGTAGAAGGTTAAATAAAGTTTTTTAATCAAGAATATATAATTATTTTTTATGGTTAAAAGCTCTTTAGTCCATAGATAACCGACTCAGCCTAATAAAATTAATTACTTATTTATTAATGCCCGAGCAAATCGCAAATTGAAATGCGCAGTCGAGTCAATTGTCACTAAAATTGTGAAAGTTTGTCATAAATTATATGTATCAAATCGTTTGGATTCATGAAATATGTTATGATTGTGTTTAATTTTCTATTGTAATCTGCAAAATGTGCGAAAGTCGTTATTTATCTTAATTGAAAGCAAGTATATTGAATTTATTATTGATGAAAAAATGAAAAAACTTTGAATCGATTCTTCTTAACCGTTAAATCATCTTTTGATGTAACATTTGAGTAAAAATGGCTTACACATCACTTTATCAACAATTCTTAAAATAACATTTCACCCCAATTCCATGTTGAAGCCGTTGACTCGTTAACATTGTATTGAGGGAAAATATATAAGCCTTAAATATTCTACATTTATACAATTTCTAACATATAATTCGAATATTTAAGATATCAGAAAAATTATGGACATATTTAGATTTATTGTCTATCATAGTTTATATGTTGTTATAATGTATGTGTGCATTTACCATGTATTCAAAACGATTTCTACTACTTCAAAGTGTGAAGCGCAGTAAAGATTTCAGGGTACATTAAAGCTCGTAAACTTGTAAGTTGTATCCCCCTTGTGTTATTGTATGAACGTCGTTGAAAGCTTTTTCTGCGGGCTTTATATAGACTGCACGGGCGTGTATAAGAAGTATGATTAGATTTGCTACACTGCATTGTTATAACAATTTGTCGGTTTTTTTACAGAAAGATCTCAGCCCACGAGTTCGAGAGAGGTGGTCTTCTGAAGCCTCTTGTGACTACTGTGGATGGTACTCCCACTTTCCTGGGGGACCAGCCTCACGCGACACCTTCAAGGCCTCAGAGACGATCTAGGCACGAGCTCAAGCAGTTGGATGAGAAGGAGCTTATTTTTGAACTGGTGAGTCGATTGAACTTTTCTCTATATTCAAGTATTAATGCCTTCAAGGAAGCAAGTACTGACTCGACTATTGAGATAGAGATATATTCACTAATGTAAGCGTCGAGGTTAGCATGGTCTTTCTTATAAATCATCTTTAATTTAAATAGTAAATAGAAATAAAATAATCATGAAGTGTTTTTATCGTAAGTCGATTTTTGTTTGATATGTCGATTGTTTTGACCGTAGCACTAGCTTATAATCATAACGAAGGACACAAGGTACACCCTTCATACATATAACCTCAGGGTTGAAAATGAAACAAAAGAAAAGCACAACACAACACAGTTGGTGAAAAATAAAATACACCTGTTCTGTTTATAAATCGCTGTATAATGACAGAATTATGCTTCTGTGAATAAATTGTATATGGTAATTGTGGACATTACGACTTTTTACATATAATTAAAAGGTCGTTTAGGAAAACTGTGTTTAAAATCTGTTTATCAAGAAAATGTTGTTCCTATACAAATGTATGAGGTATTCGTTTGCCGATTGAAATTCTCTTAAGATCGTTTATTACGAGTAGCAGTAACTGTTAAATAGTGTTAAAATCAGTTTAACGTAATTTTAAATCCCTTTGAATCCTTCAAACTTTTATAAACTTAAACTATGTTAAAACTTTGACAAGAATACGTGTCTAACGTATTTTTCCTGATTTAAAAAGTTTCGTACAGATACACACACATACACAGATAACACTGATAAACACATATACACATATAAAGCTTATCGCCATAGGGGTGGGGTGCATAGGTTTGGAAGGGAAAGGGCAGAGATACGATGCATGAGCTGTATATAACTCACCGCATGTAATGCGAGTACTACAGGAAAATCATTGACGCTGGTTTTCTGTAAGGTGGTATCCCCTGTCGTGCTTTCACGAGGCAATAGCATAATTAAAAATCAATAATTTACTTGTTTCTATAGCCTCTCACCGGTTCTCTAACTTGATCGGTGCATCTGGTTAGTGAGCGTGATCTTTTGCTTTTAGTAACCAACCACGATCACTTTTCTCCTCGCCGCCTCAGCATTGTATGACCGAAATATTAGATCATGCTTTGCCAACAGGCGTGTTATTATACGGAGTTGGCAGCATGACACTCCGTATAAATAAGTACAATTGTTGTATATAGCATTGTAAATGATCCATGTCTACATGTGTACGAATTCAGGCCTCTGAACTCGGAGGTCACTGATAGTGGGGGTCCCCGGTTGATAACAATTATATGTAAACATAGTGTAATAAACGCGTGCCTTATCAAGCATGTAAGCCGGTTTAAACTGTCCGACCTTTTAAACTAATTTAGCCGGTTGTGTTCGACATCGTTGGATCCCTTAAAATATTTTGTCCAATAGCATTTACTTAGTTAGTTAGTTTTGATTATCACAAAACTGTGGTTTTGATTTTATTTTTGTTCTTATATTTTGTCGGTTCAGACGGTTATCCCGAATCAATATTATTGATTAACCCGTGACATATAAAACTAAGTTAGTTCGCTGACCTCTAGGTTTTAATCAACTTGGGAGATTTAATTTTTTAAACATGCTGAGACATTTTAATTTTTCACCGTGCTCACCATTTTTATAAGAGATATATTTTCTTCGTCTGAAAAACTTTTACTCGTCAAAAATTAATGGAAATATGAAGAAATTTGTCTCGGTAAAACTTATCGACATTATAAAGTTTTTTGTGGTATCTGGAGATAGTAGTGGGTAATGGTTGGGTCAAAATTACATTCCAACTAACCTGAACCTTTGATATAACTTCAAACAGTTTTACTTTAAACCACATATTCCTACTATTATGGTTAACACCGAAAATATAAAGACGAAACTATATTTGAATAATATTCTGATTATATAAATATTGATTTGATTGTCATATGTTGTCAAAACCTAAACGAAATTATCTTAAATGATTTCAATGAATACATTTTCACAAGACATAAATGTCTTAAATACCTAAGAAAAACGCGTACAAATAACTATGACTGAGCCACATGTGAAAAGCGAAACTAAGCAGAAATAAATACGAGTTATAACATTTTATTTTCCAAGAACATGAACGGAACTCAAATAGTGTCTGTAATTCGAACACTTTTAGTGATAAAAGCGACAGAAATAGTCTCCATCTAATAGTCTATTTGACGAAAATAGCTTTGCTTGTTTAAAACCTCTACAATGTATCTTACATTGGACCACAAGCCTTTAATGTTTATGATAAATTCACACTTTATTGCACTAAAATGAAAGTAACAAAGGTTACAGGAAGTGAGAATATCTTATATATCCCCGATGGATTCCTAAACTACATAACCGATTTTAAATTAAATTGGCACACCGTGAGCAGTCTGGTCCAACTTGAGATATAGGATAGCTTAGATCTTTAATTATAGTCCCAATTTATTTTATTGCAAATTATTTGTCTATATAAATAATTGACAGTTATCTGTTAACTCCAAAAGATTCTAACAGATGTCGATCGATACTTTTCGACTGGATTGAGTAAGTAATCAATAGATGGCACTGCTATGGTAAACCGACAAACGTGTCATATAAGCTGCAATTCAATAGAATGACTACCACGTGTTAGTGAGGCTAAAGTATAAATTAAATTTATTTTATAGTAAACGAAATACCGAAATTCAATTATTTCTACTTTTTTAATAATTTATACGGCAAAACCACGTTTGCCGGTTCAGGTAGTAATATATAAAAATAACTAAAATAGTTAACTATTAGTTGTTATTACAATGACGGATCTACAATATCTCTCTTGTTAGTGTTAATTAAGTAGAAAGATAATATAATACAAATAAATTGTACGGACAGCAGCGTGCGTGAGACTATATACGACATAAGTAGGATACGAACAGGCTGTGCTAATATGGGGACTTCAGACAGCGATGAAGCCGTACGAATGAAAACAAGGTTCTATTACTTTACATTACAATTGTAATTTGGGGTTTTAGTGTATGTTTTTATTATATATTTTTTGTTTGAAATAAATAAAATTTGAATAATATGCTTGTTTATAAAGTGATGTTTCTAAAATTGAATTTTTGAAGGGCTATAACTATTTGTTAATAAACATATACCCTTTCAACGCACCTGTAAACCTTTGCAGGTGTCTATAGGTGCTGGCACGTTAAGTGACTCGCCTGCTTGATTGCCTCCTGTCACATAAAAAATATATTATGGTCCAGACTACTGCATGTTTTAATAGCATGTAATTGTTTTTAAGATCCTATCAACCTATAAATAATTACGCTCAGCCAGGTTATTTATTTCCTAACTACTAAATATCATTTTTCACTTCGTTTTTATCCCACAAAAACCCTAAAAAGCTTGATTCCAAATCTTATCACTTTATAAAGATTATCGTTACTGTACAATGTTAAATTTGCGGGCGATGAAGGCCCTTATCGTCTACGCATGTAACGATTGTAATAAAAGTTTATAGGTTACAATCCGCAAGCTAAAAAGGTGATTTAACTTTTGAAATTCTGTTTGCGGAGTCCCCTCGGGTGAAACACAATTTCCGAAGATCGGAGTTTGGAAATACGTGCCTTTGCTATAATCGGATGTACGTTGATTTTAACACCTAAATACCTTTTACGACATCGTAATTAGTAATATCGGTGGTGAGATCACGTGCGAAATTTGTAGTTAGCTGATAGTAATAGCCTCTTTGCTTATTGCTAAAAGTGTTACATATAAACAGACGTGTTATTTATGTAAATATTGTACGCACTTTTATTTAGAACGACTCATTGACTTTTCACGACTGTGGATTTCTCTTTGCTTAGTTTAATGCGGGGTTATCAAAATCGTCGTAAATTGTATAGGCCTAAAATTGTGAACGTCTTTTGTTCAATGTATGTGTTCAATAATGTTTTTTTTGACATGTATAATACTAGTAACTTTTCGAAACCCGCGATTTCGTCCGCGTGGTTTAAATACAAAAGAAATCGGTTTATAAATGTCATAGTTCTGGGATACTTTATACAAACTTTCATCCCCACTAACCTTTCGCGTGTTTCCATCCCTAAAGTTTAGTCTATCTATCAAATTTCAGCGAAATCGGTTCAGTAGTTCAAGCGTAACATGCATACATACAAACAGAGTTACTTTATAATATAATTATGGATTTTGAGATAGTGTACAAATACCTTGGTATGAGTATTATTTATTAACAATTTTATTAATTTGTACATTATTTTTTTAGTGATAAATATAAAGTCTAAATTGCAAACTTTGAAATGTCAAATCAAACAGTAGTTTTATTTTAGTATGACTTAGCTTTTGTGTTTTCTCATATCCTTGTAGTGCGAATCGTATGACGTAAATATTCTTGCGTATATTCTATCACGCCGGATATCCGAATCAGTATTCATAGATTCCATGACGTGTTTGCGATGTACCGATGTGCTAATTTACGCAATTGTGGACTGATTAACGACATTACAATTATGCGATTGTCACCAACGGTTTTATTATCAATGCTTTATGGATACAGTAATTACTCGATTCATTTTTGATTGTTTATTTATGAGAATAAATCATGGAAATTCTATCTTGGGCTTAGAAAGTAGTTTTTTTTTTATAAAATATGGGTGACAGCCGACTGCCATTCTACATAGACAACCAATCATTCAACGGGTACGTTGCAGGCCCTTAGATTCCCTGTCCACTGAATCAGTGCGAGGCTACAGAGCAATATTCGCCCAGCATCAGTGGAGTTATTATTCAGGTTAATATTTCTCCGCTCCACAGCTTAACACCGATTCAGTGGACCGGCAGCCTTATAGACCGCTATTTTTTTTTTAAGTTTACGTTCTATTACTATTAGGAGTATATTTAGCACAGACATGGTGAATAATTCATGAATTCGCGAGAGAGATGATTACTGGATTTAGGATTTCCTTCCCCTCCTACGCCTGATCGCTGATTGTGATGTGATTAACGATGTTTACAAAGGTAGGTCTACCCGCAGACGTGGTATTTTAAAGTCTACGAATAGTGACGATAATATATTTTTATATATGTACAGTGATATTTATTGGACTGAGTGAAGGTTTTATTTAAATTTCACTGAAAGCTAACGATCTTAGCGAGCATGGAAAACGTTTGTTCACACGCTATTTATTTAAAAAATAAAATATGCTAAGACTTCAGACTGTATAATAATACATAATTATTGTCATTTAAATGAACCTCTTACGCCTCTTACGTCATCCGCTAGGCACAGTAAATGCCTTGTTTTTAATATGTTGAATGTTGCCGGGACAACAGTTTAGCGTGTGTGTCCTCACAAGTTTGAAATACTTGGGGCTAACTGACTGTGGTTTAAATGTATATTGATTTATTTGTGATCTGTTTCTGTACCAAATATTAAAGTTTAACAACTAAATAACATACATTTAGAGTTATGTGGATAAAAATTCAGTTTAGTAATCAACGTTGGGCACAGTTGAACCAGTTTATCCACTAATGTTTGGGTGTAATCTGTCAAAATCGTCACGTTTGAAATTTCGATTCGACTTTCGCACACGCGAACATAAACCAACCCTTCAGAACCATTCAGCGAAGTTTTGCCTTTGATTTCCGAGCAAATTTCCTTCGTTTTGTATTAAATGGTAATACACTTTGCAAATATTATCGAGCGTTCGTTTCGTGTTTATTATTATCGCAAATAGCTTTACCTTTGTACAATTGGGGCCATGTTTTGGACATGTTTACGTCAGATCACCTGCCAATAGCAAATTAATTAACATCATGCCTAAAAAAATCTTACCATTTTGATTATTACATATATTTATAGCTGAAATGGTTTATTAAATTTTCATTAAATTCCATCTCCGGACGTCAAGGCAGAATACGAAATTCTATCCTTACCATCTTGACGTCTGGCGCTCCACAACTGTGCGTTTTAAGGCGTGTTCTGGCGCACACCACCGCTTTGTGGAATCAACTGCTAGCGCAGGTATTCCTGAACCGCTACGACTTGGGGACCTTCAATAGAAGTACCTCTCCCTTAAATGCCGGCAACACACTTGTAAGCCTCCTGGCGTTGCAGATGTGAATGGGCGGCGGATAGCACTTCACTCAAAAATATCCGCTTGCTCGTTTACCTCCTGTTACAAAATAAAAACTAACTCTATGAGGCCTATTTCCTACACAGAAGTAACTAATTGCTGTCTGATTGTGATTAAATGAAGTCTTATGTATTTATTGGGTGAAACCGGACTATACATATATATACAAAACTTTCCGACTACATTGAAGCTATTTTTATAAAGAAACCATTTATAATTACGGCTTTATAACTCACAGACGTATCATATTTCAACATGTTTCGAGACGAGGCGTACATTTGTTTAATCTTCCATCTCAATTTATTCAAGTCTATTGATATAACGAACGATTTATATCATCTTTAATTTAGGTTGGACGTGACTGACCCAGTAATATGGGACGTTTGTTTTTATAAACACATCGCGTAGTCATAATACAAATCAATAGCACGTATGTATTTTTGAAAGTGTGGATTTTTAATTAAAATTCATTCCGATCGTTAAGCTGCATGTCGACTTGTCAAGATTAAACACGGTCGAATAAGCGTGATTAAATTTAAAAAAAAAAACTTTTTTTTTTTTTTTGAAAATTGAATCCGTTAAGTGGTTGCTCAAGCATAAGATAATGTGAATGATAAACACCACGCGAACGTGACACTTGAAATTGATTAAAAATTACTCACTTAATGCACAATTAAAAACAATTAGCGTTACGTAATTTATGCATAAAATTACTCGAAGCAATTATCACTATGTAATAATTAAGGCTACATTATGTAGAAGTTTTATTTACTTATTTTATGTAAACAAAACAGACACATCACAAAAGTCATCCTAAAACATGTTTCACAGATAAAATATGTTATATACACAGTCACAAGTACAGAAACAACAAAAACGCCACGGGAAGAAAAGCAAAAATAACAAAAGGAGAAGAAAAATATAAGATAATACTATATAATACACAAAAATTTGCTATAACAGTGATTTCAATTTCGATTCTACATTACACCTGAACGCAGCAGAGAGGCACGAAAAAAATGTCTAAATCAAGAAAGTTATCGTTAAACGTTTTAAACATTCTTTGCAATGGCACACGAAAAGTGATGTTTGTCCTTGTAGACGTAATTAGAAAAGTATTAGACAAGTTTTGGTTATCAAGCGCATAATTTCTTATATAGATGATATAAAACGTTTGTTTATATATGTCTGGTTATTATTTTATTTCTCTAAATCATACAGCACAATACCACAGATTACATATTATTGAGAAAAATAAAAATAATGCCAAAATAGGTATAAAACATAGAATATTAAAGCAAGCTTAAATACATAACAATAAACACAAGAATATGACAAAAATGTATGCCACGTGAAGAACGTGCATTTAATGTGTGTGATGGATAGATATACGTGTAATAGCTGACAAATCAAATTCTATTATATACGTCTTATTATTTTCAGGTAAAGGACATTTGTAATGAGCTGGAAGTAAGGGTCTTATGCCATAAGATCCTGCAGAACGTTTCGATTCTCCTTGATGCCGACCGTGGCTCTCTGTTCCTCGTGCAAGGAGAAAAAGCTGCTACACCTAATCCAAAAAACGGCAGGTAATCGTAAAAGTGTTTTTTTTTAAACATAAATTCCCAATATTAAGGTATAGTGTTACTGTAACTAATGTAACTTTGCCTGAAGCTTTGACACACCTTACGCCAGCAAGATCGCGACCTCTAAAATCTTCATCGTGTTAGTTCTAGGCAAATAAACTAGGCTACACGTGCATAAATAATTATCGCATCAGTTACTTTTATCTTTATATTTTTACTATGTTTATATATTTTAAATCAGATATATAATAACGAATATATATACATCAGTTATGGGTTTGGTACAAAAACGTCCGTAGCATTAAGAATAATGTAGATATTCTGTATTTACAATGATTTTAGTGTCTAATTAATCTCTGTCAGCGGACATTTCGTGATCTTTGGTGTCGTGAACGTGATCAAAGTGATAGAAATACAATTGAATATATTGGAATTTAGTCAAGTTTTAACGCTTTAAAATTGCGTAAGGTTTTGCAATGTTTACACAAATTGATCTAAACTCAGCGTTATTCAAACTAGTATTATTACGAATTTTAAGAATACTAGATTTCAACACTTGTTAGTCTGTGTGATATTAAAAATAGTATTTTTAAATGCAACAACACATTAAAACTTACAGCTAAATTTAATAATATGCGTTAAAAGTTTTACATTATAAAAGCAAACATACGTTGTGGACTCTTGTGAAAGATAAACCGCGTAAACATATTATTGCATTAGACCACGGGTGTGCGCCAAACGGAAACTCGGATTTTTGTTAAAAGAATAGAAGAATAAGAAAAAGCACACACAAATAAGAATCCATACAACTGATTTGCAGCAGACCCCATTCAGTTGTTACATATATACCACTCGCAGTATATCTTTCGGTCATACTTAATATTACTCATATGACTACGAAGCTATCTTTAACACAGGAGTACCCTGATGGGTGGA
This sequence comes from Leptophobia aripa, assembly GCA_951799465.1. NCBI lineage: Eukaryota > Metazoa > Arthropoda > Insecta > Lepidoptera > Pieridae > Leptophobia > Leptophobia aripa. The sequence continues at coordinate 2,592,300 of OX637281.1, forward strand.
ACCTACGCAATAATGCATTTTGTATAACAATTTCTCTATCTTTTTAATATGTAACCAAAATTTAACAAATTTACTCAGCCCACACTCAATGCATTCTCGTAAAACGCTGAGGTGCAGCGATATAAACTGATTTAAAAATAAAATCACATTATGTAATCGTATAAAGCGGACGTTTTTTCAAAAAGCCATTCAATTAAACGTTTTAATCCTAAATGCTGGTGGTCTCGTCTTATAAATTCTAAATTAATTATATAAGATTTCATCCGATAATGTCAATGTCGGAACGTTCGTAAATTGAATAAAGAAATATCGATTCATTTCACCTGTTTCCATGGAGTGGAATCACTTATTTAATTTTGCAAAATATCTTTGTCGCATTGTAACTGTATAAGGCGGATTTTTTTATTAAATGCACGCAATGTACTGTTTTAAAAACTACCCACCATCATATGAATTGTTAAATACCCTTAAACAATCGCATGTGTCAATTTTTTTTCGACTGATTTTCTTTTATCGAACGCTAATAACTTTAGGTACATCTATTCTAGACATTTCAGAATTGTTACTTTTGTTAAAACATCAAAAGGTCGATTTTACCTACTACGTTTATTAGACCACTTATATATATATAGTATAATTTTCAGAAGTGTTTTAAGATTTATTAAGCAAAAATAGAACTAATGCGTAATAGCTGTAATTAGTATATTACACTTAAATGGTATTTCAATATCCTTCATTTACTAATAATGTCGCTGTTTAAGACAGATTAAATCATTCATGAGACATTAGGCCTCCCAAGGAGACACATAATGGTTTTACATAAATACTAGAAGCACAGACTTTGCAACCAATTAATAATAAGTACCTAAGCAAAATGACCCTGATATATGTTCTGAATTAAATTATTATCTACTACTGTATAAATGAAAGTTTTGAAAAAGAAAATCCGTTCGTTAATAAACAAATAGGAATAATGGCCAAGTCATATCCGTTTGAAAAATACAAACGTTTCGTTTAGTACAGCACTGTATTGGAGCGTGATAAAAGTAAAAAAAAATCGGAAGTCCAGTGTTCGTACAAATGGCGTACATCCGGCGAGGACCACACATTTTGTTGACTTAACGACGCGCGTCTGCTACTCGCATTTTATCCTCAACGGTAATCTAACGTAATGTAAAAACAAATACTCATTCTTAGAAGGGCAAATATTTCATTGTTTTGTTTGCGAATCACAAATGGATTTCAGTTTTTATGAGCACCATTTGCATTTTACTGCTGAACTTTATAATTAGTTCTACGTTTTACCAGAAACATAGGCGCGAACAGGAATATGCGCCATGTGTTTAATGATTAAAATTGTATAAACTAGGAAAAAATAACAAAAAAACTAATTCATTACTACACACACACATAAGACGAGAACACAATGTACATAAATTTAACCTAGATTAACATATATATAAAATCAATTATAACATATTACCTATGTTATTATTACAGTTATAAATACATATTACATATGTACTCTAAACATAATTATGTTTTTAAAAGCATTCTGTTCTAAATAACTTTACACATAATCTCATGATATTTCGAGTAGGTACTATCTCGTATTGTTTACGTCCTGGCTAGAATCCAAGTTACTTAACTTTTTCCTCGGCGTTATGTTCCCAAGAGTGCGGTTGGCTAAAGGTCTCATCGTCTCAATCTGTCTTCGGTTACATGCTCAATTTCGCGATAGTAATACAATATGGAATAGCTATGCTTTCATCCCTTAGTCCTTTGTACTTTTGTTACTGTGAGGCACAAATGTAAGCGTACCAGTTCCTCTAAAGGGCGGCAACGCACTCACGACCCCCCAGCCACGTGAGTGTCTAGTGTGACTTCACCTTTATGGTGTGCCTTCACCTCTTCTATAAAAATAACAAATAATAATAATAACTCGTTGAATTAACCGGCTGTTTGTCTCTTATTCACCATCCAATAAAATAAACTTTTCGGAATGTCCTTAATATTGCCTGTTAAATTATACTGAGGAACCAATTTACATACTCGAATGTCGAGGAAGTTAAGAGTTGTTATTAAATGAACGTTTAACGGTCTGACTAAATTTGTTCTGAGAGGGTGATTTTTGAAACCCAGTGTTACCCAGATGTCTGATAACGTGATAAAAACTAATGGTGCAAGAGCCGTTATTTCACAGAATGCTACAGATGTTAAAATTACTGTGAGAAGCGTTGTTAACAAGTGATGCTCTTATTCTAATGAAAGTCTATTAGGATTTGGTGAGCGTTCTATGCATAAGACAACTATTCGGCTTCTAATTTTCTACATAGTATCGTATCAAGTGTTTGTTAAGAAAGTACCTCAAGCGACCAATTTGATATGAGGTATCAAAGTGAGCACTTTGGCTAGGCTAGGCTACGAGGATTCCAAACTAGAGCGGTCTGAGAAATACTCAGAAACTCAACAATAAAACGTTTACGATTCTCACCTAGATTTTATCTTTTATATGATTTTCATAATATTATTTTGTATCGTGCTTAATAAAGGGATGATACTTGCTAGTCTGGTATTTAAAAAATCTACGCTTTTGTTTGAAAGCTTTGATAAAGTTATCTTCAAAGTTGGTCAACTTTGAACTCGTGTAGATCTTGTTTTCATACTTCGCTTAACTTAAAACGCTTCTCACGACCCTAAGTCTTTAAGATATACAGCAAATTATGAATTATTTTTATATATTTTTTGTTTTATTTTCAACTAATATTTAATGTTCTGACTTATTAACATTGCATTGTGTTTATGGTTCCTCTTACGTCCTTTTAAAACTCGCATTAGATTCTTTCTCATTGTACACAATATACTCATTGTAATAGAAGAATTATTATGTATACAAGTGGCCCTAATTATAGTTTTAGGGCCACTTGTCCTTCAGACAATGTATGCGTAATTTCGACGTGATATTTTAAAAGTGACACTCAATAATCTAATCGTAACATTAAATGTAGAATCTAAATGAGACGTACGAAACACGTCCCCAGAACTGGCTGATAAGTATATCTATTGGCTTATCCTGTAAGGTTAAGGTCGGGGGGGGGGAGGGGGGGGGGTCACGGTTAAGTGGAACGCGTTTGGGAATTTGGGAGATGGCACGAGTGTAGAGCACTGTGCAGAGTTATTCTCTTTGTGTTCATTTTTTGTATTGTAAGGCGGTTAAATATTGGCTTTGCCAAATAATATTTTTTAATACATAAAAATTTCAGGCTTTTGGTTCATTTCCGTTTAAAACGGTACCAAAACTGGACTTCCCATATATTGATGATATCGAGGTTGATAAATATTAATAAGGAAGGATAGTTAAACAGTTTATGTATATTGTTATTAATGATAACGTATTATTTTATAGCTTCAATGATTATGAATCGTACCTCCGCCTTCGCCAGGTCTTATTAGCAGTGACTACCTGACACGTCTGGTATTACCCAAAATCTGTTGTTTTCGTAATTCCCCAACAAACATTTGCACCTTGGGTCATACATTGTCTCATGTCATGTAGAAAATTGCGATCTAACTTATTTAATGTTATTAACATAGTTTTCTTGTACCTACTAACCTACGAGTCGTGGTTACTTTATAAATATTATTATTATAGGGACTATGGACCTAGGGGTTAAAGCTAATGAATGTGTATTTCAAAAGCACGATTATAATTTCAGTACAGGTAAACTTTAAGTGATCGCTGATATTGTATGAGGAAAAGGTACAAATAAGTAAATTTACATTTTCCTAAATGAAGCGGTAGAGAAATGTAACATAATATGAATACATTAATCTTGATACAGAATGGTTATCGTAGAAAATAGAACCGTAAAAGATTAGGTTACGCATTTTAACTATGATCAAGTACGGCCTTGTGAAAATGGACGGGAATTTTGCAAAGAATAAATTGATCACTGTCATTATTCTAAGGATAATGTCTAGCTCTGCCGCAAATCACCACAAATCTTCTTTGCACCGTCATCATTTACAAGGCTCCATCGTAAAAATCCATGGGTCATACGATTTTGTTTATTTAACTAAACATTAGTATACTTAACACACGTGTCTCTTTTGATCACATTGACACAATGAGAGAAAGAGGATGGATGGCAATCAAATTGGTGATTCAACATGTGTAGTTTTTCTATTAGTTATGTTTCGTTAAAATACGGTCGAAGGGTGTAAGGAGTGTCATAGGAATAGATTCTTTAATAATCGCGAGATAATAAAGCCTTAAGCTACCAAATTTTTTAATATTCAGAACACGTTTATTAGAAATACATAAAATTGTTTTACGATGTACTGAGAATAATTTACAATACACACTTGTTTTTATTGGAAATGAAGTTAATTTTTATATTAATAGCTAAACATATATTTTTAAAGCCCTAACGTTTAGCAAGGTTATGATGTCATTATTGTTTTTTTTTCGATACTATTGCTTCATGAATTTTATTTATTTGAACGATTGAAACAAATCAAATAAATATTAATAGTCCCTTAACACCATACTAATATTATAAACGCGAAAGTTTGATGTATTACGCTCTTACGCTTAAACCACTACACTGATTTCGATGTGATTTGGTATGCCATTTATAAACCGATTTCCCAAATTCCTTTTTTATCTAAAGTACACGAAGTCGCGGTTAAAAGCGACCAGTAATACATTAAATATAAAATAGTACTTATATAGACTACGGACTATCGAAATACAGATACTTAAATTATATTATTAAACATTTTTTTAAATAAAACCGCTAACGTAATTACCTAAGAATCCTACCCACGAAATTACTAAGCATTCTTTCGTCTCCATATATTTTTACGAATTAACAGTGTAACGTGTACGGCAGTACAATGCCATATACATTCCACCCTACTTGAAAAATACCATTCGGTCCCAACCTACAATCAACCTTCAATTACAATAGCCACATTATAAACCAAACAGTGTGTATAAAATTTAAATCGGCATAGATCCACGTTTTACTAATCTATAAAAAATATTTAACATTTTATATAATGGGTCATAATAATTACACATATTGATACGAATTTCGTGTTTTTAGACTTTGGCTATTCATTCTCTTGAAATTATAGAAAATATAACTTAGGCACAGTAAAGAGTTGAAGGTTCGACTTTTGCAAAGGGATGCAGTATATAATGGGTATATGAAAACCTTACCTTATATAATTTATTATATGTTTTATTATAATACGTAAAATCTTAACACTATCAAGATTCCTTATCGGTTGAAGACACCATACCATATAAGTTTGTTTAGGACTTAGATAACGGAAAATTAAGTTTCGTAAATATTGTTACAATAAAGCCGTATTTAGCCTACAGATATAATAATAAAAATATCGTGCTTGTCTTGAAAAGCACACTAATTCTCCATAGATGTATAGTTTTACTTAATAGCTAGTAGAATTTATGAAATTCCAGCAGTTTTCCGATTGGGAAATTCCTCGGCCAAGCCCGGAATTCGATTACAGTCCTGTCTTGCGTATGTCTTGCAGACAGATTGTTTATACAAATTTCTGCTTGTACAAATCAAATAAACTATAAACTAATCACAACATGCTAACTTCATATTCACTATATTTCTTTATATGAATAGTTGGAGTTAATAATTGTTAGTATATATTTGCAACGGGCGGCCTTATCGCTACTAGGCGATCCCTTTCAGGCAACCCACAGACTTTTAAGGATTTATTGATGATAAATGTGATGAGAGATGACATGTTATAAAAATACTAATCGGGTTTTTCTTATGTTCACAAAAATATAATGCCTAGAAACTACATTTGTTGAACTGCTAATAATTAACTTAAAATTACTTGTATAGGTGTCTGGTGACGAAGCTATTCGATGTCTGCTCAAAATCAACCCCTGAACAGATGGAACAGCTTGAGGAGATCAGAATACCCTGGGGATCAGGCATCGTTGGCTATGTGGCTGAAAGCGGCGTACCAGTTAACATACCTGACGCTTACAAGGTGCGTAAAATAATTATTTTCGCAAAGAATTATCAATTTACGTATTTCAACATACATTTAAAAAATGCTTTTTACTAACATTTAAAACTTTTTTTCAATATGTATCTCAATTCTTCAAGCAATGTATTTTAATAGCTTATATACTTTCATTACCAATTCTAAATAATTAATGATTCGTGTCATAACAGTTGATTCATAGTGAAATATATTTACTGACTTTATAGTGATAAATGCAAACGCCGTTTCTATTTTTCTAGAGATATAAACAAAACACGCATAAATATATGCTCTGTTCTAAACTATAAAACTCCATTATATAAATTATAGATCATAAATTTTAAGATGAATATAAGTCAAGGAAGATAAATGGCAGTAAATTTAATATACCAGGATAAAAGTCCTAAGAGAAATTGTCTTTCAGAGTTCGAAAGGCATTCGCAAAGTGAAAATGATTGATTGCCTTCAAAAGATAAGATAAGAATGTTTTTTAGCCCGTTTTATCTTAGAACTTAATAACTATAAATCGATGTTGTTTATAAAGGCAAAACCTATTTCGTTTATATTAGTGCTTTAAAATTAATTATTTAATTAGTATTACCCGGGTTTGAGGGGAGAACTCGATCGTAGCGTGACGTTATAACGATTAATTGAAATAGTTGAAGCGCATTTACAAAAACAAAAATAATAAACTGTTTTAAAATCGAAAATGTTTAAGCATTCGTGCGAACAATGATTACAAACATGAGAAACCTTATGCTGTTTGCACATTAAAATATATGTATTATATCCAGTATGTTTAAATATAAGCAAACAAATGTCCAAAACAGAGTTCAAATAATTAAAAAAGACAAATTTAGAGAGCTTTTAAAATATGAAAAATTTATAATATACGCGTTTTTTTAGAAGCCAGTCTAGTGTGATATTAATTTATATACAAAATGTATAAAGCAACAAAGGGCCAGAACAAAATATTTTCTATGTCGGTTATAAAAATTCTCTTTTAAAATGAATTAATAAAACTAGCAAGGGTAGTTAAAAGATTCATTGTTATTAAATGTTTATTGGTTTATCATAATAAATGAGAACTTGAGAAGAAATATGTTTATTTTAATAGAGAATCTATCGAGTCTCTTGCTGGTTCTTCTCAGTAGATAACTGCCTTCCGAACCGGTGGTCGTGTAAAAATGACTAATAAAAAGTGTCTTTATAAAGACTTACTTGATTCAAGATATTTTGAGTTTTAAATTTGTATTTGAGTTTGAATAAAAAGTCCTCTGAGCAAGTATTGCGTTTGAAATTAAATTCTAATGTAATTTACATTAGAATTTCGAAATTTAGCCTGACTCGTAAAACTAACAAAAACCTTTAAAGAAATCAAAATTTCAACAAAAAAAATACTCCCCAATTAAATCGCTTATTACCTTAGCGAATTTCAAATTAAAACATCATTAATTTATAATTCCCGAGACGATATGCACTCTTGGTTTTAAGTGAGCCGCTTTAAAAAATTTCCCCGGTAATATTTCAGACTTGTGAATACTGAATTCGCTTTGTGTTAAACTCGTTTAAAAATTCTCGGTTTTTTTTTAGTTGTAAAATCTGTATGGGAAATTTTGTAATATTTTTAATATGCGGTTTATAGAAAAAATACATATTAACTATAAAGATATTAGATCTCAATGAATCAGTTCTGTGGTTGTTCCTTTTAATCCCTAACTGTGCACTATTTAGGTCAAGAATTTTCTACATCTTTTGCAATATTGACTTACACTTACTTATAATCCTATGTCCCCTCGATGGGTAATAGGGTATCCACAGAAATTCTCCATCGCGCGCTATTCGACGCTTCGCATTTTAATCTTTTAAAATACAATCACAGTCAAATATTTTTATTCATAATACCTGCACGCGACCAAGCTTAAGAAGAAGCAATCATGAAACTCAGCTTTTTTGTTTTGTCCGTAATGATCCTATTAACAATGTTTTGGAGCAAGACCAAACTGGAATTCATTCCTAAACTTTTTATTTTTAATAAAACCCCTCTTCTAAAATCTATTTAGTTACCCACAAAGTCAAGTGGTTTTGAATTATTGAAGCGTACATATTGCTCTTCAAATGAATTACCAACTCCTAGTAGCCTAGTGTGGATGCAATATATAAAAGCAAATATTTATTTTAAATTAAGATAACAGCTGTGTACAACTCAAAATTATGAAAAATGATATCCGGTAATTGCAATGAAATATTTACCTATAGATAACACCAAATAAGTTTTATTAAAATGTACGACAGCCATGTAAAAAGATACAATATACATTTTTCAAGTTTTAATTAAATGTCGCTGACATATTTGCGATGTGGAAAAATTGTAATTACATTAAGTGCTTGTTTGAACAGGGTTAATGCGTATTGTAAGTATAGTTGATAACCATAATTAATTAGTGTTTTGAATGATTAAACAAATTTCCCTGGAGCTTTTACATAACTGTTGAATAGCATATAAAATTGTATCACCTTGATGGCTGTCGTTACACCACTGCGCGTTTCGTTATACTGCCTGCCATGGTATTTCCGAACCAATACGACTTGGACCTTCAAGAAAAAATCGTACCACTCCCTAAAAGGCCAGCAACGCACTCACGAGTGGTGACTTCACCTTTACGGTGTCCTGCTCGTTTGCCCCCTCTTCTATAAAAAAATATCACGCTTAGTATTTTGTTATATCCTTTAAGTTATGACCTTTCTAAATATATTATTGACGTTGTTTAATTTTATAATCATGATCTGAATTTAAGCCAGTGTGTTTATTTGCGATTCTACTGCATTAACATAGTCGTATCGACTGACCATTTAAAAGCACCGGCACTTATTAATATATGTTCGGAGGTAATTCCTAGGAAAACCAAAAAAAAATTTTTTTTTTACGATACATCTTGGGTTTAGCTCGGAACGTGTCTTTAATATTATAGATTATACGTTGTCCTGTGTTTATTATGTTGTAAATGGAACATGTTGAGTTAATCCCAGATTGACCTTGAGCACAACAAGCCACAATTGGCCACTTACATGAGTCAACCGCAGGCGCCTCAGTAACTCAACCGACCACTATGCACATACTAAGTGCTAACACTAACATAATCCTATCAAAACTCATACAAAGTACTACATATTCCATATGATATTTATAAAAAAAACTAATAATTAATACTTTTATTCACACGTAAGCGTAATTTTTAACTATCATCGAACCCACACAATTTTTTTACGTATTCCATTGTATCAAAAATTATTAAAAAATCAAGTGTTTCAAGTCTATTGCAAAATAGAGCTTATTGTGCCTTCAAAAAATTCGGTATTCTATAAAACTATGTTTATGGACTGTATCTGAAGAGTATCTTGTGCTATCTCGGTAAATTGTATGTATTTCAATTTGTTACCAAATTTATTAATATTGAGACTTAAATAGTTTTTTTTTGTAATAAAAATATCTTACGTCACCAGTGATCCTTCATCAAGCTCAAGCTTCGCGTTTTATCTCGCACCAGGTCTTTTCAACTCAATTCGCAACAGTGCTGACTCAGGTCAGCTCTGACTTGGAACCGCTGCTATATATCTTTAGTGGGACAAATGTACCCATTATATAACCCCATCACCTTTTATTCCTTAAAAAATACCGTTATAAACCGTGTCTTCAGGTTCCTTATATCCAAGGCCGTATTTGTCTTAAACTAATCGATCTATCGTGTTAGTAATTTATTATCGAAGCTTATATTACTTTCACTGTTCCCAAATAACCCCCATCGGAGTTTATGAAGTGTACAGATTGATCGCTGGCCATTTGTTGTAAGCAACAGGAATTATTCATGTGTACTCGGTCTTAAGCTTGTCACTCAACAATGTTTAATATATCAGGGATTTGTTTTGTTAACCGATATAAGTATGGTATATGTTCGTAGTTAAAGATTTTTGAATGTTAAATGATAATTCGTTATCTTAGGTTTTATAATATAAAGAGATTTTCTAGCATCAGATAAATAACGTCAATGACACATTTTACGGTTCGAATTGAGTATATTAGACGTTTTACAGATTTTTCTAAAATGTATGTGAATTATAATCTCTTACTTCAAGTGTTTTTATACTAAAAGGAGATTACATATGATAATATAAATCGATTACAGTATCTATTGAGGTAGGTATACCAATATATCACAAATTATCATAACAATACAGTGGACGAAGGCTCAAGGAAAATGTCTTTAGAATTTCCACGCTTGTCCATAATATCATGTCTATAACATCAAGGCCTTTAACATCAAAATAATTATGAAATATCGTATACAATTATAGCAAAATATGGGTTTATTAACAATGTTGAAATATTAATATTAATAGTAGTAAAAATAAATTAAAAACTGGTTCTCCAACTAGCTCATATAAAACTGTAACCTTAAGAATTCGTAAAGTGGTCACAAGCATTTTCGTTGAAAGAAATTTTATTTTTTTAAATTAGTCGGCAATTTGCTACATGTTCATGTCAATATCATACATAATTAAATAATATATGTAATACTACTAATAATATATACAATATATATACAAAACGGTACTGTTCTTATTTGCATTTAGTTTTATAGCTTATTAATAATTTCAGTTACAAATAACAAATGTTAATCTTAAGCAAATATTTTTCTATTAAATCATATAATTTTGTCTTGCGTTTGAATATTATTTCGCGTTTGACCATAATTTTAACGAAAGTGTTAGCGTACGGAAGCGGTTTTCTACTCCTCTGTAAATATAGAATGTAAATTATTCATTATTTATTTATTTATTTAACAAGACACACCAAAACCACACATACAAACATAACCCGAAAAAAACACACAAGGCATGTATGTGCATAAATTATAGGGATGCACAGCATTACAAGTATACAATAAACAATTTTAAAAAACAACTTAACAATCATATGTAAAACAAAAAATTAACGTTCCTAAATTGGAGTCTATTGGCGAAACAAGGTCCGCAACAATTTGCGTCCGAAGACATGGAGACTATCACTAAATGGATCAGCGTCGCATGTCCTCAGAGCACAGTTCATCGATGACAGGCATCTAATGAGTGGACTGTTACAACCTACGTTTGTCCTCGCTATCTGGGTATTATCTATGTAATCGAATTTTAACCGTGTTTTAAACAATCAAAATACAATAGTTATTGATGCAAATGGCGGTCGCAATCTAAAATATTCCTAGCCAATAAGCGATTTACCATGAGACAAAGACATTTTAAAACTAAATCCCAACGCTTAAGGGTCGCTTATCTACAAATAACCCGATGGAAAGATGCAACACAATCGGATTTCTAGCTTTTTATCGTGGGTATACTGGAATTCATAGGTCGTTGACCTATTCAATGAGACATTTGTATGCAAACTTTCTGAAGTCGTTTGGGGTTCACTGAAAACTATTAGCAATGCGGTTAGTTTCATTTTAATAATGCGTTGAAGTTTTTTTAATTGAGTTGTTTTTATGTTACTACAATTGCTTTGTCTACAAAGTAATGTTTTTTGAGACAATATAAACGGTTATACGTTTTCCTGTTCTTTGCATTAAGGCTCTGTTCGTATTTCTAAAGCCTGATGTCACGGAATCGTCGATGATAAAAGAACCATACAAAACAACAGGTATTTTCACTATCCAACCAGTAGTACTTCACATTGATGACGTCAAATTAAAAAAAACAAACGTTTTAGTTAACTTATTATATCTATAGTAGTAGCGAGCGATATTGAATATAGCAATCTGAATCATGTTTTAACTTTTACAATGAGCTAAATGCATTTGTTGCATAAAAGATAAATATTATCTTAATGGAATTCCGTCATATTCTGTCGATCAATTTATCTGAAAGGCCGTTGAAAGCTCTCGATGAAAAGCGATAATATGTATCGTGATAACAAACTTTATCACATATTTTAATGATGTTTGTTTAGCTGTACTGTTGGAAATATTGATGCCAACGTCTAATGCATTTGCATGCAATTTTTATCACAGAAAACTAGCATGTTTTGTTTTTAACAGAGAAGTGAATTTACGAATAGTGTGAAACATATATACTTTTTTCAACATATTCTATATAGTACGTGTGAATTATAGAACATTGATAGGAAATCTAATCAACCCTGGGAACAGTGTTAATGTAAAAAGGAGCGGTACTTTCACGCGAGTTTTCTTAGGAAAACTATCGTGGGATTAGTTACTTGTATGGAACAGACAGGATTTAGGAATCCTTCATTTATCTTTACCGAAACACCAGTTAACCGACATTAGACCCAACGTCAAATACACGTGTAAGGTATAGAAAGCTGATCATTTAATTACACAAATAATAATGATTACGGACCTGGAGGCTTCGAAGGCCAAGACCGTAAATATGAAACCCGTTCACATATCCTGAACTTAATTCCGCGATTATTCCTCTATATATTATTGAATCGATAACATTTGTGGCCTATAAAAATTACAGTTCCAAAACCCCAACTGGGACAAAGCAATAATCGCCTCTGGTCATACCTGGCTGCAAATTCCTCGAAAAGTATTGTTTGTTATTTATTAAACCTTGGGATTATATCTTAAACTCCTTAAAGCCTGGTAATGTTCTAATTGATGAAATGACAAGGCGATCAGTATTCATTGGTATTTTAATATTATTATCTGACAGATTCTCTTGTTCACGCTTGGATGAAGTCTTATCAGCGTTAATGAGATTCCGAAGCATGAATAGAACACTATAACTTCGTCTTTGGCGCGAAGCCATAGTACTATTCGCAAAACATGCTAAATACTATATTTCGTATGACGTTCCAAATATGAATTATTGTATGTACCTACTTTGAAACTGTTCGATGGTCTTAAGAATGCACACTAATTAATCTATTGAATATCGATTAGAGCACTTGTCTTATATTTTATGGCCTTCTGGAGTTGGAGGTTTTATATATATTTTTATTTAAAAAATTACATTTTTATAACAACCTTAGTTTACATGTAATAATTGTCTTGCCACGATTGCTATAATTGTTAACGATTGGTCGTTTTTGGAGTCAAGAAGTAATTTCTTTAAAGCTTTGTTTTTAAATTGGTGACCCTAGTTAAATGTTGAGGCCCAGGCCATTTATGCGCCTCGTGTTGGACAGGGCCGAAATATGTTCAACCTGTTTTTTGCATTATTTAACAACAAGTTAGACCTCTGTAATTTGTCACTAGATCATTAATTAAACCATTGGTTGCAACAAGACAATATAAATTGAACTCTTTAAATTGTCCTAGACTATATTTACGGTACATTTAACCGTATCTACTTATTTATTGCTTGCGGCATGAAATTGAATTCCCACATGTTGGACAAAAAGTTGAATTAACTTTCAACTGTGAAATAAATTGCAATTTTTACGACTTTCAAACAACAGGTTTATAAACTTTCATTCTAGAATTTATGGAAAATGTGATAACTAAATTCACTATTCTGTGTTAGCCTAGTGATTCGCACTATTAGATTTTTCCGGTATACTAAATCCATATTTCAAATATTGTTTTAGCTTTACAATATGTATTCAAACAATAAATTGAATTTGATGAATTAACTTGAATTTCTTCTAAATTATTATAAAAATTGATTTATTACACGTGCCATATAGAATATTAAGCTACTAAGGAGTTTTTAAACTTGTTTCAGGATGAAAGGTTCAACCATGACATCGATCAGCAGACAGGCTACAAGACAAGATCTCTCCTATGCATGCCAATCAAAGATATCAATGGTGAAGTCCTTGGAGTTGCTCAGGTATATTCTTGTTTGTAAACACATTTTAACATATAAAATTCACATGTCACAATGTTAGTTACCGTACTCCTCCGAAACGGCTTGACCAATTTTAACCAAATTTTATGCGTATTCAGTAGGTGTGAGAATCCGCCAACATCTATTTTCCATACCCCAAAATGATAGAGGTTGTTCACCCTTAAATGTTTTTATGTGGCATTGAAAATACATACAACCCTAACTTTTTAACACCAACCCCTATTTATTTATGGCCATTTTAGTACTTTAATATTTTTCCATCCCCGGTCGTTAATTGATCAATCGTCATTTAATTAGGTATTTTTTGTCTTCGCTAATTTTTTTTAGAAATTCATAATTTATATGGCATTTCAATGTTTGCCTAGTCAGCTAGTATACTATCGCTTTAAGGCAATGTCGGTTGACAATTTTAGATTATTCTTATATATTACAAAAATTACATCGAGCTTTATATTCTATTAATAGTAATTTTATATTTGTCGTGTATACTTAAAACTTTTTTATGTTAAATTCATTACCAACTCTTAAAGAGCCGACAAGGCACGGACGAGAGCCTACCCTATAAGACCCTAAAGTGTCTATGGGCGACATCACTCGCTCGTTTCTTGTTTGCTCTTCTATAGTAAAAGTAATTTTATTCGTTATACATAAAACTTTAAATTCACATATTTTAGGTGATCAACAAACAGAACGACAGCCCCTTCACGGCGTACGATGAGAAAGTATTCTCTTCGTATCTCCAATTTTGCGGAATTGGTTTACGGAACGCGCAGTTGTATGAACGGTCGCAACTCGAAGTGAAGAGGAACCAGGTGCTGCTGGATTTAGCGAGGATGGTGTTTGAGGAGCAGAGCACGATAGAACATATGGTGCTGAGGATATTGACCCACACGCAGAGTTTGATTCGCTGTCAAAGGGTTCAGGTAAGCTCGAAATTCATTCCTTTCGTCATCCTCTATAAATTAATATATAACAGGGGGTTCCCTATTTTAATACTACTTTTTTATTCTCCATAAACAATCGATTTTTATGTCATATCTTTTTGTTACTTTTTAGTGGTTATTGTATTTGAAATCTTTATTTTTTATTTTTAAAAGAGCAACTATCGTGTTTCTTACTGGCTGGGTAATGTGAAAAATTACGATTCCAAATGATCTTTTTCGTGAATGATGATATTTTGAGTTTAAGTTTAGTTTTCTCTTAGATCTCTAGTAGTAGCAACGATAATTGTCATTTATTGTATCTTAAAATAAACAAACTAATCAATATAAATTATTATTTGTATCTATATTATGTGTATTATCAGATCTAAACTGGTTGTTAGACAAAATTAGTATATTTAAATATTTATTTTATAAAACGTATTCAATTCTAAACAACTGACTTTCCTGTCCATTTCTATTGATCATATATACATATATAGTGTACCTTAAAAGCGTTCGTTATAAAAGAACTTGAAGCTACAACCAATATAAAACCTTAATTATTCAAACGTAATTAATGAAACCTTCTGTCGATAAACAGGCAGGTTGTAAAAGAGGCAGTCAATATGCGTAAAAACATATAGGTTTTTCATTAAAATGTTTCTTTATTTTAAATTATACCCTTTGAACGGGCGAAAAAAAAAAGATCACATTATGGAATAATATGAAGACGTCCAGTTCCATTTACTTATTTAAAAAAGAGCTTATTTAGTCTATAAGGGTCGGCAATGCAGTCTTTAAATGGCTCTGTTCATGGGCTCTTAGCCTCAGGCTCCTTGATATAAAGCATACATAAAAATATCATCTTTCAAAATATTTTGCGATTTATTGTAACCAATATTTATGTAACATTTGTTATCAGATACACCTCAAAGCAAATTATCATTTAAGTGCTTCTATATGTTTCTAAGAAGCCGATATCTTCAAGTGTAAATCGCCTGCAGTTATATCCTCACTTAGGCTCTGGCTACACTAATAACACTATTTTTTCTGTCTGAATTAAACGAATTATTATCTAACATATGAATATTTCAATTATTTTATAATGTTTTAAATTTAATATATACGTAAATCTGATATAACATTTCACAGATAATCATTATCAATCTAGCTTACCAAAGTTTATAAAAAAAAATGACTTATAAATCGAAAGCAATATCGAGGTAATGTATATACAAGCCTTAATCCCAGTATCACCGACAATCCGTCGCCAGTAAATTGTGTAATGCAAGTAATTTAACTACTGTGCCGGCAGGTGGCGCCGTACGATAATCACTATTAATATTAAACCTTCTGATACGAAGCCTCGAATTATGTTTGGCATTTAAAACATGTGGAAATTTAATACGATTTTATTAAAAGCCAATGGTGTCATTTTGTTTAAAGCTCCGTGAATTCATGTAAAAGACAATGTTGCTTAAACTTTTATACATATGTTTGGTAAATGGACCACATTTTTATGTTAGTTTAAAAGGAAATATCTAAATCATAAAAACATTCCTTTTGGCATCGTCGCTTGGACAGTTCCCATTGAGAAACATTGTACTGAGCTATTGGAGCGTGGCCAACACTTAAAACATTGATACTGTTAGCAAATGTTTATATTATGAATGAAACTTGGCTTAGATCGTACATATTGTTACCGAGCTAATCGGATTTAAACATCAAGTTCTAATAATCTCAAATTTCTGAATTTACATTTGTTCATCCACAGAGATAAAAACAACAAAGCCATGGTCCATTAGCATAGCGCAACACTTCAGTATTCGTTCGATTTCTATTATAAATCTATTCCTATTGGCAAGGACCATTAACTGACTCTTGTGTTATTTAAGGTCCTAAATAAATAAATACTCTTGTATTTGTAACGAAAAAGGAATAGCAAATACATGACACGGTTGAATTAGTTACATTTATTCATAGATTTTCATATTAATGGTGACAAAAATACGAATACTTTAAGTGTATACGCACTTGACGAGTAGGTTTATTGATTATCGTCCCACGCGTTATCATTTTTTAGAGACAAGGGTAAAATTCAGACTGCCTAAGACTTCTTTGTGTCCAAAACCTTTTGACATACACATCTTGTATCATCCGGACTTGGTAATACTTTTATACCGTATACGTAATAAAGCTTTTTGATTGTTACGTATATTAAGAGATGGTGTGTTCGAACACGACCGTGAGGTAGGTACTTACAGGCTTAGCCACTACTGTATTATATATTTTATTCACACTTTGTTGAACAAAAACAGTAGAAGTAAATAATGTTTCATATGAGAGCAACGCGCGGCCTTTTCGCTAATAAGCGATGTCATCCAGGCAACCCACAAGTATTACTTTGCTAGTGTGAATTTTCGAACATCACACCATGCTGTATAGTAGACTACTGGCATCGCCTTAAACGTCTTAAAATGTATTTATTCACGGAAAATAAATAAAAAAGGTATGAGGTGTAAGGGAAATATTGTTATGCATATGCTTTGCGATGCGCCGGCGCCGAGAGTGACGTCACTCGGTATTGGATATCGGATATCTCGGTCAATCGGTTTCTGGTTTACACAATGTTTTCTCATAAGCAAGACGTACGTAAGAACGAACGAAATTCATAGATGAATCTTGTCTGTCTTTTAATGTAACCTCTAACTGTTGCTATATAAATATGTGATTTATTCGAGTCTATGTTTGCGGTCATCACTCTAATACTGAGTGATGTTTTACGCGTGAGTTTCTCGGATTTATTGTTTGGTTTTTCGGCTAACTTTATACGTTACTCTTTTTCCAACACAGCGAAACACTTAAAGTATGTAAGGAAACCGGCATGAAGTCGACTATGACGCCCGAACGGGCTTAGGACATAATAAATTCGAAAATCTAATGACATCGAAAAGTCACAAGATTTTGTATGGAAAACTTTTTACAAAACGAAAAGAATACGGTATAGAATTGTGGTACACTCTTTGATTCTGAAACGATTTTTTTTTTATAAGAAATGTAATACTAGTTACTCTAGTGTACTAATAAATACATTGTTCAATGTAAGGGGATAATATAAAGCCTACGCTTATTCAAACATTGTTTTAATTAATGAGTTTAATACTCATACGTTCGTGCGTAGAGCTTTCGTAAATTTGCTTATACTCAACAATATACTGTGTAATATTTGCTCCATAGGATGTGTTATTTGTATGACTCATTGTTTAATGTCATTGATGTGTTTTCATCTCAACATATTTCTAAGGATAAATTTAAAACTGTTAAGTGGTAAATACCTGATGAAATGTGTGAGAAAATAAGTTTATTAAATGTCGTGTGCCGGTGTAAACAGTCGCGTGTTCTGGGTTCAATTCCTTGAAGTGAAATTAATAATTTCAAGTAACAGAGTGAAATCACTTTCAATTATCATAAAACTTTCCGAAGTTCACCACAATTTTAACCACAAAATATTTAATACAATTGTAACAACTCATTGTCTTAAATATTTCTTAAATTTGTATCGCATATAATAAACGAAATATATTATGTATATTTTAATTGACAATGACATAATATGACGTAAGTCAGTTCTATGATAACATTTCCTCAAGAAAATAAATTTATTGGATCGTGTCCAAGAAAAAAAAATTGTTAACAATGAGGAAAAACAAGAAATACCTTTAATATCAGATCATTACTGTTACACCGTATTCATTTAATTATTCAGAATTTTCTCGAGCTTAAAATTCGAATCGTCAAGTATAATTGTGAAGGTGAAGTACTTTGAAGTTTTCCATTTAAATTTAATTTAAACACGTTAACTACAAAATTAATTCAGATTTATACCTGCATTTGGTACCTCGTATTACCTCTACGTCCGTCCTTCAACTCAGCCTTTAGACACATCTTACCACGTACACACACATAGAACTTGCTGCCCGTCATGTTTCCCAATCAATACTACTTACTATATACCAATACTACAAAAAAACCTAAAATAAATGAAAATTTAAAAAATGAACGAAAAAGAACAAGAAACATCACTCGAAGTGACCCGCCTGCTCGTTTGCCTCCTCTTACATAAAAAAATAAAAAAAAAGAATTTCTTTTATCCAACTGAAGAGATAAGAATCTAGGTAATTTGTAATAACTATATATGGTAATTTTACATAAAACTATATTACAAAATTCCAGATTTTTTTATAAGTTTGTAAAAACCCATTCTTGGTTGGAAAACGCTGAAGGCGAATACAAAATATTTAAAAAATATTTTACCATTTCGGTCACAGTATTTGAATACGAGAATAAATATCCCAGCAGGACGCTGGCACATGTTGGCAACATTATTTTACTTGATAGCAGTTGTTTCAACAGAGTTGCGGAAAATCACTCCAGGGACCCATTTTCCAATTACAATATTTGGCAATATCATATTGTTATGTAACCGCACTAAAACCTATATTACGGCTTAAAATACAAAAGTTCAGCTCACTTCAAGTTTATTTGGACCAATGGTTATCATGCCGGATTAAAGACCCAGGTTCGATTCCCGTGTACGGTCGCAAATTGTGTGATGAATATTTTTGTCTGTATGAAATATGTTCATTATTTATTATCTCAGTAGTAAACCTTCTATGAACTTACCAGGTATATGCAGTTAAATGATAAAGTCGGTCTTGACAAGAAATATATAAAATCTAACCAAATCCTTAAAATAATCCAGCTACTAAAACTGTTTGCAATCCGTGCTGTGTGGATTTTGGGTTGTCGTTTAAATAATATTGTATTGACTTATTTGGAAATCATATGTGGAAAATGCTAGTGGAAATGTTTATTTTAGTTAATTTTTAAAATACTTCTATATGTATAATTTATAATATATATACATTCTTATTTTTAGTGTTGTATTTGCCGTGTGTGTGTCTAAATAAATGTGTTTTTTTTCATTTCAAATGCACACACTTAACTGTATAATTATTTGGAAAAATATATCTGCCTGAATTTCTAGGTTTTTTTCAGTAATAAGATTATATTACGAAAGCCTTAGCGGGTTTTAGTAAGAAGATTAATTCGTTTCTACCGAACGCTGTCCTCTATCGCAGCTTGTGGCACTCCAAGAAAAAAGGCTTTTTCTCAGACTGTTTCAAAAAATGCTTTTCGAAATAAACACTTCGTTTGCTATATTTTTTATAAAATGCAGCTACTTTCAAGCTGCCGTGGTATTTCTTTTTTTAAATTAAGTTAACCTCCTTTCAGGTGCTACTGGTCCATGAAGCGTCAAAGGGGAGTTTCTCCCGTGTTTTCGACTTGGAGGCCGGTGACGATGAAGAGCCTGGTACTCCAAGGACGTTACCGTACGAGAGTAGGTTTCCTATCAACATCGGTATCACAGGCTATGTTGCAACCACTGGAGAGGTAATTAATTAGCTCATATCTTTGTCCATATTTATATATTTAAAACCCTTCCATACTTTTATATACATATATCTTTTACGGTATACATTCATAATTTGGCTTTAAATATGTTATTCTAGAAGTAGCAATAAAAGCATATATGTTTTAATATGATAGTTAAAACAAAAGACTTTACAGTACGATAGATTAAAACCCCCTGTTCTTTGTTAGTGTTTATGGTAGACTGGTGGTTTAAGCGCGAAATAAGGTTCACTATATGAGTATTAATGTAGGTAGGTAAATCATACTTGAACGAAACTCCATAGGCTCTTTATATCTCAGTCTTTAAAAGCACACATTAAACTCATCTCAGCCTACAAAGAAAGTTTATATTGCAAAACTTTTCATATAAATGGCTTTACCGCAGTTAATCCAGTCGATACTCGGCTTTATAGCTAATAGCTTCGAAATCTCTCAGATGCAGCTATGCACATATAATGCAGCAAGATATTGCATATTAGATTTAACAGTGTCTCGTTATATGGATATTGACACTTTATTTTTAAAATGGCAGAAAATGAAAATTTGAATATCTTTAACATATTATATTAAAAGGGTTAATATTTTCGTCTTTTTTCATTTCTGCTAGAACAGAATATATGCTTTATACTATGGGACAAAAGAGTTAAAAGAAAGAAAGAAATGACTATAACGTAAAGGGTCAATATGTATTTATACTGACATGCTACCGATTTGATCACAGTAGATCTTTTTATTCATAAAAAAATGTAGCCGTACTGAGCTTTTGCGGAAAATACAGTATTCAAGGAATGAAAAGAGATTACCGTTTCATATCTGTTAAGCTTTATTGTGAAATATATTTATGTGTATCTTTTGGTAATAAAGTATATAAAGGCTCTCATATGTATAATATTTATTTATCTTTTGTACATATAATCGTAGAAAAATCACTCGTGTTAAGTAAGTGTTCGAAGATCCCCAAGTGAATGATGATGGAGATCTTCGAACAAGGATTTAATTTTCTTTTAAGCTAAGTAGATCATTTTATACTATTGAATATATAACATCTGCGTAATATTTCTAAAAAAGGGAAAACGCCATGTCATAACCACAAGCACCAAGTCCTTAAAAAAACTTGACCTTATTCCATGATAAACATTTCAGACAGTAAATATACCCGACGCGTACATGGACGCTCGGTTCGACCCTTCAGTCGACGAGGGTGCTGGCTTCAAACACAACACGATCCTTTGTATGGCGATTAAGAACTCTGAGGGGCAAATTATTGGCGTAATACAGGTAATTAACAATTACATAAACAAATCTGCGAATTAATATTGAAAATAAAACCATTTACGAACGATCTTAACAAAATATAATGAATTAACAATTTGGAACTGGCCTCATTTCTAAAGAATATACTTTTAATATTGTTCTACTAATTGCTTTAAAATCTTAGTAATAAATCACAAGGGAACTACAGTGTTCAGTATTAATTAACGTCAAAATGGAGTTAAATAAGCTTTGACGTTGAAAAGCGAAATACTTGCTGTGTGTAATTAAATTCATTATTGTATTTCTCTTTGTATAGTTTGAAGTATTTCAATAGATATTACTGGAGGCATTAATAATTACTCGTTTTTTGTTTCTTACAAAAATAAAGGCCATATAAAAAAAAGAATATCACCGGTGTAACAGTAGGGACAATTCCTAGCCGAAATCATGTTAATGCTATAATATTTTAGCCTTTTCTCACCTTTCCCGAAAGCTGCTTGGAATTAATATAAATACACTTCTTCACATCTTAAGTATGCCCACCGTTGGTCTCAGACATCTGTATCCTGATTTTTGATGGGCACTTCAGATCATACTTGGGTTTATCAAAAAAATATTGAGTATTTATTAAATGTTATAAATAGCTGTATATAAACATAGATGACCAAATGGTTGAAGCGTGCGCTTTTTAACCGGCCGTGCGTTCGATACCAGCCACATAATTACGTATTTTTCCATCTATAATATTAATTTACACTTTTTTCTACGGTAAATACAAATATTGAGGCAACCGGTATATCTTAGATACGCGTCCGGATCTGATCATTTATTTACAACCAAATAAAAAAAAAACACTGAATCCAAGACATATCTAAGATTGTAGCACCACTGCATTATTAAACAGCCGTGTCTGTGAGACTGAAAATATTTCTCTCAAGTCTGGATTGAAAAATCGCTATTGGTATATTAAAACTTTTGTAACGAATTGTTTAAATGAAGAGGTTAATTGTTACAACGTAATACACATTAAATAAATTAGTGTACAAGGGTATTTAAATTTAAACATATTCCTGTACAAACCGCGCCGGGGCCTTAACGGAAAATTATTTAAAAATTCACACCCTCCAACATAACTGGATAGCATTGCGCATTGCGGTGTGTGTTATGCGTAATGCGACAGAAAGGATGTTATATTTTAGATTATAATAATTTATTCACGCGATTGTTTTGATTACTCTTTGTTTCTGGTTTTATTGTGCGCGTTAAATATTACCAGTTAATTACGCTTATAGAAGCACAGTTGATTTAGTTAAAACGGTGCATGTAATAATGAGGCATTCAATTAGTACTTTGAAGTACATAACCACGATCAGGTTGGCTTAGTGGTCTCCAATTCTGTTATCGGTACGATTTTATGTAATTTACATAGTTATTGGTTGTGGTTTGAAATATATATTATATATTTATTTATATGTCGTATATTAGAGGTTTTTTTACCGATAGTAAATCACTAATTGTTATTCTAGATTTCAAATTCCGGTTGCCTGGAAGAGATCTCTATCGCACCGATAGGGCAGCCTTTTGTCCTGTTTCTTATATTTCGATTATTATTCTTATATCTTGTTTGTTTTTATGATTATAATTAACTTTTTCTGTGACCATAAAGAGTTCTTTTTGTATAATTTAATCGACATTCCTTAAAGTGTCTTCTTGTTACCATGTTAGCAAGTGTTAAGAGCCTTAAATTAAAATAAAAGATATTATTACTAACATTTTATAAATCTTTAATAAATACATTTATTTATATACTAAGGTAAATTTTCGAAATAGAATTTTGAATTTGAAATACCCTTGACACGTCGACAGAGGTTTTATGAACGAAACGTTGCCTGAAAATTGTACTGAAGATTTCGTGTGAACTTATGAAAGGTTCTTATTAAATTTCCCATCTGTAACAAACAGTGGTGTTAATATTAAAAACATAAATAAACCGCAGAATATTTATTACACAACGAAGTTCTCAATGGTTATGGGTCGGTTAATATTTGCGCATCGTTCTCATCGTACATCTTCGTAACAGTCTACAATTATTAGTTCACTTACTTAATAATGGTATAACGATCTTTTTTTGTGGTATAATATCGAATCCTTAGTATTATCGAATTGTTAATGAAGACCCAATAAACGAGGGAATGCATATAAAAGCTCTCCTACGATTGACAAATAAAATTGATCACAGACTGTGACTGTTTAAAATTACTTGTAAATTTAAGTTTGACAAAAGCTATGTTCGAGGCCCGCTCTTTCGATCGTGAAATTGCGTGGTTGTAAACAATTAAAAGTTCGTTGTTGACTTTACGTATGGTAGTTGTCAAGCATTTGTATGTGTGTAATGTATACAAGTTTCTCAAGATCGATTTGTTTCATACAGTTTTATTATGCCAGACTATACAGATTATAATGATACATAAAACATGTTTATGGGTTTATGTCTATGATATTTCAGCTAATCAACAAATTCGACGAACTGCTATTCACAAAGAACGATGAAAACTTCGTGGAGGCGTTCGCGATTTTCTGCGGTATGGGTATCCACAACACACATATGTACGAAAAAGCGATCACTGCAATGGCTAAGCAGAGTGTTACGTTAGATGTAAGTATTTATATTTCTGTACTTAGGTACAATTTTGATCTTAAAATCTAAATGCCCCAGTGGAGTAAACAGATTCGTTTGACTATTTATTATAAGTTAATTATATGTGATTGTGTACGAGTCGGTTGATGTTTTTGCCGACTCACTACTTACCTTTCGTAGAGGCATTTTAAACACCTTATAAAAAACTTTTGAATCCTGGTAGTGGTCACACGTATGTCGTATCTTGTTCGTATTATTATGTATATTGTATTTTGTTATTGTATAATGTCTCAATTTCCCATTTAATTGTCTTATGTGTTTAAATGTATTTAGCACATAAGATGTGCTGGGGACAGATATAATAAAATAAAATATGTCGCTGATAGTGGGATCTTGCTGATTGTGGGTTGCCTGGAAGAGATCGCTTATTAGCGATAAGGCCGCCCGTTGCTCTTATATGTAATAACATCTTCTACTTCTACTGTTTAAGTGCAATAAAGCGTGAATAAATAAATAATAAAAGATCATATTTTTTCAGGTGTTAAGTTACCATGCGTCGGCATCTGTGGACGACGCGCAAAGATTAAGGGTATGTCATAATAAAAAAGTCTTGTATTGAAATATCAATCATATGTTAACTAATATGCGAAATATTGCGGTCAAAACTTCATTGGTTGGAATCTGTAAAGTCGTATAGTATGTTTAATTGATGCGATCATACATACAAAAAATATATTTAAACTGTTGTTTTTGGGTCATTGTTTTTTTTTGTTTCGTAATATTTTATATAATCTAATTATCTTAATAAATTAGTTTGAATTCCACGATAGTAATTTAAGAATTAATTAACGCCTGCAAATGTTAACTGTTATGAGAAATATAAATTTTATTTATTGCGCTTCAGCTACGTTGAGGGAATTTTGAGATTAATGGCTTTTGCCTACGGATCAAGTGAATACGGTCCTTAATTAAGAGCTATGAGAATTAAGATATTCATGAATAATACATTTTAACTTAACTGTCTTCAATTAAATCCGATGGGATTAGTTGTTTTCGCGTTTGAAATTGTTTTGTATGTGGCTCGAATTAAAAGCGGTTTAAAGATTTGCTTAATTTTCGAGGGCGTAATATGATTGATGCTGTTTATTTGTATATATGGATTAATCGTTCAAAATTAAATAATTTTTATGCCATCCATCTTCTACATTACCGAAATAGCTGAAGGAGAGTGGTCTTAAGTCTTAATTTTTTTGAATTTTCCACATTATTTTATAAATTTAAGTAAATACTAATAATATATATATTTTGATATATATATATATATATATATATATAATTAAATATCAAAAAGTCTGAATTCAATTAGGATTGTTACCAATTATTGAACGTCACTAAAGCTAAGTTTGCATGGGTTTAATTATAACTTCTACAAACCTATAAATTTCTTGCAGAGTTTGAGGATACCATCGTCAGCCCACTTCAGTCTCCACGAGTTGTCATTCGATGACATTGACATGGCAGACGACGACACACTGCGCGCCTGCCTCCGGATGTTCCTAGATCTAGATTTTATTGAACGGTTCCACATAGATTACGGCGTGCTGTGCAGGTGGCTTTTGAGCGTTAAGAAGAATTACCGCAATGTAACCTACCACAATTGGAGACATGCGTTTAACGTCGCCCAGATGATGTTCTCAATACTAACAGTGAGTCACTTGTATATGGATTAATATTATTTTCTTGATTAATTTTAGGGTTTTCAAAGGCAGTTTCTGAAGATCACCACCCCTTTCTTTAACCAGTTGATAGCGCTGTTATTTCTGAACCCTTACGATTTAGGTTAGGAGTTTAAAGGCCGGCAACACGTCGGTATGCAATGAAAGCCTCCGGGAATTGCAGGTGCCTTACTCGGCGGCTAAACTCAAAGTGATCCTCAAAGTGGGTTTGCCTAAAATAATTGGCAAATTAAATACTTGGACTTGATATATTCTTTACTATCGTAATAGTATATACTTAACAGTAAATACCTTAATTAACGTTGTTCTCGATATATGTAGTTATGTGCTTACAGGAAACTCAGTGGTGGCAGATTTTCGGTGAACTGGAATGCCTGGCTCTGATCATCGGTTGCCTCTGTCATGACCTCGACCATCGGGGGACCAACAACTCCTTTCAGATTAAGTAAGAGAAATTGTATTTATGGCCTGGTAATCCTTTTATAAGTTTAATGTCTTCATATATTTTTAAGATACTATCATTGTCGTCGCTAGTAATAGTCAAGCAACACTGTTTTTGCTATGGTAACCGTTTTTATACCAACTCCAAAAAAATTACTATGTAACCATGGTAACCAGCTTTGGTTCCAAGTTTTAAACCAGTTCACATATTAATGAAAATTCCATAATTTCCAGGGCATCGTCGCCCCTCGCCCAGCTGTACTCGACGTCGACGATGGAGCACCACCACTTCGACCAGTGTCTCATGATCCTGAACTCACCTGGAAACCAGATCTTGGCGAATCTCTCTTCTGATGATTACGAAAAGGTCGTCAAGGTCTTGGAAGACGCCATACTATCCACCGACTTGGCTGTGTATTTTAGGTTTGTACTAAAGATAATTACTACCTAAAAGGTCGGCAACGTACTCACGGGCTTCCAGCCACATGAGTGTCTATGAGCGCCGACTTCACCTTTGACGGTGGGGAGGTGGGCTTCTTGCTCGTTTGTCCCTTTTTCTATAAAAAACAAATAAAATAAAAAAAATCAACATTAATATTGAATTGTAATTATATATGCTTCTAAGGAATGGTGAAGTTAATAAAATTTTTGTGTCTAACATCTAAACTAGGACGAGCTTGTATCTTACATGTTAGTTCCTAATACAAGAAACACCGTCTTAAAATATTAAATTTTAATAAGCTTATAGTTATTTTCCTCGTTTTACTTAATTTATTGTATGTTTGATATTATTCGCACCAGACCAAATTTATTAGAAGCATCATTTTGTGGGTTGCCTGGAAGAGATCGCTCATTGGCTATTTTGTGCAACAAAGTGTAAATAAATGAATAATTATCTACATATTATTCCAGTAAGAGAAATGGCTTCCTCGACATTGTGAGTTCAGACAAGGCGGTGACGCCCTCTTGGGGCGAGTGCGAGGAGCGGCGCGGGCTGCTGCGAGCGATGCTGATGACGGCGTGTGACCTCGCCGCCATCACCAAGCCGTGGCCCGTGGAGAGGCGGGTGGCGGCGCTAGTCGCCGGAGAGTTCTTCCGTCAGGGAGATCTGGAGAAACAGAACCTTAATCTAACGCCTATAGTGAGTGAACATCTGAATACCTTTAGCTCGTGGCTGACGAACGAGGATCTGACCCCGGTGTCTTCTGTTTTGTTTGTGTTTATTCAGTTAATGTGTTTGATTCCAGGACATAATGAACAGAGACAAAGAGGATCAGCTACCCTCGATGCAGGTCAAGTTCATCGATACAATCTGTTTGCCCATTTATGAGGTAAATTGACAAAGTTGATATATCATTTATACCACCTCGATACGAGTGTTCAGTGATATGAGGGCACTTTAGCGTCAACTCAAACTAAAACATTTTTTTGATAAAATTTACATATTATGTATGCAATACGAATTTAGTTGGACCGCCATTATTGGTATAGATTTATTACCAACATAAAATATGATGCATTTTAAACGCTGCCTACATTAGATATAAGCCTAACTATAAGTCTTTATTGTTTATTCCCGTCACACAACCCCTACCCTAAATCTATCCTTAAATACGTCATCCTTATCCACTCAACAAGCATTCCTGATCCAACTTCCAAACACATACATTGTAAAATACTATTAAGTACAAACCTAATAAAGTGTTTTTCTAAAAGCTCTCACGACAACGACGCAAGACGAGAGAATATGTCGGTGAATAAGGAATGTTTGAAAATGTTTCAGGCGTTCGCCGTACTCCATTCATCTCTGCAACCGATGCTCGACCGGGTGAAAAGCAACCGGGCGCATTGGATCGAGCTCGCGGACGAAGCGAACAATGGGGACAAACTGGACTTCTGTCCCGACAAGGAGCAAGAGAAGAACGACAAATCCAGCGCCAGCTCCCACGTGGACGACACGGAGACGTACGAGGGTGACAGCAGCGGCGCCGTCAGCCTCTCCTCCGACAACTCGAAATATGACAACCTAGAGAATCCCGTCGTCGGCCTCGTCTCCAACAACGCGTTGACGCAGCGGGACCCGACGAAGTTCTGCCATCTGAACGAAATGAACTAAACCTCGCTTCGACGGTATCTTACATTCACTAGTTTCTCTTTCCGTCAGACTACAACTGACAGTCTGCATTATTCCGTCAGATACGGAAAACTGACAGGTACGGAGGCGTTTCATTCGTAGAATAAGATCATTAGTTGTAATGTCAGATACTTAAGCGAAGGCATGTATTATTTGAAACAGTTTGTTTTTTTTTTTGCTGACCGTCTGCGTTTTACATAATACGCCGTCCGCTGTGACATGAAACTTACCTCATTCATTTTATTCCTACTATGTGTAATTAACATGAATTTTTTTTCGTGTTTTAGTTTTTCTTTTGTTCGGTATCATTTAAGATACTTTGTTATAATTTCGTTTGGTAAATAATTGAATTCAGGGCCTATTTGTGGTGACTTAGCAAATGACCAAGATACCAAAAAAAAAATTTCTAGTTAGGATACTAAATTGACAACCGTAAACATTACGTAGTGATTATTTGTTTTTTTTTTCTCCAAGGCCATTTCACGTGCGAATGAATTTGTGGGCAATAATGCACGTCGTGTAAATACAATTTTAGATAAGTTATTCAGATGAGTACTTACTTGGGAGTTTTTATCTTTCTACAAACTTTATAACTATCTAAAACGGTTTGGCCTCGCTGAGTTTGCGTGAATCTGTATTGATCACAGCTCTGTGATTGGTCGATTGCTTTCTCCAATAGCTCAGTGCCGTGTACCAAGTGTGTGTTAAAACATTTAGTTATTTTAAAGTTGAGTTTGTATTGAATAAACGCTTACGGTTACACCGGGAATTCCATACAAATTCAAGTTTACTTTAACATTACAAAAGCTTCACACTTGGCATAATAAACACGCGTTCATATCGCTCAGGTGAGCTATCCAAAAATCCATTCCATTATAATTTCATACCAAACTTTGATTGTGTCAACTAACCAAAAAGTCAATTATTATGACTTCGTAATTCACAATTAACTTGTGTGTTAACGATTAAGTGTAAGCTAACATTCTAAGGTTAAGGGAATAACCTCAAATTATTGAAATACCACCGGTTACGTCACGCGTTGACGATGTGAAATCGATTCATGAATTGTAATCTCGATGAATGTGGCGCTTAAAATTAATAACGATGGATTTATCCAGCCTTTGTTCGTTTGTATCTTAGACGACTACTCGATTTGTATCAGAATACCGATAAATGTCAATTTCATTTTGTGCTACGCAAAAGCTCTTGTTCCGTTGTTTTGAAGCTTTCTGTGACGTTCAATTACAGCTTTTGTGTTGCCCGAAATCGTGCGATCGTGTTTTCGTTTTGAGATACACACCGACACACGCTTGCACTTCACAATTTCGAATTGCATATAACAGAAACAATCCGAACTTAAGAATTTTCAGCGTCACACGACCAAAATTAAATGTAAGTACTTACTCGCAAACAGATTTTGACATTGCTTAGACTTTCTCTATGGATCCAATAAACTTTTTTTATATCGACCATCAATGCGTCGTTGAATTTATGACCAAACTCCTAATGATTATAGATTAAAAAAATATTTTCAAATTGGATTTCTCTCTATAATCGTAGATATTTAAACAATCTCAAATTATTGTGGTAATCGTGTACAACGTTTAAAATAAGGTTGATGTAAGTATTATTAGTAAGTAATTAGTAATATGAGATGTATGGCGTGTGATTCATTATGGAGGTTGTTTTGTTCCAAACAAAATGTTATTTATTTATGAATAAACAAATTTTGAAATACCCATTTCATTTATTTCCCAACAAAACAAACCAAACGTGAGTTATTATACTCGGATGTAAAGTTAACTTGAATCTTAGACATCTATTTCTAAGTATGTTTTGGTGTGTCTGTTAGGTGCTGTTAAACAGCATTTATAATGCGGTTAATAGTTAGCAGGTTCCGCTGTTAATCCGTGATATGGTGCCTAGACTAAAACTACTGTATTAATAAAAGAGCGGTTGCCACATGTCATTTGTTTAATACTAATCCGTAAATGATATTTTATGTGTGCACGTTTGAATGAATCGAAAACAACTGTACAGTTTTTACCAACAGATAAAATTAAGTTACAATTCATTGTAATGAGTCGTCAGAAAAACTTGTCGACATTTGAACAAAGTTTTGTTTATAAATATCTGAATAACTGTTTAGAAATGCTGTATAAACTAGCAGATTTAAGTGAACTTAAATGAACATTTGATTTTTTTATATTTAAACAAAGAGACGAAAAAATAAACGCCTGCTCAAAATTGTATAGCAAATGTCACTAGAACGGTCGATGGTATTATATTGAAAGGCGTATAAGTCTTTTCAGTCCAAAAATCAAAAATAACTTTATCCATAATATCTTTCGTACAAGTATGAATCAATGAAAAGTTACTGTCGGTTCCCAAATCAAGGGCGGAACTGGCAAGAAACTCTCCGCCACTCCTTTAAATCGCCAAGCATGTTCTACAGTACAGTTGTAAATAGCAACCACAATTACACCATTATCTATTGAATGCATTTATATCTATATAAAACAATAAAAAGCGGATGGGCATCGTGAAACAGGAGCACACATTTACGTTATAGTGAGAATCAGCAAACACACTTACGCCGAGATGAATCTAGATTCTAGAATATAAAAATTCTAAGGGAAAAGAGGTTTTAAGTGTGTTTATAGTGTGTTTCAAAACGAATTCTAAAACTATATATTTCATATGTATACGTATATTGTTACCTAATAAATTATCAAAAACCATTTATTTTTTTTATTTACAATATATTTGTGTGGGATCGTCAAGAAACTCGCAATCATAAAAGGCGTCGTGAATGACAAAAGTTTAAGAACCACTGACTAAGAGGATAACAAACTAAATAGTTATCCTTAAACTCCGAATCGAACATTACAGTGAGTATTGACCGCAACATAGTTTCAAATAATTTTATTAAAATAGCGTTGTGATTTTTAATCTATGCAAGTGTACCCAGTTGATGAACGCGTGGTTGCTGTTATTTTTAGCAAAGTAATTTTTGTTCGCGCAAACAATAGAAGCAAAGTTTTTAACATGGTGCGGTAAAGCTGAAAAATGGGTGTGTGAACTTAGATGAAATTCGTGAAAATATTTGACATCAAAAATACCTAAAAGTATTGTTGTATTGTTCATGTATTGTTCAAGGGTCATATTTTCTATACAGACAGCCTTCGTTAAAGTTGGGAATGCTTTTGTTTATATTTGAAACTTTGACAAGTTTGACGTTTGACGTTACTTTAATTGTATTGACTATTTTATATATAGCTTCATCATTTTATAAGCTTTATTAAGAAAATGCCATTGGTTGATATAAATAATCCGGCGGTAATAAGATTTTTACAAGAGAACTATGAAAAGGAGAATCGTTTACGGCTGAATTGGATTAATAAACATCGCGCTAAAATACAAGAAGCGGCGACTCTATCACGAGAACCAACTAATTACTTTGAATCGGATGTGATCGCTCACAGTATGGCTGAAGGAATGGCCACAATAACCAGGGATCATGCTGTTGCTCGTTATAATAGGAGAAAGGTTCCACTACGCGATGGCACCTTCATTCCAGGCGTGAAACACCTACGTCACGGCCATTCAATAGTTGACGTGGACCTTGGAGATATTTCAAACGATCCGCGTTTAGCACGACCTGATACCGATCTCTCAAGTGATCCAATAATGCGACCTGTTAATCCAGAACTAAAAGAAATTATATATAAAGACAAACCTGAGTTCGGTAGACAGCAGTATTTGATTAAGAGATCCAATATGCGCCCTGAGGATAAGTATTATTTTGCTGAGACTGGTGGCAGTGTGTATGGATGGAGGATGAAAGATAGTAAGTTGCACCAGAAACCATTGTTTGGCCGGTGCTGGCATCTGACTAGAACTTTACGCACGCGTGTTGGACCTCAGCCAGACCCAACCTACTACAAACCATCAGAACCTCCAGGCCGTAGTAGTTGCTTAGGAGTTTGAAGAGATGGCGTGCTATTCCCTAATGTTAGTTAGAAATAAACGTAATATGAAACAAAAACTTTTTTGGTGTCGCATCGAATACAGTAGGGGAGTGATTAATAATTTATTTTACGTGGCTATACTTTCGTCAATATATCACTGCGCATGTATTGCGTGCTAGTAACCATTTTAACATTGGGGTGGAATTGACGACGACGAATGCTCGACGCATGCGTAAAATCAATTGGTTTTGCTCAACGCGTTTCGCGTCGACCAGAATAGGACTGCCCGTACCTACTAGTGATTTAGAAAAATATTTAGCCTAAGTCATAAATTCAATTAGCATACTCTGTTCTATTGCAAATCTTTAATATTATAGTGAAATCGATAGTATAGTGGTTTTTAAAACCTAGTGGCTGTGGAAGTAAATAATGAAAATTAATAAAGATAAATTACAATTAACGGTAAGTTATAACTAGATTATTAGTTATAAAAAAAATGCATTATTAATACGTATATAAATCCATTAAAAATTATTATAGTGTGTTTATATAATATTTTTCCTAACCTAGAAATTAATTTAGGCGAATGGGGCAGGGGGTTGTAGGCTATGCGTCACATGGGTAATAAGAGACAGCTGAACCATTTAAAAAAGACTCATTCAAAGCATCAGCTATACATAAATAACTATGACATATGTTATATTTGTGTTTCGTTGGGATACCTAAGGGACCACCTAAGAAAATTGTGTAACACAAAAATCAAATCCACGATTTCGTGCCCACACATCGTTGATTAACCATAAATAATTTTTCTACTGTTTATGAATGTCGATATAATGTAAGTTACAAATTATTTAAATAAAACATCTATTTAATATATTTAATGAAATTTATAAATACTCGCTGAATGAGTGTGAGTATGAAAGGATTTGATGTAATTAAAAATGTTTACAGCTTTTCCTTACGATTTGTGTATACAAGGATAAGTGTGACTTACGAAATCACGCTTCCTATTCTTTCTTACGTTTCTAAGCAATTATTAAAACAAATTACAATATAGTATTCCTCATTAAAATAAATTTATTTATAGTTAAATTTAACACATGCGTAAACCAGCCAATGAATAGTGTGTCTTAGTGAATGTGTAATGCTTCAGTTTTAATTTTATATTTCCTGGTAGTTTTTACTATATTACGCTCTTACAGTAATGTTATGTCAAGGGGTATATGTCAATATATATTTAGCACATTATAGTGTTATAAAAGGTGTGTACACAAACTCGCTGTGTGTGTAACTTTTACATGAATGGTCTTGACATAATAACTTAGTTAATGGTTCTATTTTATGCGAATACATTTGGTCGTGAGCGTGCTATCCTCAACCTTGAGCCATTACATTATATATTTTTCTATGTGCGAAATTATCACATATTTGTGCATAGAAGGAACACTAACTAGGGACTTGTACTGAAAGGAGTCGCATTCAAAATATAGTATCTAATATTTTTCTAACCGTATCAGAATGTCGCATTCCCAATTACGTCAAAGAAGTTTCATATCGAAATGTCATGTAAGCTTTTGACAGCTCAAATATATCGATACATTTGTAACACGCGTATTTTCCTATTTTCGTATCTCCACCAAAAAATCACACTACAGTTTAAATTATAAATTATTACTATCACTTTCAATTATTATTGAAATCCGTAAAGTGTGCTTGGTCTACTGTTTGTGTACTGGCAGAGGAATGTCAAAAACTAAATGAAGAATGTCAAAAACGGCACCCAAACATTTAAATATATATTTTTAGTAAAGTTTATCGTGATCGCGATGGTACGCCGGAAAACCTCTGTCGATCAATAAAGGTAAACTAATTAAGTTTAGTTTAGTCAGCATTTTACCGCAACTCATACGACAGCTCGTCGTTGCCTTCTGTTTTATAAAAAAATGCAGTTTTTAATTAAATGTAAAAAAACTATTTAATTCTATACAGCAACTTCAAATTGGGTAAAATAATAAATTTTTATGTAATTTTAATGCATTTAATAGATAATATTGTTTATTGGTATATCGTGATAGTTAATCGATGTTTACAATTTATTTATCTATAGCTTGACCATGCAGATTGCTTGTGGATTATTTTTAAAAGTTTCTATAAAAAGTGCTTTTATCGAATACACGATTAACATTACATATCATCTGAATAAAAAAGATAATTGGTGTATCCAAAATTACTGCAACAATATTTTTTTTACTTTATAAAATATCTAAATAAAAATTGTAGCTTGTCACTTGATTGTAATTAGCAATTATTATTAATTAGTAATTATTTTTGTCAAGGTAGCTTTGTTGTAAGTTTCTGGCGAAACCATCAAAATTATTGAGTAAAACCGACAGGTTTATCGGGTTTCGGAAAATAAAAAAGTGTTCAAAGTCCACATTTTTAATAGTTGTATAGCGAATTGTATTGACATAAGACTGTACCGTTATTCTTTGCGATAACGCTTGTAATGTAATATGTTGTTTTGTGCGTCGTGTTATTAAACGCGTTATTGGTATGTATAAATTATATTAATTTTTAATATAAATAATTATTTTGAAAAAATCTCTACCATTATTTATATCTATTTTCTTCTATTAAAACTTAACCACAACGGTATACTCCGGTATATATGGCCTACTTATGTTTCATTAAAGTTTAAATTGTTAACCACAGTTTAAGTTTGAAGTTCAACAATTTGTATTAATATAACTGCCATGGGAATTTTAATGTCACTTTTAAAATTGATATAGTTTCCAGTTTGAAGTGCTAATAAGAATTTTGTTACAGGTTTGCAGCTAATCAAGATTTGAACAATGTCAAAACGTAAGTGATTTTTTTGTATGTACTATGTATCTTATCAATAAGGCATTGAAATCTAG
The DNA here is from genome assembly GCA_951799465.1 of Leptophobia aripa. Taxonomy (NCBI): domain Eukaryota; kingdom Metazoa; phylum Arthropoda; class Insecta; order Lepidoptera; family Pieridae; genus Leptophobia; species Leptophobia aripa. The sequence continues at coordinate 2,627,704 of OX637281.1, forward strand.
TATTCAGATCAACAACTCACGTGTAGTTAGACTGTATTTTTGTATTAAGTCTTGGGCTTGGAAATTATGGAAGGTTTTTTTTGTAACCTTCCTGATCGGCAGAAGAAGAATGAAGTATCATCCTCACAGGTTATTGTTAGTCTCAGAGTTTTTATGCGGTATAACGATTATTTAATTATTTATAACGATTATGTACGCTTATGTAAAATACGTCTCTGTGAAGCATTTACAAGGCCTTATCGCAACATAAATAGGTCGTAACAGAAATGAATCGATAAATGAATTATTGATGCTTAAAAGGTCTCGTACTTTCAACTAAACGAAAGGACCAACGTCGTTCCGTGTTATTCGTATGGAATATTTGAAAGTAAAAATATTATAATTGAACACTTGATGAAATTGTCTGTGTACACTGTGTAATCTGCTCTGTACGAACATCGCCAACTGTAATACTTGGCAAACTAAATTAACATTTTGCGGATGCCTATTACGACGCATCAGCGAAGTAACACAAACATTGTTTACTATATGAAATCTGAATGCCCATAGATAATGAGATATATATAGATTTATATGAGATATATATCTATTATTAGATATATACAGGTATATATTAGATATATTTATCTAATTATCTATGTTATGTGATAGATCTTTGTCTATTTTTGTACTTTGTATTTCTGTGTACGTTTACTTTTTAAGTGGAAATGGTATAAGTATTAGTATAATGTTAATCAATGTATTGTAGTTTACCGCAGCTCACAGCGATTCTTCAAGTATTTTACGTCACGCAGACCGAAAGATTAGGAATTTGAAATAAATACTTTTTAGATATACGACTATATAAATATACTGCATTATATTGAGAAGCAGTGTTCAAAAGCGTGGACCATTCAAACGTGAGGTCGTGCATTCAACTTCAGTTGCAAACTAATTATATTTATGTGCGCAATCAACACTTGCTTCTTGAGCCAAACCAATAATACTTGTTTAAAACAGATTAATGATAAAATAAATGAAGGCTAGACCCCCCCCGCCTATGGATTAATTAACTAATACTATTCAATTTAGTTTTAGTTAGTTAGTTTTCCAATTTTAATAGTAATTGACAATGGATTTTAAAGAATTGCAAATACGGATGATTCAGACAGCGATCATATGAGTGACGATATAGAATGAACGAATGATGAGCCAAATAAAGATAGAGACGCCGAAATAATTCCAAGGATGAAAAGAAACTAGTAAGAGCTATTAAAGCTGAAAAACAATCCAAGAAATAAGAGAGAATAATTTTATGCTGTTTTTAGAAAAAAAATAAAGTTGAGCACTTCCAACAGCAACTACATTCATTTAAATATACCCAGCAATGAATAAATGTTGTTCAAAATAACTATTAAAAATATCAATCCGATGTGATATAAAAGTGGGACCAACAAGTTGTGACGCATTTTTAATAAACACCCAAGGTCTCGCTGTTGCACTTAAGTAATTATAAAGTTTATTATTAAAAACAGTACAATGCCGGTCGTTGACTCTTAAATGCAACATTTTATCAACATCATAAAAGTTGAATAAGGAAATTGTATGTTTTGAGATTGGTTTGAGATATAAAATATTTTGATTTGAGTTCCGTAATTCCAAGGCGCATTGTAGTAGTGACGGTTCCGTAGGTCCTCTGACTAGTTGGCTTAAAATGGGAATGATGCTTTAACAGCAAATTCAATCTACCTTTAAGCATATATTTTATACCAATATTATTTTAGTTTATAGTGAAATCAGTAATGGAACTTTTAGCAGATGTCATGGGAGTTAGTTTGCTTTTGAGTGTGTTTTCCAGTGAGGCCAACTCCTAATTGGTGACCTCTGCTTTTAAATACTCGATTCAGTGGCGAAATATCTACAAATTAGCAGCACACATTTTTGTTAATAGAACGTTCCTCAAATTATTGTACTTAATTGAGAACATCTGGTCATTGCACTCGATGCAATTTGTACGCAGTCGGTCAACGAGACCCGTGCACCGGGTTTGTGGGTCATTTAGACCGGATTTTGTAACGTGTGTGTTTAGAAATGCCGGATAATGTGTCACTGTCAAAAGGTCGTTGTCTTTTGATAAATCGTTTCACTTAACATATCAGCTACGGTACAATGCTATCAGTCGAATCGATTTTGCTAGTTTGGTGCGCTTTTTGCGAGATCGAAGTCCGTTACCATACCGCAGTTGTAAATTTCGCGGTTCATCGAACGAAACATATTTGTTTGCATGTTGTTCCAAAAAAGATTTATTGATTCTATGTTACTTGGGAAAGCAAATGGTAGCCTTTTCACTCTCACCAAGCCTGCAAGACGAAGCCTGAAAGAAGAAAAAAGTGCGAATACTATTAATTGAGAGAAGAAATGAAATAATTCTAAATTAATTTATATTGTTTTAGACTATGAAACCACACATACGAAAGAAGAAAATATAAAAGCATTTAACAAGATCTTCATGCATAATCGTTATGAAGTCAACGGCCGTAATATTTGATTGCCTAGGCAATATAAACAGGTGAACAGCCTATGAGATTACGGTTTTGGCGAAACTAGTTTTTGTTTTTGAACGAAATAATTTTGTGAATACCACAATTTTGGTCACTCGAGCATCGCACAAGAGCAACGACCCGAGATTGTTCCTACCTCAAATATGATAGATAACTGTGAACATATTTTTTATCGTCTCCACATCGAGGTCGCTCGTTTGATTAGTTTACTATCTGGTTTGGTGATGAGGATTTATTAAGATGTAAATTGATACTTTAGGTATTTTATTGATGACCATTTGCAACTATGGTGGTATGCAATTTTCAATATAAATTGAATTCATATGCAACCCTCAGATCTAATTTTGACTTTTACATTAATTAGCTTCCTTAATTGGATACTAAAGTTGTTACAGCTTATGAAAACGTTGTAGCTAAGAGTGTTTTAATGTAATATTTTTGTAGTCTTCCTCTGTTTCTTAATGTTAGTTTATGGAATAAGTTATCTTGTTTTCTTAGTATTTTTGTGACAATAAAGTGTGTGTAAAAAGTTTGGCAACCTAGACACCGTTCAATATGTTGTTTGTCCAATTATCATATAAGTAGGTTAAAAGCATCACAGCAACGCTCATGACACAACTTGAAGCGTGTTCGATACAGGCTCTAGTGTAATGGCAAAGATTATAAAAATAATTTCATGTTTTAGTTAAGTCAATATTTTTACGAATTCATCGATAATGCTTTGCTTATGAAAGTCTTCTATGTTCTTTCTAATTCTTTGCCAGGCTTTTTAATCGCCAACGTTCTACTGTATACCACGATGACACAATATTTCAGAGAATATATAAAAAAATACTTTTCTACTGGGTGGGCATGTGAGCACACATTAACGTTATAGCATCAACAACCAGCTATTACACCGAGATGAATCTAGAAAAATATGATTAGCTGCAACACAAATTCAGTACCTACCAGTCACCACGACGCGTTACCAACCGCTCGCAATATTTTAGGGAGATGTTTTATGTACATCAATGGTATGTTACGTATCTGTTACGAATATCTTTGACACTTGGTACGCCTACCTCCAGCTGAAGTGCCGTTATTCGACACACTAACCGCGAATGGGAGATTAATATGACCATACTTAATACAAAGGGCGGAATCTTAATGCTTTGTATACACATCTAAGTCTCGCGTTTAACAAGTTTTACAACGTATTTGATATATTTTAATAAAATATAAAAAAGGTGAATTTGTTGTTAATAAATTTACGAATTACATAATAGTTGTGTTTTTTAATTAAAAATAAACTATGTATTCTTAACGAACTGCGTTGCGAACAGTTCAGTGTAAAATCGTTAAACAAAACTTTTTAGATATGTTTAAAAAAAACGGGTCTTATAAGAGAACTTTCCACGGACATAAAGTATTCAATAATGTTGTTAAATAATTGTGATAACTCGTAACACTCGAGTATATACGTAATATGAAGACTCATTACCAAGTATGGTGTGTTTAGCAAAGCATTCCTATTTCATTACTGTTGGTAATACATTTGTGTATATTGTACATTTATATAAGTGCTTTATTTTATAGACATCCCAAAGTGGGCCAGATTCGCCTTACTCCGTTCGCCCGACAAAGCTTAAAGCTCTCGACCGGTTAGGTCGTTGACCCAACAACCTACTGGTTTCATACATTTTGCTATTCAGTTGAAGTTTTTTTTTTGTTGTTTCAATCTCAAACCGTTTATTGTCAGATTAAATATTTTTATAAACATAACAATTTTTATCATTAATTTGTTGATTATATTTTACCTCTAATAGGTAAACAAAAGACAACTTGACAAGAATAAGTTTGAAATTTTCCATATTTAGCATTTTCCCGCGTCTGTATATTTACGCCGCTTAAGCTGACATTCGATCTGGTACTGGCTAGAATTGTGTTTGAACTGCAGTGGCTGGTTCAAGGTTGTCCTTGCTTCCCGTTGCATGTGCATACGTTTTAATTCCAACAGCGTACCATTGTCTATCATTCGCGTGGGTCAATGACCCTCATAAAACTAATGATGCTTTTATATTTTATATAACAATGGTCCGCAGATTCTCGGAATGGTACAGTTTTTCGTTTTATACATCACATATTTCGAAGTCGTAGACGCCGCTATCAAAAGGATCAGAGTTGCATTTCGTATTTTTTGGCGCTGTCTTCTCTATTGTTGTCTGAATACCACGACTTATATTTTCTAAGTAACATTCCTTAATTTGCCCTATAGCTCAGCGGTTTAATTTTTTTACGAGTTATACATTTGATGAAATAAACGATAGTCGTTTTGATGTCGCTATATTGAATGCTATAATCTACTCCATAGATATTTAGTCTGAACGATATAATTTAAGCTGTCTAGCACTTATTGTCAATAAATATTCAATTGATTAGAATGTAATTAGTCGAAGGTGACAGTAATTGCATGTGATGATGCGTCATCGTTATCGCATGATTCGGTCCGATCACAGACTCCCACGCGTTTTTTTTCTATGTATGCATTACATGAAGCTTATAAAATTTGCGACAAATATATTAAGTATCGGTGATTGTGCCTTGATGGATATTGCGTCTGTGAATACGATTGTAACAAAGGACTCGAGAATCTGCTATCTAAGTACAATTGGGAAGATTTGTTTTAATAGAATTTTATTGTTTATTCCCTCGACTTAATGTGTTGATGAGATAAATTCGGTGTGGTTATGAGATTTTGATACACTGTATATGAATATACGTTTTCATTATTTATTTTGTTTTCTTCTTGGTGCTATATACCTGTATATTGGGAGTATAATAAGAATAAAGGAAAATAATTTTCCACTTTATAATTATTTGGTGAAGCATACCGGTAAATATAGTGATACGCTTTATTAAATCAAGTAATGGTTCGCCGGTAATAAGGTAATTAGTGGTTAGAAGAAATAAATGCAAGTCTATTACCGATGCTCAAGTTGTTGAAAATAGTAACGACAATTTTAATTTACATTGTGAATTGTTTTTTCTATAGCAGTTTATCAGACGGGAGTTGTCGTTTTAACGACAAACAAATCCTTTAGGATTTCTTTAATTTTACGGAATAGAATCGCGAATTTTGTACATAATTTACTTTAATTTATTTTCAGTTGTTGAAACATACCTTGCAATTGAAGTAGATTAAAGTTATTAATAGTACATATTTAGTATATAAGGCTACTTAGACTGTTTAAAACATTTAAAGCCTATTCCATCATGGTATATACATGCCTTGGAGTTTAAACAAACAAAGGTTTCCTGTAACAATGACCCTTATAGTGAACAAATACATTTTAAGCCTCTTTGAATTTAGCCGCACATTGCAAGAATTTCGTAATGCTAAAATACCAAAGTTAATATCAGAGATGCTATTCAATTGCATATTAGTCACCCTGTAAATTCTCTGCATATATTTATTATGGGCAAGTGAATAATCATAAATAATAATAACGATATACATTCTTGGACACTACAATAAACACAGACAAATATTAAAAAAAACTTAAACAAGTAACAGTTATAATAAAATATGAGCAGATAAAAGAGAAAACCGTCTTTATCGAAAGGGCCGGAGAAATAGGAAGCTATAATTTTGTATATGGCTCGATATTGTATTTAATAGATACACGACGTATCATATATTATCTTTTAATGTTGTATTTTCATCCTACACGAGCTTTGCATAACCATTACATAGCGCATGAGATGTATTATATTTTGTGTGCTTAGGAAAAGTATTATATTTGTTCCGTTTTTACATCATTTTATAGACTATCAGTATCTATGAATATTACAGATGTTTATGAATTAAATTTCGTATAATATAGTCAACATATTACGACCCAGGTAGCTTATTACCGGCCTGGTTGTACTGCTGTATGGTGGTAATGCTGTATGGTGTTTAAAGTTTGTCTTCCCCCTCGGCGTTGATTTATACGTATTTACAAGTACCTAAACATTTATATCATAGGTAAATTATATTGCATATCTAAAATCGTTATGTATGTTGCCAATTTACGTTTGGTTCGTCGCCCTTGTGTATGCAAAATATTATTTGTTTTCCCGCCGTGACACGCTCGGTGTTTGTGATAATATTTGCACGTATTTTCGTAATGTTTACGCGTCATATTAGGTGAATGTGATGAGTTGAAAATTTTATAGTATTATGTTACATAGTTTATGTAACTTGTGACATCAATTTGTATTGTTAATGTTATATAAACCGTTATATACATAATTATGTGTGCTTTTACTTTTAATTTTTCTTGTTTTTTTTCGTCTAGATTTTCTGTTTTCTGTTTTTTTATGAGTTATGTTTTGTTACAATAGACGTCTAATTATTTAGACGTTCACACCGAATCATAACTTTTTTTATGGGACAGAGGAGGGTTAAAAACAGGCTCGTTCAAAGAATGTGATTACCATCGTCCATGGACAACCAAGAAAGCTTCACTTATGAAGCTTATATTTTATTTTAAATAATATTAAGAGGAGATTCTAACAGTGGAAAGTAGTACTTAGTTTTGTGCAATATCATGTTTTTAGTAAATCTTTGTTACAACAGGTCGGTAACTAATGAAATATTTCAATAAACAAATCCTAAAATTAAATTGCTTAGAACTGGCACAATATATTTGAAATGTACTTCGCTTCGTTAGTGCTGGAGTAACGATGTAATGTAGTTTTTCTGAAAACTATGTTTTGTAATAATCAATAATGACTGTATAGCTAATGTCACACCACGCCATAGTTCATCCGTGCTAGCCCCAAAGGAATTTTACTCGCAAATCGAATATAAGCTTATGCAATTAGTTCTCAGCGAAACGATCATTTAAACGTGAAGCATTTGCAGTGCAATAAAAGCCAATTGTAAAAAAGATAAAAGGCCTCGAATCGAAATTCAATTGTAGTAATTTACTTTGCAATACAATTGTGATCAATTTGTTCGATTGGCGTCGATAACAAACGTAGTTTTTTTTAATACAGTTTATTATATACACAGGATGTTTTAATACAGTTTATTATATACACAGGATGTTCTCTTGTTAATATTAAAGCAACAAATGTCGTATTTGACAGGGTTTAATATTTATAACGACCAGCTTTTACCATAACTCGGTTTACATTCATTCTTTTTTCCAATTTTGAACGTATTGTATTTTAGTGGATACGTAAGTAGTTTTGCTTTAATCCACAATTCCCACTCCTTATACAATGAGCAACCAGGAGCTCGGACAACGGTTTGCCGCACACTAAAATCTTAAGAGTGTGGGTAATATGTTGGTTGACAAAGTCAGAGTAAAGACCTCGGGTTCCAAAGTACTCACATAAAAGCTACCCTGAATATGACTCTGATATTTTTAAGTGCTACGCACGCTACAAGAAAACGTTTGCTGAAAGGTAAGGGAAGTTTTAAGTAAGTGGTAAACAGCAACTGTTGCCTTGTGTGGAAGCAACATTAGCATACACACAAGGTAAAATGCAAGAACACTATGACAAAAAAAATCAATAAAAAAATTAAAGATCATAAAATCAATGATAGAAGTTGTGAAAAATGTGAAAGATAAACTGCGAGTTTGCACCGGATGGGAAACTGTTCAGGATTTGTATGAAAAGAGATTTCCATAGCACTGATTTTCAGTCCAATAGGAGTATTTAGACATGCCTTAAAATACGACGACGACTTTTTTTTCATACACAGATGAATCTAAAGATATATGTCATATGTGGTAAATTCGATTTGAAGATCATGGGACCAAGGAAATCGTTCACTAGCGATTTCGTCAGCCTGTTGTCAACACAAAAGAGAGAGGTGGCTAGATCGGTTGAGGCGTTCAGCCATCAGCATGGAGGCGCATTGTCGCATCGGACTGAAGCCGCAACGGCCGCGCGTGAATCTGCGCTCGCGTCTAAGTAGTTGTGAACGAGTGATTTGCTGTTTGTGTTTCTCTGGAATGTCGTAACGATAACGCATCGTGTTTTTGTTGTGAGTCCGCAAGCGTGATTATTGTAACTTTATCGAATTACTGATATGCACTCGGTAAGGTTTGTTTTGTAATTTGTATACGGTTTAATTACTATAGCGGTAATAATTTTCACGAAATGAGTCGTTCGACGTAAGATTAACAATTGTAAGATTAACTGCTGAAATATTTTATAACTACTGTTCATATTTCTCACGTCGTTTATAAATTTCGGAGTGAAATTATTAGTTGTCGTGAACCTTAGAAAATTCGCGGCATTTAGCATATTTCTGTACTTATCTTAACCGGCAAATACTGAAGATCCTATATATTTTTTAATAAACTTTAAACATACACAATTATGGCAATCGAACACTTTATCTCGTCTGAAAATAAAAAAATATATATCGCATATTTACATATTTTTCTGTTTATAAACTTGAGTTCATATCACACGTCAATCTTAACAGCCTTTATCATATTTAAATTAACTTGAAGAATAAAAATTTCCATTACACACTCAATTATTAAGATTGTTTTGTTTGTCTTATATTATCCAATGGTACATATATACGGTATTATAGTTAAATCGTAATTTAGTCATGTAGAACCTTAACCTAAATCTTTATGAAGTATTCGAATTTCAAACACCAAATGAAGCCTTAGAGTAACAAACGAATCGATCAAAGTAGTCGCTTGCCCTGAGACAAATATGCTTATATTGAAATTCATTTTCACTCGTTTCTCAGTACTCAATTATATGAACACAGCGTTTTTAATTTATTGTTCTGATTTTTATACATGTAATACGATTTCTTCGGAGAATCGTGTACTAGGTTATTCTCGAGTGTTGAATGTATCCTGTTGCCATTTTAGAATGAAGTTCATTGAATTGTGTTTTATCGTCGTTCGCATTTGCATTTTTGTTCTAAGTGTAAAACTGTCGCACATTATAGTTGCTGATATAATTATACATTAAATTAAAATGTGGCGTATAAATGACATAATTTTAATTGTTTCTTAACTACGTGATTGCCTGATTGAAACTCCTTTTGGATTCAATTAATCGAACTGCATTAGTAATTTATATTAAAAATAATTAATTTAGTAATTAATTCAGGCATAACATTAGTTATGGCTACAAAGCCAAGAACGAAACATTTAATTTATAATAATAATATAACCGCTGATTTCTTATTACTTCTTTTATAGCTTTATGCTATTTACAAGTACACGTTATGAAAATCCGTACTGGAGTTCCTTTAAACGTATAAAGCGGTAGTTTATTATTCAGACCGAGTTTATCATGCCGGCGTAATAGGCTGTACATTAAACAGATAATTTATTTTGCCAGGATTTGACACTAATTTAATTTTTATGCGTAAAGCAACACTTGCTGCAAAAAATTATTTTTATTACGTTTATTGCATTGAATGTGGGTGTAAATATAGTTATATAGCCTTTGTTCATTTTATATATGATTGTAATCGCGAATATTTAATTTTACTCTATTAAAGTAACTTTAAAAAAGCTTTATTTAATTAAATCTTAAAGTTTAAAACGTTTAGTGGTTACTCATTTGTGCTAACTTCGATTCGGGTCAAAGGCACCCAAACATGGTATTCTATTTTCAAAACATTGCGATATTTATAATAAGTGACTTTAAGCACTGAAAAGCTCTATGAATAAGCTTTTGTTACACCTAGTTTTAATACGTGACTCAGTATGTGTGGGTGTCTCATTCATATGCTCTTTTAGGAAGTGCATTTGTGTGTAAATGAAAGTCGTGTGCAAAATTGATTTAGCACCTGGTACAAACACTTTCGGTTTTATTACATACATATCACATACATACGAAAAACAATTTGATATAAACTGTTATTGATCTTTGATGATAGAACATTTTCGTATGTAGGATAAAAATTAAATAACCAGAAGGAAAAAGATTCTATTACGTCACTGTAGTTTCTAAAATATCAGTCCCACTCAAAGTATTTAATTTCTTTATTAGTATTATTGTAAACTTCACCAATATAACGTGGTGCAATAACCAATTGTATTGTGTTTTTGTATTAAAACATCATTCAATAAAAATATAACACAAAAAATCACCTTGATTCGCGCAAAAAGATCCATCATATCACTTTCCATTAACGGTAAAGAGACTACGTGACTGTGTGAGGTAAGTAAGCGGTTCGGAAACGTAACTCGGTAACTGTAAGCATTGGTAAAAACTGGTGAGAATTGACGTGTTTATCAAAATACAAAGGTCGTTCACACCGCTATTTCACGGCTACAACAGAATAGATGTAACAGTAATCTTGCATGGTTTTCAGTGATCTTATCAACCTTAGAATAAAATGCGACACATTTAATAGATCGTTATAATAAATGAACTGTTCAAATGTCCTGTGTGCTCCCCAATTTACTCATATCGTTTAAAACGTTAAATACTGTTCGATTTACCGGGACGATAGTTTTTACAATATTTTAAGATTGTTATATTGCAGTAGCTGACAATATCTAATATATAAAATTCTTGTGTCACAGTTTTCGTTCCCTTACTCCTCAGAAACGGGTTGACCGATTCTCCTGAAAATTTCTGAGTATATTGTGTAGGTCTGAGAAAAGGACAACATTTTAGAGACATTTTTTTTGGCAAAACGACGTTTGTCAGGTGATCCCGGAAAAGGAAGGAGGAAATTAGCTGATGCTAATTTCAGCATTTCCTCCTTCCTTTAAATGGTGAAACTTGTAACTATTACTATTTATATTTATTACTTGTACTAAAGCAGAAAATTTGCGCCGTTGACTTGCGTAGTTTAAGTATTGTGGATGTTAATAATCTCTGGGTTTTATATATTAACAATGGTACAAACTATCAAATAGTTGAACAAAGCAATTTGAGTTTTGACCCTAAAACAAACGATCGGACACAACAATTTCATTGTTCCATGTACTTCGTACCAGTTATAAATGTCGGAACAACAGTTAAGTGCAGCGTTAGTGGAAACCAGTTAAACTAAATATCGGTTAGGTGTACATGATCTACTCCTATGTTATTAAATTACGGTGTTTAATTTTTTTTTGATATAAATACGCGAACGTCTAAATGTTAACTTGTTGTTTTTAATGTCGTAAATTTTAACGTTGTAAAAGAAATTTGATTTTGTTTTTTTCAAGTCAAAAGTCAAAATATAATTTAATACGTTAAATCTAAATGATTTTACGCCTGTTCGTACGCGACTAAAAAGAAGTAGGCAAGAAACTTGGCTTGATTGATTTTGGTATATTCTATTACCAAATTGTTATGTTCTATTGAAGATATTGTATGGTTATGTAACGATTCCCTTCTGTTTGTAGTTAATATTACAACCGGATTGTATGTACTAAATAGCACTGGCAAACTCAATGCTCGCCTGTAACTCCTACAATAGGTCTTTGATTTATTGCTTCAACAACATGATACGCATTAAACGTTAGGATTATATAGCTACCTGGGTTTGTTTGTTATTCCGTTCTTTGCTTTCGGGTTAGATTTAATGAAACAAATAAACAAGTCTTACGAACATGCAAAGGAAGGCCTGGCTTGAACCCCATATAACTCATAATTAATGAAGCGTTATTCACTCGTTAAAATCAATAATACAAATTGTATTGTGTGTAAAATATCCCGTTATGAATGGCAGGATACACTCCTCACTACCTAACAATACACCAGTCTTATCAGTGTTGATGTACACTGATAAGACATACATACATAAAGTTGTTTATTGATTTATAAAAACCAACTATTTCAGTTAGTTAGTTAGTCAGTTGGTAATAGTTAGTTGCACACACGCCTAGTCGGTCTTATCAGACGTCCCTTCCGTTTTTAAAAAATGCATTTTCACAGCCTTTGTGTTATAATAAATTTATCTTTTCTGTAGTATGTTGTTAGTATGTTTTTTGTGAATGCCATTCACGCCAATTATCTAAGGTGCACTATAAGATTATCACTTTTTATATAATGAATTATTCCTCTTACGTGCAGACTTTTTGAAAAAAACATTTTGAAAAAGTATAACAAAATACATCCACAATGTCAACACAGCAAATGTTAGCATTATGGTATTATAATTTTAGATAGCGATTTTGCCGGCAGTGAACTTTAAAATAAACTGAATAATATCAATGTTTAGATAAGACTATGAAATCAGAAGGTAGATTATGCTTTAGATATGAAATTGTGATGCTAATGACCGTCGCAAGGCCAAAGCCCTTCGCGGATAAAACTATAAAACCTTTAAGTGGTGTTGAGTGCGACTCACTTTTAACAAAACTATCGGTAAAGCGTATCATTATGACATTTTTATTTCGTACTAGGTGATTGATGAAAACATGGAGTAACATTTGTACGAAGGATTTGTGTATACATCAAAATGGGTAGTGGAAAGTTTGGGTTTAACGGCAAAAAGGACAGGGTGAGTGATACCAAGACTGAGTTTAGCGTTAAGGAAAAATGTCGCAAATTAAAGAAGAAACTTAAGAAGACTGAAGAAATTGAGAAGACTGAAAGTGCGAAGGAGAAGACGATCTGGTGGAACCAATGCAGTGGACGTGAGTATTAATTCGTGGATAATTTCCGACGATAGAATGATAAGATTGTTGGATTTACTTTTATATAATAAACAATTTGACCCAAATTGAATGTTATATCAATATTTTAATTTGATAACTGTATTTATTAGCATGATGTTTTGTATTTAATACAAGTTGACCCGGCAGATGTTTGTTGTTGCCATACATATAAAAAAATCGCTAACTAGGGTTTGATGAAAGGTGAATATTAAGTTATATGAATATTTGAATCGTGGCAAAATAAACATAAAATTTTTTCCAAGAAATGAGTTTCTAATCATTAGATAATTATGGGTTGTATATATTTTTGAATACTGTATACGACCCTAGTCAGACCTACCCGCTACGCAAGTAAAATTTCATGAAAATCGATCGAGCCGTTTCGGAGCTGTTTAGCAACAAACACCGCGACACGAGAGTTGTATATATTATATTTTGATTAAGGGATTTCTCAATTAATTAATTCAGGAATTCAAAACATAGTACCAAATGTTACGTACTTACATTAATCTGTAATTATTGTGATATATTAATAATTATATAAAATAATTAATAAATATGAGACACGGTTAGTCCCTAGGTGAGAATAATGGTTTGTGTTTTGTATAAACACACAACGTAATGTGTATCTTTTAAATAAAAACATATTAACACCCTTGATCACAACCAATATTTATGGTCATCACTCAAATTTTGACTGGAAATCGAACCCCTCTATTTGGTACTGGCATTGTTAGAATTAAGGCTAACTAAGTCGTACATAAATAATTATGTGTTAAATTAGCGAGTACATATATAAATTAAATATTTTTAATTAGTTTATAAATAAAGCATTTAATGCTTTGTTTACAACGTTGAAGACATAACTTTTAATACAGAAGGGTGTAAATCTAAGTGACTGAAAGCCTGTTCGTATGCGGCCAAGCCGAAAAGAGGCAAGAAAAAAACTCAGTTTGGTTATTTTTTTTGGTCATGATTCAAATCTACAAATCTAACCTAACTTACCTGTTAGGATTTACAAGTCCGTAATTGAAACATAATATTATTTCAAGTTCCAAAGTCTTATTCATAACATGGTCCCTTCAAGGGTCATCCGGCGTGCAACGCGTTCTGAATGCAAATGAAGGGAAATTAGAGTAGCCAAGGTTTGAGCTTTTGAAATCGGTACATATCCAAAGACCGAGGTCGTTACGACCTTACGCCTTCAATTACATGTGGGGGCCCTTCTAAACATTGCGACATTGACTTTCGCATAGCCCCGTCCCTAATTTCTAACGCGCGATTGCTAAATGCAGATAGAAAATAAGAGTGCAGTGTGTGATCGTGAAATCTTTCCGATAACATTGTTTTCACTGTGCAATTGGAAAAGTGTGCCAATGGAAAACGCGAGAGATTCCCGAGAAATCTGTGCGCCCGCGTCGGTGCGCCGTTACGCCCCTAAACCACTTTCTAAACACGCTTGCACAGTTTACAGTCCAGGAAATAAGTGATAGCTAATTCATGAAAGTTGACGCGCTGCCATTTCCTTATAATAATGATTTGTTAGTCATAACGCAGCAGATAGGAGTAAGTCATTTGTATCGTGTTAAATTGACTTAATTGATTAATGTAAGAATTTCCATGATTGTACCTACTTACACTTTGAAAGTCGTTGAGACCAATCCTAGAAATTAGTGAAAATTACGGAAATATAATCGAACTCACCTCGGCACTTACCGGTATTTTGTGATACGTCAATCTTCGTTTTATAATTTTGTGACTGAAAAGGTTAAATGGAGAGTCCTCGGTTTAAAAAGGCTATCGCGGAATTTAATTGGACCTTTAAAAAAATTACTTTTGGTATAAACAGCGTGTTTTAATTAATTATATTGACCTTTATGATTTTAGCACTGCTATAGACTTACTAAGGGAGATATATATGGTTTGAAATGTAAAAAATAGATAAATACATGTTCACCGTAAGACAGTAAATTATGACTGCAATATAGCTGCCCATTAGCGAAAGAGTTCTAGCATAGTAAAGAGTTTTACGACTTAATAGCTTTATATATGAGACAATACTATCCGTTTTAAAAGCAAAGATGGAGAGAGATGGATAAACATTATTTGTTTGTTCCAGTGAGTGAAATCGACCAGTACTTATGGATGGTGGGTGGGTCAGCTGGAGCACTGGCTCTGACGGGCGTGGCAGCTGCTTCAGCATTCTACCTGACCACACGGCCGAAGCCAGAGAAGCCACTCGTAACATTACACGAACAGAGCTTACTAGAAGCGGTAAGGATTTATTTATTTACACAAAACTGATTATTAAAAAGGATTACTGTGACATTTTCTATGTTTTATGAATATATAAAAATAACTCGCTGAGATCAGACATAGCTTATAAACGTAAAACAAGTATAAAATCCGAAGATATTAAAGAGGCAATATGATACACATATTTCTCTTCTTTTTAAGACGATAGCCTTAAGCACAGTATTTAACGTAGGTCAGTACACACCAAGACGCGTGGACGGTTATGTCAAAAATGACTTCAAGACATTTTTGTAGTTTTGTTTTGAGAAATTTAATTGTTTCAATTTATATAGATATTTGTAAGACCCAGTAAATTTGTCTGGTTCTTTTTTACAGGGAATTTACAATGTTAAAAAAAACAGAAATAGGCTCAGTTGTTTTTAAACTTAAATAACAGACGAAATTGATTTGATTCTATTTCTTAAACCCATACAGCATATCAAAAAAGTTTAAACATGAAATAATGAATTAAAAACAAAGCCAATATAAGGTTAATACATAGAATCGGAAACTAAATCTAACATCAGAAATAGCAATAATAAAAAAATACAAACAAAAGAAATATATATATATATATACATATGAACAAGTGGAGTATATCAAGTGAGGAACGAGCATTTTAGTGTGTAAGTGTGTATTAGTGTGTGCAATGGTGTTGCTACGTGAGTGAGTGTGCGAGGTTGAATGTTAGATTTTTTTTTAAATTCCTCCTTAAACCAAATATGCAAGTAGTAACACAACACAAACGCAATAACATAAGCAATCGCTCAAATTGCGAGTGGAAGCTATGAAATTGCTTAGACAAGATGACTTTCACGTAAGCAACAATCTATCGTTACATTTGAGCCTTGTGTCTTGTTTCCGACATGTGGTATGTAAACGTATGATTGATGAGTGGCATTAATCAAAACCGCTATTTCATATCAATTTATTACAGTGGTTATGTAATATGGAAACAGTGTCTGTTATTATTTAGGAAGTTCAAACATTTGTCAGCCTTATCGATATTTCATAAAAAAATGAAAGCTTATTTGTATGAAAAAATCTAATGAATCTGCAACATTCTACCCGCACCATCTTGATAGGAGCCAATCAAATACGCATTCTTATTTGTGGAATTGCCTCCCAGAGGCAATCGTCTTCAACTGTTCGACCGAAAAATCAAAGTGCGTACTCATTCCCCAATGCCACCTACTCCCAGGTGGCTGATATTCTTACAAGTGAAAAATAGAATTCCATCTTCATAATAATTTATGACATAAGACTTCACTGATCAGGGTATCATCGAGATGCAGTTTAAACAATGCTACATACAGGTGTTAAGTAATTTCAATCCTCAGAAACATGATAATACGAGTTCATGACTGATAATTTTATTTTTGCGCTTGCGATTAATAGGTCTGTGAATGATAAGAGAATTTTTACATATACACGTGATATATATAGAATATAAGTCATATTGAACAGTGTTCTAATACGTAAAAACTATGACAGTTAAAGAATGTAACAGTCGATGAAAACATCTACACATTTGGCCTTTCAAAAGCACTACGTCATCAAAAACCTTTTAGAAATAATCCCGCTCTACTGGTTAGGATAAATATAGTATTATTGAGTAACAATAAAAATGTGAGTAAAAAAATGCATTAACCGTTTAACCGAATCTATATCGGCGAGGTCAATGATCGAAATTCTCTTATGACCTAGGCTTATGCGAAAACTAGATGCACGAACAACGAATCCTTATTAACGGTGTACCAAAGTTCAAGATGTCCAATACAAACATTAATACACATTTGGCACTGCGCATCTTCGAGCGGTATTTTTAACTCATTGAGGGAACAGCAACTCTGGTGCCCTCATGTCAGTCTTTATAGCTCTGTAGCGAAAGTGACACAGAAGTTTAAACGTAAACATAACGCGATTAAGATTACGCAAGTGTTCATGATTTTTGTGTGATTAAATGTGATTATAATGACGTGCTGCAATTGCTGTGTGGGTGTTGCTCCAATTCGAGCACCAATAAGTCTCCTCGATCAGTCTGATCACATCAAAGTAAGTGATTGGAACCGTTTTTTGTAAAGTTGAATTGGCATAAAGCGCATCGCAATCAATGATATACCAATGACGAGTCGGAAATAGATGTGCCTTCGCGTGTTTGAAATTAACAGATTTAATTTAGTTTAGCAAATGATACAGATTCTTGTGTAGTATTCCTTAATGCGACAATGTGATGTTCTGTGCCAGAATAATATAGGCATACAACGCAAATGTATCGATTAAGATGTTACCGAACACATCAATTAATATCGTGCATTGGAACGTCAGACGGACGCGCCCTAGAGACTTTGATATCTCAAAGAAGAAGAACGATCTGACACAAAATTTTGATCGTATCGCATGAATGTGACTGCTGACGCAGAGAAAAAATATGTCTTTTGCACGATTTCTTCGTTCGCTTAAAAACTTTTAATTTTCACTTTTAAAGCAAACAAATTGTAACTATACCTGCTGGTTATTATTAGGATTGTCATTTATTTCTTTAATACTCGTAATACACAATATATCAAAGACAGTTTACAACAGCCCGGCTATGAGTCCTGTAAGGATAATTTTACGAGTGTTGTAAATTATCAGTTTGCTTTAATAATAAATATTGCGCCGTTGTAAATGTTTATTTCCACACCGCTGAGTTATGAAGTTCTTAATGGTATTCAGTTTAGGATTTATGCATTCACAGTACCGGAACGTAAATTTTGTGAAAAGGTACAAGCGTGTCAATGAAAAATATTGATTCACCAATAATATAAATAAATAATATACTGAGAGGAAGTGAAACAAAAACTTTATTTGCATTCTAGAATAGCAACTCACATTTTTGATGATTCGTGTATATTATAGAAATATTTATTCATTTTAAATGACTCTATGTTTTCAAATAAAAGTGTATGAAAACTGACATTGCTAAATTGTATGTTGATTAAACTGTTCACACATCATTATAAAACAATAATAATTCAGACACGGCGGGAATTTCAAGCTGATAATTTTCATGAGTTCTACGAATTTTAGCCAATATAAGTCTTTCAGCTTTTGTAGCTAAGCGACAAACAATCCTTTTTTATTATTTTTTTGTTAGTAAAGTTTGATTTGATTATCTTATTTTTCTCTAAAGAGAAGGCTTAGTAATATCTGGGACAATTTTCTATTTTTTCGTTTTTCATAAAAGTGTTGGCAATCAACACTGTCACGAGACTTTAAGATGACGAAAATGCTACATACTTGTGTGCTCTTACAATGTGCCTAATGACTCATAAAATTGAGGAAATACTTTCACAATAATGGACATTATCAGCCGGAAGGGATTAAAATATATATGAATTATGGAATTATGTAGTGCTCACTAAACAACTCTATTCAATTAAATGAATGAATCATTTTCTTAAATGTATGCATTTCAACTATTAGGAATACTTGAGTTTAAAATACTGAAAGATAAATATTGTTTACTATAGCGTTATGCGGAAATAGACGTAGCCAAATATTACAATGTCAAGTATTTTCATGTAATACTTTTTAGATTATTCATGGTGATATTAAAATATTATATACAATATATTTTTATATACAAATCTCTCAACAGTATGGTCGTGCATTCGGTTCTGCATTATTTTCTTTGTGAATGAAAATTCATTGTTGGAGTTTTCTTTGTCCATGTAGCGCCGCTTGATTATTTATTTATATAAAAAGGCACACGAACAACACGTATGTGTGTGTAAACGAAACAAGAACAAAAACACACAAGACATGTATGTGCATAAATTATAGGAATGCACAGATTTTTTTAAAACAATTATAAAAAAAAAAAACTATTATATGTTGAATATTTACTTAAAATTAAATAACTGTAAATGATTTCTTTTATTTTTTGTATAGAGAACTCCATCCTTATAGTTTTTTTCACCGAGGACAAAGATCCCTTTAATGTGTCGGCAATTGGCTCAGCATCGGGACAGTTCAATTCTTGAGTAGCCTTACAATGCTTTGTTATTTTAATTGTCAGTAGCACAATTTTGTATTAATTGTTTATTTTAAAAGAGCAGCTATCGAGTTTCTTGCCGGTTCTTCTCGGTAGATGACTGCCTTTCGAACCGGTGGTAGTGTAAAAATTGACGATTCAAAAGTGTCTTTATAAAGACCTAATTGAATAAAGATATTTTGAGTTTGAGTTTGAACGATTTGTATCAAAGACAATCTAACTTAAAAAAAATTAAACACATACCACAGACAAAAATATAGAATTTGAGCTCTACGGTTGACAATTTAAACGTTTTATGTCGCATCGTGTTGTATCGGATAAATCGAATCCACCTAAATATAATACAGACTCGATGTGCGTTATGTCATCGGGTTTTGTTATAAATAACAACGATCGTGTGACCGCACAACTGTTCACATAATATTTTGAAACGCTATTTCCCAACAACCTTGTCTTTGAAATTAGAATATAATTGTTAATATAACCGTCAAATTCGCAATGTTATTTATTGAGGTAGCCTTAAAGACTGAAAGTTATCGTTACCCAACGTCTTGATATGTGTTATCAGAATAAATGAAATATCCTATAATTCAATTTTTTGTTTGAATATTAAAACATACAATTTATATTCAGACGTATGTATTTTATTGTATTACGCACACAAGTATTGAGCACTAATAGGATTATGGAATACGGCTTTCCGCTTGTTTGAAGGACTTACCACAGAACACTGACCTTTATACACCTAGTGCGACAAGTCCTTTAACTCATTGGGATAGGCGTGTGGCAGCCATATTATTGTGTTCATTATTCCAATGTTTGGTTAGGCTCGACAGAGCTTGTCCAAATATCATGTTTTGTATAATATGTAAATTCAATTTGCCTATTACATGTTTATTTTACCATCTATTTAATCTAAAAATGAAGAATAACTTGTCTAGGCATCTGTATGTGCAGTCGTCTTAAACCGGCATGACTTCCCTCATAGTTATGTGTGTTTGTGGCAATTAACGCCAGATCATATGTGAAAAGAACACATTATTTGCATATTACGTAGATAACGCTCAAATACGTGTGTTGTTGCTTAAGCGAGTACAAATCTAGCGCTTATTATAATAACATCTGCTTCTAGAAATGATTCCATTACTACTAATTAACCGCGCGGGCAAAGCGAACCGGAAACGTTGTTATTTTAACAGCTTTTTCATAATATTACTTCGGTGGCTTAGTGTTTCCGGCATTGACCGGAAGTGATTAAGGTTTTGAATCAAACTTTTGGTTTTGAGGTTGTGTATTTAAGGTCGTTAATCGAAATTATATCGTTTTGGAATTCAAACGACCCGATTAATTATTAATTTTAATGTTAGTCTACACTATAATATTTCTTAACTTTGTAAGAGAATTATTATAATACTAATTTATTGTTTGACATTTTCAGGGTCCAGAATTAGTTCGTGTATCGAAGTTCTACAAAGAGGCAAAGAATGGTCGCTACCTTCGTTATCTACACGACGACACGCGTACTCTGTATGAGACTTTTCGTAGAGGCGTTAAAGAATCAAGTAAGTGCCGTGAAAGTATTGATTTAACTAATAACACTATGAAAATTTTATGAATTCAAGAATAACTCTTTTTGTATGTATGTTTGTTAAATACTTAACAGATTTATATGAAGTTTGGTATGGAGATAAACTAAACTTTAGAGAAGGACATGGGCTTTTTATCGCGGGTTGAAATACGGAATAAAAGTTTGTTTAAAACTGGCGAAGACCAGAACTCTGCCATTTATAAACCGATTTTCCAAATTACTTTTGTATTTAAACCACGCGGAAGGATATTATTGTGTTATGTTTATATATAAACAATTGTAAAGATATAGTTATATACGAAGGATATCACATAGTACTATAAAAGTACCTGACATGCTGGATTTATTTATATAATTACAAACTAAGAAGTGTAAGTGATTTTTGGAGGGCCCTTATGTGTGATGACGTTTATATGCATTATCATTCACAAGTGTGCTCACTTGTTTGTTGACACTTGAAAGTTATTGTTTAATGACTGGTAAAGTAATAAATAATTATTGATATGTACAATACAGGATATTTAATGAAATAAGGCGCGTCAGTAATAACAAACCTTAAACAATGCCAAGAAGCTGTTGTCTTGTAGTATTTCTAGATAGTTTGGGCTCCAGCCCTGGATGAAGGTAACAGTCTGGTACTCGTGTTTTATAACAAGTATTGTGGTACGGAATCTAGAGTAACTAAAGGAACTATAATAAGTAAAAACCTATGACGTTATATATTTATATAGCCTCGCTTACCCGTATATAAATTAATATGTGGACGGAACAATTTTCGAGATTGTAATATGCCCTCAGTTTTAAAATAAATACGGTGACGTCAAACAACATTAAGCTTTGGCAAATTATTTATACATTTTATGGAACTTCCGATAAGCTTAGGAGGCAGCTGTTACAGAGATAACTCTTGATGGATTAAAAAAAAAGAATTACTTGAGTAATTTTATCACTCGTATAATATTTACATATTATTTAAGTAACATATATTTCTTATAATGACAATTTAAGGTTGTATATTATGTGTTTTTTCATCAGATAATGGCAACTGTCTTGGATGGCGCGAAAGTCCAAATAAGCCTTACGTATGGCAGACATACAACGAGACACTGTTGCGTGCGAAGAACTTTGGTTCAGGCCTGCTATGTCAAGGCGTTGCCCCGGGCCAAACTACCTTTGTCGGTAAGTACAGTGATGTAAGACATACGTTACGTTCAATAACGAACACGATTTAAAACCCGATACGGTCTCGGTTAAAGCTTAATACAAACATCAAATAATAATAATAAAAGAAAAATCTTCTAATATTGCATTCACACCGAGCTTTGGAAAGAGACTATTAATAGTCGTTGTCGATACAAAAGAATGACTATTTTTAAATGTACTTTGTTCGAAATTCAAATTTGAATAAACTATAACAATTAAAGACCTTTGTGTTTGTGAGTGTTTATTATCTTTCTCTATAGTTACGCAAGTTAAATTTGCACTACACAATTTATCTTCAATTAAGCGGTCGGACTGAGACTGTATAATTTCATCATAGCAGCAGGTGTGTAATGTATAATTTTTCTCAGGTATTTACGCCCAAAATTGTCCAGAGTGGATCATGACAGAGCAAGCCGCGTACTGTTATTCGATGGTTATAGTCCCGCTATACGACACACTGGGAGCAAACGCTTGTGCCTTTATTATTAATCAAAGTAAGCTCCGGTTTAAATAGTTTAATAATGTACAATGTAATATGATTTGTACATTTATAGATTTACAAAAAATATATTGTAGTTAACGGGTGTAAGACGACATTTAAAATGTCGGGTTTGATTGTGATTGGTCACGTGACGCGACACGTGATCCCCGTTCGTCCAATCACAATTAAATGTACGGTTTTGAATTTCGTCTTTCGCTTTAATTGTGGCACCGTTATTTTAATAGCGATATAATTGCTTTCACAACGCTGTGTGCAATGAAATGTACATCTTCACACTAAAGGAGTACATTTATGTAATATTGAACTGATGAATTGATCTTAACAAATAGAACTATCTACGTAAATGTGTCTAATGTTACTTGACAGTCATGGGGGCTAATTAATGATTCATATGAAAGACCGTCACGGCACGAAGGTTTTAAGCATATTTGAAAACTTTTTTTAGTCGTCCTTTTGGAAGAGCGATCGATCGATTAATTATGAAATTACGTAGAACTTGTAATAACCATAAATATTGATTTCAGCTGAAATGTCCCTAGTAGTATGTGAAGATGATAAGAAAGCGAATTTACTACTGGATGAAGCGCCCAGGTGCCTTCGTAAGCTAATCACGATAAGGGAAGTGTCACCCTCAACACACCAAAGGGCAAGGAGTCGAGGCGTGGAGATCTTAAAGTTCAGCGATGTTGAAATACTAGGAGCGCAGAAAGATCATCCTTGCATTGTAAGTCGTGATGTACTTTCTCTTATTTCTATACAGCTATGGTTAACCCTTACGCAATTAGGTCGTAACTAGTAACTTGTTATCAGTTTAGTTAGGCGTAACATTTTATAAACTCAAACTATTATAGTACTCGTATATTAGTATATAATAAAAACTGAGACAGACTCAAACTGAGACAGGCCTTAACTCAGACAGACTAAAACTGAGACAGATTCAAACTGAGACAGACTCAAACTCCGACAGACTTAACCAGACAGAGTCTGGGGCACTGAGGCTCCTCGTAACTGCGGGCATTGATATAAATCTGATTGAAATGTTAATTAGAAAACTTTACAACTTAGTAGGAGAGTATTTCTGTAATATTAAATGAGTCACTAATTGAAACTTCTTTTATAGCCACCACAGCCAGAGAACCTATGTACGATCTGTTACACATCTGGAACCACAGGCATGCCGAAAGGTGTGATGCTCAGCCACGAGAATGTTGTGGCTTCCATGTGCAGCGTGACCATGCAGCTTGGTGAACATAGGCCCACGAAGCACGACGTGATGATATCCTTTCTACCCCTCGCACATATGCTCGAGCGATGCTGTGAGGTATGTTTGCGTTTAAAAATAGCATATAACTTTAACCCGAAGAAAACAGGAAGTCGAGAGATCGAAGATTTATTAAATAATTTCACTGAATTTCACCTTCAATGAATTTTGTGATATGCTTTAAATTTGTAGTGTATCCGAATAACCGTCATCAAACCTCTCCCAAACGACTCTTTCCTAAAGAAAAAACCTATACATATACGAACTTATATTGATTATTGTAGTAAAAGTAATGTAAGAAATGTGTCTTGTAAGGTTAATAACATCTGTGGGTGTAGCATCAAGGAAACTTATATAGTATATAAAATTTAAGTTGGTCACAATACATTAACAATGTATTCTGTATTAATTGCATACTAGAGTTCAAGTATTAACATCAATCATTCCATTGAAGCGAGACGTGCTCGAATGACAGTTAAATTGTCTCATTGACATTACGTAATTTAAGGAACCACACTGAGGTTTAAATTATGTACATTTTGACGTTGACTGATGGACTGAAGTTTGCCGATTCTTGCCGCCTACTCTATAGTTTACGCGTTTTGTACAAGCCATTAAACATTTACAAAACTATAAACAGTTTTACATTGTGTGTTTGAAAATTACAATTTTACTTTGAATCTTAACGTTAAATAACGTACAATTAATACCACAAGTAGTTATGCCTGAGTGGGACCACGATCTTTAACAAAGCATGTAGTTCTTCGTTTTATTTCAGAACGCTCTCTATATGGTTGGAGGTGCTGTGGGCTTCTATAGCGGTGACATTAGACGATTAGCAGATGACTTGAGTGCACTTAAACCCACCATGATGCCAGCCGTACCCAGGCTTTTGAATAGACTCTACGATAAAGCGCAGAGTGAAATTGCAAGTTCCAAAATCAAAAAACTTTTATTCAATATGGCACTATCGGCTAAGGAATCCGAATTAAAAAGGTATGTTTGTATAAAATTTGTTATAGTACCACATACAAAATACATGTGTGGTGCTAATAATAAACTATATAATAAATAAGCAGTTAAAAAAAAAGAAGTGATATTTCCTTTGATTTGAAATAATGGTTTGTAAAAGCTACAAATGAAATGTGTATTATTAAACTAATGCCAATGACACCTGTCATAATTTACAGAGGAATTATCCGATCAGACTCTGTGTGGGACAAGCTGGTGTTCCGCAAAGTGCGTGATGGCATGGGTGGGAGACTTCGCATCATGGTGGTTGGTTCAGCGCCGCTCGCTGGCAACGTTCTAACGTTCGCAAGATGCGCGCTCGGATGTCTGGTAACTTAGTTTCTTACGTTATTTAGGCATAGATAATTGTTGGCAGGAAAATGTATAGAATAACAGTTACAATACAACCTAGCTTTGGTTAGCTATGGCATGCAGCAGTTTACATTCAAGTATCTCACATTATATTTCAATTTATCAACGAAATAGTCATGGACACACGTCACAGAATACCATTTAGCATTCAGCGTCTCAATTAGAACGACTTCAAAGAGATTGCCTTCTCCACAAATCATCTTCCATTCGTCAATCGTGCGATGCGGAACTGTTATATTTATAACATCTAACTAACATTTGTGGGATGTTTTCTGTGATAATATTTGTGTGTAATGCCAAGGTTGAGATGTGGTTATGCGAGTGGGTCTGTTTGGGAATTTAACGACTCATTTCCGATGTCTATTTTTAGGTTTAGTGTTGTGCGAGGGTTTTTGTTGGGATCTATTGAAACTATCAAACGATCCTCTCAAATCACGACATGAGCGTGAAAAATGAGCTTTGTCAAAACGCCAATTAGGTTAATCAACCTGGAAATGTTATTTGTAATTTTAACGTCTAGATAATAAGATAATTTGTATTATTAAAAAACACTAGACTTATTGATACAAATTCGAATTCGAGATACGACATTAAATAGGGATCTCCTCTTTTTTCTTGTTTTGAATTTATGAAATAAATAATGTTATGCATATATTTTTATAGATTGTTGAGGGTTACGGTCAGACGGAGTGCACTGCGCCGGTGACTCTGACAGTTCAGGGAGACCACGTCCCTGAACATGTTGGGCCTCCCGTCGCTTGCTGTAAAGTGAAGGTAATTATTCCGATATGAAAAATGAAGAATGAATGATTGTTTATTCGTTATTCCAGTACAAAACTTTACAGTGTCCGGTGCCCACTTTTTAAATAAATATAATACCTGCTTAGGGGTCACCGCTCTTCCGCTAAACAAAACTTTGAGTCAAATTAAACATTAGATAATGATTTCAAGGTGACATTGGAAACAAAAATTCATTACTTATATGGCGAGCCTGGTAAGGTTTACAATTTTTGGTCTATACTAAATGCCAATATTATATAACACATTTTTTTTCAGTTGGTTGACGTCCCAGAAATGGAGTATTACGCGGCGCAGGGCCAGGGAGAGATATGTGTACAAGGCGCGAATGTCTTCAAGGGGTATTTCAAAGAGCCAGAGAAGACGAGAGAAGTAATCGATCAGTATGGCTGGCACCACACTGGCGATATTGGAAAATGGCTACCGGTAAGTTCAAAAATTGTATTAAAATCACCTACTTAATGTGTCATGTAATTATTATTATTATAGATAATATATACATTGTGCGTAGAATTTTAATGCTCAGAATAATGTGTGAAATTAAAACCGATTACAGAATGGAACTTTAAAGATTATTGATAGGAGAAAACACATTTTCAAATTGTCGCAAGGCGAGTACATTGTTCCTGAGAAGATCGAGAATATTTATATCAAGTGTCAGTATGTTGAACAAGTTTTCGTGCACGGAGAATCGTTAAAGGTATGTTTATTTGTAATATCAAAAGTTATATTTATTGTTTAATCAAAAGTAAAACAACAAAATCATTGCTTATTTGCATGAATACCGGGATGGTATCTTCATTTAAGTAAATTATTTGTGTTTGGACAATACGCTCTCTCTTATTTCATCTTATCAATATAGAAAAGAATAAAACAATACAAAATATAATTTGGTAAGAATAATAAGAAATACTAAATATAATAATATTAATCACTGACATTTTGGGCGGCCATGACAGGTGTAGACATCAAGCTTGTGGACAATAACATTATTACAAGAGTCCAACGTTTGTTCACACACACTTAAATGATATACACTTATATATCGACGATAAGTAATAAGGTTATCCTTATTACTTATAATAGTTATCCTATATAATATATAGTTATCCGATGTTAAAATAATAATGTTAGTAGTATTGGCGGGAAAACCAAACGCAAATGGCGACTGGAGCCATTCCACAGACTAAACACAAAATGTCACACACTACACGCTTAAAGGAAAATAATCTTAATCATACATTTCGGCTGGGATAAATATAAGATTTTAAATCAATCCCTACAATTAAACTTTTTAATTCAATTTTAAACTGAGTATCGTAAAGTCGTAATAAATTTAGCACCGCACAGTTAATAATCGTAAAAAGTTTTATTGCGAACGATGTTTATGAATTCGTATAGTCTGCTGAGTGCACTCATAAATCAAACGATGAAAAATTTCAATCATCTTTCAAAATTAAAATAGTTAATGAATCAAAAAGTAATTATTGTTTTGCAATTACTTAATAATTCTTAGCTAAATAAATTTTAACTAAAATATTTTGTAATTCCAACGATGCCAATGATGGAACTAAATTTACGTACGAAAATCTAAATATATTGTCTTATGTATGTATGTCCTCATCTAAAATTTAAATACATATATATAAGTAGACTGTAAGAAAACAACCATAAGAATCCATTAGTAAACGCCTGACAGAAAAAGCGAGCACAATTCTCCACCATCGTTTACTAACAGTGTTATTTTTTCAGTCGTGTATCGTAGCAGTTGTTGTACCAAACGTGGATGTTGTGAAATGTTGGGCCCTTGAAAATGGCATCAAAGGTACATTCTCAGCGCTGTGTGAGAATGAAAAAGTCAAGAGAATGATTCTCGACGATATGTTGAATCGCGGTAAACAGGCGGGCTTGAAAACATTTGAACAAGTAAGTGAATATTGATAGCACTAGATATAAGTTTATATGTTATATATATGGTTTGAAATGTATGCATTAACCGAGAGGTTTCAGGGTGTAAATTTTCTGTTATTACCTTTTCTTGTATGTCAACTTAATACGTTCATTACACTAAAATATAAGCTCATCTATGTTTTAACTTCCAAAAATGTGTTATATTTATTAAAAAAAAATTTTAACATTGAAACGATATAAGGAATTAAAGTAGTCATCTACTTTCTTTTCATAGCTAAGGTCTGCATCAGGCCGGTATAGGCAAATAAATTTACACCATTTTATATGGCGAACTCTGCTCTTTCTTTTAGGACTCCTTGTTTCTCTTTGTCACCAGTCAAGATCTATGACTTAACACTCTTCATCGCATTCTTGCAATTGCGCAGTAGAAAATTTGCTTTTTAGTTTTATTATTTACACTGGACATAGTTATTCTACGGCTAAAAAACTTAAAATCAATAAACATATTTCAATTTTCAGGTGAAAGATATCTATTTACATCCAGATCCATTCTCGGTGCAGAACGGACTTTTGACTCCCACCCTTAAAGCGAAAAGGCCAGAAATCAAGAGCTACTTCAAACCACAGATCGAAGATATGTACAAACAATTGGAATAGCGAAATCCCTAATACAAGACCGGTCTTTGACATTTAAATCGCGTTAGTATATGGTGTGAGGTCTGTCGTATTCAATCTGTTGACAATATTACAGTAGTTATCACACAGTAATATTTAACTAGCACTAGACGAGACGAATTAGATGGAAATTGTTTCGTAATAATTTGCTATTGTTATAACATATTAAATAGAAGCTTTAATGATTTCGTTAATTATACGGACGACTAAGATAACACACAAATTTATATTTTGACTTGCAAGCTCGATAGCTAAATTTCGTATGAAACCGTATCAAGTAATACGTGTATTATTTAATACTATAGAAAATATATTATACAAGCATATAACGATAGCTCCACGTTATAAAAGATCAGAACGATTATTCCTAGTGTTTCTCATTCGTCCTCTGTGGCTGTGTACCTAATATTCACACAAACTTGACAATATTTCACATAGACCGGTCTTCGTTGAACTAAAACTGAACTAAAAGTTCGCCTTGGTTAACGCGAGTATCACGCGAGGACGAGCGCGGAAATTTCCCGTTTCCTATACCTTACATATAAAGTGATAACATTAATAAGCAATAAGATATAACAGTCAATTACGAATGCATAAACTTTCAAAGCTTAATAGGTAATTAGTGAAGGGGTTGTAGTGTTGGAATACGAATTAAGCTTCATTCGAGATTGCTTTTAGAAACGATAATTGCGCTTTTGGGAGGATTAAATGCAATTTGTTTGTACTTTGGTAATTAATGGAAACGTGTGCTATGAAACGCTGATGATAGTTTTTTTTATGAAATAATAAGTTTTTGAAATTTTATCTTAGTTTTTGCGTGAGGGTGAATCTCATGGGCTCATAGACTGGTTAAACGGTGTATTGAAGACCATTAAAGCAAGATATAAATAAATTTGTTACTTACATTTCTAAAGAGGTTTGATTAAAAAAATGTACCCGTTATTGGTTTGTATATAAAACACTTTAATACAATAATGTTCTAGGCAATATTAGATAGCAAAATGTACAATATATATATATATATATATATATATATATATATATATATATATATATATATATATATATATAATGGCACGCTTGGATGATATGGTAACCTATTCACATTATTGTTTATTTTTAATATTCGATCATTGAAATTGATATTTAATTATAATCTTGCTTATAATGTTCTAGGTATAGTGTCGGGTGTATTAATGTTTGTCTATGGGTCCGGCGTATCTGTAAGTTTTTATTTCAATATAGACACGATTTTTAGGAAAATCTGTCGCACTTATTAAGTAGATAATTTTATATTATCGTTTATTAATATCTAGCTTTGTGAGAATGTTGCAAAATTTTGTTGTTATTGGTGCAAATTGTACTGCAATAATTTATTTTTAAATAAAATTCTTGGCAAACTACTTGTTTCAATTGCCTTCTACTAATTTAAAAAGTATGGCATTCCATGCTTCTGACAATTGGAATTACGCATTTTTCTGTGTATGTCTTGGAGGATAGTTTCATAGGTCTGGCTTTAAATATTAAAACATTACAGAAAAAATATTATTTTCATTTTATTTATTTATACTTCATTGCACAAATAGTAAGTGTTAATAATTAAATGTAAATACTAAGGCAAGAACATTCCTTTCAATACCCAGAAAAATGTATTGAGTAAAAATTTAACTCGAAAAAAAAATACAGATTAACGCCCTCTATCTTTCGGTAGGGGAAGTTACACAACCACAGTTCAAACCAGAAAGATCGTAGCGTAAATAAGCAATAGGCAAGTATCTGATTTTTACGAGCGCTCTTAACTGCTTTTCTATTGATTCTTTCTAAAAACATGAGATTTCAGATAACTTTTAGAGTTAGCTTTGCTTATGTGGGCACAATACACAATAATTGTTTCATAATATAAAGAGAAAAATATTAATTTACTTCAAACTATTAAAGTAATTGCTTTAAAGTACCAGTATCCGTCGTTCAACCCCGGTTGGTCAGCTCTCTGAAAATAAACTTTAATTGCTCAGATCATTGCAAGTTTCAACCAATAGCACGTTTAATCATACTCAAAATTGTAATCACCTATTTTTATCTACTTTACTTCGATACTCTGTTTTACTTGACTTGATTTGATATTTGATGAGTAGAATCCCACTTATTAGAATGTAATGAATTAATATTCAATTCAATCTTTATGGGGCAAAGTATCTATGAAAATGTAATTAAATTTAACTACTGTTGATGTAGTGCCATTTTCCATTTAATAGCTTCATATAAAAGGTTCGTATTAATTTCCTTAAGCATGAAATAAAAGAGATAATTGTTATAATACTAGATAGATTTTACCTTTAATTTAAATCGATAAGTATGGAGGCAATTCCTTTACATTATATTTCAATTAATAAAATTTGGCTGTGATTAAGAGACATTATTCTAGAACAATTTCGCACTGAGTTCTGACGTAAATTCATTCATATTCACAGCGCGCCGTTTTTATTTATACCTTAACCGCTTATCGGCGCATCACTAAGGCGCAGTTTAGTGCTTAGTTGCCATACGGGCAGCGAGGTAGCTACTCGTCTGTGTGCTGCCATCTATTGCATCCACTACTGGATTCTCTCCCAGTGACCTTGACGTGTTTTGTTCCGTTCATCGGCCGCGATGCCCAGCCGCGTCGCGTTCCTATTCGGTCCCTTAAACAGTGCTATTTGAACATATTTGTGATTAAATATAGTGTTCGCGTGTGGCTTTTTGTTTGTGCAGGTGGCTGCATTATCGTACGTCATCTGTCATAATGCTATCACAACGACTATAACCTCAATGTTTTTATTGTGATAAATAACTTTTTGTGCAAAATGAAACTATTAAGGGGGCACGGTTGTAAGTATTACTCTCCACAACGAAAAGAAATTGTAACATTATTTTTATATTATTTACTTAAAAAACCGAAGTGTTTAAGAATCGGTGTATTATTTTTGTTGAAAGACAATTAATACGGCGTTGTGTTAACAAACGGCCTGATGTCTTTGAATTTCTAAAAATAGATATGTAATGGCGGTTAATCAGCTTTAGTTGAATAATTAATTATTAAATCACTTCGTTATCGCTCAAGTAAAAGCAAGTATCATGTATCATCATCGTGCACTTTTACCGGCTGAATAGTTAATATGTAACATCTAGATTCGAACAGGTTTCATTCATGCATCCTGTACGATACTTCTACCTTTATATATTCAAGATATTCTACTAATATTGTAGGTCATACAATACTTTTATGTTAGACAAAAGTAGACGTTGGACATTCTTCTTATAATGTTTACGATTAAATTTACAAAGCTGCTTTAGAAAACTTAATATTATTATGTAGCGAAGAAGCAAAAACTTGTAATTACAAAGTACTGTTACTAGACGATATTTTGTTAGTTATTGAACTAGCGGTTATATCTTAGATTAATAAAAATACTATTGGGTTTTTAGATACCAATTACTTTTAATTAATTGTGAGTTGCCTGGTAGAGATCGCTTATAAGCGATAATATCACCCGTTGCTGTATGTACTCACATCTGTTCTATACTTCTATTGTTAAAACAGTAGCACTAGCACTAAAATGCAATAGTGTGAATAACGTTTTTAAAGCATGTTTATTGCGTGTCATTTAGTCAGTTGATTTGAACTGTACCGGTATGTGTCGTTTACGAAGACGTTTTATTATCAAGTATGGAAATATTATTAAAATACCTTATCGGGAATGAAAAAAACCCATTGATAGATTAAGTGATTATTGTGTTGTCGCGGGCTTAGTGTTATGCAGTAGGTCAGCTGATCTGTGACATGCAAATATAATAAAAAATATATACACAGAAATCAATGAATACGCGTATTTGGACTTCAACCTCACAATGGTCTTTCATCCATGGCAGTTTACTTATTGTCTCAATAAAGATTTGCAGTCTCTAAAATAGTAACCTTAAAATGAAGGGTAGGTCACATTATGGACAAGATTTAAGTGGCCAGAGGCTCCTTGAATGGAAGCAAGATGTGTGTGAGGCAATTAATCTATGAATTTTCTCGTGTTATATGTTAATGAGAAATAAAGTTTTATTATTAACTGCGTGTTCAACTGGGTCGCGGTTTATAATTTTGCATTTTAATGTATATTTATCTCGTCCTTTAGAGTTGTAATTTTCATTTTCCTCATTTTTAATCGTGACGCGTTAATTCACCTCGTGTTTAACTAGAAAATATTGTTTTAACTTCTTTATCGTTAAATTTAAAATTAGTCGGGAAAGAGATGTTTTGTCCAGTTTAATTATATAATAAGCTACTATTTGAAAATATTTTTTCACAGCATATTAGCCAAAGATATATTAGCGATTTTATACAACACACAAGCTATATAAAAATATACAATTAATAAAAACTCAAAACATTATATATATATATATATATATATATATATATATATATATATATTAACAGTAGTATATGGTAAAGGGCGCTCAGATTATCAAAGAAACATCACATTCCGATAAAGATGCGAGAAAGCGGTTCATCAGTCCCACAATTCGAGGTATTGAGGATTAAAAAAACACAAAAGGATTTATACATTATTATTAACCGGTATTGTCCAATGAAATAAAAGGTTCGAATTATGCGCAATTAACGCACTAACACTACTATAACATATATATATATATATATATATATATATATACATAGCCAATGTATATATATATATATATATATATATATATATATACATTGGCTTTGCATTTCTTAGAACCCATATTTGTTTGTGGTGCTTGTTTGGGGAGCAAAAGAAGCTTCAAGTTTATGGGGTCACCACCCTTGTCCTCCGGCAGCAATCTTGGAAAAAAGCGTTAAAATATTTCTTCTATCCCTTTTTCCAAGATGGCGGCCGTTGTAACATTTCAATGGATTAATATGTAACGTTGTTTTTGAAATCTCTGATCGAGATTTATCGATTACATGTAGGAATATGTCATTGTATCTTAACGATATCGAAGCGAATAATATCAGATAGTGATATCTATGATGTCTTTTATCTGAGTGGTACACTTTATTATATAATTTTATTGAACTAAAGATTTTATACACACATATTTTTATTAAAATAGTAACCCTACACCATTTGAAAAATAGATATTGTTCACATACCTAACCTAACATATTTTTTTATGAGAATTGTAAGAGACAGCGACAAACACCAACACACGACAACTTTATACGTATTTGAAATATAGGTTTATAGAATTTTGAATTTTTAAATTGTGAAATCGTTACTGCTGTAGCACGACCACGATATTCCAGCTTTACGGATTGAGGTCTTCTACTGTATCGAATTCTTAATTTTAAAAAAGTCATACTTTTATCAACTCAACATACATTTTGAAGTTGTCAATTTATGTTACCAAATCCTAGTTCAAGATCAGCGTTTCCAACATTCATATCAAATATTATCAATAACAGTTATCAGTTTATCAAACACAAATAATTTTTATCGAAAAAAAAAACCACCTACTGTACATTTCCATTCATGTTCGCCGACGTCATAAAATCTCTCATATTCCAAATTTGAAATACACCTCTTTGACACTTGTTGATTTAAAATTTTCCACACACTTCTCAAGGTTTAAAGAACAGAAATAGGTTACGACTTAAAGATTATACGAATAGCTGTTTGTATCTTCGCTGTAATGACTCTGAGAATAGATGGACTGTTAACCGTCTCATAAAATTTATTACATTATCTATGTAAGTTAACTAAAAATAAACTTTGTTTATATTAAACTAGTAGCTTTGGCCCGTGACTTAGTCCGCGTAGTTTAAATACGAAAGGAATTTTGGAAAAGCGGTTTATAAATGGCGAAATGTCCTGATGAAATCTTTATACAAACAAAAATTTCGTATTTCAACCTATTCTTTCGCGATAAAAAGTATTGGAGTAGTTGCCTATGTCCTTCAGTCTACCAACAAACCAAATTTCATCAAAATCGGTTCAGTAGTTTAAACGTGAAAGCGTAACATACAAACATACTCTCGCATTTATAATATTATCGTATGGATATTAGCATCGGTTGCCGCAACCATACCGCGATGTTAAATACAGGTTCCTCCAATTATTATTTAATGAACATATTGTCTGTGGTCTATGTATTATATGTATTGAAAGTAGTTTATCAGTTTAGCAGCCATAACACAAGGCTTCGCTTATCTTGCTAACCGATCGTGTTCTAATATTTATTTTTATTTAATTAAGCCAGTTTTGGTGAATCACACAGAACAAATAAAGAACAAAATGTATACACAATTTCAATATAATGCAAGGAATCGATATCAAGCAATGAATAATTCAAGTATATATGTAATACTTTATGTATGTGATATGTTTTAAGTTTTGCCGTGAATCGAATGTCAAGTATTATATTCGTAGACATAATTGATTTGGAAATACGGAACGTGATAAAACTAGTTCATACTAAATCTATGTAAGTATGTAATGAATATATTTTGATATTTAATAAGGAAATGTAACAAAAGCATAACAAAAATCAATCTAGATAAAATAAAGTATAGGAAACTACATTAATATGAACCCTTTGAAACATTGTTAATGCATGAAAACTTTACTTTAACTAGGAGTTTTTTCAAAACAAATAAGCTTAGAACACTTAAAAACCAGACTAAAGTGAATACATTTTTTTTATATTATAGGATAGGATAAGGCTGGTATATGGTTTACGAACTTGTATTCCAAAGATATTTTTTATTTAAAATTGCTGCAATTGCTAAAATTGGTACAAACCTGCCTACTTCTTGCCTTTGTATAAGAACTAAAACCAAAAATAAACTAACATAGAACCAAACAGCTGTAGAAATGTTTGTTTACTCGTAGTATCCATGACTATTTATCTAAGAACTGATATAAATTAAAAACAAAAAAGTGCCTACTTTTTGAGGCACAATCCCAACATTCCAACCCTGCCAACAGCAATAGCCCTAGACAGCTGTATATAATAATGAGTAAAAAAGAACGACAGTTAAAATTCAATAGAATAGTGTTCTGCTGTGTTACCAAGTAAAAGCCAACAAAAAATAATGACGCATGATATAAGGAAAATAATTAAAATGTTCAATTTATTAACAATGTTTTACGAAATTACCTTCGTCTCTTTCCTGATATCAATTATCACTACAAAAAAGTTTACATCAACCAAACCATTTCAATATTCAATTGATTAAATACGATAAACATTATAATAAAAACAGACATATTTTATTATAAAGAAAGACACTTGTTATTACATATTTAGAAGCAGATAAACATTACAGGATAGTGAAACGAAAGCGATTCAGAACTCAAAACGAATTGACAAATACTGACACGCGATACCTTTAAAATTCCAATGGTTGATTTCGCAAAACTACATTATTATGTATCGGAGACCGCAGAAAATTGTACATAAATATTTATGAAGCGTCATTTGAAACCCACACGAATAAAACGTAACGGAATGTATCAGAACGAATGCAAAAAATGCATTTATCAGACGTAATATCGTTTCGAATGTTCTCAACTTGATAACGAATTCTTCTTAACAGTTCAGAAATAATAACAACCAAATTCACGTAAAGAATGTATAGGGAACAAGTTTCGCGGTTATACTCATAAATTAATTTTTACGTATATGATTTAATTGAAATAATTATATTGAAGCGGTTAATTATAAATTATTAAGAGATAAATAACATAAAAGCTACAGTGACTGTCGTATCTCTAGTTGAGTGCAGCGACATTCTTCTGCGAGTCTAACATTTTATTGAAGGAGGCGGCTGAACGGGAGAGAGAGCGTTCCGCCACAAATCCACTGCGAGTTGGGAGACTTGGAGAGCGTAGCGTGGAGGAAGACGGTATGCCAAGTTTCTTCCTCCGATGTAGACAACTATTACATAAGCAGCCGCTGGGTGCCTGGTTGAGTGCAAGAGCGATCCCAGGGCCCTTTCAATGCGGTCTTGTAGGTCTACCCGAGATGTTTTAGTGCCCATCCCGTCTCTGAAAATCAGACAGCAGCGTGGGTTGAGTCCCACATATCTCCTTTGGGACCAGGGAATGCGGATAAGCATTTTCACTTTAAAAATATGGGCTATCAACCAACCCGTGATAAGCTTTCTAACACGGAGCTTATCATATCAACTCCTCGAGCGCTGAATGAGGCTGTGATGTCAGAATATGCAAGATCATCATGGGCATGGGAAAATGATTGACGTGTTTTTTTTTTAAACTAATTATTACACATTTTTGAAGAGTGTACCAAAATAAAATTTTAAAATTGAAATATGTATCACTCGCAACCACAGTTTTAAAATAGATTTTGTTTATCCTTTTAAATGTATATGTAGGTTGAACGATAAACTTGTTTCATATAAATGCCATTCTTTGTCTGTATGACTGTATCAAGCTAAACAGTCTCATACTAAAGTCTCCGTCAGATAAGTATATTTATTTGTATGATTAGAAAACATTGAATTCTTTCGACACATTTTATGAATTTAAATTCAATGCAGCTTACAGCTTTTGAGCTTTGCAAAATAAAATGTCGAATAGCTTTGAGCCAAATTTTTTCGAAATTCAAATATAAAAATGCAAGGTAACAATTTCACTTTTGTGCAGACAATGCTTTGTCACTTTCCTCGGCCTACTTAGCTGCAATGTTTTTTAGCGATTTGACAGCAATTTGTATTCGCACTTTTGCTACTTGTTAGTACGGGCAAATTGCCAATGAAGAATTCTCAAAATCAACTATCATACGATTTATGTATTACTTTTGGCTATCACCTATCTTCTATCTGAGCCAATTCAATTTATACCATCAATGACGTTATTAAATATTAAATTATACCTTATTATTATATCCTTTAATATTTAATATTAATGGCCGGTAACACACTTGTAAGCCTCCTGGCGTTCCACGGTGAGCGCTCCACTCGAAGTGACTCGCCTGCTTGTTTACCTCCTGTTAAATAAAAAAAGATACTATTTAACTTATTTACGCTACATTTTTACAATACATATATATTCGGACAGAACGAACATTTGGACTACTGCTACATTCCCATTTGCATAATTCTGTTGTAAAGGCCTATACAATAGATAAATCCTGTCAAATAAAGTGACTTCACGGTGTATTCCTTCACAGTTCACAGGCTTTGATGTATATCGTGTCTGTGGAACGTAAGACAGGTTGCTGTGTATTTTCAGTGCAAGTATTAGTTTCCTTGTACAATCTATGGAATATATGAACGGCCGATGTGCGTCCTTGGGCCCTTTGAGCCCGTTCCAGTTCGATTAGACATGATTCAGATGCTCCTCCGCAAGCGGATACACAATAGTTTAGCGGAGATAATTATTTAAGGATATTTTCATTGTTGTAACAATAATAAAAACACATTTATTGGTAGTTCCCAAATCAAGCGTTGAGGTACGAGAACTGGCAAGAAATATCGCCAAGGAAGTTTTACAGTACGGTTGTGAAGATATGCAACCATTACAGTGTGCACCAACGAATGGGTCAAAATCTATATTATAACTATTGTCACAAAAACAATAGAAAATATAAGAAAATATTTAGTAACAAACAAAACAAGATAACTTGGATATTATAAAGAACTAAGAAACAGAGGACAACGGGCGGCCCTGTCTTTTTATTGCCTTATATATCTAGAATAAAAAAAGTAATAAGGATGGGAAATTATTATATTAATTTTTCCTCTATATGTAACGATACGTTTTGTTTATCATAGACAATAATGGTACGTCCTCTTGTCCTAATTCCAGTGTCAGTATCAACAAATCGCGTAAATGTTAAACAGCCGTGGCACGTTTCACGTTTCTAGTTTAATTTTGGTTTTGTTTATTTACTTTTCTCATCGCAATACTTCAATTTTATTTTATTGAATAGCCGTTAAATTTTACGTTCGTTTTGCGTTCGATTAGACTCATTAAAAACTATTCCGTGCACATACAGAGAAATACGAATCAAAATAAACAGATAGATTACGCACATTCTTTTCTCAATTTTTCCTAATCTTTGAGTTTGTCTTAAAATATAGAGGAGATGCATATAATATATCGTAGAGATGTTGGATCTCTCAGCATCTACTATCGCATTTACCATAGCGAGTGTTCGGCGGAGTTGTTCGGATACCTTCAGCTGAATTTCATCATTGGACATCTAGGCAGAATACGAAATACCACCCGTATCACCTCGATGTCTGTCGTTATGGAACCAGCCCGCCACGGTATTTCCGAACCATTACGACATAGGGTCTTGAAGAAAAAAGCGTACCAATCCCTAAAAAAGCCGGCAACGCACTCACGAGCTCCTAGCCACATAAGTGTCTATGGGCGGCGACTTCACCTACATGGTAGGCCTCCTGCTCGTTTGTCGCCTCTTCTATAGAAAAATAGCTTTTTTTCTGTTTGACACTTCGACTCTTCGGTCTTAAGGTACAGACGCTTATTAAAGAATTAAGTAGGCACCTAGTAGTCAGTACTGGTGACCTAAGAACTGGTGCTGTTCTCTCTCAATGTAAAAATGTATCGCGATTCAGCGAGGAAATGCCGCTATTATGGGTACTCGGCCACAAGGACCAAACATTTTAAATGTATTTTAGTGTTTTAGTAAAAATTCTTCTTTATTCTAAAATTATTATGTATTGGAGTTTGTGTTAAAAGTGTGATAGGACAAAGACGTAACATTAGGACGGTTAGACTTCATATATCGAATCACTTCTGAGCCTGATCGATGCATAAAGTTTTAACAATACAATTCTCAATGTATGTAATTAAAAAAATCGTTTTCTATAAATAAATTGATATCACGTTTTATAATAACCACATTGTTGAACAAAAATAAGTTGCACCATTCTATATTTGTAAACCAGTCGGGTCAGTGCGAGTTATCGGATTGGCCATTCCTGTACATCTATATTTAGAATAGTTTAGTCATACGATTTACATCACGTTTCCGTTCGATGATTGAAGATTCATGTATGCACTTAGATGTCCTTGTTTGAAATGTACATTTGAATACAACAATATCATGCTATGAGTACCGTATGTCGACTGTGAAGGTGCCATTTGAAATATGTATCAGTAATAAATGGACTAAAATGAAATCAAAAAGTTTGGCCCCTGTGTCAGTACCCATAATGTTGGCATTCCGTCGCTGTATATTCGTTGAGCGAGAAAAGGACGAGCTTCTGATGCTCCTTAATTCCTTAATACATATGCACTTGTACCCCAAGGTCCAGAAGTCCAAAGGGAACAAAATTAAAGTTGGAAAAAAGACTTTTGTAATTTTACTTGACTTTTTTCTGCTCTGCAGCCGCACCAGCTGTTGTGCTTGTCAAACGAAGGTGGGCTTCCTAAACGGCTTCCTAAACAAAGGGTTCATCCTAAACCATAGCCCGTCCCATATTCAAAAGGATCAAAGTCATCCCATCTGTTCGTTTATCATCATCTCTCATTTCAATTAATTATTTTTTCAATAATGCCTTTAAATCACTTCTATGTTATGTGAAAACACCAGCAAGCTGAGTGCTTTACCCGGTTACGTTAAAGTATATTTGAACTTCTATTTCATTTAATAAGCATTTCTATTAGTAACGCCCACTTAACACATTATAGATTAAAAAACTATTATTTGTCTATAAAAAGTATACAGACTCACCGCCACGTTATGGAACCATCTGCCCGTCGCGATATTGTCGAACCAACAATCTGGGGTACTTCAAGAGCGTACCACTTCCTAAAAGGCCAGCAACGCAATCACGAGCTCGCAGCCACGTGAGTGTCAATGCATGGTGTGCCTCCTGCTCGTTTGCCCCGTCTTCTATAAAAAATACTTCTGACTACTTAAATTATATTTTAACTTACACGTGTAACTATCTTTTAAATCCATTTGCATTTATTTATCTAAGTAGCAGAAGAAAATTTTAATTTAACTTAAATGTAAAATGAGGAAAACCATTGTTATATTATTCAAAATTTTGGATTAACTTTTAATATATTCCAAGTTGTTTTTTGTAATTTTTCTTTTACATTTTAAAATATTACATTGTTGAGATCATGCTAACAGACGAAACAAATTAAGTAAGTACCAACCTACGCTAGTTATGCTGAGATAGTTATACTAAAATTAGAAGTCTCGTAGTCAGAATCGTCTTCTTAAATTGTTAACGCCGGGAACACACGGGACTACATTATTAAATTTTAAGTACTTATTAAACTTTATCGCTTAGTGCAAATCAGGCACTTAAATTAAGTGATACACTATAGTGATAAAGGAACGTGTGCTCCTATTTCACCATATCCACCGGTAGTATAGTTTTATTTCATCGTTGAAATATGAGATACTTGTGATGCATTTGTTGGAGCATGGTGTGATGGTTGCTCTTTAAAACGGTTCAGTAAAACCTTATTTTAAAGGGTGGCCATTGTCTTGCCAGTTCTTCTCGTTCGCTCGGCAGTAAATCATTGTTTATCTAGCATGAATAAAGTTATTTTTGATGTATGTACGTAAACTACTTGTATCGTTAAAAAGTGCTGCGAATTCCGGCTGCGTGTAATATAGTATGGTATCTGTTTATAAATATAGTTTATCAGTGCTAGCACAGACTATAAATACATTACCTTGGGGCTAACTGACCCTGTGTAATATTCAGTACCGATTCATAACAACAATTGTCTTATTACGAAAATTCATTATGGAATATGCCCAATACAGCAGTGTTCATAGCCGAGCCCCTAAGTCGTTATTAACAGACGTCATTCCTAATGTCGTAGTACCAAACTAGTTTTTTTTAAAAGCCAGTATTTATAATTTATACAAAGTCGCTTTCATATCGCAAGTATTCAAGACTCCACTCGAAACATAATAATTTATTTAAGATGTTATTGGATAAAGTATAATGATAATTAGCATTAGTAATTGTCTATGGTGACCTATGTAATTTTTTATAGAAGTGGGGGCAAGCAAAGTCGCCGCCCATAGACAATCACGTGGCTGGATTTTATTATTAAACAACACAGTTTATTTATTATACAATTGCTTATACTGAACGTCATTACAAAGCGGCACTTCTAATGAATAATCTAACAGTATATGTTGAATATAAATTTAAAGTAATGTTAATCTAGATAAGTTAAGTGTGTCGTGAGCTGTTTGCCCTTTATCGCTTACTTGTTTGTGTGTGAAAATAGATCTAATCATAGTATATTTAAGATTGATACTGAATTTTATAAGCAAAAGTTGCATTAGAATGTCTTTTTCCGTTATAAACAAACTTTACAAATATGCTATACCGAGTTAATTTATATATCCCTTAACATACCACTACTGTAAAAATATAGTAAGGGAGTGGTTATGCATATAAACTATAATGAAAGAAAGAAATTATTTGTATATACACACACACACACACAATTTTCTCAATAACTGGTGTACACATAGTGTGGTATTTCTTATTTTTATATGAGGGATTATATAGTATTTTGTTTTTTTATATAATTGATTGCTTAAATGGAGGCACCATCCTTGTGCATCCAACCTCAACAAAAAGCATTTTCTTAAAAATTCAATTTGTTTATTGTTAAAAAAATATAAGTATTACATAGGTCATTTACCATCACACTAGGATTCCATTCCACGTTATATATATCTTATCATGTGTATCTTAATTAAGCTTAAGCATAGCTTAATTAAGAATACCAGTCACTTCTTACCACGCACTAATGTTAGTCGTTGTAATGTTCAATACCAGTGTATTTGTCTACTAATGACCTTATATTTATTGATAAGGCAAGAATAATTATATTTTAAGATTTGAAATATGTCGTTAAGAAAATGTTTACCTAGTTGAGCAAATATGCAAGACATTAGGAATGTTAAACCGGTTAATCTCAAACTTGATACCGCGTCCCACGCAAACCCCAATCCGTTAAACAACTAAAGAAGCTTACTAGACAATTAGTAATCGATTAAGTACAATTCATCGTAATGATGTATCATTTATTTATTTATTCACACTTTGTTGCAATATATTAGTTTGTAAGAGCAACGGGCGGCCCTATCGCTAATAAGCGATTTCTACCAAACAACCATCATGTAGTCGGTCACATTTTTTTTTACTAAAACATCAGCTTTTTTTCAAGATACGACGTATATAGGACATACAATATTACGAGTTGTAACAACACAACAGCTGGACATCCTGTATTTAACAGTTCGTTGTTGGGAGGCTATATGGCCTCCCTACAATATAGCCTTCTAGTGGTCTTTCACGGGAGATAACACTCGAAATATTTTTTTAAAATTAGAGCTGGTTTCACCGTTGACTCGGTCTCCATGGGTTGAGGTGTCCATTGGCAAATACGTTTGTACTCCTATACGGAAAAAGGACCGGATACCTTGTAAGCCGGGTCTCTATAGACTAACCCGGATCTTCGACCGGCTCGTTTATACCCTTAAAAAGTACAATCTATGAGCCTCAAAGTTAACTTAACCGGCGAATGTACTATACTTATCTATTTTTTCGTTTATGTACGTGCTGTACAACGTGCTGTATAACGAATCTTATGTAAACACATGTTATTTACAGATATTTGTAATTTAGCTTGTCGGCTGAGGGTTCTGTAGATATTTGTAGACAGCCTGTATATTTTTATTTTTCACGCCTTGACGTGGCTACATGAAGGCATAGAAATTGGTTCAAAAAGGTTTCGTTTAGGATTTGAGACAGTGATAAGGGTTCCACGGTTTCCTTCACAGATCCCTAATGTAAGGTGTAATGAGGCGAAACGGTCATTGACCCCATTTAGGTAAATAACTCACCTGACAGTGAAATTTGAATGTGCCTCACGTGTATCGTAAAATAAAGTTACTAGAATATAATAAATAATAAAACATAATTTTTAACGATGATTACATTACTTAACGTCTTTTGTCGGTAAGGTTACGTAAATAATTAATCTCTTCTCTTCTATAATTAATGTACGACGTCATTACTTTTATTTTCTCTTCTCTGTCCTTTTTAATCCTACCTCAAACTTGAACAGCACAACATAAAATAGGATACTGT
Source organism: Leptophobia aripa (assembly GCA_951799465.1). NCBI lineage: Eukaryota > Metazoa > Arthropoda > Insecta > Lepidoptera > Pieridae > Leptophobia > Leptophobia aripa. The sequence goes on from OX637281.1 coordinate 2,671,672, forward strand.
GAGCACATTATAATGAACGATATTAAATAAAAACAAATATATGTCTAGTCGATAAATTATATAGATAAAAGATGTTTTAAATATAAATTCCAAAATAGTTGTTGTAGTCTGTATAACACAGAACACTACACTACTCTGTGAACGAAGCTACAACGAGTTTTAGGCGACAAAAAAAATTTCGCGCGATGTATAAAAATGTAATTGACCTTATACCTTTCCTACGTAATATGATCAAAAGGAGGCTTTCTAAAAATTATATTTATAGGATAGGTTAAGTTAAAAAGGGACTATACATATTACTTTTACTTGATAAAGATTGGATTATTAATGATGAATTGAAAAAAAATGTATCATTAAGAATAAAAGCTAATAGATTTCGCAACAATAAAATTAAGAAATAATAATAAATAATTTTAAATTAAGTTTATTACAGAAATAATGCGGTAAAGTTTTAAATCAATATTATAATTGTACTTGTTACAGGTTGACATACGTGCTATCTATTGAAAGTCGTATGTAACACGTAAAATACTATTTCGTTTACACTATCGCAGTACCGCTATGCGATGCTAGATGTCGCTATACGAAGTTTCTGTCTGATAATCAGAATTCGTATGTAATATTTAAAAAAAAAATACATAAACATTTCGCCTAAAATTTCACTGCTTTTAAGCAATTAATTCTTTGGTACTATTGATCTGTCTTAATTTAATATATATACAGACAATGTTGGTATAAAGTTCGCTTTATTGGGCGTTGACCTACTAAATTGTTCAAAATAAATCTACCCGTATCCCTACCGTGTGACAGCACAAAAAAGTATTCGTAGTTTTGGGTCTAAAAAGGATCGTTTTCACTCACAAATACCATAGATAACAAACGGAACTGAACGTCTCTTGTCCGTACTACATAAGATTTTAACTAAATTTAGTTATAAAAAAATATAGACCTACCGATGCTGTGTGCGGATGTAACCAGATAAATAAGTGACAATACCGACAATTGTCATTATTGTCATCAGTTCCTATAAGTCTGCGCGCGCGCATGTGAACGTAGTAGCGATCGCGAACGTGTTGTGATATATAAATTATAAAATACTTGTGTAAAATATCTGGTAAGTTTACATATTGTGTGCAAATATGATTTTATTAAGGTATTGTTATCTATTATATAAGAAATGTTAAGAAACACGAAAAATACATAATACATTTATTTTATTTGTAATGATATATAGTTGTATGATTCTTAACCTAAACTAGGTTAAGAATCTATAAATGTGCTTTTCTCACGAATAACATGAAATTAACAAAAAATAAACTAAATATTCCGTTAATATTATTGTGAAAGTGCTTACTACCCTCCATTATGAGAAGAACTGGCAAGAAATCCGCTGCTCTCATAAAATAAATATTTCCAATACACGATTAATTCAATTTGCAAAAGCATTGTCAGAATACTCAAGTCACACTGTCCCTATGCAGAGCTAATGCTCATTCCAAGGATTTTTTTGTTGTGTTGTTATATACATTTTTTTATAAGGTCAATGACCTTTATATATATATATATATATTTATCATGACCATGATATATGATTGTTTTAAAAAATAACCAATATAAATACCAACAAAAAAAATCGGTTTTATTATTTTTACGATTAATTAACAAATATTTAAGAAATAAAAGAACAATTTTTCATTAATTTTTAGTGAATTGTAACGAAGTTAACTATTGTATGTTATAATTGTAAAACCTAAAATGACTTATAATCAAAATTTATGTAATTTCTGAAAAAACCATTTAAATTATTTCTTATGGTAAACGTATGTTAAAAATATAAGACTTTAACACATTTTCAATGCCAACTTTAATAATTCTTTATTTATCACGTTTGGCTTATTTTAAAATGAAATTTGACTTTTTTTATAAATTCAATATATGGTCTTAAAGTGTCATAAAATTTAAAAAAAAATGAGCACCAAAGGTAGTCAAAAAAAATCCAAAAGATTTTGAAGGCATAAAAAGGCAAGTTAGACAAAGTGAATGATACAAATACATCTCAAGATGAAGATAACTCCCTAGATCCAACCCTAGTTGACTCATTCTTTAACTTGACAAATGTAGGTATTATATTGTTAACTAATTGATATGTTATTGGCATAATTATCGTACAATGCTTAAGGAAATAGGTAATAATTAGTACTATTATGTTCCTTTTATCTATAAATCTTAATATATTTCACAGAACATACACATACGTATTTATACATATGTGAAACCAGTCTCGGTATTGTAATAAATGACCTACTTATCATAAGATGGATTTGAATATTATCCGGCTTATAGTAAGCCTTCGTCTAGGTTGACATAGAAACTTATTTATTTATATCATTGCCACATAGATCCGTATCAAATATCATTTGTCTACATTAAAAAAATCTACGATTATTCCAAAATCAACAAACTCAGCTGGTTCCACAAAATGTACTTTCTTCGTAATTAATTTTGAGTTCTATCCCAATTCGAAATGGGACTCAGGACTCACTAACTTGCCTTAAAGCATAACTGTGCTGTAGATCTGTAATCTGACAAACAACAAACACCATACCTTATGTTTTATTAGCCCTGTTTTAGTGTCCCCACTGCTGCGTTCAGGTGTAATATAGAATCAAAATTGAAATCACTGTTATAACAATTTTTTGTGTATTATATAGTATTTGCAATATATCTTATATTTTACTTCTCCTTTTGTGTCTGTGTTAAGGTATGTAACTTTAAATTAATAGATTAATTTTGTTTTGTATTTCTTCCCGTGGCGTTTTTGTTTTTCTGTTCTTGTGACTGTGTATATAACATATTTTAACTGTGAAACATGTTTTAGGGTGCCCCTGTAATTTTGTCATATATCTATTTCTTTTATTGTATTGATTTCTTTTGACTACATCAAAATATTATTTCGTTTAGAATATATTGATATTATTATCTCTTTGTTATTATGGCTCCAGAAACTTTATTGAACAAATATAAATTAAAAATAATAATAATATTGTTGTTTTTATATCATTTAATATATTAAATGTTAATTATATAATTTAATAATAAAGAAATAATAAGCTGGTAGTCTGTTATAGATACGTGCAAGCAATTTTACATCTAAATGTTTACGGATTTCAAACTTTATTAAGTAGTTTAAATATATGGGTATAAATTAGTTGGGTTTGAATTGTTTTTTTGTTTATGTACGTTTAGTTCCAAAAATTAAAATACATAGCTTCCACAGTAAGTGATCGTATTTATACGTTAAGTGCACACAGTAAAAAGTCAGTCAAGTTAAATGAATACATAATTGTATCTACCAAGTCTCTATTTACTCAAGTATATGAAGCGAATAGGATATCAATATACGTAACTGCGAGTATGGTATCACGCGGTTTCAATTACACTCCGCTTGCTAACTGGACGACGCATACAACGTCATTAAATATTTTCATGATACTTGCTATACACAAAGATTTTAAATAAAAAAACAGTATATTTGGATACTATGTTTGTGCTTCTAATTTATCTAAATTTGGATTAGGTGTATGATGTTACTGCCATCAATTAAAATAGGTTTTAGATATAACACCGTAAAGGTTTCGCATTTAATAAAATATGTGTTCTATTTTTGAAAATATTTTCTTAGTAAAATTACGTATTTCTGTGTCGTTATTAGATTACGTGAACCCCGTGTCTCATTCTTAATCACATTTTAGTTAAATTTTAAACAACAATATATATCCCATAAAATAAATCATAAAAACTTAAGTCTGGTACTTCTGACCTTGAGTTTTTTAAATTGAATTAAGTGTTTATCTTAATTCTTTTTTTTTCATTAATTTATGTGTATAATATGTTTCGATTTCATATAGATCGAATTAGATGGAGACAAAGTCTAAAAGATACTTTTTTTGTTATTATTACATACCAATGTAAAAGAGTTAAAAGAAAGTTTTTCTTTAGTTCAAATTTATGTATAATCTTAATTCGGATATCTTAAAGGTAGAAGGGGTTATCATCATGAAGTTAATACATAGTAAATAAAATTAATTAATTTTATCGTTCAATCATTTTATTAATCATACCAAAGCTTGAATTTGCTGAAGAAACTGCACTTTGTAAAGAGAGTTCATTGACCCGTTGAATTCGTTTAAATTTTAATAAGTATTCGCATTTTCAATAACATTTTAACCTGACGACTCGATTGACGCAATGGGTATGGTAACATGCCATTAAGAACAGAGGGTTAGTGCAATGGTGGTAACCAAGCCATGCCATGACGAACTGAAGGTTTGATTACGGATAATAATAATAATAATAAGCCTTTTTATTTCCATATCCATAAGTTACATTGCAAATGTTGTTAGTAAAGTGAAAGTGAAAATGAGAATGTGTTAGTTTTTTTATTTTTATATCTAATGATAATTTAGGATATGGATCCCTTCTTGGGTGAAGGCCTCCTCCATCTCTTTCCAGGTCTCTTTCTTGTTGCCTACGGTCATCCATTCTTTACCTCCTATTTCCGCTATGTCAACAGCTCACCGTCGGTTTGGACGGCCTACCTTCCTTTTCCCTGCCGGTCCTTTCCATGATGTTGAATGTATTGTCCATCGGTCATCGGTGTAGCGTGAAATATGTCCAGCCCATTGCCATTTTTCTTCTTATGTCTCTTGTCTTATGTTTCATCTTTTGTCTTATGTCTATGCTTCTAATTTTTTGTATTTTTTTTATTTTTAGCCTATCGATTTCCGATACGGTCAACAATTATGTGACGGACTGTTGGCTGTGTGTTATAATATGTACAGTAGTTTATCAATTGTTTTGGAACACATAATACAACATATAAACCGCTTAATTTGAAGGTAACCGACAGTGTAAAAGGTTCTGATAAATAAAAGAAATGTCCGTACGGTATTAGCAACATTGTCGATCATTAAATCCATACACCTGTTACTGGAATCGTAAATTATTCCGAAAACATGGTACCAAAAAACAGCAACGACATCGACAAGCAATAATTTACACTCAAGGCTAAGTATCCGATAAATAAAGCAACATTATGTCGTATTCAAAATAAATATTTCTTATATCGAGATGATTTAAATCATTTAACCCGCCCCTTGTTATAATCGGTATGGCAACTGATGTCGTAGTTTATACAAAAAAACCTGTCATTTACAAAATTACCGGGTAACGCAAATGCCACACGTCGAAAATTAATCAGAAAAAATTTCGTGCCCTTGTAATTTCTCTCATTGCTGTCCTACATATGAAACGATAATTATCTTTTGTTAAAATCTTTTAAGAGTGAGGTAAATTAAAAATAAAATATAGCTGTAGACGTCATATTTATAACACTGTTATGGTCAGGTCTCTATAACATTATTATATAAAAAACAATTTTTGAACCTTTCGTGTATATATATTTATAAAACTTATTATGCAGAGCGTATTACTATCGTGCAATCAATATCAGATCGCATTTGAGAGTGAGGTAAATTAAAAATAAAATATAGCTGTAGACGTCATATTTATAACACTGTTATGGTCAGGTCTCTATAACATTATTATATAAAAAACAATTTTTGAACCTTTCGTGTATATATATTTATAAAACTTATCATGCAGAGCGTATGTAATATCGTGCAATCAATATCAGATCGCATTTGAGACGGATTGTTGTCCATTGAAGTCGTATAGGCCATAATTAATATTCATAAGCGTAAAAAACTTATTTATTTGATGAATATTTTACATATTTAACAAAATGTGTTTTTTTTTTAAATTAATTTTGTTCATAAAAGGTTGTTGGTTGTTTTTGGTGGTGGTTTTTCTAAATACAATGATATCACTTGAAACCGCCAAGGTTTGTACATGATATTGTCAGTGCAGCCGGTAGAGTAATGTATGCACGTAAAATGTATTAGTTGTTTATACATTGTTTTCTATACGAAAAAAGCTTTTTTTTATATTGGTGCAACTTAGATCCCCAGGTGGCAGGCTATTAAATAGCCACACCAGGACGTACCTGGTTGTTCTCTCTCAACCTTGTTCGCTCGTTATGCACAGAGCCGAACTTTCGTTATAGCTATAGTGCAACCTGTTTTGTAATTTCGAACTAGTGTAGACTAGATAGTTTATATTTTTAGGCTAGCTTAGCCCTGTGTCCTTTGTTTTCAAATAAAAATTTCTTGATAGGTGTTTTACATCGTCCCCACATCAAAAGACATTATATTTATACTAATGTTAAATACACGCTACTGATTTAATTCTGCGCTTCAATATGTACAATAAAACATTCCCGCCTTCAATAAAGAATGCAAGTGTAAAATAACAATTTTCCACAAGAATTCATACATGTTTCGGTGTCGAAAGGCTGTACCTAAACTGTCAATCATCTGGTCAACACAGCCTTTCAAAAATTACGGCTGCATTTATTTGTTTTTTGTGAAATTACACACTTGTGAATAAATTTTAAGGCCCCGTAAAAATTTTGAGGAAATTCAAGTTCTTGCGGCGGGTCTTGTGACGCATAAAGTCCACTCCTATTGCAGTAGCTAAATTTAAATTATATTTCATACTTAATATTTCTAGATATATTTTTGAAATTATAATGTACACATATTATTTGAAGATCACATAAAATGGGTCTTGTAAATAAAGACTAATACGTGTTAATGGACATTGCAAATTGAAATCTAAATTATTCATTAGCCTAAAGTCTAGATCGTTATATTAAATGATCTGTATGCAGGCAAATCAAATAATGTAATAATAGTTTCATCTATGCACTAAAGAAGTGTATATAGTAAGCGATGCGATTGATATTAGATAACCGAATTCAAATGGCATAGCTGTATCAAGGATACCGCTTTTAAAATGTCCTGTTTTGCTGAATCTCGGTAATCAAATCGTAATCTAAGTCTAAACGGACCTCTTAGATTAGCGGTTTATAATATTTATAATGCTCACCTAAGTTTTATTAATGTTAGCATTTATCTTCATTCGACAGTACAATGATGCAATACCAGGTTGTGAGTCATTAATCAATATGTGTTTGAAGAATAATGATAGTCTGTCAGTTATCAAATTGCATCAAACACCATTCACCTGTCATGTGCTGTTTTGACGTGTCGGGAGTGATCTGATTAAATGAACCGATTCATATCGCACCTTCAATGTCAGATATGTCATGCTGAGTTTGGTTTTCAATGCGGTTTGAGTTCATATCTCATATTTTTGATTACGGTCAATCTTTCTAGTTAGACTTACTTTATATTATCCGTGTTAATTAATTACGACAGATGTAATGAAAAATTCATGTTTCTAAACTTTTTGTAAAAAATTGACTACATATTTAATAAAAAAAAATAACTTGTCAAATTGACTCTATATTAACTGCCAGTTCCCAAACCAAGGGAGAATAAAAAAGGGAAGGAAGAGCTGGCAAAAAAAACTCTTCGCCTGTCCTTTAAATCAACGAGCATGCTTTAGAGCAACTTTGAGAACAACCCGCAAAAATACAGTACACTGAGACTAATCCAAGAAAAAAAAAACATTATTATAAAAAAGTACATTACTTGTAAACATGTGTACATTACTAACAGTGTATTATAAATTTTCGTAAACGGTAAGATACATCTGCGTCTTACGGCCATACAATTTTAATACGTTTCAAACTCTGAACGTATTATTTTTATAGAATTTGCCTGTGTGTATGTAAAATATTAATATTCAATTTAAGATAGTTAAAGATGCATCAATCGATATAAAAGCAATAGCGTATATTGGCTTAGTAATGAGTGACATCAAATGGAAGTTATATCATGGAAACGTATCGACTCCATAAATACGAAGAAGTCTGAAGGTCGGTATCACACTTCAACTAAATAGCTCCATAATTTTTATAATATAGCACTAAATTGGCCTGAATACCTTAACTTGCCTTGTTCAATTATTTAATGACCACTACGGAAGCACCTTATTTGTCGAACGATCTATTGAAGTTGGATATAGGCGACGATTTTATATACGTCAACACACCTGTCGCCAAGAAAAATCGAATTTTCGACTCATTTTCTTCCAATAATTTGTGTATGTGGATTTGATGAGTTATCATAACGTGTTTATACAATTTTTTTACCTCGATTGGATATCTAGATGTAATTTATTGAAATAAATTAACAGACTAGAACATCCTGTACACATATTAAAGCACAGACGGCCAGTTCGTCACCCCACCACAAGATTGTTAAAATAGTCGCCAGCCAATAAAGATCAATTACTCTTAATTTTAAATACAGGCGATTTAACTCTTCGCGTCATACGAAGTCATGTAACTCATCTATAATGCATCTACGAACGAAACCAGCATGTATTAGACCCTTAGAGACGCGTAAGGCATACAAGGCCTTTGGTTACTTAGGATCTAGTTGATCTAGGATTTAAGGGTCTGGTATTAATTTTATTATATGTTAGAGGCGGAACGTAACATAGGGTTGTCAAATCCCGTTGAATTTGTCATACGCGTGTAATATTTAGGTACATTAAGTGTGAATATAAACTTAATCAGTGCCTACGAAGATGACCAAGGTCATTAAAGGGTTGTATATGAAGGCATTTTTATTATTTACATACTAGTATCCTAAGACCCCACATCGGGGCAGAGGGCAGATATGATATTTTTCAATTCTTTTCTGTCTGAAGCATTTCGCCTAAGCACAAGTATTTAAAGGCATTTTTATTATTTACTTACTAGTATGCTAAAACCCCACATCTGGGCAGAGGGCAGGTTTGATATTATTTTCTGTCTGAATCCTTCGCTCAAGTATATGGAGACATTTTTATAGTCATATAAGATATCTCCATAACACCGTCCATGGTTACCAAGTACATACTATAACATAATTGTACATGCGACAATATACAGTTGTGTTGAATTGAATCTAATTGAGAACCATCTAAAAATAACCCGAGAAACGAAGCACTCGTTATAAATATGTTGAACTTTCAAGCCACAGAATGTCATCATATCACATGGCTGGATGGAATTAGATAAAGAAACAAATAAAATTAAATGTTCAACATTTAAAAAAGCGGTTTATATACCATAGACATTTTACAAACTTTCGGTCTTACTCATAAAAAGTTATAGACTTTAAACTGTTCTGTAACTCACATCATTAAGTTATAGAGACGCGAACCCTACTTTAGAGTATACAGTATTATAAATATGATATCGCTACAGCTGATTATGACGAAAAATATTTATCTTGATATAGTTGCTAAGTACATTGTAATCCGAATCGTGGCTCACAAAATAAAACATCACGACACCTATGTGTTTTGAAACATACTAGTGTCTTTAATACAATTTAAGTAAAATGTCATTAAATTAGTATTTCATAACAATTTTTTTTGTTTATTTTATACTATATACTTGGGTTTATTGCCGGGAAACAAATGTCTTTGTTCCTATTTATAAAAAAGACAAAGAACGTTCTTTACAGTGACCTAATTCATAACTTTAGTTAGTTATGATACATTTATATACAAGACAGTCATCGTGATGACGATATAAAATGGCCGGAAAATCATCGTAATAAATTTAAATATCCTTATAGCTCGTACAAATTTGAAAACTTAATGTATGTTCAATAAACATAAACCAGCTGGTCCTACTACTAGGCACCATAAAGTTGAAACCATAAAGCGCAATGTGTACGCCTCTCTAATAAATTCCCAGAAACTTGTTAACTTTTTCAATTATTCCTTAGTAATTGAAAAAGCTTAAACTTCCTTTAGTTATAAAGTAGCTTTTATAAAAGGTGTTTAACAAGTTATTTTGACAATATAAAATATTACTATTTGCTCCAAAACTAATTGGGATCATATTCAAAACGATTCAAACCCAGTATACTGAATAAAAAGATTTGACTTCAATACGTGACCTTATCAATATTGAAATTAATTAATTTGTGATACAGCTAAACTCAGTTTCTTCTCAACTGCTATTTGCATTTAAAAACTATAATATTGCATATTTGTAAAATGACCAACTCAAGGGCTTTACTAACCTCGACATAACGATAAGAGGGTGTGGTCATTGTAGTTATGAATAAAAATAGAATTGACTAAGCAAACATGGTTTTTGATTTTAAACCCAACATCTGAACTTTACTTAAATTATTATTACAAACCCTTACTCAAAATCTTTAATATGCACAACGTGTACTCAAAATATCTTTATTCAAGTAGGTCATTATAAAGACATATTTAAATCAGTCATTTTTTACATTACCACCGGTTCAGAAGCCGGCGAGAATCTGAAGCAACTCTTTAAAAATACAATTATATCACATGATTTAATCAAACTTTAACTGTCCGATACCGATTTATTTGAAGCACATTCCAAGGATATTTATCCTCTAAATATTATTTAAATGTATAGTAGTAGTAATATCTATTATAGATCCTTCATGTGCGAGTATGGTCGTGGTCATAGTTTTAGATAGGTACATATAAATTTCACGAAAATCGATCAAGTCGTTACGGAGGTGATCAACAACAGTGGATTTAATATATTAGACTATTACAATTTAAATCAATATAATGTAACATATATTGGTTAGAGTGCCATAAGTTATAGAGATTTATCTACACAATTCTATAACTACATAATAATTGACAAGACATATATTCAAGTACGTGTTATTCCGTTGCAAATATTTTATCTATTTTAAACGATTCATTCGATTTGAATGTAATTACTGTCAATAGATCAGTTTGTTTAAGACTTAATGCCAATAAAGTTAATTGCGTAGAAAACTTATTAGTTCATTCAGTGTATTAAGTTGTAAGGTGTCATATAAAATATGGATTTCTGTTTGTTTTTAAGTTTAATTGTTTTCACTTAACAAACGTAAAAACAGGAAGGCAGGTACAATTAGTCTTTGGTGTAATTAAAAATATAAAATTACAAAAAGAGAACTTACCTACGAATGAAGTTTAATTTTTGAAAATTTGAAAACGTATCAAGTACTAACAGGGAATAAATGCATCAAGGTTGTACACAACACACACCTATAGTAATTTTCTAAGGTCCTTACACGTCATATTAATATGTTAATGCCAACCTTACTCTACTTAAAGTGGGTGTCTTAGTTCCGGTAGGCGTAAATATATAATATGGTATACGTACACAATCGTACGTAGGCAGTGGAAATTTCAAAGGTTATTTACAATCTATACTAATATTATAAATGAGAAAGTACTCTGTATTTTACGCTTTAAGCTTAAACTACTGAACCGATTTCGGTGTAATTTTGTACGGAGATAAACTTAACGTATGAATGTATATGAAATCTTTAAAATGTATGTATGTTAGCACTAACGCAAAATATACTTATTAGATATTACATAATTGTTAGGTATAAGTTATTTAGTAGGTATATTCGATAGGTCTGAGAATCAGTCGTAACATTTAAACCTTAACAAAACTAACAATTTTTATTCGCTTTTACAATACATTTTTACTCCTATTATTTTTAAATATCGAATGAAACTGCTCACAAGTCGCAGACAATTGACAATTGACATTTGGGTTTGACAATTCGTAACGTACATTAGTTACTGAACTGTCACAACAATAGCAATATTAACTCGGAGAAAAAAAATTCAATGAGCACGTAATATTTATTCGATTAGCCTTTTTGTCCCATGTTTGGTTATAAATTCCGGAAACCTTGAACTGTTTCTGTTGATAATATTTATGGTTTATATTGGACGTGTGCCTGCCGTCTCTTGTCGTTGGAAGATTTTCTTTATTTGTTCAGTTGAGTTGAGATTTTCTACGGTTTGTGACGTCAAAGGATCCACGTGTATGAAATCGGAAAACGGACATTATATCAAATTGAATTGATGTCCGTAGTTTGCAACTAAATGTCATTTTAATACAAAAAAACGAAAAACACTTGAAATCAATCTAAACAAAGGCTTGTTACTGTATAGTTTTTTTTAAATAGACCAATGTAGATATAATTTTATGGCTAAGAATAACCACCGTCCATGGTTACTTTTAGTTTTGTTCTAGACACCGCGTGGTCAAACGAATGACGATTAAGCCTTTTTGAAATAATGTATGCTTTTTATCTCTTGATAACCGAGGAGGAAATGCTTTAAGCATTCCCCGCAACCTAAAAGTCAGTGGTCCCACATACTCTACTCACTAACCAGGAAACCTCTACTACTCAGACGACCGGTGAGCCCAATAAAACACTACTCGGATGTAACTCATGATTCCGCATATGGAGACTACTATGGTCGCGTTTGCATTCTACCAAAGGCTCTGCGGGTTTAGTTTCTGACCACCCTAAATAAATGTCCTATGGAACTGGGAAGAGAAGATTAACTCGTCTCCTACGCTGTCTTCCTGTCGGGTTTGTGGAGAAGCGTTCTCTCAGACGCCTTTATAGACATTAAACTTTTACAATAAGACACTACTGAGTTCCACATTTCACTTCTACCCAATATTTTTTAATGACAACGGGTAGACTAAGGTCATGCCCAATCACCGAGGCTAGATGACACCTATGCTGTGACCATCTAGGATATTCCTCTAGCCGTGCCGTGCCGTCTCCTGCACCGCACCACACTCACTTCATTATCTCAGATATTGGAAGGATGCTAATATGAAATTTTATTAGAGGATACTTTGTATTACCCTCAATCTTATCCATAAATCTGAACCGTGAATAAAAATAGTCTGTTATCAACAAAGGAATCGTGGATCTGCCGATTGCAAGAATATGATGCTGATAAGGTGATTAACATCTACAGATGAGATGTTTTTATATTTAATATATAAAAACGTAACGCTTAATGCTTTATAGAACACCTGTTGAGAAATATTTTAATGTTTTTTTACAGGTTTATCCCTGATTAGTTGAAATGGCGCGTACAAAGCTCTTTGCACCAGTCAAATTATATTTTAAGTATACTTTTATATTGAATAAAAATATTTTGAGTTTGTGGGTTGCCTGGAAGAGGTCACTTATGAGCGATAAGGCCCGTTGCTGTTATATGTATTAACATCATCTACTGCTACTGTTTATGTGAAATAAAGTGTGAATAAATAAAAAAGCGTAGTGCTGTGAAAGACAGTTACTAATTTTATAATTAATAAAAGACTTACTCATCGTAAATATATAAATATTAATCGAGATTAAAATCACTTAAAAATCTTATAAGAATAATAAATCGAGATAATTTTTTTTATCAACATTATCAAATCAAAGTGAGTGTAGTAATTTCAAAAATGGAATACACAATCATACATTGATAAATACCTTGTTATGTAACAACGAAGATAAACAATTTAATCTATTCCAAATAGCCAATTAAGTTTTTTAAATGCTTGTTTTAATAATACAAAAATGTTTGATTTACTTCATAACTTTGTGCTCATATCTTATCATATCTTTGAAGTCCCCTAACCTCTCGTTGAACACTAGTTACACAGAAATATATTTAAACACTTTCAATTTCACACAAACAGCTTATAACAACTATCGTTCCCTGATAAAATTACCCAAAAAACCTCTTGATTATACACTATTTACATTTAACACTTAATATTTGCATAAAAACAAAAAATACTATGTTTCTAAACATAGTATTTTTTGTCTCTGTTGTAACCACCCATCAACAGGGATGCAGGTAAAAACGTTTCTTTAATAAAATGTCTGAACTTGTATAAATGCTAACGCAACTGGTGAATTACAATATAATACAGTTAACCAAATGTTTACAAAAACATTTGTTCATTAACAAGATAATCATACTGATAGCATTTTGTATTGTTACAGGGCGTCGCCGAGGCACGCGGGGCTGACTGCCGAAGAGCTATCACACACTCCGCCGACAGCAGTCGCGACGCACGCGCACCAATACCCACTCACATCCTGCCAATCCCAATTGCCACGGACACAGTGCAGTGCAGTGTAACGTTTAACTCTTAAAGTTATAATCCTAGTGATTAAAGTTCAGTGCTCGCTAGCCGAGTGAATGCGCGTCTGTTTCGACACCCTCTGCTTCGGATCGTCACAGCGAACAGCTGGTGACGATGAGCCGAGGGGGATAATACATACAGGTGGAGGTGCGCTTACCACGGCGCCCACGGTTAACGGCGACAGGCGAGCCTTAGACGAGACATATAGAGAGGAGTTGAACGGTATAATGGGGACCCCGAATGCGACGAATTTAGAGTCGGAGAATTGTGTCACTAACGCAGCTATGTCGAACGACATGGCGCCGCTAATCGAGAGGATAAGGGAATTGGAGGCGTTGTTGAAACAGCGCGATCAAGAAATGTTGGAATTGCGCTCGCAATTGGATAAACTCCAGAGCGTGTTTCCGTACCAGCAGTTCACACGCGGCTCTAGAGCGCCAAGGAAACAGAGAGCCCAGGGTATTTCGGCTGAGCCGCAGAACAGTTCGTCGCTCCAAGATTTGGCGCATCAGACGTTTCCTATCTATGACAAGAACGAGACGTAAGTACCAGTTTGTTTATCGCATCTAATCTTTAAAACACTTGTAGGTTATCAATCTCACCCGTATACAAGACAAGTTCCCTTGAAATTAAAGGATTAAACGGCATACATTCATTCTTAAATAAGCCCATTTTTATCAGGAACAAGTAGTATCTTATATCTAAAAGGTTAAAAGGTTTTAGATATCCATATAACAATATGAATCAATACGTAGGACAAGCAAAGCATAGAACTAGGGCAATGCAATTTATCCATTAAGTAGAATTTTCTTATAATTGCTATAGCATTCAAGAAATACTTTGTTGCGTGCACGATAGGTCAACTCAAAAAAGGTTGAAAGTCGAGGAAACAATATACTTTACCAAATGTATGTATATTATTTTTACAGTAGCTAGTTCACGAAATTCTAAAAAATTATCTTATGGGGTTTTAAATAAGTATCGTTAACGGCGTAAAAACAAAAAGAAACAAATATATTTGTTTATCGAATGGAAATACGATGATTTATTAATTATTATCGACATAGAGATTCCAAAAAAAACTTTGAATCCTATAGAAGAACTGGCTTTTGCTCATCATTCAGTGAAACACTGACCTATACAATATGAGTTTAAGCGAAATGACTGATCTCAAAGCCATTTCGTAAATGGACATTCGCGGCTAATGATCATTTCTTGGAAATGCAAACCGATTTTTAATGATCTGAACACAAACAGGACAGTACTGGCCAATGCCAAACAGAAATTATGTTAGATGTAATTAATGTTACTACGTGTCATAGTATGTTTAGTATTTTAATTAAATAGCACTTTAACATAGTAAAGTGTTGTACATACACACTAGTGTTTGTTGACTAACCACAACATTTTTTGTGTACTTTCTATTAACAATCAAATTCGTCCATTGAAACTTGAATAACACATATTAATAATTACAAGATTCATAGGACTTTCAGTTTTTTCTTTACTTTTAGAGTGTTAAAAGTAAACACTCTGAAAGCACGAAGTGCAGCTGTTATTATGCCAGTAACCAATACGGGTTACACCTTTGGGCCCAAAAATAAAACCACGAGTATTAGTGTAAAAAAAAAATATTTATTCACACCAAAAAACACAAAGATACATGTTGCTATATCTTAATAACATACTATTAATAAACACTCCAAATATATATTATCCATCTAAAAATCCCATGAAGATCCGAGAAATCTGTTCATCGGATATATTGAACACGTTTATGATAGACCCTAGTCCCTGTATGGTATATTTAATAAAGTAAATTGCCCAAAGCTGAGAATAAAACTGTTAGTACAAGAGTACAAATACCACTGTACAGTACAAAAGTGATACTTGTACTCTTGTACTATTGTCATTTCGTGTCATGATTTAAATTCGAACTAAATTCAAATTCTTGTATAGTCTGTATTTCGAAATGAATACAAAATATATATACTCTGCGTTCGTAAAGAATAATTATCCTCTTTGAAAATGAGACATTTACATGACATAACTTATAAGAAACATTCGTAATTTAATTTTTTGCGCTCTGTTTGATGTTGGCTCATAAATTTTTCATAGAATTGTATTCCATTTAAATTATTTACGATGAATTTTATATACATTTAACGGTAAAATACAGCGAAGGTTGAGTTAAATAAGGTTTTTATGACGAAGTCAATGTGAACTGCGATTTACACATACATTTTGATTATTTATTTTAATTTTAAATTTGAATCAAGAATTTCTCTACACTATACGATATTTAAATAATCCTAGAAAATATTGAATATAGAAGAAGAGTAACCAAATAGCATTTCATTCATAAAAATACCTTTCTATTTCTTAATAATAAACATGTCTATAAAATATTTTTGTCAGTTTGACGAAAAAATTCTTGGCATCATTTACTGGATAGTTTACGGCGCTCATATGACTGTGAATTGCTTAAACAAATTTCATGTTTTTTGTTAGCAGTCACGAGACTCATTTGTAAATAATGAGATCTTCAATGGCGTCCAATACAACAACAATGATACAAAATATTTATCAACACTAATATCCATTGTTTTTGGCTCCCATTTTCCGAAATTAGACAATTTTGCGAAAGCTATAAACAGGCTTACGCCTTTAGCCTAATAAACCTAGCCAGACTCATTCTATAAGCTTAGAAGCATGAGACTGCAAGCTTCTTGGGATGGCCCGGTTCTCACTTCTAAAAGCCAACAGCTAAAATCATTTTAATGTTATTAAGTCAAATCTGAAGAAGCAACCCATGTCAACCCATGGCTTCTTTATAATGTATTTAGATACATTAAATGTTGTAACATATATACTACCAAAAAAAGGTTTATGCATATAGAAATATTTTCAATCCCCGAACACTTCGTTTGTAATCCTTTTTAAAATAATCAATTAAAAAGATGATATAGGTTTCTCTCGTGTTTCGTTCGCATGTTGATTTGTAAATATATCAAAAATCTAACGATGTTTTGTATCGAGACTGATAATTCGAATGGAATAATAAATCTTTTAACATAGTAGTATACAATATATTTGGTGCTTAAATAAGCACAACGTAAAATAAATAAGTTCATACAAATGTATGAACTTATTTATTTTACGGAAACAAAACAGACACATCACAAAAATTCAATAACAGAAAAAGATATATGACAAAACTACAGAGGCATTTATAAACTCAAAACTCAAACTCAAAATATTTTTATTCAAGTACTTCTTTATAAAGACACTTTTCAATCGTAAATTTTTACACACCGGTTCGTAAGGCAATCATCTAACGTGAAGAACCGGCAAGAAACTCGATAGCTGCTCTTTTAAAATAAACAATTAATACAAAATTGTGTTACTCACAATTATAATAACAAAGCATTGTAAGGCTACTCAAGAATTGAACTGTCCCGATGCTGAGCCAATTGCCGATTGATATATAACATTTAATTATATATATAATTTATAATATAATTGTACGTCAATAAAAAAATATTTATGTGCGCGTATCGTTAAATAACATTAAAGATTATCTGTTTTGTTCTTAATAACCTTTACTTATAAATAATGTAGCGATGGTATAAACTTCGAAATTAAGACATTGAAAACAATCGCGTGAGTATATTTAACAATGAAGGGTTAATTTGTAATATTCTTTTAAATTGGCATATAAACCAACAATCGTCTTAACGACGCTCATAAAGAAAACCGGCAGGTACAAGTCGACTTTATAAAATATTCACAGGTTTTTAATGCGACTTTCCATTGAATGATTATTCATGTATCTAAATAACTCTTAAAGCACTTATGATAAGTTTATTATAATAACCATGCTATTAGGTTAAATAGAGCATTTATGTTTAAGTTACTTGAGGTGACTTATTGAAGAATTTATTTTATCTGTGAAACATGTTTTAGGATGCCTCTGTATTTTTGTCATATATCCTTTTCTGTTATTGTATTTTTGTGATGTGTCTGTTTTGTTTCTGTAAATCTATACTAATAATAAGACAGTAAAAATCGAATGTCTGTACATTAACTTTTTTTCCAAAAAACTGAAAGAAGGCAATTAAAGAAGAGTCATAGAAACCAAAAAAACAATTTTTGGAATTCTTGTCTGTCTGTCTGTCTGGTACGTTATAACTTCAAATTTACTGAACGGATTTGAACGGCACGGTTTTCACAGTTGGATTACGTACAATTAGGAGCGTTGTCAAAACTTTATTTCGTCAAAATCAGTTAAGGGCAAAAGAAGTTATGGTCAATTGAAAATTTACTTCGAGATTGCTTCAAAACTTTAAAAAATATATATATACACATGAACAAGTAGAGTATATTATGTGAAGTACGAGTGTGTGCAATGGTGTTGCTGTGTGAGTGAGTGTGCGAGGTTGAGTCTTAGTTTTTTTTTAAAGAACTTCTACTTAGGCCAAATATATTCAATAGATCGCGGTATTAAGATGCTCCATTGTGTAATGACTACCATGCAGTTCAAACTTTCATTAACGTTTTACCCTATAATTATTTTGAGTTAACACTACCCATACAAACAAGTAAAAGGAAACGAAAGAGACGTTTGTCCGCATCCATTTATCCACCTACATCCTTAACGTTAATGAGGTTTACCTTCTATTATTTGGTCAAACTAATTACCTCACAAGTACGTATAACTTCGTAAGAATATTCTTTCAACTCTTAACCGCTGAGGAGTTTTACCTTCCATGATCAGCTCATCCACATCAGATGACTATCAGAATATAAAATTGTCAGAAAAGTAATTGCCTGTAAGTTAATTTGAATGTTGCCTTCGATTTCCCTGAATCATCGGATCCTGACTACGGGACCAACTTGAAAGTACCCCCTACCGAACAAAATATAATCACGTAAATGGTAAATAAACATCAAGTCCACAGAAACAGAGGATGTTGATAACATTTGTACATGTAAAGCTACATCATCCCTGAATAACACAGGCTATATATAATTCCAATTGTAACAAGATTTTAGCCCGTGTAAGAAAGCCCTGTCGAGATCATTAAAAAACGCTATATACTTAACCAAATTACACGTGGGCGAAGCCGCGGGCGGAAAGCTATTAAATAAATAAAATAAGTGCTCGCCAAGTGTAAAAGTATCGTTATACAGCGAAGAAAACAGGATTTTGGTAACATTCGGTCACAAGGGCGAACTTTTCTCAATGTATTTGAAGTTTTTTTTTGTGTGCAGCTTAGGTTTATTTTAATATGATATCGGAATAAATGATTGCGAATATTTCGGAAATGTTTATGGTTTTCGAACTTCAGATAAACAATTCTCAAAATACCTCTTGCAAGCAGAATTTGGTTGAATAATTTCGGTATTAAGATATCCAGACTTGTATATAGAAAAGTTATGATATAGATGGCTTTATAAATATGACTAAATTTTTCAATTATATTTAAGGTACAAAGTAACCGATAATTTAGCATACACTTACGTTATCGTACTTATTGACGTCAAGGTACACTTATGGAAATTATGGCCCGAAAGTATTATCTCAGAGAAAATTTGGATCACTTTGTTCTTATCAATTCATTGACAGCAATGTTCCAAAAACATTGAATTTTATGGCAAAATGATATATTTTTTATTAAAATATCTAATGTCTGCTTAGAGATTAACACTGGATTTAATATGTTATACATACTTGAATATTTCTTATCTCAAATGTATAATAGAGGAAAAATGAAATGAGGAACGAAAATATTAACGTTTATGATGGTAAACAGAGAGTCGTAAACGTTTTATCATTTTTGTGAAAACGAGGTTTGTTGACGGATGCAATTTTACTATAAATGTCTGGTTTAAAAAACCACGGTTTGGATTGTAAGCTGCAAAGTTGACCTTCTAAACTTTGCAGCGAACAATCGAAAGCTCTACGGCCGATTTTATTAAGCCTAAACTTAACGATTGTAATCTTTACTATATACTAGATTTAAGTAGTTGATTATTCCTAGTTTCTATACGCATATAATGTTTTTATGTGTATTTAAAAAAACTCAGCAGACACCAATTTCCAGCATGAATGGGGTATATACTTTAAGGCTACGCGCATAAAATCCATGCTCTATACAAAATTACCGCATCTTCAAGTGCCGGCAATGTACCCCTGGCTATGTTAGTACCTTCTCTGCTTCCTCTTTTTTTCGTTTTTTCTTTCTTTCTTTTCATTGTTCTATAATAAAAATGTAATAAATGATAATTTATGTAAAGCATAGGATTAGTAGTTGGTACATGTTACATTATAGAAGGCTTGTTTTCGAAACGAAATAGAATAGTCGCGTTCAGAATATTCTTATTAATTAACATGGCGTGTACGTTTTATGGCCTAATAGTCGTTTTTACAAGAGCAAACAATTTGTCTCACACAAAATTAGCCGCAATTAAAATTCGCGTCGCGATACATTTATCGTTACAATCCAAAATAACATTTAAAAGCGTTGTATTGCCGTAATGTATCATTAGTATGGCTCTTGCGCAGCATGCGGGATGTTTTCTGTGGACCTTCGTATACCGAATTTAAATCGAAATTTTGTAAACACGAGCACGGTTCATGGAAAACCCTGATCTAACGTTTTGTCAGACAGGTCGTTGGAATGCCCGTATCGCTTTCCAACATAATATAATACATTTGGATTCCATTTTCATATATAATTATTTAACACTACTGGAAAATAACTTAAAATGAAAATCTAATAAGTGATAAACTTAATTTTTTTAAAGTATAACACTAAAAAAAAATCATGTTTGGTCCTTGACAAAGTACCCATAATGGTAGTAGTGACATGTAATTTTTATATCTCGTTATCTAATATATAAAATTCTCGTGTCATAATGTTTGTAAACGTACTCTTCCAAGACGGCTAGACCGATACTCATGAAATTTTGTGAGCATATGAAGTAGGTCTGAGAATTAGCCAACATCTATTTTTAATACCACTTCAGTAATAAGGGTTGTCCACCCTAAAATTTTTTAATTTTTCATCGATTCGATAACTGATCAATCGTCATTTAATTAGTTATCCCAGGCCGTTAGTTTTTCAGAAATTACTTAGAAATAATTTATATAAGCTAGTAAATTTATAATAATCCATTTATATAGATATAATTACATCTACGTTTTCGCTAATACATCGTGTTGTTCGCAAAAAAGCTGTGGTTTTATGAAACAAGACTAAAGTCATGGCTTTTAGTAGCTTTACACTATATATTAATGAACTAACGTTGTAAATTTACAATTATGCTACAAATTCTGTGATACTATATATATATATATATATATCTCTTTTCCTACTCATGACTTGTCAAAAAGTATTATAATCATGATAATAAACGGACGCTCGAAGCGGCCGGATAACTTTTCAAAAACAAAAGGAAAAGTTCAGGGTTATTAGGATTAGTATAACATAACATTATTATATACATAGGGTAAATAGTTTTTTTATACAAAATACAGGAAAATTAATATCCTTAATGTGACTCGTTGTTCTAAAATTAAAACAAACAACTGTGTATCCCCTAATTATAACTTTTAATCGGGCATATATGATGGGTCCTGTTCAATGGCCATAGAATATAACGCATGCATTTTATGGTTTACTTTTTCATTCATGTTCGCGTGTTAATTGCATACACATTGATTAAAATTCCAGTCTAAGCCTGAATGCTAATTGACACACATTGCAAATTAATTAAACAACAAAAAGTTTCGATAGGTTTTTTGTCTATGCCATTTGGATAGGCTGCTAGTTGAATCAGTATTTTCTGCAGTATTATAGTCATCTATGACTTACACATCAGAGACAATGAGTTAAAATCATTGTAACAATATAAATTCAATACAAAAACATATATTCTCAATCTTTGCTTCGCGCCGAAAGAACCTGTATGTCAGCCTGGACATCTGGGCAAGTCAATTGTCAAAATTCCCATGACTGGAGATTAGCGCTTGTTAGCAATTTGATTCAAGGCGGACTGTTAACCTTAGCCCGTCCTTATCGTTGTGACAATTTGAATATATCTTTTCATTGAAAAACTTTAACGACATTTTTATTGCTCTCAATGGGTCGCAATTACTGAATCCTAAACACAATCTTTGATGGTTACCGCTGAGGAAAAATTTAATTAATGTTTTTAGGTCATTTGTTTTAAGAGCCGTGTTGGCTTTAAAATAAATACTAAGGTCTTACGTTCGTAATTCGAATCGCGACAGTATAAAAAGCGAAACATCTGTCTTAATATCTTAGAGTCTTTATAAATATAATAATATAAGTGGGTATTCTTTATATTTAGTATATTATATGGCTATAACTACTCTGAGTAAAAAAATATGATTCGAATTGCATTCAAATATATTCCAATTACTGTACTTGAATATCATATTGACGCTCTTAACATAGTATTCATACCATTTGTAGATATTGGTTTATATTACCCTAAATTACCATAGGTAGGTATGGAAGGCAATATTTAGCATAACTATATTGCAACATGGCTAGTTTGCGTAGCTTGACTATTTTTGTGACTGACTTTGTATATTTAAATACTGTGTTATATTAAGTATCGGATAACTGCGCATCGTTTGCTTTCGCTGTCAAATTTCTTAACGGATAAAAATAACTATTTTATGACGCTCATATGAAATAAAATACATAATGTTACAAATCGCGTTAATTGCTACCAATTAAGAAATATGGATTCGTATTTCTCTGTATATAATTGTTAAAGCGGACTTGTTGTAATATATTTTGTTCAACGGCTTTATTTTAATTGAGGGTATCTCAACATGTCTACCCACATACCATAATCTTATATCTTAAACATTATTTATATATACAACATAGTATATTCGTAGAGACTATAATTCTCAGAGGTAGAACACCAGTTTACAAAATATTTAAGGTTTACCTTAATTCATGGCGAAAATAATGCCACCCAAATTATGTTACTTACCACGTTATCTAGGGAGCTTACAGCTTTCTGAGATTACAGCTTTCAGTCGCCAAAATTGTCAGTTAGTTTTACACAGTTAAAAGTATATATATACCTTCTAACACGAGCATAGAAATCATATGTTTTCGTAGCATTTCATATACAGGCTCGGCCTAGATTAGATGCTAATATACTAGAGTTATATAAATCCATTTACATCTAAGTTAAGCTTGAGTAAGCTTGTATTCTATAATATTATTAATAATAATAATACTTTTAAGTAATAAGTAATAAATACTTTTTATTTGTTATTCTTAAGTTCTGTGTGTTACTTATATTTTCAGTTATCGAACAAAAGCAATTAAAAATACATATATTCATATGAATTTGTTTCTTATCCGACCACTCTCCTTGAATATACACAAATTGTTTAATTTGCATAATTATCTCTCCTATCACGTGGTCCTGAATGCTTTACCAGTTAAGAAACGCTCGTACCAAACCGAATACGGCGTAATTTGTTCCAAGCGTAATTAAGTTTCAATAAAAAGCTCTTACGACGATTAGGAGACTTTTAATATACCGAAAATTTGTTTAGACTTGAAACCAGTTAATTGGTTAATTTTGGCATAATTGATTTAATTTGGGGCATGCTCGTAAAGTATTTTCATTTATCAGTTGTACTAATTATTTCACTGATAATGTTCGTGTTTTAACAAATTACAAATTTCCTTAGTTACGATAATGTAATTAAGACATGTGATCGATTAAATAAAAAGCTTTGGTGTTTTAAAGAGTTTTTTGTGCATTTTATTACGTGTACGATTGGGCTACTTAACTCACAGACATAAATCATAGACATTTTGTTTTGAATACCAAAAAGAGGAAATGCTTTACGTCTTCCCCGTAACCCAAAAGTCTGTGGGATATGTGGGACTCAACTGACAACAGGAAACCTCTGCTTCTTAGAGGACCGGGTGAGTCCACGGGCGTAACCCAAGTTTCCACATATGGAGACTGGGGATGTGTTTGCAGAGAAATCATAGACATTAATATAGAACTCAAGCAACTCTTGGATTATTGAATCATTTGTAAAGGTTAAATAAAATCAGAGCTTCCATTACCACTGGATGACAAGAAAACTTCGTCAAATGAACCATTTTATATTAACCTAATATTTTGCTGCCTAATATTTATTTAAAAACGATCACATCTTTAACATAATCAGTTTTATTAGTATTTTATTGATTTTGAAATTAGGTCGCTAGATTTGCAGTAAATAGTTTATGTGATAAACAAAACTCAGAATATTCTACACTGTGGTTGCTGACGACTGGTTCATATGAGCCAATTTTTTACCTTACTACTGAAACTGAGAAATAAATTACATCTGTAATAATGATACCCATCCTATTTTATTCCTTAGATATGGAAAAGGACATCAGTATACTCTTACTTCTTACTTTTTTCCCAGTTTAATAATAATAATTATATATAATAATAATAATTAATTATAAAGCACAACTAAAGAGAAGGTCCAAAGGCCCTATGTTAGTGAAAGCTGAGCTAAGCATATATAGTGGATATACGTGTACAACCAAAGATGGCAATCCGAGAAATCCTGTTTTAAACATTTAAATAATAGCTTTTTCTTTTACCCATTTATTTTAAGTATCAATATTCATTACTTGTATCTCAATTGTCGAGTTTGTAGAGAATACAGATGTCCGTTTTCGTTTAATATTTATTTATCTAATTGTATTTTAAAAACAAAATAACTATTTATATAACATACAATTTATGAAATTACTACGAGAGCGTACCTTAAACCGGCAACTCACTTGTTACCTCCTGGCGTTGCAGGTGTTTAAAGTCGTCGGTTAGCAATTTACTTTGTAGCCAGCTCGTTTGCCTAATGATTTAAAAAAAAACCTATTTTTGATTAAAATATCATCTTTGTAGGTACTACACAAAAATCAAGTTTATTAAAACCTTGTCTTTACGGCGTTCTATATCACTTTCATGAAATGAGCGCTTTTACTAATTAAACTTTTTGAGGCTTGCAGTATAAAATTAAATCTTTAATATAGAACCACCGCTTTGCTTCGAAATGCATTTATTCCATTGTTTTTTCCTAATTATTGTATTTCCGACACTAAACCGGTTACCAAAAGACACAGTAGTTCATATCTCGGTCTTACACATTTTTTCACTTTTTGTAACTTTGCATTGTTACATATTTAAGGTTAAACATTAATGTATATAGTTTTTTTGTCACTCGATTAAATAATAGCTCATTCAGAGCACAAAAGAAATAATATTGTTTACTATTTTGTCGTTTTTAAGCATTATCGTACGTCTAATTTGATGCCTTGGAAATGTGTGTCAAGTGACACAAGAGATCCGAGAAATCATTTTATTGTTCAAGTAATGTGAGAGGACAGCTGGCTTTAACAGTATTACAGATAAAAAAAATGTATGTTCATTTCAATTTAACGTTTATTCGTTTCGTTCGTTCGTTCTTCATATTGCTAATATAAATCGATCTTTATTTAGAACCCGTTGTTTCTCATGGAAATTATAGCAGGCTACTTATGGATGCGAACGATTAGACCCCCCGCACAGGTAGATCATTACTGAGGTGTTGATTTATACTTACATGATAATTAGATACAAATAAGATTTTATATTAAATACATACATCGAATGAGGTGTTATGCAGGCACGTTATAATTGTTTAATCCATTAGATCTCTATTCACATACAATGGGATATGTCTGATCGAATAAATATATAAACCCAAACTTTGAATTGGATATTTATTATAGGGCGCATTTTTATTTTAGAACATGTTTGGGGGTCAATAGAAACTTTAACTTTAAACAATTTGAAAATTGTGATGTTACAATTTTTTTGTAAGACGCATTTCTCAGTTTCTGAGATATTGCGAAAGAAGTGATTTCACCATTTTCCAAGATGGCGGATATGGGACAAAAGCTACGCCACAAACTTGAAGTGAAGCATATATTGACACCACATGTCCCAAAAATACTTAAGAATTATTTGAGTAGACCAATATGAATACTACCTATTATGTATACAATTTAAATTCCATGGTAAGTTAACACATAATTAATTGCAAACACCTATATTAATTGTAAACCTTACCAATATTTATTACATATTTTCGCGAAATGAATACTCCTGTAATAATAATAAGTAATTATCTATATATGTATCTCATAATAGAATTGTGGTTTAAATTTTACGCATAACTCTTATTAAATGGCTTCGGTTAACCGTCTGTAAAAGTGTCCAATACATTTATCCCATATTAAACGAATATCCATAAATCCTTACCGGTTAAGTGCGAATTTGGTTCATTATTTTATTTATCCATATTGTAAAGCTGTCATTCTGCGCGAAAAGGTTCGTTACAATTTATTGATGTAGATGATGTGATAATATGGTTAGTGTTGTACCTACGTATAATTTGTTGAGCGTATGTTTTTTTATACATTTCGGCCTTTAATTTAATTAACAAAACAGCCACTGTGTATAAATTGTAATTTCAGTCCGCGCGAATAGCAACTTCGATAAAAATGTCATGATAAAATATCGATGTCAGTTTTAATATCTTAAGGGGTTTTTTTAATGTTTCGTTTTAATTTAACTACGCTTAACTCGTCGTTCGAAAAGTCTGCAGTTTACTTAACTGTCAAAAGGCCCTAAGGCCAGATTTTAAGCTTTCCCGGTTCCGTTAACAGAAGTTTTAGATCCAAAATTATTGACAGCCATATTTTACTTCGTTTCCAACGCACCTTAAGAGTTAACTGTTTCTAAACACAGTTAACTGATCGGCCATTAACTAAATCGCAATGTTCTTCTAATACGATTTTAATTAGATAATTTACATTAAATACAGTGATACTATATACGGTTACTCTCCGTAGAGATTAATTAGAGAAATACTATAAGTACATTGAGCCAGTCACAACCCGTTATAAATAAATCAAAACCAGTTGTTCTATTTAAACAGAGTACGCGGCGGTGTCCTCGGCTTAAGTGGAAGTTAAATGACTAGGCCTTTTAAGTATTCTGCAATCTACACATGGTTAAGCACTTTAGACCATCTTAGTTAATACTTGAATATGTAATTACAACCAGTATTCGGCGTATGGCCGGATTATCCAATGAACTTTTAATATTCGGCTAGGAGTTCGTCGATATTCGTGCGAATTCGCAATATTTATTTATTCTCATTTTCTTGCACTATCAGTTGTAATAGATAATGTTACTAGATGTTAGTACACTAGCAACCGGCGGCCTTATCGCTAATAAACGATCTCGTCCAGGCGACCCACAAAATGAAAGAATAAGAATACAATTAAAATGGACTAATTTGTTTATATACATAGTTTAACTGAATAATACATTCACATTATGTTTTTGTAGTTTTGTTTGTTACACCATATTCATGGTTTACCATAGACTCAATCAATAAATCCTAAGTACATATGGTCCCGTAAATAAACCTCTAACAAATGATATGCGCTAGGATAATTAATTAATATCCGGTTATTAAGAATGAAGAGTGTTCGGTATCCGGCGAACTATATATGCAATTTAATCAAAATGCATATTAAAACAGTTTAACGTAATGTTTATTTAAATCATTAATATTGTGTTTACTTGATGTATTGCCGAACCAATTTACCAATTAAACAAACGAAGATTGACAGTAATTGAGTAATTTTAATACGTTTTAAAAATATTATTAAGCAATTAAAAGTAACACGTTATCGCTTTCGAAAATTTTCAGAATCATTTGTCTTATATTTCATTAAATGTCAGCTTTAAATATCGATAATTTTATATAATTGAACATTTTAAATGCATTTAATTTAAGCTGTACACAAAAATTATAAGTTTAGTTGGTCCTTGTGACAGATTATCCATAAGCAAATACAGAGTATATTCATATTTATAATCTATGCAAAATATTGCTTCGATTTAAATTGACAGAAATACATTTCCAACGCTAGAATTCCAAATTTGAAACTATCGCAGACTTTCGAATAGTTTATATATATTTCATAAAATTACAATAAGTGAATTCCATATTTAAATTGAAACGTAATACATGTATCTATGGTAGGCTAAATTCAAATTTTAAAAATAGAATTCTGTATTTTTCAAACCTTATTTAAATTATATCAATAACTATTAACACTTCAGCAAAGTTAAAATTGATATAATTATTATAGGTTTGTATAATTGAAAACCCGCGAAACCAGTTGCAGAACTGTCATTATGTCGGTGTCGAGCGGCAGAGGTCAGAAAACCGCAAATTACACGAGACATATATCACTTTTCTTCATCCACCTTGTGTGTGCCAAAAATTTCTTTGATAAAAGGCCCGCCCATTCGCATTTTATAAACAGCTAAATACTTGTCAATCACATGAATATTTTTTATATCTGCAAATGTAGCTACCTTCTGCAGCATAACTCTGATTTTGGTTATCATTATATTAAACTAAATGTTCATAAATCTATTATTTACACATGTTTAATATTGAAACAAATATTCTCATTTGTAAAAATCCTAATTATTATTTTAAAATAATAATACTTTTTGATTCCGTCATTGACAGACAGACTCGATCAGTTTTAATATATAGATAATTCAAGTGTTAAGTAACACGATAAACAGACCTAAAATATTCTAAAAAAAGTCAATAAGTCGCAGTAAGTATATGTTTTGTGCCAAGTACCGTTCATAAAATAATATATTATTAAAATTGGATAAATGTTATTAAAGTATTATTTTATGATACTGTTATATAAACATATAAAGTATATAATATATTGATAATTCAAGAGATGATGATCGATCCCTTATGGGGAACCCTTGTTCATGAAGGATTAGATAACAAAATATAGTTTAAAAACAGCCATAAATAAATTATATATAAAAAGTATGTATATAAGTGTGTCTTTAACCACTTAACTAGTAGTAAGTAGTTTTACTTGTGGTTACGCGAACAGTGCGTATTAGCGATCTCTCGTGTACGTTAAGGAAGTACAGAAGAAGACACCTTCTGGAAGATACACAATCGTTTAATTAAATTAAAATAGAGAGAAAACATGGTTATAAATTAATGGGGAACCTTCTAACCAAAACCTTTAAAGACGGTAACTGAGCTGTTAGGGGATTCTAGATGGGGATGATAGTTCTTTTTAGGCTCGGTATATTAATATTGAATACCCATACCATATCTTATATATTCGAGACCTTTTATATGTATTCATATTACAGATTTTGTTTACATGTTCTCCAAATATCTGCGTAATAAAATATGATGAATTGACGAATGAGCGTAATAAAGATTTAAAAATAATTTCACGATATTTTCCCCGCTGCGTCGGATTGAGTGATTGCTCTTTCAACTTATCAAAATTAAAAAAATATACATCAACCTGTAAGACCACCAAATTATGCGCACATATAATTACCGAGCAAAATGAATTATGTGTAATTATAGTGAAATTTCGATTAAATGTCGAGCACTATGCGGATTGTTTATTCGAGTTATTAATAATAATTTTAAGATTGGTTTTAAAGGTTATTTTATTGTTTCTATTTTATTTGATGTTCGGTTAGATATTAAGTCAACTATTAATTATAATTTAATATATACTTTTTGTTTATAATACTTTAAATCAGTTATATAGTTTCTCATACAATTCAATTTTGTACAATTGCTTTTATTGCCATCTGTTGGTGAACACGAGAATCACGTTAAAATCGCAATTAAACTTTGTGCGTTAGTGCGGTGTCTTGTCGATAGGTGGCGCTATGGTATGCATAGTATGACATTTTCGTTGGCGCGAAATAAATATTCCCATACATGTTATATTAAACAAGTTTTCTTAATTCAAAAACAAAATTAAAACCGAATTAAATAGAATATTTCGTTAATTTTATAAAGGAAATGTTTATAAATGTATGTCCAATACTTATAAATTTATTATATAATATAAATACAATACAAAGTTTTTTCTTTTAAATCTAACTCGAGGTAAAGTAATTTAGTCGATTCTATTATAAACCTATTTGATTCATAATTTTACACTATTGATAGATTTTAAAAATCTCATTGTTATTTTCCGCTCACATCGTTGGAAATTTTGTAGCTTCAGTCAGGTTTATGGCTAAACATTGTCAAGGCTAAACTCCAGTGGCGTCCAAAAATAGCAGCATGATGAGTTACACTCCTAATAAATTTTAATGGTCCCAATTACTTTTCATTTAAAAAACTTTAGATGTAATTTCGTCTTCATGATAAACATAGACAAAATATATTATAAAAATGTAAAAAACATCAGTAGCGAAGGTTTTTCTTATCACAATCTGATGTAGTCACGCTTTTGGACAGCAAAATCCCAACATATTGTTAAAATTCCTTAGAATTTCAACACCCTGTTCCTTGTTAAGTCTCTATCAGGCGGTCCTAAAAAATATAGAGAATTGAAAATCAGCAAGGTATAACTAATCTAAAGCCGATTTGAACGCGAAGCACGCTAGTCGAGCAGTTGCTAGTTAAACCGCGTCGCGCGGCTGATGTATACGCGCGCGCAAAAAATACGCGTTCCAAAGTCATATTGGATCTGTGTCTCAGTTGACAAAAAGTATTTTAATTTCTGTGTAAAATATACTAGTGTACTTAATCTAAAATCGAACATTCGATTTTTGAATTTGTTTAAATTAAAGTGACATGATCTATTGCAATGCCGTTTCTGCATAGACAAATATTTGAGTGGTTATTTATATATAATAGCTTCAATATAAACATTAATATATTTAACCACCCTATTCACGATATATGTCCATCAAATTATTGAGAGTGAATAGGTTTATATTTGCAAAAAGCAGTGCACCCTGAAACAGTCGCGAAAATAGATTGCTCATACCTGTTTTGGTATTTGACCTGTCCTTTTTAACATCGAAGGACAGGTCAAAATTTTTGCCGAGTGAATGTTGAGCGTAGAATTAAGATTGAACACACATTTTCAAGGCATATATTTACGTGATCTCTTAACGCATCAACGACTTCCGATACAATAGAGCCTTCGAGGACTCACTTCCTGTTGTTTGTGCCAGGTTTTTCTAATTCTATTTTTAAATATTAACTAGTTACTAGCACTCGTGTACTTAGCTACATTTTTTTGTATGAAATTGTTGCCTTAGTCAATCCAGAAATTGGTAATTAAAAATAACATATTTTAAGGTCGTAAAGGATCATTAAAGAAAATATAAGGAACGAGTACATACTGAATTAAAAAAAAACGCCATTAGTAGCCACTATAATTTAAATAATTAAATATATCATAATTATAATTTTATGCCGGCTTTTTACAGACTTATATGAAACAAGTCACTCCTACGCTTATGAAACATTTAAATATAAAGAAATTATTCATGAGTTGAAATGAATTACACAATTGTTTGATTGTGCGCCTAATAAGGCCCCCGAGTACATCACATTAGAGAAAAACTCTTTCATTCGAACCGTTTAATTTGAGAAATCTTTTGTATACAGCCTTATTTCAAGTCCAGTCCCACGGGAGACGCCCTTGTGCAAGTCAAGGCAAAAAAATTTTCACGACAGAGCTTTCGATCGTCACCCATTTGCTGAGCTGTAAAGGCCCCAAGGCCAACAGCGAGATCCCACTCAAAAAAAACTTCTCTTTGGTTTCATTAAAGTCAGCTCCCAAATACGACCAAATTGTATGTGTAAATAATGTATTTGTTTGAATATTTTATTTTGAGGAAACCTTTTTAAATACTGTTATAGTTAGTCACGGCATACTTTTCCCGAGACTAAACATGACATTGACAGTACACGATGTAACACAGATAAACCATACATTTGCATAGTACAATAATAAATTCATGTTCGTTATGAATTCAATTGACATATATTTACTGTGAAAAAAATACAGTATTTTTTCGAAAGGTAACTTCAATATCAAATTTTACCCCCCACAAGTTAAAACGGATGCACGAATATTTTATCCTTGAACTAAAATACGATCTATTTACCAGCTAAATTATATTTAATATTAATTTTAGCTATAGCTGGTATACTGGTATATTCCAGGGTTAACTATCACTTCGTGGTTTTTATAACTATCCCGCAGTTGCAATAAATATCTTAATATAAAATAACTTCTTCATCTTCTTTAACTTTTTGCGATTTTTTCTATCACATCATTATGACACATTACTATTGACGGATATATGCGATAAAATATATCGTTTTTCCCATTTTATTACTTTCCTATCTTTCGGGTGGCCTTGAAGAAAGTTTTTAAGAGATAAGACCTTAAGTTCTTTCATTTTAAATTCACTTTATTGTTTATTCAAATTCAATGCAATGGGAACGTACATCTTTTAATATTATATTAAGACCAGCACGACATATATATATTAATAGATACTTGTGTTTTCTACAACTAATTAGTGTCAAGGAAAAAGAGAGTATATATGTATGTTTATATGTGAAATGTTTCGATGCATGGTCAGTGTCGCGTTTTAGTTTTTTATTGTAACAATACGTGACGTCATTCTTTGCATAGTTAGCGAGACATATTAATATGCAACTTCTCAGAGATGCTAGATTACATTTTGATTAAATCTTGATATACAGAAATTATATTCACATTATTTGTTTGTTCTTATACATTTGAACGAATTGGTATCTAAAGCTTAAACGCTGTTTATAGAAACGCGGCGTGACAACTTGTAAGTTCTGTGTTCTTGTACCCGGACACTTTAACTGGACCTTATATAACTGTGGTCATACATTGTTTAATATATTTGGAATATCTTATCGCACGTTACGCAATCAACCAGCAATTTTCTTAATGGTTTTTCGTGTTTTGTCATGATAACGTCAAAATTTCATAAATAGCATTAGCCTAGTCTGTCAAGCGGCTTAAGTGCTTAGGTGACGTCAGGTACATAGTGTTACGTTTTCTAATAGCGTTAATCTTTAATTAGTCACGTGATATTGTGACCGCTCAATGGAAGACATTAAAAAACTAAAATTATTCTAAGTGCCATTTTTTTTACAATTTATCTAAACAAAAACTTGGAGAGCTTTAACTTATATTTTGTCTCGTTTATTATGTTGAAGAGTCTTGATTTTTTATGTTAGGAGTCACTTGCTTTAGTTACAAAGTTTGAAAAGTCCGTTAATCCTATATATTACAAAATGCCAGATATCTTGAACAAGGCATTTAAAATATTTATAGATTTGATTGCATGTGTAGACTGTGGTAGACTTGTAAGTACATTTAGTTCACAGACAGTTATTTCATCTCTACGCACTGTTAATATATAATTAAAAGCTTCCGAGCTTTCATACTTTTGAAATAGCCGCTCCGTATTTCTGGGCTTTACTCCAACGTAATATAACCAGGTCTAGGACATTTCAAAATATGTCTAACCATATACAATTGCCTACAGCTTGCCCCCTCTTCTATAAATAATAATATATGATAACTTATGCAATACGCCTTACGTTTATATTTCATATAATTAATTATTAATTGTTGTTTCTAACCAATATAGAAAATTAAACATAATTTAAACAAATACTGACACTAAACTGTCTGTGAACTTCAAAGGGAAAAAATCGGTTATATTATTTCATATTAGTTTATATTTTTTATTATTATATTTGCATAAAAACAGTATCTGTAACAATTACAGATTGTTTATATTTGTAAGTATATTTTGCAATATACAATCACATTAGTTTTTCTCGCTAATCTATTGACCGTTAGCTTAAATATGTACCATTATTGTATTTTCTATCCAAATACCCTTTTTTTATAAACATAGTTATGGTTTTATATACATAACTGTAACATGAATTAATTAACCGTAATTAACCATCGATGTAATCCGATGCATTATTTTTAATTATTCAATGTGTGCCCCAAATAATGTTACTCTAGTTGACCTCCGGTGGAGCCGCGGGGCATTACTCAAATTAACTCGTTAGAAATACACGACCTATCAATTAATCACTAATTAAATCCGATTACAATTTTCTAACATTTTAATTAGTGTTGAATAAGATAATTAAAATATTACTTTGTTAATTTAATTAAAACAAACAGTAAAGATCTTAAAAAAGTAGCTTTTAGGAAAAAAACTTTTTATTAATTATCTGATTATATTTAGATCATTAAAATTTTGGGAATAAAATTGATCCAGCTTAGCCTTGCCCGCCTGCTCGTTTGCTTACTCTTACATTAAAAAAAAAAGATCGTCACCAAAAAAACAAAAAGTTGACTACTTCTTGGTAACGTACGAACAGGCGTAGATAGATTTAAGACGATTCAAAATGGCCTTACGTACCTTACTGAATAAACAGATTTACTTTTCTATAAAAATTCTCCGTCAGCAATAAAATTAACTCGCATTTAATAAACTGTTTGCGTAAAACGAAATTAAGAGTACCAATGATCTAATTTAATGAATAGTTATTACATTCGTTACATTGCTAGTGTAATTTTAATAAACTTTAATCATAAATGACAGACTGAATGACGTGTTATGCAAACTTGCTTGACTACAATTGTCAATGACTCGGTTTTGAGTATACTAAAACATACAGTATGGCGTATTGCGAAAGATTTCATTCTTATTCTCAATGCTTTTATTATACATTATTTTCATTAAAAAATTATACAGATTCATACAAAAACATATATACTCAGAACTTTTTCATTTGAATTATTACATAAAAATAATAATTCAAATAAAAAAGGGGTCATCGAAAGAGACTTTATTTTTTTAATGGTTTTTAACAGCTATCGATTTTATCGGGTTATCTGTACTTTAATACTTCTATTTTTATCAATTAAACTTAAACTATCGTCTGCATAAGTAACATTATCAATCATATCAATACAGCTGATAGCAAAAGTACTCAGTTTATTTTTACACGGCAATTTCTGTGAACGTGATGTTAAAGTGATTGAAAAAAATGTCACACACACACACGACCCACTGCAAAGTGGACCATTATTATAAACTGGAAAAGAAGTATATGGATATGAAGAGGCTGGTGATGGAGAGAACAGAAGAGCTGAGAAGAAGAGATAAGATAATTGAAATGTTGGAGAATGAGATCGACGATCGCGATACAACAATTCGATATTTGAAAAACGAAATCGATAAGTTCCGACAAGTTGTAAAACCACTGACGAGACAGATGATAGGCATAACGAGAAGTGATGCTGAGGAGGAGTGTCGGTCACCCGGTGTTGAAAACAAGAGAGTATTACCATTATGTGAACCTAGGTTAAAGAGAACTGCGATCTCAGCTGAACCGTTGTCTGAAGCGCAGGAGTGCGAAATGAAATTAATTAAAATAACGAAGAGCACACCGTAAGTATTAATTCACAGGGTTTTGTTGATCAGCGAGCTTGGTCTAATATTGTGTTATGCAATAAAATTAAACATTACAATATACAATATGAGCATACGTTTTAAAAAAAGTCCCAGCACGTATAACCAAATTCACTTCCAATAAATTTCAAACGCGCGTAGAGTATTTTAGTTGAAAAGGCATACTGTACCTTAAACGAATAGTTAGAGGCTAAGATCCCTTTAATGTGTTGGCATTTGGTTCAGCATCGGGACAGTTTAATTCTTGAGTAGCCTTACAATGCTTTAGTTATTTGAATTGTAAGTAACATTTTATAATAAATATTTATTTTGAAAGAGCAGCTATCGAGTTGTTTTGAAACGGTGGTAGTGTAAAAATTTACGAGTCAAAAGTGTCTTTATAAAGACCTAATAGGATAAAGATATTTTGAGTTTAAATTTTGATAGTACTTTAAAACATATTGAGTAAATGGCCGGAAGCGTAAATGTTTTAATCGGTGTAAAAATATGCTTAGTGCAAAGTGTGAAACGATATTGTTTTGTCCAAACGCTAAATCGGTCTAAAGAAAATTTCGTAATAAAAATCCAGTGCCTGGCAACCCTACTTCACGTATTGATGGCGATAAATCTCTAATAATAAATACGTTGTGTAACATTTGTATCGTTATCCATCAATCGTGAATTTCTTTCTCAGCTATGGTGCGAGGTCGACTTGTGTTAGCTTGCCTTCATCGCGTTTGGTATAATTACGAACTTCGCATGTCCTCGCCTTTGGCTGACACGATTTATGTACGAGTGTCGATTTGATGTCTAACAAATGTCGTTACGGAATCTTTAGGACATTAATAAATGTATTATCTGTGAATTATATGAGTTTTTGTTGTTAGGATCGTATATGGACGATTAAATAATAATTTTATGCGTTCAGATAACAATTTTTTTAAAGCGGTAAAAAACTATTGTTGTTAGTTTAAAAAAGGTTGTAATTATTAAATACCCACAAAAATTGTAGGGAAATTAACTTGTTTATTATTATTTTGTAAATAGGAACGATCTTAATAAAGTTTAGTAATTAGAAGACACTGAACACTCCTGCAATTTATTCGTTTATTTTTTGTTATTGAAAGGTTATTATAATTAATCTCTTAACGAGAGCAACCTTGATTTTAACGATCATACTTTTAAGATGTATAATGGATCTACTTTTGTATTTACTATAAGTACACTTATATATTAATAAACATTTTGATCCATTATTTATTTAATTTAAACTGTAAAATTTTAGGCAAACATTGTACCAGCCTAAAAGTTTGTATATTTTCAGATCACGGGAGCTGATAAAGAGTGCGATCTTGGACAACGATTTCATGAAGAATTTGGAAATGACACAGATACGAGAAATCGTTGACTGCATGTATCCAGTTGAGTACGCTGCTGGTAGCGTGATTATCAAGGAGGGAGATGTTGGCAGCATCGTTTACGTTATGGAAGGTACGTTTTGTTATTAGCGCCACCTGTTGACGCATTGTAAAATTAATTTACGTATTTCTGTTATAGCGCCACCTATTGACGAGTAGTGTTATGATCGTTAGTGCTTTTATCTGACTTACTTCAATGATGGTATAACAGATGGCAGTATTTCATTATTTTGTGTGATTTATATTTATAAGTTTGAAACATATTATATTAACATCTAATACTCGATACACGATCTAGAAATCTCGCTGGTCCCTTGCTGACCACGATTGCAGCAATGCTTTTAAAAGTAATTTGAATGTAACTTTTGTATATATGAAAAAAAGGTAAATTTTATATTAATTGATTAATAGTTTTAAGTGCATTATGGGGATAGAGCTATCTGCATCCACGTAAGGAAATTGAAAAAATCAAATATCAAATAGTATTATTTCATTAGAAGCATATATTTGAATATGAATAATTAACTATTATAATTTAATGCTCATTAAACCCAAGACGTTTGTTATCATATACCGAAAACCTCTTGACCTGTCATTGACATTTGGCATGGTTACGCGATTGTGTTTATTTCATATAAACATTAGAATATAATACTTGAACACATTTTAAAGGAAACGTATCGATTTGTCTCATGTGTCGATTCAGAATATAAAAATTGGACCGATTTCAAACCCGCTTAAAGGACATACAAGAAATTTTCCTAACTATGTTTAGTTGTGATGAAATTTCACATTTCAAAGGTGATCTTCGCTTCAGTTACGCTCACCCACTCTGGCCTTAATACCCACTGAGTACTGACTTGCGAAATCTAAATCCGGCCCAGAATATCTTAATATCCGTCTTCTCGGCGTAATACGTTATTTTATACGTTATAAGTTTATGAATACATGAATTGAAATATAACGCAAAAAAATCCTAAAATACGATTACATGGCTAGACATTTCGCATGTATAATATACATATCTCATTAATATTGTAGCTTCTCCGGCCTCCTTAGAATAAACAATATCTTCGCACTAAGAGGAAAAATCTGTATCGATTTTTTGTAATGTGTTCGCAGTTTAAGTCGAATTTAAATTATTAATAATTCTGAGACAACATTAATTTTTACTAACACTTATTAATACAGTTACATACAGCTTAAGGCGTTTATCTTGTATTCAACACTGTTATTTTATTTATTTATTTACTTACATATTATTATCAGAAACCATTAAGGAAAAAACATGGTTTTAGGGTTTAAACAGACGAGACTCTACGAGATCCGAAAATTTAGAAATCTTTTTATAGTTCAGTAGCATTCACAACCTACCTACAACTACTGTTACCCATTATTGGATCCATTGTCCCACAATAAAGGGGTCCCTTTCCTTTTGTCCAATCTATG
This sequence comes from Leptophobia aripa, assembly GCA_951799465.1. Lineage (NCBI taxonomy): Eukaryota > Metazoa > Arthropoda > Insecta > Lepidoptera > Pieridae > Leptophobia > Leptophobia aripa. Next base: position 2,710,072 of record OX637281.1, read on the forward strand.
CATAAAAGCTATTTAATAAATTTAGAACTAACTATTAGCTGAATTATTAACGTTGTCTTTTTTATAAATTCAACTTTATTGAAACACAGATTTGATTGATTTACGTTGGTTTTATAAAGCTCTCGCTAACCACAATCGATGGAAAACATAAAAAGGCTTCAATAATATTGCGTTGATAAAATTGTATTCTAATTATTATTACTTATTTACACACAACATAACACAGACCAACTAACATTCAAATCAATAGATCTTGTAGAATTCTACAATAATTCTATGTATTTATTCTACAATACGTAAGAAAGTACAATCAATTTTTTTTATATTTTATAATAGGGGATTTAAATTTAATGACTCTCATGAAAATGTATATTGCTTTTTTCTTATATACGAGAAAAAGGTGTTTAGAAACGAATCGTTATTTATAGATATCGGGTATACAATTCCTTATAGCAGAGGCTCCCAATCTTTTTAATCCGATGCACTTACAAGTTTAATTTGAGGTCGCGTCAAACCTTAGTATTTGATATACACAGTCGATATAAATAGGAACTTACAATAATACAAACCTTTAAAAGCTAACAGAATAAAAGCACATTGTTTAGAATACATACACATTGATAGATACTTACTTACGTAGTGTTCTACGGCCCCACATTTGGGCAAAGGGCAGATAAGAATTTCAATATTAATTAAATTTTAAATATTGTGGTAAGCTAAATGTGGTTTATTGTTTCGTATAACAAATAGGGATAGAGATTATTTCTACGCTGCAAACTTTGGAAACCACTGTAAGGCAGTGGTTTTCAAAGTGTGGTTCTGTGGAATAAGTAAGTTATCGCCAATTAGCGATCAGGCAACCCACAAAATAATATAATACTTATATTACAATTTGACTGGTGCGAAGTCTGCGTAGAATACAAAACACAACAGACATTAAGTTAAGAAAAAAACAGGATAAATAAGCTTTAAATTTGAACAATAAATGCTTTCGAAGAAGACATATAAAAGATGATAGTTGGTGATACAAACGTCAAATTGAATACATTATGTATCCCTAACGATAATCTCGGTGAAAGTGCAGCCTTGACCGAGCTCTAATTTGCGTCACAAATGACCACAATTCGATTACCATCCACTTTTACTTGTACTTTCGAATCATCTGCCTGATGTAACCGTGAGTTATGACAATTACATAATCATTTTCTCTTAATTATAGTTTTTCTATTGCGGATATGATGTCTGTATTCTTATTATAACACTGCACAGCCTATGCTGTGCAGTGTTTGACGTTTTGGTGCAGTCTGTGGCTCAAACCGCCATTTGCGTTTTGGTTTTCCCGCCAATTCTGAATATACGATTGAGCTGCAATAGGTTTAATATCAACACAGCCACACTTTATGATGATGTTTCAATGGGATTCAAAGTTAACTGAATTTATTACAAAAATACTGTTATTTGGGATTGTCATAATGTGATTAAAATTATATAGGTATATGGCGTTACGTACATATTATTAAAACAATTATTTAACAGAATGAGGCTGTTCAAATATTTATACTATGTAAATACTATATAATGTCTTTAGACATCACGATAAGACTGACATTATTCAAACATGTTATCAAAAGTATGAGATGACCTTTAATTAACAAAGCAATATTTGCCGGTGAAATGAATGAATGAACCGTTTCATTATTTTTGTAAGTTCTGTTTAAGAATTTTTTTTCATTGGGAAGAGACAAAAAACAGCTTTTATTACTATTCAGCTTATAAAACTATTATAATTATAACAGGAAATATCAAATAATGTCTAGTGAGTATTTAAAAGTCGCTAAGCTAAGATACTAAGGCAGACAAATAACTGAGTAATTTACATTTATTTCCTCTATACTCTATGATCTGTGGACGTGTTGAAACAGTTAAAAAAATAACAATTATCGATTTATCAACGTATACGTGCACTATCGACTAAAATTATCCTCTTTTTTGTATTGGTTCTGAGAAATCAAAGACAATGTATTCGACTCTGATTTTTTTGTATATAAAACATATTTTTGACAGATTAGAATTACACTTGTTAGATTGTTTTATTTCAAAAAAAATTAACAGGTACTGTGACGTCTTTGCGTTTATTTGATGACTGTAAGTAACTGGACAAGTGTCAACGATGAAAATTAATTGTCATTGTTCTTGTGTCTATGCCTTCGCTCTAAATAACCATTTATATTCATAAATAAGTTGTTTTTGGAAATTCTGTAAACTGTAATTATTATTATCTCTGCATCGACGTTTTGGATTAAACGAAAAAAAAAGCTAATTTTATCAAATAGGACTTACATATTTCTCTAGAAAGTTATTTACATACTGCTAGTCATTTATACAAACAACTATTAAATCTGTTGTAATCATCAAATAAACTTATAATTTAAAATCCAGAAATTGGGAGCTTAAAGGCATAGTACAAATTTTGCAATTGTTCATAGTAGCTGTCTCGCTTGCTCTATTATAGAAAATAAGAGATAGACTTACCCGAGGTCTTAGACGTGCGCACCGCGCACTGCGCAGGCCGCAGGAGTTGAACAAAATCCGTGAGCTGCAGTTTGCGCGGCGACACGGTCGTGTTAAGACGTGTTTAAGGCGAATTTCCAAATACAAATGATCGCGTCCAAATGTGTTTTGTGTTGAAAAAATTGTGAATTACAAGTAATGATTTATATCCTGTGATTATTACGCTGTTCGCGTTGAGTTTTTGTGATACAAGAATTATATTCAAGATATCAAAACAGTGATTTCGAAGGATAATGTGTCAATTGTAAAAGTAACTGGATCCTTACGTCCGCTTTATGCTACAATATAAATGTTGAACGGCTTTTGATTATAATTTAGCATACCTCAAATATATTTGTAAAACGATGTTTTAGGAGAGCTGTTTACAAACAATGAAGGTTACAAGTTAAACATAATATTCGTTTGCGTGCACTACAACTCTTCGTGAAAGCTGTCTGGCTGTCTTTAGATATTTTAGCATACTAATGTTACAGATCGATGCCTTTCTACTTCTCAAAACAACCTTGTTTTTAGGATAATTGTCAATAAATCTAAAGGATTTTGTTTGCATGACGTTATTAAATAAAAACCTTCGGGTTTTTTGTGTTATTACTAACATTCACCTACGTCATGTACAAATTGATTCTTGTTTTGGTTTAAAGAGAAATTAATCGTTATTTCATACTATATTGATTACTTGACTAATATGTCATGTTCATTAAGATTAGAAAGTGGGTAAACCAGTGGCATATCAGATTCGAAATGAAGCGTTAGATCGTGCATTATGAATTTAAACAATCGACTATGATAATAATGTATAACAATAATGTTTAATTGATAGAAAGTTATTATAGTTAACATTGTAATTTGATAATTACAAGATCCAAACAACATACTGTAAAAATAATACATTATCTTATCATTACATTAATTATATTCATTTTGGGCTCTTACGAACCTACACAATGACGTCTTAGTATAACGGATACCTTGTGTATCATTCATCATATGAATTTAGTCTGCGCGTTTTGTATAGTGTTTCTGTTAAAAACTCCCTTTATGCTTTGACTGGTCTAAATATATTAGAGGCCAATACATTTATGGATATAATATGACTTAACCTCCATCTAGCCTATAGGCTATATATTTTATTTAATATGTCGTATACGACATAACATACTTGTTAGATGATATAGGATCAAAATGTTGTGAATTGATTTAAAATGTCTGGATAGAGTATAAAATATTGTTTTGTTCAGTTGTTGTTGTAGTCCGGATTAGACGCCAGGTGCAAATAAGGGAACTCGTTTATAATTTTGAATACCTGACTACGGCACATCATTGTTGTTCACAAGATTAAACTTTTAATTTCAATTGAATTTTATTATAATGGAAACGTATTGCGTGCTTAATGTGAATTTTTGTTTAGACCTTGGTTGTTGTAACATCAAAGTAACAATTGCTACATTAACTTTGAAATAATAGTGTCAGTTTATTTGCATATATAATACCTAAGAATAAAGTCAGATACACAGTCGTTATTGACTTGGATAGTCTTGAAAATATCGATACAATGATTTCTCCGTTTTCTTAGGATTCTCAAGTATCAGCTGGTCAGTCGAGTGCATATGTGGACCAACGAACTGGTTTACACTGAGATACTAAGACGTTTTCTACTCGATCATGCGTAATTAATAGAATAAACTACGTCATACCGTTAATGACTTGAGTCTAAACGTTCGAATCAATTTAGTTTGAACTAGAGCAGTTAAAAGGCACATCTAATGACCGATTCACTAAATTCAAGGTTACGGTTACGGATTTTGTGTAAACTATTTATTAGACTAGATTTCATAAGGCTGATGCAAATAAACTAAATGTTAGTGAAAGTGTTATAGGTAATATTAAAAAGTTAACGTAACGGGGCGGACGCACGGTTAGCCCCATTATCTAATTATTACGTAAGTTTGAATTCATTTGATGATTTCTCAGGGCTCGTTTCCGATGAAGTAATGACCAATACAGTTATATTCTTAGTGTACAGTTTTAGTTTTAAGCAATACATGTTTCAGTATTTAGCTGTATAAGGTTTTATATAAACCTTTGTAATATATTGTATAGGCTGTTATAAACTTGTAACCTTTATAAACGTGGTATAATTAAAGGTTCCTAACTTATATGACCTACGTAAACATACTACAAATATTAATTGTAGCATAAAGCGTGATTATGGTATATGAATTTACAGATCAATAACATATAAGCAATAACAATAAAGGTGATTAATTTATATACGAACAATGAAGTGTCAACAACCAATTCACCTATTGTTCCAATCAAATGTGCCAACAATAATTCATATGGTGAAGAAAGCAAGGTCAATATGAAAATAAAACACTATCCAGGAAAAGCGGTCATGGAGGACCCGTGGCTTTCCTTAAACGATAGAACAATGGACCTTGTTTATGCTGCTAACTGGGTCGGTGCAGAGAACCTTAACGAGTATAATACCAGTAGTAGCCAATCCAATGGATCCAAATTTAATTCTATATCAAGAAGTAAATCATGCCGTGATGTAGGACGCAGCGTTGATAAAGATCAAAATGATAGCTCGTACGAGTCGGAGCACAATGGTTATAATTATTATCCGAATGTGCCAAGCAGTAACAATATATCTCAACTAGCTAAATACCAACAAGATATTGAAGAAAAATCTAGAGCAACAAACAATCTTCTCACACAAAATAAGTTAAAACACAGCTACAGTTTTAAAGATATGCCAAACGGTTACAAACCGTCAACACTAAGGAGAGTTAAAAGAAGAAATTTTACAGAATGGGATATTGATGCGTTTGGAAATAACGAGCGGCAGCCACCTGTTCCGCCACAGCGAAAAGAGTCTCTTAAATACGCTCACCGGCAGAGAAAAGTAGATTCAAAGAAGTCTTACTACCCTCTTCCAGATCCAGGTCCCTTACCGCCTGACCCGACCACAGAATCCTATTATGAATATTACTCACGTGTAAGTCAACAGAACAATGACACAGATAGCGATAAAATAAAACTAATACAGAAAGATCCAAAAATAGAAACGCCACATAATGGCACCATTTCTAATAATCCAAGTAAAGGATTCGGTAATGACATGTACCAAATTATTAATTCGATGGCAACATTAGATCTAGCACCGATTAAATTTAGATCCGGTAAACACAAACACGATAAGGATACTGATACGGAAGGTTTCGAATTATATAAACATAATAATGGTGCTGCATGCGAACCGATTCCTCACACACAAGAACTAAACATTAAACGGAACGGTTGCGTAGACGATGCACGGCCTAATTTTCGATCTAAATCATTGAGGGTCAAAAGTGAGAGCAGAGCTCCTTTAAAGGAATATATAGATACAATGGAATATAGCGACAATGCATACAATAACAATGTTACCGTCACTCAACCAAAAAGGAACCTTTCTCCAAGTGAGCAGTTAACATTAATGCAGTATGAAACGAGTAGAGGAAGTCAAAATCCGCCTCTACCGCCCATCAGTAACGGTTATAACTCGGTTAAATGGGGGAAAGAAAGTGACTATCGGACTACAAATGGCGGTATTAGGCAAAAATCTGATAAATACGGCAAATTATATAACACAGTGCGTGTGAAAAGTGAGGATAGATATGATAGGTATAATGACATTTTATCTCTGGGTCAGCTCAGGGAAGGTTTAAGTGAGGAACGCGTTAGTGATAAAGTTAAGAATGGCCCTTATCCGCGAAGTGCTAAAAGTTCAACCAGTGGTTCAGACTCGGACTTTTCGATACCGCGACCGAAGTTAATTGTACCTGTACATACATATGGAACGCGGAAGAGAAGAACTGGAAATCTTTGCCAGCGAGAGAGCAACGCAACTGAGTCATCGTTAGACGCTGGCGTACTACTTAATGTGTCGCGTCTTGAACAATCGAAAGATAATCACCGAAATGGAGACACAGGTAATAAAATCGTAAGATTAAGTAAACGAAAGATTAACCTTGACATATTTTGATCGATCTAATTCACGAGACATTCAAGGTTTTGTGGTTTTTAGACCTACGTGTTAGGTGTTATGTGACTGCACATCTTATATATAAAACGTGTCACAATGTTAGTTAACGTACACTATTACGTACTTTGTGAGCATATTGAATAGGTCTGAGAATGGGCCAATATCTATTTTTAATACCCCTTAGTGATAAGGGTTGCCCACCTTTCAGATTTTTTTTAATGATTAGATTTTTTTATTTTTTATTATGTCTCTAGAAATTGTTATCACCAAAACCTATTTTTTTAGTAATTTTATGGCAAAACGTGTGCCGGGTCAGCTTAGTTTTCGTTTAAATGAAATCCTCGTTTAGTTTGGTAAACTGCGTATTGAATATCAATTATTCCTTTTAGCGTGTCCTACTTTTGTATAAAATCATGCATGAATAATTGAATTTGATTATTAGATTGGTAATTATTGAATTTGATTATTAGACTATAACTATATTTTAGTATTAATTAATCCATTGCGAAATCGGTAAATGTTATTTATTAACACAACTAGGCTGAGCAATATTTTTTCATCGCAGTAGTAGTATGATTTCATAAATAACAATTAAATTACGTCACATGCGACGTAAAGAGTCCATGACGATAAAATTTTAATGATTCTGAACTTTCGTCCCGTTTTATTAACCATTTCTAATGCTTTGTCACTCGATACATCTATGGAATTTAGTAATGAAATATAAACAATATTAAATTTTATATTAATTTATCTTATATCAAAGTCATAAGTTACGTCAGTAACTTTATTTTTATAATTTAACCGATGAATATCTAAAACTATCAATTACTATTGGTATTTACATACGCCATAACGCTTAGTAAAATTTGTGAGTGTTAATTAAAAAAAGTATTTTTGACGATATAGAAACTCCTTAGAAGCTTTTAACTACTTACAATTGATATTGACGTGCGTGTCATATGTCATATTTCATTCGTGGCGCGTAATCCTTGTAATCGTCACAAGAAGAATAAAATTTAAATTAATTGCGGTCGATAATTATCGTTATTAATCTACGTATAAAACCAGTTTGACATTTATAAGGACATTTTGAAACGGTCAGTTTTGCAATCGTTGTTTGCACATAATGAGTCATAGAAAACCTTGAACCATTTAAGGAAACCGGTATGTTTTGAAAGTATTATTATTTTACCAAATCAGTTCCGTTGTTATTACTACCCGACTTGGTCTACTGTTTATTTGAAATCCCGTTTCTAGGCCGCGGCCTAATTAACATATTACTTTGTCCTAATACACTAAACAATATTGGTATAAGAATTATTTTTTGTAGACTATTTTTGTTATGATTCCCAAATGTTTTGTTCGCTAGGTCGATTACATTCCCTCTGTCCTTAATATAATTTAGTTGAATGAGTAATATATCTCATGAATGATGACAGGATGCATCACGTTAACAACTTGAAGGAAGCATAGAAGACGTATTAAAGCTTAAGTAGTAATGAATGGCTAAGCTTGTCAAACTACAGTCAATAAAAATATATTAGGTTTTTCATAAATTAATCATTCATTTTTAAATTATTTCAATAGTTTATTGTTTAAATTATTATTAATCCCAACTTTAATTATTAATATGAAAATTTAAGTGTTTTTATCCGCATAGAATGTATTGACGTAACGTATTTTATGATTACAATGAATTATTGTGGATCAATGTAAGGTTACATTGAGATGTGGGTAATGAATCATTATTATAATTACTTTTAATTGGTTGGATAACATGCAATGATAATAGTTACGATTTTGCCTAATTTGTTTAAACAACTAGTAGTTAGTCTATAACTATAGACTGAACAACCTTATTATGTAGAAAGCTATTTATGTATGAAACAAAATGATTATTTCTAAGGTTTTTCTCAACAACAACGTAATAAAAACAATTAATTTTATAATTAAGTTAGAACCGGTGATTTGGTTGATTTAAAATTTTAATACGATTTTCCAATTTTCTCCGTTATTTTACCTGCAACCCTTGTTGGAGCAGACACTTAGGAACAAAGTATTTCCATGTATCTTTTGGAGCTACAATATTTTTTTTATGTATGTCTATTAAACACAAACATGGAAGAGACGACAGCATATGTAGTACTATTATAGATACTTCGAAATAGTTAGTAGTATTATCTAGTATGGACAACACCAAAAATTTGGTGTTTTTTGCGATTTAATATATAATGACTAGTTACATTAGGATGTGCTTAGTCACGTGGCCATTTAGTGAAGCCGGCTGCAGTGGATCACGCCTGTTCCTAAGTATACGTGGCTAGCGTTAGTCACTGAATAACAGGTGGGGTACACCAATGTCAAACTACACGCCAAAACATCCGGTTTCACAGATTTTTATTTGATAAAATCTGTTAAGTACAATGAACTTGAAATTAACTAGATGACAGATATATTATATACGAGTACATATGGATATAATATACATATATGTAAATTGATGAAAATGTTACATACAAGGGAATACCTGGTTAATATTTAGGTAATAGTGTTAAAACGAAATATATAAATAACAAGTCCACTTTAAATTGGTAATTACTCAATATCATAGCTTCAGGATCATAGTTGACTTAAAGTCCTATGTCTCCTCGATGGTGCAAAAGCTCTTGTCTTGTCGTATTATCTAGTCTAGCCTTTCCAGCCCCTAACTAAACTTAAATTTTATGGCAGGCAAGGAAAACCCGAAACCCATTTTTTTAAATATAAAAATTAGGTCTTAGGCTAGTTTACAATTATATTTTGATACGAAATTATAATACCATTATAATGTTTCAGAGGGCAGAGTAGATGTGTCGAGGGAGAACAAGTATCTCAGCACAATGGCGCCAGGAAAAGTATTCGGTGAACTGGCCATACTATACAACTGCAAAAGAACGGCCACCATTAAAGCAGCTACGGATTGTAGGCTCTGGGCAATTGAACGTCAATGCTTCCAAACTATTATGATGAGGACTGGACTCATCCGTCAAGCTGAATATACGGACTTCCTTAAGAGGTATGGTTTTTATATTATACGCAATATGGGTTTCAAGCTGCGACTGCGTTGTCTCGGGTTAGATTTCGGCAGTCCATCGAATATTATTTATAATAATAATAATTCGTTGTCTGTCGTTCATCTACCGAGCGACTCTTCGGACGTTTCTTATTACGCATCACCACTTTATTGAACCAGATGCCCGTCACGATATTTCCGAACCAATATGATTTAGGATCCTTCGAGAAAGTAGCGTACGATTTTTAAAGGACAGAACCCATTAGCTTGTCGTGTGAGTGGGCGTCTTTATGGTGTAATCGTTTGCAACCTCTTTTATAAAATAAATATAATTTAATAAAATACAAAGTGAGTAAAGTGCATAGTGGGTGCATATGGGAACCTTAATAGCTATTTTTCGACCATACGGTCGACGTCAAATCACTACAGAATTTAAATTGTACGTTCTTACAAATAACATAAATACAGTCATTCCGTAACAAGAATAGAAGTTATTATTAATGACTATTTTTTCAGTTCTAATTTAGTACTAATGATGTACTTCACTGTATGTATCTATTTTTAGACCTTTATCTTTGTATCCACAATTATTTTTAACGATTTGTTTACATTCGGAAGGTTAGTCACCCTAAATATGTTAAAACTTTCATTTGCTTCTTGTTAATTATATAAATAAGCAATGTTTATAAAATCTTATTTCTTTCAAACTACATCAAATACATAGTTTGCCACCATTAAAATAAGGGATTTACAAAACAAAACATCCCCAATATGCCTTTTTTATAGACAACAAACCTAAATCAACTCCTCCCAAGTATCTGCTTGTAATGTAAAATCTATATACCAATTATCAGGAATATACTTTTTCTCTTACCAGCCATTAAATACGATTATCTTTGAGACTTTGCTCAATGACAAATTAAAGTTAATAAATTGAAATTAAATTTTCACTAATACTTCCTTAATTATGAGATTTTTTGTATGAACTCGTGAGTTAAGTTAAGCTTTACGGGGCGTTGGCCCCACTTATGCATAACTATTCTTTGGCTTTGAACTAATGCCTTCATTCTTTAAACAAAATGTTAAGTAGTTTACTTCTTACTTATTATACTTACAACACATTTAAAATCAAATAACTGAGAAATTGTATCAAAAATAAATTCCCTTAATGCCCTAGTTTATAGAAAATGAGACATTTAAAAAACAACTTTCTAATTAGCCGAAATAAATGGAAAAATATGATTTATTAGCTTGAGCCGATATTTAATTTCTTTTCGTCGGTTAAACGACAGTTTTTTTTTTAATTTACGAAGTCTCAAGTTACCACTGACCACCCAAATAACTGAAGCTCTTCAAGTGATCGTCTTTAAATTTAAATTTTCTGGTTGTTTTTCTTAAATCTCATAAAATAATAACATAATGTTTGTATATCCCAAAGGCTCAAATTAACCTCTGTGGTTTTGTAATTTTATACGATAAATGCAGCGCAAATTGAAGATTAATTACCATTGTACGCGAATAGCCTCCTATGTATTTTGTATTATTAGAGGCTCTACAAATAAATGTTAAACACAAACACACGGCTAGCCTAACCCCCTAGGTATGCAAATTATAGCTTGGGTACAATATTCCTTAAATAAAATAATTTTGTAAAACCTAGTCCACTAAAAATATGTTTATAACACAATTGTGGGCCATACTGGAAATTGAACTCGGGAACCCTCTTTCAGCAGACTTGCATTGTAGTCACAGTCAACAGTCATTGCGCTAGTCGTCACTCTTTATTTAGAATTAAAAGTGTTATTAATAAGTATAAAAGTAGTTACTAGATAAATCTGACATTTATAATTTATAAATAATTAATGATAAGGAAGTTGAAAATCCGCTGTGTGAGTGGTCCGGTGTGACATGCAACCGGCCTTCAAGGTAGACTGTAACTAGGCTTGCATCATTGACGGGGCACGTAGTATTGCGGTTTTATGGGAGAGCAATTTGAATCAGCTGGACGGGTGTGACGTGGAATCCCACTTGTGTTTCCATATTCCTTGTATATTTTATATATATATAAATTCCCCTTTAAGCCGGCAACACACCAGAGAACTCCTAGCGTGTGGCGCTTGGCACATTAATTAAACCCGTGTGCCTGCTCGTTTTACTCATATTCCATCAAAAGCCACCAGGGGCTTAACTTTAGAGGCATACATTTCAAATTAAAACGTATCAGCGATTACTTGTACGTAGAATGTGCCTGAACAGCCCAATTTAGTAAGAGGTATCCTACGCACTCCAAAATTCAACTTTCTACTTATAGCTAGGCTTCGAGGGTTCCCAGCACCCGCCTGAGAACGACAACAAACTTACTTGATTACTTGCTTACCAGCTAGTATTGCTAGATTTGACCTCGTTACAAATTCATATATGGACTCTAGTGTTAAAGGATGTTTATATAATAATGAAATTCGTCACATGAAACCGGACAATTTAAATGCACGTGGAGTTCTAGAAAGTGCACTCATTCCTGCGTATCATATTACCGAATCACATCTTTGTAACGAACAAGAGAATGTTAATTTTTAACGTACTCATTCCATAACTTTTAACCAAGTGATATTAAAATAATGGTCTTTTGTCACAATCGTTTTAGACGCTAGTGGTATAATAATATTAGAATTATGTAACACAAATAATTAATAATACAATCCAAAAAATAATGCATCTAATTGAAAAGCTATTTGAAAAGTTTTTAAAAAAACAAGCCCCACTCCTCAGGTTTAAGTGACTCTCAAACTAATTACTAACTAGTACTTACTACCTTAACTTCCAACCAATGTAATATTTAATTTCAATTCAACACTTCGTTGTTACACTCTTACAATATAACATTATTTGTAAAGAATAACTAGCTGATCCCGACAAACGTCGTTTTGCCAAAAAAAAGTGTCTCTAAAAATAGATGTTGGCCGATTCTCAGTCCTACTCTATATGGCCACAAAATTTCAGGAGAATTGTTCAACCCGTTTCGGAGGAATAAAGGAACAAACATTGTGACACGAGAATTTTATATATTAGATTATCAAATATGTCAAAAAAAAATTAAAGTCAACGTCATTTTTGAAGAAGCAGTCAAAACACTAAGGTTGTTCTTTGGTTATGATCCTCATACATTATTTTTGGAACAAGGCCAAGCTGGATTCATTCCGAAACCTTATTACTTGATATATAAATAAAACTGAATTGATGTGATCGGACACAAGTTTTTTGTAAGATGTTAACGATAAAACAAAGGCATTGTTGAAACATGTCACAGTCGTTGCCCAAGATTCGTGCGATACTTTGCGAAATAGCATTTCACAATTTTAACTAGTGACATAAATAACCCATCCGACATTTAAATTTTTGAAAAAACAATTTACATACATTGTAAGGAATGTATACTACACATTTATAAAGCTTTTGGCTATTCGAAGTAGTGGGAGGCTGGTGACCTGTAACACAGGACCTGCTAATCTAGGCATTAGTCACACATAAAGATTTGTGTGATAACATATTTTAAATAGCTCATTTTTAACATATATAAAAATATTTATCAGCTACGAAGAGAATATGAAACATTCTGGTGATTATTATAAATTATTCGGAAAGTTTTAAAGCTTAATAACAGTATGGTACTTGAAAAACAGGGGTGGATCGTGTCCTCTTTTGCCTTACCATTGGCTACGAGATTGGCCCTTCTGGAGTAGATTTAGATAAAATTATGTATCTGTTCTTTAATTATGACGATAAAAAACAGATCAGTACTAATACTAATTTGAATAAATAACTTGGAATTTTGAGGGAGTATTTCTTTAAAATATTTCATCATGGGCTTGGGTTTATCAATGGTATGTGTACAATGCGATAAGGCATTAGGGGCATCTAATAACGTGTTCAAATATAAGTTTGATCGTGTTACCTAAACACTAAAATGGTTGAATAAATATAATCGTCTCGATGTGAATTAAGTAAGCTTTTTTCGTGCTTAGTATATAATACGAAATGTATGAATACTTGTTGTCACACTTTATTACACAAATATTTGTAATGTAATGAACAGACTTATCGCTAAGGACCGATTTCTCAGAACACAAGTATATGCAGACAGTGTAAAATATACATAAAAAGATACTAACTTACCCTCGTTTACAATAAAAACAGTTATAGAAATGTTGCCAGTGCGTTGCATATGAAAAACTAATAAGAAAATATATATGTTTATAAAACAACATATGGCAACACGCCAAAGTACCAAAGCTCTTCTCAGTGCATTAAAAATTTATTACTATATATTTAATGCAGAGGGTCGTTGAATGGAACAGTTATATCTGAATATGTTTTTATTATAATTGTAAAATATATAAAATATAATGTTTAATAGTTGTAGATTAAATATAATGGGCCTTGACTTATAAGCGAGTCAACTTTCTGATACACATATTCATATTTTTTTCATAACGCTAACTAAAACAAGATATTCATTATAAAAATAATAAAATATCTGTGTAATTATAAATTTATAAATGAACCATTACCATTGCGTCTAGATTTAATCTCGGAAACTTACAAGTCAACTAACCCAGTTTAAAAACAATAAGAAAGTTGTTAGAAATTCAAACACCGTACAATAGTTTTGACAATTTGAATGTGCCATTTGATTTAAATTCAGAATTCAATATAACCTTGACTATATCCCAACAGGTATAAAGAAACAAAAGCACATATTGACTCGAATAACCTCAACATTATACTTTCATCACTAAATGACCGTGAAATTCGTTAACATTATAATGTATAGTGTTTTAATAGCAAAGTTTAGTAGAAATATAATAATCAGCAACTTCTTAGTAAACGATTAGAAGTTCGAATTTAAAATTACAATATGCCGTTTAGTATGTCTTTCAATTGTCATTATATAATTGCCTAATCAGCATTAAGTAATTGAGTTTAAACATTAAATATCATTCGCTTCAATGGATACTCTCGGCCCGTGATGTATACAAAGTAATAACGAAGCGTAGGCGGGATATTCTCGCGATAGAAGCTCTAATAAAAGTGCAAAGAAAACGTGACGAAATATACTATGCCGTGGAAAATTATCGCGTTGATTCAATAAAAAAAATATTAGTATACACGTTATTGTAAAATACCATTTCTCCATATAAAATTCGATTTGGAAATTATTCGCGTACTAATAATTTGTTTAACTTTGATGCAAAGTTTCGTCATATCGCATGCATGACTGGAATATTAGGTGGCAATCTGCAATGCAATATCCAATTGCTTATTTCAGATTATATCGGTGTTCAATGACAAAGAAATGTTTTGTTGCATTGCTTGTCATTAAGCCGAAGCAATTAATACGCTTTAATCACATTTTAACATATTTACGATCGATCGATTGACACATAAATTAATTGATATTTGTCTGTGGTTAGTTATCTACATATTTTTAGGCTGTGGTGAACACAGTTAATATTAAAAAGCAGAAGAAAAGTGTGTATCCTTAAAAACTAATAATTGTATGTCTTGGCAACTATTGCATGTGTTCTATTATATATTTCTGTTCGAATTGAAAAACAATTTAATAAGATTAGGCACTTGGGTATACAAACGAATTATTAAGAAATCAAAGGCCACAGACAATCACGCGATAATAACGTGTCAGTTTGACATTTGAATAAATTCGCGGCAAACCACATTACAATGTTCCAAATTTCAATTAACCTAATCAATATTCCTTTCAGTGTTCCCATCTTCAAGAATCTTCCCGAGGACACGCTTATTAAAATATCAGACGTGCTTGAAGAAACACACTATCAAAACGGTGATTACATCATACGACAAGGCGCTAGAGGAGACACCTTCTTTATTTTATCAAAAGGACAAGTAAGTTAAATTCATTTATTAGCACATTTATAGTGCTTAACAATAAGAAGAGCGTTACCACGCCCTAAAATCAACGCACTCACGAGCTCCCAGCAGTGTCTATGGGCGGTGACTTGCCTCCTGCTCGATTGGCCTCTATAAAAAAGGAACATTTAATAAAAGTGAAAACGACGTTAATATTTCACGTATACAGCTGAACTAACAACGAACAAATGTGTTGACTGTTTGATTGTTTAATGTAGCTGGTAACGTGATTAGCTCATGCAATATATGAATATTGCGATGTTCCTAACGTAATATACGTACGAATAAATACGTAACATACCAAACCATACCGAATCACATTAAATACGAAACGCAATGGAGTCATTAAATATCTATTAAAGTTTTTGTTACGCCACTGTCTAGAAATTCCGATAGTCACGATTAAAGAGTTTAACAGAGATTGTTTGACATATTGTGTCGTTGGTTGACAGCGTTGACAATTGACTATTTTGACGTTGCATCACGGTTTAGTTTGCCACGTATTTATACGATCTTCCTGGTATATTTACAGCATACTAATAACATATTATTTCAAAAATATATGATATAAATGATTGCAGGTGATCTGTTCTCTGTCTTGTTAAACATTTCTTTTGTGTTTCTAAAAATATTTTTCACACCTATTTAATTATATAGTTAAGTGCAGCCTAGATGGCGCGTCGTATAATAAATATTTATTTCAATGTATGCGCAAGCGCCGGAATGGTAGAGCACGATTTCCATTGCCCATTTTATTTCACTCAAATATATTCTCAAGCGTATACTAACAATTTCACTTTCGTTCCGCGGTGTGACTTTCAAGACAGTTCGTGACGTTAAACACACCTTAATGCTTTGTAAATACACGACACGCCCCTGCTTCGCTCATGAAGTACCAAGAGGTTTAACTTGTAACATGTTTATAGAGCTTTTTACAATCAAAACTTTTTGCGTTGGTTAAGCCATTCATGTAGGAAGACTTTTCTATTTTTAAAGGCCGGGAACGTACTTAACTGCCAATTTGCCTCAAAAGGAAGGCTATAAACGACCTTATGAGAGTGAAATCTAACACTAGTTATAAAAATACGGATATCATAAGTCACCTTCTAACTTTTTATGTTTTTTTTATATTATAAACTAATTTAATATAAATACTTTTAAAGCCGTATCATACTACTGTATTATATTATTTTGTTCCTGTATCTAAATAAAGGAAGAGAGTTTGTTTTTATCATTACGATCCATATATATTATATAAACACTAAGTTAGCACGGTTTGAATAATCTATAAACTTCTAAACCGAATTTGATTTATACTAAAATGGCGGTGAGTTATTTAAGTTTTTTCAATATAATCTTATTTTAAATGCTTTAAGTATGCCAAAGAAACTTGTAAAGTCACTTTCGTGAAAAATAGCAAGTCTTAACGAAACGTAAAGAAAGTATTCGGTCAGCTTATTAGGCCATCAACATTAACTATATATTTTCTAAATTTTAACATCAAAACAAACACTGAAAAGCTCGGTATGTTTCAACTAAAACTCTTTCATATTTCCATCTCTCTTTTTTTCAGTGCGTTGAAAAGAGACGAGATATAATAATAATAATAATATATAGCAATACCTCAATGTCAATGAAAGTGAATAATATCCGTGTAAACTTTTCTGGGTACGGTGATTGTATAAGCCGTTCACCTTGGCATTTAACCGAGTCGATATTTTCTGCGCAAGATTCGAAGCAAATTTTAGCTCAAATCGCCTTTTTAATTTACTATAATATAAAGAACATATATATGTCTAATATATGTCCAGAGGCCTTTGTGCATCACGACTTTCAACAAAGTTTACATTCACAGATAAAAAATCCTAAATGCCATAAGATTTAAGCGAGTGCAAGAAAATTCAAATATGTGTTCCAAAAGCGAGTAGAACTGCGGTTCAAATTATAAAGCAAAGTGCGGTCATTACTGCTTGTGATAGTGTAAATGATGCAGAGGCTGCAAGGGCAGACCTTTGTATACAAGGTCATTGCACGCACGGTCGAGATGTGTACTTTATGCCATTTACAAAATTGTTTAATTTTTAGTCTATGGGAGGCGGAAACATCTTTCCAGTTTGTTATTTTTAAAATATTTATAACACTTAATTTAATATAAGTAAAACCTAGGTTACATAACCTCTTTAAAGGCCGGGAACCCAATCGTACTTGGCACTCGTTTAACTTTTTTTCATAAAAAAAACAAACCAAACACTATTTACTACTACTATTATTTATACGAACAACATAATATTATAATTTAATTGAAACATGGTATAGAAATGTATCGTGATACATTTTTAGTGCTAGTCTAGTTAACTGGCTCAGATATGTTAGAAAAAGGTTTCACTTACATGCAACTGTGCGCAGACTGTTAGATCTTCTTGCACTGATTAGCCGAGTGATACAGTGAAATACATTCGCCTTTCCAATGTTACACGTAACAGAGATCTCACAAGAACCTTACGTTGAAATTTAACCTAATTATTTGGGTACATTGTTTTGACGGAGATCAAACAGCTAACTGGCTGGTGACTCGGCTCCCAGTCGCCCACACATACATAAAACACATAGGTAAAAGGCCGGCGAAAGCCTTGAAAAAATATTTTTTATTTTAGTAACGGAGGCTCTTTTCTGTTCTTATTAGTAATTAGTCGTCATCTGTCATTGTATTATTACATTTCACCGCGCCACGCACCACATACAGTAGCAAAGAAAATGGTTTTTAAAAACTACTTTAAATAAAATTAAAGAAGGCCTTATGATATCAGGCTATGACACGTGGCCATCATGTTGAGTGTATTCTGCCTTCCCTTCCCCTTCTTTCTACTTACGTTTATTCACTATTTAATCATGCTTAGGATCGCATGTTCTGTATAGCGCAGACCAGCTTCTCTCTGAGTAACTGTTCCATGTTTATACCTAGTATTTTACAAGACTTAAATATCTTTTTTTAAGCACATGTAATGTTTGGGGACATATTTAACTAAACAAAAGAACAGAGCGTAACTGAGCTGTGAAGGCTGTTATTTCCGGATCAACTTTCGTAACGAATCGTTATTAGATGTACGCGTGATTAATTCATAATTGACAAAGAGAGTTATTTATTTAGTTATAAATATATTTATTTATATTAACATAAAGAGTCACAGGAAATATAAATATAAAATACGTATGCCTAACGTGAATATCGCGTTGAAATCTTTTAAAGAAGTTATATTTTTATTATTAAAGTTTAACGAAATATAATTTCACTTAACAGTAATTATTTTTTATCGAAACGTGATTTAGCGAAAGCGCTACTGTTAAGATTTCTAAAGCATTAAATATGTGTAATAAAAACGAAAATGTACGAATTATCGTTTGAAAAACGAAAGTGAACCGCTATTTCGCGTAATCGAGAGTTTTGTTTGATTAAAAACTCCGAATTTATTAATGATGAAAAGTCATATGAACAAGAATAATTTATTTGACTTTAAAGTTTTATTATATATGTATATATAGAAGTAGTTATTGGGAACTGAAATCATATATGTAAAAATTATACATATATTATCATACTTAATGCATTCGCGTCTGACCATTATCTAATTTAAACCGAATTAGTATATTTGTCTAAACTCACCTATAAACTTGAAAAAGCTTCCAATCTTAGAGGTAATATGAATTAAAAATATATGTTTATCTATACAAAGATTAGTGTTGTGATAAATTGTACAGCCCTATATTGTTCCGTTTTTATCTGTTACGGATGTAATGGTGTGTTCCTGCTACACCAGACAGACGGGTGTGTTACGTCATATGTTTTTAGTTGACAAGTTTTATAATGTCAAACTCAAACTATCTTTATTCAAGTAGGCATTTATAAAGACACTTTTGAATAGTCGATTTTTACCGCACCGGTTCGGAAGGCAGTCTATACACCGGTTCGAAACTCGATAGCTACTCATTTAAAATAAACAATTAATACAAAATTATGTTACTCAGAATTCAAATAACAAAGCATTGTAAGGCTACTCAAGAATTAAACTGTCCCGAGCTAATTGCCGACACATTAAAGGGATCTTTGTCCTCTAAATATTCGTTTACGGTATAGTATGCCTTTTCAACCAAAATACTCTTTACGCGCGTTTTAAATTTATTAGAAGTCAATTTGGTGCTGGGACTTAGTAATATTAACGTATGCTCATGCCTACAATGTTTTTAGACCTTCCGTCTTAAACATGACTTAGTATCTTAAACTTGTTTTTCAATCAATATTCAATTCAATTATCGTCAATAAAATACTGATAAAATAAACGAAATGTATTGAAGTTTTTAAAATCCAATTTCGCAATTTATCGGGAAATGTCAACCGCGGATACTCGACTTTCCATTTATTATCTACGATCCACTGAGCACTATGATTTAATTTGTTTGCTCAATTTGTTATACTTTAATACTTTCAACATTTTATTGAACTTTGGATCAGATTCATCGCGTTGTTTTCTTAAAAGTATTTTAAACACTAAATACTTTCAACTTCACAATGGTAGTCAATACATACATATTTATTTGTTATACATATATAAATAACCTATCAACGATTACAGATCAGCATTGACAAAATAATGGTCACCTTATTGTATTAATTGTTGTTGAAAACGGTTTGTTCTTGTTTAACTGCCGCACCGTACTTTTTGAACAATTAAATGAGTCTTGGTAGCCCAAAGGCTCTCCTATGCTATAAAAAATCCATCAGAATATCTATAACAATTTTATTTTAAGTTCATATTTTATTGTCAATGAAATGTAACCTTTACTACATGACAGAGACAAACAGAGTTATTACAACTGTATCTTTTAGATTTAAATCACTTCCGGACGTAACTAAACTCCATTAAAAAAACGTCGCCTTTAGTTATATGTACTTTTTATTCCAGGTCAAGGTAACGCAGAAACAGCCAAATAGCAACGATGAAAAATTCATTCGAACTCTTACCAAAGGTGATTTCTTCGGTGAAAAGGCATTGCAAGGGTATGTGTTGTTTTCTCCTTACATAATACATATTACTTTCAATAAATGTTATCTTATCATAGTAGAATAAACAGCGTATTAAATATACCACGATATTTGTAATAAAAATTGTTGCTCCTTAGTAACTATGGTGATCTAGAACTAGGTTTATATTGAGAATAGCTTAAACATTTATAAGAAAAAGGTTTATTGGTTCACTAACTTCTGGAAAATGCTTCTGTCCAGTTATTAAGTAAAGCAGCCTGGCAACCCTATGCTAACTGGTAAAATCGATACAATAATTAGTAAAACAGCCCTAACATGATACATATCTCCATATCAATATTTACATTACAGAGACGATCTACGAACGGCCAACATTGTCTGCGACTCGCCAGAGGGCACCACGTGCCTTGTCATCGATCGGGAGACCTTCAATCAGCTGATTTCGACATTGGATGAAATCCGCACCAAGTACAAGGACGAAGGCGACGATCGGCAGAGGTACGAACCTTATAAGCCCTAATTATAGTTATCATATTTAAGAACAAAGTGTAAAGGGATTTTTAAACGATAAAAAAGCTTTTTTGGCGACTCATTAGTCGTCCTAAATGCTAAGAACAATGGTCATGCATAAAAAAAGTGAGTTTGTTTTGGTACCTCTTGGAACTCTTAGATATAAGAAAATTATTGACACACACAAGTGTGCGATACTATTCTTAGTTGTAAACTATATAAATAACGAATTATTTTTCCACAATAAATTCGTAAACTTCCTTTGTCAAGTTCACAAAAAGCGTGACTAAGTACAGTAACAATGGCCGTTGAAATCTTGGAATGTCTCAATGCTACACTACCTATTTTAAACTATTTTTTTTGTTGACGCTACCGTGGATATAGTTATGGTAAGTATTAAAACAAATTTAGAAACTATTATTGATTGTAATTTCCATAAAAAAGCAATATCATACAAATGTTATTGAATGAGAAAATTCTACAAACCCGGGCAGAATTATTGTAATCCAATTCGACTAGACATTTATCTAGTTATTGAATATAAAACATTATGCATTTAAATAACAACCTTACCTTTGCCATATGCACAAAGGAAAACACCTTATCTCAAAAAAATCATATAGGTAATTTCTTACACTTATGAAGTGTCGAATAAAAATCATCTTACAATTACATTTTATACTAGTTTCCAAATCAAGGGCGTGTCCATGCCACTCGTTTAAATCAATTTACTAACGAATTAGGTGCGAAAACTATGTATAAAGTATCGTTATGTACCATAAAAACAAGTTATTCTTATTTGTGCATACTTTCACTGGACCTAGAACAAGATAGAAATTAGTATTAAGCGTGTACCGAGTTCGTTAACTTTCCTACGTGACATTATGTTTTTACAAGAACCCATAACAATTATAATTCTCGCGTTTTTACACTCTGTGATTTAATCTGTAGGGAACTCATGATATCGACGTGTCAATTAATATTATGAAAGTGTTTAATTCACACTTAATTGATCATATTGTCTCCCCAAAAAGTTTTTTGTACAAGCTACATGTACAATAGCATACAGTTAAAGAATATTTAGAGGGTAAATATCCTTTTTGAATGTGAGAGTATTACTTCAGCATGAGTTTAATTTTTAAGTAGCCTAAATATTTACTTTAAAAGAGCATCCGTCGAGTTTCTTGTTTGTTCTTCTCGGCAGATAATTGCCGTCCGAACCGGTGGTAATGTAAAAAATTACGATTCAAAAGTATCTTTATAACGATCTACTTGAATAAAGATATTTTGAGTTTGATGACAACAATTTTTTTACGCGACTTCTCTTTCCCAAAAGGCATTTTGAATCATTAAAACTTTCATAATTCCAGGCTTAACGAAGAGTTCGCCAATCTCCGATTATCGGATCTACGTATCATCGCGACTCTGGGTATCGGTGGCTTTGGTCGCGTAGAGCTGGTACAGATCCAGGGTGACTCCAGCCGTTCCTTCGCCCTGAAACAAATGAAGAAGGCCCAGATCGTTGAAACTAGACAGCAACAACATATTATGTCTGAGAAAGAGATAATGTCGGAGATGAACTGCGAGTTCATAGTGAAGTTGTACAAGACGTTCAAGGATCGCAAGTACTTGTATATGCTGATGGAGACTTGTCTTGGGGGAGAGTTATGGACTATATTAAGGGATAAAGGTAAGTTTATTTTCAAGAACTGTCCATTTTATACTACTTATTTATTCTGGGGCCGGTGTGTCAAAAAGTATGTCTTGATTTCAGGTCAGTTCGACGATTCCACAACTAGATTCTACACAGCCTGTGTGGTTGAAGCGTTCCACTACTTGCATTCTAGGAATATTATTTACAGGTAATATTTATATTAAAAATGTAAAAAATACATCTTAACATAAATATCCGATCTATAACATTATTATTGCACGAACAAACAAGTGAGTTTGAAAATATAATTGTGAACTAGGCTAACCCTAAAAGGTCGGCAACGCACTCATGAACTCCCAGCCACATGACTGTCCATGGGCGGCGACTTTACCTCTATGGTGGGCCTCCTGCTCGTTTGCCCCCTCTTATATAAAAAAGGGTAGGATTTTTAAAAAGTGATTTCAAATAACACAATTATTAGAAAAGAGATTTTCTGTCCAAACTTATTAAACGATTGTGTCCTTTCAGGGATCTCAAGCCAGAGAACCTACTTCTGGACTCCAAAGGCTATGTGAAGCTGGTGGACTTTGGTTTCTCCAAAAAGTTGCAGGCCAGCCGCAAGACTTGGACATTCTGCGGTACCCCAGAGTACGTAGCCCCTGAAGTCATTATGAACAGGGGTCACGATATTAGCGCAGATTACTGGTCATTGGGTAAGCATCTTGAAGCCCTATTAAAAACAAAGATATTTTTAAAAGCCTGGATTTTGTATAAATCTTGCTCTAGTTAAATTATAAAGAACCATAATATTTTTCAAATAACTATTCAACCATTGAAAAGTGCCTCATCTTTTTTGTGGTTACTTAAATATTTTTTTCTAGCTTTTTTTATTGATACAATATTTCCCCTAATTCCAGGTGTTCTAATGTTTGAGCTTCTCACCGGATCGCCACCGTTCACCGGTGCTGATCCAATGAAAACCTACAACAAGATCCTGAAGGGCATCGACGCCGTGGAGTTCCCGCGGAGCATAACCCGTAATGCTGCCAACCTCATCAAGAAGCTGTGCAGGGACAACCCGGCTGAGAGGCTGGGCTACCAGCGCGGCGGCATTACTGAGATACAGAAACACAAGTAAGGATTCATGACATTCTTTGTCTCTATTTGTATAGCGTTACAGAAAGGGACGGTGAATTTCTTTAGTTAAAAGACTTATGTGGGTGAATGTCAAATGTATCCCTTATTTATTTATTTATTTATTTATTTAACACTTTATCGCACTTAAACACTAGAAGCAAATGACATTAACAGATGTAAGAACATATAAGAGCAACGGGCGGCCTTATCGCTAATAAGCGATCTCTTCCAGACAACCCACACGATAAAAGAATACTTAAAATATAATAAGACAGGTGCAAAGGGTGCACTTATTATGTCTAACCATAGTTTAGTTGTCATACTTTCTTTTTTGACGTTTTATTAAGTTGTGTAATCATAAACGTTCTTTAACTTTACTTCCATATTAGTATTAAGTTTTTGCCATTACAACAAATTCGGACAACAAATTTTCCCAAAATGCGTATGTAATGTGTCCACAGACTTATTACTTTTATAGTCTGTGTTACGTCCAAAAATTCTAATATTGTTGATGTCATTGAGTTAAATAAACCGCGTTTTTTTTTAAATTGAGACTGCAATTTGATTGAATAAACAATATTGTATGCCTTCCAGTTATAATAATAAATGTGCACGTGTTAATTTATATTATAAAATACAATATGAAAGTTTGACTAAACACACTTTGGTAAATGTCAAAATATTTCTTCACAATCAGCTGTTCGATGTCGGCCATATTTATAATACTATTAAACTAGGGTACGCGTATGTATAACTCTATCGAACAGTTTTGTGCTAAAATGCGTTTATGAATACAACTTTTTTTAAACCCTACTTTAAATGTGCCATAACTTTTAATAAAACCGTAATTATATAATAACTAGCTGATCCCGACAAACGTCGTTTTGCCAAAAAAAATATCTCTAAAAGATAGATGTTGGCCGACTCTTAGCTCAGACCTACTAATTATGCTCAGAAAATTTCAGGAGAATCGGTCAATCCGTTTCGGAGGAGTAAGGGAACGAAAACTGTGTCACGAGAATTTTATATATTAGATACATTTTTGCAACCAGATACTACGATGAACGTAAAAATTGTTTAATATTTGTATATGACTGTCTGTATCTGAGATGCTAGTTTCTTACCTAATTACCTAAAATTCTTACCAAAAAAATATATCCTAAGTAATAAAAAAAAAGTCAAAGTCAAAATACCTTTATTCACTAAAGTGGTCTTAGATCATTTCGAATCGTCTTAAATCTAGGTGATTCTACACCTCGTATGCGATCAAGCTGTGAAGAATTAGTAGAAAAGTAAGAAGTTTGTTAATGTAATGGCGACATCTGTGATCTGCATAATTAAAACGATGACGTCATCGATCTGATATATACAAATTCTCGAAATAAGCCACGAGGACTCGACTTTGTCTGGTTATATATTAGATATTTAAGTAAGGCAGTAAACTAAAAACTTTTTATTAATGATTTGATTTTACACACGCTACTTTATCAATTAAGTCATAAATTATATTGTATTTCTTATTTATAAAAAAAATATGTTAAGGTCTACCATATTAATAATACCAACAGAAGAGTTCGCCAAACACAACACAAAAAACCATCCTTGCATACAAAACCTAATGCAATAAATATTTGTATTTATTAACTTTCCAGGTGGTTCGACGGTTTCAACTGGGAAGGGTTAGCGATGCGCACCCTGGAGCCACCCATAAAGCCAACCGTCAAGTCAGCAGTAG
Source organism: Leptophobia aripa (assembly GCA_951799465.1). Lineage (NCBI taxonomy): Eukaryota > Metazoa > Arthropoda > Insecta > Lepidoptera > Pieridae > Leptophobia > Leptophobia aripa. The sequence continues at coordinate 2,735,748 of OX637281.1, forward strand.
ACACGCACAACTTCGACCAATACCCACCAGACGCTGATGAGCCACCACCAGATGACCTGTCTGGCTGGGATGCCACTTTCTAATTTGTGAAACCTACATTATATAGAGACTCTAACTGTAACTGGAATATAAAATTATTAATATGACATTGACAAATCTGCAATGTATTGAGGTGATATAGACGATCTAGAACAACTTCAGACAATCTAGAAAAATACCATACCACCTAGAACAATTCTAGACGATCTAGAACATTTCTAGGCCATCTAGAACAACTTCAGACAATCTAGAACAATTCTAGACGATCTAGAACATTTCTAGGCCATCTAGAACAACTTCAGACAATCTAGAAAAAAACCATACCACCTAGAACAATTCTAGACGATCTAGAACATTTCTGGGCCATCTAGAACAACTTCAGACAATCAAAAAAATACCATACCACCTAGAACAATTCTAGACGATCTAGAACATTTCTAGGCCATCTAGAACAACTTCAGACAATCAAAAAAATACCATACCACCTAGAACAATTCTAGACGATCTAGAACATTTCTAGGCCATCTAGAACAACTTCAGACAATCTAGAAAAAAACCATACCACCTAGAACAATTCTAGACGATCTAGAACATTTCTAGGCCATCTAGAACAACTTCAGACAATCAAAAAAATACCATACCACCTAGAACAATTCTAGACGATCTAGAACATTTCTAGGCCATCTAGAACAACTTCAGACAATCTAGAAAAATACCATACCACCTAGAATCATTGTAGACGATCTAGAACAATTCTAGACATCTGTAGAACGACATACGATTAGCCAACTATTATAGTAGAATGTAAATAACAAGTAGCACAAAATAGATCTTCGTAAATAGCATTAGTTAAGGCTTTTTGAATTTGTGGGAATCGAGAAGGTTCTTATCTCAATTTAGTCACGCAAGTTTGCCAATTAGGACTTGTTCGCATAAGTAGGATTTAATTAGTTTTTATTTAGATATAAGGGGTGTTCGAAAAGAGACGCAATTTTTCTATATTCCTCCTTGCACAACCTTAGTGTGTATAGATAAAGCACACAGTTAAATTTTCAAATGGTGATTTGTATACCAAATGTTACCAGACGCCGAAGCCTGCATGTGTAAATATATAATATGTAATTGTATTTCTAATAAATTTAAATCCAATTTTTGACGATATCGATTTTATTTATTTAGTTTTACAGTCGTTTGTTGATTCAATCAAAGGCTCAAAATATAAACAAAAAAAATGTATGAAATTCTTATCAGTTAGCAAGTTTAAATATATTAATGTATCAATTACTCCACTAATTACGTTTTACATAATAATTTACATATAAGGAACATATATTTTTGTAATTATAGTTATGTAATTGTAATTATGAAAAATACATTATTTCGATATTTATTCTTTATAATTTGTGCTCCTCCCTTAGCTAACATGCCACAACTCCATGTTATCATCAATAATAATATTCCGGGAATATAAGAATTAAGCTTTTATGTTAGCTTTAAGCTTGCTGTTCCTACTATTAGGCTTTATAGAGTTAATTCATTCAAAGGTCTGGTATATACGTCTGTAAAAAAGTTCTAAGCAATTCGTTGAATTTGTCAGTAAAGAGACATAATCAGTAGTTAAACAACGCTTCTGCGAAAAAGCATTTTATAAAATATCTGATATGGCGGTGAGTTTCTTGCCAGTTCTTCTCGTCCTCTCTACGCCCTTGATTTGGGAACTGGCAGTAAATGAAGAATCGAAGAATTTCATTACCTATTTTGTTGACGAATCATAAGTGTACCTTAGTTACCTGTATGAATAAAGATATTTTTGATTTGATGATAAAAAGTTTGGGAATGAATTTGCTTCAACTTGACCTTGGTTTGGTCTGGTTAAAATTTCATCTGACAAAAGTAAATGATCAGCCACAGACATGTGAGTAGAGACTTCTCCCTGTCCACTCCACTTTTATAAAAATATTCTCAAGTAGACAGGGTACGGGGTAATTAATGTGTGGGTATTAAAAGCTCAGACGCAACTCACAGATAAATAGATCGATAAATAAAATACTTATTAAATTTTATTTTACAATGTAACGGGCGGAACACAAATTCAAAAGCGTCAGTTGGCGAACTCCTAAAATGGGTCATGTTGACGGCCAGAGTTTGTCCTTTTAATACGCTCGTGGTACAAGAATAAAATATTTCTCGTCATATACTTTTCACTAATCAGTGAAGCATCAGAAGCAAAAAATAAATTTTGGAAACGTTAAGGTTTTATATTAAGTATAAATATTTTTTTCAAGTGACTCAAACACTTATAAGTGTTTTTAGGTACAAATGTCAGTCATCTATCTATTTTTTATGTTACTTCGCGAGGTACTTTCTACAAGCACGCATACTAAACCTATTTTTCAGTAACACTTACTTATTATAATATGTATTTACTGTCTATTATCTATTGTACTCTATTTGAGAGAGTCCTTTCAATTAGACCACAGTTCACGGCATCGGAATACGGAATTCCGTCGTGAGCCTATCGGGTTGTCCTCAATCTTCGCAATAAAGTCCAGGCATTTAACTCGAAGCTGTAAATGGCAGAGATAGCCCACAAATTTCAACCATATTTTTTCTGTTAAAATCTACTTAATAACAGTGTAAGTATAGTATACACGATTTTTTTATATATGTTTGATGTAACATTTTGCTTTATCCAAATAAGGAAATTTTTTATTAAGTTTCTCCAAAGCTGGCGCGGCGGCAGAGCACGCGGAAAAAAGAAAAGGTATTGAATAGTATTTCCTCCAACTTTGTTTTTTTCCTTTTGGAGTAGAGACTTTCGGACCATAGGGTGTAAGTGCACAGGCGCTTATTAAAGAATTAAGTAGGTACCTGGTAGTTAGTACCGGTGATCCAAGAGCTGGTGCTTTCCCTCCTCAGCGTATAAGCATCGCGATACAGCAAGGTAATGCCGCCAGCATTGTGGGTACTCTGCCACAGACACCAAACTTAAAATTAGATATTCCGCTTTTGGTTTGAAAATATATTTGTCTGTGTATATATATTATATATGTTAATGTTCGAGGATATTTTGTTCTGAATTTCATTATATTTTCAGTATTAAACATTGTTCATCTTTAATTATGTCATTCATAATTAAGCTGTAAATAACTGAAGTAGTTTAAAAAAAGGAATTTGGGTTAAGTCTTTTTATGTTCGAATTGAATTAAAACTGACCCACAATTTAAACAATGTAGCTAACGTCTCGTCATCAGTATTGTTTTCAAAACGATGAATATTTTTTTACTGGAAATTATGAATAGAGAGAAACATTTTATGAACGTGTTAACAAAATCTATGCTCTAATGGACACAAAAATTCAGTGAAATTCATAAAAAGATTTACGAATTAATGATTGTGTATCGTCAGTATCTCTATGTATGTTATAATCTTAAGCCACTCAAACACCGCCTGCAATCTGAAAGAGTTAAGTAAGAGATTTTGTCCGTGTTAAATACAAAAGGAATTTCGAAAATCTGTTTATAAATGGCAGAGTTCTGGTGAAATTTGTATACAAACTTTCTTCTGCTCTAATACAACCTTTTCAATCCAAAAAGTATATCCATAAAATTTAGTCTATCTCCACACCAAATTTCATCGAAATCGGTTTAGTAGTTAACGGCGTAACATACAGACAGAGTTACTTACGCATTTATAATTTAAGTCTGGATTTAGATAAACATATCGATTGCCAAGTTAATGTAAACTTAGTTATATGCACATAATTCTGCTTGATTGAAAAGAGCACTAGTCCAGATCCCATCGAGCGAGGAAGTGTTTCGCGCGTTGATGATTCCATTCCTGTATTTAATGGGATAATTTGGTTTATTCAGGGGTCCAACCCTCTATTGGTATTTGAATCAATTCCCTCCTAAATTAAAATCACTCGTTACAATTTCATCGTAACAATAATTTTGTTATGGCTAATGTTAGTAACTATACGATTTTACGGAGACCTATTACAATACGTGTGTATTTTATTCCTGTATACAGTTGTGTACAGTGAGAGAAACAGAAAAGTTTAGCAAAAAAATATTAAACTGGTATACTCGTAATAGGGATGTTACAATTTTGAAGAAGGGTTGACCAAATGAAGTACGCGGGAGGTCAATTGCAAAGAGTTGCGCTATGCAGAGAAGAGTGACGGAATTGTATTCAAGCCTTTGCCACAAAAAGGTAAACAGATAAAAACCAGTTTAAGTTATTTATAGAATATATATGTATATATAGGTTTATTATGTACCTACAGGACTCAACCGTGTGCAACAATTTAAATAAGAAACTTAAAATTAAATTTTGAATAACGCGTCCTAGATACATAACTTTTAGAGAAAGCTTTAGCGAAACTAATTCTTTATTCGTAAAACATTACTATAAAGTTAAATAATAAAAAAGTATTTTAGATATTTACGTTAAAAGAGCCAAACATACAATATATAATATGCTTAGATGCAACACTGAACATGACCAATTTTTCTACTAAGGATTTCCATACGTGGTATTAGCATTTTTTTAAATTTGTTTGAGGTCTGGTTCGTGGAAAGCGGTAACATTGATTTTATATAAAGTTAACAGGTAAATTAATGTTCCCGGAATGACGGTGAAAATAAAAATATAAATTAATTGAAAAAATACGAGATAATTGTGAAAACCCTCATTAAGGCGACCTTAATTTAACCGAAGGATGTTGAGACGACAATTTATTTTAGAGCGTTCTAGATTTTGCCTTTAATTCACGTAAAAGTGGAAAAAAATACTTGTAAAATGTTTTTTTACGATCGTTTGAATCAAATTTAATTAGTATGTAAATTCATTAAAATTTTTGGTTTTTATTTGAACTAACATAAGGACAAACAAGAATTGGTAACGGTTACAGATCATAAATTACTCAGACTACTAGAGTCTTATGTCCTCAAGTCAGGGCAGAAGGCATGATACTTCTAATACACAAATATCCACACACCTTCCGCCATGCACTTTATCAGTTCACATTTCATTGATTTCTATGTATACCTTAAGTTTTATTATCTTAAAAGTTTCTTTTTCTATTAATATAAAAGCACTTAAGATGTTTGGGACAAATAAAATAAATAAATAAACGTATCAAGAAGGCATAGGATTTTCTTAAAATCAGTTACCAATTGTATACCAAACTCAATTATCTTGTTACTATTCTTTCGTATCGATTTATCACAACCAATATTGTCAAACTATTTTTTGAATTGCGCTTCTAATACATTTAATATATGCGAATAAAACCAACAAAACCACGACGGTAATTAAAGCTAGCTTATAACGAAACCAAAACCTTTTAGTATCAATCTAAAATTTATAACCTAAACTAATTAAACAATTGTTATTTCATTTTTGATTCGATATCCAAGCGAATTAATTTAAACATTCTTAATATTAATTACTATATATATATATAGAAAAGCACCAGCTCTTGGATCACCATTACTGACTACCAGGCGCGATTTTAATTATTGTATTATATAAAGCATTAAACAATACATGACAGCGACTCACATTAACTTTTATAATGCAAGCCAGGGGTTTTCTATAGATTCTCATATAGTGGGAACGTACTAATGTTAGACCTATTAAGGTTCGATTAAGGTTGTTGTACCATTATACCAAGAGGATAAATCTAATCTTAGTTTAAAGTACTTTAAAACTTAAATGAAATTGTTTTTATTATATTATATTATATTATATTATATTATATTATATTATATTATATTATATTATATTATATTATATTATATTATATTATATTATATTATATTATATTATATTATATTATATTATATTATATTATATTATATTATATTATATTATATTATATTATATTATATTATATAAGGTTAATTAGGTTATATTTTTTATATTCTCTTGCACGCACCTCTTGCACTAGTTCAAATTTATCATACGTATTATTATTTTTTTTGGGTTTGCTTGGAAGAGATCGCTTATTAGAGATAAGGCGTCTCAAAAATCTACTATGTTTGTGGAACAAAATGTAAATAAATAATAAACAATACATAAAAGCTTTAGACTTTCATAACTTATGACTAGATAAAGGCTTAAAGAGGGGTTGCGTAATGAAAGCCACAATGATAATATGGATCTTAAGCTGCTTAACTGAAATATTATATAACGGTAACTTAGGACCAGTGCTTTGTTAATATCATATATTTTATTAAAAACAAATTACAACTTTATAAAAGGTGTTAGACGATTCGCGTCTAACACGCGAATATTAAGTCTACTACTTAATGCGGTAGTACCTAAAATTAACTTTCGTTTATATAAAGACCATATAGAAAAGCTGACCTCTGTGCTTGTATTATAAAAAACATTCTTTAAATCTTACCTCACCTTCTATAAAAATTGGCATAACTATTACAGGATTAAAGATACTTGACATTTTATTTATGGAAAGCTGAAGGAAAAGTCTAGTTTATAAAGACCCACATTTGAACATGATATTGGCGTGTGACTGTGTAGTGATAGAGTCAATTACTATAGAAGCCGTAACAATAATTAATTTGAAATTCATTCGCAATAAAAGTTTTTAATGTTATATATTAATTTGTTTATGTAAATTGAAATGTGGCACATATTGGGTTAGCTCGATTATGAGAAAAAAATTGAATAGAGCTTACTTGTGCGCCAGTAACGCCAGAAGCTTTTTATAATGTTTATAAAAAAATTGTAATTTTTCGACAGATTTTCTAATAGAAAATCGGAAACAACGGAATGTGTCTTCATTAAATCGCGTAAAAATATTATCCAGATAAGTAAAATGTTATCCCGATAATATGAAATTACAATCTCCGCCGAAAATGGTTTCCGTGAAAATCTAAAACTTAACATGGCGGAAGACTTTCCTTTAATAAGGCACAATAAAATATACGAATATATGAATATTTGAATAATCTGTAAATAAAATTACGTACTCAAAGTAGCGAAGTGACAATTTCCACCGCATGTGAACAATTTCCACCGCTAGCCGGTCTTCGCTTTTCAGTTCAATCCTGTACGTCGCAGTGAGCGCGCGTTACGCTTACGTTACGTTACGTAAATATATCGACAGTGTATTTGTTAAGTGTTGTGAATGTTTCAGTGTTGTGTATAAAAATTTTGCAGGTAAATATATTAATCACGATTATTTGTGTGTAACCGGTGCAAATGTTTTGATTTCACCGGAATTCGTTATTTGTATCATCCGTTTCGTAACTGTTAAAAAATATAATTAACTAGAACTAGGTTGTTTCAGTTAGATCGTGGATATTTGGGCTAATTTGATTGTATTTTATTTATTTATTTAATAAGGCACACCAAAGACACACATACAAACATAACCCGAACAAAATTACAAAAAAAACACACAAGGCATATATGTGCATAAATTATAGGGATACACAGCATTACAGGTATACAATAAACAATTTTAAAAAAACAACTAAACAATCATATATAAAACAAAGAACTCTACACACAGAAATAAAATTTGTTCAATATAATCTAATAAATGTAATTTATGTCAATAATTATTTATATCAAATAAGTAATTGATATTAACAAATGTAATTAATATATGAAAGTAATATAATGCGTGATAAATAAAACGCAACGATAAACTGCGTCGCAATTCATTTACCTGCAATTGAACTTTCGAGTGGCGTTCTTGGTGTTTCGCGTTCATGAAGAGAATTCATTTAAACAGTTGACAAAAATATTGCCCTTTTTACACAAACATAAAAATTTGATTTATCCTTATATTAAGTATTCCTTAATGAATGTATTTTCTTGCACCTTATTCCGTAAGTAAATAAATTTAGATCGGTATGCATTTTTTGCTGACACGCCATGTGCAGAATGTTTTGGGTTCAGAATAAATGGGATATTCAAACAAGCGTTAGTCCCACATTCACCTTTTACCGACCCACTTATCCTTTGAATATCGATAGAAACTTTTTTGTAAATTAAGTTTAAGAAAAGTTTTTCAATTCTGTAAATAAATAAAGATTTTTCTTTCTCAATATGCTCTAACGATAATGGAAAACCTTGCGAGGAAACTGACATGATAAGAGCGTACCTCTCACTTTAAGGCCGGCAACTTACTAAGCCTCCCGGCGTTGCAGGTGTCTTGTGTCCATGGGCGGCGGTTAGCACTTCACTCGAAGTGACCCGCCTCCTCGTTTGCCTCCTGTTGCATAAAAACAATGTTTAGATACATCATATACGCACCGAACCTTCTAACAATCTTAGACAAACCAATTTTTATCACAAATGAATTTATATATTAACTACATACGGCTATAACATAATTTATTATTACATTTGATTCTCGTGATAGATTCTCATTGGAATCAACTACCTTGACGGCCAATTACTTTTAAGCTATTATGCTATATTAACAGTAAAGCTTACAATAAAGCTGTAAAAAGCTTTAAATGATTATTTAATGGTTTCGATATGTATGTACTATTTGCATGAACACAATTAAATAGGTGAATTTGTAATGAGATCAGTTAGAATGTTTTGTTTAACTATAACAATCAGTAATCATAGTGTGATTAGTAACGATTTGCAAGCAGGATGCAACGACGTGCCCTACTTTGAACATGTTTGAAGTAACCATACGTTAACTATAAGAGATATGTAATTTACAGCTACGAAGCAAATCAGATATATTATTTATATAGGTTATTTACTTAAATTAATGATTCGTCGAAATACTTTAATGGGCATAGTGAAATAGCACGTTTAAGTTTTAGTGAGAACGCGCAGTAGGTACGAGACGCTGTCAATAAAGGAAAGTTATATATATCTCATAGAAATCAATCCAAACGTACTAAAAAATGTGAAACTTACAAAACACTAAAATAAATTTAAAATGTTAAGCCCTAGCGGAGTACCGATTATGCGGCATTTCCTCGCTGTATCGTTATGTTTATACGCTAAGCGAGCACCAGTTCTTCACAGGTACTGACTACCATGCGCTTATTTAACTTTAAGTAATAAAATAAATAATTGAAATTAAATAAATTTTAACTTGATGAAAGTGTTACATCGATGTTCCAATTTCGTCATTGATTTATTTACACTTTATTGCAATGAAACACTAGAAGCAAATGACGTTAATAGATGTTAGTACATATAAGAGCAACGGGCGTTTTTATCGCTAATAAGCGATCTCTTCCAGACAAGTCATTTATACGAGACATAATATTGTGTCACTTACTGCTTCACGCTACTGAGAATATCAATCAACAAAAGGATGGAGCTGTTAATATAACAGTCAAGTGTCAAATATCACTTGAAAGTCAGTTTTCAGAAGGTCCAACGTTTGCCGCTTTGGATGTGCAGACATATGTCTAAAACTGGATCACTTAATAGTTGCGGGTTGCCTGGAAGATGGGAGAAAGGTCGCCCGTTGCTCTTACATCTATAATATACTCATACTGTTTTAGTGCAACAAAGTGTGAATAAATATATAATAACTTTGTGATTTAGCTTAACAAATCCAAAAAGTTTATAAATAAAATTGGACTATTTCGTGGCGATTTAACGCATAGAGAATAAAGAGCGTAATTTATTTATTCATATTCGTAAATGGAAACTCAGCACTGTTTGTCGGATCGTTAGCTGAAGAAAAATGCGCTTACGGGATTAGAAATACAAAACCTTTTGTAAGCGGCTTTCGACTACTGACAACACAGTTTTTCGTATTTCGTTTAACATATAATCAGTTTATAGACGATATACAAATCATAATGTCAATCGATGAGGTCCAAATAGGAATACAGTTCTGGTTAGCAACGTGTAAAATTTTAAGAAATCGTAATTTTTACACAAACAATACGACGCAATGTTGTACTAGAATTGTAATTAGAGAAATTATTTATTAATTTACCTTAGAATAGAATTCAGCTTACATTATTATGTAAGCTGAATTCTATGTGTATCTTGTATGTTGCCCTATGTTGTCCTATTGGGCAACATCTGAATACAATGAAGAAAAACCAAAATAACAGCTGATCAATCAACGTCTCACAGCGTACATTCAAGTCAGATAAAAGTATACACAATATATATTATACACAAGTTTAAGCATTGTAATAATATTCTATTCTTAAAAGTATGCTGAGAGCATGAACATGGAGCTTCAAACAATTAACCAACAACCGATTTAAAGAAATAGCAAAGTAATCCATTAAAGGCCCATAAAGTAATAATGATGAAATTTATGATAGACAATTTATAATAAAGGGCAATGCTAAAGTCGAATAACATAAATATGTATCTGAGGTCAAAAAGCACAAGTGTGTAACACACACATTATTTGTCTCTAGTTAGCTTTGGAAAAAATCCGTGTAACATTAATTTGATCCTATGAAATACTGAATTTAAATATAAAACAATGCTTGTAAACATCGTGCCGGCAGAGCCGAATGTTTTAATAACAAAGTTTTAAGCAAAAAATAGGTCATACGATTGAGTGAATAAAAATAACGAGCATCGAATTTCAGTTGGTTTTATAAAATACTGATAAACAAAAACCTTTCGTTAATGAGTGGTTACTGCTAAGTGGAACACACAGTGTATTTCACTTATGACACATGTAGTGTTATTATATGATATTTATATTCATAGTATATTATTCTAGACTGTTGGGTATCATGAAGAGAAATTTATTATAACGCTACACTATTTATTCGATAATATAGAATAATTGTAATATTCAATAAAAAAACTACTTATTTAAAAAATATTCTTGACACAATAGGATCATAATAATTATTTTTTTATAATATGAGATCATTTATTTATAATAAAAGTATTAACGTATAAAAAACATAATATGAAGTCAAATACAAATGTGCTTAGCTTAACCTAACGAGTCCAGTGTTCATTTGTAATATTAAATCTAATATAAGACTTGAAGGCTCCGCAAACATTCTTATTGTATTAAAATCATTTAGTAGACGCTTAGCAAACACGTAGTAGACGTTCGCTAGACTAGGTTAAATAGATCAATTGCTTCCCGCAATATTGTTTAAATACTTGTTATATTTAATTTGACAGGAATATAATTTATAGGTAACGTTTGCAGGGTCAAAAAGACTCGCGAGTTATGTTGAAAGGTCACAAAACAATATTGAAACAGAGGGATAGAATGAACCTATTCTTTCTTTATATTTTCCCACAAAATTTCCGGGAACTATGTGATATTTATGAAGGTTATTAATATTATAGTACAACGATGTGTGAATAAATGACGACTCAGTTAACCAACGGTCCAGGGCACGATTCCCGGTGCGGACAACATTTGTAAATGTGTTAGTGTCTGAGTGTAATATTTTTTTTTTACCCTATTTTATTTTTTTAGCCCGTACAAACTGTAAATCGCTGGAGTACACACGGCCGAATGAAATGTGTCTCCATATAATAAATATAGTAGCAAATGTCTTTATACCCAAAGCTCCAGTCACGTGGTGCACGTATTGCCTGTTCAATAGTTGATTAATGTTCACTTTCCCTGATTGCTACGTTCATTTTGCTTAGAATATATTTTCGTTTGAAGATTCAAACTATTATAAAATATTTTATCTCGGTTTTCGATACGAAATATTTTTTGTTGAATGCATTATATCGGTAACAACAGGCTTGTCTTAAGTATAAGGATTTATTACGTTAAATTATATATGATGGGTATTTTGTACATTGAGCTGTATAAAATATCCATTATACAGCATGTAGTTCTTTCATTACTATTCGTTGCTTTGTTTTTTTTTAAATATTTAGTGATTTTTGTAACTCTGGTACAAGTAATAATAATAAGTTAATCGGATTATCGCGTTATGGTAAGTACAAGTGCCTCTATAATTAAAGGAAATTGCGAAATCGTTAAGTTAAAAATGTTTTATATACACTCAGATATCTTTTCGTTCGTAATGGTTTTATATAGGTGAAATTCATCTGAAATATGTATGTTAAGATAACTTTAATAACAAGTGTTTTAAGTTGTGTGTACTGTATGACTAATCCATAAACAATTTGCTTGGCGCTTCTCCGAGGGTAATCCATATGTAGCAACATAGACACTTTTTACCTTATTTCAATGACTATAGAGTTCAGATCTGTATATTTGAATTATAGGAGACAATGTATGACTTAATCAAAGATTTTGTGCCATATAACAGTTTGCTAACACCTACACACTGAATATCAAGTAATAAGAACAAATGTTAACATAGTAACAATATTTTTTTATATATGTCGAAGGAAAGCAGTAGGTAGGTTGATTGTTTATTTATTGCTTGACACTTTTGATATTAAAAATCATCTACTATTTTATTATATTTGATAATTATCTTAATTATTTAATAGTTTGAAACATTAAGAATGATGAAGTACGTTTGTATTGACCAATCAGAGCAGAGCTTTGAGTTCGGGCGCCATCTTGTTGTTGTGACAGTGTGTTCAGGATTCTAATGCCATTTTTTGGGAAACCATTGTACAGTTTTTTGTTCGCTCATAAACCACATGATAACAACTAAACCCTTTGAGAATTATGGTCTACAATATACATAGCATTTGGTTCCTTATGAGTTTATTGTTATAGCCGTTCTTAGCCAGTTATATATACGTTTTTAGCTGAAATTTGAAGCAATTTTTATTAAATCTTTTCACAAATTATATTTATAAGTACTAATTGCATTGCATTTAAGATGAAATTGTTTAGGTGTGTGCTACGTGTTATGTTTGACACTGGTCCCTCAAATCAATAGAGTATAGACGAACCATATTGTGTCTGTTTGTATGTTCGCACATCAAAAACGACTGAACTACTTTTGGCGCGGTATTTACTTATAGATACGTCCGTTCGTAAGAAAATACAACTAATAAAAATTTTGTTTCTTTTTCTCTGTTATTAATCTATTATCAATTCTAAATTAAACAGCAAGATATGAATATACTTTCTCATTTGTAACAATAGCGATCCGAAGTCTAACTACATTTTGCGTGAGATTAAGCCTAACTCCTTATCTGTTATCTATTAAATACTAATTATATTACTCACGAAGGCGAACCACGTCTACTCAGCAATGTCGATTGAATTGACTTGATTTCGAATCAATATTCATTGTCACGCTTAAACGTCAATATTCTTATCGGCACTTTCGAGTCTGGTACTATTTTGCTCTTGTTAGACTTTGGGATTTCAGAACTAATTTAAAGTGAAAATGAATCTTCTTATTTGATACAAATAACAAACATACATATTGTAATGCGTATATAAAATATTTTCAAACTATTTCTTCTATAGTGATTTTATATCTAAGTATAAAAGGCTGACCACCAGAAATTCCACTTCAAAGAAATCATACTCCGTCATAGTAAAGCATTAAATATTTTTTGTATACAATTTCTCATCGCGATCAAAACCCAGTACACATATGAATTTGCTTCATGAATAATTCCTGTATCTTCGCAGGTGCGACCGGTATAAACTCTTCCTATATCCGAAAAAGCACAGATTAAGAGTGTCAGTTGCGTAGCCTTAAATATTATTATCGGGATTTTAAATAATAATGAATAATAGTTTTTAAATGTGATAAATAAATCACGTTTCCCTGGACTATAAAAGAGAGATAAAGGGATCCCTGGACTGTCAAAGAAAGACATAGGCATTCATAGACTATCTAAGACAGACGTAATGGATCCATGAACTATCAAAGAGAGACGTTAATACAATTGTTTTTCCAACTCTGTATTTCTTTAGTTAATTTAAACTACAAACCAATGAGTTACTTCCAGATACAATGAAGTTTAACACAAATACCACCAACACCACAGGATGCAATATAAACTTATGCAAGATAATTTGATTTGTAAGCAATTGGACCAACTTTATTCTGTGCCGGTAAGACTAAACCATATCGGCCTTTTTCTATACTGCCTTTTCCAGCCTTATCTGCAAATTTATCTTACATTTCTATTCCTATGTGAGGAGTTGAATATTACATTATTCATTTATGTCAACCACTCGCCTCAATTGATGCTAAAACGTCTGTTAAATGATAAATAAATCACCCATCATTCTATCACTTCCTACTTCATACGAAGATTGTAAGCACATTGGCGGATTCTGTTCTTTTTATATGACTTTTTGATCGTTTTTATATAGCACAGTATTATTTATTTGTTAAACAGATATGTTCTATAGATTTGATTGCAGTGAAGATTGTTGTGACTAATGAAATAGGTCTTTTAAATTACGTTTCGACAATATTAAAGTAACAAATCTTACTCTGCTTCTAACGCATGAGTTTTGTGGTCATCTGACAGTCCAGCGGCATGCTATCAGATTGTTCGAAGTCAAAATCTCTTTGTTCAGTATAGGACCATTACAAATTGTCTCAAATCTAAATGACTACTCGTAAACATACGCAACCAAGCTGAGAAGAAGCCAGCCTGAGAAGCAACCAGCCAAAGAAAGCTTGGTCGATTTTCATTACAATTTATTGCCTGAGTTAAAAAGTGTTTTTATTATGTCATATATCTCGTGGAAGAATGTAACTATGTACCTAAACCAGTTTCTTGACCTAATAGTTAACTTATAATCAAAACGCAATATCATCCAGCAAGGGACTCGTGATTGTATTGTAATCTTGTTCGATCGTGTTTGTTGTGAATACAAATTACTATACCATATCAGAATTATTATTACAATGGTGTTTGTACCTGTCCAATTAATACATACAAATATTGATTGTATAAAAAACTGTTTGAAACAAATTCAATAATTTTATGAAGCAAAAAATTATTGAGTCTTAATATAGCGACAATGAAAAAGAGCCCACGAATAAATCGCAAGAAGGACTAATGATACTTAAACAGCTGAGTATCTTTTCAGATCGGTTTATTATGGAACCCCGTTAGCCTTAGATATAAGAAGAAAATTATACACACGTAAGCATAGTATACAATGAACAAAGGTAGACCACAATATAATGGGCATACTTTAAGTCGCAGGAATGACGAGGAATGAGAGGCAGGATTGGAGGCCTTGCCAAAGGTCACATATTTTTAGTAAGTACTAAATGTTTTTTTGGTTTATATTAACTTCATGTATTGTATGATATTATTTGTATACGTGTTATAATATGATATTTTTGTTTTATTATTGATTCATAATAGTAAAGTTTATGTTGTCTTTGACATTGAAATATATTTCTTTTATAATTATTTAGTTATAGTTTAGTAGTATATCTATATCTAGTGTAATGTATATATGAGAAAAAAGACTTTCATTTCTTTAAACGAAAAAACCTACTTACTACTTGGAAATTTATAATAGAATTATATGATTTTAAAAGAAAATATTCCCAATCGAAAGATTTATTTTATTTCATTACAAATGTATATCGAGTGAGATATATAATAATTATAATTTGAACACTACATAATTTGTTAGAAGTTATTTATCGGCCTCACTAAGTATGTTTGTTCATAAAATGATTGCTCTTATATTCTTGCTATATTTTATCATCATTAACTGTATATATTTTAGAATTTATTAGACCACGTCGGATTACAAAGTTAAATTACGATTACGAATCGTGTAATGAAAACTGGAGTTACGACTTACACTCGTAATGTAAGATTATGAAGATTCTATTTAAAGAAATAAATGTATAACCGTTATAAGATTTACACTAAATTCATTCACACACACAATACACACATACTAACTGTCATAATAGTTTTTTTAAATTGCAATTATGTAATTATTGGAATGTCAGGCTTCAAGAGCGGGGCCTTCCCAACAAGGTATCTTGTCATTATTTTCTCGAAAGCCACCCTAAAGGAATTGTAGTGATGAAGTAAAAACAAATTAATTTAGTATATACCTCTTATGTTTATGACGATAATAGGCCGATACCAAAAGAGACAATTTATTAGATTATTAAATGTATGTAATGTTTTATCTGAAATAAAATAACCAAAAAATGATGGGGAGTTAAACCTGCTAAAACTAAATAAATACGATTTATATACAACATTAAATTCTACGCCAACAGGCCTCCCGTTATGCAGGTGTTTAAAGAGGTATCACTTCTTATTAGGTATACGCCTAGTTTGCCATTTT
Organism: Leptophobia aripa; assembly: GCA_951799465.1. Taxonomy (NCBI): domain Eukaryota; kingdom Metazoa; phylum Arthropoda; class Insecta; order Lepidoptera; family Pieridae; genus Leptophobia; species Leptophobia aripa. The sequence continues at coordinate 2,751,994 of OX637281.1, forward strand.
CCATGTTCTCAACTTATTCCAGAAAGATCCAATCCATTTAACATTTAACGCCTTACGACTTTAATTCTTACGCCTCATTACTAAACAATGATTAATTGAAATCTTCATTCAATTGAGTTATGACATAATTATTATATTACTGACTTTTTTCTCGTTACATATGGAACTATGTTTTTCCCACCGTGACCTCAGTGTACGTCACTCTTTAAATCATCGCCCATAGACACGCTTTGAGCTTGTGAATACGTTGCCGGCCCTTATGGGTTCGGAAATGCCCCGCTATTCTTAAATGAAACTTACATTAATTTATAGGAGATTAAATGAGCTAGTAATCTTATTAGGAGACAACGAGATAAAAGAAAGTCTAGCGTAAAAAACATCAGATATTTACTAAGCCAGTGTAAAAGAGGACTTCAATATACTACATAATAAGCAATTACTGACAGTTCCAATCATGTATTCCAAGAATTTTTCAAATAAAAAGTAAGATTCCTAAGATATTCCGTTGCGTATTTAATGTCCGACCATAATTCCTATAAAAACTCTTGGACAGTTCCCTTCCTTAAGTATATTTATGGTAATGAAGCAATTCACTTGCAAATTCCGATATTCTCGATCTAAATGTGTGCCTAATATACACATATAGATAAAGGGGATATCAGAAATGAAAGAATGTAAATGGTAATCCACACTAATATTATAAGTGCGAAAGTAACTCTGTCTCTATGTATACATATTACGCTTTCACGCTTAAACTCCTGTAACGATTTTGATGAAATTTGATATAAAGATAGACTACTTAACTTAACTTTAGGAAAAGGTATTCGCTACGATACGACTATTCGCGACTTTATATCACGAAAAAGAGGGTTGAAATAGAGGATCCAAAGTTTGTATAAAAATTTTACCACAACTCTGCCATTTGTGAACCGAATTTTCCGGTTTTTATTCAATTTTATTATTAAAATAGCCTAGTTGGTAACATATTTCTACTATGTGGATAAAATGAACTATAAGTGTAAGTCAAGTATCTCTTGAAAATCTCCTTTGTCAAGTAATCTTAAGTGCATCGGTGAACGGCCACGGGTCTAAAGAAAAGTTCAAAGCATATAATATGTTCATATGTTGAACAGATCAAACATTTCTTAGCACTTAATACTCGGAAAGTACTTCATTTATGAGGCTGACATATGACTCAAATAAAATGTTCTCAATGAACCTGCTAAATTATATTTTGGACGGTAATGTCATCTGTCATAACCTAAAAACTAATCTAAAAACAATCCAAAAAACCAAGTATGATTACATCCGTGGCTTTTAGTTAAAAGCGTTTCATTTGAAGAGAGGTTTTGTTCAATCCGTAATTACAACTTTAACCCAAATATGGGATTAAATAATGATGATACTGAAATGGTCTCTTATCAATTTTAAAACATAATAACTTACTGGAATTAAAATGATATTCTCTTGTTCTTAACAGTGTGTGAATTTTATTTATTCAAATTTGAAAAGTAATAATATTCATTCAACGGTTAAAATCTATAAAATATCATTTAAACTCTAGTCGATATCGTCGAAGATCGTCGATAAGAGACCATTTCATATTTAATCATTATATATCATTACATGATAATTTAATCCCATATTTGTCTTAAAGTTGTAATTACGGATTGAACAAAACCTCTCTTTTAATGAAACGCTTTTAACTGCAAACCACGGATGTAATTATACTTGGCTTTTTGGATTATTATTAGATTACATAACACCCAAGCTGTTGTTATAATATGACAGATCGGTTGTCATTACCGCATCATTACGTCCGTGACGTGAAGAGGATTTTATTTTAATTTTAAATTAGAACCGCTCTTTATTATTAAATAGGTAAGTTCAAAGGTGTAACAATATTTTAAATAATATTATACACCACAATATTTCTCTTAGATTTTAATATAAGCCCTTCGTGATAATGAAAAGCTAAAAATAAACATTATGTATTAAATGAAATGGAATTCTAATTAATTGCGCTGTCGACGGGACGGAACGACATTAAACTGTAATCTCATAAAACATGAGCGAAAATGTTTTACTGTGTTTAATTATGAATTGATAAGAAATTACGGGACTTAGTTGAATGAAATTTAGGCAAAAATCAATGTGTTCCAAATTACAAATATGCGAAAATTAAAAAGGTGAATTCATATGAGGTTCGGTACCGAGATATTTTGTGAAGATAATGACATTCAGTACGTGTACTTGAAAGCCTTAATCGATATTGAATCATCCATTCCAACATCAACAGATTATACTAGTCTATATATCATTCAATTTAAATCGCATTTACAAAACAGTGGTAGTAGTTCTCTCCAAAGGTCGTTGGTTCAATTTCTCGGATTATGAATTACATTTTTCAAATAACTTGCTCGGTAAAGAAATACGGTTTAGTATTGTACACATATTGTATTTAAGACCGAGAAGGTATAATACAAGTCAAACTCAAAATATCCTTATTCATTAGATACATGTGATCATTTTGAATCGCCTTATATGTAAGTGGTTCTACGCCTGTTCGTACAAGAAGAAGCAGACAAGAAATTCGGCTTGATTGTTTTTTTTTTTTGGGAAATAATTTTAGTACACTTTTTGAAGGCTAAGCTGGAGCTAATTCATTCCCAAACTTTTTCATCATCAAAACAATTTGGCAATTTATAAAATGCTTTTTCTAAAAGCTTTCCTTTGACTACTATTTTAAATTTACTGGGGATTTAGTTACAGATTGACCTTTAAATGAATTACCAACTTTATGGAGCCTAATAGTGGGAACAGCAAGCTTATCCTTATTTCTCGCTTTGCAGCTTCACCCAGGTTGTACTTGGATAAGTAGCGTTCCCTCTTTCTGTAAAAAAGCGTGATTTATCAATTTCCATCAAGAAAAGAGCGTAACCTCTCCCCTATAAGACCGGCCACTCCTGGCCTTGAAAGTGTCCATGGGTGGCGGTTAGCACTTCACTCAAAGTGACTCTTTGCCTTTTGTTTAATTTAAAAATACATAACATTAAAAAAAACTTTTATTTATGTTTTAGTTTATTACCGTAAAATGATATTACCTTTTATTAAAAACATTTGCTTCACCAGTTATTACAAGTATCAGTGAATTAATGCATAGTTTGTAAATTGTTCACAATAAATGTTATGAAAGTATGAAAAACAATCATAAATATTATTCGCGTGTATAGGAATAGTCCAGTTCCGTATTCCAACTGTTTATCTAATCGAACGTCGTTGACCGAGCACATACAAAATTCTAAGTAACGTAGGCGAACAGGAGCACTTAAAATAATGTCCGTACCGTCGTGAATACCTGCTTATGGGTTGACCCTAATTTGTTTAAAAAATTTTTAATTCATCGGTAAAATTGAAAAAAAAAAGTCAAATCAAATTTGAAGAGATAAGCTTTCAGGCTACGGAAACGTACATAATGAAACCTAAAATTTATAAAACACATTCTCTGAAAATTAAAAAAAAAGATACCTGCTTAAATTTAAACCATCTATAAAATTGAAAAAAAAAATCAAATCAAATTTGAAGAGTTCAGCTTTCAGACTACGGAAACGTACAGAATGAAACCTAAGATTTATAAATCAGACTGAAAATTGAAAAAAAAGTATTTTTACTATAGTATTTTATGTATATTTCTACTAGTCCACGATTTTGATACAAAATTTATACAAAATATCGCAGAGTTCTGGTGAAATTTTAATACAAACTTCACCCCTACGAAGTGTTCAATTCTTTATTCGCAAAAAAGTAACCTCGTTTTTTTGTTTTAATTTCATCGTAATCCGTTCAGTAATTTAAGCGTGAAATCGTAACATACAATATTAGTATGCAGGAACATGTGTTATATATCTATAACAGTGCTTTTATAAGTTAATGTAATATAAAAATATTAAAAGCCTTTTATTTATACGAGCTATATAATAATAGCGTTAAGTATTAAACAAAAATGGACTTTTGATTTTCTCAAATCAATATGGCCACCTGTCCGCAGCCTTTAAAACACCCAAGCTATGAAACACCTAATTTTCGTAAAAGCTGAAACTGAAGGGCTCTCAAACGTCAGAACAAAGTGGTTGGTACGAAATTCGAATTGTACTTTGCGGTTTTTCGTGCCAGAGCACGTTGCGGCTGAACATTTTGATGTCTAAGTAATTATGGTATATGTCAGACATTAAAAAGACTTACACATTCATCCAAAGAAATTTAATAATGCCCATAATAAATCCTCTATGCCCTTGGACATATTGAGTCAAAAAAGAGAATCATTAAAGAGTACACTTATCAAAGTATCAACCTCACTCATTCACTGCCACAGCAATACCATTACACACACCAATACACACATTAAATGCTCGATCTTCTCTTGGAATAGCTCACTTTGCCATATCCTGGTATATTTTTTGCTTATACAATATATTATATGCAATTGGGAAAAAATATGGTCTATCCATTTTTAACAATCTAATATATAAAAGTCTCGTGTCACAATGTTCGTTCCCGTACTCCTCCGAAACGGGTTGACAGATTCTCCTGAAATTTTATGGAAATATTTGAGTAGGACTGAGAATCGGCCAACATCTATTTTAGACACATCTTTTTGGCAGAACAACGTTTATCGGGATCAGCTGGTTTTTTTTTTATTAAATCTGTCCCCTAACATCTTATGTGCTAACTAATTATGTTTATTGTTGCTTATAAGTTTATTGTTTGTGAAAATATATGCTAAATATATTAACAAACAATAAACTTATAAGATTATAAAACAAGGTATTATACATTTAAGAGATAAAACATATTTTATGATGTAACAAACAATAATTGTAATTTAACCAAATTAAAACGTGAATATTATATATATATATATATATATATATATATATATATATATATATTTAAATTATTAATTATTGTTCCAAACTATAAATATAAAATAGTCCATAAATCGTGAAGACTATAACGATTAAAAAATAATTTGTTTATAATGTTAAGAGTGCTAACATTATAATGGTATGTCTGCTAAATATACTAACAACTTCCAGACTAACCTATTTCCCCTGATCAATTCAGGCTATACTAACTGACCGTGAAAATGGTATTAAAGAGGGTTGGTATTAACATAATTCAAAAATAGAATGTGAAGTATCGTGTTAATATTAGAATAAAAACTCTTTATTGTCTCAAAAGAAGAATTAGAAAAGAGAAAAGGCGTCTTATTAATATACCCATATTTATTCATGTCAGATTCTTATTTCTCCAGTTGGTTCGCGAGAGGTCGGTTTTCTGCTAGAACGCCTTTAGTCTTTTGTTACGTTTGTATGCTTAATTTTTTACGCACACCACAGCTTCTTGTTTGTATAATTATTTTTTAGATTAGCAAAGAATACTTTTACCGACTATGTTAATAAAATACAATCGTCCTTTACTTGAAAGAAATAAAATATTTAAAGCCTCTATACTCTTTTTTTAAAACAACCCTTATTTATTTTTCCTATTTGCCTGGAAACGATTTTCAGCGATAAGGCCTTTTGTCATCTATTTCTTTATTTAAGACTATTACATATGTCAGTTTTCATTATTATTAATTGTAAGATGAAGACACAGTCTTGTTCTAAATAGACCTTTTGATAACCAAACCGATTGAGATTCAGAATACAGTCAGAGATAAGCAAATTCAATACACAAGTGAGCTAAATAGGTCAAGTTTTACTCACTCGTAAGCCCTGGCTTTTGGGTCATGATCCTCTATCAGTGTATCTCTGTATTTGTATATGTTATATTCATATAATAAATATGAGTTTAACATTGCTAAATATTTTAAGAACTATGAATAATTAAGATAACTTTTTGTGTAATTTAACTGCTGGTAAAAAAGGGCGGGATTAATTTTTGTTAAACCAGTAAGATTGGGAACGAAGGTATAGCGGAAAAAAAGACAAGGAGAATGAATATTTAAAATTTGATTTTTATTATATATATATTGTACCAGGATTTAAACTCTGTTAAGTTAAAATCTTATTCCTACTTGTTTAAATATATTTTATCAATATCTAGCTGTTATGTTTCTAAGCTATATAAAAGGGTCAGATATCGGAAGGAACGAAGGGTCGACGTTTACAAAACACCTCATGAATTTTCTTACACCTGCCACAGAAGGTCAAAGGTTGAAGGTTGTTTAATATGGATCTCGGTTTTCGAGACCCGAAACATGTTTATAAGACTTCAGTATTATATCTTATAATAATTATGTTAAACTATTATGATTCCTATTTAATATACCTTGTCCTCTGTTTTTTTTATTGCTTTTAAGTTTTTAAAGCATTAATTGTTTTAGGTATTTAGGTGCAAGGTAAATAAAGATTTTTTGTCATAATTAAATATCATACATTATATCAGTTATGATGCAAATATAAAAACGAGGTCCGGACCGCACCCAAAAGGGCCAGAAACATTAACAAACTAACTCCGATCTTAAATAGAATTTAAGATTTACCAGAACAATTGAAGTTCCTACTGTGCAAAATTTATGGTATAAAGGCCTTCATTTATAGTTTCAAAAATGAAAAAGTTTAATATTCGAGACAATAGCAATTTAAGGGTCCTGAAGGGGGTGTATAATAGGCAGCTATTGTGTCGCAGTGTAACCGAGAGAGTACTTTATAGTGCGTACTGCAGTTTAGATTAAGCACGATTTTACGTCGACACTTATATGAGAGCTTATGAAATATATAAAGCTTTGTAGGCATATCAAGTTATTCGAAGGGAATCTTGAGTTGTTATTAAAGCTTTCTGGTGTTTCAATAGAACGTCTTAGTTGCATATTTGTATTTTACGTTGGAAAATTCTTATTGTTTCATCACTTTTACTTTGTTTAATTGCATATTCCCCGCTCTCTTTAAGATTTATCTTCAATGCCTCATTTCACACTGAATAAACATTCATTCAAAGCAGTTTCCACAATTTTCCGCTACATAACATGGGTCATAGTTATTCACGCGAGCAAGATGTAAGGTCATACAGATGTATGAGTTTTAGTATGAGATAAAAATATGTACTTACTCAAGCTGTCTTCGATTCATCGAACTCGAAACGTCGAATTAAATCTGCTACTGGTAAACAGTAATAAATTTAGTGTCAATTAGAGTAAATCACTTTTAAAGTTTTAATTTGTTCTTGACAAACTTAAAAATTTTCTGTACGCTACATGTTTGGCTGTAGTTTCATATAATATAAATTCTTTCTCTAGAATATATAATACATAATATAGAATTACTTGTAATCAATAATTGTGACACAGAAATAAATAAATACAACGTTATGGTAACACCGTATGAAGTACATAAAAATATTTCTTAACCTTTAAATTAACTGGACATCAATTTTTCTTCCGTTACATGCGAATGTATCATGTTATCCCGACTTACTCCTAATATTTACTAATAGGCAATTCAAATGTCACCGGACGTGCCAACCTTATTCCCACTTGTCCGTCGATACAAGACAATCCTAATGACATATGAAATTCAAACTAAAACAAACCCTATTTATAGCCAAATAAATGTTGTATCGGTATAACTTAAGGTCTCTCACTTTTAGTTGCAGTTTTAGTGACCGATGAGAATTAATTGGTATGTATGTAATAATTGATTTATACAGAAATAAAATTTTCGTATTAACGTGGCTTACTTGAATCGATAAATGTCATTTAGATTTTGACAGAATAATCAGAATTATTATTGTCTCATACTAAATTATGTGGGCCGATCCCGGCGGCACTGCAATGCCGGGCCGACCCGTGACAGGAGTGGAGCGAGCCCCGAACATCCCGTCAGTTTACAAAAATCAGTTTAATATACTGGTCCCGCTATGCGGGAACTTTCAGATATTAAGCTGAAAAGAACAGATACTACACTTTGATCTTAGCCAAAAGGCCGAGAAGCGATACTGATGTAGAGGACAGGCGAAGTAGTCATTGATTTTTAAATAGCAACGCTAGCGCGTTTCAGAGTTGAGTGGAGTACACCTAGCGGCATCTAGCGGTGAATTAGCGCAACGGCGTCGAAGGAGATCTTATATATAAAATTCTCGCGTCACAATGTTTGTTCCCTTACTCCTCCGAAACGTGTTGACCGACTCTTTTAATTTTGTGGCCATATAGAGTAGGACTGAGATTTGACCAACATCTCTTTTTATAGACTTTTGGCTTTTTTTTTGGCATAACGACGTTTGTCGGGATCAGCTAGTTACAATATAATATTAAATATACGTAAATATAGCAATTATCTGATTTACTTGTACTAAAAAGTATTTTTTTTCCATAATACAGCATAATAAAACAGTTTTCATAATAACGAAAAGATAAAAACAATGCCAAAATAGGGTTAAAACGTAGAACAATAAAGTAAATCTAAGATCAAAAACAACAATAATAACAATATGAACAAGTGAAGTATATCAAGGACTCATTATAAGGTATATACAAATATAACATGAGAATAAAACAAATTGTTTTGTTTTTTAAGTCGAATGCAACATTTGAAAAAGTTACGAAAAGTTAATTCCGCGTCACGGGTGCCCCCGGGAAATCAAAGGAAAGGGAATGTTTTACGCGCAGTTCAGCCCCGTGTTCTGACAAGTGTTACTGAAAGTTAACATATAAGCATTTGTGAAATATTTTTCATTCGCGAATGTTTTCAATGCGCAATCTAGTGGAACAATGTCTATCGATTGCCGAACTATTATAGAGAAATATAATTACAACCAAAGGTTTGACAAATTTGACTAGAGATTAGACATAGTTTGTGTTTGTTGATTTTTAAATAATTATAGTGTAAAGTCCATGTAACGTCACTGGACAAACTCTCAAAAGCGTCGAAATAGATTTGCTTTGGTTGGTTAAGCTTGGATTCCAATTCTGATTTTTTCTCTCGATTATAGTCGTAAATAAAGCCATAAAATGTACAGTCCCTTCAGCGTCGTTATATAGAGTATACACTGTAGTTTAATTAGCAATGGGATAAGTCAACATTAAAATCTTGCGTGAGTTTTTCTGTGTTCATTAACCTTTTATATTCAGTGCAAGGATGAAGCAATATATTTTAATTGAAGTGGGATATGAATCATAATTCATAACGCATCCTGCTATTTGGCAAGCATCACTGCAGTGCAGAGGTACTTAGCATTTTAAAAGTGAAATCTGATGAATTGCATGCGGCATACAAGTGTTTCCATGTACCGGTAATGTTATCTCCAACAGTGCACGGTTTTTTTGTACTCATTATTAAAGTCAGTAAGATAAATTAATAAACCACACTTTGTTGCACTAAAACAGTAGAAGTTGATAACTTTAATAGATGTACATATGAGAGCAACGGGCGGCCTTTTCTATTATGAGCGATTTCTTCCAGGAAACCCACGTAATTATTGCTAAATGAAATGATATAACTTAAGCTGATATCATATAAATATAAATTAAGTTTGCTTAGTGAGAAATATATAATTTAATATAAAAGTATATGAATTGCTAATAGTGAAAAATGATGTTAAAATTATATCTTAAATGGTATACAAAACAATATCTATATATTGTTTATTTATAGTTAATATAAATGGTATATTTTGTTTCTTTACGACAAATAAGTTTTCAATTTAGGGACTTACATATGAAAATCAAAAGAATTAAAACACTTTTAAAGCATATGAAATTGTAATGGTTTCAATTCCTAGCTAGAAAATCATATCTTGCTACAAAATACATATATCGATAAATTAGCAACTGCTCCATGCTTTGTTTACGTAGGACCCAGCGCCTGGTATTATCGGTACGCGATTCACAACTCAAACAGATGTTTGAGCTAAGATTAGCAGAACAACAATAATAAATTAAATTTGTTTTGTTAACTCAGTTTGACTTATATTGTTAATCACAGTACACGGTACAGAGTACATGTATTTAGGAATGTTTAACGTTATTACTATGCAATATTTTTACCAGAAATCAAGTGTTAAAAACCGGAATTACGTTATCCAGATTAAAAATAAACATTAAAGTCAAGCATTATGAAGGAAACGTAAATTTAATCTCCTATTAAATTTGATTCAATTAATAATTCATATATGTAAAGCCTTCATCGATTAAGCAAACTAGTCATTAAAAACATGAATTTATATGTTACAATTCAGTTATAAAATATAATGTAATACCTAACTTCAATTCTTTGTGACATCTTGTATTGTCCTAAAATCTCTCAGTCACGTACAAAAACATTAAATATTGCAAACCAAATAATGTTTCTAGGAGTGGTCATGGCTAAGTTATAATACCCTTAGTACAATAGGGCGTCAGAAGGGGCGTCCTAGCGGTCTTCTCAGTTAAGTTAATCGAGGGCGTGGTAACGACAGGAATTGTGAAATAGGGGCACACGTTTTAAAATGTTACACGAACTTCATTAATGCAGCAGAGTCAATAGGCCAATGTAAACTGTCAATAGAATGACAGCCATCATTTGTAGACGCTTAGGTACTCTCTTCGGTGTTACCATCTCCTTACTTTTTACCAGTTACAAATAAGAGATGTAATTAAATCATTATCCATAATTAAGTATACATAAAAATTATTGGAATTGGCACTTGTCAAAGAGATGAGTTGATATCGTCTATTTATTTCGTGGAATTTACAACTCAATCAAATCCTATAAAACATAAACAACGCTTAAAGCAATTATGCTTAATTTTATCGCTGATATGGTCAACAATTGTTTAATGAGTATATTTGTTGGCTGTGGTCTGGGTGTTATGTATGGATATTTAGAACCGACCTATGAAATGCGTCCTGATATTCATTTATTTATGACAAATAAACAAAACACAGTTAAAAGACTATGGTCGGAAAATAAAACAAAGCAAAATTTACTATTTTTAACAACGGAAGGTTTACATTTATCCAACCAAAGCGCTGGATTTGACCGACTTGAAGGTACCAGTGGTTGTCGTGTTGAATATGTGAAGTGAGCCATTCCTGAGCTGTGGCTCTTACAAGCACTGGGTACTGCGCGTAGCAAAAACCAGGGCGGTGCTGGGTTCTAAGGTTTAAGCTTGGTGTAGTCGCAGTAGGGTTGAGATGTTATGTATACGTATATACCATGTAACTTACGTACATGCTTAGAGAACTTTTTTAACGCGTTTGAGGATATATGATTGTTGCTGCAGACAGATGCTCTGCTAATATAGAAATCACTACGTTACTAAGGATCTATTATTGTAAAAATGTACCTATAAAATATCTGTACAAATTTACAGAATAGTGCTTTAGTATGTTACATCGGTATTTATAAATTGTTGAGTAACAAGTTGGCAATGTTTAGATAAAGTCACAGGGGTCACTAACCCGTCTGAATCGACTGGCCTCTGAAGCACTTCTAGCACCCCGTCGACATTGCGGCACCAGCTAGGCATGTTAGGGATATCGATAGTTTTGTTTTCTCCTTATTATAATTGTTTTTTTATCGTATTAAAAAAATTGTATGTAAATAAATGAATACAATGAATTAAGTATTTGTGTATCCAGTGGTACTACAACTCCAGGGTCTTACTCCGCACTCTTGCATTTCTTTGTTCCTTTCTTAATTGTTTGTTAACACGAAACGAACGCACAGTCTGACTGTTGACAGGCACTCGCTTGAACCATTTAGATACTACATTATTCCCGTCATAGAAATATCATACGTAAATCAAAGAAGTGAGCTGTTGAATTAGAAGCTAGTTAGCCATCTAAGTAGCTTAGTTCTAATATTCACTTTTGATGAAAGTGAAAATAGATATTTTATAGTTTAAATGCATAAAAGAACCAAACAAATCGAATGAAGCTAATTAAAATCGTTTCATACAATTTTAATTAATAGGGTAACGACATTACCCGGTGCACTTTAAAAAATCAAGAAATTACAAGAACGTATGTTATTCGCTGGATGTCATGCATTTATAGTTGGTAATAGGTTTTTATGGATTTCAAGAATAAACTGGAACCATATCAATCAGTTTATCTATGAAAAAGTGGTATTGATTTCTAATTGACAGCTACGTATAAATGCTTATCGTGTTTTTAACGAAGTGATAGCTGTACTTAGAATCTCCCATTAAATTATCTGTAATTTTTATTTATTTGATATTTAATTATCGTTTCACTGCTGTAATATTAATTAAATAGTATAATCAACCGTTTAATTTTGATGGCAGTGATTATTTTTATCAGAGTTACTGGGATAGTGCCTTAGTGCGTATTGTTCATATTAGTTCATATAAAAAGTATATTTTTCTCATAATTTTAGATTTTTTTCTTCAATTCCACAACATATATTGAATAATTATTTCTATACCTTTTTATATATTTGTTGAAACCATGATGAGACTAATAAATCAGCTTCCTGCTTCAGACATAAGTAAGTTGACGTTACTAATCGAGCGTGGCACATTCCATTTATCGATGTCGATAAAAAATGTTGCCTTCCCTTATTAAGCGCCATGTTTCATCTCTCAGTTTAAATGACCAGATAGAGACTGAATGGTAGCGTTGTAGTGAATATTGCCTACTTTATAGAAGGCAGATGTGATTAAGTTCTATACAAAGCTTTTGCTGACTCAAAGCTTCAAAGTCTCTATTTGTTTAATACGGCAAACGCGACATTAGATAACTTGTTATTCCAATATCATTTACATACTTAAATTAATAAGATATAGAAAATCTAACTCGTAAAGTTATAACATTAATTAAGCTCTTTAGCAGCAATATCACAAATAAGAATATTGAATGTTTGTTTTTATATACTATTCGGTATTCAGTTTATTTAGTATGAAAATAGCTTTCAATGGATGAATGAAAAATGTAACCCACATGAAAAAAAAATTGAAAAACGTACTAGAAATAAAACGAAAATTGCCTTTTGCGTTTACATAATCTGAAAGGAGTCAAGGATTTTATGAAATTATTTATTTAGATAGCTGGCCGAGGTGCCAGGGACGGACTTATAATATATTCTTGTCTCTTTGATTTTGGTATATTTCAATCGACTAATCTGCCGAAAACAATCGTCGTTTTAAATTTACATTAACATTACATTAAATGTACATAGATTAGTTACATAAACAGATAAATCTCCACATTTCAACTCCGCATTTATTTATATGAAAAAGAAGTGGGTTTTAATCTGTAACTACCTACTACTTAACTAACAATGATTTCGGAACTTTATTCACATCGCTAACAATATTTACCTTCTTGATTTTCCTTCCTTCAATTTAATTAAATCCTCTATAACAAATATTTACTATACAACATACAAACAGAAAATAGATATGGAGCCTCTAATATTATTAATTCTATCTCAGAATTGCGATATCCGAAATTCATACAACGCGGGATGAGAAAACTTTTACTTGTTACAATAAAACATGCTTAGTGTTCCTTTTATACCAACTTTATTTTAGTTATCATATATTTCATGAAAATAAACTAGAAGATAAAAAAAAAACCTTTTTTCAATACTAAATAAATAAAAAATCGAAACCGCCTCGCAAATGAAAGTTTTGGAAATGTAATGTAATAAAAAAAGGCATATGCAATGCCACGCTTCAAATTAATAAATTCTCTCTTAATATTATGAATTATTTATTGTATTTAATTACCTATTTTGGCGGCCGGCCAGCCATGAGTTCATGTGGATTTCTATGTGTAGCCCCTAGTAGTAATAAGTCTGTGCAACCATGGTCTACCAATACCGTTAAATCGTTATCTTAATGGTACAGGAATTTCACGCTTAAATGTGACACACTTCAAGACAATTGACATAATTCCATTGTGAATACCAAACATTTGGTTGTTTTTATAATAGCATTGTTCTCAGGCAATTGAAATAAATTCACACGAGCCATATGTAGCGGGGTATTTAATTCACATCAGTGGGATCATATTCTATTGTACGTAACAAAATAATTGATATATTTTTCATATTTGGAGGGAATTATTGAACCATTTTATTCATGACTTCGTAGTCTGTTTGGTATCAATACTGATGCTTTGTTTTTGTGATTTATAATAAAAAAAATATTGAAGAAGGGCCAAACGAGCAGCAGGCCCACCATAATAGTGAAGTCGCCGCCCATAGACACTCACGTGGCTATGAGCTCGTGAGTGTTTTGTCGGCCTTTATTTATATATATATTTTTTCATAATGACTTTTTGTTTTATGACATCATTTGAAGTTACGAACTAGCCTTAATTAAATGAGTAATTTAGAACTAAATGATGGGTCTGACTTGAAGTGAGCTTAGACCAAAGACCATAGACATTCTGTCTCGGAGTACGGTCCTATCTGCCCTATGCCCTGATGTGGGGCCTGAGGACTCTAGTAAGTAGTTAGTAGTATTATAATTTTGCGTTGCCTGAAAGAGATCGAAGAGACAAAATATCATTATTTATATCACAAACTGTTAATAAAATAATAGTAAGACTTTATAGAATAATCTTAATATAATCATTAAAGTTTTAAAAATTTGATCCTTGTACCAGAGTTATAATACTGCCATCGCACAATTTAAAAGTTCAAAGACTTTAAAAATTCATGTCAGCTCTTGTCCCTTATCAGGCGCCTGGTCTAATACGAAATGACACTTTCACTATCAAATAATAAATTAAACTTGATGATACTTTCACTCCCTTTTTGATACACTGTTTGTAAATTGTTTGAAAACACACCTAGACAAGTCTAGTCTATTCTATGTATATATATATATATATATATATATATGATTTTAATATCGATTATCGTTTTTACGACATTTACGTTATAATAATATATAAATTATTAATGACTTCTTACCCACACCAATGTCAAAGTTTATCCTCACTGTAAACATAAAACATCCGTTTTAAGCTTGCCTCTCATTTTATAACTTACACAAAGGACTCATTGCGGAGCACCCGCTTTTATATGAAAAACATGTTTCATTTGCAAGGCTCAAAAATTCTTTTCATTATTGAATAGTTTCAATAGATGTTTTCACGATTATATGATTATTCAATTCCTATTCATAAATTGCGAAACATTTTAAAGGGCCTGGCATCTTTTGGGACTTATGGCAGAACTTACCAAACATGCATTGCCACGTTATGGTGCAGCCCGCTATGAAAATACATCAAAAATGTGGCCGCGTACCTACGTAGTAAATCATAAATAAATACCAAATCTTTTTTATTGTAAATGAGCTTCCATGTTTATGGAGATACGCCGTTTTGCTATTAAGTTGTTGAAGGCGTGACATCATTTGCCATATATCAAAAACAATGTTTGAGGTATATGGTTAATCAAATAGGTATATAGTATATACATTTCAGTTATTTACAATATGTTAATGATACACATACCTTGTTATCTATACTAATAATAAGACAGTAAAAATCGAAAATCTGTACATTAAATATTTTTCCAAAAAACTGAAAGGAGGCAATTAAAGAAGAGTCATAGAAACCAAAAAAACAATTTTTGGAATTCTTGTCTGTCTGTCTGTCTGTCTGTCTGTCTGTCTGTCTGTCTGTCTGTCTGGTACGTTATAACTTGAAAACTACTGAACGGATTTGAACGCGGTTTTCACAGTTAGATTACATATAATTGGGAGCGTTGTCAAAAGTTTATTTTGTCAAAATCGGTTAAGAGAAAGAGAAGTTATGGTCAATTGAAAATTTACTTCAACCACTGCTTCAAAATTTTTAAACACTTATATTGATTGATTAGTTATATATTGTTAGATATGTTCTAATACAAGTTAATCTTAATATTAAAACTTGTGAGAGGTAAGAAAAATAACAAATAACGCAGTGCGCGCGGGCGCGGTTGAAGTGTTGAACAATGTGCTCGATAGATGGCGTTGATAAAATTCGTCATCAACCTAGATTTATTTTATTTTTTTATTTCTTAAACCTATACAGCTTATCAAAAACAGTTTACACAATAAAAATAGATTAAAAATAAAGCCAAAATAAGGTTAAAATATAGAACCGGAAATAGAATCTAAGATCAGAAAAAATAATAACAAAAAAAAACACGAAAATAATAACAGAAAAAAAAAATAAAAATATATATACACATGAACAAGTGGAACTATGTGAAGTACGAACATTTTAGTGTGTGTGTGTGTGTCAATGTGTGCAATGGTGTTGCTGTTTGAGTGTGCGAGGTTGAGTCTTAGTTTTTTTTTAAAGAACTTCTACTTAGGCCAAATATATCCATCGCGGTATTAAGATGCTCCATTGTGTAATGACTACCGTGCAGTTCAAACTTTCATTAACGTTTTACCCTATGATTATTTTGAGTGAACACTACCTATACAAACAAGTAAAAGGAAACGTTTATCGTTTGTCCGCATCCATTTTTCCACCTACGTCCTTAACGTTAATGAGGTTTACCTTTTATTATTTGGTCAAGCTAATAAGTAATAACCTCACAAGTACGTATTTCGTACTCATAACTTCGTAAGAATTTTCTTTCAACTCTTAACCGCTGAGGAGTTTTACCTTCCATCATCAGCTCATCCACATAAGAAGATGACTATCAGAATATAAAATTGTCAGAATATTAATTGCCTGTACGTTAATTTGAAAGTTGCCCTCGATTTCCCCGAATCATCCGATCCTGTAAAGCTACATCATCTCTGAGTAACACAGGCTATATATAATTCCAATTCCATTCCATTCCATTCCAATTCCAAAAAGAAAGCCCTTTCGAGATCATTAAAAATCGCTATATACTTAAGCAAATTACACGTGGGCGAAGCCGCGGGCGGAAAGCTAGTATACATATACGCAATAATAATCCAGTGATATAACCCTGGATATGGCCTCGGAAATCCGTTTCTTTGATCATTTTATGTTTGTTAATAGATTAGACGACCCGTGCCTGAACCATATCCTCCTGTCAAAGACATGCTGGTGTTCTTAACAACTTTGTCTTCACCGCAAGTTTTAATTAACATAGAAAAACAATTCAATTGGATCGACGCACAGCCATGAGGTGTAGCTTTGAATAACTATCAAACATTTGAATAGATATATTTTGTGTCCAAAGTCACATGCGCTTTGTAAAAAGCTCTCTTTAACCCAGCTTAAACAACGAAAGCCGTAATAGTTTTATATATATAATCTTACCTAAGTAGGTTAGGTTAGGTTAGGAGTCATTATTCTCTCCGAGGGAAAATTATGTTGTAAACAAATGAAAACGATGTGAGATGATTACCGATTCCATTGACTTTCTATTGAAATATTTAACATGGTGCGCGTGCGCATCGAATATTCATCAATGGGAACAATGGACAAACATTAGGATACGTGACCTTTATCGTTCATTGTACACGAATTAAAAAGTTATATTGCTGGTCATTGTAATTTTCAAAATTATTGGTTCACATAAATTTATTTCTATAGTTCACTCAACTATCGTCTTGCTGTATTATTATTCCATCTTCGTTGGTAATTCTTCTATTTCACATTTTTTTAGTAAATTCGTGCTTACGTATTATCGGATAACGAATTTTGGACCTAGCTATTTATAAATTTGACGAATTCCTTTTATAAATAGTAAAAAGGTAAAGTTTTTAACTACGTTTGAGTTTATAGATTATAACAGTTATATAGCCTATTAATTTTTGCATCAGTTTACATTCCTTTAGATGCATACCGCCTACAGACCCTTATTAAACAAACATAGGAGTTATTTGTTTGAAGATAAAGATCAAATCCCTTTCAACATGGAAGAATTTCAGGTCACATTGCCGCTTAAATACGCAAAGTGGAATACGAAGTGTAGATTCCAATATAGATTATTTGTATGACTAAGCAAAGTTTTAACGACCATACCTGACGTTACACCGGGAATTAATGATATACATAAATTTATGTATAAAATCGTTAGTAAATTACATTCTTTTCTAATACTCAGTGTTCACATCCAGTCATAAAAGTGTAGATATTTTTGTTCTATTAATTTTTCGATAAGCAATTTGAATATCTTGAGGGTTCATAAAAAAAATAACTAAGGAATGTATAATATGCAGATCTTTTTTCTATAGAAGACAAGGCAACTATTATTACTTATTGCAGTGATATTCTGCAGTCATTGCTAAGATAACACACCCCTGATAATTATTTCCAGCTCAGGATAGATGGATGGATGCCCTGGCTAAGGTTCCGAACAAGCATACGCCAGCAAAGCCCCATACCGCGTTGAATCATCCTAATTAATCGTTATCTTAACTCTGCACCAGAATGTGACTTTACGAATAATCAATTTTTAATAAATAAACGAATAGAAAGGTAATATCGCTGCCCATGGGCGGACACTGATCATGAATGGCTTGGCGGCTTCTCTCTTACTCTTCTTGAAAGAGGTTAGGAGCTACAGTGATAGGCAGCTATTTTGATTGTATCTATATGATATATCTTATTTTTAGTGAGCGTGTACCTACAGGTTTTGTACCTACAGTTCGATTGAATACGTAAGTCTAAGTATAATGCAAATATATTATGAAAACTGTGTTCGATGCACCAATCTAATTTTAATCGCCAATACTGGACGTGCCTTTAACTTTATCGATTTATCTGTAACACGAAGACAAGTGAAAATCGGATTACATATTGAGATAAGGATTTTCTATACTTCTATAATGTATGGACAAATGTTTGTAAATACCTAAATTTTTTGTGTAATAAAAGTTTTAATTATAATTTCTTATATTTAAAGGCCGTGATTAAGGAAAACACCCAGAATGTCTTGGTTTCATTTCTCTGATAGTTCGCTGTAGACAGCGCTTGAGCGACAAATCTGTATTTTTACGACTTTGTTGAATTCTTACAACCCGTCATTGTATTATAAAAAATATAATAAAATCCTAATTTCTCAGACTTCACAAAAAGTTTAACAATTTCAAGCCAAAGTTAATTAAAACTGTTAAGAAACCAGAATATTGTATTCTGTTAAGAGCGGAAACCGTAAAAGTTGGCAAAAGTTTGTTCATTTAATAACGTTTCTTAACTCGTTATAAAACCAAATATAATGTCCCATATAGGACAATGAACATGACATTTTAATTTTCCCGTGATATTCAAACGAATTGCGAGACGCGAGGGAGATCCCGCTGTTTGCCTACACAAGATAGTTAGTTTATTATTACTATTATAGGTAACTAACTATTGAATTATTGATTTCAAACACTATTAGTGCGTTAATCTATACTAAAACAAATAATCCTATTCACCGGTTCAAATTAAAAACATTTTTAGTAGTCGACACTTTTCTTTTCGAAGTGGAAATGCATTTCCGCATTCCCTGGTCGCAAAGGTATGTGGGACTCAACCCACGCTTACGAGTGGAACATTTAGACAAAATATTGCAAAACTTGCAGAGTTTAAAACGGGTGCCAAGCAGGCTTGTAATTGTTACATATTCGTTGTGATAGCAAAAAAATAGACAAAGCAAAGGGTGCGAAGGGTCTGGATCCCTTAACTAGACAATAGACTCAGGTAGTCGTCTGAAACGCGCTAACGAACTTTTACCAAATTTAAACTATAATATACAATATGG
The DNA here is from genome assembly GCA_951799465.1 of Leptophobia aripa. Taxonomy (NCBI): domain Eukaryota; kingdom Metazoa; phylum Arthropoda; class Insecta; order Lepidoptera; family Pieridae; genus Leptophobia; species Leptophobia aripa. The sequence continues at coordinate 2,771,673 of OX637281.1, forward strand.
GTGGTTATACTGTGGTGTCCGTTTCTTCGCGTTAAGTCAGTGTATGGGTGCTGATCAAAGACCCATTTAAAAAAAAGGCATCTTGCCTGTATCGACGACCCAGTGAACTACCTCATTACAGATGATGTTCAGCAATTGGCACAGAGTGCGTGGTGATATCTCAAAATCAACGGTGAAGAAAAAATGACATCCCTTTTAAAAGAAAAAAAAAACAAATATTTTATCTAAAATTGTTACATGGGTTTAAAATTCTTTTGTGCTTCATACAAAACATAATTTCAAAAAACACGACTTAAATGAACACAAACACCTTAATAAACGTTCTATAACACACTTCAACTATTCAATGCAGGCGCTTTGACCTAGCAAGTGTGTACAGGTAGTTTGTAGATTTAAATATACGATCTACCCTCATTGTTTGAAAAATAATAATTCTACGATTATAATTAATATCGACATATTTAATAATAATTTTATTTTTTTTCTGATCTTTTTAAACCAACTACACCTCAGTATAGGTATTCTTAAACGACACTAAAATATTCCTAAAACGCGCTAACGAAGTGAGATCTTTAATTATATTTTAATATATGTTTATGTGTATGTCTTTCGGTGTCCTGTCCTTCTCGGGGAAGGCGTGTTCACGTCGAGTTGTATGAAATTATTAGCTTATCCTTGGCCACCGCCGCGCCGTATTCGGCCGGTACTAAATTGTAATTAATATGTTCTGCTCAGGCAGGTTTAAGGGGGCGCAGAAGAGATAAGGCGGCATTTCTTCTTCATCCCATTTGGTCAGAGTCCAGTTTACTGTTCTCACAACACCGTTGGAGGCACCTTGACACTTTTTTTTACTGATCATACAATTTAGCATCCCACGCTAATTTCCATTTATGCGATACTACTTGGTGTAACTAAGTATTTTAATCAATTGCAAAATGTTAATTATAATAAACTATCACAAATGATAATATACTAACAATATATCATGTTCACTATTTTTAAATCATGACATTAATTATTTGTATTAACTTTTCAGCGGAATATTTCTTTCAGTTTTCGATGAATAAAATAGGATTAATTTAGTCGGAAAATATTAACGTGTGTTTGTTATTTTATTGGGCATAAATTAGACATGGTATTAAACTAAAATAAACATTATTCTGAATAATTATTAGCTGCGCTTTTAAGTCTCATAATCAAAATGTAGCTATAAACTTTTACCTGCGTTTCTACCTGCACCCGTGACGTCATTAGGATAGTAGTTTTTTTCCTATGAACTCTGAAACACGCTAACAGAATTTTGTATGCTGTTAAATATTAAAGAAACTTATGAAGTAATATGCGTAGGAGTCCATTTCTACACAGGAAAGGGTGGCTTGTCCACTCATAAATTTGGCTTGTTGTGAAATACCGTGGTATATGACATACATCATGTGGCGATTGCTGATTGGTGACGAAAGGGAGGTGCTGTGCACCCAAACTACTGATGTAGAAGGTTTGACTCTCTTTTATTGCCGAACAGATGAAACTCGCAAACACTGCTGTTGTTATATGAAGTTAATATAACTATATAAGACTTAAATAACCTAAAATAATTGAAGTACTCTGCCAAATTTATTTTAGCGTTTTAGTTTTATTTATTTATAGTGATTAAAGTGACATTTAAACACTTAACCGATTTGTATTATATGTACACATGTTAGTAACAAAACCACCAAAACTTATAACTATTGCAATTAGTTACACAGACTTGGAAGCGGCCAAGTGCAAAGTTCAAAGAGGCTTTTAGTTTGGGTTGCCAATTGTTATATCCTATCTTTGTATATACATAGCCTCTTTGTATATACTATATAGCTTCTGTTGCTTTTCTTAATTGATATTCTATTACCGTGGAAGCATATGAAATAGATATGATATGCTTATCAGATATATTTATACAAACCATGCCTCAAGGTACCAGCCCGAAGTGTAGCGAGATGTTTTTATATACCTTCATTACAATGCTAATACACTCGGGTTCTATATTGTTTTTATTATTTTCGGTTCACGGCTGGATGGAAAGTGAAAAATTTGATTGAAAGCTGTATAAAGTTTAGGTCCTTATTTTGAACAAATACAATTGTGACGAACCTTTTCACAGTAATCCTCAATTGTGTTAGAAGGCTGTTCAAGTAGCTTTTGCCCGCGACTTCGTCCGCATGGTATAAATACAAACATTTGGAAAATCGGTTTATATATATGGCAGAGTTCTGGTGAAATTTTTATACGAACCCAACCCTTTTTGCGATAAAGCCTATGTCCTTAAGTAAATTTGATTCCATTTTCATACCAAAATTCATCGAAATTGGTTCAGTAGTTTAAACGTGAAGGCGTTACATACGCACAGACAGAGTTACTTTCGTATTTAAAATATTAGTATAGACTTTCATACATTTTATTATTTCGTCGTTTCAGATTATCATTGAAAAGTTTAATGTATCAGAATATTATTATGGCGAAAATTAAGTGTATTTCTCATATTCAAATGATGTCAATTTGTTTCAGATGTACTTAGTGTGAAGTGAAATACTGACATGTAATCAACAATGTTGAAGATACAGATGTTAGAATCCATCGTCAGCAATGAAGAAGAAAATCCGGAACCACAGAGAAATGGGTAAGATTTAACTGCATTTCTTTTACTTGGGTAGCACAGCCACGCCTGAATACTAAATTTTAATGTTACTGATTATTGACGTATATTTAAGTAGCGCTACAAGTACTTTGCAGAAGATTTTTTTACAATTACACTCGCAAAAATAATAAAACGAATAATGGCACAGATCTTTGTGCGTACGGATTGGATCGTCGGAATGAATAAACTGTGAGGAATGCTTTATTAAATATGAGGGTAATACAAACATTAATCTGTATACAAATAATTTTACCTATAATGTGTTTATCTTAGCTGTAAATTAAGGTTAATTACACAAGATATATAGAACAATGAAATGTATTCATAAAATCTTAACTTCCGAGATTGCTTATCCCTTTAATCCACCCTTGTCAGATATTACGTTTAGCTGAAACAGTAACTATTAACTATCTGGTTATTTCATTTGCATTTGGATCTCGATAATAGGTCATTTGTTTACATCAACGATTTTTAACCTTTTTTCCACCGTAATTATTTATCTCCAAAATTATAACTTTTTAATTTTGAACGATTATTAATTATAATTTAATGGTTAACTAGATAATTCGTGTTATGAATAAGTAGTTTTTTTTGTAAAAGGGTTTATTAAAACAAATTATTTTAATCTATTGTCTTCATTTGAAGAGTGAATTTTTGTAATTTTTAAATTTCGAATAGTATATATTCTTTGATATACGTTTTCTAGTATGTCTTATGTTTAATTAATATTGTATTACTAATATATACACAACTGTCTACGTAAAACAATTCTGAAACATTGTGGAAATTTTGCAAATACATTTCATGATACACATTTGATTTGTTATATTTTATTGCTTCAATACATGCCGTCAATTTAAAAAAAAATGGTTTAGAAAGACAAAAAGAAAAGTTTATTAGTATTATTAGTTAGTTGTTACAGACGCACATATGAAACAACACAATAGGTAAAAATATATCAAAAGTTAAAAGACAACAAAAAATAACATATTATTATTGTTATTTTTGATCTTAGATTTACTTTCTTGTTCTATGTTAACTATATTGGCTTTTTTTATTATGTAAACTGTTTAATTATGCTGTATAGGTTTCAAATAATAAAAATAAAATGAGAATAATAATTAACCTTACGTTACGTTACGTTTTTCGTTCACTTCGACAGTAGGTAATTAACGAAAAACGATCCGTTATCCCCAAAATAACACAGTAAAGATTTATATCACGTGGTGTTAGTAAAAGCAAACGAAATCCAAGTTTTCCTTGTCGGTACTGAAAATACTTACATCTAATGTATAGGCCATTACGTGGATTCAAAAGATCAAAACAACATTTTTTTCTATAAGGAAGGAAAGTCTAAATAGAATAAAGCGAATTCTATATTCGTCAAAATCTATTATAGGATTGTAGTTTTGGTTATAACGACTGATGGCAATTCAGTCTACTTTACACTGGCTAGACTTATGAGCACTAATTTTCAGAGAGTTTAGGTATATAGGCTCAAGTTAATAGTATATTTATAATGCTCTTATATGTACTAACATCATCCACCTCTACTGTTTAACAGTTTAAAATAAATACATTTTTGCAATTATGTTTATTTTTTCATCTCATTATTTGGTGAGACAAACAGCAAAAGTAATTTTGAAAAAGCTTTCATCACTTCTCCGGTCCTTAATTGACATTTCCTTGACCGTATTGACCTTAACATTGACATAAAACAGGAAACGGTAATTGTGTTATTGACATTCCGTGGCACTTTGCCAAATATCTACTTAGGCGTCGTGGGGGCGAACAACTTATTTCAGTTTACTACCCAAAACAATCCTTAGTAATATCTTATTAAAAATAACTTCTCAGCAAAGACCCGCTTTTTGACTTACTTTATTATATAGCATGAACAATAAACTCTTTACTGTGTCTATTTTTAACAGCCCGAAGGGTTTTTATCAATAAGCTTTCATTTTAGATTATAAAAACTATTTTGCGTATTATTTATGAAGAGGTTATATGTCTATTAAGTGGCGTAACAACGTAACGTTGCAACAAAATAACTTGTAAAAAAAACATGTTTCTGTACACCACAGAGTGTGTAGTCAAATAAAGACCGCGAGTTTTCGCGAATTTCCCACAGATGCCATATCATTCCAATTTTCTTCGCTTATTAGTTAAAACATAATATGTATAGTATCATAATGTATGTTGTTGAAAAATTCCTTTATTCTTTTAATACTGCGAGCGGTTTTAATAATAATAAAAGTCTAGTCTGATTGCATGAACTCACTTGGCAGTTCGAACAAAATGGCCAAGCTTAATTTATAAAGCTTTTCACTAGATCATAAAAAGTATAGCAATAATAATATTAACAAAGTATATCCTGCATATTGTGATTATTATACTTATTTCATAACGTAGCCTTGACAATATCAATTTCCGTAAGCCGATATAAATCAAAAGTTTCCTTGTCCATAAGGTTTACCATGTCAAAGGGAGTTATAATGATGTTGTTTTATTATGAGACGGAGCTTGGATATATTACTAATTAATATTATTCACAAACAAATAAACATACGGCGAATCTTTCTCATTTCAACTTGTATAGCATATGCTGAATACTAATTTAACATGTAATTTCTTTCATTGTTTTGTATTTATGTAACTAAGATCGATTTTATGATATTGTAATACTAACACTCCTAGTTGACCTTAAATAAAACTTTGAATGTCCAAAATGTCACAGATAAATGTCCAATCCTATCGTCTACTTAACAACACATATATTATTTAAATGAAAAAACAATATTAATACACACACGGTAAAATACAACAACATATTGTAAAACATTAAAATAAACCTATTATTATATTGCTTCATTCTAATTTAGTTTTAACTGTATTTGTTTTATCATTCGTAAAAAAATTCAATAAATAATATGATCTTACTTTTTTTTCAAAACTTTTTTTAATTTCTAGTTTTCTCCTATATGTGTGCTATAACTTGATTTCTTCTACTAATGAATTTGGATAATGACAAGTTGATAATGCAATTCAAAAGTATGTTTAAAATTATAAATGTTGCAATTTTAATTGAACGCTATCTGTTGTTGAATTTACGAACTAAAACAGTTTTATGTTCGATTGTTATTAGGGGCGGAACGTTTTTAAGTATGTAACACTCACTAGATGGCAGTGTTGTTAAAAAACCAGTTACATCAATAGGATTTGTAGTTTTTTTATAGAAACATTTATTTTTAGTGAATTTATATTATACATTTTTAAGTCACTATTGCCGATAAAGGATTAGATGTTTGCGAGGAATGTGGCCATCTTGTTCATCAGATTTTTGGGCACAAACTGACTACATATGCTCCGTTGTCACTGACACCTTATGCAACACAGTCTGAACCAAAACCTTAAAAATCTAAATCTATCTAAATCACCGGTTTAGCTGGACAATTGTGACACAGATAGTTTTTCTCTGTGAGTGATTTCTTCTTTTTTTTTATTATTGCGTGTATGTATTTGGTTATTTTTTACCTTTACTAATATTTCATTATATAATATTAATGGACTGTATCGAAATGTAACGAAATAAGTGATGACCTAACGCGCCATTGAACAAGAGAAAATTATAAGGGTAAAGTTGTTTCTAAGAAAAGGTGGTAATCCAGAAATATTATTTATTATTACATGTTTCTATTTTTTCTTTAGTATGTTAAAGCACGTGCTTCTACGTTAACTGGAAGAGATCATGATGGGCGGGCGGCCTTATTACTCCTGGGACGCGTCATATTTCGTTATTGCCTGGTGTTATTTATTTAATTTTCAGATATAATAATATGTCAATTATATTACAAATAAAGTGTTAAAATATATGACAGTTGGCACATATTTTTTCATTCATATCAAGGTACGTTTAAAACTCAAAAAACAATAGAAGGTCAATATATCTTAACTAATCTTATCACTAATACCACATGTCTTCCATCGTTATGTCTACCGTTCCCCGGGCTCAAGTTTTATAGACCCAATCAGATCTAATTAGAGTCACTACACATACAAAGCGTAGTGGTTAAATCAACCGATAGCGCCATGAAACGTGTTACTTGACCACGTATAATTTTCCTTTATCATAACAGTAAGAAAAATGATTTATCCCCGTTTTTCTTTACGGGATTTGGCACAGATAAAGATAGCCGGATTGACAGAGTGTTAAAATTATAGAAGTTCAAATCTGACATTTTTTGGCTGTTATAATTCTCATTCCCCAGACGCATGTCCCTTGACTTGTAGTTAGCTCCGTTCTTGAAACCGGACTGCTAGCTACAATAGCTTAAGTAAATTATAGAGTGCGTAATTACATAGTATTGCGGACAGCAACCAGTAGACATCCGCTGTGTTTTAACAAAGTTAGAAATCGAAAGAAATATCGGAAACACGTTTAGCGAAGCTTTCAACGTACAATTCGATTATAAGTTAAATGGCAAAGGGCATATTTTTCTGTCTGTATTTTTGTTAGTCCTTCAATCTAGAATTGTAGGCGACATTCCACTTTCATTACAAAACTATACTCAAACTCAACCTCACAATATTTTTATATTGAGTAGGTCTTTATAAAGACGTATACGAATCGTAATTTTTTACACTGCCACCGATTATATGTGAAACCTTACTTATAAGTACGTTTTATAAGTATAGTGTAAGCTCTTTTGAAATTGTTTTAGCGTTGTGGTTTGATTTGTTAATTATATTTTTAAGTTTGTCTGCGATTACTATAAAATAACTTAATTTGTCAATGAATTACACATATAGTACAGTGTTGAATGATTTTATTGTAAGCTTCTAAATTCTGACTAGATATAAAATCAATCTGATCTGACGCAGTCTGTTGCAGTTACATTGCAGAGCTTTTGCGCTAGACAATTAATTACAGGACATGACTTAACAAGTACGTATTAACAAGTTTATTAGTAATTCAATCTTATTCGGTATAATAAATAGATGTTCAACCATATAAAATAAGACTTACAAAAACATAATATAGAAAAAAACAATTGAATAATATAAATATAATTATTTTTTAATTTGTTTTCCTGATTTATCGTAAATATTCAACACAAATAAATTTTCGGTTATGTATGATAAAAGCTTTATTGCACTTAAACAGTAGAAGTAGAAGATATAAATAGATGATAATACATATAAGGGCAGCCTTATCGCTAATAGGCGATCTCTTCCAGGCAACCCACAACAATTATATACATGCAGAAATTATTGTCGCCGAGAGACTGCTGTATATTGTTGAAATAACCTAAAATAAAACAATAACGTTATTATAATATCAATATATATCAAGCTAAATAGGGAATCACACGCCGAATGCATCTGGATGGCGCGTGGCAGACGTCATCCTTCCGGTTGGGGCCCTTGCGAAAACAAACTCATAAAAACATAAGGGGTGGAAGACACTTTGCGCCGTTACCGGTTTGTTTCCTTATAATTTAATAAGTGTGCCGGATATAGGGCTGTCGAGTGTTCAAATCGGTTTTATAGCCGCTTAAAACTTTTCACGTTTATAAGAGCTTACGAAATCGCAAAAAAAATTAAAGTTTTCCCACCACAGTATTTCCGAAGCAATTAGAAATTAGGGTCAAGAAAAGAGCGTGCCACGTCCTAAAAGGCCGGCAACGCACTCACGAGCTGCCAGTTACGTGTCTATTGGCGACGACCTTGCCTTTACGGTGTGCGTCCTGCTCGTTTGTCTACGATCCTATTAAAAAATACATAATTAAATTAATTTGTATGTAAACAAGGAAGAATAACTTCTATTACATTTTTTAATATAGCTATGCATATATTAGCTTAATAGTGCGGTGTTTTATGGTACGTCAAAACGCTTGGCACAGCTTGACACGCGTCCACAAGCTGCATCATTTCACAAGCGTTTGAGTGCCAATCATGGCAGACATGGATGTAGAAGTTCTTTCAAAATTTTCCTTAACATGTATTTAAAACCAAAACAAAGGAAGCGAAATGTTCAATAAAGACAATGGTTGTATCGTTTGTCGTGGTTGTGTAAAAATTGACGATTCAAACGTGTCTTTATAAAGACCTACTTGAATAAAGACAGTTTGAGTTTGACGTGTGCTTTAGAGATAACTGATTTTACTATGCAAATTATAACAGAATCTTCGATTGTGTTATCTGTTAGTTTTTTTTATTAAAATTGTACCCAGTTATTTAAATTTGTCTCTTGACAACCCTAACCGGACACAAGTAATTGTAGATGCTCAGGGTGGAACGATATTTCAAATTGACGCTATAAAAATAATAGGAATCGTCGCTATGCGTCCATGACTTTATGAACTAATTAATGTAATATCTTTCTCATTTTTAATATTTCCTGCTTGAAATCTTACCACATATATAGATAAAAATGTGCTTAATATTGTACGTTTTTTGTATAAAAAACTAATTCCGTACAGTCACGACCGTATTGACGTAACGTACACAATACGTCGAATAATTTGTGTATTATAATAAAAATCAAGTTTAGGTCAAAAAAATATAATAAGGAAAGTGATTTCTTTAATTTTGTTTGTTTAAACAAATAAGAAAATTGAACAAACAAAACTAGGAAAGGAAATTCAAAAGAAACATAAATGATACTCTTCTTAAACAAAATTTCACTTTAAAATATATATTTAATTTTCGACTTAAATCATAGAAGATTACCTCGAGGTTAATTCTCAACTTAACGAGAGTTAAATTAAAACGCATAGTTTTTAATCTAATATATAAAATTCTCGTGTCACAGTTTTCGTTCCCTTACTCCTCCGAAACGGGTTGACCGATTCTCCTGAAATTTTCTGAACATATTGAGTAGGTCTGAGAATCGGCCAACATCTATTTTTAGAGACATTTTTTTATTTTTTTTTGGCAAAACGACGTTTGTCGGGATCAGCTAGTTAATCTATATAAATAAAAGAAATCGTATCGTGTCAGTTGCTTAACTCGAAGAACGTCTGGACCAATTTTTTGGTTGAGTTTTTATATTTGCCTTTCGTCGTTATTAATAAGTATTAATATAATAATTATTAATACCAAATAGAATAATATGCATCATGTTACTTATTACAAAGTGTATGTAAGTATATTGCACTAAAAAAAACCATCCATATCCATAGAATTAAAAAAATATATATATGTATATTTTAAAAATACACTAACAGCACATTAATTGACGGAATGATTTCGTCAGGTCTGCTTTAATTAACTTTTTAAAATTCCATCAAAAGTGCGTCATTTTTCATTTGTAATTACACAAATTTCGATATTAAAACACGTTTGAACTAGAACAGTTTGCTGAATTGTTATTGGGGCGTCGAGTATCGTTGCCAAAAAAAATATTTACAATGTTTTTGTTAACATCAATAAACTGAACCCTCGAAATACGAGTGCCATTGTTATCAATTGAATTGGCGGTATTGTGAAGTGCCATATGATATATGAGGTTTTTGGTTTTATCGGTAGTTTTTTTTATAGGCGTGAGTTTTGAAAATCGGACGCGTTTCAATCTTGAAACCGTATTCCGTTATAGTGAGATAATTTAGTAAATTATGAGACCATTATTTAAAACAAAATTAGTATTTATGGTAAACAGAACTATGATGAAACTTGATTAAACGTATTGTCTGTGTATTGTGGAAACACGTATTGTCCAGACACAAAATTTTAACCCTTAGTGCATTTTCACTATAACGTAAATGTGTGGTCCTATTTTTTGTGCTGTTATTATTTAATATAGGTATTGACTCATTGGTGTAAATGTGTAATGGTGTAATGGTTGCAGATCTTAACAACCGTACTGTGAAACATGCTTGGCGATTTAATGAAGTGGCTGTGAATTACTAGCCAGTACTTTTCGTTCGCTTTATGACCCTGATTTGGGAACTAGCAGTAAATGTAGTTAAGTTTTTTTTTTGACAATTCAGAGAACCAAAGTTACCTGTGTGAATTAAGACATTTTGATTTTGTTTTCGGTGTCTACAGCCATGTATGTATTCCTTTAAGAAATATTTTTGCTAACGTAAAAAGTAATCTTCAATGACAAATAGGTGTACACATTTAAATGGCTCATACACGTTTGTGTTATAAACTTATAACATTTGGTTCATACATTTTATCTCTGAAAGTATTCCACAAAAACTGCATTGCTATGCAAATCCAACCCGTTAACAAAATGTGACAGGTTACATGCAATTTCGTTCCATTAAAGTTATTTATGATTAGTTGCTACGTTAACTGTTATTATATTAATAAATGAACATAAATGATTTAAATCCAAATGTATTAGTCTAAACACATGTTTTACAGTCTAACCCAGGGATTCCCAATCTTTTACAGCCGGCAGTGCACTTAGTTTGGTTTTTTTTGCCATACCTTATTTATTACACAGATCGAAATTTAATAAAAAAGTTTTTATATATAAGAAAAGAAGGTACTTACAATAATTGTGTAATAGGAAGCCACCTTTAAAAGTAAACGTAAATAAATGTGTTATGAATAATTTACCTAATGGTTATAATTAATTTGTTTATAAGTGGCTTATTGTTTCGGAAATAGACAAAAAGGCCGTTACGTCATCTTTCTAGGGCGCCACGGTGCCACGCTGCGCACACTTTGGGAAGCCCTGGTCTAAATTAATACGATATTCACAATTAGAAATATGTTATAGTAAACACAATATAAAGATGAGTATGATGGTAAAAATAGCGTCTCTGTTAATTCGCTCAACGGCAATCTAAAGACAATTTACTGGAGGCGTGTTTAATAATCGCAAAACGACCATTGCAAAGCAATAGGGCCGTTTGCCCTTAACAAACAAACTATGGTCTATCACCATAGGTGAGTTTGAGGATATAAAACTATAGGTATTTACGAGAATACTTCAACAAACCAAAGACTCTCTAAGGCCGTTGTACAGTACACTTTAAATTTTAATTTCTGACATATGAATTCAATTGCCTGATTTATTGCTTTTTAATTTGGTTTGTCTATCCTACCTATGTTGCTTAAATAGGATTGTTAATTGAAGAACACGCTCTCTCTGTCTTATTAATCTTAATAAATACACAAATTACAAAAAAGCAAAGAAAAAATACAACATGTACCAGTACCAGTTACTATTGTGTGAAATTGTGTGTATGTGTGCGTGCGTGTATGTGGTTGCTTTTACCACGTAACGAGTCCCTTACCTTTACCGAAATGTGTATATACAAATAAAAGTTGTCCTTAAAGGGTTTTATCAAAATTCGTATCGGAAAATTGGATTTTGTTTTCGTCTCAAGTTTTCTAAGCAAAATTACTGAAATCGAAAACGGATGTAAAGGTTTTTACTGAAGGATTCGACCTTTCTTTTCAAGTCTAATTATAAGCGACACTATTTCTTTACAACGCTATAATAAATGTAATGCACAGATATTAAACCATATATAAAAAAAATGTATACAGCTGTCATTGATATTTTAAATTTAGAATGCAATATAACAATTGTATTTAACGAATTCGATTTTTGAATATTTCCAAGAGAAATCTGTCTCACTTCTACCCACTCCACGGAACGTGTTAAAGGTCACCAGAGGGCGCCATGCGACTGTGATGAATTGCTGTCATATTCAAATCAATTGTATAGATATGTAAATTTTATTCTACATCTGGGCGACATGCGCTCATTGTTATCGAAGGTGAAAAGGGTTTGCTTGTAATAATATAAACATTTTATTATTAGTACCTACAATTTGATTTATAAAAATAAACTTGCGTTGTTTGGGTAGTGCGCGTACATAAATATCATATTTGGGTTATTTAATTAATTGATATTTCAAAGATAAGAAGAAGTTCATAGTTAATATAGAACAAAAAAGAATTCATTCAATTTTTTTGGAGTTTTATCAAAACACGATAATATCCATACTAATATTATAAATGCGACAGTAAATATGTTAACGTTATCACGCTATAAACTTTTGAACCAATTTGGATGAATTTTGGTAACGACTTTAGGGACATTTCACCGCGAACAGTGTTGGAAATTTGTATAAAATATGAAATAAATTCAAGTAAAATTGTTCTTTATATAATAATTTAACGATTAAGTAAACATTTTTGCTATGTGTTTATTCACAACTTAAAAGTATTGTTAAATGTATCAACAAACACACGTAGCAGGTAAAAATTAACATAAAATATTCAAAATATTTGCGCCGCACACCCCGCCTCTGGGCGCGAGCGTAAAAACATAATCAACGCAACTCAACCGTTTTTTTTAACATTTCAAAGGGTGATGTACAATGCAAGGAATCACGTTACATTTATTATTTCGATATTTAGTCTTTTTGAAACCAGTGGGCCGAATCCACTGTCACCATTCACGTATGATTGATATAACTAATTAATTTTGTCGTACGTCACTCGCGAGATACTTGAATACGAAATTAAAAATGGGTTCCATGTATTGTCAGTATTACAATGCAATTTTTTTTTAATTTGGAATACGCTATTAATTACAACCCATAAAGCACAATGCCGGACATAGACTTGCGCACGCGTCTGATACATATTGTTTCCACAGGAGAGTAAATGCGATGTACTGAATCATTATTTTGTAGTGGATCATATTAATATATAAAATTGTGTTAGTCTTATGTTCCTGAATGACGAATTAAAAATAATGTTAAAAAAATACCCCTTAATTTTTATGACAAAGTAATTATAATTTCAATTTTTTTCGTTAGGTGTAGATAAATTTAGTCTCCTAATGTCAATTATTAAAGAATATAAAAAAAGAAAAATTAATACATACTAATCCAGTTAACAAATATATATGTATATAAACGCTATTATGTACACTACAACGTATTAATAGTATATATATGCAAAGTTTTTATTGATTTTGATTTTCATATATCGAAATGTTATTTTGCGCGAATTGGTACGTACTACTACTAGAGCCCTAAAGCCCCACGTCGGGGCATAGGGCTGATATGACCCTACTCCATTCCATCCTACTCCATCTCCTTTCGTCTAAGCTCGCTCCAAGTCAGACCCATTTTGTACGAATTGGTACGAACAATGGCTAAACGATTTTCCGTATCAAGAGTAGATTTAGATAGATTTAAGCCCTAGTAACATTTGTGTATATTTTATATTATACTAAGTCGGGTTGCCTTGTAAAAAGTATGAATTCTTTAACCAGCAACGCTTCTCATTCAGGCGAGTATAAATCCCAGTATCGATTGATCGTTCTATAAATGTACCCGTCACAAATAATCAAGGTTGTATTGGGTAAAAATAAATGCGAATTGAATAAACCCTAACGAGATCTTATAAGATGCAATCTATCATCCAACTGTTTCTCGGTCACTGATCTTTATAAGTTGTGTAATATGTATAAAATTTGTGAAATGTTTTTAAGCATTTTTATTAATTTGTTATATGTTACAATGGCTACAATAACATGCTTCTGACTACCAGGAGCTTACTAAATTCTCTTTCTACAAGGTCAAAAGTCTACTAAAATAGGAACGATGTTGGAGGAAAGACTCTGTGAGGGAAGTGAGACGGGGTCAATGTATCCACACAAGTGGACCACAAATCAGGCATAATATAGTTTCTATTTGAAGTTATTAAAGTCTTATTTTTAATATATATAAAGTAGTTTAATCTTAATGTTTTTAACTACAAAGATATATTCTTTTTTCTGTAAGTTGAGGATTGTTTTACATAAAAAACCTACATTATTGTAACCTCAATAATCATAAAGATTCTTTGTTAGGGCGTGCTAATCCAATGTCAATAAATACCAATCAATCATTTAAATTAATTAGTAGCACAGGCTATATTAAAACATAAGCCTAAAACATTCTCCATTATATTTCTTATTCCAATTGTTTTCAAATTGTATTTCGTGTTATAATCTAAGATTAATCTTTAGCAGAAAACAAAAGCTTCACACTAGGTTAAACACTTTCAAAGCTAACACTACAAATGCGACACTCGGCAACGCCTTATGACCTGATTTCGATTATCCGTCGTTGCGAAAGCTGGAAACTAAAAATGATAAGCTTTTGAAATTCAGTTTGCAGTTAAGCACTTAAATTAAAAATACAATTTTCGGTAATAACCGCATATTACGTTAGTAATTTTCGTTTAAGGAGTAAAAATAATTGGTTGACTTAGTTTTCTATATAGTTGGGATCGTCTACATTACTAGCTTACTTGAGCTATATTAATATAGCCTGGGTATAAGAAAATATTTATATAATATGATTATTTTTTAGACAATCTGAAAATATAAGATAATAAACAAATGAAACTACAACACTAAAACAAATTTCAAAAGTTTGGATTTTCATTGCTGTATCGCGATGCTTATACACTGAGCAGGAAAGGCTCCAGCTTTTGGATCACCAGTACTGTTTACCAGGCGCCTACTTTATTCCTTAATAAGCTCATGTGCACTTCTACCCCAAGGTCCAAAACTCTCTACTCCAAAGGGAACGAAATCATAGTTGGAAGAAAGACTCTTGTAGGTGCTTTGACCAATTCTTTTTCTATGATAAACTAATAAATTAAAGTATTAGGGAACTTTCTTGATATTAGTAAATTTCAAGATATTGGGTTAGTAATTCACTGTGCGTGTCGAGTTATGCATGGCTTGGTGCCAGATTGTATTTTATTTAATTATCCGGCTTTTTAAAGCGGAAGGTACTTTAATTAGAAGTGCTTGTCCACTGGATAAGTATAACGAGAATTTATTATTGTTATGAGAAAAGGAAGTGTAAGAAAAAAAAGGTTTCCGTCTTTTCTTGAAATGCGCTGCGCAATCAACTCAGATTTGTTATTAATACGAGAATTTATTTTTTATGTTTAAGTCCTACGGTTATTCCAGCTATATAAGAAGGAAAACTCAAATTACCTAATACTGCAATTTCTAATAAGATATAGGAATTTCCTAAAGCGATACGTAACATATGGTACATATATTAGATAGGGTACCTTTGTTAGCACTAAATATTTAGAATTCATTCATTACATTACATTATCCTAAACATAATTTTGATATGTGGACAGACGAACTATTTAAATACAGTGTAAACTCCTCTCGATTTAACGAACAACTGTCTATAGCGTTGGCAATTGGCTTTAGTTGGTATAGCTTGTATTCCATACAATGATTTTTCTTCTTAACGCACTCTCTAACGCCACAAAATGCACAGTCCCTTCAGCGTCGGTTTACAGTATCACTGGATTAGTTATTTGAACTATTTCAAATTCCGAATTATAACTTAAACCACTCACTGAAGGCTTAAATATTGTTTTAAGGCTAAAATAAATGGAACTACATCAAACCAAATCTAGTAAGTTTAATAAAACAATTTTATCGAAATGTGTTATCTATGGAATTGTATACACCGGCCATCTGTTTCTGCTGTTATAAATCACGTGTTGATTGACACGTATTGAACAATTTGCTGATATAGCAATGCTAGCAATATCATCATTGTCTAGTCTATATAAATAAATTTATTGGGAAAAAATTGAAATGTGAAAAAAGTATTTAATTGTTAATTTATAATTTTTATGGCAAAATTGACAATGCTGTACTGTATACAATTGATACCATTAAGAAGTTATTGGTGAACTTCGGTCGATTAAATTTATCAAAATTAAAAAAAATTACTATTACAAAAAAAATATTCATTACTAGTTCTTCTTTAGACATATGATTTTAAAACTTTCATTTGTATACTCGTAGCCTTCGGTGTAAGCTTTTATCATCTTTTATATTCTATTATTTTTAATCCAAATCCTCTTTTTGATATTTCCAATAGTTTTCGCACATTATCAGTTTCCCTGTTAAATCTACTTATTGTAGTTGCCTGGAATAGATCGCTGAAAACGACGACAATTTGTTATCCTAATTTTACTTGTGTATTTTAAAATGCAACGAAGTGTTAATGCGTAATATTTCTATAAGTGTACAATATATTTTATGGTTCAATTTTTTTTGTGTAGTAAAAAAAGTGTCCCCTTCCGTTATTTTTATGATTCGCAATGCTATCACTTTGCCAAACGGATTGAAGGGTTGAACGAAATCATGATTTAACACGGATCGTTATCTTTACCTAACATCATGAATCATACTGGTTCGTCGTCAAAAAAACCTATCTGTCTACTTCTATGTATCCTGCTTTAACTAAATCATAGTCCGACTATCCATTACTATAACACTACACATAACTATACACATTTTACGAAAAGAGAGAATAAGAAAATGTTAACATATAAGTCAGAAGTTGAGTTGTATAATAAACCTGAATATTAAAAAAAACCATATCTTATATATATAAATCTCCTGTACGATGTTTGGCCCCGATGGATTCCTAAACTACATAACCGATTTTAAATTAAATTGGCACACCGTGAGCAGTCTGGTCCAACTTAAGATATAGGATAGCGATCTTTAATTATAATCGCAATTTTATTTTATTGCATATTATTTGTCTACATAATTAATTGACAGTCACAATTGACTCCAAAAGATTCTAACAGATGTCGATACATTTCGACTGGATTGAGTAAGTAATCAATAGATGGCACTGCTATCGTAAACCGACAAACGTGTCATATAGGCTACAATTCAATAGCATGACTACCACGTGTTATTGAGGTATATAAATAATTTGTATGGCAAAGCAACGTTTGCCGGTTCAGCTAGTATTATATATATACTTTATTATTGAAATTTTATGAGTTTACTTTTCAACGTATTCCGACAATGTGACTGGAATTGTACCCAGATTCATCAGATTAAAGCTCACATCCATTAACGGTCTCAACTTCTTGTGTACTACGCATAAAAAGTTTGTTGTGAGTATTCAAGGCGGGTTTATTTTTCAATCCACCAAAATTATTGACACACACATGCGAACACTGATGCAAATTCTATAAGCAAATGATATTAATAAATACGTATTGTGTGACATTATATCTCTTAGATAAGGAACTTATATTAAGGCATTACGTAAAACTCGGTAATAATAGCATAAGCGGGTAACACGTTAACCCTATAGATATTATAATAAAGCTGTCAATCACATCTATCGAGTCAGGGTCACAAAATAGAATCAATACATGTCAAATTTTATATCGGTGTATTAGATATTGTATAGATATTTCAACGTATAGTGTTACAAGAGTTGATATCTTTATCATTTCTGGAAAATTGTGTACTTCTTAGAATATTTGCTGACCTTAATATTGTAGGATTGCTGTTGTTAAATGTAACAAGTACGATTGTTAGGTGCACAGATCTATGGTTAAATAGTTTTGGGTTAAATATTATTATTATTGAGACACACTAGCAGCAGACGCTTAGGACGTTATTTAGGATATGAACAAAACGTTCGAATGTTTCTTAAAATTCAGTGAAGGCGAAATCACAACACATAACAGTTTCAAGCAATACATTCCTTAAGGGGACCACCGTGTTTGGGAAGAAATTCATTAACAGATAACATATTAACAAATATATATAATAATAGCTGATCCCGACAAACGTCATTTTATGGAAAAAAATTGATGTTGGCCGATTGTCAGACCTACTCAATATGCTCAAAAAATTTCAGGAGAATCGGTCAACCCGTTTCGAAGGAGTAAGGGAACGAAAACTGTGACACGAGAATTTTTTATATTAGAAAATGTTGCGAAATAGATGGGACTTTGATTTCCCTTACTTTGATATTTTTTGTTTATGAAGTATTAGTCTTCTATCCATGAGGTACGGACATGAGTAATAATTCTTGGGTTTGAGATATTTCGGTTTCCTCAGCTTCATAGTAGAAGCAAGTGAAGATTAATTATGCAAGGACGGATTGGCCGCAGAATTGTTTTAAAAAGCTTTTTGATTACTAAAAGGACAACTTTTGTTAGAAAAAAATATATAATTTCTCTTACCATCTTCTGAACTAAACGGTTATTATAAAATTATTTTATGCTAGAATAGAATACCAAATACGAACGCGATATTCGTTCACTTTAGCAAAGCTCTGTGTTAGGTGTTATAAGACGATGCATGTAGATTGTTTTATGTAAGAAAAAATTATCAAATAAACCTTAATATATTACATAAGTCCGAAAAACATGTGTTTTGTTTGTATGTAAAATGCAAGGAGATTAATGTTCAATCTGTCAAATGTCAACACTTAAGTATTATTTAATACATTACACAACATTAAAAAAATAATGATTGGCTAAAAGAAGTTGACAAAACATGATCTAGACAACATCTAAACAATATTATTAAAACTATATTAAATAACAAGCGACACAAGTATAATCCAACTTGTTAAAATACTAAATTTAGATTAGAAAATTTGACATTCCAAATATTGTACTTAATTAAATTTCATTCCACTAGAGAATTTCAGAGGTAAATTCTGTTTAATCTAGCTTCTGTATTCCCTCGATCACGTGCTAATTAAACCAGTATTGTTTCAGTCTCTTCTCAACTTTGAATCTCAATTTGTGCATATTGTCTTTTTGTTTGTTAATGAAAGAAACAAAATAATATTTGTGAGCTTTAAACTTGATTTGTCTGTTTGTGTCACAAGCTAACAGATCAAGAGGCTAAGATACACGAGTATGTTTTGTGCTTATTCTGATAATAATATATAGTATGTTTACATACATACGTAATTAGAAGTCTTTCGTGATCATAAATATATCTTAAACATACCATTGCATAACTCAATGTATATAGCGTTTATTTTTATTATTTATTAGTTTTTTTTTTTAAATAACTAAATATATTTTTATAAAAAAGTAAGATAAATTATTTGATTTTGCTTCTAGTTACGCTGATCTGTAATCTTAATTGAATAGTTGCGATCCACCAGCGTCCTCAGTGTCTTTCACGTCGATGCACACAGACACACACTAACTCAACCACACACACATAAAACAAATTACAAACTTACGCTCACCCAAAAGACTACACAGCCAATAACATAGGCTTTCCTAGCCTGAGATACCAAAAATAAATTGAGTTAAAATAAAATATTTTTCATTTTCAATTAAAGTTTTATTTCTATTGTTCCTTAACACATGCAATGCTCCAAAGAAAATTCCAGGTTTAAAAAATCATGCGCTTGCGTTTCAATTATTTCAAATTCCATTCACGTGTTTTATAATTCCATATTAACGCGCGTAATCCTCTCCAACCCTAATTCTAATAAAACTTGAATAGACAACCCTAAATTACAATGAGGTGGTCAGTAATGTAATACCTTATCGCGGAGTCGAGTTGCAGTCAAATTAACACTAAACAGATGTTAGGAACGAGTTTTGCATATCTTGATTTTCTTATTTTTTCGTTAATTTTGCAGCCAAGCTCAGGATACTAAGATTAAAAAATATATAATTTAAATTATGTAATTCGAATTTTCATTGTTGTTGTTATTAATTCAAAGAGACTTAAGACTTTTAGACCTTTGGATGCAAGTGCGCGGGCGCTTTTTAAGGAATTAAGTAGACGCCTTATAGTCAGTACCGGTGATCCAAGAGCTGGTGCTTTTCTCGCTCAGCGTGTAAGCATCGCGATACAGGGCGGAAATGCCGCCATGATATTTGTTTTATTTTAAGTTATATTTGTTTAAATATTAAGAATGTTTATATGCAAGGATAATAATATTCTATTCGAAATTCTTATACTTATTCCCACTTCAAAATAACCC
Source organism: Leptophobia aripa (assembly GCA_951799465.1). Taxonomy (NCBI): domain Eukaryota; kingdom Metazoa; phylum Arthropoda; class Insecta; order Lepidoptera; family Pieridae; genus Leptophobia; species Leptophobia aripa. The sequence continues at coordinate 2,792,142 of OX637281.1, forward strand.
AAATTTATTACTATATAATATAATATGGGATACTTCGGTGATGGTTAGCCGCAAGGTAGCAATTAGTAGCTTATATGTTCATTAACACAATTGTTGACCATGCTATGGATTGAACCCCATTCTCGTCCGGCATAGTGATCTTGGGTGGATTGTGCTAATTAAATGATTAATTACATTATCACTATCCCAGATATGGTATCCATGACAGTTACACCTGGTGACTGCCCTTGGAGCTTCTCCAAGGACCTCTCCTTCAATAATCATGCATAAGAATTTTGAGGTCACGTGTGTCTTCAAGTACAAAAGAGTTGTGTTCTTTCCGACAGGAATTTTGTCGCAACCATTCTTTTATATAATTTATTTGAAGCTTTTAACCACTTGTCTGTCTGATTAATGTAGATCAATGTAATGTTGAATCAGAACAAGAATGTGTCTTTTATCTCGCCCACACTATAAGTGGAATGTTGGGGTTTGAAAGTCTATATGAGTGGTACTACATGGATATAATATACCCATACCCCGGGCTTGACCACGCTCAATGGTCTTCTGGATACGTACCCTGAGTGTGATTTGTTTGCGGATGGATGGATGTATTATGTGTATGCTTGAAGTTCTTTGATAGAAATTTTACATACATTCGTAGCAGGGTCTATAATTACTGTAAGTGGTTTGAAATGCAGTTTTAATTATAGTAGAAAAAAATAAGTTTTTGATATCGGCAAAAGATATAATCTCTAAATAATAATTGGCCGAATTTATAACATACATTTAATTAAGCAAAGTAAGAAAATTGTCCAATCCAACAAAACCCACTTACAAATTATATTTCTAATCAACCCGCCAGGGTCAGTAACCTCAGCAGGGTTGCTTTTATAGTTCTTGCTTTGCTACCTTTGTCCCTTTTATGCATATTGTTCAACGCTTGTAAAGGGAATTTACTTGTAATATGCCACCTTGCTTAACGCGACCGACCCTTATACAGCGTGTTTTGTACTTGCCTATATTTTATTATTTATAAAAACATAATCTTAGTAACTAACACACAATCTTTCTGTCATATTTTGTTCTATTATAAAGTGATTTAAAGTTTTTAACTGTCATAAATTGTGACGAAAATATATATTTTTAATAAAATGCATATTACGCATGTAATTAAAATAAAATATATCTTCGTCAAAATTTATATAATAACTTCTAATAGTAATAGTGTATCTAAATTGATTCGTATTTCACTAAGTTTCATTACCTCAAATAACTAATGATTAATATTATTACAAAAGTGTACCATTTTGTGATATTTTATTTTTATACAAACACACACACATCCTGTACAATGGCTTTTCCATAAATATACAATGTAAGGAGTTAACTGTGTGAATAACAGCATCCTTTTGTTATCTATTGTTGTTTTGTGGGAACGTCTTTATATTTGGGTCATGCAGACTCATTGTAAGAAGCTATTTACTTATTAGACCCATTATCTAGAGGTCAGTTTATTGATCATAAGGGAGAGATTTTAGATTCATAGTTTAGTAGTAGTTTTCAAATTTATGAAGTTACCAAAAATATTAACATGTTTTTAAAAAACAGCGTAAAGTCTATATAACGAAACTGAAGTGCATTTTATGGCGTTATAGAGTGGTCGTTTAATGAACAGAAGAGAAATCATTGTATGGAACACAGGCTAAACCAATAAAAGCCAATTGATTTCATCGCTTTAGAGTGAGTTTACACTGTTTTTAATTTATACATCTCAAAACACCAGTAAACAAATCATTGTTTTTTTTAAATTTAATCAATTAATTTTAATAAGTATCCTCGTTTATCGTACGTCGAATATACAGAGAAGCCTTTTTTGGATTAAATAAATGAAGATGGCGTGAAAGGAAGTGAGGTAGAACGAATTGCGACATTTTGCAATCAATCTTCTGTAAGAGTTGTAATAAGGTTTCCTAACGGTTTATTAATATACGAGATTGTTAAAAATAATGTCCAATTAGGACAAGAATATATCGTGCAAAAATACAATTTAAAATCTGTTACTTATGTTAGCCACAACATATCGTATATACAAACATATATGTTTGCAAGCCCCAAACAATGGACACATTTTGTGTTACGTAGGACAATATATAGGATATACAATAGGACCTGTATTCCCATTTGAAGTGGTCAGTGAGATTTTCGGAGCCCCATCGCTTTTCCTTTAAGGATCGGTAAAGCAACCGCATAATTCTCGGCGTAGCAGATATCCATAGGTCAAAGCTTTATTGTGTTGCTTACCCGTTAGCTCAACAGAGTAATGTGTTTGCTTCATTAATTATTTAATGTCAGAAAAGCTTTTGTTAACTTAAAAAGCTTCGCCATTTATGTACCTTATTACCGAAAATAACCAAAATTATAACACTGAACGCAATAAAACCGCTTAGATTTGAATATTTATGATGGAAATTACACTTTAAACATTCGCTCAGAGATGAATGTTTATAATGTTTTGCCCTTTGGGCTCTTCATAAGTGCAATAATTATTGCGTATTGCCTTCAGACAAAATATCTGGCCCCAGGCTACTGACTTTGTTTAAGTGGTTGCCCAGAAAAGTAGTGTTTAAAATAATTTTTAAACTGTCTCTAAACATTTTGAATTAATAATGTTGTGTAAACGCTGTAAAATCTTATAACACTTGGAAGACGTCTTTTACGTCTCAGGACTTAACTGAGCAGAGATTTGGACTATTCTGCGCAAAGCTTTCTTCTATCGACTCCTTTATTAGAATCAGATAAGTAATTTTTGACTGAGTAAAAATCCTCAGTTTAATATACCGAAGTTTAATATGAGGGGTTAAAGTATAAGACAGCCAATTTGTACATAAAAACTTGAATCTGGTTTTTTATATACATTTCTGCCATGTTTTAGGTTAATTAATGACTTTGCTATAGAATCCTGATAACTATACAACAAACAGTGTTAAAGCATAAAACTCCAAACGGAACATTAATATTGCGAGCTGTTTACAGCTTCAAGCTCAAAAATCACTTGAATTATAAAGTATCAAACAAACAGTAGCTATCAAGTGTACAAAACGAATTAAAAAAACAACCTTATAAATCGTTAGCCATGAAGGTTTTATGTCAATTCGAATAAATTTATTCAATAAAACCCCTAATATTACTTATTATTCATCTAACACAGAATCTTTACAGATCCAATTTCAAATTTTTAATCAAATTCGTAATCCCTAGTAGCATCAAAAACAGGATTTCGAAAACTTGCTCATATCCAATTCTTAAATATGATGGATGTTGTCTAACTATACTGTTCTCATCGGGATTAAGCAGGTTAAAGATTGCAAGGTGTGCAAAAACCGGTAGATAATGCAAATGTATGAATTCTGTATTGATGTTACCGAATCTGAATGGTGAGGGAATTCCTGAGAACAAAAATATATTTGCGACTAGTTGCGTTTTGTATTTTTTTTTGACTGAGATCTCGCTGTTGGCCATTAGGCTTTTACAGCCCAGCGTTGCTTTTGTGATGTTTTATTGTAGCAAGTAGTACAGTCACGAGCATAAATAAACTATGTGTTAGCCCAAATAGCTGTACCAAGAAACGTTTGAACGATCTGTATGAAGCAGACATAAATGGTATTATCAGGTATTTTGGCATCAAACTTATGTGATGTAATTGTATATTAAACAACAACGTAACAGGTGGCATAATGTTACCCCTTGTCGAGAGCAAAAATTCGTTTTCTATTTCTGTATTTGGTATTGATTCCTCACAAAGCGCATTAATATGTCGCCTAGACAATAATATCTGTTATAATTCTGAGTAACACCATAGATGTAAAAGCAATATGCGAATAGCTTATATTTTCGATTAACTAAAGCTAACATTAATTCTTTAATTTTAAACTGAACAAGATTTCGGTAAGCGGCAAAAAATCCAGTAGTTTTGCACGATCAATCAAACATTTTTAGACTGTTGTTTTGGGGTCAGTAAATAACACGTAGCAAAAACTCTTTTTTTAAACCTACTCGTCCTCTATACAATTTTATATATAGGTTCAAGATATTTAAATGTTCACTAGACCAAATAAGTAAACCAACGGAATTTAAAAGTCGCATTGCCTTGACATACATAAGAGCTTTTCTAAAAAAAAGTTGTTTTTTTACAGGTAAGCATAAGGACATACAGGAGCGAGAAAAAAGTATAAAACAACAAATTCAGACCACACACGAAGGTAATGTAATAAGGTTTAAGAAAAAAGATACAGTTGATTAATTTAATATTAATAACATAAAACCTATATAAGAGCACAATTTTCTCTGACTATATTTATTTAACCTTTTATACACAGTAAGTAATTATTATAAAGAAAATGTATTTCACCGTATGTTTAGAACAAACGACAATTTTATTCTGTCTCGTATATTGTATGTAATATTAAATTAAGGCAAATTAAGTAATGTTAAAGGTACGAAAGAATAGATAAGAGTTGAATATGGCTCGTTCACTTTATATTTGTAATATATTCGCGAATATATCATAGGGGAAAGGGTTACTACAGTTTCTTAAGATAATAAAGAGTTAGTAAAATGGTCTATTATTAATGTCTCAATAATCAACCTTTTCACGTGTGAAACGAAAATACTTCACTTAATTATAGAACGATTGACGTCACATGTTGAGTTAATTATGGGTCAAAGTGGGCTGTGACCCTGCGTAAGATCCGAAATACGGTCAATGCCTCTATTCATATTTCATACATTAGATTTTGCGATAGTTTTATACGGTAATTCGCATTACGTGACCCATTATGATATATTAAGGTCAAGATTTCTGTGACAGTATTCATTTATTTGAGGTTATGAATTGAATTATTTAATGTGTGTTGTATATATTTTCTGTTTTAAGTAGCTGGTAACGCGCAATCAAAGATAATATGTAACAACAACTTGGTGAGAGAATAATTGTATTTCCGGAAATCGATCGACGGCCGAGTCTTGAAAACAATAATTAGATTTAAGTAATAATCATTTCGATTACCCAATCCAAATGATTACACTGGATTTCAATAATATTGTAATAGAGTGTAGGTAATTAATATTTTAAAATTTTATAAAGAATTTGATATTTAATAAAAATCATATTTTAAAATTAATTTTGTTAGGTATTTTTTTTAATAATTCTGATAACACTGGAATTACATTGAAATGAAATGGCAGGCGTCTGTTAAGGGATTTCCAACTACAAATATAATTTCTTATCATGAAGAATCTTGCCAATTATATTTTAGTAACAACATCAATTTAAGTTTATAATATTCACAAACACGATCCTTTTGGGTCGGAGAAGGTGAGTAGCCAATTAGATTGAATTCCAACTACGATCTCTGACTTAAATATTTTAGGGCTTTTTTTACTTTAACTTATCCATCTCCGGGGTAAAAACATCAATATATGATAATTATAAATACCAAACAGATTCCAAATTCAAACAAACAAAAATCTTAACACAATTAAAGTTCATACTGGAACATAGAGGTCTTCCTTTTTCCTTTTCAGCAAAGGCCTTAGTGCTAAAAACTCTTATTTATTTTGCGTAATAAATATACATAATATTAAGACTGTTTTATAGTGTATGGACCCCATCGCTGTAACAAGTTAAAATTATTTTTTATATCATTTACAATGTGGAGCTTTTCGCGTATTTAAATCACATGTGGCATTGTTGATGCCCTAATATTAACATACTTTTGCCCGCGACTACGTCCGCGTGGTTTAAATACTAAAGTAATTTGGAAAATCGATTTATAAATGGCAGAGATCTGGTGAAATATTTATACAAACTTTCATCCCCATTAACTCTTTTTTTCGAGATAAAAAGCCTTCCTTGCTTTCTCTAAAGTTCATTCTATCTACATACCAAATATCATCGAAATCGGTTAAGCATTTTAACCGTGAAAGCATAACATACACACTTACTTTCGCATGTATAATATTAGCATGGATATTAATCAGAAGTAGTGCTTTTGACTCTCAGGACATTGAGAAGCTCTGTTGAAAACATTAACTCTGCTAACATATCAAATGCAAAACAAAATTGCCGATCGTGACCGAGCAACAATATTTTATTGTTATAATTAAATGTCAGATGTCAGAACATCAGTTCAGACATTATTATCTATGTAACACGATTAGGCGATTAAAAAGCGAAACAAATGCAACCACCACTAACATATCAAAATAAATATTATTTAATAATATAATATAAGAAACTACGACTTTGCTTCATTGTATTCAATAAATAACAATAAGCCACTGCTAGACCAATTGTTCTTAATTCAAACATTATAACAAAACAATATTTAAAGGTCCCATAAAGAATCGTTCTTAAAACAAAATGTCTGTTACAGGTGGGCTATTAGCACAGTGACCCCGATTTACTCGCCGCGGGTTGTCCCCCCGATAATCTCAGTTAATTAGGAATCTGCGATCGCGATAAGAATTAATGCCCGCAGGAATATTACGCTTTTTAGTTAAGTGATGCGAGAAAGTCAGTGACCCCTTTCTATTGTGTAATTTAAACCGTTACTAAATTGCTAACTGCACTATTAAACCACTCAAAAAATTCAAGTCATACAACACTTTCTTCAGATTATTAAATATGTATCATCATATGTTTTTATTTTAAACTACATGCCCAGATACGTAGTGCCTAGTTGCAAAGCTATGGCGAACGAACGTGGGAGTATCTCTGTACCTAAATAATCTAGACTTGGACACTAACGCTAAACTGTTGTCTGCACCCGGAAGATTTTGAAAGTTATTCTATGCAACGATGGGATAACGAGGGATAGGAAAAAATATAAGTACATCATCAAGTGAGCCGCAGCATAAGTAGTCCGTTGCACGGTTTAAATGCCTGCATAGGCGGAGAGATGATTTGAGAATTTAAAAACTATATATCCACGCGTGGGTGCCATTATTGGAAAACGAGAACAAGTTATAACTATTATATTATTAAAATAATTGGCAAAACCCTTTAATTTACTTTGACTTTGATTTAACAAATCGGTAATCAGTTATTGACTAAACTAGTAAATAAGTAAACAATTGCAAATTTAGTGGATACTTGACCAGCGAATGCCTCCAAGCTTAACTACAAAAGAAAGCCCTCCGCGGCTGTCTTTTTAAAACACAGACTACACCACGCCATCTTGCCTAGACCCCACTTTAGGCCATTGCCTTAATTTGATTGGATACTCAATAAACAAAGTCAATATAACATCTGATTAACTCAAAATATAATTATCACACTACAAATAATAGTATAACTAATGTTAATACTTATTTTAATAAATTGATAATGTATTCTTGAAATAAACGTCCTCCCCGATATATGTGTATCAAACAAACCGCTCCTTTGTTCCCGCTAAATAGTATTTCAGTAGATATGTATAATACTTTACTCAGGTATAGGGGAACATTAATATGCGTCGCTTAACAGAGTGAGGAGGCGTGTAGCATAAGTAAGATACTGAGTAACAACAAATGCCCGGTTGAACTTGGAATACATTATTTGTTTGTGCAACACGCTGTCATATGTTCAAGTTTAACATTCAAAACTAAATATAAGACTGTATCTCACAATTCATAAGAGTAAATTCAAAAAACAAACATTTAAACGAACAACGAACGAGACGTTCGGAAACCAAATATACTACCGTAACTCCTTTCAAATTCAATTTCAAAAAGTCCAAAATACTAACGAAGAACAAAACCGGAACAATAAAGCTTTATTGCCAATAATTTAGACTTAGAATAATTGTTTATGCTAGATACTTCCTTGACTGTAATGCTTATAATTTTTTTAATTTAAGAAGCGTTAAAATGTTCCTTAGGTTTTATTTAAAGCAATACTTTTCATAAAATTAAAAAAAAAACCCTAATTCATTAACGTTACTACGAGTTAATAATACATTGTATTTTTATTAACAAATATATTTTATCTTGTTCAAAAAATTTTCAGGTCTGTTGTGACACATGTCACATAAATTAGGGCAACACAGAGGAAGCTCAAACATATTTAAGTAAAATTATGTATTAATCCTTTTATCATTAAAAAAATACACAAGTAGTTAAAAGCTTGTAACGGTCAAATACCTATCTAGTACTTAAAAACTCAGTTAACCATTTTTGCACATTACCAACAAATACTATCTAAACCGTTATCAATTTCAACACTTGAACTCAAGTATTATGCGCATGCACATTCGCAGCCGCGTTGCATCTCAATTCTGTGCGCAGGCGCAGACTGCAACGATACAACGGCCAATGAGCGCACACGGCGAAGCGCTTGCTCAGTACAATTACCGCCGTCAAAGCGAGAGTACGTTCCTTGCGCACTTAAATCGCGCGTGTCCGAGCGTTAGTTTTAAAATGTGATAGAAGTGTTCATCCGGATCGTGTTGTTATATGGATTTTGACTATGGTGATTGTGAGCGTATTTAACAGGTTAGTTTTTGTTGATTGCTTATAGTTTTAACACAATTAGTTCCGACTTTAAAAGTGCAGGTTACACCGTTCGTTACGTTTCATTTCGGTAATCAACATTATGCATAAGCACATAACTGACAGTGATTTACCACGGTTTCCTTGATATTTGTAATTTCTTCCTCTGAATTAATTATTTTAATCTATCGTGTATACAATTTTAAATACCTAAAAGCTCAAAAGCAATAGTTGTCCTTACATTTCTGTCTTACCAAATACAATCTTACTGTTGGATCATATATGCTTTCCAGTAACAATTTAATAATCTTAATATGAAACACCTTAAACCTAATATACCTAGGTAGATAAACCGCGACCTAGATACGCTAATTTTGCAAGTGAAATTAGAGTGCCTCCTATAGTAATTAATTTATAATAACTTCACCGCTTATTATTACCGTGCATGTAATTCTCAAAACTTATTAGTATAATAAACTATTCCACAATAGCTTGGGTTGCCTGAAAGACATCGCTTATTAGAGGTAAGGCAGCCCGTTGCCCTTATATGTACTAACATCTTTGAATAATTATCTACTTCTACTGTTTTAGTGCAACAATGTGTGAATAAATATTTTAAGGACTATTTATGCGTACCCACATTCTGTGCGAAATCTTGTTGAATTGAGAATATTATGCTTTCGATTCTAAATTAGTTGAATTACAATTGGAACATTAACACATTTGTTTTAAGTAATTTAAAACTCAATAAATAAACGGGTATTATTGGAACTCTTTTAAAAATAAAGCTAAGTCCGACAGGACTAATGATGTAGACCATCTGTCATAAACGTCATCAACTCGTCGGTCACAGAACATAATGCCCCCTGCATATTCGAATCAATCAATGACAGATGTGTAGGTCGGAGTAGTGGGTTCTGTCATGTCTTCTAAATAGTGTTAACCTACTGGTAAACATTCCTCTTTAGTTCCATAAGGGTTTCATATAAAATCATCTCATAATTTGAAAACAAAATTCAATCAATATCTTGGGACCCATTTTCTTCTCTCCACGTAAACTTTTTCACAGCCCTAGAAATATAGAATAAAACAATACTTCTTAATTTCTAGGGCTGGTAATAAAAAGTTTTTTTGATAATATTTTATATATTAAATGTATATATAGGTTAAAACTTGGGATAAATTAATGCATCATACTATATTATAACTATATAATATGAAAGATTCAATTAGAGCCATCATATACAGTGACATTTTAATTGAAATTTGATGAGTATATATGATATTGTTTGTAATATGAGGTTTAAATTCGGAAGTAATAGTTGGATAGCTTTGTTAATAACTACAGTAGCGTTTAACTTTGATATGATTAGAGACTGGGATTAATAGGGGTGAAAATTTTAGATTATTCAATTAACATTAAAAATGTTTGAATTGTTAACTATTAGTGCATATTTTCGATATTATTTGTCCGAATTGTGTGTATAAGCTTGTCCTTATAGTAATTGAAATTGATTTTCAGTCAACTAACTGGGGGGCCGACCATGTGTGAAATGTGTCTTCATATTTGAAAAATAATTATAAACATTTTAACAAGAAAAATTGCAATCCTTAGTACCAACAATTATTTGTAATTTATAAAACAAAAAAAATTAAAACAATAAGTAGATATTAAAAGGTTTTAAGTTGGCAACCCTGTAAAGAGCACAAATTAGAACACGCTGAACGCTACTTGAATATTAAAGACGCGTAGGGCTTATAATTATTAATCAGTTTATTAAGTAACAGCAAAATAAATTTCAACAACTTTTAATTAGTATACTATCTGGATCATAAGTTAAATATTATAATCTAAATAATTATTGTTTTAAATTATTTCTCGAAACCATACAGCACAATAACATCGATTACATATTAATGATAAGATAAAAAGCAAAGCCAAAATAGGGTTAAACATAGAGTAAAAAAGTAAACTAATAATATTAATAATAAGACAGTAAAAATCGAAAATCTGTACATTAAATATTTTTCCAAAAAACTGAAAGGAGGCAATTAAAGAAGAGTCATAGAAACCAAAAAAACAATTTTTGGAATTCTTGTGACTAATATAAGTGAATTATTTTAAGACAGGAACAATTTAATGTGTGTGTATTAGTGTGTGAGTGAGGTGGAATCTTTGATGGGTTTGCTCTTAATGATTTTCTCTTTAGACTTATTGTTTACACATTTAAACCAACCTTGTAATGTAATGATTAAAACTAAACCTTTTACTGAGTAGTAGTGTCTCATGGAGCCGTTTGCAACTCCAACCCATCTTCTTTTTGTCTCGAATCATATGTCCATATTTGTTCGTCAATACCTTAGAATATGTGGACTAAGTTAACTTAATATTATTAAAATATAAATTTACATTTTTCCCATCACGTCAGGTGAGCATTAAAAACATTATTTCGTATCGATTGTATGTAATTTCTTTATCATTAAAACGCTATTATTTATGAAATTTTCCCATAATAGTAAAAGAAACAAAACAGTTACTTCCTTTCCATTTTATTCCCAGGCGTGAACAATTTGGCACGCACCTGTCAATACATAAAAAGTGACATCTATCTCTCTCTTCCGAGGCATCGGTCACACTCTAACGCGTAATGTTTAATTGGGTTTGTTCCTTTTTACCTCTTTTTACCTACCTCTTCCTCTTTGCGTCAGTAAATTAGTAATGAATAAATCATGATTGACTAATGCCAGAACCAGTTTCGCTACTTAACGTTATGGTTATAGAGCATACATTAGCCTGTCGGTTACATTGCCCCGTTTCCGATTATGCACGAAATGGAAACTGATCTTTGAATATGCATGTGCAGTGTACACGCATGACGTTGATTCAGCTGCGAATCATTCGTTCGTTCATTCACATTTAATGAATCTCTGGTTCATTCACTTTTAGAGTTCGATGTAACTGAAAATATCAGTATTAATGATTTGTGAATTGAAATAGAGAATAGTTTATTTTAAAAGCTAGATGTGCTAGTGTGACTTGATTTGTTCGGTCAATGTATATGAAAGTATATAACTTTAAAAAAAGCTAAAATTAATTTAAATAAATTTCTTTTAATGCTGGCAAAATTTTCTGTAGTAAGGAAAACATCAGTTTGATTATTTTTATTATAATTGAAACGAAAAAGTAAAGTCAAACGGAATAATTATTTTCGTATTATTAGTAATTATTGACTGATGATAATACGCGGTTATATTCAAAAGACAATTATACATTTTTAATTTAGACCTATGAGGAAAATATTTTTTTTATGATGGATGTCATACAATTTAAAAATATACAACTACTTCTTTAGAAATGTACATCGTCCCATAAACCTTAAATTTCAGTAACCCAAAGACCGAAAAATCCACATACATATTCTCACAATAAATAATTACACTTTCTTATGAATGTATGAGAGTTCATGTGAACTGTGAGTTATCTTACAACTAGCCAAGATTTATTACCTTAAATAAACTTAATTAATCACACTGATTTATGATTGAATGAACCGCGTTTTGTGCATTCCCAACGGAAACAAAACGTGTCTTAATCAACTGATTTCCTTGTTGGCTAATTTGCTAAAAATAATAAAGTACAGAAATATGTGTGATAGTTTACGTCGTTGTCTACACAGACACATCTAACAGAAATATTGGTTTTCATTTGTTTGTGATTGATCACGATCTGTTACTTTTACGCTCTCACTCTTGCTAGAGCAGTGGTTATCAGGTTGGATGTGCGAACAGAGTGTTAATGAATTTCTATTCCTAATCAGTTGTATGGGCCAATGAGCTGGCTGATAACTTAAGGCAAAGGACAAAGATACCTTAATTGTGTCAGAAATTGGCTCAGCATCGGGACAGTTCTATTCTTGAGTAACCTTACAATGCTTTGTTATTTTAATTGTAACACAATTTTGTATTAATTGTTTATTTTAAATGAGCAGCTAACGAGTTACTTGCCGTTTCTTCTCGGTAGATGACTGACTTCCGAACCGGTGGTAGTGTAAAAATTGACGATTCAACAGTGTCTTTATAAAGACCTATTTGAATAAAGATATTTTGAGTTTGAGTCCTGGATACCTGCAATACCAGAGCTTCCGGGTGTGCTACTGGCTCCAATGGGGAAAGCTTCTTTTCTCAGCTGAGGGTGCGTAGTGTACCCATAACAATATAGAGGATTAAAAGGAACAGAAAGGAACAAACTTTTGCATTATTATACCAATGTAACTTATACGGCACTTATATCTTACCCTATATGACCTATTTTATTAATTCACTTTAATAATGTTGTTGCATACCTGTAATGCTTTGAATTCCTATAATTTATGCACATACATGTCTTGTGTGTTTTTGTTATGTTTGTGTTTGTATGTGGTTTGTGTGAACTCATTAAATAAATAAAGAAAATAATAACAAAAGGAACATCTCTGTCAGTCGTATTTTAATAACTCAATAGAGGCAACACAGTCATCTCCCACATCAGATACTTGAAAGTAATTTTGATACACGTCTTGATAACAATCAATATAAATCTTTATTCTGAGGTCCGAGTGGATACATGAATCACCTAGTGTCCTCGCCCACAGGCATATTTACCAAGTGCCTGTCCATTTCACTAACTGTGATCCTTATTCCCTTGGAATAAGGACATAATTCCACACCGAGGTCGTTCACTGCACCTACAAACATAAAGTTTTAATTCAACATTGTCATTATATATTTGAATATTTCATTTGAGCTGTTCGATTTTTAAAATATCAAAACACCATTTTAGAATGGTCTACGGAGTCCAATATGAAAATGAGTTTTGACTTTTCGACTTTTCGTTCGTTTTCATGTGTAAACTTGTTGCATGTTACAAAGCGATTTCCATACGGAGTTCACTTCCTGTAATTCATCTATTATGCATTTTTTTGATTAGGAAGGTACATTATAATTTAGAACTTTGTACACAATACATATACAACAAAATAACAGCTTCACAAAATTAAAAATGAAGGTACCTGCAAAAAATATTAAGAGTATTTAACAAACAATATAGTTCACACATTTATCTTTAGTACTTTACAAAACGAGAATGTTTTTGGACCCATCCAGCTTGAAATATCGATTGTCTTTGTTCGAGTGAAACTGTCATACTACTTTTTAAATGTACACCGTAGATCTTCTACGTCTCTAACATTACGATCTACGCAAATTATATGACAGCGTTAACTTTCTCAACTGTATAAAAAGCTGAAACATAGCTGATCACCTTGAGAAATTAACGTGAAGGTAAAACTTTCATGTTATAATTTTGCTATTACCAAGAAAGCTATGCGGTCTACACTTTCTCTTAATGGTACGTGTTTCAGTGTTAGCTATCTGTATTGTTACGGAAAATACATTCTACAAATCAGGTCATTCGTTGAGGCCAGATGTCAAGGGAGTTCTCGGGAGAGCTTGAGTTTCTTACTCTGGTCAGAAAGAACTGCATGTATCAATAAATTATTTTGTATATACCATGAAGGACAATATATATAATATTTATTCCCTTTAGTGGCTAAAAGTTATATATTAATTCTTGCACACTCACCCACACAAAGACGCATACAAACGTTCTTAGTCACACTATTATTTAAGGCAGGCAGTGGAACGCATAATTCTTATTTATACTTTAGAAAAAGTCTTTTTTTTAAAGTTTACTTAGGTTATTTCATTTATTTAGTACAGTATTCATAAAGATGTCACTCACTCTTACACTTATATGTGTATTTATTCAATTCTTATCAATATTTATTGTTCGCGTAAACGTTTCAATTGCAGTTGAATGAAATAAACAAAACGAAATTATACTGTTACTTAATTAATTATAAATATATACATATTTCTTTTCTGTCTTGATTACATACATAAGTATATGTTATGTATAAACTAAATATATAACTATGATAATATAACTACAGTACTTGTGTATGATTGCATTGTTACGACTATCGGATAGAACGTCGTCAAATATATGCTCCTTAAATGTGTACAAGTGTTGTCACATATTCAAAATTATCTACTTTTTAGGACTGATATTTTGAATTTAAATGCCTTGGAATCTAAATACTTATTTATTAAGGTGTGTTTTTCGTTAACTTATAAAACAAATTAATTGATATTAAATACAATATCCTTATTTTTAATTGATATATATTTTTAAGATATTAAATCTCGTTTCGTGCTGCATTTAATTTAACTTAAAACAGAGTGACGCGCCTGCTTGTTAGCTATCGTTTCAATAAAAAAGCATTAAATTGTTAATATGCTGTAGTTAATGAAATAGTATAGTTTACACGATATGGGTAATTAACTCAATTATTAAGATGCTAAATTACTTTTCTTTTTGCATGAAGATATTTGCATAATTATGGTATTCTCAAGATATCTAATAGTAGAAAGTGACCACACGCTACGTCACTGGTAGAAGAAAATTGAATTCGATTCTTCTATATTATTTTTGTTAACTGTAATGGTACTGATTGAAATACTGATACAGTTAAAGGGTAAGTACTTCCTGATTTCGGAAATCTTATAAATCATTTTCCAATCAAACTCAAGTGACAATATATTATTATGTCATTATATAGATAACTTAATAATATAGAATTAAAAAATGCTGCTTACTATATAGACGCTAGAGACATAGGATAGTCCTATTGTGACTAAAATCTTACCAAGTATACAAATATTAGTAAAATACTTATTTAATTCTTCTCTTTAAAAAAAGGCGTACTTCTTCCGGCCGAGCAAAAGCTATTCAATGTCTGGGTATCTCTTGACAGAGCGTAATCTAATTTGTCTCCCATCTTAAATAAAAAACCGTACTGAATAACTTAGAGTATATTACAATTTAATTATGAATTATAGATAGTCTGTGCGAAAAACATACATATAATTCAACATCAAAGCGGTGATAAATTTGCATGTTAACCTAAACAAATTGTTTGTGAATGGATAAGAATTTATCACTACTGTGCAATCTGATGGATTCCACAGACTGTAGCGACAACTATAGCTTGTAAAAATAGTATTTGGTCTCGCAGCAATAATCTTTTGAATATAATTATAAAGTCTGAAATACTTATATATGAAAGAAAGCCATCTCAAGCAATATTTCAAGCAATAGTTAAAACAGGTTTTACCTCTACCCTTAATTGAAGTATGACAAATAAATTTGTTTGATCTGACTTTCTCAACAGTATATCTATGACTAATTTATCAATACGATAACAATGAACAAATATTACATGCATTTATGCACGAGATAACAAACATTAATTAACATTTTTCACACTCGGCAGATTGTTTTCACCCTAATGATACACTTTTTATTTCACTGAATGTACAGAAATAACCAATGTCTCTATGTATTTTAACACTATTGTATATGAAAAAATATTAAACAATTTGCATATTTCGTATAACTTCCACATATAACCGTATCGTATTGTGTACGGTAATGATTTTCTTCTTATATCTACAAAAAACTCAAATTAACTATTTGTTGCTTTAGCGTGATCGCTGTTTTCTAATGGTCCTTTAGGGCGATTTATTCCTAAGCTTTTTAAACGTTTAAATATTCCTTTATACAATGGGACACAGGGGACTTCGCCACGAGAAATTATACAAACAAAACAAGTCTATAGTAAAGTAATCAATAATCGGTATAACTCCGTCATTGCCAAAATGGGATGAATAGGCAAAATTGACCCTAACATAAAATTGGCCCCACTATGGAAATGATTGTTAGCATCTGTCATTGCAATTCCATACTCGAGTAAGTAAGAATCATACGCTATTATTTGAAAATCGAACGATATATTCGAAATTGGAACTCGTAAATACTGTGCACGCGCTGCATTCGATAAAGCCATTCATTTTTTTTCACTGGTTAGTTTATTTATTGGTTTAGTTATAGTTTAGGGTAGGATTTACGAGTTAGTTTTATGGAGGGTTCTTGTTAAGCCCTGTCAATGAACTTATTGTTAGGTAATCGTTAAATTTAAATCGATGGTTTAATTACTCGTACTGTTTTATATTTAACACTGACTGTGATGTTTTTGTTACTTCATCTAAGTGATTGCGTTAATTTCGTTTTTATAGTGTTTACGTTAACAGCAGTGTCTGGAATTTTATTTACAACATTATTTGACAAACATGGTCGACATATGATAAGTGTTTTAATTTTATAAAATTAGACAACACATCGTTGTCATTTAAAATATTTTATCACCGTTAAATATGTCTTAAAAAGTTGTTTGCCATTAAAGGCGGTATATTGACAAAATCTATTTAAAATTCGGAAGCTAAATAATCAAAAGAAAATCATTCATATAAATGACACGTTTTTTTATTCTAACGCGACTTATCACTTGCATATTAATTATTGATCCTAAGGTCTATTGTTACTCTAAAAACAAAACAATTTACTTTTGTTAATTTAAACTAAATAATCTTTTTTGTTAATAACTAAACGGTAAATATCTACACAGGGTCGCCCCCAAGTTTGTATATTAAAAAACATCACATATAAACATTTATAAATACATATGTTACGAGGTAAATTATAACAGTCGTAAAAACTACAAAACTGACGCAACTTGTTATTCATATTATCCGCCTTCTTCATGTGATATAAGAACACGTTTTTTGTCGCAAGTTTTTACAAAATTTAATATCAATCATTTTTGTCAATCAAACGCTAACTATAATTTAACATCATGAATAGAGACCTCGTCTTGTCTCTTGAATAACATCGATTCATTATCTACTAGTATTAAAATGTCAGATAAACAAAATATATGTATAAATAACGGAATTACTTGTTTTAAGAAATTTGAGAACTAATAATTATGGGAATGTGGCTATTAGCTTAAGTATAAAATTAAGAATAAAAAATTTCTTTTAAATAAAATTCTTTTTTTTCTCTCGTATCTTGACTTAAAATCCTATGTCCCCTCGATGGGGCAGAGGGCATCCACAGCAATCCTCCATCGCGCTCTATCCGACGCTTCGGATTTTATCTCGCTCTAAGTTTTCCCTTTGCCTCATCTGCAACAGTACGTCGTATATATCTTTGTAGAATATATACACTATTTTATTTGGTTAAAAAAAAAACAAACAGATTCCGTATGTATGTGTCTAATTAAATGATCAATACACAGAAATCCTAGATTCAAAATCCAATGACTTGTTATTACAATAATTTCTCCCTATTCATGTTTTATTGAGGGTTGATACAGAGTAAGTTATTACAGAGCGTAAATTTATCTATCTAGAAAGGGGCTTTATAGTTACAAGCCATAAAATCCACTATTACTCTATTCCTAAATATTCATCGAAGGCGTTTTTGATTATAATTAAAATTGCCCGTAAATTGCAACTTAGTAATGAATATAAAGTATAGTAAAACATATATCGGGATAATTATAATGCAATAAATACCAAGCCATTAAATTTTTTGCGTATTCTTAGTTACTCTGAAACCTAACATTGTTCTTTTTGAGAAAAAATGGATTTATTATTTAATAGTCGCATTTAGATCCTTATCCTAATGCTTCATTTATTGTTAGCCTACAAAAGGTCTCTGTTAGCTTAGTATCTATAATAAAGAATATTGCATGATTTTTATAAATGCATTATGAATATTTTACGGCTCATTCAGTTTCTTTGTGACGGAGCGGTCATTGTCACCGGCCAAAGCCCCTCTCATTTCACTCTATTTAGGTCCGTGGTTTAGATGCAAATTATGCGTAAATAAAACTTTGTTCAAGGGTTGTCCGCCGTCAAAAACGTATCCTTCTGACAGATCCGTCATTAACCGACATGTTTATGACAGGCATCTGTCAGACTTTAAAAATAGAACATTTCCAGCTGCAATTTCAAAAATCGTTTGTCGTTCATTGTGATACTTTAACGTAGCGGTACATTTATAGCGAGCAATATTGCAATATCGAATCGGTACTAAAAAAAAAATCGATGCACAACCGTGCTAAGTTGATCGGAAATAATCTTATTATGTTTATCGACTTTTTTACCGATGGGGACCGCTTTCAAATTAGGCCTGGTGTTTTTAGGAGACCGTTATCTTATGGTTAATCAATCGTTTAATCGCATTTAATGCCTCCCCGTTGCGTCCCTATATCTCTTTGTTAGGAGTTTAACGAAATATTTATACACACATCGTTTAATTAATAATAATAATATCCGGATCATACAAACAATCTACTAATTATTTACATTACATTGCTCATTAACATTTACTCGCGTATTCACTTATTTACTTTGCAGATCCATTTGTCAATCGGCAAATATCTCCAATCTTTCCTAAGCTGCTCTGTTCCGCGTTACTCCTGCCACTTCTCTAACGTCATCATCCCATTTCATTCGTCAGCCTCTTTCACCTTCCCTGGTACCTCTCAAGTCATATACATTCATTGTGTTGTGTGGTCAGTATCACTGTCCATAATTAATTCAAGATGTCATGCCACATTGTTAGGAAGTATGACACAATGTTGACCTTTCCGTTCTGATAACATACACATTACACAATTGTCACCTAGTTTAACTGTGTGGGTTGTGTGAAGAAAGTGATAAATTTATTATGAACATTAGTGTTCATAATAAATCTTCTTTGTCATCTATTGACTTTATTGCATTTTATTTGTACTTCATTTCTATATTTTAAATACAAGGTAAATTAAAATTAGAAGATAGCTTCATCTGTATAGCGGTCTCTTCCAGACAACCACACTAGTTAATGTTCATAGTTACCAATTAGTATGTTGGCTTAATATATTTTACAAGTTACCTCAAAAACTGGATGACATGAAAACTCCAAAACGATAATTATAAAACATTTTTCACAAGTTCACCTCGAAATTTAATAAAAAAAACCATTTTAATTGATGGTGGTATTAAAAAATTTCATAAAATTTCACATGTGGGCCTTATCGATAAGAAGCGATCTCATGCAGGCAAAAAAATCAGTAATAACTATTTATTTTACGGAAGTTTTATCTTATTACATCAATTTCTTTACCCTAAGATACATGTAACAGTTAAAATCTAACATAATATGTGTATACGCATATCCATCAGCGATCGACCCGCCTACCTGGCCGTTTGACCCAGGAAGAGATACGTGCCGATACTCAGAAGACTAGTGTGACCATATAATCTATAGTTTCGTGTACAGACTGTTGCAAAATATTGTTTGTAATCCCGTCAACTAGTGTAGTCAAATTAAATTAAAGTTAATACAATTTCATTTCATATACCTTTACTGAAGGTACTGTGCATTTTATGGCATTATAGAGAGTGGTTGTTAAATAGAGAAAAACAAAATCAGAATTGGAATACAAGCTAAACCAAGAAAAGCCAATTGATTTTGACGCTTTAGACAGTTTGTCGTTAAATCGAGTGAGTGACGTTATGTGGAGATTATACTGTATATTCTTAAGCCAAACTTGGCAATGAAACTGAAAGAAGGACATTTGTAAACGATCACGCCTTATCATAGTTAACCAGCTGAGTTTGTATCTTCTCCGAACGTTATATTTTGGAAGGAAGTAGCTGGTAGTTTTAGATATAAGAAATTTATTGTCGGTACACAAGTGACCGCTGACGATTCTATGTGGAAATATATAAATAATTACTGCGGGTGGTGGTACTCTAGGCGCTTTGTTGAATACAGGCTGACGTCAACCTTAATGGAATACAAACATCAAAGCGCCTGATCTAATCATTCCAAGGATATGGTCACCCTATACATGTTGATAGCACCAGAGATACGAGCTCTAACCATAAAGTAATGTTTTGGTCGTTTTAACTGTGCATTTATTCACGATATTCAGCTACTGTGCATTTAGATGTGAACTGGGATTCTGTCGGCTGTAACTTTATAGGATAAGTATGACATCTTACGTGCGATTCGGGTCTACATTTTACTTTGCGTTCAGTGATTTTCAATATATGATGATGAATGATGATGATGGGTTATGTTCCCATTAGTTAGGGGCTCGTAAAAATAAACCGTTATTTGAATTAGAAATTTATTATATAATCCCAATTCTTGCCTAGAATGATTCTAAGTACAGACTATCCAAAGAGGACGTGTTGTTTTTAATATTAATATATTTCGATTCAAATAAATTTATACATTAAATTAATTGCAGTGCTAATAATTTAGCGGTGCAAATTTAAATTGATGTTTACTCATATGTACAGAAAGTTAAGCTACATTTTTGTAGGCGTATTCAAATTATAAACTTTATATAATACACGAAGCATTATAATAATAACAAATGCAATTTCTAGCTTATAATAATTTCATGACATCGTTGCACAAAGCGACATTGACCTACATTTTGAAATTCGCAATTTCATACGCCTGCACAATTTAAGTATCTAGTCATAAACATACATTTAATCTTGTATTATGCGCCTCTAGTTCTAGATTCTGGTTTCACCCATATAATACGATTTAATTTAAGACAAGTAATACTTTTGATAATATAATTAATGCGACACGTATTGACAAATATCGTGCTTCCAATTTCAAAACAATGCTTTTGTTAGCCCATGCAGAAATTGTAAACCTATACTAATATTATAAATACGAAGGTCTGTCTGTATGTTACGCTTTCACGGATAAACTACTAAAGCGATTTCGATGACATTTCGTGTGGCAATAGACTGATTTTCAGGGAAAGACACAGGCTACTTTTTATCGCGAAGAAAAGCGTTGAAAAGTTTGTATAGAAATTTCACCAGAACTCTGCTATTTATTAACCGTTATTCCATATTCCTTTTGTATATTCAAGCGGACGAAATCGCGGGCTAAAGCGGGTTAAATATAAATACATTGATCAACAAATTCAATTCGCATTCAATATCGGGATAATATGAACATATTACTAATTGGATGTGTCTACTATGTCATCCGTTATATTGACCTTAACTGCTTGCAAACACCACTTAGGTATGTAAATGAATGAAATTGCATACAGTCATTTGCTATCAGTTTTATTGCAACTATGTGCAAACTATGTAGAAAGGTTAACCATATGTTATCACTGCAAATAAGATTTGATTATTTATTTTATAATTTCAATTTAGAATTAATTATGAATATTTCACTGTCTTTGGCGAGAAGGTATTTGTAGAATAATAAAATATATGCAATTTAAATTAATTTTTTATATTTTTTTTAACTAATACTGCTCTAAAATCTGAAATTGTAATTATACAGATAATAAGACTTAAATTAGCAAATGAATTTTAAAAATATGAAAAAGTTTCATCCTTGTGCCAGAGTATCACTATTTATTACAGGTATTTCTCAATTGTTTTGTGTCTCTAGTTTTCAAGTAAAAACAATACTCTACTCGAGTTTTATACTATTATTTTTTCTTAAACCCATACAGCCAATCAACAAAGTTTACACAATAAAGAATAGATAAAAAAAACAAAACCATAACAAGGTTAAAACATAAAACAAGAGATTAAATCTAAGATCAAAAACAACAATAATTAAAATATATATATATGAACAAGTGGAGTATATCAAGTGAGGAACGAGCATTTAAGTGTGTGTGTATAAGTGTATACAATGGTGTTGCTGTGTGATGTACTTTTGCGTATACGGATTATTTAAGCGATAGACGGTTCATATGATAAATAATATCAGAAAATCGTTTTTCTTATAGCTTTATGTATACAATAAGTAAGTAAGTTACAATTGTGTTTCTAAATTGTTAAATAGAAATGTAGGCGTTGACGATAACTTAAATTCATTTTCATTGAAAATGCTTGTTTCAATTTAGTAACCAACTGGCTACAATTCACTGTTAAAACATTTCTTGTCAGACTCTGTTGCATTCTGAATGTGTTTTGTATAAATTAATATATAACCGATTTTACATAAAGTTAAAACCATCAGACATGAAACACATAAAGTCTCACTCGAAGGCTTTGTCAAATTCGTATGTAAAAATAGTTATTTAACATTAAGAGTTAAAAGCTTAAAATTTACTAGTATTCCATCAAGCAGTATAATGTAGTATACTAACCAACTACTGTATAGTATAGATTAAATAAGCAAAACTATATTTTTTGGTAACGTGCACCTGTCAATGTACCTGTAACCTCAAGTTAAACCGCAGTTTTATTAATTAATTATCCTATGATCTACAACTTTTTACCCTTAATCGGTCCAATTAAGCATTATCTTCACCTGTTACAAAGGTGTTGCCTTTTTAAACGTTTTATAATTATACGATTGATTTGGTTCAAATGACAGTATTTGTTAATTAAATAGTCGTAAATTAAGAACAGGTACTTAAAGGCACCTTTCCTTTTTTTCTGCCTTTTTTGAGTAAAATACACACAATAGCCCCCTTTTAGTGGGTGCTTCTATACCAGTGGGGAATTGGGTTTTGTTTTAAATTATATTTATGTATGGTCAGTTTTTGGTATGACCTGCCCACAACTCCTAAAGGAACAATGCTACTGTCTTTGTTGCAAAACGTGATTTACATAGGATTGAAGAGTGATACAGTATGTTCCATTTGAGTGCTTGCAATAACTTGGCATATTTTAACGTAACGTAACGGAAGCTCTACTTACGTATAAACATAACACTGAAATCCTACATATTCTCTTAACGTATCGTGGTGCTACTGGATATGTTTAAATATAACCGCGAATTATAATACTTTTAACATATCTAATATATAAAATTCTCGTGTCACAGTTTTCGTTCCCTTACTCCTCCGAAACGGGTTGACCAATTCTCCTGAAACTTTCTGAGCATATTCAGTAGCTCTGAGATTCGGCCAACATCTATTTTTAGGGAATTTTTTTTTGGCACAACGACGTTTGTCGGCATCAGCTAGTTTCTTTATATAATTTAAATTAAACAGACAATAATATAATACAAATTAAAAGATAATAAATTCAAAAATATCCTTATAATGCTGACAACATTCTACATGATACGATTTTTAACTTTAGATTAAACAATCTGTTAAGTTCTTTTAAATTCTGACTCTTCTACAAAACTGTAAATTGAATTTATCTGTACACATTCTGTTTTGTTCATGCTGTATGCACAGAAGTGACTGATACAATCTTTGCATCGCAAGTATGGGCGTCTTGAAATTTATTGTTATTTGATAACTTAAACAATGTTATAACTTTTGCTATCTTGGGTGCGAACGATTTTCTTTGTCTATTTATAGCCATTATATTTACATACTAAAATATTGCAATATTTTTCCTAAAGAAGGGCAAACGTATACCTTCAGAACCTATTTCTAAAACTTCGTAATTTCAAAATGTCCAAAGTGACCTGAAAATTTGATGCATAAACGTTTGAATACTATTTGAATTAATTACGTAACATATTAAAAACAGAAAATGTTTTGAGTACATATATTTAATGTTATCTCTCACAAAATTAAAGTTTCAAACATAAATTAACATTATGTAAAAGTAAATTACACATAACGCTAGTTTACAATGTTAAGTACCGTAAGTATGAAACGGTGGATTCATATTTTTTAATTTGTGAACGTATATTTGAATTTATTATTACACTTTTTGATTTTCGAAGCTTCGAAACAAGTGATTTGTTCCGGACATTGAGTCGGCTTAGCGCGCTCAGATTTCACAGTCACCCTCTTTAATCTGTGGATTATTGTCTGTGGCTATTGATTGATTTTGTCAATGTTTACATAGTTTTTAATCTGTGGCAAACTTTCTGAAAGCAATCGTCAGTGTTAACATTCGAGTTATATAACATGTTTAATTTTGTTCCAAATATAAAAAGGCCAAGGCCAAATAGTTTATATATCTCAATCAAACTGCCAATTATTTTAAAATTATTGTTTAGTTTTGATTTCTTATGTCAATCACAACCTACACATGTTTGATATTTTATGACTCGTTACTTCCAAATACTATTTTAAAATATAACATAATAATTACTCTAAATTAAGCTGTAGAAGGTCAAATATGGCGTCTTTATAATGTTTTATAATACGCTTAATATTTAATAATTTGAAATAACCCCGTTCAGACGTTATTTATTAGGCAATGGGTTATTGACGGAAAGTTTATATAATTGACAGTTTGGTCAGCCAAAATAATCACACTTATAATATATCAATCATATTACAGTAATCTGTTCCAATCATAACCTCCATCTTTATTGTGAAATCGTTTCTTAGTTAGCACTGTCTTCTAAAATACAACATATTCAAATTAAATAACTTAAAATAAAAACTAAAACACTAAAATTTAAAAAAGGTCGCTCTACCGCGATATTTATACGCTAAGCGAGAAAAGCAGCATCTCATGTCAGTAGTGTAATTATAACAAATAACTCCTACTGAATACCCTTTACGTTCTTTATCTATCTTCTATTTTGTTTGAATATATTTAATTAGAGATAATAAAACATAAAAATTGAATTAGTCCATTAAAAAAGGGATTTAAGATTTTATGCGTATTAATTATAATACTACAATCTCCGTTGGTCCTTTAGCATTCATTCTGAATTCCTTACATCATGCTTGTCAAGTAATTTTCAAACTCATTAATAAATACCATACCATTCGTATAATGTCTTAATTAACAACATCTTCGAGATATAATGAACGGTTGTTCGATTCACATGAGATGAAATCATTACTTTTCTCATCGCATCCGTTCACTTTTAAATAAATACTAATTGTTACCGGCGGCTGCGTTTAAATATTTGTTATAGTTATATTAAATATTAAATACTTCCCATTGCATCATTATATATGCTTAATCTATTGTAAGGATTATAATATGTGACTTGAAATGTCAACCGAAACAGAGTAATAATTGTCATGTTTGTATTTGATAAAGTTAACAATAATTTTACAAAAGTATCAAGGAATAACACTTACATCTATCTTGTTCGCATAACCAGAGACATGACACAATCATCGAGCGTTATTCAAGAAATCATCTAATCAAGACATTTAGTCAAAAAAGTATTTTTTTAAAAAGGTTTTTTTTTCACAAAAGAGGTTTTAACAAATTCATGTATCTTTTATTATATATATATTATAACATCGTCTTTGCTTTGTGTATCATATTAATGATACGTGAATAAGCTAGTATATACATTTTTGTAAATAATCTTTAGTCTTAATTCCACAAATTATTCTTATAGTTTCAACTAAAAAAACTACTCAATCTACGAATAACAACGTAATATTTATGAGTCTTTCTAACGGTTTTGAAAGTTCTTTTGCGCTCGGCTACTCTAACGCACTTACTACAAGTTGATTTTTCTAAAGAACAGTGGGCTACCATAGACACAATCCAGAGGGGTAGTCTACTTAATATTAAAAAGATTCATAGCTCGTATTAGGACACAGGCTAACAGCGAGATCCCACTCTAAAAAAAAAGTACCATAAAGTAACATTATGGTACTTATGCTTAACATTATTATAAACAAGTGTAGGGTCACCGGTGATAAAAGTAGAGTTTTGTATTCTTTGACGTAATATAATGAAATGACCTTGAAATGTGTCCTTGTTTGAACGGTGTAAAGAAAATACACGAACTGACAAGCGAACTAGTTGTAAGACCTATTGAAACTTATTGAAGTTAAGTGTCAAGAGAATGTAATTAAAATATGCTTAAACTAAGATCGTAAAACTATTTTGTGAAGCTGCCGTCAAGTTCCTAAACTATGGTTTGGCCCCGTTGAGTCATTAATTCTCGAGGGAATTTAATATGTTTAAATATTAAATATCTCACAACTTTGTTGCCTTGCACTGTTTATTTAAATAGTTTTTACCACGGCATTAATTGTTCACAAAGTTTAAGGACTTAGGTCTATACTGATAAAAATGGATTGTTGGATTGAGCAACAAATATAACGAATAATATTAATAACGTTTTGTGTTAATAACATTAAAATTTTTTGCAAAAATAACTTTATTTTAATATGAGAATATTTTTGAAAACTTCTTGTATTGCTTGTTGGCACACATATCTGTCTAGACTGGTTGATTTACGACTCTGCGTTCGTATAGTAATCGCCTTCTTTACTGTATCACATATTATATGTTTTCTTATATAACATACAGGAAGATTAATATACACACATATATGTGACCCTTTAAGCATAGGCTGTTTTTTTAAAACTATTTCATGTATAATTAAAAAGTGTATCATAACAGGTACATAAAAATCTACCACATAATATATACTTTAACCACGTTTCCATCTAAATGAAGCTTAAAGCACATTCATCAAAGGAGTTAAGAGCTGGCCGTTTCACATTAAAATTCCGTCGTATTGTGCAGTAAAACCAAACAAAACTTATACCTACGTTAAGCGAAACTAATTGCTTTAACAAAGAGCAAAAAAACTATTGTTGGCCAGCCATTGAGAATTCTCGAAACTTTTGTATTTATGTGAAAGTGTGAAAAATATTTGTATAAGTAACATTGTCTATACATACAATTTCCTAATTTGATAGTTTGAACGCGTTTTAAAATTTGTATTATGCAAATTTATAGTCTTTTTCCGAGGTGGAAATGCATTTGCGCATTTGGTATTAAAGGATAAGGGACATGTTAGACTCAACACACGCTGGTGTCTGATTTTAAGAGACGGGATGGGCATTAAAGGGGTCGAATTCACACTAAACCAGGCACCATGCAAATTTATAGTCAGTGACGCCATCTTGTGTCATCATGTGTCATTTGTCGCGTCTTTTATCTACCAAAAACTTTATTAAACAAATAGTGTTGAGCAAATATTATAGTGTAAAGCTATTTCAACGATAAAAAAACTTGGAATTGAATCGCCCTAAATATATAAGGACATATGTGGAACCGTGATTACTCATAAATATGATACTTAACCAGATGAGTATTTATTATTATTCTTATGGTATCTTCTTGTTAATTTCGGAAACTTTAACCTTAGATATAAGATCATTAATGACGTACACGCTGATACGAATTTATAAGGAAAAGATAAATATTAATTTAATTAAAAATATTTGAATGGTTTTTATGAAACTTAACATTCCAACAGTATGTCTCACTACTGGATCGATTTTCCCCTCATTATTATATATTACTTTTAAAAATCTGCAATATCCTCAATCCTGTTGCCTGGTAGAGATCGCTTATTAGCGATAACGCCACCCGTTCTCTTATATGTACATCTATTAATATTATCTACTTCTACTGTTTTTGTGCAACAAAGTGTAAATAAATAAATATTGTATACAATAATATATATATATATAAAAACAATCCAATAGTGATGTTTTTGATACGTCCAAATGTCTTTGGATCGACTGAGAGTTGTATAATACCGGTTTAAAACCATAAAGTCCGGTTATAAACCTTGTCGTGGCGCTTACATATCTTTTTCGTCCGGCTCTTATCTCTTGGGTCAAAGGGTCGATACGTCAAAACTACTTCCCGTTGTCATTACTTCGACATTAATTGTTAGACTATAATTAATACAATGTTTATAGTTATAATTATAAATAATTTAGACGCCCGTATCTATAATTCTTTCTGTATTAACCCTATCATGAAGAAAACAATGCTTAAAAAGTAACATAATTTTATTGGTTTTAAATTTTCATATTTATTATGTGTCTTTTTTGAGATAGTGTGTGATGCTTGTGATCTTCTAAATTTGGATAGGCTTTAAACATAATATTAATGTGCAGAAGCATAGATTCCAATCGTGTACATGTAGAAAGCGTAAGTCACCTTCGCTGTCAATAAAGTAAATATAAATTAAGTGTTCCATTTTTAATATAACTTTGAGGCCACTAAAATATCACGAATATCAGATTCGTTATTTTGCGGTTTCAATATTGATGGGTTTCATTTCTTTTGATGAGAAACGATGCTTTTAATATCGCAATAAATGAGGCTATCAATCATTTTATTTATGATATTCCAAATGATCCAATATATGCAATAACATTTTAAATAAAACCCTTTTACCAATACATGGTGAACTTTAGATACATACGGTATCAAGAACATTCTCTTTGGAGACTTTTGGACTTTTGGGGGTACAAGAACAGGCGTTTATTAAGAAATTAAGTAGGCGCCTGTAGTACCTTTTCTCGCTCAGGGCATAAGCATCGCGATATAGCGAAAGAAATGCCGCCAGTAATAGGTACTCTGCCACAAGGACCAAACTTTTTAAATTTGTTTCGGTATTGTGAATAGATTTGTACATTGTCCTTTGATAATAAAGTTGAATTAATATTTCATTTATAATAATATTAATATGTATTAGGTCGCATATATTACATGCGTGTGTTACAATATGGATATACAAAACGTAACATAGTGTTGATTATGAGCTTACTATATCATTGTCATTCACTTTTGTAATACAAAAACTGTGTAACGTAAACGTACGAGGTGTAACACTCCTTTCAAACGTAACTATTTTTGCATGCTTCACAATAATTTATTTATTATCATTAATTATGACTCTTCTGCCCTCTATAATATAAGGATTATGTGTCACTGCATTTTGGTTATTTAAGGTGTTTTCCTGTTATATGTCTGTTAGTTCTATATGGTGCTTGTACAATGCTTGACCTGTAAATAGCGCTCGTCAAATTGTATATCTGTTTATAGGCATTGGAAGCGCGATTGCTTTGTATAACACTGGTTTGGTTCGGAGCGTCGCCGAATGAAGTCGAAATTAGGGAAGATGAAATATTTGCCGACGGTTGGCCATAAAGAAACATACACCCTGCTGACAGCGAGACGAAGATATATGAAGAAACTCATGTATGTATATGGCTTTATATCGACGCTTGTGCAAACTTTGTATATAAATGGGTAATATATATAAGACAGCTTAACTGGCCATCCGACCTGAGCTTTAAAAGCCTACTCTACTTATATAATTGTAACATATAATCTACCGTTTATCGGTACGATAACGAATCATGCTCGATATAACGTAACTAACTTTAAATGTTAGTCCACGCTACCAATTCTTATATTTAATTACGACTTTTTTAACAATACTTGTATAAGTCAAAAGCTTAAGAAAACGCTTTTTCCTCATCGTCTATTACATTATAGCAAGCAATAAATAATACAGATACGCCAATAGGGCCTTTGAACGAGTTAGGCTCCCGTTATTTGAGATATTTAATCATGATAGATGGACCACTTGTTATCTATCGAGCATTTCAAAGGAATGTGCTTTAACTATACCCAAGTTTGTAAAACAATTATATTTCATACACCTAATTGTGTATTGTTATTAATACTCTTGTTTCATTCAGAAATACAGTGTAAACTCTTTATAATGACACTGAAGGGATTTTATGGCGTTATAGAGTGGTCGTCAAATGGAGAGAAGAAATATCAGAATTACAATACAAGCTAAACCGACCAAAGCCAATTTCGGACGTTATAGAGAGCTTGTCGTTAAATCGAATGTAGCAGTTAACAGTTTAGAGTTTATGCTGTAGTTATTGCAAGTTTCTGTTCAAAGAAATAGTACGTCATTTAATACTGGGAAAATGAAGTTTTTAATGGCTCCATTTGACAGATGACAGTTAGTCGAAGTTTGTTTATTCTTTTCTGTTCGTTGGCATCTAAGACGTTATTAGTCCTTGATGTCCCAATATATTATTTACTATTTTCTTACGAATTTTTCAATTGATACATGACGTCATATAACGAAATATATATACAAAAAGGATATTTATTATACTTGTCACAAAAAAGCTATGAAATAGACATGTGGTATTAACTGGTTTTTTTTTTAATTAAAATTGTATTTATTTACATAGGCAACGTAAACATGAATGTTGCTATAGTAACAATATTAATACTAACTGTTATTAGATAAATAATAATTATCGTCAAATTATTACAAGCAATAAACGCATCCTTATATATAACAATAAATAGAAATTATTTCCTCTTCACAATTTGTTTCGCAACGACGTTAATTACGATGCACTAAACATAGATATTGCTTTATTTGCCTTAAGACATAGTGATTCAGAAATTTATTCAACGAAACTTGAAAATACGAAAATAATCTACAATCAAAAACTTAAAATAACGTTTCATAGTTCAAATGAATGGTCATTACAAAACTCACAATAATTTGTATTTACTAATATATATAAATAATAAACCAGCCTGACAAAATAAAGTATTTCTTTTTAAATAGTTAACCTAAATACTAATCTAGGCTTAGAAATGGTTTAATATATTCTACAGCCTTGAATTCATAATGAATCATTAATTACCCCTAATCTTTTACATTTACTTGTTGCGATGTTAAAATTTGTATAAATGTAACGAATAAATGAAACTTAAAAAAAAAAAGAAATGAAAAGACAAAAACATTTGCTTAGTGGCCGACAACGCATTTACTAGCTGCACCAGTGTGTGTCTATTGTATAAAAAAAGCTTCTAAAAATTATTGTTTTAGAAATGTTAAAAAAGGAAGCTATTTAACTGATTTACTTTAAATGAATAAGTTCAAAAAAGATCTACGTTGTATTTCCTAAATCAATACTAAATGTTAAATGTATAGTAAATATACTGTACACGGACTTAATAAGTAATTACTTCTAATTTTAAACATTAACTTCGCACTTAAGCTCTGTAATATGAGCCTAATTCTACATTACACTATTCATTAAATTGTAACCATCAATTACGTTCGAACCGTTATAACACCTGCATTAAAACTATTCATACATATTAATAGTTTAGTTTGATGCTAATTTTATCAACATAGATAAAAATCTTTGCGAAATTTTTCACAATTTCATAACAGCGTAAATGTTAAGGTTGGGACCATTTATTTTTTATGAAATACTAGTAGCTTCTGTTCGCGACTTTGTCCGCGTGGTTAAAATACAAAAGACATTTGTTAAATCGGTTTATACTAATTTATCCACTATTTCAAAGAAGTTTTCCTTCGCAATTAATCGCAAGCTAGCCCATGTCCCTAAAGTTTATTCTATCTACATACCAAATTTTATCGAAATCATAAATACATACTTTCGCATTTATAATATTAGTATAAATGAAATATTAATATCTATTCAAATTCTTTTATGAAACGTACAAAAAAATACAAATTCCATTACATTAAGCATAAAAGCACCTGTCAACGATATTGTAATAAAACTGCGGGCGGTCAGACCGTTTAATTAATTTAACCTCAATAAATTATGGGCAAACATTCTTTTTTATTGTCTCATACAAATCTACGTTATTATGTAAACTTCATTCAACAATGCTGAAAAGCTATTAAACAGGATTTTTTTATAATCTTTTTAGTATTATTAACTAAAGATTTAGTGGATTAGATGATTTACAATTTAAAAGGCCGGTAACCGCACAGGTCGCCTCGGCGATATCACCTTTTATTGCTCATTTACTTCCTCTTATTTAAAAGTCTAGTTCATTTTTTTTACCACCTTGGAACTAAGTGGTAACGATACTCAATATACTTGGTAAGCATGAGACTTTCAGTTAAGACCTAAATGAAACATTTTCGACGTGACTTGATCTGGTTGGCATTAAACTGGCACTTTTTATAAATTTTAAATCCCATAAATCATCCAATTAACTCTCTTGAAGATGTAATATTTTAATTTATTATACAATACCAAGTGATGTTTCGTATAAGTCACGATTCACATATATTTCATTGAAGTACTTCGAAGGGTTTTGTTGATTTCAATCCACTTAAAGTGTTACACCACTTTGAAAACGTGAGAAACTATAAAAGCTTGAGATCAAAGTATTTTTTTTTTTTACGTTTTCTATGTAACCTTATATACTATATATAGTTAAAAGAAATAAATAGTCTATTTTCTTTGCCATCAGTAGATGTGTTTAGGATCTATTTTTTTTATTTCCTTGTGAATTTATATCCTGTCCACATAGAATCGTGTTATGTACGTTAATGATTATCTTATATCTAGCTACGAAAGTTTCAAAATAAACTCGTTTAAGAAGTCAAAACTCACTGGTAATTGTTTTTACATCACAATTTTATAAATGTCCTTACCTCAATATTTAGGGCAACCCGTTGCCGAGGTTTTTCAATCAAATTTCATCAAAAGTTAACTTTTCAATATTAATTTATTCAAATGTGATGTAAATTGTTAATACTTATCGTGCGCAAAAACATTTTAACTGACCCGTTGATTAAATATGTTGCTTACCACTGGATGAAATTATTTTGCCGCAAGATGTCACCAAACCTTCATCATAAAATACGTGCTGAAATACATACATTTTGATATTGTTTGATTGTAGTTCAATAATATAAAAAAGTATACCTATTCTTGGACGTATTGATAAATTGCCATCAATTTGTTAGAACGGCATCTCTGACATGCTTCGATGTTATCGTAAGTAATTATGTGATCGCAATTTGATAAAGTACTGCGCCAATGAACACTTGTTTGCGGCTTATTTATGGAGCAAACATCCACAACAAAAAGCTTAGCAGGACTACCTGACTATTCCTGAAAATATCTTGTAACAATAATAAAAACTAACCTATCATATGTACTTAAGACTCTATTTTTTATATCAACGTAAATAACTGGTATTATAATAACACTTTAACATTCCCAAAAGTAAGCTATAGCTTGTTTTTATATGTTAATTGATAAATCATACAACAAATATGCTCTTCAACAAACCCGGATACTCCGTTCAGTAGTCCACCATGTAAAATAAAGCGCCAACTGGGTCGCCAATTAAAGCTCTTTTAATTATCGACTAACCTATTTGAGCATTCATATTTTATAAATATAAAAGCCTGGCGGAGTTTTATTAATGCAGCCTTGGCCGGAAGTTCGCAATGATTGTAAAACTGTTTTTGAATGACCCACCCGCTTAGTTCACTTGAAAAAAAAACTACGCGAGCTAATCCAGAGCTTCTATTAGTGATTTTCTCTGAAATAAACAGATTAGTCTATTGACAGGAATATAATGTAACAAATTAACGTTGTATACAAAATTTAGCGACTATCTAATTTGGGAAGTTAGTAAGCTAGTCTCTTCAAGTTAACAACATTTAAATTTAACATTTAGTCTCGAACGCTGTATAACTTTAAAATTGGAGGTGATACTCAGCTAATAAGATGAAGGCCTATACCAAGATAGAAGATATATATAGGCCCATAAAGCTATCATATAAGAATAAGATAAATGTATATTACTTTATCATCCTAAAGCTATGAAAACGAATTGGTATTTATATAGATGAACTTGGTTACCTAATATAAGATATAGTTTAAAATAAAAAGGGCCGTAATATTCATAATTCGTTGAAAACTTGAACCAATATTAAAATTATTAAACATAATTTAATACAAAATCAAAAATAATCTTATGTATTACACTTAGCATAATTTAAACCAAGGTTGTCAGTGAGTGTTTATGTCAGAAAGAGACGAAAGACAAAGAGTAAATAAATTATGGGTACTCTGCCACAATTCAACCTTTTAAATGTTAAGTTACTTTGTTTATTCAAACTACATTCTTAATGAGTATTTGGAAATATGTTATTTGTATTTTTAGTTTTTTTAGGATACATTATCAATTCGTAAAATGCACACCGATTTGGAACTTAATACAAGGCCAAGTATTACCTGTATATAACAAAGTGTAAGGTACATAATTGCACAGAATACGAAACATCACGAGTGTTGTCACAGATACAAAGCAGTTTATAAAGGGTGTCTGGTAGAGTTACAAAGAGACCCCGACAGCCTGAAGGATGGGGGATATATTTTAGTGGAAAGAAATGTCTACACACTGCGAGTTGAATTACGACAATGCGATTTCGTCCGTGTTTAGAATTACTTTTTACTTCTAGATACGATACGATACTTAATAGGTGATATCGCGGTATCTTACGTTGAGGTCCAAACTTATAAGTTGCGACGAATTATACACAGTTAATTTTAACTAGACACTTGGTATTCAATAAAATTATGCGTTATCACGTTCCACCTTGATCGTTATAACAACAATGCATTTGTATGGTTGTTAAATCGTACATACATTAATTTAAAAAAAAACTAGGTGAAAATAATCTCTTATGTCAAAAGGTACTTAACTTACATGTTCCTTTGCAATTCATTTTTAATTATGTTAAAAATGTATTATTATAAGTTTTATAACGTTTAACTGTAACGAATTATAATTCTCTAACTCTCTAACTTATTGTCTTTGACCACAAGAAGGTTTAATATGTCGTGTTCATAACGTCATAAGATTTTAATTAAACTAATGTCACTGAAAACACATGTTATGAGCTTGCAATTTAATTTTTACATATTTCAACCCATCTTCATAGCACATGTTCATTGCTTTAGTACACTTGTAAAAATAAACAAAATCTTTCACATTCTGCTACAAGTATGAAACAATACCATAATTATTGTATTTTAAAATCTATATATATACATCTTATAGAAGAAGCATAATCCTCAACAGGCGTGGTGGGCATCATGATATGGGTTATATGATAACAAAAACATATATTACAATAGTAATCAACATCATTATTAAAAGCAGGACCCAACTTGGTTAAACCCAAAGACTGGTCTTAGATTCCCGAACATTGTGGCACCAAAACAAGATGGCGCAATGACACCACTCTGTTCTGATTGGACTCAAACTCAAAATACATATCTTTATTCAAGTAGGTCTTTATAAAGACACTTTTAAATCGTCAATTTTTACAATACAATGGGTCAATACAAAAAACGAGCTTTTAAAATCTTCATACATTTATTAAGAACATTTTCTGAAACTATTAAATTATGAAGTAGATATTGACGTGTTTTTGTATAATTAAGGAATTATCGAGTGAACCAAGGCATAGGAAAACCGATACACGGTTAAAATGACTGCAAAGATAGGCGGGAAAAGGTTATAACTTTGTTAAAAATAAAACAAATAGTATTAAGAGTTTTGAACGAAACAATCCACCTATAACTTTCGTCCGACATAATATATCCTCGTTGTATTAATCCTCCGGATACAACGACAATCAAGGCGATACTATGTCGTACTAACCGGGTGGCGTACAAAACGGACGGATTGTATGTGAATATAATACAATACGAAACCAAACTTGAGTAAACAATTTAGTCGCTGAAACCGGTTATTTGTTATAAGTGAAGTCGTTATAAGTGAACTCTACTGTATTTTCATTGCAACTTATAATAGTTGCAAAATTAATAAAAGTGTATAAAGTACGGAAAGCGCTGAGCGGGAGCGGCCACAGATTATACATATGACATAGAGTAAAAAAGTTTGCAGACATTAAAACTTTTTGGTGAAATTTCGTAGAATATGTGAATTTTATCTATAACAATATAAACTTATTTTTGTACTGTATTTTTCTTTGCGAATTTCTTAAATATATATTAATAATCCGTGTAATCAATCATTAATCCAATACAATAATCTGTCTCAGTATTAAAAAAATCATCTTGATTAAAACGGAGGTGGTCAACCATATCTGAGCTTTCGTGAGAATGAGCTTCAACTAAACAAACAAATCGAAAAATTCATTAAATATTTAAACTCATTACCATGACAAATTGATCCAATTTTTTTTTTGATTTCTTCTGAGAATGAGACATGACGAATCGTTTCCTGACATCCGCGGGAACCAAACCAGACCGATTATACGAATTAATAATTAAATGGCTAAAAAGGCTAAATAAGCAATTTACGAATGTCCGTTAATGCTTTGTAATATTTGATACTAAAGCCGAAATGCCAAAAATATATATTTTACACATATGTTATATTTACAACAAGTAAATTATGTACATATATGTAGTGTAATTAATTAATTTTAAAATATCGGTAATGTTACTAAACGTTTGGTAAATGTTTGGTGTAACTGGATATTATATACATAATATTAATTAAAATCTGTGACTAAAATAAACAAAAATATAAAAAAATATTTAAATTTTATATTTCAAAAGGACTTATATTATTAACATTAAATATTATGTTTCGAATACTTTATAATATGTATAGTAATAAGGTGATTCTATTTCTTCGACCATTTTCCGGGGTCATGTCTTCGGTTCTTGGGACTTGAACGAGGGCTTGTCGGATGCTCCATGCAAGTTGTCATTACCGTAGATGGTTAATGTATAGAAAGAAAATACCAGAATCGAATCTCTCGTGTCACACTCATAAAATATTCTCGTTAATCTTAAATAAAGTTTTTGTTAATAAATGAACTAAATCATATCATGATTAATAAATAAATATTATATATTATTAAAATTATTTAATACCGTTGTATAAATCTTGTAGTGGTGAGGCGTTGATGGCCGTATGTTTGCAATGTTTAAACATCTGCTATCCGCGTAGTGTAGCGTATAGTGCGCGTTGCGATAAGGTTATCCGAAAAACAAACAATTCTTAATTGAGACAAACTGGCTTTGCAACTATTTGACTAAGGGGAGAGTTTTAATATGCTATACCATTAGTTGGTGAACTGGGCGTACGTTATGAAAGGGGTCACTGAATGGTCAGTTAATTGACTCATAAATCACAGACACTGTAGAGATGTCATTATAATTTACGTAGTAAGTAGAACACATGGACTATAGTTTGGCGTGTTTTTTTTTTCAATCATCAAATGCCCTCATTAACAGCCCTTTAACTTTTTCAATACTAGGCTCGTGCCGACGTTTACATTTAATAAATGCGCATATATTATTATGACATGCCATAAATTTCTTGGGTCATAAAAAAACTTGTTCCTTCAACAGTTTAATTCAAATAAGTATTTTAAAAAAACTTATAAATCATCGATAAAAAACACATTTGGTGATAAAGAAATATTTTATTTTATTATTCCGTAATGTGCAAAATACTAATGTATTGTGCTCATTTTGTTTTGCGCCATCTAGTGGTTATATACTGCATTACCGTGCTTAGCAAATTAAACTTACATTAGTACATTTGCTGTCCAACAGGCGGCAGCACGTGTCGGCGCCATGGAGTTCTACAGCGGCATCTGGCGGCGCTCGAGCTCAACACGAACTATTCGAATTACTTGAACGTGTACAATGTTCGCGATTGGATGACCAGAGGGCGGTGCTGCCGGCATATTTTACACAGGTAAGCGTAATATATTAAACTAATATTTTCAATTCAATATGATACTCAATTAAAATAAATATTTTATTATTATGTAAACGTACTTACTAAGTTGTATTTCAAAGGATTATCAATAACACATATAACCCAAACAGTGTGCAGAATTATCCCTAACTATTTAACGACCGATTCTAGGAAACATTAAGGAACTGCAAGAAATTTGAACTGCTCTTGAATCTGAGGTTAAAATGTCTTCATAATTTCCATCTTTAAATCGACTTTTCTTTACACTATTATAAAAATACATTAAAACATATTTTTCAATAACGGTCACGTCTCAGTTCTACGGTCAAACAATTTCACGGCATCTTGGGGTCAACAGTGCCTCTTTCGCAGCGAATATAATCGGCGGAAATGCGATGTAATGATAAAGGTTCTTGGGGTGGTAAGCGGAGCGTGTCCGTAACACCGGCAGGAGGCATCAAATTCTATTGTTACTTTTGAAGACTTGAAAAGTTTTAAACTACTTATCAGACCTTTTAAAAGCTTAAAATTATTTATTTAAAGTCCCGAGTCTATTCTTTACGTTACGCAAATAATAATTATTTAATTTATTATTTAAAACTAAACAGTACTAGAAAATGCTTTGGGACTCAGCCTGTTGCTACCTACAGCGATTTCGGTTTTGATTGTTTTTTTGGCTTCGGCCGTATATAAATAAAGTTCTTAACCATGTACACACCTATTTATTTATATCTTTTCTACATAGAGGCGATCACTTGTCGTCAATAATTCTAATATCTCTAATATCTCTAACGAGTGTTCCCAAATAAGCTAGCCTGAACTTCCACAGCTTAACTATCATTTTTTAAGACTGATCACTGTTTTACAAATGTGCTTATCTCCATAGTAACATAATACTGTTCGGCAAAAGCTTCTCACTTTAGATGTAATCAAAAAAATCATCCACTCAAACTCAGTTACACAGATATGATTGAATGGTTTTAATACTCGAAAGTACAAAATAAATCAAAGTTCGTAACATTATACAAATTTCACCAATTGTATTAAAATTTAATTAAAAATATTTCGCTTTTATTAGCATATCTTAAAGTCAAAATTATATTTATGTATTGTAATTCGTGTAATGAATATGTATGAGCGAGATGAAACGATGTTCAAAATCCTTGCTCTATTAAAAATTCACCCCCTTATTGACTCGGCTTGTGTTATTAAATTGTTATTAGATAACAAATTATGGTATTTTTAGTACACAAGAAAACGTAAAAAGAAAACAGCTGTTAGCCCGTTTCGTTTGTTTGTGATTGGACATTGACAAATCAATTAAGTTTCTATTTTCTAACTCCAACCAATCACGACTGAGCGATTCGTCGATTCGATTTTCAAAATTTCTTAATTTTATGAATATGCGGTACGCTCCCTAAAAGGCCGGCACTACGTACCTTACGTGTCTACCTACGTCTACGTAGGTAGACACTAGCTACGTAAGTGTCTATGGGCGGTAAAAAATAAATAAAAACATAAGTGATTTCGGTATTGTTTTTTTTACACTTATTATAATATTGTATATGTGAACATATATTTTTATTGGCTCAGGTTAATTAGTAGATTGTCGTTTTTAGCCTCTCCACTCCCATATTTGTCCATTCAAGGGCGCAATTATTCGATATACGAAACCTACTAATTTGTGTCATGTTAAAAAGGCTAGGTCAAAAAGGTATATTCAATAAAAATCAACAGTATTGGTATATAATAAGAAATATGAATACTAGTTAAAACTACTCTAAATATAAAAAGGCGTGGATGAAATATTTCAAAATTAAAGTACAAAGTAAAAGTGGAGATAGCACTGTATTGACCTTGTGACATCCTTTTACCAGATCACAAGGTTTTATTTTGGCAAAATCATAATCATTTTATTTCGTGTCGCGTCGTGTACAATGTTTGAGAATATTTTAAGTTGCTTCAACAAGATTCATGTGAGTTATTTTTCTATAATTCTCTTTGTTATGTGTGTATGTCATAAATTTGATTTTATATAAATTTTGGATCCGATAGTTTGACCTCTTGAAAATTCTTATAAATCATTGTAGCTAGAATTGGCTAAATAAAGAGTTGGCTACACAACAAACACAGCAAAATGCCGCATACAATTTGTTCTTGAAGTAAAATCGGATTATAGCTCAAATTATACCTTGGCAAGCAATCTACGCTATAAAAAGTTTGTAAGCTCCAAATTAAAAATGAAAAGCTCCCAAGGTTTTTAAGCTTTTATATCTGGCAAACAATACGACTATTATATAAAACTAGCGTTTGCTAGAAGTAATTTAGTAAATATGAAAAAGTTTAAATTTTTTACGGCAGTTAACTTAAACACAGTAACTAAGGCCTGAGAGTGGCCTGGCCACACAGAGAAACAGGATCAATTTTGACTATTTTCCTCTTTAAGAGTGTCTTAGAGTGTACTAGAGACTAGAAGTCTTTAGTTTAAGACACTTTTGTAAGAGAAATTAATATGTAAAAGAATATACCAACAGGATCGCCGTCTTTACTAATGTCTTCGTTAATAAGTAGTAAGTTAAGGCACCATCAGCAATTGGGATCGTCTGACATTTTAATAACCCGTATTGAAATAAGTGTATAGGCCGTACCTATGTGTGTAAAAAAAAATTGCTTTCAAATACGAGAATAGTCTAGGCTCTGGCAACGCTAACGACCGCCAAATGAGGTGCATGCGGTTGCATAAGTGATGCATCGCTTACGTAATCATTCGTTAGGGATGTTCCCTTTTTGGCGATGTTAATTTATCGATACAAATTGTATTTACAAAGTTTAACTAATAAATTGTAATATTATGATTAGCTAGATTAGTGAGGCTAATATTAGCATAACTACATCGTATTATTTACTTAACATTAATTGATTGGAATTGGAGCTCTAATGCAATGTCATTATATCAACATGAAACTCATAATATCCGTATGAAAAGCCTCAAACGTATTATAATGACATATTTGTTAAATAATATATTATATGTACTATTAATCCTGTTGAATGTGTCATCGCTATATCAACGAGTGTGTAAAAAACTTGTCATAGAATATCGATTCCGTCATACCCCAGACCTAACTGATCTTGACTATGCAAAACAGTACATGGAGGTGTTGCGATCAGACATTGGTCGGAACTAAGCCACAAATAGTAAATCTGTGATTATTATTTGTAAAAAAGGATTTATTGTTACATTTATACCAATCGTGGAAAGTGTGATTATACCTCGAATAACATTCTTATACCGTACAGTGTAATGTCTATATAACGACACTGAAGGGACTATGCATTTAATGGCGTTATAGAGATTGGTCGTTAAGTGGAAAGAAATCATTGTATGGACTACAAGCTGAACCAACAAAAGCCAATTGATTTTGATGCTATAGAGAGGTTGTCGTTATACTGTATATGAGATTATGTAAACGTGCTTTAACTAAGAATCTTACCCTGATAGTTCCATTAAGATATTTAATAAATAGTTACTAATTAGTTAATATAGTTAAGTAAATCTAAATAAAGCAAATCATTAGTATTTTTTTAATAAGAATTGGAAGAAGAAATTTTTTTGCATTAATTAAGGTGAAAAACTATAATACTTTTTAAATATTCGTTATAAAAGTCATACTATGTTGTGGTAAAAGTGAAAATGCGACGGTTGCGGTTGAAAATTGCAGTTTTCTGTTAAAGAAAATAGCCTATTAAACATTACGGATAGGGGAAAGTTTATAATGGCAGTTATATTCAACCTAGGAAAACTGTAGTTGTTAATATAAGCAGCAACATTTTTATTCAAAAGATCTTTGTTGGCCAGTGTATTTATATTTATATAATTGAAAATATCTGGCATACTCGTACTAAATCCTGATTGATATATAAAGATCTTTCTATCTATATTTATTTAATATTATATTTGAAAATCAATCACCAAAAACAATAATATTTAAATTACAATATAGAGAGAATGTTTAAATGTAATAAACATTCTATTTATTTATTAACGCTTAGTTGCTATATACTTAGTCTTGCCATAAATATTGTTATAAAGAAAAGCACGATTTTTTTTTATACGTAACATTTATTCCTTTCATAGTGAGTTAGTTTAATACATCAATATATAACTATTAAAAATATACAATGTTTATTCGAAGTGGTCTCCATTGGCTGCAATACAGTCTTTTAAACGTTGAGGCCAGTTATCAATAGCAGCACGAACTCTTTCTAGAGGAAAATTCTTCACTGCCAACCGAATGGATCGTTTTAGGGACTCCAAATTATCATGGCGTTTAGAGCAAGCCTTACTCTCTAAAACTGACCATAAATCATAATCCAATGGATTTAGGTCAGGACTTGACGACGGCCAGTTTTCAGTGCTGATAAAGTCCGGAACGTTAGTTTTCAACCAAGATTGGGTGGATCGAGCTCTATGACCCGGTGCCGAGACTTGTTGAAAGCACCATTCTTTGTTATTGAACATGGTGTTCGTTAAAGGCTTAACTACCGTCTCAAGAATGGTATTTTGATAAACTTGTGCCGACGTTTTAATACCTTTTTCACAAAAATATGGCTCAGTCACCCCTTCATAGCTAACACCCCACCAAACCATCACTGAAGTGGGATAATGCCCACGTTGTACTCTGTTTACTAATTGCGAAGCTTCTTTAGAGCTTCCAGCATAAATACGGTCATTTTGTTTATTAAAATACTGTTCAATTGTAAAAAATTTCTCATCCGTAAACAAAATTTTTTTGTGACCTCCCTTTGCGTACCGCTTTAGTAGTTGTTTGGATTTTACCACCCTATTCTTCTTTAAATTATCAGTTAAGAAGTGACCAGTACGTCTCTTATAGGCTGCAAGTCCTAAGTCATCTTTTAATATACGCGACATGGTTCTAGGAGCTATCTTCATCTCCCGAGATAAAATCTTTTGCTTACGGACAGGATTTCTTCGAATTCTTTCCCTAACTGCTTTAATCACCTTTTTCACACGAACGGTACGTGGACGGCCAGATCTTTTTCTGTCACAAACAGGGGAGGTATCATTGTACCTATCAATAGCCCGGTAAACAAACATTTGACTAATACCAAGCGGGTGGAGGGTTTTAAAAATTGCACTTTTCTCCATACCTACTTTATGTAAGGCAATCACAGCGATTCGGTTCTCTTTATCACCCCACTCCATTTTAATATAACAAAATATTTAACAATATAATGGCGCGAAAATAAGAAAACACATCAAGCAATCATATAAAAATGACAGATTCCAAATTCAAACGTAATATTTTCTTTTTTTGAATAGTAACAGTATTTATGGCCAGACTAAGTATATATATATATATATATATATATATATATATATATATTTAAACAATTCAAGTCTTATTAATTATAGTTTATACTATTTATTTCCTGGGGTTTTGTCTGTGTTACTTCGGTCCTAGCGTTGAATTAATAGCAACAGTGTAAGGTAATGTACAACTTAATTATTGATTAGTACAAATATAAATAAAAACTGTGAATGGAGCCGTGAACCTGCTCCATTATTTTGATATAGACGGGATTTTTTTCAATACTATTGTACGGAGTATACTGTAGACGGTCAGAATACTATCGATGTTTTGCTAACTACAGCTAACCATTCTCCAAAACTATTACAATACAATACAAACACTTGCAAATGTTAAAAGATTTTCGTACATATAAGAGCAACCTTATCGCTATTAAGTGATCTCTTCCGTTCACTTACAATATAAAACATAAATGGTATCTATAATTTTAAATGTAGAAGTCATCCGTTTGATCGTACTTTCCCATAAATGCTAATTGAATTTCAAATAAACTTATCATAAGTAAGTAT
The DNA here is from genome assembly GCA_951799465.1 of Leptophobia aripa. NCBI lineage: Eukaryota > Metazoa > Arthropoda > Insecta > Lepidoptera > Pieridae > Leptophobia > Leptophobia aripa. The sequence goes on from OX637281.1 coordinate 2,835,847, forward strand.
AATTACGTCTGGCATGCGTCAATAAACTATAAACATAACTGTATTATTGATAACAATATTTATTAAATTTGTCGTACAACAGCTTGTAAAATTACGCGTACGTTGTTTTTTTTTAATATACGTATGTATTTTTATTAAGAGACAGTCCTCCGATCCATACTATTAAAATAAAACACTATTACATATATTTTTTTGATATAACTTAAATATTTGATGAAGTATACAAAATGTTAACTCCGGTAACATCTTCCGGACACAGCCACATCCTTCCTCGCAAGTTTTCTTTAAGGTTTTGGGCTTCGGAAGCAGCTGAAACCAATCACCTGTTACATCTATGTTCCCTTGCGGATGTTCCCACGAAACACAACTGGCCACAGTCGATTGTATTTTGCTATATGCATATAGATTACTCATCCTTAGTTTCTATATAATTATATAATGTTATACGCGAAACTTTAAGCGTACCTACAATATTTATACGATAATTTAACAAATAATTCTTAAAGTGTGTGTTTTTAAAGAATCTTTATTAATTATTCATCGTTTTGTTGTGGATTTTTTTATAAATTAAAGATATTTAGCAATACAGTCACATTAGTCCTAATTACTAAAATAATAAAGCAGTTTAAAATTGAATGGAACATTTGAGTCGAGTTTAAATATTAGTTGTCAAATGTAATTTACTAATTATATAGTATTAAACGTAAAGGATTAAACATTGTGATAGTTGAACCATTTTGTTATGTCTCTAACCGAGAAATTTTTAACCCTTAGTTGACTTCTTTAGGTCATATTTAATCGTAGAACAAATATTGTTTACGAAATAGATCGCTATTATTTGTACATTTATTGTTCTTATCTATTCTATCTATTTATTCTTATTACTTTTGGAGAGACTTTTGGACCTTGAGTGCACAGGGGCTTTTTACAGAAATAAGGTGGCGCCAGGTAGTCAATACCGGTGATCCAAGAGGTGGTGCTTTTCTCGCTCAGCATATAAGCATACAGCGAGGAAATGCTGCCATCATTATGGGTACTCTGTCACAAGGACCAAACTTTTTAAATATGTTTTAGTTTTGCGGTTTGTTGTACAAAATAATTGTACAAAAATTATGATACAGAATAAATATATTCTTAACGTATTTCGAAAATCGAAAGCCGATGACAGACATCACTGCACTCACCGGCTGTCATTTCGCATCTGTTCTGTATTGCTATCTTTATCTAACGCGTATATAGATGTTGTTAAGAAGAAAGAGATAAAAAACTTTCTTAACCGGTGCGGAAGCATGTTGGCCGGTGCAAAATGGCACGCGCTTTTTCATTCGGCTTTCGAATCGCAGACAGTGCAGACGTGACGCTGCGTCGACACGAGACGTTTTACGTACTTCGTATCATAAGTTTTGATTGCTAATCACCGGGCGATTATAACGGTAATAGTGAAGTGATTAAAGTTATAAATTATAGTTTGTGTTAAGTGAAAGTGTATAAAAACTATCGGGGACAAGGAAATCGAAAAACCTAAATTAAAATAAAAAGATTTATGGAGCTCGTCTGATTAATCGTAACATGATTCGAATGGGAAGTTGAAAATCGTGGATCCTTGTATTTTCACGGGCTTTATGAGGGAGAGAAGATCCTTGCCAATAAACGGCGAAGTGGCGCTCAAGGGTGAAAAGGATGGAGGCGGTAGGGGATTGGTGGTGAACTCAGTTTTATGTGGTGTTGTTGATGAACTTTCAAACGGACGGGGACGCCGAGGCTCGTGGGTCAGACACGCAGTCATGGGGGTACTTAGGTGGAAGGATTTGACCGGGGTCAGGACCAGTTCCCCAACTGATCAAAAAGAGGTGAGCTTATTAATAAATGGGACATATTTTAAAGCTGGCCCCAAGGAAAGCGATTTATAGGTTGTGGGTTTATTTGTGTACAATACATATTATACACTCATACCCCAGGGTATATGGTAATTAACTTTATCGAAATAAGTCATCAAGTCGTTAGTTTGGTATAAAGTACTGCAGAGTACAGACTATATGGCGCCATACAAGCTTTTAAATTATGTTCTCACATGACATTTAATTATTTGTATTAGTACTTAAAAATCGTTTTTTCAATACTTAGGTTTTGTTACGTGTTAAATTTTGTTATGTTTACGAAAACCGGTAATTTTTATATGATTCATATACGGTTTAAGTTGTTTTTTTTTATCAGTTATGTAAACATGAGTAACAAAGAGAAAATCTGTTGACTTTTATCCTAACATCCGTTAGATGACCTCGATAGATTGATGTTACCATATTAACATGAAATTTGTCTCTTTTGTGTCAAGGCCATTTTTAAAAATGCTACAAAAAAAATCAAATTCAACTAATAAATAATATGTGTGTATATAAAATGAGATGGAATTAGAATCGTTTACGTCAAAAATAAATATATTAGCACTAGCACAAGGTAAATGTAATAATCTAATGAGATATATAGTTTTTAAATAATTATAAACGCAAATAATATATGTTGAGAGTATTGTGTAAGATAAATTGCATAAACAACATATATCTAAACACGAGTAATAACGAATGTGGTGAATTGGAATATATCCATAAACCACGTAAAAGCAATATATTGCGTTAAAGTACATAAACATAAGAAAGGTTTACATAAATCTGCGGCTGGCCGGTTATTACTCGTCTTGTGGAGTATTCATCAAGCGGTGGATGTGTATAAAATGTGCCACCTGTTTGCCAAGTGACCGGTCTTTCAAAACTCTTTTCCGTGAGATATTCTTTAACGTCGCCTGAGACATTTTAAAACGCTCATGTCTTGCCTGTTTTACTAATGTAAATACGAGTTAATAAACGAAATTTATATTTCGATTTACGTCTCGGCTTAGTAATGTAAGTAACTACTTTTTCGTGAGATATTTGTAAACTCCCGCATGAGACATGAAAAATTACAATCTAGCCTATTTTTTTAAGACTTAAATTATGTTTAGCCTGGTTTACTAATATAAATGCGAGATACTGTAAACTAAATTTGTATTGCGAATTACGTCTCAGCTTCGTTAAATGTACCAAACTACGTTTCCGTGAGATATTAACCTCTGAGACATGGAATCAACAAATCGAGTCTATTTTCTTTAACACGTAAAAGTAAATTATGCCTAGCCTAGTTTACTAATATAAATGGGTAACATTTCGACGACTTTTATGAAGATTTAGTTATTCAGAATGAAAATCATAATTTAAATTTACGTGACATTAAATAATATGCGATGTCAGTTTGTTCAAAATAAAACAATACAAATATATATTGCGTGTTGTGAAAATCTTTAATACAATCATTATTTTCTTATCTCATAACTTTCCTAATTACATTTGCGACATACAAGCAATGCTATATATTATATGAACGTATGTAACGATAATAAATAAAATAACAAAAATGTAACTAAAATAGTTCAAACATTTTTATTTGATTTTTTAATCCTGATTTTAATTTAATTCTATCAAAAGATGCTTTAAAAGTCCGCTATAAGTTAATATATGTATGTATTAAATATATAATCGCATCAAATCATCACCAATAATATGGATTTGTGTAAGAAATATCAATAAAAATCCGGCCGCATATAAACGTTCTCCACAAATATTCAATCATATTTTTATTAGAATAAGCCCGAATCGTCATCGAATACTAAGTATTGTGTTTTTTTTTTTTCAAAATGTATATTCTGTTTGTCATCTCTCTCTGTCCAATAGGTTTACTTTGTGATAGAAAGACATACCTGTGTTAATTAATAAGGCTTAGATTCTGGTATCGCATTGTTTTTTTATTACTATTGTAATAATGTAAATTGATAATAGACAATTTTGTTAACGAGCGGTCGATGACATTAACGAATTATGAAGTAAATAAAACTACCTGACACAAATTTAATGTAACGGTATGGATATCGGTGCAGTTTTTATATTTTTAAGAACGTAAGGGTAAACTAAAATCATTAGACATAAGGCGAAAGGATTTTTATTTCACGTTGAATTCATCGACTGTACACGCAACATGGTACGCCATGATTGACAGAATTTTTATTTAATAATTATATTTCCTGAAACCGACAAGGGGATATAATTGGTAGTCGATCCAGGAGCGACGTAAAATGGAGCTATATAAAAAAAAAGTATTATTTTTTTCTAATTTGTGACGTAAGATGGCAGACCGCGGCAATTAAATCCGCGGCACATGGATTGTCCTGTCGACGTAAACGCTGTTCGCGGATCCGCAGATCATCAGTTATTCCAATCAATCAATGATTCGTCTTTCGTTTAACACTCTCAGTAAGTCAACATAAGTACCGTGACGATGATTTCGATCGCATCCGTACTGCAAAAAGGTTAATGCACTATTGATACAAAAACTAAGATAACATTGACAGCAAAGTGATGAATCGCACCGACCTGATTATAGCTTTATGGCTCCGTAAATCAAGCGTTATCAGTGACATAATATACATTATACCAGATCAAAAAAAAAATATAGAGATGTACTGTGATAAATATATAAAACATATATTTTTGATGTGACGAAGCTTAATCTGAATGCAGTTCAAAATATTTTAGTCTGTTTCAACTTGAGAGAAATCAAAATTATACAATGGATTATTTAATAAAAACATTATGACTGTATAAATTTTAATTGTACGATGCGATTGCGTAAACTTGTTAACATAGTTATGTAATATGAAAAACTAACTGGCAATCATATTTTTACGAGTTTCTGATTTATTACAACAATATTGTGAATGAAAGATATATGTAATTCAATCGTTGCAATATGTTACAATTTTTATAGTGAGTTGTTATGTGTATACAATACAATACACATAATTGCGTATTATAATTTTTAATTACATAATATCATTAAATTTTGACATGCACGAAAATCTTAGAGGCAATCGATAGGATAACCTCTCATGTCGTTTGAATAAATGGTCCGGTCGCTGCTTACATACTTGGCTATTTAAAAGAGTGGCGGAGAGTTTATTGCCAGTCTTCTCGATCTCTCTACGCCCTTGGGTACTGGCTATAAATGTAAATGTAGAGAATTTTTGGACGATTCATAAGTAAGAAATATACAATAAAAATTAAAGTCTTCGCCATCGGATTTGGTAACTGGCTGTTATTTTGTATGACGATAATAATATCATATAGTCAATATTCATGCTTTTTACTACTGATTTTAATATGTTCTGTATTTTTTAACACTTGGCTCGTAATGTCAGTCTTAAATTTGTCTTAACATGAATGTATATGTGAAAACAACTCTGTTATCATACTAATTCCATTCTCATACAACTTCAATATCAATATATGCATAAAACAATTTTATGGTACGCTTTCCATTGTGAAACAGTAATGGTTTTGTTGAGTTTCACTCGCCTTAGTCATGCAAAACTCATTAGAGAGCATGAGAAAAAGAGACAATACGCGATGTGTGTTTTTTTTGGTTTGACATTGTAATTGTTCTCTAAGCAGTATTGAATACAATCATTAACATTAACCTTATATTTTTAATATTGTCTTATATATACCCTTTTTGATGTTTTCATTTATTTTCAATAATAATAATCTTGTGAATACATTCTAGGTTTTAGATAATTGAATTTTTAACGTCCTCAAAGAACATTCTTTCTGTAATAGGATAATGCCTAGTGACCTGAAAGTTTATGATATGATATGAAATAAATCTAATATATAAAATTCTCGTGTTACAATGTTCGTTTCCATACTCCTCCGAAACGGGTTGACAGATCCTCCTGAAATTTTGTGGCCATATTGAGAAGGACTGAGAATCACCCAACATCTATTTTAAGAGACATTTTTTTTTGGTATAACAACGTTTGTCGGGATTACCTAGTATATTTTATTATTTATTTCCGGTAAAGAATATTCGTAAAACTTATCAATAAAAACTATCATTTATCTATTTTTGTATTTATCATTTTGTCAGAAATCGTAATAGCCTACGCTAACCATCAATATATCAAGGCGCTGATATAATAAAATAGTCTTAAATCGTTACAGTATTTATTTGCCCAGCTTTTTCTTAGCATTATTGACCGTGGGGCCCACCTGTGTAAATATTATGTTGAATTCTTGATAATATATAGATATACACTTTATTATGTACACATAATAGCCAGAATCCGTTTTTTAAATACATTCCTACTAAATGTATGTATTTGAATATAATGTTTTTTATATATTTATTTCTGCGAATTCAATAATACACAGGGCATCGTATTGAGAAGTGCATTAATTATCACCTGACTAAGCAACTTTCGATGTTCTGACTCATTGATTTATCCAGAAAACATTTTTGAAGATCGAAATAAAATAACAAATAAGCGCTTTAAAGCTTGTGTTATATATACTTCAAATATAAACTATAACAGATCCACAGCCAAATATCCTCTGTTTGGCACCAGTAACCATTGCGGCAACCGATTTATATATTAGTCTTTTTACACCATTAAAAAACAACAAAATCACGTTTAGAACACATATTGATTGTAATAATAATAGTTACTTAATAAATTATGTATAAGAAATAGAGATTCTTCATCATAAAAGTCTTTACATTTATCCGTATAAAGGTGAAGAGTGATTTTATATACACAAGAATTCCAGGCTTTGTTATTAAGCCTACAAAGATACTAATTCTTTTTGAAAAGTATATGAGAATATTTTTTTTAAATCTTGGTGTTGTGTAACTATATAAATATAAGCCTTTTCGACACATGTACCATGGGAACATTGCTTATTGTTTATAAAAGTGTGTTCCACTTTCATAATCTACGTTACGTGCATGTGGTATATGTTTAGAATCTGATGAGGGTATCAGTTGCGTTTTAAATTGCAGTAGTACCCTCAGATTCATAAAAAAATAATCATGGTTTAATCTAATATATAAAATTCTCGTGTCACAATGTTCGTTCCTGTACTCCCAATCAACCGTTTCTGAGGTTCACCGATTCTCCTGAAATTTTGTGGCCATATTGAGTAGGATTGAGAATCGGCCAACATCTATTTTTACAGATATTTTCTTTTTGGCAAAACGTTTGTCAGGGTCAGCTAGTATTATGTAAACTATTACAAACTTGGTCATAGACTTATATATTATGTAGCTTTACAGGCTTCGTTTGTAATTCAAGTCAATTAATATTTTTTTTTATCGAACACTTAATTGCTTTAAAACGACACATATAATGTATTTGTCATTACAAAAACAATGAAATTGACTTGAATTTCTCTCGTTACAGGTATGCTGCATTACAATCGAATTAGAGCGAAACATCTACGGTAAACACTTTTAATGAAGCATACTTTCATCACAGATTTGTTAAGCATTTATCGATCACAATTTGTACAGAAAGCCGAAATATTAATTTCTTAATTGATTAGCTTAGTATCAAAACAAATGAAAATTTTATTTTTCATTTTTAACACAATTTATTTTGGCACATAGTATTTTTTTAACGCTTAGTTAGAATACTATGCTTGCATATATTGTAAGGGTCGTGGTTCCTGTACATAGTATGTACTCGCTAGCCCCCACGCTAGGGAAGTACTGTGTGGTGGATAGTTAATAGAATAGAATGGTTGGGCGTGAGTGTGTAATGTGTGTGTTGAGTTTGTTTGTGTGTGTGAGTTGTTAAATAATCGCGTGAACTTAAATCATTTAGTTAATAGTTATACCTCGTTACCTACAAAACCTCGTTAAAAACAAAAAAAGGTGTTTATTAAGAATTACTTAACGAAACCTTAAACTATAAATATTCCTATAAATTTCAATTTATATAGCATAGGTAATTTTTTATAAATAATTCTCTCTTTTTTTAAATATTTCATCTAGAGTTGATTGAATTTTATACTAAATCTCTGACTGTAAGTGAGAATTAATAGGCCCCTCGCACTATTCGTTTCACAATTTCTTTCATATTCGCGATAAAATCGTTAGTTACGGCCACTTTTCATAATAAAAATGTAGTCACGATATTGTATCAGTCATATATGTTGAAGGCCATCCATTTAAAGTAAGTAGGTTTTATTCCCCTATTTTGGTAATGTCCATTGTGGACGGCGTTCAACAATAGTACTATAGAAATTTTCAATGCGTCATTTTTACCTATACATTTGAAATGTTCAATGGAAACATACATGTTTTACATACATTTATTCATCAGGCCGATTCAGGTAGAGGCACGCGGTCAAGGTAACCAAAAATAACCACAAAAACGTCTTAAAAGCGCTAAAACAAAAGAAAGATTATTTTTATTTTATTACATCTGTCCCCAAACATCTTATGTGCTAAATATATTTAAAAAACAATAAACTTATAAGTTAATAAGACAAGGTATACACATAAAACAATTATATGGGAACTTGAAACATTTGAGAGGTAAAACAAAAAACAATATATATAATAACGCAAACAAGATACAACATACATGTGAACACCATCAGGATTTTAAAGTTTCTTTATTTTTAAAGTGTTTAAAATGCCTCTACGAAAGGTAATTAGAGAGTCGGCAAAAACATCAATCGACTCGTCCACATTTACAATACTAAATAATAAAGTCCATTTGATTAAATCTTCCTTTATATATATATTACAATATAACGTACTACCAAATAATATACAAACCTTAATGATTTATCAATATACTAATATTGTTATATGATAATATATTTTATACGTTATGAAATGTTACGGCATTAAATACGCCATTTTATATACAGAGCTCAACCTAATCCAGACGAACAATATAAACCTAATAAACTCCCACAACCAATTTCTTTCGGTCTGTCTAGAAATCAGATTATATCGACCTATTTACCCGAAAGTTGGCACAGAAGTGTAACTATATATACCACAGTTACAGTGTATTTTGTAGTTACCTTTGATATTTATATAAAAAACGATGCACTATACTTACTTGTTTTATCGTATGTTCAATACAAGTGACTTTAATCCATACAATCTAAATATTATAAATGCTAAAGCAACTCTGTATGTATGTTACGCTTTCACTTAAACTATTCAACCGATTTCGATGAAATTTAATATAGATATAGACTAAACTTAAGGGAAAGGCATATGTTACTTTAAAAAAAGGGTTGACACTGCCGTGAATAATCTGACTTTCCAAATTCCTTTTGTATTTAAACCACCCGGAAGAAGACGGGCAAATTCTTCTAGTTGCTTATAATTCATTATGAATTAAAAACCACTTATTCTCAAACATATGCCAATTTTAATTTACAAATAACTTTACATGCTGTAGTATCAACTTTTTAAGTTTATGTTGAGAAGCGCGAATGTTAGTCAAAGATTTGTAGGCGAAGATATAACCATGACAATTATGTATTCTATTCGTCTAAAAAAACAAACATTCTATTTTAATTGATACTTCATCAAGACTTGCGCATACGCAGGCGCAATGAGTGTGTAACTAATGATTTATTTAATGTTCTTTGCGAGCAGGTAATAACACATTATGGTAACGCAAGGCAAACGTTACAGTGACGTTTTCACTTTAGAGAAAGTGTTAAGGAAACTAAGTTCATTCTATTTTTTTTTAATTTATCTCCATTCAATAAATACTTAATATAGGATATGTTTAATATAACAGTTTGAATTTTCGTAAAGAAATCCTATGTTTGGTTCTTATTTAAATAATATGATTGCTACACAAAACATCTGCTGACCTTTACAGAAAGTGATGAACGTATATCTCATATTATAAGGCTAAAACTCCACATAATGTAATTACCTGGAATACAAGGTAGTTATTTATAAAGACATTTTTAATTATTTAAAAATAAATACTGAAAATACAATATTGTACATGTTAAATTCAAATAACAAAAGCATAAGCTACTCGAGAATTTAACTCTCCCAATGCATTGCTATGAATGACACATTCCAAGTATGTTGTCATCCAAATAACTGTCTACTTATCAAACTAGAATATTTAAAATATATAAATTTATTATTCAAAGACACTTCCAACTCCATCAAAATTCCGTCTTTCCACCACTAAGCGTGTCGTGAGACATTTCTTACCAAGTTTTGGACCTAGCTGCCATCTACGGTATTTCCAAACCTTCAATAAAGCGTCCTAAAACGCCCGCAACCCACGAGCTCCCAACCACGTGAGGCGGCGACTTCGCCATTAAGGCGTGATTATTCTATAAAAATGTACTCTTCTATAAAACTGTATTGTTTTATTATTATAGAAACAACTTGTTATTTAGAAACAAACATGAAATATATTTATAGTTCCTAGATTAAAAGGAATAATATTTTAAGCAATACGGTATAATGACTACTAGGACGCATGCGGTACCTAATTATCTCATCTGGCATATCATTAATATGTATGAAAAACTTGCACGTCCGTTAATTTACATACTAAGAAAAATAGTGTCATATGAACTCCTTGAAAAAGGCTATTCTGGCTTATAAAAAATGCTTACCTATTCTGAAAACATTCGGTGGTAGTAGTAAAAAAAATAATTAATTTGTGTGTTTTTTGTGTGTAATACACAAATCAACAAAATTTTGGTTTTATGAATGTATTTTTTTGTCTGTAGTAAAATTATTGAAATCCAAAATACGAATAGAATATTTGAAGCTTAGTGACTTATATCTGCTATTAGGTATTACTGAAAATCATACACAAATATGTATTTATTCGGCGTAATTCTTAGAATCCTCTTATTTATTTCTTAAATTATCAGGCCGGTCTGGTAAACAACATTTCGTTCCTCTCATGTTGATCGCAAGAGTCTATTTTGTATAAGCTTTTCCTATTTACATTGATAAATCTATACTATGTACTATACTATGTAAAGATATAATATAAAGAGCTATTATATAATAGTAAATATTTTACAAAAACAAGTGTCTAGACCGTTAACAACAAACGTTGTGAAAATTAAATCATTTTCATTAGATTTTCATTGATAGTCCCTCTAGTGTTGTAATAGGCGATAAAAATAATTTTTGATAAGCTCTATAAAAACGGAAGCTTAACAAAAATGTTGGAACTTTTACAACTATTCTTTTTCAACTATTATCATTTTTATTTGCTTTATACGATATATTTTACGTGTTCGGAACCTTACATAGAAATTTAAAACATTTTTATTAACTAAAGGTTTATGACCGATATGACATAATGAAAATATAATTATTAACTGAGGAGTTAATTATTAATATTGTGGCATTATATTAAATTTCTTTAACAAAAGTTATTTAAATATATGTACTGACAGGCGTAGTTAGTGCGACTAATGCCAGTGCTGAAGGTCGTACGTCCTAATCCCGGTGGACTAACAACAAATAGATAACCGTATTTCATTGTGCGCAGAAAAATTTCCCATAGATTTTTCAATATAATTCCTAGATCCGAACAGTGGGCATGATACAAAAATCTAAATATTATTCTTAATATGATGTATGTATGTAAACTTCGCTCCGTTTGCCCCAAATTTATTATTATTTTATAGTATTCCTGTTGTGGTTTGTCTGGAAAAATCGTTTATTAACATATAAACTATTCATATTTATATTTAAAAAAGTATGTAGGACTTATGGGCCTAAATATCAACTGATATGAATTAGAAATTATATAGATTTATCACGGAAGACAATGCTAATTGACTTCCGTGATAAATGAGAGCATTTCAATGGAACGGATCGGTTTTCGATTATAACTCTAGTATCTGTTACATGTAAAGTTGTAAATAAAACTGATGAATACATTGACGTATTATTTAACCCCGTCGCCATAATTTCGTAGGCTGGTAATGGCTCGCCTTAAACGTAATTTTTAGTTGGTAGTATTGTTTTTATTATTGTTTGAGTTTATAAGTAATTGTTATGCATATATTCTCTTTAGTCTTTGTTTTGTAATATCATGTGTAATGTGTTTAGGGACATGTTTATAAAAATATAAAGGGATCGAAGCTTCGATTTTCTAACTATTTTTATACGTGACAGAAATATATTAGTAGCAAAGTTGTGAAGACTATCTACAGTTACTAACTGTTACTAAACACTAGCCAAAAATTACTACTTTAGTTCTTATGAGAAAATATTTACAATCGTGAAATGATAATGCTTGTAAAACCTTGAATTGAGGAGTTCACGCCTTTGTAATGCAATCACTACTTTGTTAACCAAATAAAATGAAGTACAAAGCTTTGTTATGAAATTACACATTTAGGTTAAATACTACGAAATGTTTTATTAGTATCTGAACACGTGAAATGCAAATCTCATAATGTTGATTAAAAAGATCTGATTTACTTAATGTGTATAGTCTATATTAACGATACAAAAGGTTGAGAATGAGTCGCCGCAATGCTTAAAGTTAAGCTATAAGTTTGTTCTGTATATCGTAGATTTGTTTGACGTATCGTGATCGCTGATACGATTATTATGATATGTGGAAAAGGTATAAATAAATACAGCATTTACTATTATGATAATTTAACATTTTTTATTCTCAATATTGAGATAACGGTGTATATATATTAGGTATATATAAAACCATAGCACACATAAGACCCAGCCTTGTTTATTTAGCTAGGATTTTCCATTACTATATTGTCGAGACGAGAGAGACGTCGATTTTTGAATCAACACAGTTTCCGTCTTGTTTCACATGTATAAAGGCTATAACCACATAATATATATTTTATTTAATCTGCAAAAGCAAAAAGCTAAACTTCATCCCAGCAATTGAAGCGGGAAAATAATTTTGTATAAAATAATGAAACAGTATAAGTGACTGATGTTTTATTCAGCACGATTTATGCGATGTAGGCTCGAATTTTAAACGAACATATTTATATATAAAATAATAACACTGAGTTTCCTTTGGGTTTCTCTCAGCTATAACCAACGTAAACTTAGTTTTGGTGACGTTCAAAAGTGGTTGTTACAATCCTAATTAAATTTCGCTTTATAAAATGTAGACTGTACACCAGTTCGGAAATAAAGAGATTTGATTGAAGTAATCATTCATTCACGTATAGATTAAACAAGGACAAACACACGCGAAAAATATCTTAAAGCATTATAATAAGGATGTTAATTAATAACCTACATACTATTTTTTTACATTTTTGTAATTACAACAGTACATTATTCAGACGATCAAATATGTTTTTTGTATGTAGGATATGAAAAAACATTGAATGCGAGAATTAAGCGGTTTTATGTCTAAAGTGGCAAAAATATTACGTTTACAGCATCGATGACGTAATCTTTGATGTTCTGTGTGATGTGTTAGTGCGATTTTAAATTGGTAGGTTGTAATTTACATGTAATATTTATGTGTAGTGATATTTTAGTCTTGTTTTTCTATAAACTAGAATGTTTTAAATTATCAAGAATCGTAGTACTCTTTAATTTTGTAGGGCTATAATACGACCGTGTTTTTGTTGATTCGTTTTCATATTGTCAAATATAGAATCTTCACTGACAATTCGATTGTATTTTTAATTAGGTATAATGCTGCCAAGTTTGTTGGCATTGTTATCTTGTTATTTATCCTGGTGCCAATACTATCAGCGCATTGATGTTCGCATGGTATTTTCCTCCGTCGTTTCAGTATGTTCAGACGCGTATTGTACCGTGATAGTGTTTTTGGTTTCGATGTATGAAGTGAATTTGTGTTAAGATGACTTCAACACCGAGGAGAACTTCGTGGGGTGTGATTGTGGATTTGTTACACCGTCGCGGTTCACACCAGAAGGATTCACCGTCAACGTCTCCACCGGATTCAGTATGTTATTAAATATTTATATAGACGCGTAGTGAAGAGCCTTGAATGTCAGCTAATCTTATCATTGACTGATATGCAAATCATTTTTTCGTATTTATTGTGATGTTTGCTATACTTTACTTTATTATTCAATTTGGAACCTTGTCAAAATAAATCAAATACTTGTGCTAAGGAATTGTACACCGAACACACAGACTTAAGTTACTTTATAGTTGATATACCCTTGAAAATTAATTTTGGAATTTGGTTTTTGCGTACGAGTTTTTATAGTGTCAGACCATTACTTAAGAGAGATTTGATGTTTTGAATAACATAATTCAACTTAGCTACTGTGTGCTGGGTATTACGCAGCACATAAATAACCTTAAAATTACTTTAACATCAATGCTAACAATATATTATATTCCTTAAAATATTCTAAATAAAATTTAAAAAAAGCATATTTTTAAGTTTAATATCACATTACCTTATTAATAAGACTGATGTGAGAACGTGGCGTATTTATAAGGACAGGCTCTTTACAACGATTATAATTTATAAAAATTAATACGTAAACGTTTGCCTATTAAGGTGATGTCATATAGTGTCAACTGTATTCGGATTAGATAGACAGCTCATAACGCGTAACGAAGGTCGGAACCTTGTCACACTAACGTTTAACTTAATTTCTATTGATTACTTAAAGTACTTGCTACTTATGATAATCTTATCTAACTCTTTTACTAAAGCCAAGGTTGGTTCTTTGTTTGGCACATGTTTTGGTAAAAAAAACTTTAGTTTCCTTACGTTGAACGTACGACTAAGTTGTCTTACATACGACGTCTTATCGTATCGAAAATATGCAAACATATACAACTGGCTATATGCTGCCTCGTCCAGGAAACTATTATGAAAAAAAACTATACTGTACTGCTAATAGTAAAAAACGAATATTTTTTTAATGAGTTGATTTACTTACGAACACGTAATTTAAAATGACGATCTAGATTGACACTAATGATTAATTTATATTATTTATATTCTTTAAATTATTTATCTGATTTAGCACTTGTCACTTTATTCACCTTACAATAACACACTAAAAACACATTATTTTTATTTAGTATGTAAAAAAGGTCTCCGGCAGTCCAGCCGGGAGCTCAATGAATACACGTAAAATATGTTAGATTTTAACTATAATATGGATAAGGTATTTTTTATTTTCGTTATTTACATATTATGTATAATTTTATATTTATTTATATATGTTTTAAAATATAACTTAGAGTTTTAAATGATTCCAGTAGATGATTAAAATGTAACGCGATAGTTAATTCTGACCAATCTAACCTAACCTAACACTGCAGAAAACACTTAAAGAGTTATCCTATGGTATTTGTGTAAAGAAATTGCCGTGTGAACCTAATTTTTACTGTACTGTATAGATATACATTCTCGTCATGTACCAAGTTCATTTCAAAGTGTCTGAAACAGCACATCTCCCTTAGAAACATTTGAATGGGCAGTCTATTCGTTGTCACGTGCTCACTTTGAAAAGGTTCCAAATGAAGCTCTCAATACGCGTGCTTAATATAAAAACACGATGAGCTTATGAAGACATGGCTTTCAGTACAGACTTGAGTCTTCTATGTCATAAGTAGTGGGGTTCCAATATTTTAAAGACATTTTATGTTTCGAAAATTATTTTATCGATTTAACAATGTGATTTATATTTTTAAATAGCAATAGATATTGCTTATAAGCGATAAAGTGGTCCCCTCACTACTTACTTACTAGAGTCTTAAGGCCCCATGTCGGGGCATAGGGCAGATATTACCCTACTCCATTCTGCTCGTTCCCTAAGGCGATATTATAATTTGTAAGTACTAAATAAATGAATATTTTCGCAAATTATCTGGTTCGATTGTTTTTTTTTTAAATATCCATGCTTTAATTGCATGTGGTCACCATAGTGACGGATGGCAACAGTTGGGCGCGCGCAGGTGTACGAACAGCTGACGGACCATTTGCCTCTGTCAAATTCAATTGTTTGTATACGGACTTTATACTAGCGCTAATTGAGATTCAAAAAATTAATTGCATGTTTGTGGATTCATATAGGGAATACAAAATACATCACCAATTGTTTAACTTAATTAATTTTCCTTAAGTCTATAAATAGATGCTTAACAAGTAATATCCCCAATAATAATTTAATTAGGTTTACCCATTGTAATATAGGGAAAATATAATAATAAAATTTATCGTACTTCCTCTAGATCAGCGTTTCCTAACCTGGAGCATATGCACCACTGGGGGGAAAATTCAAAACTGGGAAAACATTATAAATAATTTTATAAAGGTGGAAAATTAATTTTTAAAAACAAAAAAAATTATGGGGGTATATAAATTTTAGAAATGAAACGGGGGACACGGTTGGAAAAAGGTTGGGAAACACTGCTCTAGGTGGTTTTATTCATACTTTGAAAAAATATTTTACTTAATTACACTAGTTACAGTAAAGCTAGAGTTAAAAAATAAAAACCAAATTATGTTTTGATATTTTTGACTCGAAACAACACATGTTTAATGAAATCGACAATAATGTCTAAACTCAGCCGATTTTTATCGACCAGAGTAATATAGTAATTGTTTAATGGTCTTCGTATACACCTTATTCCAACGAAAATGAAGAATTATCTTGCCCTAAATATTGTGGAGGTAACACGCGATCGTATAGATTATTTTTGTCGTAAATTTGATTTAGTTAGTTTATATGAATTAGCACTTTCACAAAAACCTAGGTCCAATGCCACAGTTTCATGTGGATTTTATAGTTAAACACAATATACCCTGGTGCCATGATATATTAATATACAAAAGTAATTTTTAAAATCGTTCAAATAGTTTGAAGCTAATTTTTGAATTGAAATCTTTTCTAATTATAATAATAAAGATAATGTTTTTCTACATTTTGGTGTAGAGACTTCTGGACCTTGGGGTACAACTGCACGGACTAGGAATTAATTAGGCGCCTGCATCCGAGAGCTGGTGCTATATATATATATAGTATCTAAGGCCTGATATAATTAAACAAAACATACTATAATAAGGCGAACCAAATTTACACAAAATAAATATCGAATATAAAGAAGGTTTTCCCGCCAGTTATGTGTCAATTGTCAAAATATAGTCGAGTCGATGTAACAGTGTGTTATACACACAACACAGGATATATCTAGCGTCCGCTTTATTTGTAACTATAATCTCTGGTATTCGAAGTATATTTTATATCTGTAAATCACAATTTATACTTGACATATACCATTCATAGCAATATAAGCTAGTTCTCATACAATCATGCTTTCTTTCATAGTAATTTCAATGTGAATGAACTAAGATCAATGAGAGAATGGAACGGTGATCTGTAATTGTGATCTGCGAAGTAATTAATGCCTGAACAATCGTATGGTTTAACTGATTTATTGTGTTTGAAAAATTCTCAGTACACGAGTGAAATAGAAAAAATATGTGAGATTTAAAAAAAAATCTGTCTGGTTTGAATTGTACCGTATTGAATTGTATTACTTGTCCTTTCGTAAAATAACACTGCAAAAGATCTATATAGATTTTGTATGTTTGCAAGTTCACTATTATTAGAAGGTGGCAATGAACTTTCGCACATCTAATTGCTGCGTTGTCTATCATATTACACTTAATGTTCTTATAATTTTTATTTACATGGAATTGCAAATAATAATTATTTTTAAATGTAATTCCAGGCAATATGTTAAAGTGTAGTATAGGGAGATAATTTGCAGGGACTGCGAAGTATAAAACATTGAAATAAATAATCAATTTACCGTATTATTCATTAATTATTTTTATTGAGATCATAAATGTATATCTATATGACTAGACGTTTGCTCTAATTCCAATGTAACCCACTCCAAAAGTATCGCATACTATTATTATCTATAAAATACGCACAGTTATGCGTATACATATATACACCTTATGCTATGTAGGTAAGGATATAGAAAATGAGCAGTAAATAAAGCAGATAAATAAATCTTATTTCCCACTTGAGTGGTCACAAATAATCGATATAATCTATTGTGATTCATACCAGTGACTAATATAACTCTCACGACTTTGCGCAGAATGTTACAAGACGTAAATGATAGGAACCAGTTGTTCAACGACAATATATTTCAGCGGAAAATTACTTATTCGATATTGAATATTAAATAACATACAAATTTGTATCGCTTATAAATATTTGTTCCATAAAAAACCTCTACGATTAAAACACATAACTTTTAATGTAAACTCCTGCTCGGTTTTATAAAAAGCTATAATTAAAACAGATCGCCGCTTTCATGTAAACTTTCGTTTCATGCTTTAAAAAATCGCTATAATTATACTGATTTATTGTAGATGCGTTGATACAGCTCACACACATCTTATATTTTAATGGAACTGGTATTAATTAAAACAATATAAATTGTGACACGAATAATCTTTTTGTTAGGAGTTACATAATATTTGTCTCTTATTAAATGGAAAGTAACAATAAAGATAAACAATTTGAATGCACTTAACAGAGTCAACTCATAAACCCCATCGGGGTTTACCTAACACTGACTCAGATCATTTCTTAATACATCGTATTAAGATTCATATCACGCTAACATACGACGAAATAATCCTTGCGTTTTGCTTGAATAAATCACATTGTCGTAACACAGACAGGCCTTTGCAAACAGACTATGCAATGTGCTTTTGTTTTTGAGTTCACCGTAGGTTAAGAACTCCAAGTCCAATGTCTTGCGAGCTTTTTGAATGTAGAACGAGTTCACTGCAAGCTTGTTTCTCAGGCATAAAATCAAACTCAAAATATCTTTATTCAAATAGTTCTTTATAAAGACACTTTTGAATTGTCAATTTTATTTAATTCAAAGTTTAAAAATAAATATGTAAAAAAATATTTCACTAGTATGTAAACAGTTTATTTAATGAGTTGGGTTTCATACAAAATAGTAATGCATCGTTGGCCTTCGTGATTTCTTTGTATTTTCGTAATGTGTTACAATAATCGACGGATGTTCAAATTGAATCAGCCCTAGATGGATTTCTTGAATAACATTAAATCAATTTAAGGCTAGTGGCAATTGTAATAAGTCATAAATATTGATACATAGCAAAATTACTTAAACGAAACATTAAGTAATTTTGAATCAGTATAAAACCAACCTACTAAGCTATATGCGATGTGGATACTTTGTCCTTCAAGTCTATAGTTTTAATGGAGTCTATATTTTATTAAAGTCATTTATTTAAGTCAGTATCAGTACCAATCTATAAAGATTGGTTATATTTTAGATATAAAAGTTTTTTTGATCAAAACTCGCTAAACCAGGTTATATGCGATGTGGACTTTCTTTTGTCCTTGTTTTACGTATTATGGAGACTAGCTCTTCTTCTTCTATAGTGCCTCTCCAATAACTGAAGGTTGGCAATCAGTTTCCCGGCAGTCTCTCTATCCTTAGTTTGAAATAGCTCCGCAGCGCTAACTATTATAGCCTAGCTATAGACTAGCACTGTTCGATTTTAATTAAAAAAAAAAAAATGCTTAAAAGAGGAAATCTCGCTCGGTTTCATTATCACCATACCCGACATAAAATGTAAATCGTATAACACGAAACGATTGGAATTTTATTTATAAGCGCATCTAACCGAGACGATCGATTGTAGGCGACCGTGCTATAAATAATACTGAATGCATCGTGACCCACTTAGAAAAGTTTTATTACGAGAATAGGAGGCTGCGGTGTAGTGTTATCCCCTTTGAAACTTTCCGCTTTAAGTTTCATATTTGTCTTAGGACGCCTTTGCATTTAAAAGCCTAGATTTGCTCTGATAATATGCTATTCCTTTTTATTTTTTTACATGATGGGAGCACAGGAGTAAAAGAAAGATCCTTTTAATATCAGCAATAACTCAAGCATCGGAACAATATATTTTCTTAATTGAATTACTCATGTTAGTAACATTATTTTAATGAGCAGCTATCGAGCTATTCCTTGTCGGCTCTTCTCTTTAGATACCGAATCTGTGGTTTTATAAAAAAATAACGATTCATAAGTGTCTTTGTGAAGATATTTTGAGTTGCAGTTTTTTATTATCTCACGTTTGAAATTGTTTTAACAAAGAAACGTTATCTTAATATTAAAGTTGCATTTACTCTAAAAGCTTAAGTGCCGTAAGAGGCCAATATTGCGAGGATAGGTACTGATCCTAGCAGAGTCTAAAGACTATTACTCTCATGGGTAATTTAACCATGTAAAGTAGGTATTAGTGTGAATGATTTTTACCGGTTCTACATTTACCGTTCATAATTTTACACTTACATACAGTTTGAAGATAAACAGTGCCATCCCTAAGTCGATTATTGCACTTATCTCGTGCAAGAGAAACTGGAGGTCTTTGACAGATGGCCAGCGATTGTCATTCACACTATGCAACACGCGATACAAGTCAACCGTTAAGATGGTGCAATTATTATGAAACCCATATCAGTTCCAGTGCTATAGAGTTTCTAAAATTATGAAATATTGATTAAGATAGAAGCTTTATTACACCTATCGCATACACAATTATATACATATATATGATTGTTATTATGAATCTTTTGTTGCGTTAACTAGTTACTAAGTTGTTTAACGGCGGCTGTACAGCAAGTTTGATTCCCGGAGCCCGTTAGATCTCCTTTCATCCTCAGCTTCCTCGACTCTTTTACGTATTTTTAATCATTTTCTTTCCCAATCATTCACTATAGTCCGGGTACACATTCGCAAGATTGGCTTTGTCTATGGGAGTCCACAATTTCTGTAAATTAAAAAAAAACAAATACTGTTCAATACATGGATGACAACTGATTCTTAATTTATATGAACGTACGACGCACATATAGAAGAATATTGCACTTTATTTTCTTATGTCTATGAAGAATATATAAAACCTAACAACTTAGCCGGTACATTCGGTTAGCTCCAAGGTTAGGGATTTCTAGCTTGTATTTTCAGCACTAACACTACTGATAAAACAACATACAATTGTCATACATATTAATATTTTGTTTTCATAGAACCAAGAAGAGTATGAATGGGCATTTTCTAGGCGAGATGTACCACTATACCCTGTACTTTACCTTCCAAGGCCTATCCTAAATTACATAACTTACTGTATAGTGATTAATCTATTTCTACTTAATATATGAGAATATAATCCACTGTACGTAACTTTTAAGGGTCATTAAACCGTTACTACTATGCATTTGTTACGTTTATTGCATAATGTTTTGCTTAATAAGTAGTTTGTTATTCAAATTGCCTTAATAAGCCCCCGTATTTACTTGCTATCCGATTTTAGTTAACAAGATTTAATCCATACTAATAATATAAATGCGAATGTATATATGATACGCTTTCCCGCTTACAATACTGAACCTACTTCGATGAAATTTATGTATGTAGATAGACTAAATAAAGGACATATACAAAGGTGAAAAAGGTTTGAAGTATAGAATGCAAGTTTGTAAAATAATTTCTGCAGAACTCTGCGATTTATGAGACGATTTTCCAAATAATTATTTGTATTTAAATCACGCGGACGAAGTCGCGGGCAAAAGCTACTATTAATTTATATACGATGTTTTACAGCCATCGTGGTCAGTCAGAATTGTCAAGTTGACATAAGAAATATTTAATGAAAAGTATAAGTTTTTTAAAGTTTTTTTTAAATACATATCAGAATTGTAGTAGCAGAGGTGTCGGTAGAAAAGTGAAGTGTGGTAATATATACGTATATAAAGTCTATATATAGTCGAGAGATTTTGCTCGTTTGTCCATGTAAAAAACACCATTAAACATTCCACCGGCATTAATTAAAATAATTCACATCGTGCACTCAAATTCTCCAGTGCAAAAAAAAACCAGGGTTAAACCATACAAATCGCATTCACGTTTTGATAAACAAAAAAAATAATCTTTTCACATTTTAATCTTTTAGTTTTTGACCTAGTTGAGAACGCACTAGTTTTTTATTAAAATCTGAAATGGGGCTCTCCAATTATATTTCACATCGAGGGTAGAACTAGTTGCATGCGTGTCATTCATATTGACATTATGATACTTCCACAAATTATACAGGTGATTCGATTTCTGTAAAAAAAATGAAATTGTGAAAGACATATTTAGTTTGTACATACGAAGTATTAACTACTAAACTAGTCTAGACTGTAGACTAATAAATATATCATATATGTTATATTGATTTATATACATTACCGAAGTAAAGCTTAAAACGGCTTTATCGCTCTCAGCGATCAGGAAAATCAAATTAGTCGTAAAGCGCATAAGTAGATACTATTAATATAAAATAACATAAAATTTATTATTAACTTACGGAAGTCCTGTACATATTTCTACAATTTAGCAATTACTTAACTTGTTAAGAAATATGGCTTATGAATACACGGTTTGGTACTATGCATTTAAAAAAAGTAATTTGAGAATATTTTAATGTTATTTTTCGTCTGAAATGTGCACTCAGCACAGCAATAACATCGCATAAGAGTGACCATTAGTGCAGCATGCTGGTCATTTGACATTTATATAATATGTATGTAAAAAGGACGATTATACACATTATATATGAAAATTTGTTGAACCGACAAACGGAAATCGTACAAAAATTTAGAGTAATAAGAGTTTTTATTCTTAGTCATCACAAATAAATATAAAAACTTGATTAAAGAAGGCTTCAAAAATTTGGGATTTATGTATGTTTGAATGGTGTCAAAAACAATTAATAAGTAAACCATCCTTAAGATTTGGGGTCATCAAAAAGATGTTGACCGATTCTTACCCCACACAAAATTTCATGAGTATCGGTTAAGCCGTTCCGTAGGAGTTAAACAAACTTGAGAGTGTTATAGATGTTACGCTTATGTATTTTCAGCGATGCACAACTTTTACAATTTAATATTGTATCGGAAGTGCTTATAAGAAAATTGATTCTCAAACTACCACCTATCTTTCTTTTTCATATTTTACTGTTATAGACGGCTATTTGAACGTGTTCCAAATAAATTCTATTAAAGGTATTTTATGGGCGTGTACGGCGTTCAATTGAATATTTAAGTGTATGAAAAATGATGAGAAATATGCCCGAACAGTTTTGATCAAATGTTAAACTTTATAGCGAATAAATTTATTATTAATGTGTGAATACTTATACAATATAATGTTAGTTTACGTGTTTTCTTTTATGCCAAGAGAGGCCCATATACTCATTCAACGGGTGATTTTATGCATGGAGGATGGAGCTTTTTTGAAAATGTTTCTTACATTTAACACACACGTTTTTGTGGTCTTAAATTAATAATTTTTAAATAGTTTTTTTAACCGTTATATAAGTTTAAGATAGATCTTAGAGTGTAAAATTGTATTAAAATTATTACAAAGCTGTCAAACTTACATATGGTAAGTTAAGATGTCACAATGTAAATTATATATCTTATCATATCGTATTTCTCAGACACTATAGTGCCGATATCTTAGATAAGCTCCCCTCGATATTCCGTCGATTTATTCATGGCTGCGCATAAATTGCAAAAGAACTGCGGTCGCCTTGTCATTCTTACAGTTTCCTGTCTGAAGACTCAATCCATTGATTCTAAAAGCTCTTCATATTTAAGTATACCTAGACTACCTGTCTGGCAAACATATTTATTAGTCTTCATTTATTCCATGTTTTATAATAATAATAGAAATTACAATATGTGGAAATATGAAACATGAAGCTCAACTAACTAAGCAACTAACTAAGAGAGATGACGACTCGATTGCCACAATAGATGCCATGCTGGATTGCTAGACAAAGAGTACCGGGTTCGATCAACGGTACGGTCCATATTCGTTAGCTGTGGTCTGGGTGTGATAATATGTTATCATTTTAAAAATATAGCATGTACGTACAGTGTAAACTATATAACGACATTGCAAGGACTGCAATTTATGGCGTTATAGTGGTGGGATAGAAGAAAAATCATAATTAGAATACAAGATGAACAAACCAAAGCCAATTGATTTCGACGCTTTAGAGAGTTTGTCGTTAAAGCGAATCACGTTACATGCAGTTTACATTATGTAATTTATCAATTATGTTAGCAGCCATAACCATTTAAAAGCCGGCAACGCACTCACGAGCGGCGACTTCACCTTTATGGTGGGCCTCCTGCTAGTTTGCCCCCTCTTCTATAAAAAATATATATATATATAATAAATTGTGGCTTACCCGTATTATTTAAAACGAAAGAAAATCTTTTCATATATTTCAAATAAAAAAAACATTAAATTCTATTTTGTTATGTGATAAATTATGTATT
This sequence comes from Leptophobia aripa, assembly GCA_951799465.1. Lineage (NCBI taxonomy): Eukaryota > Metazoa > Arthropoda > Insecta > Lepidoptera > Pieridae > Leptophobia > Leptophobia aripa. The sequence continues at coordinate 2,860,140 of OX637281.1, forward strand.
AATTGTAAACCCCTCAAACGGTTACATAATAAGCGTAGAAGGAACAAATAATTTATTTTCCTTAAATGTTCAATTCATAATAATTCGGTTTCACTTCGTAAACAACGTAAACACGCACAAGTAATTAAATGCATTTTTTTTTAGAAATACTGTGCAATTAGTAAGCTTGCGATTTAAGAGATCGTCCATACGATAATTCCGAACGTCGAACTTTATTGTCTTTTTAGTACAAATAAGACATTTTTTATGTCACTTCCCTAAACTTTAGTCTAGCTCTATACTGTAAAGAAGAGATCGCTTATTAGCGATAAGGCTCCGCACGTTGCTATTACATGTACTGACATCTATTAAGGTTTATCATGTCATTTACTTCTACTGTAAAGTGCAATAAAGTGTAAATAAATAAATCAATTTTATCGAAATCAGTTCAGTAGTTTAAGCGTAACATACATACATACTTTCGCATTTATAATATTTGTATTTTAATTATCACACATCCTATATCCGTGATAATTAACAATAATATAGGCATGCCTCCTATTTATATATAAGTAAGATAATAAAGACAAGCTAAATCCCACCAACAGACTTACTATTCATATCTTTCTTCACGTTACTAATCCGGATTGTAGGAATAGACTCAAGACTGCTCAGACAAGCTTTTGTCAATGGAAAAATGAATATTCTGTTTTCCAACTTACATTTATTATATGTAACGGCTGTATTCATTTTAATTCCATATTCAAAAATTTTTTTTGTTTTTTCTTACTACACTGATATTTGTGTGACTAAAAAAGTTCTTAATCCAAATTTAAAATTGAACATTCTATAGTTTATACATATAGTAATAATACCCTGGGTATACAGCCTTACCTCAATTGAACATGTAGCAACGAATATGTACGCTTACTCGTACGTAAGAACTAGCCTGCCAAATACTAGGCAGTACTAGGAACCAGTACTGCCTAGTACTAGATGCTTTTTTCTATCTGGTTTGGAAATACGATTTTGAATATGTTTCATATTATAACCATATATGAATGCGATCGAAAGAAGTCACAGAATATCACTATTGTTTCACAAAATTCACAACCATATTATTTGAACAATTGTAATCAAAACGATTTGCGTTTGTCAATATCACGCAAGCATCTTTTGTTTTTAATTGTTTTAAACTTGTGTCATGTTTTTTATAATGTATTTCCTAATATACGACTTGAATACATTAGTCAAGGTTGAGCTAAGCTCGCCAACAAGCTGAGACGTAAAGGCCTCCAGGCCAACAGCGAGATCTTAATAAAAAAAAGACAATTTTGTACGAAAGTTAATTCAGATGAAACAAATCTTATATTTCCCTTATGTTATTAAAATTAATGAATATTATTTTTGTTACAGGTATTTACATTTGAGACCGATGAGTGTCGTGACCGTTGGGTAAGGTTTGATAGTGATTTTCTTAAAATAATTAGAATGCACGAATATATTGTGAACTATAACCCTTTCGTTAAAAATATATCATATATACATATATACATAACGAAATATAACTGGCACAACAATTTGACTTTACAAAAATTTCGAAGGCTCGCTTAGGTCGCATTAAAGAGTTTCAATTTTGAATTTAGAACGCCGCGTTATGAAGGCTTCTTGTTCGACAGCGAAACCGGTGTTTTGTCGGCTCTCGCTATGTTTTTCTCTTTGCGATCTCATTCAGTACCGTTGCATTTTTCATTTGAGCTGAAAACGCGCTTTATTCAAACCAGAATATTATCTTGGCTCAATACTTTTCACAATGCACTTCATACTATGAAGTAGTGTGTAGCCTACGGGGTTTAATGTAACAGTAACTTTTCTGTTTATACTAAACTCTATACGTATTGACAAAATATTTTATTTCGAAGACCAAATATTATAGTTACAAATAAAGCGGATGCTGGCCTAGGACATTACCTGTGTTGTGAGTGTCTAGTCCCTTCCAAGGTGAATTATACGCACGTGTGTGTGTGTCGAAATTAGCTTCATTAAAATAAATGTATGAAATTACACAATTTATTTGATATACGTACTTTAAAATCTATTTTCAACACACTTTAAATAAGTGTATTCGTTAGACATAAAAAAGCTATGCACATCGTTTGAGAATGTGTAATGGAATGAAAAAAATAAATTTGCAGATTGCAATTTCATACAACGCTGCCTCAGTTTTAACGCTTGAGAAAATTTAATAAATAGATGCATTTTATCGATGACTCAATGTTTGTAAGAACTATTAGATCATTTAAAGTGTAATATTTGGTGGTATACAAAATATCTACAGTATTTCAGATTTATTTACCTTAGACTTGTTCTCTATTCAAGTATGAGAAAAGTAAGCGGTTTTTATTATGATGTATTTGACACATAACAATAACTATCCGTTTAAGACTAATAATGTCCTTAATACTTAATTCTAGTTTAACAATCGAGTTTGTGATACTTCAAATTATTCTTTCCCAAAGTTACTATTGTTATAAGTCACCATTAGTCTTACAAAACTCGGACCTTTCAAACACAGCCTTTTCTACTAAGATTTATAATCGTAAGTTATACTTACAAAATTTGTAAAAAAAAGTATGTAACAGGTTTTCACTTAAAAATGAATTAAGAATACAATTTAATGGATTATATAAAATAACATGTCCATGCCGGACAAGCTGGGGTTCGAATCCCGGTCGATATAAACATATTTGTTAGCTGCGGTCTATACCTTTATATTTATGAAAAAGTACGTAAACAGTTTGTTTATTTATTAAGAACGCATAACACCACACCATATAATATACAATATATCTTGGTACCTAACAGTACACTGAACAGCAAATTTATTAACAGTACAAAGATGGTAAATACTTAATTGTTAAAAAAATTGTCAAAATAATCATATGAAAACGTAATAAACCTGGATAAAAATGTTATTTATATGGGCCATTCAAAAAAAATCTTTGTTTCATAATAGTTATAAACGACTGAAAACTCGTTATGAAACTAGCCTACGCTATGAACGGAAGTTATTAGACAGGTCATTGACCCCGCCCGCCTAGAAGCGAAACTCCCAAACCATTTATACTGTACTCTTTTACAGCTTAACATATAATAATTGCCAATAGGGTTTATAACTTACTGTTTATTATCTTTTTTTAAAGTTTTATATAGTTTATGTTGTAATTATCGCTAACATACCAATTCAAAAAACAAAAAAATGTACGTAATTCGCGTGCAAATTATAAAAGTTTTATTGAGGTTTAGTCAAACTAATTAGAATAACCAAAAATAGGTGTATGAAATGTGGTTCGGGTATTATTTCAATACGCATAATTAAATTACCATTGAATGTTTAGATGAAGTATTGCTTTGTACAATTTTGATAGGAAACCGCTAGATTTCATTATTTCAGTACTCTACGAAACTGTAAATTTAAACTTAGAAGCCGATAAACTTCAACGCACTAATTGACGATGCCATCAAGTGCTTCTGGAAACTTCGAATTTCGATAAAGTTTTACAATAATATTGCTAAGTACTCGGAGTTCGCTGTGCCTAATATTGAGAAATTAATTTTGCTGCGCTAATGTTATTAGTAATTTCATAAAGGCTTAGCTTATTTACATATACAATTATTAATAAGATGACTGTTATAGAGATTCTGGAATTAAAAACTGATCAGAGTCTATTTTACTCACTGACCATACTTTTTGTTCAAAACAATAAAACTTACATACTGCACTAAAGAAACTAAGCGGCTAAAAATTGCTTTTACGCGGCATCCTTAAATAAATACAGCCTTCAGAAAAATCCATAGCTTTTCAATGGAGATGGAAATACGACCATAAATGTCTCGCTAGTATTAATGTTTGTAATATGTTATAGTTTACAGATAAAAGTTACTTCTTAAATACTGGGTGTCCATGGGCGGGTTGTTTTTTAACAACTCGCATGGTCACTTGTCGCCGTTATCTCAAAAGCAATATTCGTTTACACTTTAATTTACACATATAATAAATTCACCTTGAATTCTTGCGGTTTGACTCTTATATACTTGAAAAACAATATGTTTATGAGTGCGCAACATATATTGAATTACTTGTGTATGTTTCTGTTGTACGTTTCACATATTTTTTATCATTTATTATATAGGTTTTTGGAAATAAAGTATTTTATATATGTTTGGTTGTTTAATTATTATATTAGTAGTAAAATATAAAATTTGATCGTAACTATAGACACACAATACTTAGAGACATCTATTAACGCTAATAAAATGAGTTATTTTAATAAATAAGCTCCACCCTAAAAAGTTTACATTTGCATAATTATTTAAATCACCAAATGTGTTATTATATACTATATTGTTTAATAACTTAATGTGATTATTAAATCGGCACGGATGATTTCCGAAAGCTTATAACTATATGTTTGTGTTGTAATATATAATACTGTACATTATTTTACTATGTGTACAATTTTCTTGTAAATAATCCAGTATTACTTCTCGTGTTTGCTTTCCTGGGATGCAATAAAGTGCTCTAATGAACTGCCGAGTCAATCGCGTAGAATCAATATAATATAGACATATGTATTACCGCCGATTTTCCGACTCTTTAACATATATGAAAAGAATAATTGCGTAAATAATCAAGGATATAATATGTCATAAAAACATTGCGTTTACCATTGTTTGGTATTAATTATTATTACCCAACGATTATTAAAAACATGTCGTGTTTTCTTTAACATTAACATATAATTATGTAATTCTCAAATCTTGCAATTAGTACACACGTTATCAATTTGTACACTTTGAATAAAAGCTTATAAGAGAGCTTTAAACACCAACAATTAGATTTGTCTCATATTTTAATACATTATTAAATCTGTATTTAGAGTTTACAGCGTTGTAAACTCTGTATAATGACACTGAAGGGACTGTGCAATTTATGGCGTTATAGAGAGTAGTCGTTAAATACAAGCTAAACCAACCAAAGCCAATTGATCGACATTTTAGAGAGAATGACGTTTCATCTAGTTACATTACGTAACGTTACATGGAGTTTACACTATAACTTTAAAAATGACATGTATGATATTTTTATATTATATATATACAATTCTCGTGTCACAACGTTTGTTCCCTTACTCCTCCAAAAAGGGTTGACCGATTCACCTGAAATTTTGGTGACCATATTAGAGTAGGACTGAGAAACGGCCAGCATCTATTTTTAGAGACATTTTTTTTTTGCCAAAACGACGTCTGTCGGGATCAGCTAGTATTATATACATATGAAATGTCATATATTAATGACAATCCATATTCGATAATTACCAATTGTAAAGGACCATAAATGTTTTTATCAATCAATCTGCGAATTTACTACATTCTTACAACAACTTAACGTTCATTAGCCATAATTACACGCAAAGCCAGTTAATTTGACAACAATACTCAGTCACGACTCACGTCTAGATTGTCTACGGGTGTATAATATCCGTCTGTTATCTGCATTGTGCACGTTGGCTTTTGTCAGATTTAAACTATTGTTTTACGTCTGTATTTCGAATGATGCTAGCTCTCGTGTTTCAAGCCGGTTTAAATCTTAAATGGGACAAATATAAAATGTACTTTTATCTGCAGATCCTTTTAATACACTCTTTAAGTTATCATAAAAAACTCATACTTATAAGAACATAAGTTTTATGTTATTGTATATAGACGAGTATGTGTATATCACTCGTAAATTGTCTATGAAATCATGTATGTGTAAATAATATACTCGTACGTTCTACGTATTTCCTTATTACGGCACTGCTCGGCTCTAAAATCGATAGAAACTGAGAATTAAGAAAACGAACGAAATGCAGTACATTTCTTTAGGATGGTTTTAAAGGCAACTTATTCATCGACAAATCTGTGTCACATAACGGTATTCGTCGTGACCAACCTGTTGGCACTTTCTCACATTAACCATACAAAACACTTTCTTTACCCTTCACATATATACAGTACATCGTATACTATATTATTGTTACAACCATACAACTTAAGAGATTCTTTAAGTAAAATATTATTTTTGCTTTTATGTAATAACATTCTTAACATAAATTATAAAGAAATATTATCTTTTTGTAAATTTTATAATTAATAAGCGAGCGTTGTTTTAATTTAATTTTATGATTAAAATAAAGTGTAAACTATATAACGACACTGAAGGGACTGTGCATTTTATAGCGTTATAGAGGATGGTCATTAAATGGAAATAAAAACAATAATTGTATAGAGTATAACCTAAACCAACCAAAGCCAATTTCAACGCTATAGGCAGTCGTTTAATCAAGTGACGTTACATGGAGTTAACTGATCTGACTGTATTCTGATCTAAATTAAATTTCTACAAAAGTGTTCTGTGATATGTTTAAAAAACCCAATACGTGCCTGATTCATCTATTTACAATGAGAATCGCCAACATTCAACTACATACTTAATCTACTTGGCATAACAAACCCGCAAATTTCCCTCTGCAAAATTCATATTGGGTATATGAGTACAATGACTCAATTCCTGTGCCTTTGTGTTTCTATTCAGAATGAAACTTGATTCAGATCGGGCTGTATCTCGAAGTGGTTCATTACCACGGATTTAATGATAGTCTCGCTGAGATTTCATTCTCATTAAATAAACCAAACTTGTTATGACGTCACTTGACTTTGTGGTTTGAGTTATAAGCACCGCACAGTAGGCGTTTCGTCATGATCTTTTATTGGGTATTCCCGATTTCCTATTGGACATTAATAGTAAGATACAATAGGAACTAATAATCTTTTTTATATGTCATTGCCCGCGACTTCAAAATACAAATTTGGAAAATCGGTTTATAAAGCGTAACATACAGATTGAATAGAGGAAATAATAAGTTGATTAAATATACAATTAATTATGGCTACTATACAAAATCAATTAAAATATCATACGCTACAAAACAGTGCAGGAAACGAAATAAATAATCTCGAAACAAATTACTCGTGTTTAAGATTATACAAAATATATAAAAGCTTTCAATATTTTCCTCAGAAGCAGGTATTACTTTTCAGTTCCCGGTAACACTATTTTCAGAGTATTACGCAAGGGAAGCCGATTTGCGTCATGTAATGTCAAAACAGTGGTATATTGGGTTATCGGTCGGTAAACCTGGATAACATTTTCACTTAGGATTAAACAACATTTACATTTTTAAAAAAAGCTGTCATACAAAGCTGTTATTATGTAGTTATTACTAATAATTGTAGTCCTAGTAAAACCTACGTAATACACCAACAATAGATTGTATCAAGAAATTGTTACGGAAAGTGTAGCTTTAAAAGCGCTTTAAGCTTAAAATAATAGCTTAAGGTTCTAGAACGTTCGTCACTCGAGGAGGTCAAGTATCAAAGTGTTGACCCCCAACTAAGTGCAAAAGCAGACATTTTTGGACGAACCATTTGACATAATTTAACTTCGCTATTTCTAATCCAGAGAGCTTTTAATTGACTTGTGAATTTGAAATAAGCTTCCGTAAGCTACATGTAAATTGTTTCTATTAAAACAAATATTTGTACCGATTTAACAATAGAACACTCTAAAACCAGTTTGTGCATGGTCAGAGTTCACATGACCTTCTATTATATAATAATATCAATGCATAAAAAATTCTATGTACTGATAAAGATTGTTGAAGTAAATCATGAAATTACTCGCTAGTGATTAACATAATAAATGCAGCAAAACCTTACACGTTTGTAGCCATAATTACGTGATGCTATCGCAAGTAGGAGGATCACATTCGCGAAATAGAATGGTGAATATTTCTTCCATGGCTAGATAACAATGGGTATAAGAGCCGCTTATTAACGCATGTTGTAGACAATGCCTTTATGATGCTTTGCATGCTTTGCTTAGACTATTCTAATTTCGAAGATTTTTAAATAAATTTGAATCTGTGTTAGATTCAAATAGCCCGTATCATTATTAATACCTTATTCTATATCTCAAACCCATACAGCACAATGTGGCTTATATATTTATGATAAAAATAAGAACCAAAATAGACACTGTATTAGTGTGTAATGGTGTAATATCAATTCACTAATAAAATAAGATAAATATAAGATTGTAATTCGTTTATTATTATTTTTTGTTTGAACACGAGGCAAACAAGCATGCTTTCAGTAAAGTGTAACTATTCATGGACCTGCAACACCTGCTTACAAATGTGTTGTCGGCCTTTAGGATGAGGTACGCTCTCTTGAAGTCGCAATGGAACATTTTGTAAATAAAATAAATACAAAAACTACCGGTTGAATGATGAACAATAGTTCATATAGAATTATATTCGTCTTAATTTAAAATAGAAGTGAAATAAAACTGATTAAAGATCGCAATGCTCGTTTGCTGGCTCGATAAACGCAGTCACGGTACGGAGAGCCGATGAGTGCCCCCTTAATGTTAACTTGCTAGAATTTTTTTCACGTCGAAATTATGTCAATGACTCCTTGTTTATTCCCCCAGTTGAATTTGCGTTGGAAATGTTTGCAGCGATGTTTTATTTAAGCGGGGCTACATTAAGTGTTACTATAGCTGTTTTACATAAGAAAAAACTATAAGTCTTATTCTTGGTGTCGTGATTTCCATATATTTTACTTCAAGAGTTGTGACCATTACACCATGCTTCAGCGAATGCATACTCAGCACCGACTGTCCATCAGAGAGTCCCGGGTTCGATCTCGATCCCGGCGTCTCGAACGACTGTCGTGTTAGCATCTATAACACAAGCTATCAAGCACGCATGACCAAAATTGTATGTACTACTTGGCTAATACAATACAGTAAACTCCATATAACGCCACTTAATTGAACGACAAAGCGTCAAAATCTATTGGCTTTGGTTGGTTTTGCTTGTATTCCATACAACGATCGTTGTTCTCTCCATTTAACGACCACGCTCTGCACTGTCGTTTTATAGAGCTAACGCTGTATTTTAAAATACAAACATTATTTAGATAAGATTTCTGATATAACGAAAATTATAATAAGGAAAAAGGAAATTCGCTTTGGGCAAAGGATTCGTCCCAACAAAACCGTCCTTTGAAACAATCGTTGTCTGGATACACCTTATCTCGACGATGGAGTAGGCAATGGGGCTTAAACAATACATTCTAACTGCAATATACATGGGAGAAACGGTTCAAGCTTATCACTTACTGTTATGGTTACAATGAAAGAATTTTCTACTGTTTTGTCGCTGACGATGACCTCTTATCACCTTTTTAACTATAAAACCAGATGTTTATTATGTAATAACAAAATCTGTACAAATATAAAATGGTTTTAACGAATACTTAACTGATTAAAACCTATTAAATATATTAATGGACCTGGTGAAAATAATGTGTGAAGTAGTTAATAAGTGTTAAGCCAATGGTTCCGTTTTGAAATTTTTCAATTAATTTATCTGTCTATACCTTAACAATAGTTGTCAATAAAGTTAATTTATTAATATCTTATCTACATAGAACCCTTGTACGCAAAAGTGCAAGGTATCAAAGTGAGCATTAATTTAAGTTCTCAAGTATGGTTCAAACTAGACCGGTCTGAGATGACCAACAGACTCAGCTGAAAATCTGTAGGTTTTCAGTGTTAAAAGCCATGACAATAATGCTTTAATGAAGTTTCATACAAATTGTGTTATCGTTTATCGCCTGTTTGTAGATTGATAGCGTTGTTTAGCTTTATTAGGTTCGTGCCATTTACAATGACTCATTACCTAACCTATCCCATAAAGATAACCTTAAGCAAATTGGGCATTACTTTCATATTATGTGCCTTATTGTTTGAGTAACCTTTTACACAATATAGACTCGTATAAGTGATTACTTGTATCGATAATATTAATATTATATTTAAGGGCCTGATCTCTGTTCTACAAATGTGCTTATCTAAGATTTTATGGCCATTAATATATATCATATCGTATAAATTATATCATATATAATGACTCAATTTTTTTTTGAAGACAAATTTGAGACAATTTCCCGAGAATGAACTATTATATTACTAATTTCATATTTTCATTTTAAATTTAAATTGTTGGTACTCAGCCACAGGACCAAACTATTTAAATTTGTTTTAGTTTTGTGTATTGTTTTATTTCATATTAGTTAATATTAAGAATGTTGAATACTAAATTTAATTTAATAAAATTGTTAAATTTTTGACGGTATCTCGTCATACATATTGACGGCTCCAAAATTTTAATATTCGAACACACACGATGCAAATTCAATTAACTAACCCAGATTTAAACATGCTTCGTTTAATGCTAAAAATGGCGCGTTTTGAGACAAAATATTAAACTCATTAAACCACGTATGTAAAGCCACAAATCTATAAAATCTGTGCTTTAAAGTTTTTATTATTATTATAACACATAACATTTCTACTCGATATAAGGAACATTTCCGATGTTGCAATATGGACGTAGACTGCATCGAAGCAATTTACTTCCCATCACAAACCAATCACCGAGCGGCCTTTCCACTTCCTGCTACAGTGAAATATTTTCTCATAATATATAAAAGTAACTTAACACACAACACTTGAGTATTTCATTCCATTTTTAAAATATCTACTTGTTCTTTATTATTGTGGCTTGCCTGAAAGACATAGATTATTAACCCCACCCGTTGCTTTCATGAACAACGTTTACTCCTATTTAAGTGTACATAAATAAATTAAAATTTGAGATTGTGAAATCCAAACCTACCAAGAATAGTTACCATTCACTTCTACAAATCAATTTAGTTTTTGTACGATTTTTTACCGATGTTAAATGTATTCAAACTCGTAAAACGTAACTTAAAAAAAAAATATTATTAACTGTCCAACTTTTGCAATAGTTCCTAGTCAAAGTCTTTCTTCTCTGTTATAAAAAGAGCGTACTTCTAAGTTCTGTATGTTCATGTCTGTATTGGCAGCCACGAAATGGGCAGGAATGTTATCTCAATTAAACTAAAGAAAGCTTGAATAGCTAAAAAATATAATCTATAATTGTTATCGAAATGGCTCGTGTAAAAATTAGGACGGCGTAATGCATGAAAAGACAAATCTGAAGTTATTTCTGTCGTGATTTCACAGCTCCAAACATTTGGACGTTGTAAGACGAAGAATGTTACATTTCAAATTTGGAATTTGGTGAAAGTGACAGCGAACCTACTGAGATTTTCATAGATTTTGATTGAATTGATTCGACTCTACATTATCTAACTAACATATTACGTTTAAGTGTTTTGTGTATGTTTGTATTCTTATCGTATTAAGTTATAACCACAATGGCCATTATTCAAAAACAGGAAAGAAACCATACTTAAATGGACATATGATGCGCAAATCCGTACAAATTATAGTCGTAAGGTGCGTTTCTAGTTACACTATATATAATTATTAATCCTATTATGTATTAGTTAGATAAGATTAGGGATATATTACATTAGGACAAGTATTCAATATATATTTATATAAATAACTAGCTGATCCTTACAAACGCTATTTAATTTGTAAGTAAGCTATTTAATTTTTTTTATTATTTAAATATACAAAAGTATGTAAAAATTGTTTCATAACTCTGTCCCGATCTGTGAGAAGAAAAAAATATACTAAACTTTAGCTTCCGCGGATCAAAGAATCTTTTATATAAATCTTTGACAGTTATCGTTCTGCGGTTGTTAAAAGTTTTTATAGTGAGTTATAAAAATACAACTTTGTAGTTAAATAGTATAAGATTAATTATATCTTTTTCATTTAAAGAAAAGGAAATTTCATAAAACGTAACGCACGTTTTTATAATACCCATCTGCAGGATTCGAACGGGTTTAAATAGCAAATTTGTATGAAAATATTAGATTTGTAGAAGTTTTTAGATTAATAAAAGTTAATATTTTTTTTAAATAATAAATAATCAGTTTTCTAACGGTTAGGCTATCTTAGAATGAATACTGTGACATTCTTTATTTAAAATTCTATGCTTTTGATAATTGACATTGTAAACTTATTCATTTTCAATTCTATTTTCAACCAGGTTCAGTCAAGTAACGCAAAGTTAGTGACGTTAGATTAATGCTATCAAAGTGAAAACAATTTTCCACACAAAATTTTCCACACAGCAACTCGAAACTAGTAGTTTCGAGTTGCTGTCAGCAGTTCAACTAATGCTTCTATCGAACATTAACTTTTGATGGTGTTTACACGTGGGCACGCCACGATTTATTACTAAATCAACTTTGGCCTTTAAAGGCCAGTTTATCAAAAAATCTGCTTTTTTTATTTCACATTTAATCATATTGTAATTTGCTGATTTCAGTTAATAAATGTGTTGGTTTTTTTCACTATGTAAGTTTTAACTAATCGATAGACAGATAAAATTAAGACTATTTAAACACAAAACGGAAAGAAATATGTATATCTAAAAAAATGAATTTTATCGTTCGTTCATCGTTTAAGATGGGTCATATGTGTGTACTTTTAACGCGAATCCCGGTAAGTTTCCCTGGATATATTTATTATATCCAAGTCGATCACAATCGTTTGTTAAAAATGTGTATTTTAAACGACTGTTAACATAGTCTAAACGATCCGTTAAAACGTCAATAAACCTAGACCAACCGAATATATTGATTTCACGCTTTATTATTCCCTCCGAAAAATTACGTTAGGAAATTCATTGGTCCATCAACCATGAAAACTTGACAGTTATGACAGTTGGTGGGAAATTTTCGCTCAAGATTTACCGTTTCCTGTTACTTTTAGATCAAAGATAAAATACGCTACTGTGCATTTGGTATAACTAACAAATACACTAAAATCGGTATATTAAGAGAATAATATCTATATTAGAGATTAAGTGTCAAGTTTTTTTTTCAATTTCCAAATGCCCTTGTCAGTAGGGTCAGGATAGAGATTGAAACTGACGTAAGAAAGTAGATCGCTCTAAAAATATGCCAATAAATAACATACATTATTTGTGTCTATTAAAGGATAAATCATAAGGTTCCACCTAATGGATTGTTTATAAAATGCAACGCCTAATTACTATTTTAAGAATTTTTGTCGAGCGTTAAAAGCCGACTGTTTCCTAATAATGTGTTCCATTTTTAGTATCAACAAACCAGTAATTTAGCTTTGATCTCGCCCACCCAATATATTACGGTGGCTTAGCGTCTATTGGGAATTCAGTTCCATAGAGCTCATCAAAAATTTATCGAATTTTGATTGTCTACACAAATCCGTGTGTGAATATCAAATATGATATCGTGAAAAGCAATTAAGTACGATTATCATTTAATTATCGATATTTTAATATATATAAATGAGAGCTAAGGTTCAGTATCTGTTAACATGGATACCATTTTGGCATAGACACAACATCGTTCATGAAATAACACTTAATTTAATATTAATTGGACAGCCTTTGTTGTGACATTAATTCAAAGTTGTGCGAAGGTTGAGTGCTAAATGGTGATAAGAAAAATATTTAAAAATGTAATACAAGCAAGTAGTTTTCTTGGACACTTGATTAAGTAATATTTAAACTAGACTTTAATCACTTACTGACTTATAAGTCCTAAGTTAAGCTAAATTATAATATTCCAAGAGTGAATAAAAATAAGTATACTGATAAAAAAGGCTATGTGATAGCAAAATAATATAAATCCATAAAACTGCCGCAAAAAAGTATGTCAAATATTATGTTAAAGTAGTTTCTAACAAATAAAAGTTTGGTGGAGACTTGATAGTAATTGTTGTTTTTGTCATCCTCAAGACACAACCATCTTACTTTGTTTACACCTGTCTATAGAATTTGACTAACGTACGTTATTTTGTTTGCAGTCATCCCGCGAAACCCGGCGGCCGGTGTCAGCAAGTGGGGCAACAGTCCCTGGGGACCGATATGAGGAGAGGATACCACATGGAGCACCATCATCACCTGGTGCTGTGGCTGCACAGAGGCGAGTGGCAGCCGCGTGCCTCGCCAGCAGACGCCTTCTCGAAGAAATCTTAGCTAAACCTGGTAAGATTGGAACCTTACCTAATGCGGCAGGCTTGTCGAACCGGTGCTTTTTTATAGATGGGGGGCAAACGAGCAGGGAGTGGCTGGGAGCTCGTGAGTGCGTTGCCGGCATTTTAGGGAGTAGTACGCTATTTTCGTATTGTACCCTAACTCGTGTTTGATTATTGAAAAACAGGTTTACGATAAAATCGTGTTTTCAACCGTTATATTTAATTGAATCCGAAATTCTATTTGTGTCTACACGTAACAAGAGACAATACATTTTTCTACGTATTCGAGATTCGATTGGAGAAACACAAAGCACTGAAGTTACAAATTTTATTTGTCAAAACTGAATTCGCCTGAAGGATCCATCGTGTAATTAAAGAGTACAGCTAATTAATTTTGCCCTCTCGTGCTCGTTACCGTCGAGGGTTTGCCCTGATTTTACTTAACGATAATTAAACAAATTCTGACGATTATTCTTAAACATTTATTTTTACAAACATATTTAGAAGCGTATTATTAATTAAGGACGTGGAGAGGACGTTTTCTAGCCCGGTAATATACCAATTTATTTCTTATAACATTACCCTAGTAAGTTTATCATTACAGTATTGATCATTAGAAATTTTTTATTGTTCTTAAGTGTTATGTTAACTTGGTCGGATTTAAGGGAAAAGGTTGTCTGACTATTCAGTAGTTATTTCTTATTTGAAAAAAGAGGATATCAATTTTTTCAAATTATTATTACTCATTCACTTAAATATCGTCAGTAATTATAAAAACACACAACTGTCCTCGTAGAATCCTCCATTGCGTTAGTGCTTTTAACAAGGTTTCTATAATAAAACAATCCTTACTTAAAAAATATATCTGTAATACTCTTTAAATTAATATTGTTGAAGAAGTTAGATTGTCATTTTTAACGGTTATGAAGACATAAATGTCCCGTTAAAGTTTTTAATTAAAACAATAATGTCTACGTTCTTAATGGAAAATTTTCCATTTGAGGATGTACTGTAACACTATTTGCAACTAGGGATTTAGCTATTCTAGCTAAAATTCAAATTAGAAATGAATTCGTGCACATTTAATCAACAATATTCGAACATGATCTCATATCTTTAATTAAAATATTTAATGCCAGCTAATTTGTCAAAACACCCGAAAAACGAAGAACGGGGAAATATTTATAACACGCAACACTATAAACTTAATTATATTAAGCGCTTCAAAAGTTTTATCCGAGACCATTCAGAGAATCTTCCAATCTCGCTGTTTAAGCAAACTAAATGTTTGAAAAACCACTGTCTCAGTTGATTAAAACATTAAATTAATTACGTGGCCACCCCATCTTGTCTTGTCTTGGGAAATCAAGCCTTTTGTAAGTCTTTATACGATGTTACGTACTAGTACGATTAGGAATTATTGTTGAAATATTAAACTAAGGTTTAATTTTCCTTCACCAAAGAAATACAATTTTTTACTCCCTATTTTTTAATAATGATATTTACTTCACTGATCTACTTTTAACGGTCGTTAACTCATACGTCTTTAAACACTTACAATTACTTAGTCATTTTACACAAGCAATAATTTATATATAGACTATAAATATTTATTTGTGAAAGTATAAGATCAGCAACCAAGTGTATCCAGCCATACATTTTATTGAAAAATTATAGAATAGACGTTGAATTTTTCAAATATTTATCGAAGACTGTTGGCCTACTTAAATATCAACTAAGTCTGGTACTTGATAACATTTCTCGAGCTAGATCCCGTCTTAACCTAAGACTAAATTGTTGGATCGGACGCTTGTTTGCATATGCGTAATAGAGATAGTCTGCATTTAAGTTAGAGATCGTTAAAGCTTTTCTCCCGAATATCTTAATATTACTTCGGAATTTATTTTTCATACGTAGTATACGTAAAATACCAATAATATAAAATATAATAAAATTACCTTTACTCATGAGACTCATGAGACATAGTCTTCTTGTTTTTGTAAGCTTGATTCGCTTTATGAAGCTAGAGCTATTTTAACAAAATTTGAAATTATTTTTTCGATACCTCAAATAAACACACATATATTGATTTCTTTGACCCAAAATGTTGTTTACCTTAGAATTTATAGGATAAGACCCGTGAGGCCTGACTTGGGTCGGGACTGCTTTATTAGGCCTCAGGTTCTGTTATTGCCTCGGTAAATCACTTATATTATTGATTTCTTATTTTTATATATAAGCCAGATTACTTAATCGATTTCAATCGTGATTTTTTAAATAAATGTACAGCTGAAACTTTGTCAAATACTTCGAATTACGAATTTCCAAAAGTTTTTCTCATAGTTTTTTTCATAAAAATATTATAACCCTTATCGAGAAATAGTCTTATTATTCCGTTATATAGGCGAATAGAAATATTATATCTCTTCAAATGTATATGGCTTTGAAGAGCACGATATAAATTATATATATATATATATATATATATATATATATATATATATATATATATATATATATATATATATATATATATAGCATCTATAAGATGCTATACATCTTTGATACACTACAGGTATATAGATTTTAACTTATAATCCATGTGTGCCGTTCCAATGTTTCATCATTTTTGTATTAACGCTAACGTATGTAAAAATCTGGCTTTAAATGTGACATATAGAATAGAATGTCAACCATATCGAGTCAATTGTCAATTGAAAACTCACAGTAATTTGGCGTTAAGTAATGTGCATCCAAACTTCGAAGTGCACAGAACATGAACAATGCAGTCCCGTGACGAAGTAACATAAGAGTACTTCACAATGGTCTAGACTAGATCGTTACTTGGGATTAGTTCCTTTTAAGGCTTAGTAAGAAGTACAAACATCAGTGTTGGTTCGAACATCAAATTTAAACAGATAATTGTGATTCAGTAAATCAAATGAAACAACGACAAGCTCACGAATATTTACAATCGTGACTTCCTTATTACGTTTTAGTCAAGCTTTAAGAAACTTGAAAATATAGCCAGAATTCTATTGGCCATATCGACTAGTGAGACGACGGAACATACCTACTGATAAATATTAGCAAGTGATTCATGAAGGTCATCTCTAACTGCCGTCAAACTCACACTATCTTTATTCAAGTAGGCCTTTATAAATGACACTTGAATCTACCGAGAAAAACGGTCAAGATATTCCATAACTCAATAACTCATTAATTCTCTAGGTCGACTGTCTTAAGTTAATTTATTTACTATTGTAAATCCTATATAGATCATAGATAGTATGAAGATCCTATATAGATCCTAGATTACCTTCCCAATAAAAAAATCAAGATACTGCGGCTCAATCCAATTGTGTTATAAAACTAGGTAGCAAATTACATATCGCATTTAAATTATGAGCATGCTATGCTGTCTGTTTTCCATCACGTCGTTCAACAGACACCAATAACTCAAAATACGCCTTCAACATACGTATGTTTAAGGCGTATTCTGTAGACGTCTACAATACTTTTTAATATGTTTTCTTTCTTTCGTCCTTCGTGTATTTGGAAGGGACCGCTCATTAGTGATAAGCCTAGTACTAGTACTAACATATATTAACATCATCTACTTCTACTGTTAAGTGCAATCAATTTTAAATAAATATATTTGCCTTTTAGTGTGATTTTGATGTATATCTTGACTTTTTTGATTAAAGTATAAGAATGTCTGTAATGCAGGTCATGAGAGGCCTATCGTTAAATAGATTTTGTTATTTTTTAAGTTAATTCAAGCAGATGTTAAAAAGCTTTTGCAGTAATGTTTCAAATATATTAAACGCTTTTGAGGTTGGCCAGGTTTAAATTCAATTTAATTGGATTAATGTTTTAAAGCTGTTGAGTTTTAGTCATTACCGTTGCGAAACTCGACTTTTTTTACTAAAAATAAACATTTATAAATGATTTATTAAATTAGATTACTTCATGTCAATGACATTATATCATTCTGTCAGCAGAATTACTTTCAGAATAAAAGATTTTCTGCAGTCTTATATATATATTTACAATCCTTCCTAACAAATATATTTCAGGATAATTTATACACCATAATAACATTACGGAACTTCTAAGTTTTACAAGAGTTTTGTATTCCAAATTTAAATAAAAATTTGAATATAGATTATAATAGTTTAACCTTTTCATTTTTTATATCATAAAATTTGTTGCAGGTACTCCCCCAACTGTAGTCTTACCACCTGGAGGTGGTTACTGGGCGGATGGCGTTGATGAAAATCCTTCAGATGAAGACAACGAGCCGCGTCCCCAACCTGGAACACCACAGCAGGTGTCCAGACGACCCAACATAGACACTGACGACACTGCCAAGTACTACAGGCGGTTCTTTCTAGGAAAGGTAAGCAAAAATTAATGTACGCACAAAAATATGATACCTTTTTAAAGTTGTATATATTAGTTGCCCGGAAGAATACCACTTTTCGCTTTAAGCGATAAAAAATTGTATTGTATTGTTTCAAAATATTAATACCAACCATTTATGAGAGTGTACTTTGCCGAATCTGTTACTGTTACTGATACTGGCCGTGTCTATTGAGTCAATGATGACATTTTCTCTCACATACACTTCACACACACAAAGCTTTAATTACGCACAATTGACATTTTCGCGCGCCGCGCAGTCTGAATGGAATTTTTCGTTAATTATTTTCAATACGCCGATACTTGATCACGCTCCCCTTGACATAAAATGAAAGTACAATGTCGATGTCCTTTATGCCATGACCTTCCAGATTCTTTTCCGCAATAACAAGAAAAACTGGTCGTGATGATTTTATATGAATCATGCTTTATTGCATTGCTGTTTATTCAAATTTATCATGTTAAAGTTAACTAAGATTTAATATGATAAATAATACTAAAGTCTTATTATACGCTAGACGCTATTGCATACTTATAGCTTGCTTTACGAATACCATACTTTGTATAAATTTCCAAATTCGAATCTAGATTCTCTGTTCGACAGTAGACAGTAGTTCGACATCCGGCGTAGTGACCTTCCGCCAACATGGGCGTCATACTAAAACATGTTCCATATTTAAAAATCCAAATCTGAATTTTTAAATATGGAACACATTTAAAAATACATATGAACGTTTAACGCTATTAGTTAAGATCTACATTTGACAAGCTATTACCAACTATTACCCACACGTGTGAACCTTCCCATACCCACGCTCTATACGCTTACTTTTTCTTTTTATCTTTGTAGCTTCGTAATTATGGCTATAGAGTTATAGATTTTCACACGTTGGCCAAATTCAATGTCAACATGTTTGTAATCGGTTGGCAAATGTAATCTTTATCTTAAGGTCGATCTAGTTTGAATATAAACTAGACAGATTGAAATACAATCAAAAAAATAAAGTCTTTTTTCGCGCTGCTCAAATATAAGTATAGTTAATTTGGCAAAAAGCATACATAATGGAATTTAAGAAGTTTTTAGTGACGTAAAATAATTAATGAATCCTATTATATTTAATCGTAAGCAAAGTAATGAAAATGAAATAAAAATTAAACTTAATCATTCTTAATTAAAGTACCGTGATGTTAGGAGTCGTAACGAAAATTCTCTAACGACAGTGGGAAAAATAGTCTGCCTTCACGCGGAACCGTCTAGCTTCACGCTTAGTGAGCCTGGCGGGTTGTGGATCAAGTAGGGTTGGCACATGTTATTAGTTACATCGTGTTTGCGGCTTTAAATTACAATAACCCATTTCCTTTAAAACCATCTTTTATATGCCCTTACTTGATATATTTGTGAGAATATTGTAAATATTTAGTGTTATTTGTGTGCAATATATAACGGAATATGTATTATATGTTGATTTCAAACAGTTGCATTTACACAAAAGGTCGATAAACGTAAAGTTATAATCAATTTTTAATAAGCGCCTTACAGTTAAAGTGAATGGCTATTAAAATTTGGTTGTAATATTTTAAATTGGTTGTAATTTAGATATTGACAACCCTATTTGTAGATGAAGCCGATTACGGAATTATGCCGCAATTTGATATCGGCCGTGTGTGCTCGGCTTTATCGTGCGTAATCTTCTAGCACGATTACCACAGGATTACGCACGTCTTCTGCAATAAATTAAATTTAGTTTATTAAATTTACATTCAATTTGTAATATTACATTTGATGTTCGAAAACAACAGTTCAATTGTCGATAAAAAAAACAAAGGGTTTCTTTGCTAAATAGGAAATATTGTTTCAGTATAAAATAGGAAATACTTTTCTGTTATACTTTAGTGACATGAAGAAAAAGCGAACCCTTCGGACAATCAAAAGGCATATACATGAGTCTGTTTTACAACTAAAATAGTGTTTTATGATAGATGTAAGTACCATAAACAAATTAAACTAAAAAATAAAACGCGCCAAATTGAAATCTATGCTTGTTAGCAATAAATTGAGGTAAACAAATCCGCATCGTTAGCTGTAATGCCACCATTACTGTAATTCCATTCGAGTAATACCTAACTCTACGCGTCAACCCTCCGCTATCGGCTTATATCGCATTTATCTAGTCTAACCCTTGTGATGCGTCACCGTAACCTATTGAACTCGGTAATATTTTACGGAATTCATTTGTACGCTGTACTAAACTGACAATATTACAAAGGAACAATTCGCTATTGATTACCGCTAAGAAACGTTTTCAGATTGTCGACGAAAATATTTATTTATTTTACACTTTATCGCACTTAAACACTAGAAGCAAATGACGTTAACAGATGTTAGTACATATAAGAGCAACGGGCGGCCTTATCGCTAACAAGCGATCTCTTCCAGACAAAATAATGATGAATAGGAAACCATTTTAAAAAGTTAACTCAATACGTGTGTGTAATCTATACTTACTATTCTTTTCTGTCTTCCCTTACCCTTCTGTCTACTTTGACTTCTCTTAGTGCTTGCAGTTTTGTATAGCGCAGCCTAGCTTGTAAGTTCTTTAATAATTATTACATGTGTATACGTAGTATTTTAATCACACGAGATATTTATTATAAATAAAATATTTAGATGTAGCAACATACATAACATTTTTACAAAGTGTGTACAGATTAATCGCTTATAAACTTCTGTTAATAACAAATGCGTAACAATTTTGCATTCTCAATACAGAAACAAAGACATATTAACAATTATATTCACATTATGTAAATACACAGATGAACTCTGTCGTCGGCAAACTTTAATTATGGCGTCTTGCAAAATTGCTAAAGTTATAACTCAATCATAATGGAACGTGTGAATTATGTTCTTGTTGAAACAAATTTACGTATCGTTAAGTAAGTTACGTTATAAATGCTAAGTCGGTTGAGTGACCCTTTAAATAAATGTAATATGAAACTAACGTTGGTACAGTTACGAACGCTGTAAAGCAAAGACAATGTTAATAATAAAATAAAAACACAAGGTTTTGGGTACTTACATTTTAAGCGCTATTCCCCACGCTAGGGAAACCCTGTGATGTGGGTGGCTTCTTGCAGGTCTTGGGTAATTGTGTATGTGTGGTTGTGTTTGTGTGTGTGAGTAATACTGAGTATATATACGCTGCAATTGCGTATTGCCACTTTTCAGACTCAGAACGACGTCATCACATGCAATGTTTCTTTTGTGGCAAAACATAAGCCTTCTAGCGAATAATTTTTTTTATCTGGACAGCTTAACCACCTCTGTCCCTAACCGCTTCAATAAGTTTTTCAATTTAGAAAGTACCTTAATAAGTAAAGGTTTATGAAATCGTGAGAAAAGCTAAATAATTCTATTGCTTCAAGACAAATGATCGGAGGCAAGTAATTTAAATCTGTGACGAAGACAGATGCCGCACAAAAGGCAGTGAAATAAGCGAATGCCTTTCATAACGTGAAATTGGTTTGAGGACAATTCCCTCCAAGAGAAACGATTTCAAATCACCATCGTTTAAAATCGTTGAAGGTGTTTTTCGACTTTATTGGGTATACATATAAAAATGTAGGTGTAATGTATATTTGTGCATAAAACAACATACTAAATGTACACGTGTGTATACCTTCTAAATTATCCTCTTATTTTGAATTTAGTTAAAAGTATTTTTAAGAATAATTGTATTATATAGCTTTCCAAAGCCTTAATTTAATAAAGGTATTTTTCTAATATAAAAAAAAGATAGCATATCTGATCGATTTCATACATTAACGATATACGGCATCTTAAAGATTGTCATTGATGGAAAGTTTACTTCCCAAAAGAATCCCGAATCAATGACATGATCCATCAAGCAGTAAAAGGGAACATTAACCTCACGTCCGTACAATTACGGTCCTCAGCTTTCAATTTACGTCTTGAGCTATGAAAAAGGACAACCAATGAAGGGATTTCATCTCAGACCGCTAATGATAATGTTACGTAATGGCACTCGTAAAATACATTTTTATCGCATTCATCCGTTTCAAATTGAGTACTGAATAACATTCGAAATTCAACTGTACTAATTGCAATATTGTTAATACGAGGGTAAATTTGAATTTCAAATAGTTGCCAATAGTTTTAATATAAGTTAATAGGTTTAGTTCGAAATTTAAATTAATTTGGTTTTTGTATACAAGTTCTAAAATAGAACGAGATTCGACATTCAAATCGTCTGTACCCTAGATTAATTATATTTTATGCCAGAACCAATTTGAATATTATTCGATTTTCAAATTATTTTTAGTTATTATCTATATTCTTTTTTCTCTATATATATATATATATACACTCTCTCATTTTCAGTTTTATTTGTAATATTGTAATAAAAAAAGGAATTGCACTATTTATAAAATAAAATATATAGCCTTTAAATGTAAATTTCATTCACACACAGAATATACAATAGAACCATTTCTCTTGGTATCTTTGACATTTACTAATGAATTGTGCTTTCTTTAATTGGAAAAGTACTAATGACTTCCTGGCAGAAGATACTTCGATTACAAACGGAAACAGTAACCATCGAGACACAATCGATTTATTAAATCGATCACGTCTTATACTTATTCATTGTTATCTATTTATGATCATCCGTCTTTAACGCAATAGAGACATAGATTATTCTGGTTAAATATTGAGTAGAAAAAATCGAATAATTGCTCATGTTCGGAATTTAAAAAACCGAAGCTCAGACCTGTCGAAAACGGAATAAATGTATAATGTTTGTTACCATGGTTACCATTTTTAGAATAGTAAACACTGTTAATGTCAGACACAGAATGTACAGAATAAAAACTGCTAATGTTCTAAATTTAAAAATCGAAGCTCGAACGTGTCGAAAACGCAATAAACGTTTGTTGCCATGGTTACCATTCTTATAAGAACAAACACTATTTATGTCAGACACAGAATGTACCAGAAAATATAGAATAGTAAAGGCTAATTTTCTAAATTTAAAGAAACGAAGCTCCCACGTGTCGAATACGGAATAAACGTAAAATGTTTGTTACCATGGTTACTTTTTTTACAAATGTTATTTACTCAGTGAACAAACTCAGGAGTACGCTCAATACATAGAATACTGACTAAAACCTGACCAAGTTTCCCAAACAATTCCATCGTTAATAATTTCTCAATAGCTCCCATGACAATCCTTTGTTCGCTTATCAATGTGACCCCCAAAATTAAAACAATTGCGAACCTTGTCCCCATAATAAACTATCATTAACGTCACATACAACTATTTTAGTCTTGAACACACATTTTTTATTAATACATAAAACTTCAGATAAACAGTGTTAATTTTTGCTGGAACACATTAATTATTTACAATCGTGTATTTTGACCGGTTCAAATATTAAGGTACTCTTTGATGAGTTTAATATCATTTAGCAGATAGAAGTTTATATTAACAGCAAGATTTCCGAATATATATTTTTTATATAAACAAAAATCCTCATTTGTAAAGTTTTGAAATAAAACACACTTTGTACTTTTAAATTGTTTAACAAGTGTCCTTCTAAATTACTGACAAAATGTTGAAACAGCGGATGTTGCAAGGTGATTTCGACTCCTGACAATTTGATAATAAAAAATATCCTAGTTTATTAAAATATAATTAATGTCATCAGCGACTTCCTATAGCAGCCTATATAAAAATAATCGTTTTTTATTTGCAATAAGAGGGTACATGGATTTTATTATTTTTGCTAATTAAGTAATATACTACAATGCATACACAATACCAATACTATAAACCATTTATATTTGATCGGTAATTTGAAACTAATTTATAAACAATGTGCCATGGAAATCTAACCTGACCTATAAGATTGTTGATCAACAGTTTTTAAATATCGGATTGAAACCAGGTTATGAATTAGGTAATTAAAAATGGGATTTTAATGCAATAAAAATGATGCAATTTAATACTAGGCACTGAGGTGCGATAGGTCAATCATTGGATGACAACTACATGTTAGCAAATGACATCAGCGCTTAGGTAATTCTGATTCACGCACGTAGATTGCTTCTCCGTTTGTTTACCGTCTTCAAATAGTTAAATCTCTATTTATATATTTGACACAATCGTAAGCTCGTTTTTGATATTACATTACTGTACACATTTTATACACAAAGTTTTTGAAAATTTCGTTTTTTTACCAGCAACAAAACGAAAATAAAACTAAAAGAACAGACAAGGCGTATGTGCGAAATCGGGAATTTTAGTAAATATAAGGGAAGGAAAAGAGACGGGGGTGAATAGGAAAACGAAGGGGACGATAGGCTCCGGGAATCTCACTGCTAAACACGCTTACATAAGCATACAGTCTGAAGCCCTAAGGGAACATGGTATGCCCATTTAGCAGAATTGTTTATACATAACAAAGTATAACAATTCAATAATAGAGTAATCTTTGCATAAGTCACTTGTCGTAATTCATGGCTTTCCTGATTCAAACTTTGCCGTAGTTGAAACCAATAATTATTAAGATTTTCTAGTTAACTAATCAATCGAATGACTGGGTTATTTTCACAAATAAACTATTAAACATGTGATTAAGAACATAAAAGCACCTAACGAAACGTCACCAAAGAGTTAGAGCACTTTAAGTTCAAATGGGATTTGAAGGCAATTTACTATAAATCTGACGGGAGAATTGAAAGAGCCGGCCCGAGGTTGCCACCCTTGGGTAAATATTACAAAATAGGCTTTTAAGTGCTTAGTGTCGTTTTAAATTTTCATAGAAGTCACAGATTCCTATAATGGCTTTATAGAGAAGAGTGATTTTGTAGTGGCAGTAATGGGGAAAACAATGACTTGTAAATATTTTATTATATTATGTAAACGTATACGTTAACGTTTGTGAATGATTAAAGCAATGAATGTTAATATTATGGGAATCGGTAAGATAGGAAAGGTTTTTTTTTCAAAATTACTTGTTTTGATAAGTGTTAACATTTTAAGAAAACTATACATATTCTATGTATAGCTTTATTGATCGTTTTTCGTCCTTGTTTTTGTTGTCTAAGCTTTTGTGTCGCATTGTTACAATATGTTCGTGTAAATCGATGTTCCCTATTGTTTAAATGATAAAATAAAACTTAAGAGTATTTTGCATATGAATTACTAAATAAAAATACTAAATTTAATATTTTAAAATACGCTGAGCTCCGTCGATTTCTGACATTGAATATATAGGTACGGAATTGAAATTTCTTTAATATACAATTTAGTAAAATAAATAATGCCACTTTGAACAAATCCTGAATTTAAAATCGATCATGATTTCTTATAATAAAAAAATAAACGTAGTTATCAAATTAGACATATATAATAATACATAGTAGATTAATTAATTCAGGTTGCTTCCTGTGGTTTTCCTTCAAACAATATTTACAGGAAATTGAAACTGTTTATCGACATAATTATTTGACCTCTAAGTACCCATACTTCTATATAATAATAGTAAACATTCAGGAATTTATATAGACATATCTATATATATTCAATAAAATAATACAGACTAAAATTACAGTTACGTTTTTAAAATGAGCTAAAGAACAGTTCAACAAATAATGTAGCAATATGGCAAAGAATTAAATATGAAAGCAAGCAAAAAAAGTGTTCGTTTTTGTCTATGGTATAATTTACAATGAACAAGTGACTCGTCTATTAATATGAAATATTTGGGATGTATTTTTCGCATTGTGTAATGGTTGATTCTCTTTAAAATTGAAAGGAGTAGGATAGTTCCTTGCCAGTTGTTCTCATTCTTCTTTCCCCCTTGATTTGGGAATTAGCATTAAATATGAACTAAGACGATTCAGTGTACGAAAGTTACTACCGTCTCTTTTAACTAATCCGCTTAATTTCTAGACGCTTTCCAAGAAAGTTTCATCCTGCTAATAATAATCTATATTTCCAGGAACACATCAACTTGGTCGGGTTTGACACAAGCCTGGGTCCAGTAGTGATGTCCCTAAAAAACGAACACATGGCTGGTCAGGATCACACCAGGATTCTTCTACGATTGCGTACCGAAACAATGCATGGACTTATACCCATAACAAGTAAGTATATTTTATGAAACTTTAAACTGAAGTCTTTTTGTATTGTTATCCCATTTTTTAAAGTCAGGCTTAATTGGAAATCGGATAATCATATTTTTAAATAACAGTTAACCATTACATATTATATTTTACCTAGATGCTGGGAACCTACCACCACCGCTTAAAATGGCGAAAATGCTGAACGAACAGGTGAATGTGGATAGCTTCACAGCTGTCATGAGTCTGAATGCATCATCCATGATAGCGGCATATGATGAACATGTGTTGGTTAACACTTTTAAGTTTGGCGTGTTATACCAAAAGTATGGACAGACGACCGAAGAGGATCTATTTGGGAATAATGAGACATCGCCGATGTTTGATGAGTTTTTGGATATGCTGGGACAACGGATTAAGTTGAAGGATCATAAAGGTTTGTTTATTATTGGTGTTAGTTTAAATCCTACACGGGTTTATAATTGTATAATTGTTTTCCATTTTAAATATACAGAGTAAAAAATCAACATCCAAAGCATTATTGAAAAAAATAACAAAAAGTTTAAAAAAAAATTGACTCTTATATTTAGCTAGTGCCAGTTCCCAAATCGAGGGCGTAGAGCAAACAAGAAGAAATGGCAGAAAAAAAAACCGCCGCTCCTTGAAAATTGAATGTAAAGATAATCTTTAAAAAAAAGTAATTTTAATCATTTGCCATATATTAAGGACGTGATAGTCGCCGATTTTTTGATAGTTTGAATTACTAAAATGTTTTCAGTTTTAAAAACTTAATCATTATTTTTTCCCATTTTTCCTTTTAATTTACTCTGTGTTGTAACGTTGAAAGTAAAAAGACAAAATTAATATGTTACATGACACCATTTAAAAAAAATCTAAATCGAAACGATTAATTGTCTAACAAAATTGTATATAAACATGCATAAACAAACCGTAGCACTGTTTCCACGCCCGCAGAGATCGTTGTTAACGTTCTGAAAAAGAAATGTATTTAACAAAACTAAAATAATAACTTTAGAAACACTGCCATTAAAAATGGCATACGTTAATCAATTGTCTCTTTACGTAACATGTTCTTTCAGGATACAGAGGCGGTCTAGACATTATGAACGGGCACACAGGCACAGAGGCGGTCTTCGAGAGGTTTTACGATCGCGAGATCATGTTTCACGTTGCACCACTATTGCCACACACCGCGGGCGACGCGCAACAACTACAAAGGAAACGTCATGTTGGAAACGACATTGTCGCTATTGTATTTCAGGTTTGTTGAATTATTTATAGGGAACACCGTTTCAATAAAGTCGCCTGTAAAAAATATACTAGCATATGATGTACAGAGTGCGATAGGACTCTATAGATTTTATAAAGGTTATCTGTAATTGAGTCGACGTGGAGGTTACATTAAACTGGATAGAAACTTATAAATTAATATTTTTTTTGTATATTAATTGGTAATATACATTGTTAAATGTAATTTCCAGGAAAAATCAACCCCGTTCACACCTGACATGATCGCTTCGCACTTCTTGCACGCATTCATTGTGGTCACGCCCATCGAAGTTGAAGGGGAGACCAGGTATGTTAATGATTATTTGTTTTTTTTAAAGCGAAAGCGGTGCTTGTCTTTATTTATTCCTAGTCAATTTATCCTAAGTACAAACAAAACAAAATTTTATCAAAATGTCATAGACTGCACACAAAGTCGTATTTTTGGCCAAACCGACTTGGAAGGAAAGAAAAAATTGATTTATATTGAATGGTTATATTAATTACATTCATACTAATAAAATTATATCCTAATAATATTTACTATTTAAGATTTGTTTGTAGTCTGTGTTGCAAGTTAAGTCAAACAAATACATATGAAAAGTTTAAAAAACATGCATTTCATTGTATTGATGTAGTAGATCTAGATTTAAGATATTTTTTGACGTACACAAGTATCTATATAATATGATGTTGGTTCCAGGTACAAAGTGGGCGTCACAGCTCGTGGGGACGTACCATTCTTCGGGCCGACTCTCCCGCAGCCCTCAGTTTTTCGCAAAGGACGTGAATTCAAAGACTTCCTCCTCACCAAGTTGATAAACGCTGAGAACGCTTGCTACAAAGCGAAGAAATTCGCCGAACTTGAACAACGCACTCGTATGTCCTTACTCCAGTCGTTGGCTGAAAAGTTGATAGATAAGACTGTTAAGTTCCTTGGTACGGGGGCGCGATGTGATATAGGAGCGGTTTCACCACAGCCTGAAGGTACGCCGAAACAAGACGGACCGGCCACTAAGATATTTGATACAGTTCGGAAAGTCATATATAATTCGAAAATGAGGTACGTTATTTTCACTTATAAAAATTGGCAAAAATAACTGTTTCTATTAGACAACATGACATGCATGACTAGCTAGACCAGTTAGATCCATTGATGCAAACCATCAGTAATAAAAAAACTAAGTGTTGATAATATACAATTTTACGTCATCTAGTATGTTGATATAGTAAACTTGTTCAGTAAAATCTATCAACAGATGGCGCTGTTTTACGTTGTATAAATTCTTAATTGAATTTGGTTTTATTTTCAGATCACCTAGTGTAGACACGAATCTATCCAGCGACAGCAATAAAAATAACGCGTGCAAGAGAGTTCTAGCGCACGACATACCAACACCAAATGTAAGTTTACATACATTATCCACTATATAAGAATAACTAACAATGTTAACAGATTAGATTTTTGCTGCTTAACTGCATTATTTAACATAAATGAAACAGTTAAAATATACTGTTGACAATAAAACATACAATGGAATTGTATATGTAATCATGTCAAGGCTATTTTCTCTAAGCTAGGCTTCAAAACCCTGGTAAGTTAGTATAAATAGTCTGTAAGAAGTGTTATTAGTTTAGTTAAACTTACTTCAGGCTAACCTTTAGGAAACCAATTAATCTTATTTTTTTTATAGAGCGGTCGATCAAAGACCTCGATACCATCCTCATCAGCCAGTGCAGTGTCTGTCCGGTCGGCTGGCGGTTCCGGTTCCGGTGAGTCCAGTCCAGATGTGACGTCCAGGGCGGCTGCGCCGCGCCCACCACTGCACGATCACAGCGACGACTCCAGCCTGAACTCTGTCGATCTTGATCCGCTTGGTTAGTATACAAATGGACTTAGCAAGTAGTCTAGGACTTTTAATAACACGTAACTAGTTATGTAGTTTAACATTGTTTCATAAATTCTTAATCAAATTTACTATATTGAAATCGAATATATATCTATTTAGTATATTCCAACATACATTATTATTGGAATAAATATTCAAAATAAATAACAGTGGTGCCCGGAGATAATGAACATCGAATTGGAAAGGGACAAACGGTTTTCGTAGAGCGTTATCTCTGTCTCGCGTGAATCAAAACGAAATGGTTACATTCAAACGCTAAGTCATAATGATGAACAGAGCTGTATTAATATTCGATAAAACCATAATATTTACCTCCGGGTACTTCTCATATCAAAATATTATAATATAAAATATATTTATATACATACAAGTCATATTATCAGTAGTAGATACTTTATGTAATTCTTTTTGTAATTAGATGACAAGGACTGGTTCAGTTATGGTAAAAATGTAACAGGTTAGTTCCTGTTCATACAATTCTACACCGGCACCCGTTAACTAGTATTGTACAGGTATTTTAAAGAAATTCCTCACACCCCATCTAGTGGCAGTTTAAACTGATGGAACTTCCTTGAAATTATCTGTATAAATAGCTGCACATTAGGTAGACTGTCGTAGTTAGATGAACGTGTAGATATCTGTGTTTTATAATCTTCTATTGATACAGAAGAATATCGCAGTGTTGACTACTGTGTGAGGGCGACTGTAGTATATTATTTGGTGTCAATGTCTTTAATAGCAACATATTAAAAATTGGGCGTAAATGATTAATTTATCCGTTACATTGCAGGTGGCGTTTACGTAGACAGCGACACAGGTCTAGAATCTATGTCATCAGCTGAAGCAGGTGCAGCCAACAACAGAGATGCCTTGGTGCCTCCGAGGGACGCAGATCAATTACGACAGGAGGTGTGCCGGCTGAAGAACGACAAACTGGATCTTTTGAAACAGAATATTGTGAGTTATCCTTATGTTTTGACTTTACAACCACGAAAACCACTCGATACTTCAGTAGTTAAGGTTAATTGGTGATTATCAGTAAAGAGAAATTATTGGTTCGCGGACGATCCTACTGATTACAGCTACGAGCTCATAGATGTCGCTACAATCTATAATGTAAATGTATTTGGTTGTTTAGCTCTCGGTTGTTTAGTAAGGTACTGCCGTTGATAGGAGCACTGTCCCAAAAGATACAATATATGATATCTCTGCGCATGTAAATTTAATGTCTTGCTAGACCAACTCGGTTTAAACCCATACTAAATAATTAAAATAATCTAACACTGGCCAAGTGCAACATAGAACTTCTCAAAGGTTATTGTTGTCCGTAGTAGAATGAAATGTACGATTAATTCTGTTGGTAGAAAAGAAAGATCATCGTTTTTGAATCTGTTGCAATAGTTAAAACGGATGATTACTGAATAAGGTGTTCGTAAGTTACAAGAAAAAATTATGTGATAAGGATAGTTTATGGCTAATATAAATTTAGGAAGTGTTTCACTTCTTTTATCTTATCAAGCTATATATAACACATAACATGGAGTAATATTTTTTCTTAGTAATATGTTTTTTCCAGACATGGCAAAACGAGATTAAATCATTGCGCGAACGAGTGATGACTCTGCAGGCCGAGTTAGCTTCGGTGGGCAAAGAGAGGAGACGAGAAGCCACAATCATACCCAACACTACTCATGATTCCACCGCTTAAATTATAAGCACATAGCTAAATTTAGTCTAGTTTCAACATTGTACAGCGCCATCTGTTTATGTAACTGACTAAACTTGTCTGCTTGTTATTTTTTTGGAGTTTTTTTGTTTGTTTTTGAAATATTCGCGACCGTTAGTGATTATATAATAGTTAGTAGAGGTTAATTACTGAGAATTAGTTCGATTTTTCAGACTCCATAATGTCGCGAATATTTGATAACATACAATACGAAATCAATCACCGATTCTTTAACGAATTTTATCGTAGAAATCTCAACGGAATAAATGATTTGATTGTTAGTGAATTAGATTTCTGTGAAATTACGCTAACCCGGCCTAATTATAGTGAAATAGTGCAATATATATTATACTATTGTAGCAAATTATATACTACAGTATATTTTTCCAATATTTTTTTTATACAACTGACAGTTAAATATCTCACATAAAGACGTAATAAGTGTTAATTCAAACAATATGCTTTTCATTTACAAACGAAATTGTCTGGGTAAAATGATTAAATCTGGGTAAATAATACCCAAACAATATAACTTTCTTACGAAATGGTTTCAAGTCATTTGAATGTTTCACTAATTTCGGATAACGAAAATATTTTCCGCTTGTAGCTAGACTATTAGATAATAGTTTTTCTATTTGATTTTTAGTACTTGAAGTGCGATTTTAGAAAATAATTATTGTTATTAAAACTGGTACCTACGAACGCCTTTCTTATAGCCATAGTTAATGAGGTTCGTTTGAACCATAGAGAAATCGATTAGAACACCTATTTTATATTAAATCCCAGTCTATTTGTGTAAATTGTGTGCAATTCTTGTGTTCTTAAAGAAATGTTTTGTACAAAAAAAAACATTTATAGAATAGATTTTCATATGTACGTATTTTCATTCAACATTAAAATTCCATTCGTATTTTGCATAAGTTAATTTAGCTCACCAGTATCAGCTGGCTTTGTAAATATAATTTAACTGCGACTATACTAAAAAAAACAGTATTTCTTAATTTATGCTTGACAGTTAAGTATCGTTTCGAATGTCTTTGAGTTTGATTATGTTTTGTTGATTATAATTAATATTTTATACCAAAGTTAACATTCCCAACTAAATAGCATAGTTGTTCCGTAGCACTTATGATAGAGATGAATCAGTATTCGTAATACATTTAGTGAGCACTAACATGTCTAAGTTTACATTTAGTTGTAAATGTAATCTTTTAGATTTTGTTCATCTGTTGATTATGATAAGTTTAATAAGAGCTACTGTTGATTCTTCTCTTAGACTTTAAACCAAATCAAGCGCGGAGCGTAAGAATATAGGTATAATTGTAAGAGATACTATTGAATTATATTAATAGTTATACAATTATATTGTTGTTTTATTATTTATTTATTTACATAGTGAATTGTATCAGCGAAGTCGAAAACTTTTTAAGAGTGATCACTGTTTTAGAAATGTCTGTATCAGCTTTAAATGCATGATTTTTCCTTTTTATTTATTTTATTATATTTATAAAATAAATCGAAACACGTATATAATACGTGTAGAACAGAAACATTACGAACCAGGGGGCATTGGTTAAAACAGTTATTTCTCTGTTTTAGACAGAAAGGTACATTAGGTTTGGTACAAAACCATTGCGCAGCCCTTAAATCGAGCATCATACACCGTAATCGATTGGCACGCGCAGATCTTTTGATGGGAGCGGATGTTGTAGACCTTTTTGCTTTTTTATTCGAAGCTAGTATTTAAGAGTTTCTTTTTGTCAGTGAGTCGACAATTTGGTAGCCTGTTTAAGAAATTATGTCAGGAAGAAAACACTGATTTACATATACATCATCAAGCATTTGAGGGTTGAGACAACTCATTCCCAAGATTTTTTATCGTTTGAATAGTCCTTTACACTGTAGTAGAACTCGCTCAAAAGTATTAATCTAATAATACACGATACTGATATCACAGGTAAACAATTAATTTTCTCATCAAACTGTCAAATAATTACCGGCGTTTAAGTATTTAAATACGCAAACTATTGGATATTTCATATATGTGTAATCACGCCCTCTAGTATTATTTATGGAAACCATTTGTATTTTTTTTTATTTTGCTTACAGTGTTAACGTGAGAGGGCGATATTATAAAGTGTAGGTTTGTTCTAAACAATATTTATTTCAATACAAAATTCTGAAAATAATATTTTAGAAACTTTGTGTTCTTCTTTAAATGTCATTACTAACTGTTAGCTATGTACACAACGTATAATAATTGGCGTTAGATATACACATTTAATTCTAGGCATAACGATTAAATAATTGATTTAAAATGAAAAACAAAAGGACTGTAAATAACATAACTCACTACTACTAAAGAGAAAATTAATAAGCTTATCACGACGATTAAATGATTTGAGTAGTATTCAAAGCTAGAAATGTGATATGTAGGCGCTATTAGTTCCGTATAGTTATTTATAGAAGGCGAGACTCACGTCGCGATCAATTCTCTAATGAGAAACTCGTCTTTGCTCAAACTTCGACAGTTTCTTGGTACAAGACTTCGATGGATCTGAATCATTTATAACAAAATTGGATCTACGCAGGTACAAAAGTGAACCTCATTATATAATTGATTGATTGAATGGGCGTAATTACTTAACTCTAGTGAGCTATGGTAAGCATTTTAAAAGTAAGGATTATATATATCGGCGCAACTACAACAATTAGTCTTAAATTAACTAGAATAATTAAGTTCAACATCATTCAATTGTCCTAAAATAAGTTTAAACACATAAGTTGAATACTTTACGTTTGTTACTCTGTGAAATGTCATCTTTGTTATTTCAATACGACGTCTTTGTAAACAAGTGCTAGATCACTATAAATAGGGTCGCATTGTAACCGCACGACACAGTCGCGCTCAGGCCGTTGTACGGAACGGACCTCTCTTCAAATAGTGAAATATAAGCCTTGGAAACTATCAGTGAAGTGTTTCTTTAAATAAGAGGTTATTATGACCGACTCAATCGTGATATTGGCATTGCTACCTACCTGCCTTTCAAAAATAACCCTACAGAGTAGTGAGGTTGGCGGTAGCCCTATAGAGGAAATCTATCTCTCTTCGTTATCAGAAGCGGGATCGAAAGCAGCTTTTAGCTCAAGCTACGTCCTCATCAACTCGACCAACTGATCAACTGGAAGAATCTAATATTCAGCAGCAACAGCCTGTGTTTGTTGCCAATTTAACATTTAAAACTGTGCAAAGATAAGGACTGCAAGTATATCCTCTACATGAAATGCAGTTGACACCCACATCGTGTGCTAGAATGGTGCCAGCATATCGTTCAAGCAAGTGACACGTACAAACTTGATGATTTCGTTGTACGTAGACAACATCTGCAACCTATTGAAAGGGTGTGCAAAAATGTGGATAGATAATTGGATGGTAACTTCCACAACTTGGCGTGAGTTACGGAAAAACTTTATCACCACGTTTTAACCTGAAAATAGATACTCTCGTGATATCGTCCTATTCAGAGAGCATATTTACGATGATACAAAAACCATCGCGGTGTTCTTGTCTCGTGCCTCGTGCCTCGTGTTCGTGTCTCGTGTTTATCTTGTGGCGAAAATCACTAAAGACAAACTGTTAGAAGAACATGCTATGAAAACTTTGATTGGGTGTTTGAATAATGGTGGCACACTATAAAGCTGAAGTCACCGCTCATAGACAATCACAGGGAAGGTCGTGAATGCCGGCTGTTATTATATCTTGAATACACAAAAATGCTCTAAAGTAATTTATTTGATACTAGCTTTCCGCCCGCGGCTTCGCCCACGTGTAATGTGGTTAAGTATATAGCGTTTTTTAATGATCTCGACAGGGCTTTCTTTCACGGGCTAAAATCTTGTTACAATTGGAATTCTATATAGCCTGTGTTACTCAGGGATGATGTAGCTTTACATGATCGGATGATTTAGGGAAATCGAGGGCAACTTTATGTGGATGAGCTGATGATGGAAGGTAAAACTCCTCAGCGGTTGAAAGAGTTGAAAGAGTTGAAAGAAAATTCTTACGATGTTATGAGTACGAAATACGTACTTGTGAGGTTATTACTTATTAGCTTGACCAAAAAATAAAAGGTGAACATCATTAACGTTAAGGACGTAGGTGGAAAAATGGATGCGGACAAACGATAAACGTCTCTTCACTCGTTTCCCTTTACTTGTTTGTATAGGTAGTGTTCACTCAAAATAATCATAGGGTAAAACGTTAATGAAAGTTTTGTACTGAATGGTAGTCACTACACAATGGAGCATCTTAATACCGCGATTGATATATTTGGCCTAAGTAGAAGTTCTTTAAAAAAAACCAAGACTCAACCTCGCATACTCACTCACACAGCAACACCATTGCACACACACACTAAAATGATCGTACTTCACATAGTTCCACTTGTTCATGTGTATATATATTTTTACTTATTTTTTTCTATTCGTGTTTTTTTTTATTCTTTTTTCTGATCTTAGATTCTATTTCCGGTTCTATATTTTAACCTTAATTTGGATTTATTTTTAATCTATTTTTATTGTGTAAACTGTTTTTGATAAGATGTATAGGTTTAAGAAATAAAAAATAAACTAAATCTAGGTTGATGACGAATTTTATCAACGCCATCTATCGAGCACATTGTTCAACACTTCAACC
Source organism: Leptophobia aripa (assembly GCA_951799465.1). Lineage (NCBI taxonomy): Eukaryota > Metazoa > Arthropoda > Insecta > Lepidoptera > Pieridae > Leptophobia > Leptophobia aripa. Next base: position 2,896,452 of record OX637281.1, read on the forward strand.
GCGCCCGCGCGCACTGCGTTATTTGTTATTTTTGTTACCTCTAATAAGTTTTAATATTAAGACTAACTTATATTTGAACATATTTAACAATATATAACTAATCAATCAATATAAGTGTTTAAAAATTTTGAAGCAGTGGTTGAAGTAAATTTTCAATCGACCATAACTTCTCTTTCTCTTTACCGATTTTGACAAAATAAACTTTTGACAACGCTCCCAATTATATGTAATCCAACTGTGAAAACCGCGTTCAAATCCGTTCAGTAGTTTTCAAGTTATAACGTACCAGACAGACAGACAGACAGACAGACAGACAGACAGACAGACAGACAGACAAGAATTCCACAAATTGTATTTTTGGTTTCTATGACTCTTCTTTAATTGCCCCCTTTCAGTTTTTTGGAAAAATATTTAATGTACAGATTTTCGATTTTTACTGTCTTATTATTAGTATAGATGCGACCCTAAGTCGTTTATTTCCATAGGTATATAAGACTGAATGTGAGTAGCATTCCATCTTCATAAGAGCGAGAATTTATTCCTACATTTTCATAATGTCAAAGATTTTTACATGAGATGAAAATAAATCGCATTAAGACAAACATGATTTAGACTAACTCGTTCAATACGGATTGGAGTTTTTATATTTAATAAGATACGGGATTTCAGAATGTAGCACATTAAATTAAAAAAATCGTTACAAATATATGTTAGGTTATTTTTTTTAAAGGGTCTAGCCGATTTTTTATATAGAAGTCTCTACTGTATGAGACAACATTAAAGTAAAAAGAACATCTAATGGTACACATTTAGGAAAAGAATGCACGACCTGAGAGATGAAAATTCAAATCTGAATCATTAAGGACCATTTTGAATCGTCTTAAATCTAAATGACTAGGCTCGTACGCGACCAAGCTGAGAAAACAAGAGAGCTTGGTTGTTTTTGGTGATGATCCTAATATTTAGAGTATGTATTGTATTTAGAGCAAATTTTATTCCCAAATGCGAACGCAAGTGAAAATATAAAAGTCACACTAGAGAGCACTTAGCTAAAACGCAAGTTGTGTACCCACTACCCACATCATACTGTGCGACAAAACACAATGTTTTCATAACAAATGTGATAACAAACATTAATTTTCAGGGAGTAGGAGCATGTTTTCCAATACAAGAAAAGGTGTTCAAATAAAATCCCATTTAATGCAAAAATGTATGAATGCAATGTGTAAATCATTGTGGGCCGAACATAGTCAATTATAGAATTGTATAGAAAACATAAAATATATAAAATTGTTGAAGAAATAAAGTAGTAATTATATTCTTAAAATCTTAGTAAATAACCCAATTATCGGCGAGAATCAGGGTTAGTTATTTTATTCCGTAAATTGCGGAAAAAAAGTGCTGAATATGGAAGTGTCGTTCGAAACGTTTATAAAAGTTACATTTATGTTTTACGTAGGCTTATACGCAGTCAGGTAACTTCGAGTGAAGTGTTAACAGCCACCCATAGACACCTGCCAGCACCAGGAGGCTTGTGTGTTGTCAGCCTGTTGTTCGCGAATACCTGCGCTGGCAGTTGGTAACTGCCTTAAAAAACGCACAGTTGTGGAGCGGCAGACGTCAAGGCGGTACGGATGTTTGCATTATGCCTTGACGCCCGGTGACGGAATTCTTCGAATTACGTAGATACTTTGACAAATCAATCAATTAGAGTCAACATAGGCTTTAAGTGAAACAATTTCCGTTTTAAACATACAATTCTCCGTCCATAAATAAACATTTGCTATATTGTCGAAACTCAATTTCAATGCGAACCTTTGATTTCGTTAGCAACAAAGAGGAATGCCTGAAAGGATTGAAACCTATTCATGCATATGAAATATTTGATTCCAAATAAAAGAAACATTGTACCAATAAAATGGAATAAACAAGATTGCTTTACAAAATTCTTAAGTTTAGGTAATCAAAGTTTTTGTTATAGTACCGAACTTGGTTACTGCTTCTTGGAAACTGTAACTTTTAGGACTAAAACACGGTTTTCATACTTTTTATTGTATGTCAAAATGCAAGTGTTGCGTCTATAAAGCTAATAAAACTTTGAACATTAACTGTTGTTTTGAACATATCTAAGTAACTACAAGGGCTCAGTAGTGGGCGTGCGCATTAATTTTCCCATTCGGGTGAATCATTAACCTAAATGATTGTCAAATGAACTTCGTGTGACAGGAAGTAACGCCCCTGAAGTGTGATTTTCAATTATTTTCATGTTGAAATTTCCTATTAAATGTTTGGGTTTTAATTTTAGGAGTGCCATACCTTTGGGAGTTAGCCAAATGGATAGGCACGACCGGGAAGGTAACATAGAATTTTTTTCTATTATTTGTGCGAGGAAAATTTCCGATTGAAATGGCAATCCACATTCCAGCTCCCCTTCAATTCATATTTTCTTTTCCCATACTATTTATTGGCATACCTAACAACAATTCGCTTATTTTACCCCATATTTTTTTTGGAGGCAAACGAACAGAAGGTACAAGAACCTTCGAACAGACCCTTCGTACAGTATCTTTTTGAAGGATCCTAAGACGTTTTAGTTCGGAAATATTGGCCAGCTAGTTCTTTAGTGGTGAGTCGTAAATGTGTATTGAAACAATACGATCATCGATAAACATCAGTTCAATCGTGTGACAAGTTTTATTGCCAGCTCTTCTGTTCTTCAAATTTCAAAATGTATTATTTTTGACGTTTACAAATATAAATACGTTTAAAAGGTTCTGACGAAAACGTGTAGGCGTAACGATTTGATTTGAGGTATTTAATTTCTGCTTTGCTGTCACAGTTTTGCTTGAATATAATTAAAAAAATAAATTAAAAGTATTTATAATGCATTAATTTAAATATTGAATACAGGACTATTTCCTAACAAGATTCATGGCACATACTTTAAGCATTATTTGATTTACTTCTTAGCGATAAGGCCGCCCGTTACTCTTATATGTACTAACATCTATTAACGTCATTCTACTTCTACTGTTCAAGAGCAATAAACTGTAAATAAATAAAAGTTTCACAAAAATAAAAGTGTTGTTCTATAAAAGGCCTGGTTCATAGTTGCAACTAAGTATTTTACAAGAATATATATTCGAAGCCTAAATTGGGATACACGATATTTGGCCCTAAAGGGATTTGAAACAAATCGATGTAGTGAGTAATTGGTAAAACGTTTTAATTATCTGTTATTAAAAAAAAACTACTATTTAATACAAAAATATTGATAAGAAGATTTAGTTTTACATTTTTAATGAATTAAAATTATATTATTCCTGTCTTGTATTGATAAATCAATACAAGTTGGTTGCCGGGGCTTCCTAAAAGGCAATCAAACGATACATGTGTTGCGAATGATCTCGCTCTTCCTATATAATAACAATTTAGATGCATGACAAACATTTATTTATTTATTTTATTATTAAATATTTTTAAATTCCGAACACAAAAGAAATTTACTAGGAAACGTGTATGTGTATGTCTATGTCTTTGTGTTCGAAAGTGTGTAGGTAGGTAAGTATGTACGTGTGTGTGCGAACAATGAGATATATTTATTACCATATAATTATTACCATATAAATTATTACCAATTAATGAGATACAATTTTCAAGCCAATGCTACCAGAAATTCAGTTTTTTACTATAAGACTTTGAAAACGTTCCTATGTATCTTAGTGAATAAAGATATTTTGACTTTGACTTTAGAATAATCTTCTAGACAGATAAAGGGACCTCATATGCCATAGTTTTTCAAACGAGTTCTACATGGCAATATGGCCAAGATTTTCGCAGCCTCTGGGGAATAATATTGGGCACATGTGGTCTGTATTCGTTTTATGGGTGACGCGTGCTGGAGACAAATAATATACCGCGTCACGTGGTCTCACTTGTTCTAATAACAGACTTTTGTATGCTTCGACTTATGTACTTCGATGTTCATACAATTTAGAAATTTCTATTAGTAACATTTTCTAGAAGCTTTTACGACGCGCTTAAAGTGACAGTGTTTATTTTATAGGCAGTAAAACAAGGAAAGGTCGCTGTTCTAAAATAAAATTGGTGCAGGTGCAAATCCGTGACGATGTTGAGGAAAAAACCCTTATAATATTACGTTATTGCCTTTTAGCTAACACTTAATAGATTAAGCCTTGTCTAATCTTTCGGAGCGAGAAATATATCGTTAATGTTATAATATTCTATATTAATAACATTTGCCCAATAATGTTCAAAATTTATAACTATTAACCCTGTAAATTTTCATTTACTAATAGCAATGTATATAAATTTAAAAAAAATGATAATCGTTTGAGGCAGCCATCAAAATATTTGATTACTAAATACCTATACATAAGCTTAAATACACAGTTATTTATAATTCATAGCCTCTGTTATTGATAGGTTGTTGGACCATGGACCATGGACTATGGACTAAATCTACTTGCAATGTTTAATTATAAAAAAATCATTCAGACAGACAAGAATAAGCTCATAGCTGCTAAGGTTTCTCTATTTACGGCCGAGGCAAACAAAACCTACACAAAATAAAACAACACATTTAAAATTCTTATTTACACTACCATCATGTAAAAAGTATATCACATTCTGGGTCAGAGTTCAGAAAACAATTAATTTGGTTGATCTCTAGGCATACATATAAATATATGACTCATATATGTACATAATTTACATAATATTTTACAGACATATATGTTACATTTAAATTAAGCTAAATATATACACATGTATATTTTACCCACGTCAGGTAGGTACACACCCACGTAAATACGTAAATATTAAATTTACCAACTAGAAATACAACCAATACTTTCAGTTAATCAATGTTACAATTATAAATTTTCGTAGAGATATTTTATCACACCAGTTTTATTATGTTAAAATTAAATAAACTTTGTATAAAAGACGAATGAACGTCATTAATCTTCATTACAGCCAGGACAGTTGAGAGCTTTCGCGCGTTTTATTACGTGTCTTGTTTTATTTAAAATTCAAGGTGGTCCAGGTAAGTTATTTGTTAAAATCAAAGAGAAAGCTTTTGTCTTACGTATTTTTCACACCCTCTAATAAAAATTAGAGGGAGGCACGTCGTAAACCGTAAATAAGTCTTCACTCTGCGTCCACGTGACTGATAATGTTCTTGGATAATAGCATATTCCTTCAAGAAGAGAGTTTATCAATTCTTAAAAGGTTGGCAAAGTATCAAAATCTGTGCAGTGTATGTATGCGACTTCACCTACTTCGCTTTCCCTTACTCTTAAATAAATTTATGTATGAAACTATTTATTGTATCAAACTTAAGCATTTATAAATATATTGATTTATTTATTTAACCATAAACAATTTTATATAAAATATCTTGTTTTGTTACAGTTGACACTCATACAAATTTCCAGACCAACATAAGTCACCAAAATATATGTTTTATAAAGTATATCTCCAAAGCTTTATATATATATATATCGGCGCAACCACAACAATTAGTCTTAAATTAGCTAGAATAATTAAGTTCAACATCATTTAATTGTCCTAAAATAAGTTTAAAACACATGAGTTGAATACTTTAAGTTTGTTACTCTGTGAAATGTCATCTTTATTATTTCAATACGACGCCTTTGTAAACAAGTGCATGATAACTATAAATGGGGTCGCATTGTAGCCGCACGACACAGTCGCGCTCAGGCCGTTGTACGGAACGGACCTCTCTTCAAATAGTGAAATATAAGCCTTGGAAACTATCAGTGAAGTGTTTCTTTAAATAAGTGGTTATTATGACCGACTCAATCGTGATGTTGGCAATGCTACCTACCTGCCTTTCAAAAATAACCCTACAGAGTAGTGAGGTTGGCGGTAGCCCTATAGAGGAACTCTCTCTCCTCGTTATATATATATATATAAAATTCTCGTGTCACAATGTTTGTTCTTGTACTTCTCCGAAACGGGTTAACCGATTCTCCTGAAATTTTGTGGACATATTGAGTAAAACTGAGAATGGGTTAACATCTAGACATTTAGAGACATTTTTTTGAAAACATTACGTTTGTCGGGATCGGCTAGTATTTAATACAATAAACATCTCGTGTCAAACCCTTGAGTCCAAAAAGTAAACGCACACAATTTATTTAAGGTTAAATAAAAGGGTGCTTGAAACAAAAGAGGTCTAGTTGAACTAGACAGTTGAGAACACTTAAGGACGTAACTGAGCACTGGTTAATCACTCCAAGCTTAATCCAATAATTAAGTATACTGTACTTAGTTATTTAATGCCTTTTTAATTATTTCGTGTCTGGACACGATAAAACTCTTTTCACATAAATAGTTACTGAAGAAGGATTTATTAATCGAAATAGGTGTGTCTGTGTAGAAGTGATTGCGAAAAATAAATTAATATTTTCTGATGATTTATTTATTGGGTAACAATATATATATGAAAATATATACCTATAGTTTTAGAATTCGTTTTGATACATACAAAAATCTAAATAATCAAAAATTATATATATATAAAAACATTAAAATCTCTCGAACCCAGAATTTTGCTACGTGACCCCATTTGAGATCGCGACCCATAGTTTAAAAAGTCCTGGTGTACAGCAATACATGAAAGACCGTTCGTTAGTAAGATATTTCCACGAACCACCACGTTACGAAACCAGCTGCCAACAATACGATTTAGACCATCAAGAAAAGAGCGTACCACTTTTTAAAAGGTTGGCATCGACAAGAGTGTCTATGGGCGACGGCTTCAACTTTATGGTGTCTCATGTTCGTTTGCCCCCTCCTCTTTAAAATGATATTTAAGTTCAAAAGACGAAACAGATTTTTTACTTCATTACTAAGTATATGTATCAGCCTCACATATAACTACTTACTATAATGCCTGGAAAGGAGCCCGACTCGTTTAAATAATCAGATAATTTGTCGGCTTCTTAAGCTTAGTTTTAAGTCGTGTTTATGATGGGGGTTAAATAAAAGTCAAATTTCTCCATCCATATGGAATGCTCGTTTATTTTTGGTTGCATTGGGTATACATAACCTACATACAATAATATGTTTTCCACGACACTTGTTATAATGAGATTTTAAATATTTAAATATTATTTACATAGGGTATATGAACAAATATTCATAAGAACGTTGAATTCAAGACTAATTATAAAGTATAAAAATATTCATAGTATAAATGCAAATAATGCAGTTATAATAGCTGTAGGATACAAAATACTTAATAATAGATCACTAAGACTCAGTACAAGCGTGGGTTGGTACTAAGTAACTTCCAAGATTCAGTCTAGGAAGACTTTGCATGCTTGGAATCAAACAAAAACATGAAGCCAATAAATACAATTAGGGAATCAAAATTAATATTGAATCAGTCGACATTATTGTAAGTATAATTACTTAATTTAGATTTGGTAACTTTGCAGAGTAAAGACCAGTTAAGAAAAATACTGTCTACTCTTTTATATTTAGTATTTATATTTAGAGAAAAATATCAATTTGAATAGTTTAATTCTGTAAATTGTTTGTAGTATTATTCTTAACGGAGTTAAAGAATTGGAATTATATGTAAATTATTTTAAAAAGTTATTTTTTTATTCAGACGATTTTAAAGGGAGGCCGATGTCCATAGACGTTTTAAAATGTCGGAGCAGCCAGCAGGCGTAATTTGTCACAATAGCGATTCCAATAACAATTGAAAATTTTCATAATTGCAAATTAATAATTATGGAAACATTCCAGCCAATAGTGATTGGAATCGACATTGGTATTACGGAATAGTCCTGCTGGTGTTCAAATTTAATTTGTTAATGGATGCCATTGTTTCACAGATTCCATTGGGTTTCCGATAGCCGAATTCCAGTGTTGCAGAGCGCGCCCTCTAGCGAACATGTATGAGCCGAGAACGAACTTTCCGAGAAGACGATCTGTAAATACACACTTGTATGTATGATAAAGTTAAAAAAAAACTTGAAAAAATAAACCCGTTTAATTAGTACGGGTTAATGTATTTTTTTTAAATAATCCTTTCCTTTACTCTGATAGATATACTATTAGCATATGTATAGATTGCTCTTAATTTTGTCAAAAGAGGTACGATAAAAAATCTTGAAACCATTTTTTTATTATAACTAAATCGTTATTTTCGGGTTTTCCCAGCACAACATTGATGTCTCAAAAATGTTGTTTGCCTATTAATAATTAAATATATTGTGTCTTTGACATACTAAAGTGTCATAGTTACACAAACAATCCCCCGTATGACAAATTCAGTAGCCTGAGGCAGTCGGGTTGAAATTTACAATGCATGAATCACTGGAACTAGCCAATTAGGTTGAGTTTATACTAAATGCATGTGTAATTATTAAATTTTCATTTGACATGTTATTTAAAGAATCTTATTGTAACCGTAAGGATTAAGATGAAATTACTAGATGATTGTCGTACGCCTGTGCCTATGATTAAAGGTGCCTATCCATCATTTTAAGTCCTCAGTTTTTTCTATATTCCATATAAGTATTAATTTACAAAAAAGATACAGTATTTAATTTTATCTAGAGACGACTGTAACTCAAATTACAGTTTGCATTTGACCATATGTGCTCTGTGATCAATGCCTGGCTGCCTGTGGGTGGCACCTACTCAAATACAAGTCGTTTCATATATGTACTACTTGTTGAAACTATAATACATAGTTTTTTAAGTAATTAGAATGTACCGTAACAGTAAGAAATTTAATTAAAAATAAATTGTAATTATAAGCACGTGTTATATGTATATTTATACGGTACATATTTATATACTGATGTTACATATAGTAAGACGATGTTATATAATGTATAATCATATCTTTAAATATGATTATACATGAATTTGTTAAAACCTCTTTTGTGAAATAAATTCATTAGAACCTCTTTTTGGTAAAATGAATTGATTAGAAGCAGTTTTGAATAATGTTCGATAGCTTTTGTTATTTCTGTGGTAAGTGGCCATTCTGGCTCCGATTGGCAAACGAGATAAACGTAAGTGTTATTCCTTGATTGTACTTTTGTAAAATTATTATTAAACAGTTACTTTTAATAAATATAACTTTTATGACAATGATTACTGTGTTTGGTTGATATTGCTTATTATATATGTATTAAAAACCTGACAATAGATAATTAAGCATAATATATAATGATGCAATTAGATATATAAGTGCTAAATAGTTGATTAATATAGAGAATAGTACAACTATTAGAAAAAATATATGTAACGCTAACACACGCGTCAAAATTACAAATTCACAAATGCATTGTTTGAATTCCGACTATATTTATGTTGTGCATATGTGGTGAGATTCAATTATGTATTTTCAATTCCCGATGAGAATAATAATGGAACGCAAATCATACGTAAAATGTTTACCTTGAGGACTAGGCTGTACGTGTTTATTAAAAATATGGGATAATACATTTAAATTTGGTTTATAAATTTTTGGGTACCCTATAGCTTTTCAGTAAATGCACCCTTGAGATCAAACCCCATAACTCTTCTCAAATCTTATTGCATCCGCAGTTAAGTAATTTTCTTCCTGTTTGTATCCGATTATATATTTACCGATCCTGATATATATTTACCGAACAGAAGATACGTTACCTTTAATCTAGTGAAATAATAACTTTTTTTAATGTTTAACAACGCTGTTAATTTCTTATATATTATACTAGTGTAACGATTTAATCAAACTCAAAATATCTTTATTCAGGTAGGTCTTTATAAAGACACTTTTGAATCGTCAATTTTTACACTACCACCGGTTCGGAAGTCATCTACCGAGAAGAACCGGCAAGAAGCTGCTCTTTTAAAATAAACAATTAATACAAAATTGTGTTACTGACAATTAACAAAGCATCTAGTGTAAGAACTAAAACTTAAACGGTTATTATAAAAGCTCGGGTGTACGCCTGACTTTATGCCTGACATTAGTCTTACCTTTGGCATATGCGGAGTGTGGCTGTAGCGCTTGTACTGTAACGCTTGTCGTGTGCAACTCGTCGGAGCGTAGGCGAAAATGGAAGCATTCAGATATTAGACAGAAGCCTTCTTCTGAAACTTCAACGGCTGCTGTTCGTCTCGCTCTGACACCCCTGCAGGCCCGTTCTTGTGTCACACGGGCTACCATTTCACGCCTACTCGTAGGGTCAAGCTGGGTTATAAAAAAATACAGCATGTTTTTATGTTAGATCTAAATCAGAAAGAAATAAGAGCAGAAAAGATTTTTCCAGCGTTATTTTGTTTTAAATAAATAACATTTTTATGATGAATTAATAATAATTACTTTTATCCATGAACAAAACTTTCCCGACACTGTTTCGTAATATGAAGTTTTATGTAACACAATACGAAAGAAAATTTCCAGGGAAAACCTAAAACACTAGCATCCCACATAACATAGCTCATGCATATAAAAGGTAAGAATCTTCTTTTTGCTTACTAGATTAAAATCCGTTTCTAAAATATACTTGCATTTTTGAGGTACTTCCATAACGAAACTACTTTAAGAAGAATTTTTTTTTTAACGATCGTCCATCTATATTCTATAATAATAATATCTAACGCCACTGACGTGTCATATGTCTATGGGTAAAACCTTCAGCTGCTATGCTTTCCATCAAAAAAAAAAACTTACCTTAAGACCTCGTGCCTCTATAACAGTGACGGTGAGCCTATGTAAGTTTTCATTATATAATAATGACACTTGCATTTCACCAAGATCTGATGTTGGCTCTTGTATGTCCTGCAAAATTTAGCAGATTTTGAAAGGAATCTATTCAATGCAATGCGGGGGTGACGCGGGACAGCGTGAATGTCCTCTCATTTCAGGTTTGGGTTTTAAGTGTAGTACTAGAATACCGACTGAACCACGGCATATGCAAACCGTTGCGCGGTTTAAATGCCTGTTAAAATAATTACAATCTATGTGAAAATGTTTGTGAAATTACAAAAAAAAAAAAAATTATACACCTAGATTAGCATGCTTGGTAAATGTGATTGACTGACAATCAATCGTTGTGACCTCGATAAATTTACAATTAATCAAACGTAAATACGGTTACTTAACTAACCTAAGGTGCAAAACCTTCAGACGCTGTCATATTGACTAGCATTCACAAACAATCAAATTAACAATATAATTTTGACAGACACACAAACAAGCAAGTAATGACTTGAAATATTTTTTTTTACTAAACCAACTCCAAAATGCACTAAGTTTTAAATCAGAAGTCTCTTATTAATATAACAATTTATAACGTTTTAATCTAGTTTTAAGCTTGTTACAAGTATGAAGAGTTATGATTTTAGGAGCTTCCAAGTTAATTTTGAAAACTTTAAAGCTGTAAGAGAAGGCGGTAGCTAATATTGAAATGAAGCAAAAACTTCAGCTTATGTGCTCGTCATAATTATATCATAATTGCTATTACACAAGTAACTAAGGTTATATACAAGGTAACAAAATGAGTAATATTTGAAAACACAAACTTTTTCTATATCCATTTTATATAACTGCGGCTCCTCATCTGGTGCGACGCCCTCCATCTCACTCAGGGGCAGGATAATGTGGCCTATAAGAGCTTTATTCCTACCCACGCGACCACTATCCAAGACTGATAGGTTAAGAGTAAGACCTTCAAGTTTCCCAGGTGGAATCTGTAAGATACATAGAACTAATTCTCAATTCTTGAGCGATTTTGTAACCTCGCGTGACATCAGTCATGTTATAACTTTGAATATTAAAGATAAATGTCGTAAGAAGACTTGCAAAACGTCATATTTCTCATGTTCATGGCGTAAAACGTACCAGTAACTAAACATTTATGTTTGAATTTGTGAGTCTAATTAATGAAACATTCCAGTTCGATAGAACAATAAAACTGTGAACAAAATGATTTAATCACTGGTTGACGTGAACTCGTAAAATTTGGATAAATACACGATAAAACGCGTTTATTGATAGAATTCGATGCTTATAATTTATATCATGAATTTATTTCTTTTAAACGGTTAAATACATCGTTACTCTCACGTTATAAATATATCAACAGATAAAATTATAATTAAGATGTATTTTAACTCCAGGTTTTTAGGTCTACCCGATGTAGTTTTAGGGTGTATTGCCCACCCCGAAATAAAAAGGACAGTGTTAGTCGATTCCCACGTATCCTTTGGGATCAGGGTATGCGCAAATACAATTCCACCTCAGAAACAAAATGTTTTAGAACTGTATAAATAAGGTTAGTTTTCAAATTGTATACTGGAGATATGCATGACATTGAATCAACATTCATTTCAAATATAAGACACAATTTTTTACTTCAACTTTAACTATGCGATCCTGCAGCATCTTTTCCGGTAACTCATTAATTAAACATTCATTTATATTTCGTACCTAATTCCAAAAAGTCCATAGTTTGTACAGTAATTATTGCTTTATAGTACTTATTACCGTGATACTAGCTATATTATTATTCTTTAAATAATGGGGTGCTACTTGTGGTGATTGGTCAGACTTTAATTTGTGTTGCGATGGTTATATTTTTTTCCTGGATTAGTCTCGGTGTCCTGTGTGTTTGCGGGTTCTTCTCACTATAACGTAAATGTGTGCTCCTATTTCGCTATGCCCATTTTTTTTCCGAGGTGGAAATGCTTCTCCGCATTTCCTGGTCTTATATAATATTATTATAAGGGATATGTGGGACTCAACCCACGCTGGTGTCTCTGCTTTTCAGAGACGAAGTGGGCAATACCCACTAAAACCACCTCGGGTAAACCTACAAGACCGCATTGAAAGGGCCCTGGGGTCGCTCTCGCACTAAACCAGGCAAATTTCGCTATGCCCAACGTAGAGGTTCCTTTTTTATAGTTTTTAAATAATATCAATATTGACCTATTCGCTGGTGCATGGTGTAATGGTTGCACATCTTTACAACCTTACTGTGAAACATGCTTGGCGATTTAAAGGAGTGGTGGAGAGTTTCTGGATAGATTTTCTCGTCCGCTCTACGCCCTTGATTTGGGAACTGTCAGTAAATGTGGAGTGGAAAATTTTGTTTTTCTGACGATTCTTAAGTATGTGAATAAAGATATTTTTAATTTTATAAATAAGGTTGTTATGTTACTTGAGAATCCAAAACAAAGACCTCATTTACTATGAAAAATCGAACTGCGCAAATTGAAAGCTAAAGGAATATATTAATTGTATGCAAATTTCACAAAGGTTTTATAAGTCAAAGGAGGATCGTTAGTACTGCAAAAGCTCTGGATGGTGTCAGTAAAAAAAAGTAACGTTTAGATATTATTAATTTCGAGAGCTTAACCTGCGAAAAGGGAAGATTAAATAAATGGACAATGCAAGAAAGTGTAATATAATAATGAATTAAATACCAAAATGTACCGGTTTTAGACAGAATTGTGGCTGGTCTGTACTTCTAATTGGGGAGGATCGAAATTGTGTAATATTTTATTTACCACATTCGTAGAATAATTCGATTGACGATCGGTTGAGATTCTATTATAGGTATGTATAATATAAAAATATACTTTTTTAAATTGTAATTTAACAAAAACGTATTGACATTTAATATAAACATTCTTAATATTAACCTAACTAATGTAACTTAAAATAAAACAAAACTAAAGTTTGGTCATTGTGGCAGAGTACCTGGCTGTGCGTAAAAAGCACCAGCTCTTGGATCACCGGTACTGATTACCAGCCGCCCGAACATACTTAGTATAATAATACGAGTATATATACTTAGTTAGAACGTCTAAGCTGATTGAGATGCCCTGTTTTTATTCCATACAGCAGTAGACAGCTTGGGTTTTTGATGCTTAAGTAGAATCTAAGATAAGATTTATAATTAAAAAAATAAAGTTTGGTTACTGTTGCAGATGAGGCGAAAGGAGCCGGTAAGGTAAGACTTGGAGCGAGATCAAATGCGAAGCGTCGGATAGAGCATTGCTGTCGATGCCCCCTCCCCATCGAGGGGACACAGGATTATAAGTTAAGTCAGTCAAACGTATTGGTGTACAATTCCGGGTCCGACAGCCGTCCAGTGCGGTTGTGTTGCGCAGTTGCTCCCGCCATTTGACTTGTCGAGTGGCGTGTTCAATTGTTCAGTGCTTAAGCGCTGGGTGGTTATCCACTCAGAATTTTTTATTCTAGCCCGACGCAAGCTGCACCGAGGTCTCCCCGTCTGCCAGGTCCCTGGCGTTCGAGCGGCATCCGAGCAGCAGTGAAGGACTGCAGTATATGATTAACGCGGGTTTACCTGCGGTCGATCCTCTAACCACCTAACGGTGCCAAACGGTTGGAATCGATTAACGCTTAGGCGGGAGTGTTGTTCGAGGGCAGCACCCGTGCCTTTTTCAAGGCGCGTTAACCTCGCCTGCTTCCATCAAGTCCCTGTGTGTGGGCGTAGCCTCTCAGTAGGCATTGCCACGGGGCGTAGGTACTCCAACTGCGCTCTAGCCACCGTCTGCACACACAGGGTCCACTGTTGGACGGGTCCCAGTCGCACATCCGTGGGGGTTCAGCCATCACGACCCCCCCACGGGCTGGTTAGGTCAGCGACACAAAAAGTCTCGTCCGCTATCACCAGCGAAGACTTTACACCTAGGGAATACATAGCTTAGGTACACACACGTAGGTTTAGGTACACACTGCCAAGCTGCGGGCCTTAAGCTTCGCAGATGGCGGACACCGAACGCCCTCCCGACTACGACTATGCAGCGGAAGACGACAGTGAGGTAGAAGACCTCAACGCCGAGATCGCGCGGCACTACAGGCGGTTCTACGTCTTCGTGCAGCGACGACACCCGGCGACTGTCCGCCTTTGGAATAGCCGGTCTCCCCCGGGATCACGGTCGCCGTCTCCCCCGCGTTCCCCGACCCCAGAGCCAGAGCCAGAACCTATGCAGCTCGGACCTGCATACGCTTCCGCGCAAGCACTCCTCGCGCGCAACTCCCTCCCCCCGGCCCCCGCGCAGGCCTCGCGCAATAATCTTGAATTGTTGGTCCCCGCGAAGACCCAAATAACCGAACCCTCTGCGGCCTCCGCGCAGGCCCCGTGCTCTTTGATCCCCGAAATTCCCTCCGGCAGGGAATCGCGTAAAAGCAAGAGAACGCTCGACAGTGACGACGACCAATCAGAGGCCGGGCGCTCAGTCGCCATGTCATGCCAGTCCGCAGCGTCTAATTCAGACACTGACTCCGATTCCGACGGTTTCAAGACCGTACAAAACCGAAAAAACAAGAAGAGGCGTGCTCCCAACACCCCTCTCGACCCTCCTCCTAAACGGAACACGCACCCAGCTTCCCAGCAGGCTGCGGGTTCCAACACCGCGCCATCTCCCGCCCCTTATCCCAAGCCCGCGAAACAAGATCGCACTAAAGCCCCTCCCCCAGTTTACGTCAGGGACAAAAGTATTTGGCCCTCTCTGTCCGCCTTGATGGACAAAAAGTCCATTACATACAAGGCGAAAACACTGCGCGACAACATCTGCGTGCAAGTGTACGACCCCGCCCACCACCGTTTTTTAACCTCCTACCTTCGCTCAGAAGGCATAGGAGGCCACACGTTCCCTCTTCCCGAGGAACGAGTCCTTAGAGTCGTGATCCGAGGCATCCCCAAGGAGATCGACTCTTCCACCGTGCAATCGGATCTAATAAATCAGGGATACCCCGTGAAGGAGGTATTCCGCATGTTACACCGCAGCTCAAAGCAGGAATACGACATGGTTCTTGTCGTCCTAGAGCTTTCAGCGCGCGGCAAAAAGATTTTCAACCTCAGCGAGTGTTGTAAACTTTCAGGGCTTAAGGTGGAAACACCTATCAAGCACTCATACACCAGACAGTGTCACCGCTGTCAGTTGTACGGGCACGCGGCGCGCAATTGTTTTGCGCGTGCGCGTTGCGTTAAGTGCCTAGGCGATCACGGGACCGCCGACTGCACACGGACTGCCATGCGCCGAGCCGCCTTCCTGCGTGCTTTGCGGGCAACAGGGCCACCCCGCGAGTTATCGCGGCTGCCCTAGGGCCCCCAAGGCGAGCGGAAAGGGAAGCAAGCGCGTGCCAAGGTCCGGTGCAGAGAAGCGTCCTCCCGCGCCCCCCAAGGAAACTTACGTCCCAGCCCCCCCTCCCACTATCAACCCGTGGAAAGCTCCACAAAATTCGGCGGAAGTGCCTCCCACTAACCCGCCATTCCCGGCGGAGCCCATAATACCTATTCCTTCCCTTATGGATATCCCAATAAGGAAACCCGGCCCTCAGATGCCCCTTCCCCCCGCCACTGCGACGACGCTTACGGCTCACGCCAGCGAAGTCCGCAGTGCGGTGCACCTAGCCCTCAGTGTCATAGACGCTGTAGACATCGACGCCCTGCTAGCGTTTAAACACTCGTACAGTGCGGCTGACAGTGTTGACGCTAAGTTGGGAGTAATTATAGAAAACGCCGGACTCCTTAGTGCAGTCCGGAAGTTTGCTAGGCCATCGTAAGGCCTAGTCGCGACATATTAACACAGGCACGCCACGCCTTAAACCGATCCGGATGATCACATCACATTAGCTAGATACAGATTTGCGCCGCCCGCGCGGCTAATTCCAATTAGAAATGTAGGTTTTAAAAACCGCCTTCGCCGGTGAAGGCGGAGTCCCTGTTCAGCTTCGCTCACACTTTGTGAGTTCCAGATAAGGCCCTTCAGGTCAGTCCCCAGCCCTGACGGCCCAAGCCGAGGTTCGAGTCTCACAGGAGACGCCCTTGTGCTAGTCAAGGCATTTTATTTAGTTTTAAGTCTCGGCCGAGCTCCCGCTCGCCAACCAGCCCGAGCTGAGCTGTAAAGGCCTCACGGCCAACAGCGAGATCCCACTCCAAAAAAAAAAAAAAAAGTATTGGTGTAATAGTTTTTCATCGCGGTTTGAGTCATAATAAAGCTTCAAATCTTATTAATTATTATAATAAGAGATTTTATGAATCAGTGCCTTGTAATTTTATATTAATGACGAATGCCTTTATATATTCGTCATAATTTAAAAGTAATCTTAAAATTGACATCTTTACGAGCTTCCATAACTCTCCCAATTGAAGTTGGGGATTATTTCGAAAGAATATTAAAATTTTCTATTACTTTAAAGAGAGTCGAATTCATCTTTATGGTGGATCTTTATTCACTCAGCGCAGTGGTCAAAAATTGTGATTTGGACATATTTTTTGGCTATGGCCTGAGTGTTCTTATACGCGGTAACATTAATTTTATTCTCGAATTTTTCGTTATTTGTTATATACTATTGAGTTCAGTTCAGACAACCAAAATATATATAAGATATGTATTTTCATATCAGATATTTATTGTGTTAGTACCCATAACCAATACATTTAATCATGAGTCTGACGCGTGTGATGATATTAAAAAAAGAGTAATCACTTATTTAGTTTCTCCAACCTACTCGTCAAAGTCGTTTGGTTTTTATAAAACACCAACTGAGTCATGTTATATTTCATAACCTTCTTTACTATAACTTCAACTGGTAAGATTATATAGAACCTTAAAATAATAATACATTAACATTATCAATATCAAGTCACATTGCAAAGAGAAACATTTTCTATATTAAAATTTGTAGTCGACGGAGCGCGTCTCAAAACATCAGTTAAATTTATTTAGAAACTTTAAAAGTGTTGAATATGCGTCGTATGTTCGACTCTTGCAACGTAATTTAGTTTGCATTGTTTTTGTATATTCTATTATCAAAATAAGTTTTAAATACGTGGATCAAACATCAAAAGAAATTTAGTTCCAAATACAATACTAATAGAAAACGCGTTCTTACATAAACATAATACACAATTTGAATATTAAAAAAATATAATATAAAATATATATATATATATATATATATATATATATATAATATAAATTTAATATACAATTAAACATATATGTATATTTATTACTTTTCCTTAAAGTATATACAAGGATTGTGGTTCGATTTAAGCAATTTATTGCTTTTATCGGGGGAATTTGGGTTCGATTTATTTGGAGATTCTTATTATATCTTACGTAGCTAAGCTATCTTATATACAATATACATAAAACAATATACAAAATGGTATTCCTCATTTACATAAAATTCTTCATATATAAATGAGAATACCATACTATGTGTGAACCAGGTACTGAATAAAATAGTGTGTATGTGTGTACCTTGCCGGTTGAAAATGCATGATCTCACGCTTGAGAATCGCTTTTAACCAATCACTAATAGTTATAGCACTTACCTGATAAACGAATGTTTCGTCAAAAAACGGGTTGCAGGTCTTCTTCTTCTGTTTTGTTTGTAGTACTCTCCTCTCGTCTGGCATCAGTTGGATTCTTAGAGAAAAATATATTCTATATAAAATTATACATCTTTAATTATTAATTTTCTCCAGTCTGATTGCTGATTATTATATACGAGAACTGGTCTTTTGTTCAAAACATATACAGTAGAAACGAAAAAAGACCATTTTTTCCTTCTTTATCGAATATATTGGACGTTATTTGTAAAGATAGTTGAAATTAAATTCGCATGCTCTGCTAGGATAATATTTTACATTAGAATCACGAATGATCATTTTACGTGAGCATATTAAAAAAAAGTAATAAATGAAAAGTATTTTATTATTCACAGTACTTAACAAATTAACATAAACATTCTTAAGATTAACCTAGTGTAAATATAACTTGAAATAAAACAAAACACAAAACTAAAACAAATTTTAAAAAGTTTGGTTTTGGTCCTTGTGGCAGAATACTCATAATGCTGGCGGTATTCCTTCGCTGTTACTGCGATGCTTATACGCTGAGCGAGAAAAGAACCATAATTTAATGGGTAACCAAGCAAGCCTAAGTCGTGATTTAAACAAGCATATACAGTGGAAGACAGGCCAAGTACGTTTCTGAAAAGTGTTTCGTAAAAGCAGGATATTGTATTTAACAAAACGAAGCGAAGCACCCAAAAAGGTTTTAAAAGGGTATACATACTATTTTAAAGTTTCTTTACGTTAAATTGTAATTGTTAATAAATGACTGCCTAATTAACCTATTAGCTCTCAGCTTTTAACAACTTATGTTTTAGGTTGTGTAACTTTATAATTAAAATATAAGTCTGACGTTTTGTAACTAAATAAGATTAATGTATGTACATAAATTTATAAGATATTTGATCAATTTGTTTGAAATTTTTTTTTAATTATACTTACATCGCTTGCAGGTTGAGGGGTGATACGAACTTTGTTAACTCATATCATAATTAGCTTTTAGTCTTTAGTGTGTTCTAATTTGTTCATATTATATATTTTGTATATATTCGATCCTAGTATCTATATTAGAGAGAGCACATTCAAAGCCTCTGAAAATCAGTGTTGTGGGGTCTGCCTGATTGACCACGGCTACTGTTCTGATTTACTGACCGCAGCCTAATTAACAATTAATCTATCCTATATCTTAATGTTAGTTACTTATTTTTACTATAATTTATTTATTTTATAATGTATGTTGTAATTCCTGTGCGCCTATAGAAATTTATTTTAGCTATCCTGCTCTGGGTTACCTGGAAGAGATCGTTTATTAGCGATAAGGCATAACACAACTTGTAGTAATAGACTAGCTACATATTTTAACAAAGTGTTAATGCATTTCGCACTTCTATATGTTGTTATGTGTATTATTGTGTCATAATCTATACTAATAATAAGACAGTAAAAATCGAAAATCTGTACATTAAATATTTTTCCAAAAAACTGAAAGGAGGCAATTAAAGAAGAGTCATAGAAACCAAAAAAACAATTTTTGGAATTCTTGTCTGTCTGTCTGTCTGTCTGGTACGTTATAACTTGAAAACTACTGAACGGATTTGAACGCCTGTTTCACAGTTGGATTACATATAATTGGGAGCGTTGTCAAAAGTTTATTTTGTCAAAATCGGTTAAGAGAAAAAGAAGTCATGGTCAATGAAACATTTACTTCAACCACTGCTTCAAAATTTTTAAACACTTATATTGATTGATTAGTTGTTGCTTATACATTGTTAAATATGTTCTAATATAAGTTAATATTAAAACTTATGAGAGGTAACAAAAATAACGGTTGAAGTGTTGAACAATGTGCTCGATAGATGGCGTTGATAAAATTCGTCATCAACCTAGATTTATTGTATTTTTTTATTTCTTAAACCTATACAGCTTATCAAAAACAGTTTACACAATTAAAATAGATTAAAAGTAAATCCAAAATAATAAAATTAAAATATAGAACCGGAAATAGAATCTAAGATCAGAAAAAATAATAACAAAATAAAACACGAACAGAAAAAAAATAAATAAAAATATATATACACATGAACAAGTGGAACTATGTGAAGTACGAACATTTTAGTGTGTGTGTGTGTGTATCAGTGTGTGCAATGGTGTTGCTATGTGAGTGAGTGTGCGAGGTTGAGTCTTAGTTTTTTTTTAAAGAACTTCTACTTAGGCCAAATATATCCATCGCGGTATTAAGATGCTTCATTGTGTAATGACTATCATGCAGTTCAAACTTTCATTAACGTTTTACCTTATGATTATTTTGAGTGAACACTACCTATACAAACAAGTAAAAGGAAACGAGTGAAGAGACGTTTAGCGTTTGTCCGCATCCATTTTTCCAACTACGTCCTTAACGTTAATGAGGTTTACCTTTTATTATTTGGTCAAGCTAATAAGTATAACCTCACAAGTACGTATTTCGTACTCATAACTTCGTAAGAATTTTCTTTCAACTCTTAACCGCTGAGGAGTTTTACCTTCCATCATCAGCTCATCCATTGCCTGTACGTTAATTTGAAAGTTGCCCTCGATTTCCCTGAATCATCGGATCTACACTTATCTGTTAAGCTACATCATCCCTGAGTAACACAGGCTATATATAATTCAAATTGTAACAAGATTTTAGCCCGTGAAAGAAAGCCCTGTCGAGATCATTAATAAACGCTATATACTTAACCAAATTACACGTGGGCGAAGCCGCGGGCGGAAAGCTAGTTATTAATATGTCTTAAAAGTTATTTCTTCAATTTTCTTTTAAACTGATCGCATATGAAGTCGCTTGACTTGACTTATAATTCTATGTTCCCTCGATGTGGTTGAGGGCATCCACAGCAATCCTCCATCGCGCTCTGTCCGACGCTTCGCATTTGATCTCGCTCCAAGTCTTACCGGCTCTCTTCGCCTCATCTACAATGGTACGTCGCAAGGTCTGTTTGGGACGGCCACGCTTCCGCTTCCTTTGATGATTCCAGTCAAGTGCCTGTTTGTGATCTCTCCGGAGAGTGTGGCCAGTTAGACGCTTTACTTTCTGGGCAATTGGAATTTCCCGTCAGCGCTCCAAAAGCTTCTCGCATCATTAATAATTCTCAACGGGTTAAGAGGGCGTAGTGATATGTTTACACATAACAACAAAACACGGTTAGAGCCATCAGATACCCAATTATGAAGAACAGAAGGTTCAAGGGACCGATTACCCGGTAAGCAGAGTCTCCAACCCACTTCGGTCAAACCTGCTGTACAATGGTTTCCCAAAGGCTTAATATAAAACATAGATTGTATTGTTGGATTGGACATTCGCTAATCGGGAAACTCGGGATATGTGGAAAAAGTGATTTTTTCTTTCACTAATTTCATTTGTAAACAGTTTTTCATCATTTAAATTTACCTACATTTAAGTGTCTATGGAAAAAACAACCCTCTCGTAGCCGCAATAAAGTATTCTAAAGAATAGAAAGAGAAAATATATGCAATATTTATTACACTTCCTTTAAGGATTTATATTTTGAATCAAAGAATAACTTTCATAACAATGCTGTCTTCGTTACAGAAGTACTGTACAATTTATATGAGTAACTCTTGTTTAAGTTTTGCATACCAGATTCAAATTTCTGTATGTATATTATTAAATAGCATTTATTTAAATTCTCAAGCTCAGTATTTTCAAATACAAACCTATATAAAAAGACTTATGAACTAAAAGTAATAAGTATAAAACTTAAATAAACTAACTAAATTGAAAGGCTAAAGTAAATTTAAAATACTTGGTCTTCGTCGCAGAGTACCCATAATGCTGCCGGCATTTCCTCGCTGTATCGCGATAAATTAAATACAAAATTGTATACTAAAATTACATAAATTTCATGTTTTAAAATTTAACCGTAAAATACTTTTCATGAACTTGAACACCATTTTCGAGCTGTCATATGATAACTTTTACATAATATCTTTTCTTTCTCTTCTTTACACGTAACAAAACGTGTATGAGCCTCGAATGAGATATTATCTGCGATAAATTCCAAAGACATAAAAATATATTAATAAATAATATACAAAGATATATTGGTTGTATGAATTCAGCCCTGTTTCAAAATCCTCTCTAGCTTAATATTTAAAATTCAAAATCTCCCAATCTAACCCTGTCGGCTGTGGAGTTTGGTTTTAGCGAGGTTTTTTCAACTAATTGCTTAAGTAAACATTTTAAACAAGAAAAATATTTACAACCTTATCGCATTGTCCGTTTTTTGCAGACGTTTACTATAAGTTTATTAAATATAGGCCGTGTATAATAAATTATAATATGTCTACATTGATCCCAAATATATATTTTGGGTAACAGTTAAATTACAAAGGCTCAATTGTATGGTATGAGTAAGCAGTCTTACGGTATTAAATTGTCATATTATAGTGAAATATTGTAATGTTCTTAATGCTATTCATAAAATACTATTAATTATTATTAGTATCTCAAAACAATATCAGGCGTCCATAAAAATTAAACACTAAAATTAAATTTAATAGATGAATGACGATGTTTGATTTTTTTTTATAGAAGAGGGGGCAAACGAGCCCATAAACACTCACGTGGCTGGGAGCTAGTGAGTGCGTTGCCTTTTAGGGATTGGTACAATTTTTTCTTATTGAATGAATTATTTTTATACAATAAACAAGATGTAAAAATAAATCGCTCTCGCACTAAATCAGGTAAAAAATATAATAATTGTGCCAAGGCTCGATCCTATGTTAACGTCGCGTTATAAGTGCCATAGATCTCAATGTGTCAATTTGCTCCAAGCCGAATAAACATAGGAAACTTATAAACTTACTACGTTACTTATGTTACTAGCTTAAAATAAATTTAGTCAGATCTTTACGGTAAGATCTAAGGTGCTACGCTTAACATGGTACATAGCTTTGAACGTACATCCGTATAAATACTTTAGCACAGCCAAGAAAAACTGGTAATATATAAAGATTTGCGTAATTTACCTGATATAAGGGTCACAGGCATTAGCAAGCGCTGGGGTGCGTGAAGGCAAGTGTTTAACTTTAATGATGTGGATTTGAAGCCTCTCGGTCTCGGATTCATATTTCAATGTGAACCACACTCGTCCCTGAAAGTATTAAATAACTTAACAATTGTGTGAGTTAACTTTCTTTCTAAACCATGACTATCTCTCTGTCGTCTATATATATATATATATCTATCATCTGTCTCTTTTCATTACACCTTTAAAACAATTTGGCAGAAAAAGACAGTAGAGTTCTTACGGCGATTGTAATTAACCTAATTTAGTTGTTTAAAAGGCTTACTATGATACTGCATTATTTTAGGTGTATATAAAAATAAAAAAAAATAAAACCTATAAATTCCAGTTAATGAAACAAACATAAACAAATTTAATTTATTGTTATAACTTCAAGAATGTTATTTTGACATCGATGAGATTATCAGTATTAAAACAAGAATATCCAATTATAGTCATTCTCATAACAATATAAACATCTAAAAGTCTCTTTATATTGAAATGAAAAATCATTATTCAATATATTTTTTATTGCATGATATAACGATATAAAATATTTTTTCTGAATTGTAAATTGGATATAGGTTTATACATTTTCATTTCATATTAAATTTGTTTAACACTACAATATAATTAGTAAACTCAATGACCTTAAGGTCTTTAAAGACTTACCACGTGTCCCTCAGGCCATAAATAATCCTCGACGTGGCAATCCGCTTTGTAAAGTGCCGGATCGAGCACTCCGATTTCAGTCGTATTTGCTGAATAAAATAATACTATAAAAAATTTTTTTGTTCCATTCTAATTTTTTTTAATTCCTGTAAGTGGTCGAGAAAGACACTCTTCAACCAATGGACTTACGATAATTGAGTAATTGAAATTACGGGTAGGAGTTTTTATTGCATTTCTCTCATGATATCTACTGGAAACCAAGTATTTCTGGCTTCTAACCCGTTTTATTGATTCAAATATGACGTCAAAACGAAAAGCTTTTCAGCTAAGAGAAAATAGACTTAAAATTATTAAACCAACTACACAAAAATAGTCGGGTCAGTCAGTTTGAATTTTAGAAAATTTTAAAACCGTTATTGTAAGACATGTGTAACAATTTCAAACGTCTTTAGACATAAACGAACAATATTGTTCTAGTTATATATTAATATTGTCTGTCTGTTTCTTCTATACAGTATATATAAGTTCATAGCTCGAGACGAACATAGTTTCTTGTAATAAAATTAATAACCTAGACAAATTACATACATACTAGTGTGAACAATGAGTTCATTACAAGCGAATATACCAAGTATTACTTCTGACACCTATGTAGTGATCTACTGTTATTTTTTTAACCCAGACAAAAGTTGGATGCAGCATACATAAAGAATGACTTAGAAAATGACTTAAAATAGATAAACCTATTTATTGCTAGATATTCAAGTCACATAATTTACTTAAAGTTTACGTCACTTACAAGGCAGCAATGCTGAAGAAGCAAACAACTCCGCAGCATCACCAGCGCCGTCAACTTTACAATTAATTTAATACTTAAATGTAGATCTGTATGATAATTGTCATGTCAAGAAATCGATACACTTGTAGTGGGTATGATTTAAGGCTGGCAAGGAGTTCCGAGACTAGGAGTAATGATTGTTATTATTACGGTTACCATGGTAACACGATAATTTACGTCTCTTAAGACCGAATGAAACTCTGAATTTAAAGGAACGAATTGGATCTTGAATATATTCGAAATACGAACGTTGAAACTATTCTACTGTGTAATGTTTTTTTATGTCAGCAGAATTGTAAATGCGAAAAAGTAATCTTTACGCTTCCATACATTAACCACTGAACCGATTCTAATACAATTCGGTACAATATTATATACATTTGATAAGAAACGAAAAGTATATTACAACTTACCTATATCAGGTTCATTGTAAGATGCGAGACCCCTAAAAAGGGGTACTTTTATTGTTATTTATAATCTTTTGAATATTACAGGATGGATCGATATCCTGTGTGTACTTTTTTTATTTTATTAGAGCTGTCTCCAAACAACTTATGTGCTAAGTGTATTAAAAAAATAATAAACTCATAAGATAATAAAACAAGAACAACAGCAACAAACTCAAAACAATTATATGGGAATTTGAAACATGTAAGAGATTAAACTTAATACAATATATATAATAATACAAACAAGATACAACATACATGAACACCATCAGGATTTAAAGGTGTTTAAACTTATTGTTTGCTTAATATTTCAATACGGTATAGGAATTAAATTTGTTCAAAACTTTTAACCCTGGGTTTAGTCAGGAAAAATTACAAATCTGTAAAGTCATTCAACTGCTCTTATGAAATAACAACACCCGGGTTGAGACATACATAATATATGACAGGTGCAAAATATGTTTTAATGATTATAATACATAACTAAAAATCCTTGGTTATTTCTTTATAATGTGCTTAATGCAGAGAACTTAATATTCCTGTGTTCGTTACTGACATACCAAAATATGTGTGAGAAGTATTTTGAAACTGATTTGGTATTCAGTATTGACATCAAAGTTTTAACAAACTTATTCAGTTCATGTTCATATACAGCGAATTATTGTAAGGCGAATATTTGACATACTATATAAGAATGATTTTATGTACTCCAGTTAAATAATTTCATTGATCTGAGTAGGATTGGTTAAGATTTGTTAAAATTTGCGCTATACGAAGACTGAACGAGTGACGAGAAAATTGTAAAATGGGATTTTTTTTTTGTAATGTGTGTTAGTGGTCAATGCAAACACATATATGTTTTTAAATTTAAATTATATTTTATTTTTATTTTATTATAACTGTCCCTAAACATTTTATGTGCTAAATATATTTAAAAAACTAGGTTTACACATAAAACAATTAAATGGGAAATTAAATTGTTTTCCTGCTTAACTTAATTTAATGTATGTTTGTCTTATTAGCGACTAGCTTTCCGCCCGCGGCTTCGCCCACGTGTAATTTGGTTAAGTATATAGCGTGTTTTAATGATCTCGACAGGGCTTTCTTTCACGGGCTAAAATCTTGTTACAATTGGAATTATATATAGCCTGTGTTACTCAGGGATGATGTAGCTTTACAGGATCGGATGATTCAGGGAAATCGAGGGCAACTTTCAAATTAATTAACGTACAGGCAATTACTATTCTGACATTTTTATATTCTGATAGTCATCTTCTTATGTGGATGAGCTGATGATCGAAGGTAAAACTCCTCAGCGGTTAAGAGTTGAATGAAAATTCTTACGAAGTTATGAGTACGAAATACGTACTTGTGAGGGTATTACTTATTAGCTTGACCAAATAATAAAAGGTAAACCTCATTAACGTTAAGGATGTAGGTGGAAAAATGGATGCGGACAAACGATAAACGTCTTTTCACTCCTTTCCTTTTACTTGTTTGTATAGGTAGGGTTCACTCAAAATAATCATAGGGTAAAACGTTAATGAAAGTTTGAACTGCACGGTAGTCATTACACAATGGAGCATCTTAATACCGCGATGGATATATTTGGCCTAAGTAGAAGTTCTTTAAAAAAAAACTAAGACTCAACCACGCACACTCACTCTCTCAGCAACACCATTGTACACACTGATACACACACACACACTAAAATGTTCGTACTACACATAGTTCCACTTGTTCATGTGTATATATATTTTTATTAATTTTTTTCTGTTCGTGTTTTTTTTTGCTATTCTTTTTTCTGATCTTAGATTCTATTTCCGGTTCTATATTTTAACCTTATTTTGGCTTTATTTTTAATCTATTTTTATTGTGTAAACTGTTTTTGATAAGCTGTATAGGTTTAAGAAATAAAAAAATAAAATAAATCTAGTTTGATGACGAATTTTATCAACGCCATCTATCGAGCACATTGTTCAACACTTCAACCGCGCCCGCGCGCACTGCGTTATTTGTTATTTTTGTTCCCTCTCATAAGTTTAATATTAAGATTAACTTATATTAGAACATATTTAACAATATATAACTAATCAATCAATATAAGTGTTTAAAAGTTTTGAAGCAGTGGTTGGAGTAAATTTTCAATTGACCATAACTTCTTTTTCTCTTAACCGATTTTGACAACGCTCCCAATTATATGTAATCCAACTGTGAAAACCGCGTTCAAATCCGTTCAGTAGTTCTGAAGTTATAATGTACCAGACAGACAGACAGACAGACAAGAATTCCAAAAATTGTTTTTTTGGTTTCTATGACTCTTCTTTAATTGCCTACTTTCAGTTTTTTGGAAAAATATTTAATGTACAGATTTTCGATTTTTACTGTCTAATAAGGCCATCCGTTGCTCTTATGTGTACAAACATCTACATAATTATTTACTTCTACTGTTTAAGTGCAACACATTGTAAATAAATAAATAAAAATAAAATCGAACACACTACGCAAAATTTTAATGAGTCACAGCTAAAACAGATAATGCGGAAAAATTATAAAGGTTTATGTTTTTTGAAGTTAGTGGTTATCATTTGATATATACGACATTGAAGATGGTAATAGTAAAAGTTTCTAAACGTCCCATGTTCTGAAACGAAACTGCAACCACAAGCAACAAGTCAACTACAACTTTACCACTTTGTAGTTTACGATATCTTTGATGTTCAACCACTGTACAAAGTGAACGTTAACTAGTGTACGTCAATAGTTTCTCTAAGTGAACACTGATAAAGTTTGAAAATGGACAGAATTCGTATTGCTATACAGATTAGAGATTTAGTATTCAAAAAGTCAAAAAATTAACCTATTAAGGAACTATTAAGGAATTCTATTAAGAAACGTTAAAAAATGACTAAGCCTAATTGTCATAACTATGTGTATTACGAAAAATCAAAATAATATATTCATATCAAACTAATAAAGTCGCTAATTATTATTTTATCAAAGACTAGCTTATCCCGAAAAACGTCGTTTTGCCAAAAGTGTTTCTAAAAATAGTTGTTGGCCGATTCTCAGTCCTACTCAATATGGCCACAAAATTTCAGGAGAATCGTTCAACACGTTTCGGAGCTGTAAGGGAACGAACATTAATCTGAATATGAAAATTAACTGTTCATATTGAATTATGTATGTATACGGTGATGTCAAAGCCAACTAACTTAAGCCAACTCACAGGGCAATGGTGAGGCATGGTTTTAATAATCAAATTCGGCTGAATTTCTTGACTTGTACTAATTTTTAGTTAGGGGGTTCGTAAAATAATGTAAAGAACACAAGAAGATGAGAGAGAGAAGTCTTAAGACGGAGCGAAGAAGAGGGTACGAAGCAAGTTAAGAAAAATTATACTAATACCTATAATGAAATTGTGACGTATGGTATCGTAAACGAATTTCATATTATTGCTTTTAAACAATAAGGCTGTCGATTTTCTTTATTATATATATCATAATAAAATAAATAGATCTTATCCCGTCGAGAAGGTTTTTTATGCATAGGCAATCCTATGACCGTATAATTCTATATAACATTATTTTAATATTGACTTTAAGAATCCAATCTAAATATACACTACAATATACTACAAAAGTCTATCCGATTAAATAGAGTAACAAATATTTTATTCCATAAGCATCTAATGAATAATAAATAAGACAGAAAATGTAATAAACAAACTTTTTCACTTATTTTATTCATTGATTTTATCAGTTGTTACGTTGTGTAGGTACTCTAAAGATCCTTGGAATCAAACAAAATACGCTCGAACACGTATTTAATGGAAAATTTCAGTGCAAAATTAAATTTAAATCAACAATTTCTTAAGAGTTCAAACATGAACAGTATTAATATAAAGTTAAATAAAGATTACGTTTGATTTTAGAATTAATAGCTTTTTTAAATTTGATTCGAACCATTTCCTTGCGTGTTGTATCTGTCTATTAAATATGACTGCTCGGAAACAGCTGCTACTGTGTTGCAGAGCTAATATTTTTTTTAGAATCATCTACTGTATGTTTGCGGATTGTTCTTAACGTAAATGTGTGCTCCTATTTCACCCACCGGTTAATGTTTTGTTTATTGTTTATTTTTGCTTGGTGTAATGGTTGCAGTGTTAACCATTATGTAGAACATACTTGGTGATTTAAAGAAGTGCAGGAGAGTTTCTTGCTAGTACTTATCGTCCGTTCTACGCTCTTTCTTGAGAACTGGCAGTAAATGCTTGAGCAGAGTCCATTTATAAATTCCCTACGATTCATAAGTGTAAGAAAGTTACTTATACGAATGTTCATTCGTATATCATTGTATCATTTCAAACAACATCTAATAAGAACTTATTAGATGTTGATTGAAATACAACACATCGACACCCAACTATCTAGAAATTATATTTGCAATAATTGTGACATAATTGTACAAATAAACAAGATTATAGACAAAAAAAGTATAAAAACACTTTAATTACATTTTGTATTCATGAATATTGTATAGTTAGGTTTGTAATTTCTCGGTTAACCGTGACAAGCAAAACCCTTTGACAATAGCACTTTATTAACCTGGAAACTGTTGGAGCCCGTTCCTATATAATTGGTGTGTACCAACTACTGATGCTACGTAGTGTATATAATGTATAAATAATATCAATCCACTTGCTCTAAATATATAAGCACACTTTTAGATTGACTCAGTCGGCGCAATAGTTACCATGATTGTCGAACAGAGGGTCCCGGGTTCTATTTCCGGTTAATCAAATTTGTTGTTACAAGCAGCGTCTGCTCGCAATTTATTTGACTGCTTATGAATAATCAATCGTATAAAAAGCAAGCCTTCAAGGTAACCTTAACCAAAAAGTCAATTTGTGATTTTGAACTTTGTTCGAAGTTTAACTTAACTTTAAAATCATATGAATGAATTTAGCTTTTTAAAAAGTCCCTAGGCTTGTAATTTTTCTACCAGATGCTCCCCTAACTTAAGATTTAATGCGGTGATTTATATTGTATTACAAGCAAGTGAATAAATATGTAAAAAGTTATTTTTATAGCCTTGTTTCAATTTGATCCACACTTGGGAATTCCCTAAACGGAATGTAAATAAACGATCGACAATAAACATTACATTATCAAAGGTCCTATTTATCCTCGAAGGATGTGAATGATTACGTACTTTGGCACTACTTCGGTATATTTAAAGGTTGTTATTGTAACGTAACATTTCCGAGAGAGAGAAATTGCTGTTAACGCGATTCGGAAACCCGCTCCTCAAAGTTTTTAAATTGGAAGTAGTTCTTTTACTTTTCACTCTTTTGATAAATCATTTTGTTAATATGTGATTAGATATTTTTTAAACTAGTCTTAATGTTTCTATCTAAATCAGTAAACTATATGTCGGCGCATCCCTCAATTAGACGTCAGGTTGATTTTTAGTTGTCAAAAATCAATCTAGCGAAGCGTCATGGAAGTGGGGGGCAGCCATCTTAATGCACAGTTGTTCTAGACGGCCTAGCCCGCGCACCTCACTTGTGACGAATCGCTTTGCATCCGTATTGTAGTTTGACATAGTGTTATAATTTAGTTGGTGTCGTGTTGCTTAGACTGTATATTACTCAATTGTCTGGGTATTTCAATTATTAAACACCGTGCTGATTAAACAACTGATTTGCAACAAGGAGTTGTGATTTTTCTGCATACGTCCACCCGCCTACCTACATCACACAAGATGAGTTCTAATGCAGGCCCTCCTACCCCTTCATATATTTAAAAAGTACGAAAGATAAGCCCTTCTGAAAGTAGGCGTCAAAGCTTTTTTTTTCTATTGGAATTTCTATATAGAACATTTGAGCACTCGGAAAGTTGAAAAAAATCTTTAATTCAAATGGGATTTATATCAACAGCTATTGAACGTCAATAAACTAAGTTTATATAGCTTTTACTAGCAAATTAGATACATTCTCAGTAATTTAAAAGCGAATACAAAGAATTTTAATTATCTACATCTAAGATAGCTTAAATTTCTGATTCCAATAAATACTATTTATTTATTATGGATAAAGCTGAGATGAAACAAGAAACTCATTGTGTCATTTTTTATTGGTAGTTTTTACACTTATATTTGAACTAAGCTTAAATAAGCTGTTACTTGTATTGTGAACCTGTATCTGACATCTTTCAATGTGTCAATCACAGAGAAAACTCACGGAAAAAAAAGGTCAAAAAAGATTTGTAAATCGAAATATTCTTATCTCAAACAACTTCATATGAGACGAAAGACGACGAGTTTATATAAAGACATAGATACAAGTCCGTTAAATACACGTAACTGATTTATAATCTTTTATTATAGGCATAAATAACAGCTGAAGTAAGGAAATATAACTGTTGTCAGTCTCGGCTATTGAAGGTATACAGCGTAAGAAATGTCAAACACAGGCTAAAGATAAGCGGAGATCGCAATGCGGAAACCTTTTCAAAATAGGTCAAGGATGCGGTGGTCCAAAATGACTTACAGAATCTTGTTGAGTTTGAAAATTATCATCCACAACCGTTTCATGTTTTTATTATGACATATATTATCGTTACGTTTATTCAAATTATCTACTTTTGGTATGCTAAAATAAAGAAAGAAAATATGTTTATTTGGACACGGCACACACAACATCACAATAAATTATAAGTACAATAGTATGAAAAGAAGGAAAAAGAGCGTGACATGTTATGCATATAGTAAAAGAAAAATATTACAATATTTATTTAATTCAATCAATGTTATTCATACGTAAGATGCATTATTTTTGCGACTAAAGATATGCTTGTTGTGTAAGTTTTTTTTCGACCTAACCTATGTAAATAAAGATATTTTATATTATTATACTTAAGACAAATAAACCTTGCACCAAATTAACGGAACAATGTGCGAATTAACCACTACATACTCAGTTCGCACGAGTTGAATGTAAACATAAAAACTTTACCAAGCAACATACGTTAAATTATGACTCGTTGCGGTTATTATTTTACCAACAAAATATGGTTTATAATATTTGTGACACTATTCTAAGTATTTACTGGAAAATTACTAAGGAAAATCTTTTGGCAACCCGCGAAGCAATTGAGCAGCAGTTTAAGCGAATGTGGAACTAGAATGTGGAGACATCGTATTCCCAAAGCAGGTGTTTTATATCTAATCAAGCTTGATGAGCCGAAACCGAAACAGATCTGGACGTACTGTTACAGAGGAGAAGCGCTGGAAGATTAAACGGAATGGAGATGGATTGGCCCCACCGAGGAGACAAATATAAAGTTCAAATATTTCTAATTATTTTAATTGATTTGCAAGTTATAAATTGTAAATGCTTGTTAAATTTTATTTTTATTTAAATGTTTTCCCAGTATAATACATATAATATGTTTGAAGATATTAAATTTGCTTTAAATCAGATTTTTGAGACGTATTGTATTTATTAAACATTGGAATTATGATGTTTTTTTAAAAGGTTATATATTTATTATATATTAAGGAAATGATATATATTATTTAAAATATAATTATTTAAAAAAAAATGTTAATATATATACTCGTAATTTGTTTGTATCTCGTCAAACATTCGAAAAATATTGAATGTAAGAGTATTTCTTGCTATTCAATTCTTATATTTTTTTTGTATAAGGCTGTTGGTCTTCCTATATAAAGAAGTTAAGTAAGAAATTATTGTTACTAACATAAATGTATGGACTTTGTGTTATCTGAAATAAAGATTTTATTATATTATAGTGCTAGCTTTTATGCATGACGTCCGCATAAGCTACTTTAATATAACAAATATCTTATATAATTTGTATAATAATGGTGCAAATTAAATACGATTTGTTGCTTTATGATTTAAAGACTGATATAGAAAGGTATGAAAAGTCTATTTCTATATTAAGATTTGTTAATACATTATATTTATCGTTGCAACATAAAATTCTATCATTTAGTTATTGTTCCTGCTATTGAAGGGTTTAATGATTAAAGCAAATCCGGAAATGTTGAGTAACTTTTGCGTTAAAAGTTTGGTTAACGGGGGCGTGACACGGTCGACAAACTTTGTCAGTTACTCATCGATGTTTGTTAATACCAACATTTAACACTTATATTAATAATTAAACAATTAAATTGTAAATATATTTAAATAAAATGTATCCGCTAACACAAATAGTCCAATAGATTTTAAGATTATTAAAACAAAATGCTACAATCGTATAGAGAATTGTCAAGCAATCTATTTGTTCTAAATTAACACATTCCAAATAGCTGAAGTGTGTGGATTATAATCTCGATTCTATTGCAAATGAGTATTTTCTTTGTCAATAAAACAAAGAGAAATAACGATGTTACGC
Organism: Leptophobia aripa; assembly: GCA_951799465.1. Taxonomy (NCBI): domain Eukaryota; kingdom Metazoa; phylum Arthropoda; class Insecta; order Lepidoptera; family Pieridae; genus Leptophobia; species Leptophobia aripa. Next base: position 2,930,310 of record OX637281.1, read on the forward strand.
TGAATGCTGATAAGTCTTTGTTTCGAAGCGGCATTTGCGGAGCTTTCAATATATCAATTCAATTTTGTCTTGAACCACCACTTATGCGTGGTAAGGTAGCGTTTCTTCATAACTGTACTAATCATGATGAATTTTATATGATGGTGGTATTGTCAAACGAAATAAAACTTCTTAAATTTCCTAAATTTTCCAATTATTTAAAACCCTAGGGAAAACCAGGTAAAACTGATTGAAATCAAAGGCATATTAAAACTTAGGCCGTTTTGTGCCTTCTTCTGAAGCACAAAAGCGGCTTGTTTAAAAAATTCTCATGTTGAATACTCTGAATCGGTTTGACCGATTCTCATGAATTTTCGTCGGTCTGAGAACCGATCGTAAACAATATATCAAATTAAGAGAACCTTTTTAGTGTTGAAATATTGTTATTAATAAAATAAAATTCCAACATCTGCTTCTTACACTATTTGTTATTTCGTTTTGGCATTAAAACTATGCCTATATTTTGCCTCTTCTACTACCTCGTCATTCATAATTCTTGTCTCCCTTAACGATTTATAACTCATATATACACGCACGCTAACAATAATTTAGTTATTTACCCAATAAAAAGTTAATGTAACAAAACAACATTTGACTATACTTAATTATAAAAATATCTTCCCTTCTGTGATAAACAATTTTATATAGGTAAGACAAAATCTGTATTTAAAAACGAATAATAAACAAGTTGAGTGTATACAAGTGTAAACATTACAAGTCTGTTAAAACCACAACTTTCTTTATTCTTAAAATAAAATATATGTAATACATTCAGGATTACCAAAAGAGTTATGAGAGATAATGTTTAAGCATATTTTATTTATATAATTTTTTGAAATTGTAATATCAGCGAACTCTTGTATGGCATTCATTTTCTTCCTATATTTAAGGCTACTGAGGGTTCTGAAATAAACCGGCCTGCGAATATACCCACAAATAACTCGGCTTAAATATCATTTACATATCCTTATCTCAGCATTTAGGGGCGATTCATTCCCAAGCTTTTTTATCGTTTAAATGGTCCTTTTATAAATGAACTTGATCAACAATTTTCATTAAATTCAAAATGTTTAAAGAAGCCTTCGGGCGGAAGTGAGTTATAAAATCGTGATAAATTTAATTTCAAATTTGTATGAGACATTAACTATATCACGCTTCATTGAAGTTAACGAATGTAATTCTTATTGTTAGGTTTCGCTAAATTTGAATACCGAATTATTTTAATGACAATATTTGAATGTTTATGTTATTCATTTAAGTTGTCGTTGTGATGTAAAAATAAAAATAAATATTGAGTATTTCCGGCACGTCTGATAGCCAATCAGAGGGGTTTTTTGTAGAATGTGGATTCTCCGGTGTGTAAAGACAGATAGAAAATAACTTTGTAAAATTAGAAAAAGAAGTTAATATTTGGTTTGTAATAATATGTTTCAAATTATAGTCACTACAGCGGTTACAATTTATCAATGTTTAGTGTAATCTGATTTTCTAAAACACGTCTATTGATATTATTAACCTCCTGATTGGTCGACGCGGGAAAGATATAAAAAACAAGATGGCAATGTTGAAAAAAAGGGAGTTGGCGGGTTTTTTGTGTTGGGAGTGATAGATTGATTGTATTAGACAATAAGTGAAGTATTTGTAACAGCGAGAGTTCAATAGAGAATACATATTGTAAGCTGTCAGTTTATTTGGATTAACATACATACCAGAATATAGAAGGAGTATTATATTCTTTTATTAAGCACTTAAGAACAATGAAGCAGTGGAGCAACGGTTGTCAAACGCCTGGATTGCGTTGAAATAAATTGAATATTGAAACATTTTGTTTATTACATTTTTATAAGATAAAATGAATTAATATAGTGACAAACAAAACAATGGTGTGTGAAGTGCTTGTGTGTGTTATGTTTAAATTACAGTAGTGGGTGATTCGTACTCTCAACGCATAGAAACTAGACCAGCAGTTTCTCTGTCTCGATGTACGTATCCGAGAATTCTTGGTGCCATTGCAACCCTAATTTTACAATCATTTCTATATTTCTCATTCATTTTCAATATTTCTATATTTCTAATATATCGATATTAATATATTTAATATCGATATATAAATATAATTAATAAGTAACGTTATAATATAAATACTTTGAATGCATACCTATATAAGGACAATTATCGAAAAGTTCCAAACAAAGTCAATGAACATTCGCGTATATAGATTTATTGAAAGCTTCAAGATGTATAGAGTACCATAGACTAAATCTATTTTGTGCGCATATTGTATGTAAAAGGTTCACCTGAAAGCTTTGTATTTATCGCCTTGGAATTGAACGTTGTCTGTGATATTGTATTCAATTTTTAGATTTTCATAAAGAATTGAATATGCAATCCTTTATACATAACAGAACTATGAAAGCAAAAATGTTTTACCGCTTTGGAAGGTGCGTAAATATACAAATTTGCATTATTTTATATATTAAATGTATACTTTTCACACTTGGGAAAATTTGATTGCATAAAAAATAGGAGTGGACTGGAATGTACATAGTCTTGCCATAAATATTGTTATATTCTTTTACAAAATAGCATTTGTCTCCATACCTACTTTTGTGTAATGCAATCACAGCGATTCGGTTCTCTTCATCAAACCACTCCATTATAATATCGTAAAATATTGTACAATGTATTGGCGCCAAAATGAGAAAACACAATGAACAATCTTATGAAAATAACAGATTCGATATTAAAATGTAATATTTTTTTTATTTTTAAGTTTAACAGTATTTATGGCCAGACTATGTAGGTTAGTCCCTACTTTTTATGTACACAATTTTATCAACTTGGAAGTCAATTTTTATTATTTCCGCTTAACTAAATTTTTCGAAACAAAAGACCATGGTAATAAGAACGTGCTCCGAATACAGTAAACCTCAATAAAATTAGATTTATGAGTAATAAAAATAATCCCATCCAACCCGATTATAGCGCATCTAGATTACCCTATAAAGTGTATATAAATATCTGCGAAATTACATCGTAAAAACAAATTGCTTAGATTAAAAAAAAGTTCTAACTTTTCCACTAAGTGAACGCGTACGTGATGAAATAACAACGCAGATCCTTTAAGTGCTGGATGATACAATTCCCATGATTTTAAAACATTGGTTATTATACAAACGACAGTGCTACTCTAACAATAATGAAAATCAAGAATATATTTATTAATATAGGTAACTATGGTACAGGTATGAATCGTTAAAAAAACAGAAAGTTATAAAAAAAATTGACTCTACATTTAGTGCCAGTTCATAAATCAAGGGCGTAGAGCGGATGAGAATAACTGGCAAGAAACTATCCTCGACTCCTTTAAATCGTCAAGCATGTTTGACAGTGAGGTGGTAAAGATCTGCAACCATTACACCATGCACCAGCGGATTGCGTAAATATTATATAAAAACAATAAAAAATAACCTTTAATATCATCGGTCGGCATAGCGAAATAGGAGCTCACATTTACGTTATAGTGAGAACAACCCGCAAACACACAGTACACCGAGACTAATCCAGGAGAAAAAAATTAGCATAGCAACACAAATTCAAGTCATACCAATCACCACATGTAGCGCCCGTTCACGAGCACGCCGCAGAGCCAGCCATTAAAAAGAAAATTAAAACTGTGTAATTGAATGTTCCATAATTGATATTGCGGAAACATTTGTTAGATCATCTACTGAACAACAGTTTCGACTGATATTATTATTAAATAAATTACTTTTATGTATACTACAAAATACTGTATTTCAAAAACAAAATTGAAATGTAAGGCGGAAGTCGGACCCCTTACTAAGATATTTGGTGTGTTGCGGTTGTCTCTTTCGAGGTTTACAATAACAAGGTAGCATAAGCCACTAGAGAGTGTGTGCGTGCCAAAACTAGTTTCAATAATCTTCTCTACATAAGGATGGTTAGAGGCTCCTACGTGGACCGGAAGTCGAATTGCGGCAACAGAGCTTTTATAATTTAATTAATTTGTATCTCGACTCATTTTCATAAAACTCAATATAAAATGATTTTTATATCGTTGCCACAAGTGGTTAATAACCTTTTACTACGAAATGCTAATAACCACAGTGTAGGTTAATTTAAAACCTCGGTCAACCTACATCACTTTGCACTTAGTTAATATAACGTAACTTATTTATACATTTTGTATAAATAAAATAATCAATAAGAATTAAATATTAATGGTTTATCAGTCATTCTCTAACCCATTAATGGGGTACTATTAAGGTAATGGATTTGTAATTCAGTATTAATTCAATTCATTAAATTTATTTTTCATATGATCGAATCAAGTTGTTTTTAGTAAAGTTGTCGTTTCATTTTATTTCTCAAGTTTTGTTTATTTAAGAAAGTTTTAAAACAATAAATCACAGAACAAAATAAACTAGAGATTTATATGTGTGATAATAAGTTAGGAACTAATATTTATTCAAATATATTATGTATTTTGTTATAATACAATATTAATATAAATTAGAATTAAATGTAGCCAGTACCAGCCGAAGAATATGTCAATTATTCCGATAGATTTTTTTGATTGTTTTTTTGGTTTCACTCAAGATCAAAACTAAATTACAATTCGGCATTTCGTAATCACAACAAAAAAACATACAAACAATTTTATTTCAATTATAATGTATAAAATTAATTTCAGAATACATTTTTGAAAGCTCTTTCTCTCGGACGAGAAACAGTGTTTACGGCAGATAATAGCCGCAATTTGTATCTTTGAGAGCTTATATAAAAATGAGGGCATAATGAGCTTATTTATTGTGCTGAGTTGTGTACATTTTTTAACGATAAAATTCATACGTTGTAGATCATATATAATCAATTATGTTTAATATTTATATGCATACTTTATGATTAAGTATAAGTTTTGATTTCCAGTGATGACACGACAGAAATGATAGATTGGTTGATCAATCAAAGACTTGTTTTGAAAAGGACCTTATATTACGTCTTATTTAACATCGACATTTCATTGTTACTCGCATATTCGCATTCTAATATATATTTTCTATGAACATTTGATCACTTTAATAATAAACACTTCATAAAACACGTAAAATAAAAAAAGTAATCATAAAAACTAACTAGAAAATAATTTATAAAGCTTACACTAACAACTAAAGAAACCAGAGAAATATGAAGCTTTTAAGATTAAGATTAAATAAATATATATCCATATATATGATTCAAAAGTGCATTATTGTTTTTCTTTTTATGAAATAAATAAATCATCTCAAATATGAGACCTTAACTCAACAAGCCAAACCATGTTTTCATTGCTTACGACTGTAGTAAAAATGACCCGCAGAGATAACATTTTAAAAATATATCTATTTTCTAGTCTAGAAAGAGATAAATACTTGTTTGCTTTGACTTGAATTTAAACTTTTCACGTTTTTCTTTATGCATTAGTATATTAAAAGAATAATAGAAATAAATATGAAATTCCCTTCGCGTTTTCATTGCCACCGTAAAAAGAAATTTTCGTTTGAATTTTCCATAATAGAATTGCTAATTACATTAATTATAATGAAGGAGAGGCGTAATGTTAATGCCGTGAATATGTTTAATTAAGTATGCATGTTTTATTAAATGAGTTGTTAATCTTTGTCATCGTGTCATATTAAAATGATTAACTCTAGAGGTAGGAAATCCTGGAGCTAATGCTAAAAAATCAATTGTAACTTAATAATAACACAGTAAACAAGTAAAATAACAAACTAAAACTAATAATTAAAAAATTTCAATAAACTAATACAAATTTAAAAAGATTAGTCCTTGGCAAGGTAATACTGGTGGGTCCAAAGCACCAGCTCATTGATCACCGGTACTGATTGCACTCTAAGCTCCAAAAGCCTCTATTCCAAAGGGAAAAAATTATTTTACTTTGACCTTTTGAGTTGACCATCGGTGTTCGATCTGTCACTGTTTACGACTGCTTACACGAAATCTGAAAATTGAACCGCCCACGCCGCTCGATGGGATATTGAAGTCGCCTTTGTGTTTCGTCGGCGTAGGTGCTACGCCGTAGGTACGCGTTCGTAATGCATTTTAATTATAAATATTAAGGCAATTTTGTGTAAAATATATTCATTACTAAACTAAGCATACATGTTAAAATTTAGTGTAATAAAATGAATGTAAAATATAAATATATGATGAATTAATTTTCAATATAATTTGTATTGTCGATAAAAGCTCCCCATTCAGGTGATACGCGTTCGGAAAGTTTGTAATTAAGACAGGTAGAAAAGCCGATTCAGTAAATTCGGGTTTTGTGAGGTATGACGCAATCGTTATAAAACTTCCCAATTAACATTTAAGTAATTAATATTGACTTTAGGCTTTATTGACGTAATACAAGTTTCGACTGAACAATATTTAATTTAATTTAGACCAAATAAATTAACACTTCTAAACATGGCATATTATTCAAATTTTTTGAACTATCAATCGTATAAAAAAACATGATTCGTATGTAACATACAATATTTAACAAATTATGTTTTTTGTAGTGACTATGTCTTATTTATAAATAAAAAATCCTAATACAGCAATTTCCACATTTAAAAAAAACAAAAGAAAACCATTAAAGTGTATAGTAAACTATAAATACCAAGAACATTACATGCTCTGTGGTTTATATATTTATATAAGGGAATGTAACAAGTATATCAAAAGAGAAGCTGAAAAAAATTACAATTGAGACGATTTCTTTAACTCACATAAATATTTAAAAAACATGTGTATGGAATTCCGCTACCTAACTACTATATTTCAGTACATGTAAACGGTTAAGGTTAATGAGGAGCACAGAATTCCAACGTAAGAGTACTTTAACAATAGAAAGAAAGAAAGAAAATTTGTTTATTTGGACACACACACACGGCACAGACAACATCACAATAAATTATAAATATAATAATATTTTTAAAGCTAACTAGAATAAACACATTGCATTGTTGCAAGAGCGGCCGGCGTACGCCAAATGGGGTGCTGCTCAGGATTTGTGTGGAATATAATATTCCACACCACTGATTTTCAGCAGCCCCAAGTTATCGCAAACCGCTACACGGCGCCAAGTGTTAACAATTTAAGTGTAAACTCAGAGTAATAATTAAATAATAAAAGACGTAAGATGTTTAAATACTTACTGAAAGAGTTGGATCTGTACTGCGTAGGTACGGGCGGGCACAATACATCACTATTGAGACTCGACACGCTACCGTCACGGAGTTCCCCCAGCGACGACGACCGCAGAGTTGGAAGGGAAAAGTTCACTTCCTTAGTCCTGTTAGAGAGTCAAATCTATTTATCCAGTTCATTAGACCATTTGAATCGTCTTAAATCTTAATTACTTGTACGTGATCAAGCTGAGAAGCAGGCAAGAAACTCAGCTTTGTTGATTTCCGAGTAATCCAGTAGACTTTTTGGAGTACGGCCAAACAAAAAAAAAATCGATATTAGTCGAAGTAACGAAAAATATTCTTTTACAATATTAAATACACAATATATTCATATTTGACAGCGACAACAAACAGTAAATGAAGATATTAATTATGATAAATGATATTATGTTATTAAACATAAATGTTTGAAGGCGAAAAACTATATTTGACTATCCGGTAACCATTGCGACGACTGATACTTTAATAGTGGCATTTAAACATATAAATTACACATAGACACGGTGTATGTTAATATATCAAATAACCTATAACATATTAGGAAATATTGCTATTCCACATAACCGAAGCTTTATTTATGATGTTATTAACAACTATCAGGCTTTGATAGATATATGTCGATCGTATTATCGCCGAATATTAGCTTATTATGATATATTCATATATTATATTGTTTGACGTTTGTTTTTACGTATATTATTTCTTGACCGAGATATTAAATAGTATTAAAAGTTATGATTATATCTATACTAATAATAAGACAGTAAAAGTCGAAAATCTGTACATTAAATATTTTTCCAAAAAACTGAAAGGAGGCAATTAAAGAAGAGTCATAGAATCCAAAAAAAAACAATTTTTGGAATTCTTGTCTGTCTGTCTGTCTGTCTGTCTGGTACGTTATAACTTGAAAACTACTGAACGGATTAGTTGGATTAGTTAGATCACAGTTGGATTACATATAATTGGGGGCGTTGTCAAAAGTTTATTTTGTCAAAATCGGTTAAGAGAAAGAGAAGTTATGGTCAATTGAAAATTTACTTCAACCACTGCTTCATAATTTTTAAACACTTATATTGATTGATTAGTTATATATTGTTAAATATGTTCTAATATAAGTTAATCTTAATATTAAAACTTATGAGAGGTAACAAAAATAACAAATAACGCAGTGCGCGCGGGCGCGGTTGAATTGTTGAACAATCTGCTCGATAGATGGCGTTGATAAAATTCTTCATCAACCTAGACTTATTTTATTTTTTTTATTTCTTAAACCTATACAGCTTATCAAAAAAAGTTTACACAATAAAAATAGATTAAAAATAAAGCCAAAATAAGGTAAAAATATAGAACCGGAAATAGAATCTAAGATCAGAAAAAAGAATAACAAAAAAAAACACGAACAGAAAATAATAAATAAATAAATATATATATACACATGAACAAGTGGAGTTTATTATGTGAAGTACGAGCATTTAAGTGTGAGTGTGCGAGGTTGAGTCTTAGTTTTTTTTAAAGAACTTCTACTTAGGCCAAATATATCCAATATATCGCGGTTTTAAGATGCTCCATTGTGTAATGACTACAGATGACAGATGACAGATGACAGATGACAGATGACAGATGACAGATGACAGATGACAGATGACAGATGACAGATGACAGATGACAGATGACAGATGACAGATGACAGATGCCAGATGACAGATGACAGATGACAGATGACAGATGCCAGATGACAGATGACAGATGACAGATGACAGATGACAGATGCCAGATGACAGATGACAGATGACAGATGACAGATGACAGATGACAGATGACAGATGACAGATGACAGATGACAGATGACAGATGACAGATGACAGATGACAGATGACAGATGACAGATGACAGATGACAGATGACAGATGACAGATGACAGATGACAGATGACAGATGACAGATGACAGATGACAGATGACAGATGACAGATGACAGATGACAGATGACAGATGACAGATGACAGATGACAGATGACAGATGACAGATGACAGATGACAGATGACAGATGACAGATGACAGATGACAGATGACAGATGACAGATGACAGATGACAGATGACAGATGACAGATGACAGATGACAGATGACAGATGACAGATGACAGATGACAGATGACAGATGACAGATGACAGATGACAGATGACAGATGACAGATGACAGATGACAGATGACAGATGACAGATGACAGATGACAGATGACAGATGACAGATGACAGATGACAGATGACAGATGACAGATGACAGATGACAGATGACAGATGACAGATGACAGATGACAGATGACAGATGACCGATGACCGATGACAGATGACCGATGACAGATGACAGATGACAGATGACAAATGACAGATGACAGATAACAGATGACTTGGAGACAGGTGACTGGAGCCAGATGACATGTGACAAATGACAGCCGACATGAGACAAATGACAACCAACAGGAGACAGATGACAGATGACAGATGACAGGAGACAAATGACAACCAACAGGAGACAGATGACAGTTGACATATGTCAGGAGACAGATGACAGATGACATGAGACAAATGACAGCCAACAGGAGATAGATGATAGCCGACAGGAGGCAGATGACAGCCAACAGGAGACAAACGTCAGCCAACAGGAGGCAGATGACAGCCAACAGGAGACAAGTGACAGGAGACAAATGACAGGTGACAGGAGAAAGATGACTGGAGACAAATGACAGGAGACAAATGACAGGTGACAGGAGAAAGATGACTGGAGACAAATGACAGATGACAGATGACAGATGACAGATGACAGATGACAGATGACAGATGACAGATGACAGATGACAGATGACAGATGACAGATGACAGATGACAGATAACAGATGACTTGGAGACAGGTGACTGGAGCCAGATGACATGTGACAAATGACATGTGACAAATGACAGCCGACATGAGACAAATGACAACCAACAGGAGACAGATGACAGATGACAGATGACAGGAGACAAATGACAACCAACAGGAGACAGATGACAGTTGACATATGTCAGGAGACAGATGACAGATGACATGAGACAAATGACAGCCAACAGGAGATAGATGACAGCCGACAGGAGGCAGATGACAGCCAACAGGAGACAAACGTCAGCCAACAGGAGGCAGATGACAGCCAACAGGAGACAAGTGACAGGAGACAAATGACAGGTGACAGGAGAAAGATGACTGGAGACAAATGACAGGAGACAAATGACAGGTGACAGGAGAAAGATGACTGGAGACAGATGACAGATGACAGATGACAGATGACAGATGACAGATGACAGATGACAGATGACAGATGACAGATGACAGATGACAGATGACAGATGACAGATGACAGATGACAGATGACAGATGACAGATGACAGATGACAGATGACAGATGACAGATGACAGATGACAGATGACAGATGACAGATGACAGATGACAGATGACAGATGACAGATGACAGATGACAGATGACAGATGACAGATGACAGATGACAGATGACAGATGACAGATGACAGATGACAGATGACAGATGACAGATGACAGATGACAGATGACAGATGACAGATGACAGATGACAGATGACAGATGACAGATGACAGATGACAGATGACAGATGACAGATGACAGATGACAGATGACAGATGACAGATGACAGATGACAGATGACAGATGACAGATGACAGATGACAGATGACAGATGACAGATGACAGATGACAGATGACAGATGACAGATGACAGATGACAGATGACAGATGACAGATGACAGATGACAGATGACAGATGACAGATGACAGATGACAGATGACAGATGACAGATGACAGATGACAGATGACAGATGACAGATGACAAATGACAGATGACAGATGACAAATAACAGATGACAGGTGACGGGAGACAAATCACAGGAGACAGATGACTTGGAGACAGGTGACTGGAGCCAGATGACATGTGACAAATGACATGTGACAAATGACAGCCGACATGAGACAAATGACAGCCAACAGGAGACAGATGACAGATGACAGATGACAGGAGACAAATGACAACCAACAGGAGACAGATGACAGTTGACATATGTCATGAGACAGATGACAGATGACATGAGACAAATGACAGCCAACAGGAGATAGATGACAGCCGACAGGAGGCAGATGACAGCCAACAGGAGACAAACGACAGCCAACAGGAGGCAGATGACAGCCAACAGGAGACAAGTGACAGGAGACAAATGACAGATGACAGGAGAAAGATGACTGGAGACAAATGACAGATGACAGATGACAGATGACAGATGACAGATGACAGATGACAGATGACAGATGACAGATGACAGATGACAGATGACAGATGACAGATGACAGATGACAGATGACAGATGACAGATGACAGATGACAGATGACAGATGACAGATGACAGATGACAGATGACAGATGACAGATGACAGATGACAGATGACAGATGACAGATGACAGATGACAGATAACAGATGACTTGGAGACAGGTGACTGGAGCCAGATGACATGTGACAAATGACATGTGACAAATGACAGCCGACATGAGACAAATGACAACCAACAGGAGACAGATGACAGATGACAGATGACAGATGACAGATGACAAATGACAGCCGACATGAGACAAATGACAGCCAACAGGAGACAGATGACAGATGACAGGAGACAAATGACAACCAACAGGAGACAGATGACAGTTGACATATGTCATGAGACAGATGACAGATGACATGAGACAAATGACAGCCAACAGGAGATAGATAACAGCCGACAGGAGGCAGATGACAGCCAACAGGAGACAAACGACAGCCAACAGGAGGCAGATGACAGCCAACAGGAGACAAGTGACAGGAGACAAATGACAGATGACAGGAGAAAGATGACTGGAGACAAATGACAGATGACAGATGACAGATGACAGATGACAGGTGACAGATGACAGATGACAGATGACAGATGACAGATGACAGATGACAGATGACAGATGACAGATGACAGATGACAGATGACAGATGACAGATGACAGATGACAGATGACAGATGACAGATGACAGATGACAGATGACAGATGACAGATGACAGATGACAGATGACAGATGACAGATGACAGATGACAGATGACAGATGACAGATGACAGATGACAGATGACAGATGACAGATGACAGATGACAGATGACCGATGACAGATGACAGATGACAGATGACAGATGACAGATGACAGATGACAGATGACAGATGACAGATGACAGATGACAGATGACAGATGACAGATGACAGATGACAGATGACAGATGACAGATGACAGATGACAGATGACAGATGACAGATGACAGATGACAGATGACAGATGACAGATGACAGATGACAGATGACAGATGACAGATGACAGATGACAGATGACAGATGACAGATGACAGATGACAGATGACAGATGACAGATGACAGTACGTATGTCGTACTCATAACTTCGTAAGAATTTTCTTTTAACGCTGAGGAGTTTTACCTTCCGTCATCAGCTCATCCACATAAGAAGATGACTATCAGAATATAAAATTTGCAGAAAAGTAATTGCCTGTAAGTTAATTTGAAATTTATCTCGATTTCCCTGAATCATCAGATCCTGTAAAGCTACATCATCCCTGAGTAACACATAAGTATATATAATTCCAATTGTAACAAGATTTTAGCCCGTGAAAGAAAGCCCTGTCGAGATCATTAAGAAACGCTATATACTTAACCAAATCACACGTGGGCGAAGCCGCGAGCGAAAAGCTAGTAAGTAATAATCTCACAAGTACGTATTTCGTACTCATAACTTCGTAAGCATTTTCTTTCAACTCTTAACCGCTGAGGAGTTTTACCTTCCATCATCAGCTCATCCACATAAAAAGATGACTATCAGAATATTAAATTGTCAGAATAGTAATTGCCTGTACGTTAATTTGAAAGTTGCCCTCGATTAACCCGAATCATCCGATCCTGTAAAGCTACATCATCCCTGAGTAACACAGGCTATAGATAATTCCAATTGTAACAAGATTTTAGCCCGTGAAAGAAAGCCTTGTCGAGATCATTAAAAAACGCTATATACTTAACCAAATTACACGTGGGCGAAGCCGCGGGCGGAAAGCTAGTATCTAATAATAGCATAGATAACACTACAAAGACTCTCATACTTTTAGGGAGTATTTCTATAATAATATATTTAATATGTATAGAAAATATGTAAAGTTATTATTCAATTTTTACTTTACGTTTTATTTCAAATAAACACTTAGTCCCCTTGCACAAAAAGGTTCTACACTTAACCAAACTTCTACAAGAAATTTCTGTATAAAAACTCATTTTGCAAAAATCATATTAGACTACAACCTTAACGGAAACATTGTTAATACTTTGTTAACTAAAATGTTTCGAACATTATTCAATGTACCAGAAGAGCAATCTTGTTGCTTCTAATTTAGGTTAGGATGTAGGAATATCCTTCTGACAAGATGGAAGTCAGCCGGAAGTGCCTTCCTACGCAATTAACTTGTAACTTATCTCGCCCACGTGGTATTTTCAGGGCTTTTAATTATGTGGTAAACATTCATTACGTGTATCGCACTTGTTATTAATGTAAATAATTTGCAATATACAAGTAATTTTCTGATATTTTGACCGTTTTTGGTCAACTGAAAATAGTATTTTTAATATTATACATAATATAATAATTCATATTTATCATCATATATATTAACTCTTTCGCTATTATTAAAGTTTATTGTTATTCACAAATTTAACCAAGCATGATGAAAATATTGGAGTCCAAATGTTAATTGTAACACAACTCAGTATTCTTATATATGTGTGGCAAGACTGAGTTGTATATGTGCTACATTATATAACATATAAAAATGTTACCCAATCGTTACATAAATATTATTTAACTGAGATCCCTATAGACAAAAATTTGCAATGGTTAATACTTACAAATAGCACGGTGCGGTTATGTCGTGAGGTGGGTATACAAGAATCGGGGGTGAGGGGACCGGGGAGGGGCTGTTCTTGCGTCGCCGTGCGCAGAACACTCCAGCCATCACGAGGAGAAGAACCACTGCCGCGCTTGCGCCTCCCAAAGCCACCAGTACTGCTTCTAAAATATTTATATCTGTACAAGGTATTTGAGGTAAACAAATATCAGAGCAGAGAAAATAATTGACTATGAAATATAATTTTAGTGAAAATATAAACGTCAAATCTTCACGGTAAAGATATTAAAAGCTCCATATCTTCGACTCCATAAAACCCAAATTCATTTATTTAGGCTTTTATGTTTATCGAGGAAAGATATATTTAACATGAGACTACGATCAAATAAACGAAATAATATTTTAACAGAGAGATAGGAAAGATATAATCTATTATGAGTTTGTACATCGAATTTGAAAAATTACGTACATAGAACCAATAAATGAATACTATTCTATTAAATTATGGTCCATTTATTAATAGTCCGGTCTTTTAGCACCCTCGTAGGCGTAGGAGTTGAACACTGGAAGGGCTCTTTACTTTTTTGAAACAAGTAATCGCTTTTATGTGGAGAAGATATAAATAAATAAATATTAAAGTCGAATACAGTCTGATTACGACTGATTTGTCCATGCCATTCGCTTCGTTATACTTTCAATAGTCTGAAAGCTGCTTTGTAATTAGTAAAAGCAATTTTCATATTAACGCGTCTATGTAAAAGAGTTTTAATCAGTGACCTAGTTCTTGACAAAATTGCAAACCATTACTTTTAAGTTAACAAAAAATAATTGGACATGGCCATGTTTACGGGACAGACAGTAAAATACGGTGTCTTTCAATGTAGAAATTTTTAATTTAATTACATCTAGAACAATACTCCCAATGACAAGTAAAAAACGAAAACCAAATTGTTATTAACTAAGGCTATTTAACTTTTGATTAAATATATTTCATATGACTTCAGTTTTATACTTGACACATGGTGTGTGAAGTACTCTTACTTCACACACACGTGATTTAAAGATGTTCTTCAAATAATTGTAGCACGTACCGAATATCCCACCACACACCACAACAACCGTTCGGCTGTCTGATATGGGCTAAATAAACCATCAAAATGGTTCTTAATATTAAGAATTATAGAAGAGTTATAGAAAACACGTAAAAATATACATATAATATCTTTATGCAAATACGCTTCTAATTAAGATCTACTTTCAATATTCAATTTGGTACGAACAATAGGTTTCTTCTATTCCTTCATTGCTTATTAAGAAGATAATACTGGGCCATAATGTTCCAGTGATGACATCGTTATGAACACTTTTATTGCGAACATTAAACCACACTTTGATGAACACGTGTTTATCATAGTGTGTGACAGTTTAAAGGTTTGAATAAAATATTTTTATGAAATATCTTAGGTGTTTTTCCTGATGCTTTCCATGTTTACCTAGCTATAATCACGCTATAATATATATTTGGTGATTTTTTTTATAATTAATACGTGGTGGTTATTAATTAAGTTAATTTTGAATTTCGAATAAAAAAATTCATATAACTCAATTTTTCACCCTTCTACGATCAAACCCTATTTTATCGTCTCAATTTTTATGTAAGCATATAAGCAGCTATTAGGTATATAAGTTTATATTTAATTTTTCCGATACTTATACAGTTTAATCGCGAGAAGTAGTGGAATATGGGAATGAAGAGGGTGCATAAGGTAATATTAAAATTCGAATAGTCTAAATGTAGATATGTCTGCCAATCTATGTCCTCTTTAAACATTGACCACCAACAAATATAAACTTCGATTGGGATTGTACTCACGTATTTGTGTTATTTACTTAGTTTCACGTTAGTTTCACCGATATTGGATTTTTCATATGACAACGACGAATTTTCATATGACGAGCAATAAATAATGTGTTGTTATGAACAGTAGATATATTGTATTCATATCATTGATCAAAGTGTACTATTCATCACAATACAAGAGAAGGTTCACTAAACGTTTTTACCAGGTGTTTACATAAGTTTTTTATCCAAAAAGTTCATTTTTATTTAATTGTGTGACATTGTGAGCTTTTAAATAAAACCTTGCAAATAAACTTTTTATTACTATACGGTACCTACGCATACTGATTTTAGTCAAATTAAGTAGTAATTATGAAAAAAAAAATACATAAACACGACATTCTTTGATCCAAAGTATGGTGTAAAATGGATATACAACCAAGCCCAAACCTACTAACTCATGAGCGATTTATCTTTTTGATTCAGACAGGAAGGTTAAGACCTCGTTAGAAGCAATTTTCCCCACAATTTATGGACATATAAAGGCCGCTAAGCCTCTATATACAGGTAATAGTTACATAGGAAATGTAAGTTTAATAAATTTAGTTAGATAGACACCTAAATTGACTTTGTGGAAAATCGTATAAAGGAAAAAACCAAGTCGTTACGCCATGCAGTATCGTAATTATTGTTTTTTATAAACAATTCTGCTTCTGCAATAATGGAGTACTGAAACTAAAAAGGTGTATAGAATTTACGTATAGTTTTAGTTAAATTATATACCTCTTAAATTTACAGCATTAGCCAATGTAACAGGACTGGTGGGTGCTTGTTCGTATCTTGGGTTCGAGGATGAAGGCTTTAACTGTTCCAGAGCTTCCACTTGAATTGACGTCACAGCATCATCTTCTATATTCCCAAAATATTCATCACCCGTTTCTCTATAGTCTGCTTCAAAACCTGGATACAGGAAAAACTATATATAAATCTTACGTATTACGTCAGTATTTTATAATTTACTTATTTGCATTTAAGAAAATATTAAAAGGATAAATTATCACGTTACAAAACCATGAATAGAAATCATACAATATAAAAAAAATACAATATATAACATGTATTATATTATAATTTAACATACAATATTCTTTATATAAGTAACGCCTTTTCTATGCTATATTCCTTGTGTTAATAGATATAATATGCTATAGACACTATGTGAATAGCCAAATTTAATTATAGCCTCTCGTCAATTCTACAACAGGAGAACCCTAAAATCACCTTAAAACGAGTGATCTTCGCACGACTGATTGCGTCATTAACTTACTCTATTATTGTATACGTCTTTCGCTATTTGCGTGGTAAGTTTACAGCGATACACATATAATTATGGTTTAAATATAATTATTGAATTTCGTTAAAAATGCTGTTACACTAAAAAAAAAGATCTAATAATGTTCGCTTGAGGCTTTACGAGTATGAACAACCAACCAAATAGGATCCTATATACTTACTTGTTTATAGTCGACTTAATAGATTTATTAGTTTAATTCCTTTTTTTCGTACACTTGTGTAAATTATACATAGGCTTGATAAGATAAAACAATTATGATTGTATTAATTTTTGTGTTGTGCGAACCAACTTTTAAAATATCTTATAATCTAGGTGCAAGTCTGAATAAGTGCAATAAGGTTGGTTGAGTACCCAAACTTTCTGGATCGTCCTTCCGTTCCTTCCCAACGTTTGGATCATAAATGTCCCACCACGGTCTACTCTTCGAGAATACTTTTATCACTTTTCCGTCCCGATCAACCTCAACTTTACGATAATTTGACGGCGACAAATTTAACATTTCTACTCATTAGTTGATATCTGAAACAAATAAAAGTTGTGCTTAATTTCAAAGCTTGAGAAAAGTTCCTGAAAGCTTTATATTCATATTCACTTTTTGGCTTAAGATATACTGACTGAAGATAAGGCCTTAAATATTAGATGAACATATCATAAATTTAAAGATTATGTTACTTTTAATTTCTAATAATTTATATTTGAAATAGTGTTATAAATTAGTTTTGAGGTTTTGTGATTTTTTTAAAAATAATTCCTCGCGAGACAAAGTAACAATATATAAAACGATTAATCACCTGTCAGTTAAGGCTATCGAACTCGAGTCGTAATTTGTATGAATTCAAATCCTGAACTTTTTATTACAGAGCATTTAGAACTTTTTATCAGTGAAACATAAAAAGAGACATCAAAAGGTTTTACGGTGAAAATATATTTACAAATAATAATATCATGCCTTAAGTTATGTGATTATTTTTGAATAATATATATCCATATATATTATTCAAAAATATAAGAAGATAACAAAAAAATAACTGCGGATATATTTTTAGTATGTTTTGATTTGAATAACTTAAGGTAATAAATAAGTAACGGTTAAGTAATAGTGTTGGAAGTTTTATAGTTAACAATAAAAACTCTTTTGGCAATTCTGGCTGGCTATATATTACTTGGGTATATTGTTTTATTTAAGCTCAAATGCTCACTGGTACCGGATATCCATAAAAATGTACGGTCTGTTATTTTAGGATATTGTATCAAAAGTTCAACTGTAACTCAGTTTTTTAGAACATAAGGAATCAAGTAAAAGGAATATTTGATTTAAAATTTTAATCAACAAATGTATGCCTAGAATGAGTATTTTTATTATTTACATACAAATTACAAATGACATACATATCTATCTATATATGCTATGTAATATATTAGAGAGTTAGGTTTTGATGGTTTTATTATTACTAAAAAAAAACACGAATAATAAAAGCTATTAAAGTATCTGTAATTTTATACTCAAACTGTCTTTATTCAAGTATATATGATTGGTTAAGGTTATATATTATTCTATAAATTAAAGAATTGACACACCTTTGAAGCATTAATTGTTTTTAAACCTTTATTTCTTTACCTTATTTAAAAAGGTTTTATTCGTAAATTAATTATAAAACACGGTTTGGACGACAAAATTTACATTTAAGATTAAACGAAAGGATAATAAATTAATTTGTCATTTCATTTAAACTTAATATAAAGAGAAAACCATTTTCATTTGAACAAAGAATTGTGCGACTAGCGACTTTAAGCTAGTTAATATTATATAATAACTCAGCTTATAAAATCTTTTAATTAAATAATCTCTTTTCTTTGGACTATAAGCCCTATATACGAATCTATGTTTGGTACTAACACATTATTACATATTTCTGGTAGTCCGTGAAAATAAAACTCTATATCCAATTTAGAAAATTGTGATTATAATAATTAATACAATATTTTTCTTTTTTGTTAGGATCTCGCTGTTGATCACTAATCAAATATAATTTCAAAAGAACTAAGAACATTTATACAAGAATAAAAATAATACAATAGGAAAAACGTAATAGTGCTTAAATTTTGTTTTCATCTGATGTTTGGTAACGAAAACCTGTCTGGAAATTATGTATAGAGGTTAGGTGTAGATTTTTTTTTTTTTATAGAAGAGGGGGCAAACGAGCAGGAGGCCCACCATAAAGGTGAAGCCGCCGCCCACAGACACTCACGCGGTTGAGAGCTCGTGAGTGCATTGCTGGCCTTTAAAGGAAAATTGGGAAATGGAGGGGTAGGGGAAGAGGACGGGGAGGGGAGAGAGTGGTATTTCTCCGGCCGTGCCTGCCCAATCGGCTGAAACTTTAAGTAACAGCATGGCACTCCCACTCCTAAATTGTTGATATTTATTATTATTCATTTATTTATTGATTGTCTATAGTGTTTTAATATTTAGATTATTAGATGTCAAGCTATTACTACAATTACAAATTGACATAAATAAAAACTTAAATAAATATAAAATGGGCTATTTTGTCTGTATTTGGACTGTTATCATAAGGTATTAAAAATCGAGTATTAAAATGTCGACATAGCAAAAGTCGGGTTTTTTTGGGATTCAATGGCCTGGCTGAGTAAGTGATATCAAGGGAAACTCTTCACCACTATTTAATCTGTGTCTAAATCGTACTTTTCTGCTACGATGTTGTTCAACGCTTAAATCAACTTAGTAAACATTGTATGCTAACAAACAAACCCTAAGTATACTAGAAAATATTCTAACTTTATTTTAACCAACTTTGGAGTGCCAACAGACAATGCTTGTTTAAATTTCCTAACAAATTAAATGTTCATTGTAATTATTTTCTCATCAAATATAACTACTTAGTACTAAATTATATCAAATATTTTAAGACGTCTACAAGTGATCTTGATCATCACGGTATATTTATGTCAATCAATCTAACAACGTATTAACCTAGTATACACTTAGTATAAACCTAGAATACAGCTAGTATAAACCTAGTATAAACATGGTATGAGAATAGTATAAGTGCATTTTAATTCAATGGAATAAAAGATTACATTCGTCATTGTCGTTGCCAGTTCTAGCTATATTTTATACACAATAAAACTCATTTATTATGAGGCATAAATAAAAAGGGATAATACGATTGAGTTTTCTATAAAGAAAATCTACGGTCGATAGAAGCTTAAAAAGCTCCTAAATCTCAGTTATTCGTAAACAGATTTATCTGTTAAGCCTTAATTGAATGCTTTAACAATTGGGAATATCTTGATTTAAGATAATGAACTGTGCGATGTCATTTTTGTTCGTGTTTTGCTGATTTGAAAATATACATTGGTAAAATACACTTTAGTTAGCCAAGTAGATCAGATAAAAGTACAAGATATTTATGAGAATAAAAAGGTACTCGTAAATTTTATTGATTATTGATTATTGAGTATAACAGTTCGCTGAGACTTTTCATTGAGAAACATTTATATTTATAGGTTTTTTTAATACGAAAGAAATTTCGTAAAATAATAAATGTTTTATTTTATTCAAGGTTTTTTCTAACGTTATTGTCATTTGTTGCTTTATAAATTCATATCTTTTTAAATGCGATTTCAACTGTAACATATTTTGACGAACAACGAGTCTACACTTATTTACACTTTACGTGCTTGCAGTATTAAAAAAAAATGTGGAGCCCAACAAAGTTTGGATGTTAAAAATATTGGTCCTAAAGCGTGTTTCGTAAGTAAGGTCTTAGCCAGGTTTTGCAATGAAGTGCATGGTAATCCACGGCAAACTACAACGGGCTCACTCATGTGGATCTGATACTTAAATCGGCGCCTAATAGTTGTTTTACGTTATTTGTATTTGTATTACGTTACGATGTCATGCAATATTAAGTCTATCAATTAAAAAACGTCTTAGGTCTTTTGTAACTACAATCTGAAAAACGAAAGTTGAAAAGCTTTTAGCACGATTTTAAGTTTAATTGTCAATGCAATTACTGTGTTCAAGTTCCGTGTGAATTACGTAAATCGGTAGGAGTATTGAAGCCTGGCTGAAAATCAGAAATAGCAGCTAGTAGTACTCAGCAGATTTATGTGTTGGAAGCTATAAATGAAGATTTTCATAGAAAAACATACATCACTAGAGTGGACATAAGAAAAGTTACTACGATTTTATAATATCATACGTTTGCTAAGTTTGATTTAGTTAGTAGGTAACAATATATAAATAGGTAAATGTTTAATTTTATTTTTTTAATTAAAAGAGTGATTAATTTTTGATTTAAGGTTTAAATAATATATATCTGAGTACAAAAAAACTATTAATGTCGTGTATTAATAGAAGTATGAATTCGTTCGATTATAACAGCGATTTATCGATATATCCTGAATACAAAACAAACAATGATTTATTATTGGACGACATTGTTTTCGTATAAGAAATTTACTAAAATGTTTCGCTAAAAGCCCTGAGTGAACAATATTGTTTTATATCAATAAACATTATCCAGATGCGATCGCGTGTTTTCTGTCAAATTGAATTTATATTGTACTTACTTTACTGATATGATAATCCGATGAGATTTCATCTATTTTCTTGCTACTACTTAAAAGTAGTAATCGTAAACGATATGATAAAAATACCACGAAAATGATAAGGGGTAACTAAATTCGAATAAGCGACCAAATCTTTCACCGTTATAGCTAAAAACACAACGGTGCATGTTCGTTCTCAACTATTTATTGCACTTGTCGTTCATACATATATTGCTTACTTTAAAAGTCAAGAAATTTTACATAACTTTTTACAGTTTTACTCAATTGACACATTAAAAATATATATATATAAGTGCAAGTCTAGAAGATAGTAGAGTGAGAATGTACATGAAGTAAAATACACACAAATAATTCACACGGTCACACATTGCAAATTAGCAATATAGGAAGACTAATTGTGTAATTTGAAAATTAGTGTTAAAAAAAATCATTCATTTTTGTCCTGTTAGGGAGGAAAAAACAATTGAATCATACTAAAAAATGTCATTATATTGATATATATGGATGCCTCATATAACATATTTTAATAAAATGTCTCGTCTGCGATATAGCTTTCTAATCACGATCACTGAAATAACTTATTTCAATCTATCTGAGGATTTGCATTTATATGCAAAATGTAACGTCAAACAAACTAGCCATAAGTTTTTCGAGAACTAATTCCTTTTTCAAACATTGAAAATAAAAGAATGCACAGTGTCAATTAAAAGTCACCAAGAGGCAATTTAATATGATGCCTGGACAAGCTCTATTAATTTCCACTTACACGAGACTCACAAAATGTATAATCATTTTTATAATTCAACTTATTTACTACGGTTGGACACAATGTTATGTATTATAAATGTATATAATTAACTCTCATTAAACTCAATTTAAATAAATCAAAAAACTTTACAAGATTAAAATGTGTTGGCCGAGTTCTATTATAATGTACTATGTAAACGATACAACATATTGGCAATGAATCTCCCTAAATGAGTTTAGAACATTAACAGCGAGCACACTTAAAAAATACCAGTTGAATTTGTGAGAATCTTATTGGACTTGTTTATTTTGGAAACCTTATGTAGTACTTAGATATAAGGACTTGATTATTGATCTGGGTACAAAACTCTCAAATTCAAAGTGATAAGTTCCAGGAGGTTCGAATTTTTTGAAATAAAACGTATCAAGAAAGTGTTTAGATCATTAGATTCGTTAAATCAAATCAAGACAAATTTATTGAATGTAATCCGTATTATAAATAAGATAATTTTTTTTAAATTTACATAAATCCCGTACTTAAAATGCACTATACAAGTCCCAACGGAACGGGCGTTATCTCTCCAACTCGTCTTAAACAAACTTTAATCACCCGACAATCACTCACATTGTCCCCAGGCAATAATAATGTACCACTATTTATGCAGTTTTCCTAATATAATCATGTTAAAAAATGTAAAAGAGACATTTTCTTTCCTCTATTCCAGATAAACAGATAAACAAAATATAATAAAAACATATTTAAAAGAATGCAGTAGGATTTGCTGTAATAAATAGAGTAGGATCCTATCAAGAGTATTTTCATGTAAAAAATCGTAAAGAAAAGACCGAGTCGAAAGACTTGTCAAGCTAGTCTTATTCCCAAGCCACCTAAATGAAAATATACGGTGTGGATAAAATAAAAACAAATATCTATTCAATAATACACATACGTTTCCATATTGTGCCTAATTTTAAAATTGTAATGAAATATTTGGGTTGATGCGATATTGGTGTGTTTTACTTATTTTTTTTCTGTTTTAGTTTGTATATATTACTAGCTGATCCCGACAAACGTTGTTCTGCCAAAAAAAAATGTCTCTGAAAATAGATTTTGGCCGATTATCAGACTTACTTAATATGGCCACAAAATTTCAGGAGAATCGGTCAAGCCGTTTCAGAGGACTACGGGAACGAACATTGTGACACGAGAATTTTATATATTAGATTTAAATCATAAATACTTTTAGTTTATGCTATCGTGTCCGTGTTTTTTAAGCTTCGCAAATCAGTGTTGCAATCATAAGGCTAGTTTGAATGACCATAGATTATATGTTGAGCCTAATAAACTGCTGATTTATTTTATTTACCTTTCTTACAGTAATCTTCGTTTTAAAGTTTGTATGTTAAAAATGTTTAATTCTTTCATATTATATGGTATGTAGTCAGCTACAGCATATATTAATTAGATAGATACAACCGAAGTACAAATAAAATAATATCTATACAATATGTAGGTATGTAGGCTCCCTCTGCATCTTCTACCGCATTTATCATGGGGCTCTGATGAATTGTTCGGGCTAATACCTGCAGCGGAATTCCATCACCGGACATCAAGGCAGAATACGAAATTTCATCCGTACCACCTTGATGTCTGGCCCTCCACGACTGTGCGTTTTTTAAGGCAGTTTCTGCCGCGCACCACCTCCTTGTGGAACCTTCAAACTGTGGACTTGGGGACCTTCAAAAAAAGAGCGTTCCTCTTCTTTAAAGGCCGGCAACTCACTTGTAAGCCTCCTGGCGTTGCAGGTGTCCATGGGCGGCGGTTGGCACATCACTCGAAGTGACCCGCCTGCTCGTTTGCCTTCTCTCACATAAAAAAAAAAAACACTTTTAAATATAATAATAATTTATCAACGTCTATTCTAAGCCGTGTTTCCTTTCAAATATGTTGAATCGAACTGAAATGTCGACTTGAAAATACAGTGACGGCCGGAAATGGAAAGTTACTGGTCACTGATGAACGTGGAACATCACGTTTGCTTGTTGGATTCACTCAGAATGTTTTAATAAATAACTATAGTACTTCATATAAAATATATACATCATGTTAATCAATGTTCCGTTCTGTACGATGTATGTATTTAATATAATATATTGTAACACCTTTAACACATGGGTGGTTACCTAACCTTACCTTGCGAAGGGATTTATAGCTTTGTGGCTACCACAACTGATAAACTACATATACCTACTTACATCATATATATTTTAACTGGAATTTCTGTTATAGTTTAATTGTAATGTATCATTCTTAATCCAAGATAGAAACCTCTTGTTGGTTGGTCAGTTAATAGTCTTAGTATCACAATACGAATACAATTTTTTTTTTCGTTTTGTCTTATAAATCAATTCTTAAATGTAAAATAAAGCTGGTATGTAACTTTGGCTGTATCACAGATTTCCAACTATATTTTGTTACCCAATATTAAAAGGCACGGTCTAAAAATAATTCCAATAAAAATTCCGCATAATTTGTTCTATTCCAGATATCTTTCATTACTTTGTGAGGGCGCGTAATCCCGAAGGATTTCAAAGGTTCAAATTTAGGCCAGCGATATTAATTGTTTGTGATGAAATTTTATATCGAAATTATGTAAATTTAAATTAAGTAAACAAAGCTTAACATAACCAATAATTAACACTTGATTTTCTGTATTAATATTCCTAATTATTTCCTCATTATGAGACTAATAAAATAAATAATATTTATTTACATATAAGAATACAATACTTATTGGAAGTCACTTCCCGATTCCGACAGATCAGCCTCCACTCTATCATCTTTTAAATCTCTTCTTCGAATGCATTTATTGTGCATAATGGATTTTCATTTTTAGATTTAAATTAGTTTATTTTTCCGGTATTACTTAATTTAAGGTATGTTGTGTTTTTTTTTGTATAACTCGCAATTCTTGAAAAAGTCCAACAAAGCAATTTATGGTTTGCCTGGAAGAGATTGCTTATTAGCTATAATACCGCCCGTTCCTCCTATGAATACATAAATATAATACTATACCAACTAAATATAGTACAGAGAATATAATACGAAATCGTCTGGCTCTATTTACAGACAACCTTTTTTAAGAATTTATTTCTGGACTTAACGGTAAATACTTGTGATTATTGTTTTTATTCGTTAAAACGACTAATGTCAATGAATGGACTAATGTCCATTGAAATGTTGCGTTTGCTTTTCATTTCAAATATAACTTTTTTTGTAGAATATATTAAAAATTAAAACTCAAAAACCCCAAAAATAAAATTGCGTCCTCAAATAAATAATTCAGTCGTTAAATTGTAACATTTCAACTTACCTTTTGGACAATTTCATGTATTGTCTTATTTTTATATTCTATATTTAACCCTATTTGGTCTTGTTCTTATGTGTATCAATAATATGTAATCTTTGTTATTGTGCAGTATGAGTTTGTGAAATGTAATAAAAAAATATAGATTTTAATTACTTAAGAAACTATTTGTATTGCAACCGAACTTATTAAAGCCCAGCCAACCATACAATTGGATATACGTTGTAACTAGCACAGTTAATATTAATTACGGGCGAATAGAAAGTTTTCTCTTTAATATTAAAAGTTTTTTTCAAAGCTTATCTTTCGTAGAAAAATATTGCATGTTAACATATACCTAGCAAAGCTCTAGGGAACGGCCCTGTATACACCCTAGTTTTCATGTTTTAAAAAAACATTCAAAAGCTATCATTTATATGCAAAAAGAAATTGTGTAGTTACTCCATGTATGTGACATAAATGGAGAATTACTGTTCTATTATGTCTTCTACATAATCCACCTACTAGCCCGTAGAAGGATTATATCAGACAACGCTTTTAGATCTTCAAGTTTTTCAAGCTTGTTTATAACTACTCACAATCACTCGAGAGGTTTTAAAGCATAAGTCATCGATAATCGTTATCGATACACAGCCAGGAATAGATAGAATGGCCCACCTTGGTAACGAATAGCTCACTAATAGAGTTATAAATACATCATAGGTAACTAGTATCATATCATATATTCCTATACATTAGGTAAGGGGAATATTCTTTATTTCATAGGCTAAGAAAAATATATTTCGACGATTCATATTCGCATTACTTACAGTGTTTGTACCGATAATGCCCGAAGTTATCTTGAACATTAAAAACATCACTAGCTATATTAAGCCCCTCGCCTGTTGCTAATTGTACAGTCGACTTAATTTGTTTTCAACATGAACTTTTTATAATTATTAATCACTATAATATTATTTATTACAATATTACACACATTGTATTGTCATGCACAGGTAACTTTAATTGAGCTTTGCTTACCTTCGAAGTTAAAAAAATCTTGCACACTTATTTCGAGGGGAATCTCTAGGGGCACATCGACATGCTATCTACATATGCTTACATATAACAATCCGTGGTTTAAATAGTACAGCGACGGATCACCTGGGGTGACGTGCGAGTGCGATGGACTCCGACAAGGTACTATGTTAGGACAGAAGTTGCATATCGTTCGCGCATGTGCCGTAGAACAAAGTTGGTGTTCGCACGGACTATACCAACTTTGGTCTTGTTACGACGGTTGGTTGGCGTATGGTAAGCCTGCGAGTGGAAAGTATCAATGTGTGTAACAATATCATCTGTTGCGCGGGTTAGCGAAACGTGATCGTTTTGAAACTGGAGGATGATGGATGCGCTGTGTGATGTCACAATACATGAATTTAAGGATCGTATTTTGAAAATTTATTCTGCCTCTCGGGCTTATTAAACAATTTCTTTCTCAGTATAAACACTTTTTATATAAAGTTATCTCTACCTAAAAAGGCAAGGATTTGGACAATGTCCTTGAACTCTCTAAATAATTAAGTACCTAATGTGCTTGTCTATCCTAAACACTTGTATCAAATCATATGTATATCCTTAACCGAAGTTTAGGGCTATTTATTAAGTTCTTTGATAAATTTAAAGTTGCGAGTGAGAACAAATAATTAATTTTTGAGTGGGAGTGCCATGCTGTTACTTAGAGTGTCAGCCGAATGGGCAGGCACGGCCGGAGAAATACCACTCTCTCACAGAAAACCGGCGTAAAGTGATGCAATTGGACTTTGTTCATTCTGTACTCGCGTTTCGTTCGGTGAGTGAGATCTTCCGGTGCCCATCCTTTCCCCTCCCCGTTCCCTTCCTCTACCCCTCCATTTCCCAATTTTCCTTTAAAGGCCGGCAACGCACTCGCGAGCTATCGGCCGCGTGGGTGTCTGTGGGCGGCGGCTTCACCTTTGTGGTGGGCCTCCTGCTCGTTTGCCCCCTCTTCTATAAAAAATAATAATAATAATAATTGGAAGTGTATATTAAAGGTATTAATTGATTTAATAAAGTATTATATTATTTTAAAAGAATATTTTAGTGGCAATGAGTGAATTAAAAATTATACATAATATTTCAATATTATCCACACAGTGCCTAAATATATTTATAACGATTCCTTGGAATGTTCAAAATATAAACTGTAATCCTCAGTTTACGCCGTATTAGTAAGGATTAAGATTACATAGTCGTTTCAAGCTGGGTCGGCCATATTTAAAACGTCACGAAGAATAATAGTGTATAAAGCAGAGTGCAGAGTTAAATCTCATGAGAAACATATTTTTGTAGCGAAATTACTCACTTCAAAAGTTTTGTTAGAGGACAGCAGAGTTTGCTTTATAGCGTTTTGCTTATATAGAACAAAAGGTCAGAGTTTGTTCCGCTAATTGATAAGTAGGTAGTGTCTCGTAACGTTATTGAAAATTAATAAAGTAGGTTAGATTACATCTTAGTCTAAGTAAGGGTAGATTGTAATATTATTACATTTCGGATAATTGATATGTTGAACGCTGTTAACAGTACAATTATATTAAATGATTTTATGACATGAGTAATATTTTTTAATAATTAGATATCAGGGATTTTGATCTGTCTTTGCTTAATCTAAATAAAAACTCCACAAAAAATATGGAACTAGTTTCTCGCTTGGTTGGTTAGACCCAAGAAAAGAAATTCATAGCAAGTGTTATGGGTGCTAATATATTATAAGTGCCTGACGTATAATATTCCAAAAATAAGTAACGCATCATAAACCAACCTTCAGTGTTATATTTTCTTTATCCGTTTATAATCATGGCTTTAATTCTTGATTTGATTCTTGACTAACTAAAAATATAGGCTGCACAAAAATATTGAGTTAAGTTACTTCGTAAATACACTTACACTAAAATGAGCTTTCATTATGAATTATCAAAGGCACTCTCGGGTTTAATATAATTTATATTATGTCGGAAAAGCTTTTAATGAATTTAAATATGTTGAAATCAAATGGAATATATAATAGCAAATATACATTTAGTTAAGTTAATAAATTATACAGATTTTTTGATGAAGAAATTGTAATAATTTCAGTTGTAGTGTTTTATATATTTAACTTCTTTAATAACTCAACCGTCTGCTTCTACCGAATTATATGTATTCCTTCTGGCTTCGAAAGATTGAGGCTGCGTTTTTCGCGGCTTTTCCTCATTTAGAGCTGGCTCTAAATGAGGAAAAGCCCATCGAAATGGCTGGCCATTTCGATGGGCGTATGCGAAATATCTTTTTTTTCGAAATAAGGCTTTAATAACACGCGGGTCTTACGAACACGCGTAAGTTTGAATTGTTATCATTATTATAACGATACATTTTTGTATGCCTTATCAGCATATTTGTAAATTTCGATCCAACTTACACAAAACAAATGCAAAAAAGATACCTAAAAATTTTTGCTATGGTTACCCATCAAATATCATAACAAAACAAATATACTACAACAAAGATACTATTTCAAGAAAAGGCCGATTTAAGGCCGGCAACAAGCCTGAAAGCCTTGTAGATGTCCATGACCGGTGGTAATTATTAAAAGTAACCCTGCCTGTTTGCCTGCTAAATCTTTACTCCACATTACGATAAGTACATGTTTCAAGTCGCGTATTAAAATAAAATGAACATGTGAATGTAACAAAGCGTTTATATACTGTTACTTAGGTTAATAATTTGTAAGCAATTATAAGATGGTACATTAACCCAGTGTAGAAACCATAACATTCACGACTATTTCAAAGGAATTGCGTCTGTTACGATTTGAAACCAGACTCTATAAAATTAATGAATGACCTACTTTCTGTATGCTTTCGTATATTAAACACGAATCTTTCTTCACTTAGTGGAGATAAGAAAAATACAATACTAGAAATAGAGATACAATTAGTATGCCTGCTATTCGTCTCAGTAAAGGGAATTTCAAAGGAATTTTCTATTATAAGGCATATAACAGCATCTCAAGTCATATAAATTAACTATCAACAACTTGATAACGTTTTTAAAGAGTATTCTAATTGGAAAAGTATACAGGTAACGAATATTACAAAGGACAAAGATACTTGGAATGTGTCAGCAACAGCTCAGGATCGGGACAGTTAAAGTTTTGAGTAGCGAATGCTTTTATAATTTGAGTTCATTATATAAGTAACATCGAGCGACAGAACAACTGCTACTGCATGCTCTGCTCCGTAGATAACTGCCTTCATAATCGGTGGTACTGTCTACATCCCGAAAAAAATGGGAGTTTGAATTATTTCTAGTTTTTGTAGTTTGTAGTGCAATGGTTATCGATTTAAAGTATCCACATCTCTTGTCTAACTTAAATAAAAAAAACAACTGAATCAAATGGTACGGTTTCATTAAAAATATCAACCCATGGTTGTATTTACGAGAATTACATACATAAACCCTAATTACATTAATTTTAAATACAATATTAAAAACTAAAGACAAGACAGACATTCATTGTTTATCTAGCAACACACTGGACAGCTATAGACGGCAGACTATCTTAGAGCGAAAAATTCAGATTCAGTGTAAATAGAATAATACTTAACCCTTTGGGATACTTGAAGTGCTGTGTAAAGATCTTAAAGGAGTTATTGCGTCCTTCTCATTATAATTACATTAGGGCTGAATTCCCAAAGCTCTTAAATGTCGAGTTAAAAGCACTCAGGTTTATAATGAGAATTAAGATGCGTATGTAGATTAAATTAAGACCATACTACTCTATGTTAAATCTGTATTTTTAAAATGTGAATATATTTAAATAAAAACATCTTGACACTACTATTTTATAGTCATTTGGTATACGCGCTGACAGTTTATACTGTAACATTATTGTTATGTTACCTTTTCCAAGGTTTGGTTACATTTAGCTCCCTTTTACCATATAGTGTTTATTTTGGAGAAATAAAAAATAAAAATATAACATTTTCCATATTTACCATTACGTTTTTTTTCACTGTACCCATTTTAAGCCAGTTTGTAAGATCGTATACTTATGTATAAGTTTATTTGTCTCCTATTCAATTACTTAAATAGAGATGGGAATTGGGAGTATATATATAAACTAGTACATGTCGTATGGTACCATTAAATCCGAGCATAGACTAAATTTAGTGAAATAGGCGAGCGTAAA
This sequence comes from Leptophobia aripa, assembly GCA_951799465.1. Taxonomy (NCBI): domain Eukaryota; kingdom Metazoa; phylum Arthropoda; class Insecta; order Lepidoptera; family Pieridae; genus Leptophobia; species Leptophobia aripa. Next base: position 2,961,778 of record OX637281.1, read on the forward strand.
ATGACTTGCACCAGTGTTCTAAATTATTTTTAACAACACAATATACACTGCTTATTATTGTTAAACTAATACTTACGCCTGAGTAAAAGACGCATTGGATGGTTTACATACAGGGGATATCGTTTTAGGAAATTATTATACTGTACTATCGTTGCTTGTGGTAAGTCAAGTGCTACCTCTAAAGCGTAAAATGAACTAGATGCAAACGTAAATTGATCAATTAGATTCAAAGATTAACACGACAGACGGTCCTGAAAACTAAAATGTATTTCCAATACGAATTATTGCAAATATACAATATCAGTTTTTTATTGCTTTAAACGTATTGTTTTTAATTCTTCTCAATATGCCGTATCCTTAAAATAAAAGATATATATTTAGACACAAAAGATATTTAGTGTTTTGTACTTGTTTATCATAAACGGTTTATATTAAATGTAATAAAAAAATACTCTCACGTGACTATGGGCGGTGATTTCTCCATGTTTGCCCCCTTTTATAAAAAAAATTGTACAGATTTTGTTACGTACGACATATTTTTTTGTGAAATGTTTTCACAGTACAAACTCCTGAAAACGAATTAAAACAGCCAACCAATCCCTTACAAATACATTAACTGTTGTAAATTCCTATGGATAAGAAAATTGCAATTCCAAAATCCGGCCAAAACTCATATCCCATATCATAATAAAAGGTCGAAGATGAGTTACATTGTAAATGTAACTTATATAGCGTGTTTAATTTAAAATATATATTATTACAATATCGCTATTAAAATGCATTGTATGTTATGCCTTATCCACTTGATAACATATATCTATGGGTTTTTATTTCTATGTGAAAAAGCATTTATTAAGTTTTCTATCACACAAAATGTTCTAATATTTAAATGGTGGCATATTCAACTACTGTCTGGCCTGCCATATGCTTAGTGCTCGGGATTCTCGTCATCGCGATACCGGAACATTATTTTGATTATTTGATTATACATCGCTATATACATGTAACTTAATTGTAATTTTCAGTATAATCGTGTAAAAAGAGTTTGATTTTTGATTGTTTTTTTTTACAACACCCTATATAACATTAAATAAGTTAAAGAAAGTTATGTTACATTGTCGCTATCTGAAATATTTATCAAAAAAAATAATACATTAAGGTCAATTTCGGTCAGGTGTGGGGTATAAAATGGGTTTTGAATTCAATGAAATCATAGTCGAGTGGGACTGTGGAAGATGAAGGTCCTGTATTGTGTTTTGGGGCTTTTCGCCCTGGCTTCTGCCAGACCAGAACTTGACGATACTACAATCGGTAAGATTAAGTCCTAAACATATTTTTTCTATATTTATATTGTGCTGTGGTTTAAGTCAACAACTCCGCTGTTGTATGCATTTATGTGTTAAATCTTCATTTATATCGAAGTATCTAAGATTTAAAATCAATTTAGTTAATTCAAGGTTCTAAGACACTAAATAGTCGTATCATTTCAGTCAACTGGGATGTTAAGCAGAGGCAAATGTTTATTCTGAAGTTGCTCAACAACGTTCTTCAACCATGCATGTACAAGGATATAGAGGATATCGGCAAGAGCTTCAAAATCGAGGACAACGTTCAACTATACGGCGTAAGTATATATTTGCTTTGCGGTGTATTCATTTGTCTAAATACTTATGACGACCTAATTCCCAGAAACAAGATGTCGTGAAGACATTCATGACACGTAACAAGGAAGGATTATTGCCCCGCGGCGAGGTTTTCACTCTTCACGTTGACAGGCAATTGAAGGAAGTTGTCACCATCTTCCACATGCTTTACTACGCAAAGGACTTCGCCACTTTCATTAAGACCGCATGCTGGATGCGCTTCTACGTCAACGAGGGTATGTTTGTCTACGCCTTGACCGTGGCCGTCCGCCACCGTGATGACTGCAAGGGCATCATTATTCCTCCTCCATATGAAATCTACCCCTACTACTTTGTCCGTGGTGATGTCATCCAGAAAGCTTACTGGCTTAAAATGAAGAGAGGGCTCATTGACCACAAATTGTGCGACTTCTACGGAATCAAGAAAACCGACAAAGATGTATACATCATTGACGAGAATGTGTTCGACAAGAGAGTTTGGTTGAATGACGAAGACAGGCTACGTTATTTCACTGAGGATATTGATCTAAACACTTACTACTACTACTTCCACATTGACCAGCCATTCTGGATGAAGGATGATGTTTCCACTGTTAGATGGATGGACAGGCGTTGGGAAATGACACTTTACGTATACCAGCAGATTCTTGCACGTTACTATCTGGAGCGTCTTTCTAATGGCTTAGGTGAGATTCCCTTATTATCGTGGAACAAACCAATCAGAAAGGGATACTGGCCGTGGCTGAAAATGCACAATGGTCTTGAATTACCAGCAAGATGGAACGACCACGTTGTTGTCAAAGATGACAACATTAAAATTGTTAAACTCATCGAGGACTACGAAAAGATAATTAACGACGCTATTGTCAAGGGATTCGTTGAAGTAAGTAAAACAATTCGTAAATTGAAATTTAAAACCTTCTAATTATGTCACTTTTCAATTTACATTACACTTTAAACTGATGGCAAATGTAAATCATATAACATTTCAGATTAACGGCAAGCGATTTGAATTGACAGAGGCAAAACACATTGAAAGCTTAGGAAAACTTATTTACGGTGCTGTTTACAAGAATGACTTGGACCGCACTCGTGTTGAGGCTTACCGCTACTTGCTCATCCTTATGAAGGCTGTCGTTGGACTGAACACTTGGGAATCTGATAAGTATGAAATGTTTATATTTACATTTTATGCCATTTTCTTTTCTTTATTAGTTTAGGAAACAGTTCTTTAGATTTTCGGTAGAAAGCGTTGTTATATTTAAAATCCTAATCCAAATCCTATTTTTATTTCAGATGGTTCGTCGCTCCCTCAGTCCTTGACTCATACCAAACAGCTCTCCGTGATCCAGTTTTCTACCAATTACAGAAACGTTTATGCTACCTCTTCATGCTTTTCAAGGCGCGTCTTCCTAGCTACACACACGAAGAACTCTACTTCCCTGGAGTCAAGATCGACAACATTGTTGTTGACAAATTGGTCACTTACTTTGACGACTACTTAATGGACATCACCAACGCTGTTACATTCACCGAAGACGAATTGAAGAAGACTAAATCTGATATGACCTTCCTGGTACGCAAACGTCGTATGAACCACCGTGAATTTAAGATGAATTTGGACATTGTGTCTGACAAGGCTGTTGACTGTGTTGTAAGAGTATTCTTGGGACCTAAAGAGGATCATCTTGGCCGCTTAATCGATATCAACATGAACCGTGTAAACTTTGTTGAGCTAGACACCTTCCTTTACAAACTTAACACCGGCAAGAACACCATTGTCAGGAACTCATACGATATGCACAATTTAGTACGTGATCGCGTTATGATGACAGACATCTTGAAGAAGATTGACACCATTACCGACATTAAGGATCTGAGGTTGAAGGACTTCAAGAACTGGCACACCGGCTTCCCTACTAGGTTAGTTCTTCCTAAGGGTACCGTCGGTGGTATGAAGTTCTTGCTCTACGTGATTGTCACTCCTCTGAAAATGGTTGACAACATGGACACTACTATGCTCGACGACAAGAACAGGAACCGCTGGATGGATTTCAGATCCACAGGCTTGCTGGACAAGATGCCTCTTGGCTTCCCTCTGGACCGTACAATCGATGTTGGCAAATTCTTCACCCCTAACATGAAGTTTGTTGATGTTATGATCTTCCACAAGACCCAAGTGTGCGACATGAAGACACGTTGGGATAAATATGTATTGAGAAACTACGATATGTTCGACAGAACAGTCGACGACCATTACATGACCGATGTTGACATAGACGTAAAGCACGATAGAGATGTCAAAATGTTTGACTTTTAAGAGCTTTGGAAGTTTTCCTCGAGCACGACCTCATGCATTATCATTGGATAAATCAACCATAGTTTTAGATGAAGCAAATATGTATATAAAATACAAATTAAGTTAATAGATTGAACTATTTATTTACCAAATCTTTTTTTTCTGACCTTACAAATCGACTGCCAAATTAAAGTTAATTTTATTCTAAAAGAAAATATAGACACACAAAACAGGAAATGAATTATGATTGATATATATCACAGAAATATGAATTAACTAGCTTTCCGCCCGCGGCTTCGCCCACGTGTAATTTGGTTAAGTATTTATGTATGTATTATATAGCGTTTTTTAATGATCTCGACAGGGCTTTCTTTCACGGGCTAAAATCGTGTTACAATTGGAATTATATATAGCCTATGTTACTTAGGAAAGATGTAGTTTTACATGTACAAATGATATCAACATCGTCTGTTTCTGTGGACTTGATGTTTATTTACCATTTACGTGATTATTTGTTTGTTCAGTAGGGGGTACTTTTAAGTTGGTCCCGTAGTCAGGATCCGATGATTCAGGGAAATCGAGAGCAACTTTCAAATTAACTTACAGGCAATTACTTTTTTGAAAATTTTATATTCTGATAGTCATCTTATGCTGCTATGCTAGCTGATGATGGAAGGTAAAACTCCTCAGCGGTTAAGAGTTGAAAGAAAATTCTTACGAAGTTATACGTAATTGTGAGGTTATAAGTTTGACCAAATAATAAAAGGTAAACCTCATTAACGTTAAGGATGTAGGTGGATAAATGGATGCGGACAAACGTCTCTTTCGTTTCCTTTCACTTGTTTGTATGGGTAGTGTTAACTTAAAATAATCACAGGGTAAAACGTTAATCGGTAAAATGTGTAATGTAGTCATTACACATTTTTAATCTATTTTTATTGTGTAAACTTTTTTTGATAAACTGTATAGGTTAAGAAATAAAAAAATAAAATAAATCTAGGTTGATGACGAATTTTACCATCGCCATCTATCGAGCACATTGTTCAACACTTCAACCGCGCCCGTGCGCACTGCGTTATTTGTTATTTTTGTAACCTAACATAAGTTTTAATATTAAGATTAACTTACATCAGAACATATTTAACAATATATAATCTACAACTAATCAATCCATTTAAATGTTTAAAAGTTACCAATGAAAGCATTTTAAATGAAGCAATGGTTGAAGTAAATATTCAATTGACCATAACTTCTTTTTCCCTTAACCGATTTTGACGAAATAAAGTTTTGACAACGCTCCTAATTATATGTAATGCAACTGTGAACGCGCGTTCAAATAGTTTCAGTTAATTCTATATTCAACTATCAATAATCACTAAACAATACGAAACTATATAAGTACGTGAATTTATAACCTAAACATCATAAGAATATGACGTCTGGACAACACAGGCCTATCCCAGGCCTCGTTATATAGGTATGCAATAAAACAAACCAATTAAGGCAATAAAGTATTATATTATTTGTTCAACTGAGTAATTCAATAAATTATTCTATTATTATATTTATAATTGAAAGTAATGGTACATTTAAAAAACAAAATTATAGATAGCCACTCTAAATGTATTTATTACAGATGTACGTCATTAAGGCTTTCAGAAACATATATAATATAAATTTTCTCTGTGTATTATTAGTACAAACATAAATAGATTTTATTTCATACTACTTAAAGCGTACTAATGGTTGCGTTTTGTAGCTATTTAAAATATTGTTTTATTACTATATTATATAATTTTATAAACATATTATATATATTCATGCCCATGCCCATGCCCATGCCCATGCCCATGCCCATGCCCATGCCCATGCCCATGCCCATGCCCATGCCCATGCCCATGCCCATGCCCATGCCCATGCCCATGCCCATGCCCATGCCCATGCCCATGCCCATGCCCATGCCCATGCCCATGCCCATGCCCATGCCCATGCCCATGCCCATGCCCATGCCCATGCCCATGCCCATGCCCATGCCCATGCCCATGCCCATGCCCATGCCCATGCCCATGCCCATGCCCATGCCCATGCCCATGCCCATGCCCATGCCCATGCCCATGCCCATGCCCATGCCCATGCCCATGCCCATGCCCATGCCCATGCCCATGCCCATGCCCATGCCCATGCCCATGCCCATGCCCATGCCCATGCCCATGCCTATGCCCATGCCCATGCCCATGCCCATGCCCATGCCCATGCCCATGCCCATGCCCATGCCCATGCCCATGCCCATGCCCATGCCCATGCCCATGCCCATGCCCATGCCCATGCCCATGCCCATGCCCATGCCCATGCCCATGCCCATGCCCATGCCCATGCCCATGCCCATGCCCATGCCCATGCCCATGCCCATGCCCATGCCCATGCCCATGCCCATGCCCATGCCCATGCCCATGCCCATGCCCATGCCCATGCCCATGCCCATGCCCATGCCCATGCCCATGCCCATGCCCATGCCCATGCCCATGCCCATGCCCATGCCCATGCCCATGCCCATGCTCTATCAACCTTAATCGCGACAATCGCTCACGTCGGAAGCATACCATAATTTTACAGCAGATCACGATGTTCTTCCTTGGGTTGTTGGATAAATCAACCATAGTTTTAGATGAAGTAAATATGTATATAAAATACAAATTAAGTTAATACATTGAACTATTTATTTACCAAATCTTTTTTTTCTGACCTTACAAATCGATTGCCAAATTAAAGTTAATTTTATTCTACAAGAAAATATAGACACACAAAACAGGCAATGAATTATGATTGATATATATCACAGAAATATGAATTAACTAGCTTTCCGCCCGCGGCTTCGCCCACGTGTAATTTGGTTAAGTATATAGCGTTTTTTAATGATCTCGACAGGGCTTTCTTTCACGGGCTAAAATCGTGTTACAATTGGAATTATATATAGCCTATGTTACTTAGGAAAGATGTAGTTTTACATGTACAAATGATATCAACATCGTTTGTTTCTGTGGACTCTCCTCTCAACTCCTGGCAACTCCTGGACCAACTTAAAAGTACCGAACAAAAAAATAATCACGGAAATCGTAAATAAACATCATGGGCATGGGCATGGGCATGGGCATGGGCATGGGCATGGGCATGGGCATGGGCATGGGCATGGGCATGGGCATGGGCATGGGCATGGGCATGGGCATGGGCATGGGCATGGGCATGGCATGGGCATGGGCATGGGCATGGGCATGGGCATGGGCATGGGCATGGGCATGGGCATGGGCATGGGCATGGGCATGGGCATGGGCATGGGCATGGGCATGGGCATGGGCATGGGCATGGGCATGGGCATGGGCATGGGCATGGGCATGGGCATGGGCATGGGCATGGGCATGGGCATGGGCATGGGCATGGGCATGGGCATGGGCATGGGCATGGGCATGGGCATGGGCATGGGCATGGGCATGGGCATGGGCATGGGCATGGGCATGGGCATGGGCATGGGCATGGGCATGGGCATGGGCATGGGCATGGGCATGGGCATGGGCATGGGCATGGGCATGGGCATGGGCATGGGCATGGGCATGGGCATGGGCATGGGCATGGGCATGGGCATGGGCATGGGCATGGGCATGGGCATGGGCATGGGCATGGGCATGGGCATGGGCATGGGCATGGGCATGGGCATGGGCATGGGCATGGGCATGGGCATGGGCATGGGCATGGGCATGGGCATGGGCATGGGCATGGGCATGGGCATGGGCATGGGCATGGGCATGGGCATGGGCATGGGCATGGGCATGGGCATGGGCATGGGCATGGGCATGGGCATGGGCATGGGCATGGGCATGGGCATGGGCATGGGCATGGGCATGGGCATGGGCATGGGCATAAATATATGTAATATATTTATAAAATTATATAATACTAGCTTTCCGCCCGCGGCTTCGCCCACGTGTAATTTGGTTAAGTATATAGCGTTTTTTAATGATCTCGACAGGGCTTTCTTTCACGGGCTAAAATCTTGTTACAATTGGAATTATATATAGCCTGTGTTACTCAGGGATGATGTACCTTTACAGGATCGGATGATTCAGGGAAATCGAGGGCAACTTTCAAATTAACGTACAGGCAATTACTATTCAGACAATTGTATATTCGGATAGTCATCTTCTTATGAGCTTATGATGGAAGGTGAAACTCCTCAGCGGTTAAGAGTTGAAAGAAAATTTTTACGAAGTTATGAGTACGAAATACGTACTTGTGAGGTTATTACTTATTAGCTTGGCCAAATTATAAAAGGTTAACCTCATTAACATGAGGTTTACCTTTTTATATATATATATAAAGTATAGCCATTAAATAAAAAATGCAATTAATATAGATGCTGTTATAGAATGTACCAGAAAAATCTGCAATCATAATCTATAAAATATGCAAAATATTTACAAATAAAACAATAATGATAAGAAAATAACTATCGACTAATTACACAAAGCTATCGTTAACAAAAATAACCCCAGATAGTGATTTAAAAACAAATTTTAAATTTCACCTTGATAAAAAAAGTTTCGTAAACTATTTTGAAGGTACCCTTATTTATCGGTTGTTTGTAAACATTGGCCCAGCATTTAATATATATAGAGAAGATTTATGTGCATTGTCAGGCATTAACTGGCGACTTGGCGAAATGAAAGCGGTAATTTGTTTTGTGCTGGGGCTTGCTGCCCTGGCTACGGCTACTCCTGGGGTGGACTTAAAGGATGACTTTAAGTGTAAGAAATTTTAACCTACTATTACTAACTACGACATATTTTAGTAACGTATAGCTGATTAATTTACTTCGCTCTCTGTTAAATTATTTTACTTAGATTATATTTATAATAACAATTTTCAGTTCCCACAGACATCAAGGAGCGCCAATTCTTCATTTTAAAACTTTTTAATAACATTTTGGAGCCAGTTTCCTACAAGGACATCGAAGACATCGGCAGAAACTTCAAAATTGAAGAAAATGTTGATTTATTCGCTGTAAGTACATATATACACATATCTATATTTTTCACATTAATTTGATATGCAATATATAATATATTACATGCATTTAAACATAATTAAATATATATTGTGTTGTTTTATATATATATTAATAATTTAATTCTAGTTTAAAATAGTTAATTTTTAAAATCAATGTGTTACAGAAACAAGATGTAGTCAAGACTTTCCTCAACTACATGAAGTTTGGATTCCTCCCGCGAGGAGAGGTCTTCACTATTCACGTCGATCGTCAACTTAAAGAAGTAGTCACCATGTTCCACATGCTGTACTACGCTAAGGACTTTGAAACGTTCGTTAAAACCGCCTGCTGGATGCGTCTTTACCTTAACGAAGGAATGTTCGTTTATGCCATGACTGTAGCTGTCAGACATCGCGACGACTGTAAAGGAATTGTCCTCCCACCGCCATACGAAATCTACCCGTACTACTTCGTCAGAGCAGATGTCATCCAGAAGGCATACTTACTGAAAATGAAGAAGGGAATGCTCGATGGAAAACTGAGCAACTTCTATGGCATCAAGAAGACAGACAAAGATGTATATGTCATTGATGAAAACGTTTTCGACAAACGAGTCTGGTTGAACGATGAAGACAAATTAAGATACTTCACCGAAGATATTGATCTCAACACGTACTACTACTACTTCCACATTGACCAACCATTCTGGATGAAAGACGATTTGTTTAACAAGAAGTTCATGAACCGTAGATGGGAAATGACAATGTATGTGTACCAACAGATCCTCGCCCGGTACTATATGGAGCGTCTCTCTAATGGAATGGGTGATATCCCCGTCCTTTCATGGTACAAACCAGTCAAGGCAGGTTACTGGCCCTGGTTAATGATGCATAACGGTGTCAATTTCCCGAATAGATTCAATAACTACGTCCTTGTTAAGGATAACAACATTGGATTTGTCAATCTGGTCGAAAGCTACGAGAAACTTATCAACGAAGCTATCATCAAGGGATTTGTTGAGGTAATTGTTTAAAATGGATAGAGCATTTCACAGACATTTTATAAGGTGTAATTTACACATCAATTGGTCGTGGGTTTCTTAGACAAAGCCGAAAAATAATAATAGTTAGGCTTATGTAACGATTTTTAACAGTGGCTTCAAGTTATTATTAATCAACATGTAACAAATTATAGCTAACATGCTTGCAGCAAATATAAAAACTTATTCATTTCAGATTAATGGAATCAGATACGAGCTCACTAAGGCCGAAGACATCGAGAAACTTGGCAAACTGATTTACGGCGCCGATGAAAGAACAGACTTATACAAGGGACAGATTGAGGCCTACCGCTACATGCTTATTATGATGAAATCAGTCATTGGACTTAACACTTGGTTTACAGACAAGTAAGTTATATTTAACAAATTAGTGAAATACTTATGAACCTTCTTCCTGTGTCCAATATAATTTTAAATCACAATAATTAAAACCTTTTTTATTTTCAGATACTTCGTTGTGCCAACTGTATTGGATACATACCAGACAGCCCTTCGTGATCCCGTCTTCTATCAACTGCAGAAACGCCTGTGCTACCTGTTCATCCTCTTCAAAGCTCGTTTACCGGCCTACACCCACGAAGACTTATACTTCCCCGGAATTAAGATTGACAACATTATTGTTGACAAGATGGTCACCTACTTTGATGATTACTTAATGGACATGACGAACGCGGTTGTTCTAAACGACGATGAATTCAAGAAGAGCAAGTCTGATATGACATTCTTTGTACGCAAACGCCGTCTTAACCACCAGTCATTCAAATTCAGCTTCGACATTGTTTCTGACAAGACCGCTGACAGTATTGTCAGAATCTTCTTAGGTCCGAAGATGGATAATTGGGGTCGTCTCATTGACTTGAACATCAACCGTTTGAACTTTGTTGAACTTGACTCCTTCTACTACAAACTTGTTTCTGGAAAGAACACAATTGTCAGAAATTCGTATGACATGCACAACTTGATCCGCGATAGAATGATGACCAGAGATTTCTGGAGTAAATTGAACACTGTCAATGACTTCAAAGATCTGTTCACTAAAGAGTTTAAAAATTGGCACACTGGTTTCCCTACCAGGTTGATCTTGCCTAAGGGTCGCGTTGGCGGTATGGATATGTTACTATACGTTATTGTTACACCTATGAAGTTGATCGATAATGTTGACACAACCATGTTTGAGACATACCGTAAGGACAACTTTGTTGACTTCAGGTCGACTATCTTATTAGACAAGATGCCTCTTGGTTTCCCGTTCGATCGTGAAATTGACACTGCTAAATTCTTTACACCAAACATGCAATTTATTGACGTCAAGATCTTCCACAAGGAGCAGATATGCGACATGAAAATGCGTTGGAACAGCTACGTTCTCAATAACTACGACATGACAACTAGATACGCTAACACATTTGATGACTACATTGGGGATGAAGTAGAAATTAAGAGAAACCTTTAAGAACCATTCAATTGTACCTAATATAAACGTATGACTGACTTAGATAAGCAAGCATGTGCTAGATATATAAAAATATATATTTAATCTTCAAGTAATATGGTCTTTTAATTCCTTAAAACTAAAGAATGTAATGCTACGAAATGAACAGAAATAACGCTTACATTTCTAACAACTTTAATATATAATAGGGTGTGACATTTTCTTCATTTTTTCATTATGTAATCATAGTATGACTTCTGTACACGTGAATGAATTATATAGAGTATGTGTAAGGTTCTAAACATACTAAAATCTTTTATAATACCGTACAAACTAGGGTGACATACGAGTACACGCAATGAACACAATCATAACATATTCAATAATTTTTAATAATGGAAAATAAATTGTTCACAGTGAAGTTTAATACTTCATGGGTTATTAACCTCATAAATGTAATGGGTTAGTTAGTAACTTTAATACATACATATTTTTTGACATGTATGTCAACATATATTATTAGGTTTAAGCGGTATGTTTTCTAGCCGCAGTCACTTTTGTTATAAATAAAAACTTCCGATTACAAATGGAATTAACTTAAAAATCACGCACAATATTTTCAATGCAATTATAAAATAAAAAAGCTCTAAAATTAAATCAAGAATATCAGTTAAATGTGTAAAGGATCTTTATAACCGTACTGTGTAAAAGAGTGCCGGAGTTTCTTGCCAGTTCTTCTCGTCTGCTCTACGCTGTTGGTTTGGGAACTGGCAGTAATGTATAGTCGAACAAATTTATAACTATACCTGTATATACTGTGTACCATAGTTACCTTTTTTAATTAAATATATTTTTAATTATTATTTGTATTTAATACTACTACTACTAGAGTCCTATGGCCCCACGTCGGGGCAAAGGCCAGATATGACCCTACTCCATTCTGCGCCGTCTGTGGCCTTTTGTTCGATTGTATTTAATAAGACGTATAATTTGGTTATACGGGCTGGGATTTTGTTATAAGAAACAGGCATACAAATTTCTTGTATGGTGGTATTTTGTTTATAGGAGAGAACGAGCAGGTTAAGTCACCCACCATAAAGGTTAAGTCACCCATAGACACTCACGTGGCTGGTAGCTCGTGAGTGCGTTGCTGGCCCTTTTCAGAGTGGAAATGGTCGTGTTTTTCTATAAATAAATAAAAGTGTCTCAATAAACTGTTTAAAACCTAGTAATAAACTATACCTATCCTTTTATTGCTTAGATAAAGAAAAATGATAGATTTATTATTATTCCCGGTCTAACTTTAGTTGGATTTAGTTGACACTTAAGTGGGATAGTTCAATTTGAACTTTCCTGTACCCAAACAAAATTTTCACATATCTCGATACCAAAAATGTAATTATGAAAACTATTTACTACAACTAAAATATTATTTATTTTAAAACAATTTGCTACATAAACGACAATAATTTATATTTACATTGTAATAGTTTTGGATCGAATAAACTTTTCCCTTATTAACGTAATAATCTATATTTAATTTTTAAGTCCAAGCTTTGTTTCTTACCTGCATCTTCTCAGATTGGTCGCGTACGAGGCGTAGAACCATTTTCATAAAAAACAATTTAAAACGGCCCTATGTAATTTACTAAAAAAAATGATTTTGTTGAAAATCATATTTTTATGCGCGCCACCTACGATAATTAAATCAAACGTAAAGCTTAACAAACGTAATAAAGTTTCTTATTACACGTTATAGAGGCCGCTTCGTTGGTACTCAATAATACAAATTGTTTTTCGTAAAAAATATTCGTCATCATTTAGTTTAATTTAATGAAAAATAATGTTTCCCATCTCATCATCGTTCGATAACCTTTCCAAATGTATATAACTATACATTGAAAGAACTAACTTCTCTTTGTTTTTAAAATACCACGATAAGGGCTATTAAGATATTCTGACCTTTATTAATTAATTAATTAGCGACAAATTTAATAACCTCATAATTTTAGGGATGCATATACAAGGAATCGTTCATAATTAGTGTTAGAAGTCATAACTCTAATAATATAATGCCAAAAGTGAAAAAGTGTAGAGCTTTGATCTCTAAAACGCAACATCAAAATGTCCTTAATATCCCAGCCTAACTGATAGTAGTCGACGTCGACTGATGGCAGTTGAAGAGGAAAAGAGAAGAAAAACACAAAATACATACATCTCTTCGCATACCGCAAATCGTAGTACTAATTTATAATTGTTTTTTGTCTACTTGAGTTTCACACAAAATAATGTAATACGATTTTATAAAATTATTGCTGGTATTATAAAAGCAACATTAAATATAAAAAAAAAAGATGTTTAATCTAAATGACTACGGTGTAGCCACGTCTCTGGCCACATAAGATAAACTAAGAATCTTAAAAATAATTATGTTTAAATTGCATATATGACATACTGAACCCACTAAAACATTAGATTAAACGCCAAATCAATAAACTTTCGTCTTTCAATTTTATAAAGTACATTCAACCCTTTATCGGTTTCAATTTATTATTTAAGGGATTCAATTGTTTTGGAAAATTCAGTTTGCAATTGAATATGAAGTTGTTAACTTTAATATTGTTCTTAGGCCTCTGTGCCGGCACCTTCGGGTATCTAATTAAGGTGGCAACCACACCAACAAAGCCACAAATAGGTAAGAATAACATTTAATATTCTATTTTATACAATTTTGTGGAAAGTTCATCAAAAATGTATCATCATCATCTTCAGACAGTCCTACTTTGGACAATGGTCCAAAGTACCATCTTTCTCCAAACCGACTGACATTAGCCTTTGAAATGTCGTCTTTCCATCTCATTGCTGGCGTCAATATTGATCTCAAATTTAAAATAATACTCTACATTATTTTAATCATTGTCAGGTCCTGTCTGTATTGCAATATTATTGTATCCATGTCCTCTAATCGCATAATTTGCTATTTCGATTTTAATAACTAATTATCTACATGTAAATAAAGGAATAAAAAATTCGTCTGCCCCGTGTATAATTTAATAGATATTTTTTTTAATTTTAGCGACTCTTGGATGGGTTCATATTCAAAAACTAATGCTGCCACTATTCGATAACATCTGTGAAGACAGTTCTGATCCAACCATCGTCAAACTGAGCAACGAGTTTGCATTTGATTCATCTGACTTTTTGGTAATTTTTTATTGATATTATAATATTCATTCACTATTGACCTATTCCATGACTTATGAAATTGTATATAATTTCAGAAAACAGATGTAATAGACAAACTACAGAGTTTTAGAACGACCAAGGGTCTATTAAATAAAGGAGAGATATTTACTGAGACACTCGAAGATCATTTCAATGAATTCCGTTTAATTTATGAAGTGCTTTATAACGCTAAAGATTTCAATATATTCTACAATGCAGCGAGTTGGGCACGTCAAAATGTTAACTGTGGAATATTTATGAACGCCATATACCTTGCAATGATGACTCGACGGGATATAGAGAAAATTTCCATTCCTGCTCCATACGAATTGCTTCCTAATTATTTCATTCGTAAAGACTTCATAATCCAGGCAGCTTCTCTTATTTCCGAAAACGAATTTCCCAGTAATAACATACATGAAG
The DNA here is from genome assembly GCA_951799465.1 of Leptophobia aripa. Lineage (NCBI taxonomy): Eukaryota > Metazoa > Arthropoda > Insecta > Lepidoptera > Pieridae > Leptophobia > Leptophobia aripa. Next base: position 2,976,898 of record OX637281.1, read on the forward strand.
ATGGCAACACTTTTGTTGTTGATGCGAATTACACGGATTACGAGAGTAGTGAAGAGGCAGTTCTCTCATACTTTAATGAAGATGTTGGTTTAAATTCATATTATTATCTGACAACGTTAAAGAACATGCCGTGGGTGGACACGGAATTCCAACGTAACGTTCGCTATGGCGAATACATTTATCACTTTATGAAGCAACTTATCATAAGGTATGACTTGGAAAGATATTCAAATGACTTATATGAGACAGATGGAGTAAATTGGGATGACATGGAAGACACTCAATATAATCCAATGCTTATATATTCAAACGGAAATGAATTTGTATCGAGAAAAGGAATTTTTAATAAAGATGTAATATCATCATTGAAGGATATAGAAAACATCATTGTTACTACTGTGACGCACTTGGTAAGGGTTCTAATATTTAATAATAAATAATATTTTGTTTTTTAATATGGAATTAACCTGTTTATACAAGTGGAAATATTTACAGAGAGATGGTGGCTTTAATAAACCGGCAATATTAAAACATTTAATGGACATAATGCTGTTTAATGATAATAGTTACATCAATTTGGCTGTTCGTGCGTTACGTGATGATACATCAGCTATAAGGTATGTATTTATTGTATAATTAATTTCTTGGTTATTGACGTGTAACTATATTTATATATATTTTTAGTTCGCTATCAACTCTTAGTCACTGTATGACTAAACTACGTGATCCAATATTTTGGAGGATTATGAAGAAAATAGTTGAAAATGTGAGCAATTCTTTGAAAATACTACCAGGATATACTAAGAATCAACTGTATTTCCCTGGTGTGCAAATAATGAATGTTGACGTTAAGAAAGCAATGACAACACTTGACCAATATGAATTCGACGTTACCGATGCAATGAAATATGGTGATAGAGATCCAGACTTCCAAATAAAAATAAAACAAGCAAGACTTAATCACAAACCATTTGCGATTAAAGTTAATGTGTCCTCATTGGTTGTTCAAAAAGGCATCATGAAATTGTACTTAGGCCCAAAAGTAACGCTGAGTGAAATGCGTGAGAACAAAAACCTATTTATGTTATTAGATAGCTTTGAAATCAATCTTAAAAGGGGTAGCAATTTAATTACTAGAACATCAGACGAAATTAATAACATATCAAATGAATTTGTGCCATTACGCACAGTGCGTAAAAATGTAATAGATTCGGAATTCGGGGTTGATGCACTACCTTTAGATTTGGTGAGATCACAAATTGGATTCCCATCGCGACTACTTTTACCCAAAGGAAACACTGATGGTTTACCTTTCCAATTGTTTGCCTTCGTCGCTCCTTATATTAAAGCTACTCCAGGTGGATCCAAAGGAAATATTCAATTGAACTACGACGCAATATTTTCACCGGGCTATCCATTTGATTTAGACATTGACATACAAGAATTGATTAATTTACCAAATACTCTGTTGAAAGATATAACAATTACTCACAAGGTTGAAAGCAAGCCTGGAAACTATGCCGGTGGATATAATCGTGACAAGAAATGGGATGTTAATGATAATATAATGGATTATGATATGCCGAGTGATCCGTTAGCATTAGTTGTGCGTCCTGAGTATACTAAAAACAAAGATTTTGATTATAAATCACGTAAAGGTCAGTACGGTAAAAAAGATACGAACACAATTGATACAAGTGACACGATTACAACAATTCCCGCACAAAGGTTTGATATTAAAAAAGATATAGAATTTAACAAAGACATTACGAGAAATGAAGAAAATATGGATATTCAGAAAGTGATTGCTAAAAAAAATGAAAATATGTCAATCGATAAAATAATAACGAAAGATATACACACTGATAAGGAAGAAACTGTAATAGATACAGATTTTGACAACATGATAGATGCTATTGTTGACTTAAAAGTCGAACCAATTTATCTTCTATCGTCAACCAATAAGCGTCACCCCACAATATTTAACATTATTTGGAAACCACCTTATACAGAAACTGAGCCTAACGAACCAGTGTACGAATAATGCAATAAATATAATATAAACGAAATGTTTTTAATAATTGTTACAAGACTAAAATATAGGGAATTTGTCTAGACAAGGAAGAGTAAACTAGTACATCTTTCTTTCTTGACTATAATAGTAATTTGCAAATGGTTTTTTAGTTAAGTTTTTATTGTTATGGATTTTTATGAATAAATACTTTTTTTATTGTTTTTTTGTTATTTGTTTAGTAAAGTTCCGAAATTAATTAATTAACTATGGTTTACATCAAAATGGAATATTCAATTATAATTGCTACTATATACTATATACTATATATACATTAACATATTTTGATGGCGAAATTATATATACAAGTTTCTCTTTGTTCGTAAAATATATATACATAATGAAATCTTACTAATTGGTATTTTTTACTAGAGTTAACTGATTAAGCTAATAAAGATATAAAGAAAAAAACCTGAGCTACCATAACAGAGAAAAATCCGTTAGACTATTGTTTTTATTTTATTTCGATTCAATATGCATTATCTCACGTGACATTGAAAAGTGTTTATATTTTAAAACGTCGAGTTATATGAAAAATAAAAACGTTCCTTGATAATGATTTATATTTTAACCAACCGTTATTTGAGTCGTACGATTAATTAATTATCACTCAAACATCACACAGTTACACACGCGCTTACACACTGTTAATACACAAAATCTCAGAAATAATTTCTCACTATACTCAGATTATGCAATCAAATCTATCTGATTTTATATTCAAATATCATTCTGGCCATGGATAAACCTCTGATATATATCTTACAAGATCTGAGGTAAATTAACTGTTTATTACGATAAAGTCTTTGTGTAAAGTTAAATAATATTATTTGAAGTATACATTATTTACTCAGTTAGTAAAGCTTATTACGTATTTGAATGAAACAATGAATGAATGTAAGACGATCAAAGTTTCTTGAAAATAACACAATTAGAATTCCTGTGTACATTCATTGATCTTAAAAAACCATTAAACTCGGCACAGACAAGTAGCTATTTAACATTTCCCAAGTTTTTGGACGTTTGCCAATTATTTTTACAAAGATGTTGTTACGCTTTCCCTATTTTCATCGTGGAAAATTTGAAAAAAAATATCGTTCAAACCGTGACAACGACTACACAAAAATATTTTTACAGTGGATTACAAGGATATTTAGAATTAAGAATAACTCATGCAAAACAAATGTTCTGTGATATTTGATTACTATATATCTAGCACTTTGACACTATCTCATATTCCTAAAAAAGCGTACTATGATAAAACCTCACGGATAATACTTAGAAGTGATTCGTTCCTTTATTTTTAATAATTTATGTTAATCGCGTAAGAATGTAAAAATTGCGACCAGAAAATGACCCCACATTCTGTGACCCAAGTTTCTTGTGAGTTCTCAGTTAAGCGCGCGTAGTGAACCCATAAAAACAAATTTATGTGACGTTTAGGAACATATGTAACAATACATTCAATGATTTATTATGACTACCTCATACATACTACATATGTTCCAAACATACATAAAACACAAATATACAAAACAGAACAAGAAAACAAAATTGTCTTAAATAAACATCGCTATGAGTTAACGGAAACTGAAAACTAGAACACTAGATGTGACTTCACCCATTGCATTTCTTGAACCATTTTTTTATTTATAGCCTCCCATGTCTTGCCTGTCCTCAATTCTTGGGTTTAACACATTCATGTTTCCACAATGCTTAGATACATCTAAGCGTAGAGGAAATTGCGCGGAAAGAGAAGAACCCGGTTTCGAAGTCACGACTCGCATGTACCATGCAACATACTACAATTGGGGTTATTTAATTGAGGTTAAGTAAATATATAATAGGAAATGTTTTTATAAACAAGAAGCTACTGAGCTATAATTAAATTCAAATCACTAATAACGTTCTTAAAAAGTTTGGCGCCTGTCGTCTAATTATTTCGTGACTAAAATAAATCAACGAAGTACGCTCAATTGATTTTTATACAAACAAAACGTCAACATACACATTGTTGGCATCTCATCACCAGTCAATGAGGAATGGCAATCGATAGTGCCAAACGATCATCGCGCCATTGAGAGCAATGTTATTAAGCCCGCTTACCACGAATTATTACTACAGGTATATTGCCTTTAATGTCCTCCTGGAGCCGCACACTTGTAGCGACAAATCTGGTTACGTGATCCCAATTAAGATTTCCAAAATAAGTAATTTTATAATAGACTCAAAAGGGACATCAATTCAATAAGAAATCGTTGCAGCAGCATACCACACTCCCAATCCTTTCTCCAGAAAAATAGCTCAACTTTTTCAGCTTTGTCGCTGCATCACATAACCAGACCGGAGCGTCAAGCTGCTGCATGAAGTCGTACCCTAAAAAGTTACTAATGGGCGCGGTTAAACTGTGTGGTCAAAAAAACACAAACTCATTAATATAGAGTTTTTTTGTTTGGTTTCATTATGATTAATATTCTAACTAACAAAAACTAACGAAACTACTTTCACACTGAATAATGTTTTAATATAATCGATCAAAATAAATTGTTTAGTAAGCCTACAACGCTCGATTATTTTTTATATACCATCATTTTATTATATTCTGCACCCACAAAAGTCCCACAGAATTAAATACCTACCATAGATAATGTTAACGTATTATTCCATAAGCAATATCGTTATGTAATTCTCACTCTCCTTCTGATACCTTAACTTTTTATGAAACAGAAGGCTAACGACCAGGCCATGGACACCTGCAACGCCAGAAGGCTTACAATTGAGTTACCGACCTTTAACAGTGTTACGCTCTTTTGGGAGTACGCTCGAGGTTTTAACTTACAAAGTTAACTATCAAAAAGATTAAGAAATCTAACAGGTCAGTAATAACACCTTACTGTTGTTGGTAAGAAGTGTGGGTTAGATGGGTCTCGCAATGGGCACCTCCATAAATATTCGTCACGAAATATTAACGGAGCAGGTGCTGCGGCGAGACGCGTTACATCTAAAAAATAAAGACCCTGACATTGCAGAGGTACAATTCGTTCGAGTTTATAAAGTAAAAAAAAACAAGGTAATTTGAAGGAATTAACATTTTATTAAATTGCATCATTATAAAATCGGCCGATTATGGAATAATATAGAGAATAATGCATCCCCAAAACAAATTCACAATAATAAACAACTAATTGCATATGCATGTAATAAACAAGACGCGTTCTTCATCAATGTCTATTTGATTGCGTCGTGTAGAACACTTTAACACGTTGTAATTAATAAATTAAAAATAGACAACATTGTAATGTTTGTGGACTCATATAATGACTATAATATATAACGGCTTTGGAATATTTAAATGGCCGTCCATTTATTATCGCCTGAGTCATTATATGCATTCTGTATATCGTTACAGATATAGCTTTTCTGGTTCGAAAATTAAATATTGGAATTCAACTATTGTAGAACATTTAAATTTAGAACCGAAAGTCACTTGCGATACGGTAATATCGTAATGTTTACTTGAATCGTATTTAAAAGTCAAAAATCATTGGTTTAGTCTTTCTATGTAAGACGATGTTTGAGTATATAATCTAATATATTCTCGTGTAACAATGTTTGTTCCTTTAATCCTCCGAAATGGGTTGATCGATTGTCCTGAAATTTTGTGCCCATATAGAGTAGGACTGAGAACCGGCCAACATTTATTTTTAGAGACATTTTTTTGGCAAAACAACGTTTGTGGGATCAGCTAGAATATAAAAAAAAAACATATGTATGAATCCAAATGAACTGTAAAAAAATATTTATATGTATATTAATAATCCGTAAAAGAAGTACGTTTTTATTATATAATTGTGATTTAAAATAAATAGTACTTAAATGACTTAATGCGTTGTTCAAGGGAATTCAAATATTATCTCACAAACAGTTACATTAACACACGATATAAATAACTTATAACTCACAATCAGAAATAGTTTTAATGGAGCCAAAGTTTTCCGCATATCTCCAATGGTTTATATTTGGTCGCATTTGCCGATCTGTCAATGGTGAACATAAATCATGCAACGCATTGACAATGACATAGGAAACTGATAATAAATAGTTGTTTTTAGCTTACAATATATAACAATATTTGTTTTTTATAGTTTTTCAATAATTAAATGTTATTGAATTTAGTCGTTTTTTTCAACAGAAAATGAACAAATGTTTAAGAAGTATTATTTAAGTTAAGATGTGGTAGAACAAAAACTACTTAACTACTACTTGTGGGTTGTCTGGAAGAGATCGCTTATTAGCGATAAGGCCGCCCGTTGCTCTTATATGTATCTGTTAATGTCATTTGCTTCTAGTGTTTAAGTGCGATAAAGTGTAAAATAAATAATACTTAACATAATATTAATGAATAAACAATAATTACATGAAGCGTGCCAAAAAGTAGGGCAGTGCGATTTTCGCGAGCCACGTGGGCGGGAGGGCTCAACACATTGTCTAAACAAAACACAAAAATTATAGCCGATCACCGACGAATGACGATCTATATCTGCGCAGACGCCGTATAACCCGTTGCACGCGCCAGTAGCTAATGGTGACGCATTTCTTAACGTTTTCCTAATCTGCCAGAGCGACAATTGATATATTTTCAGAATTCACATTAGTGTCAATGTTCGTGACATTTTGGCAAGCATACATGTGATCATTAAAATTATAATACGCCTTTGTCACAGTTTAATTAAATGTTAATATGATTTGTTGTGTCTGCTCAAGTTTATACTCTCAATTATAAATTGGGAAATAAAACTTTGACCTTAAATTCTTATTTCAAAAAATCCGACGACAAACCAATACTTAACGTGATAAATTATTTTAAAGGCAATTACTTAATTACATGTGGGTATATCTGGGATCTGTCATATTCCAGTCTCTCTCTACCTACCTAATCAAGATCTGTTTAACTGACACGCTGAACTAGATGGTGTCTTACCAACTAGTGAAGGTTTGCCAATCAGCTTCCTGCTAGCCTAGTGCGCTAGCGCAGGCAGATTCCTATAATATAATTTTGTAATTATTATATGTTATAGTGAGAAAATAAGAGTTATAACATACATATATTATTATGCATTCTATAATTATTTAGTCACGCGTAAGTTATATAAGTAATAATAGTCGGATACACTACTTTTAAAATTGATTGGCAAGGCAATTAATTATAATCGAGTTCTCTGTCTGCGTCTGTTCTTTTTAAACTCTAAAACATGGGATTTAAAAAGAACTGTCAGTTATTCGTCAGTGATCTAATTACCAATAAGTATGATCCAGTTAAACGTCTGACTATATATATAAGTAAGAAAACTATCCAAATTGTTAATTGATACAATCAGGGTATTTTAAACATAATAATAGACGAACAGTTAAATCTTTGAATTACGCTATTGTCATATATTTCACTTTATTTTTCTTTTTAAATCTCAGTAAAGTGGATATATCGTTTATTGTGATGAGCTTACGTGTATTTAACCAAAGCCCATCACATATAACTATCAAAAATAAATTAACTTTCAACAATTTTAAAAGGCTTTCAAAGAGTATTCTGATTGGAAACATATACCAGGATCTATATCCTGTAAACAGTTATATTTATTAAGTGCAGTTAATTGAAATGTGTCAGCAGTAGACAGCATCAGGAGAGTTAAACTTTTGAGTAGCCAAAGCTATTGTAATTTGAATTTATCATGTGATTACATATAAAAACTTTTTTAAAGACCAGTAATCGGTTTTAATAGATAATTTCCGAACCGTCGGTAATGTAAAACTGACGATTCAAAAGTATCTTTATAAAGGCCTACTCAAGTCCTTTATAAAGATTTATTCAAATAAAGATATTTTGAGTTTGAATTCAAGAATGAATTGTAACAATAAATCTATCAAATTGTTTAAGTTTTTTGAGTAAAAAGTTAATCATCTTATTCTAGATTGTCAAATGAGGAAGGTTTAATCTTTTAGATGATTAAAGAATTAAAAACTGTTTTTCAATTTAACTGTGTAGCTATTTTTATGTATAAACTGTACCTAAAATATCCATGAATTCATGGCTAACGATGAGAAGTGTTTATTTACGAAATAACACGATCTATCATTTGAGATGCGTAGAATAGTGTTGATGCTGAAGTATTCGAACGTTAACACAAGATTCACAAGGATAAATAGTTTTGGTTGCGTTACATTTATACCTTGATAATGACTTAAGATTTTGAGCATTTGATTTGAAAATGTTTTAATAGTTATTTAAAATTTACATTTACACAGATATTGGTCAAGTGGATTTTTTTGTATAGAAGATTGGGCTAACGAGCCGAAGGACACCAGAACACTGCCATAAATTCACGAGTCCGTTGTCAGCCTGTATTATATATAATATATAATAATTGGACGCTCTCTTTTAAGAATTGGTATTTGATGGAAGTCGTATTGGTTCGGAAATGATGGGCAGCGGGTTATATCCAAGATACCTTACAATTAATTTCATTTATTTTACTTTTATTATACATATGTATATTTCACAAAAATCAAATAACAGAAATACTGTGTTTTGTATTCGTCAAGTTTTGATTGCATACTTTTTTTCGATTAGGTCAGGTTATTTTATTAGAAAAAAAAATTCAGCTTCAAACAAAGAACACGCTTCATTTGTTTTTGTTAGTTGATAAACTGTTTGGTTTTAGCAACAGATTTCCCCCCAAATCAAGATCGACAGGTATTAAAATATTAAGGAGTTTTTAATAAACAACCTCAAACGATGTCCGCTAACAAATGGCGCGTTGCCAGCGAATTTTAACCGATAAATAATTTGACGAGCTGATTCCCCGAGGATGCATTATTTCCCACTGACGTTTCCGCCATGACGACGCGAACGTCACCTCTATGGGACGTTTTTTTTTTACTTATTTTCGTTTCGACGGTCTATAAATAAGTGTTGCGGGTTGTGAATTTCAGTGTAACAGCACCAGCACTCGGGTTCGGTTCGTGTTACGGCAGTTAATCCTTCATAAAATGGTGAGCGGTTCCGTGAAAGTGAAGTGAAGTGTTATTTATGGATTGCATAAATTAGTTGGAAATAGGGTTTAATACTATTTATATCTTAGAAAACGGATTTCCAAAAAAAAATATACTTATGTTAAATTATTATATATTATATTTTTTATATTACTATACTTACATTTTGAATATTACAACAAAAATGAACGGAGAATTAATATAACCTCAAATTATTTTTCAAATTTGAATCCTAACAGTTTTTTAAATAAAATATTCTATTTCAAATTAGAATCAGTCCGATGTTTTATATAACAACGTATTATATTTACATTTTGTCCAAAAATATCGCAGACAGACAATAACAATTATTTATTTTATAGGACACAGACGATGACCAGAAAATGGCGATGCTCCGCAAAGCCTTCCAAATGTTTGACACTACAAAGACTGGTTACATCGAGGTCCTGAAGATCTCAACAATTTTGAACACAATGGGTCAGCTCTTTGATGACTCTGAACTGCAGGCGCTGATCGATGAAAATGACCCAGACAGTGAGTAGTATTTTTATTATTAACCTAGAATTTCAAAATTTTATACCATATTTTTAAGTTTTGGCCTAAATTAAAAATGATGATACCAAACCCCTCTAATCCAAAATTAATCGTAAATTTTATTATAATACCTTTTTAATTAGGAATTAAAAGCTCCCTACAAAAAGCCGTATCTATAATTATAAGTCTATGATTAATTAGACTATTTTAACTCTGAAGCTTCAAGATGCCATTGCACAGTGTCACTGCATGTCATAATATTTAGATCTGATTTATCATTTTGAAGCCACTATATACGAGAATCATTGAAAGGGTTTTTAAAACCTAATTACTTGATTTTATATTTGGAACAGTTTAAATAAGTATATGTTTTATTAGCTAACAATTACATAATTACAAATTTCCGGAAACACGAGTATAAATTACACTACACGACTTTATAATAAATAATAAGGAGAAGATATTACAGTTATCCGATATTAAAACAATAATTTATATTGTTAGCCTGATGTAACTAAATCAGGGTTTAACGAATTGGCGGGAAAAACAAAACGCGAATGGCGCCTTGACCAATCCACAGACTAAACACAAAACGTCACACGCTACACAATTAATTATCTGTATTGTCTTAGAAAGTTTAATCTTATGAGTGTTCCAATTTTGAAAAACATTTTAAGGATATGTGACGTTATCGCGAAAACATAATAAATAAAAATGCACTCATAATGGTGATTAGCATCAAGAGGTGTTCCATTCAATTAATTTTCCACATTTCAGACACTGGCAAAATCAATTTCGATGGTTTCTGCAACATCGCATCCCACTTCCTCGAGGAGGAGGACGCTGAAGCCATGCAACAGGAATTGAAAGAGGCTTTCAGGTAATAATAATTATGTAGCTTTGTTACTTACTAAATTTTAATTGTATATTTACGTCCTGCATATATTTACAGAATTTTGGTCTAAGCTAAAATATTAAATTAAGGATTTTTTTTCGTATGCTGTCATTTATCATGGCAGAGGCTTTTTTTAAAATATTTAATAGTGTTCAAACATCTAATCACCCGTAGCTGAAGTTCAGATGTAGCTATTTGAAATTATGTAATAATTTAAGTTACAATAAATTATTATAAAGAAATCTCGTTATTGCAATATCAATTGTGAATGTATGTTTGTTCATTACAGATTATACGACCGTGAAGGCAACGGTTACATCACCACATCAACATTAAAGGAGATCTTAGGCGCGTTGGATGACAAACTCAGCAGTTCCGATCTCGATGGCATCATTGCTGAGATTGATACTGATGGATCAGGAACTGTAGACTTTGATGGTAATATATACATATACATACTAGTGTCAAGCCCCCCGGGGTAGAGGGCTGATCCCTCTTTCATTCCTCCCTGTCTGAAGCCTTTCGCTATAATATAGCCTTCTAAGACTTCCGTACGTAAATTTATAAATACGCTTTACATTCATACTGTTCCGTTTATATTGCCTTAGTAGTCTATTGGTTGTTAAACAATATTATATTTGATATGTGTTCGGTCTTATAAAGAAACATTTATTATCACACACGCGTCATGACCAGCGCAGATGTTCAGCGAGGCCGAATACACACAGGCTCGCATAAATAAATATATTATATAAAATATATAACATAACAAAAATACAGTCTACTCTAAGAGTAAATTCACACCGTGACACGTTCCTATTCAGAATATATTGCAGGCATGCACATTCAAAACTCTTACAATAAAATGTGTACCTTTACGTGTATAAAATACAATTCAATTTTGAATGGCTCTTTTTAATGTCTTGCGTTTGAACTGACCTTAAGTAAACATTCAATTGACAGATGTAATAAAATTTCTTTCTCTTTACAGAGTTCATGGAGATGATGACTGGCGATTAAATTTTACAAGCATATCTATTTATCATGTAGTACAAAAATTTAATGCGGTATTAGCATGCGCTACAATCTATCTTGTAGATAGTCAATCGTTTCTTGATTTATTCTAGAATAATTGATTTGAAACGTTCACGTGCTAATATTTATAACGCGTCAAGACATTTTATTTCAACTTTTGTTACACCTTCTAACTCTGCATATAATTTTTTTTTACATTTTTAAATAAATTATTTTTTAATTGTTTTTCATTATTTTATTTCTCATGTTTTGTACGTTAGGATGTATTTAACACCGCCTATGCCTGATTGTTGTTATAATCTGGACAAAACCGAACAAAGCAAGTTACTGATAACAATATCTATAAATCTTATCTTGTCTATTCCATTTAAACTTAAACAGTATTTAATTGTTTATCCGTTATATTAGTAACGTTTGTTTTGCTCTAAGGGATTCAAACCTTGTCTTATGAGTGTTAATCTAACTGATAAACTGCTAATATGTGGATTGTCTGAAAGAGATCGTTTATTAGTGATAAGGCCGCCCGTTGCTCTTATATGTACTTACATCTATTAACGTCATTTACTTCTACTGTTCAAGTGTAAATAAATAATGTTAAATAAATATATTATTTGGGCAAATTGATAAAAAAATGTGTATTAATAATTACAATAGTATATGTTTAGAATTTTCTATATTATTTATATTCAAAACAAAACATCCAATCAAGTGCTGTATCACGTAATAGCGGTTATAAACGAGGAATTACCAGGACCAAAATTAGATCTGACAATTGGAAAATTGTCCATTTAGATTTTGTTTCCTAAGAGAATATACTTTTGTACTGTGAACAGCAAAGTTTTAGTTCGCATTTAAGTGTAACATGTTTATTAAGGATTTTCTATAAAATATATTACACAATTATCTATGGGTTTTTAAATTGTTTAGACAATGTAACGTACGTTTAGATACTTTTATATTGTAAATAATTTTTAATAAAAAATAATTATCTCAGTTCCAAAACCATTTTATGTCACTGGCATTCGAAATTGGCCACATATAAAGGTTATTTTTTACCATATTTTACTTAACTTAACTAATAGATGTAGGTAGTATCTATCTATCATATTCGTATCATTTATACTATCTTCTTATACACGTACCCACTGTAATGATGTAACACTGTGATAAAAAGAATATGTGACTAACGAATAGTTATACACAAAGGTTAAATATTGTTTATTTTTTTGAATTAGTTCCAGCATAGCTTTGCTTTAAAAAGTGTACTGGGATCAATTCCAAAAAAATCACGTAGCCGAGTTTCTTGCCTGTTTCTTCTCAGCTTGGTCGTGTACGATCACGCGCAAAATCACTTGGATTTAAGACGATTCTAAATGATACTATGGTCCTTAATGATATAAAGATATTTTGACTTTGATTTTGTATATTATGCATTTTTTCTGACTGTATGCGATTGTACAGCAAGAACAAGTATTCCCATTAGCGACCCCAGGATTTCAATTGGACGTAGGGAAACTAACACGTTCACATATAAGAGTTGCTTACTATTTTTATAGTCAGTTGTGAAAATTAGAGTCATGTGGAAGGCTCTATTCAAAATGTTTCTATGGCTGTTTTTCCTGGGACAAATCCTGACAGTGCCCGTCCCTAGTAAATCTATGGAGTTGTCAGAGATTTTGGGCGAAGGAGGTAATTGATTATTTTAATACGTCAAAGAGCGAATTAATATTCAATGATTATATGACATTTTATTCCCTTATAGAGCTGTTTAGGAACAGCGAGCAGCTGTTAAAATTCATTGTTCCTGGTACAGTATCTTCTAAATCAACAGGCCAAGTAAAGCTACAGCTGATCGACTTGGTAAATCAGGTGAGGAGATTTTCAAAATTAATTGTAAAATCTTTTATATCTTGTTCAGTAAAACATTGTATCTTAATGTATTTACGGAATTATATTAATTTGCAGGAGGATGAAAACTTCAAATTGTTTTATGGCCACCACGACGCAGGGCACACAATGAAAGGTCTAACCTTTAACATCTACGATGACAACATGAGAGAAGCAACCATCGCACTGTTTCGGGTTTTCCAATATGCTGACAATGATAAACTCTTTTTGATACGTGATTGGGCAAGAGACAATGTCAACAAAGACATGTTTGACTACGCCTGGCGTTTGGCTTCATTATACAGAATCGATGCATCACCTAAAGAAATTGACCCACCATTTGTTGCGAAGCCAAATTATTATATCAACAGTGATGCAATTATAAAAGCACTACAGTTTAAGAACGATAATTACATGACAGACACACAAGTAGCGAAAATAAATCAAATTTATTCTGGTGACAACTTCGTTGTTGTAAACACCAACTATTCAAGCTGGAATATGGTAACTGAAGGTTGTGAAGAGAACCTTGATTATTTTAGAGAAGACATTGCATTGAATAGCTACTACTATGGTGTGCACCTCCAATATCCATTTTGGATGACCAACGACGAACTGACCGGTATTGACACAAGATATGCGGAAAGAGATTATTTCATACACCAACAGCTCATCGCGCGGTATCAGTTGGAGAAACAACATTACCGTACACGGAATGTATCCAGTGAATCAAACTGTTTCAGAGATTTCAATCCATATTTATTACATGACAATGGAATTTTCTTTCCAACAAGGTCATCAGTTCTACCGCAGTGGAATGAGGAGCAGGCTCGTGTCAAATCGATAGATATCGCTATTAGAGAATGCATTTCGAGAGGAGTTATTTTTATGGTGAGAGTACTAACAATACAATTTTTTATAATATAATGTTTTATAATACTCTAATTAAAATTATTTCCAGAATAATGGCACAAAGACAGCACTCACTGAAGACAATTACATTGATTTATTGGCTAAGCTAATAAGGGCCAATTTCGATGGAATTCAGACGGCAAAGACGGTTAAATCTCTCTTCGGCTATGGATCAAATAGCTACCCCAGTGACAGGTAATATTTCGTGCTAATCTAAGTTCGTTTTGTTTTAATATAGTAAACTGGTTTTTGAATTGAATCATATAATAGTTGTATTAATTGTAAACGTGTGCATCGTTCGAGTAAATCTTTTGTAATCATTTATTTTACTATTGTTTGTCGTTACATCACTATTATTTATGTTAGCTGTAAGTTAGTTTCCTTTTTTACATATTGTCTTGTTGTATTTTGTATGTGTTTTATACGTGTGTTTTCTTACTTTGTTTCTAATTGAAAATTATTTTCAGATATAACCCCGCGCCTACAGTACTTCACAACCCGCAAACAACTTTACGCGATCCATTATACTGGCAAATGATCCAATCTCTACTAAATTACTTTACGGAGTACGCAGCAACATTACAACCGTATGACTTCACTCAATACGAGAGTGACGACTTCAACATAGTTGAAAGTAGTTCATCGAAAATTACAACGTATTTCGATTACTACCAAATCAGTCTAACTAAGTTTTTGTACAGCGAGGATTATCAAGCAAAGAAACCGCCTAAAATATTTACGGCTAGACAAAAAAGGCTCAGACACTTACCGTTTACGTTAAATATTACTGTAGAGTCTAAGGTTAATGACAACGGTATTGTTAAGATATTTTTAGGGCCCGAGTGTGATCCAAAACACTGTTGGCAACAACATTCAAAATTTTTCGAAATTGACACATTCCTTTACAAATTCGAAAAGGGCTTGAACATGATTAATTGGAGTCCGGAAATGTCAGACAAATATTCATATGATGATTATTACAATATGGAACAATCATTCACGAAAAGGAATAGGTTCGACCTATTCAAATTTCCAGAAAATTTACTTATACCTAAAGGTTTAGAGGAGGGATTAAATATGACAGTATTTAGTATGATTGTGCCTGTAAAAGATATAGTAAGCAATACTAGCGATTTAGAATACAATATGTTGCCTTTAGGATTCCCATTCCATAGACAAGCTAAGATCAACAATGAATCGATTGTTAAAAACTATGTTTTCAATAATGTTGTAATTTATCACAAGAAAAGTACAAATGATGTGAATGGTTACTTTTCAGCTCATTTAAGTTAATTCCATTACTTGTAAAAAGAATATTAAAAAGGTGATAATGTGTAGTGAGTCATAGAAAAGAAAAGAATTAAATTTGATATTGAATAATAAATATTTTATTTATATATAAGCTAACATTTAGTCATTATATGACATTTATTTAAAACCATATATTTTTCTCTCTCCTTTTAGTGTTGGCTCACCTCGTTGTGGTGGGAGGTGTAGAAGGGGACATTGTACTCGTATGGGTACATCTCTCCCTCATGGAATACATTCACGTCCTTGAAGAACATGTTGGGTTGCTTGAAGTAAACAGAGTTGACAGGACGGTCAAGAGGGTAGCCCAGAGGCTTGTTGTCGTTGGCGAATACCCTGATGGTTTCAACTTGCTTGTTGGCGGGTTGGTATGGGTAAGCAACAACGTAAACCCAGTATGGGAAACCACCGCTTGTACCTTTGGGCAACAAGAGTCTTTGGGGGTATGCACCGGGCTTAACTGACATATCGATTGGCACCTTACCCTCAGCAAGGTACTTCTCAACAACTTCTCTGACTGGGGTAGAGTCTTCTTTGGTGTAGTAGAAATCTGTGGATTTACGTTCAATCTTGTTCTGTCCCTTAGTGAGTTTCTGCACGAACCAGTCCAATTCGACGAAGTTTTGCCAATTCTCTTCCAAGTCAATGAGGTAACCTTTACCATCGTATTTAGGACCGAGGAAGATTTTGAAGACGGCTTCTCCTTCAACATCAGATTTGACATCAACGCTGACGGTGAATGGCTTGTGGTTGAGACGTGGTTGACGGACGACGTAGTATGGCCATCTGCTGCTCTTCATCTCTTCCTTGCTGAAGTAGATGCCGTTGCTAACTTCGAAGTCGTAGAAGTCAAAGTAAGTCTCCAATTTATCAACTTTAACGTCGTTTATCTTAACTCCAACGTAGTGGAGAGCGTCTTGTGTGTATGGGGTCAAGGATTTCTTGTACTCAACGAAGTATTTTAAGATTCTGCTGTAAAGCTGGTAGAAGGCTGGGTCACGAAGAGATGTCTGGTAGAAGCCAAGAGCGCTAGGAACGAAATCGTATCTGAAAAAATGTTACTAAAATTAGTTATGAACATTTTGCGCTATTCAAATGATTTTCTAAGAAAAGAGCTTATCTAACATATGCTGAATCAGAATGATTTATTCGTATAATAAGAAGATTAGTTATAACAGTTTAATAATTCTATTACATAAAAAATTTACTTACTTGCCAGCTTGCTCAGAAACACCACTAAGCACGTGACGGGCAATAACCTCGTATGAGTAGGGATGGTTCCATGGTCCAACTTTGGTGAAAATATCAGCGTTTCCTTGCCAGAAGTTACCGACGAAGTTAACCGATTTTGAGTTGCGTAGGTCAATATCCTGGTTGAACTATAAAATAAAATATGTTATAATTTGAATTACGAGTTACTAATATTATAGTGCTATAGCAATAGTTGATCATGGTTATACTTACAGCCTTGAAGTGGCCTTGTTGCATGAACTGGATGAAGGACTGTTCGAAAGTGTTAAGAACTTGAATTTCCTTAACGTGCTTTTCGTATGGGATCTGGTAGTATGTGGGCCTTTGAGCGAAGTTGTAGTAGTACTTCATGAATGGTTTGTAACCAGCCTCAATCTGGTGGTTCCATGAGAAGTCGGGGATTTCTCCAAGACCGCTGGAAAGACGCTCCAAGTAGTAACGAGCCAAAAGTTGCTGGTAGAAGTTGTAGTAAACTTCGCCGCGGTGTTCCTTTAATTCAGGCTGGACTTCGCTTTCCATCCAGAAGGGGAAGAAAACGTGAAAGTAGTAGTAGTAAGAGTTGAGACCAATATCTTCAGTGAAGTAAGAGATCTTGTCTTCGCCATCAGCGTATACGTATTGGTCAGAGTAGTTAGTGTATAAGACGTAACGGTTTTCCTCTTGGGCTACACCGTATTCAGGTCCGAAGTCATTTGTGTCGATTCCATTTTGCATCTTGATACGGTATGCCCTGTACCAGACATCTTCGTTGGTGAACAGTTCAGGGTACGCTTCGTAAGGTGCAGGTACAACGATGCCCTTGAGGTCGGGACGGTGGAGAAGAGCGATGTAGTATGAGTAGAGGAATTGACCTTCGTTCATGTAAACGCGGGCGAATGAGGCGGTCTTGTAGAAGACATCAAAGTCCTTAGCATAATACAACACGTGGAATAGAGCTACGGCCTCTTGTCTTGACCTGTCGTTGAAGACTGAGAATGGAATGTTCTTGGGTAGGAATCCAACCTTCCATATGTTCAAGAACTCTTCGACGGCTTGTTTGTTCTGAGAATAGAAAATATCATGTGAATCAATGAAACTATATTAGTTTCATGTGGAAATTACAGAAGTTATACATACGGTGTAGTCAGCGACGTGCTCTTCAATATCGTATTCCTTTCCTACTTTGTAGTATTCGGCTTCAGTGTCGACGTGGCCCATGTAATAGAACAGCTTGAAAATTTGCTGTTGCTTCGTTACAAAGTCTTGGTCAACTGTAAATTATTTCAATTATAAAACCTTAAAAGACAACGTTGTAAATAAACAGGCATAATTTAACTTGATTGGCTGATATAACAGAAAATTTATTATAAAATTGCTAGAGAAATAAAAATCAAACTAATGTATCCGTGAAATGTGACGTGTTTTTTGTATCAAACAGTCTGATAAATTATTAAACAGAATTTAATGGAAGTTAGCAATTGAGAATGGAGATGATTTTCTTTTTGAAATTATTGTATAAATTGATTTGAAACGGACTATTAAAAAAACAAGTCAAACACAAGAAAAGTGAAATCTGAAGCTTAATACAGTTAAATGTAAATTAGATGAAAGATGAATAAAATATCTCACCAGTCTTCACTTTACAGTCAACATGCTTAGGAGGAATCACGATGTTCCCGGCCAAAGCCAGGGCCACCAGGCTTGCTAGAACCAAGGCAGTCTTCATACTTGCCAGACCAAATGGTAACTGTACCTTACTACTTTCCCAGTGCAGTTTTTATACTAAATGAAGGCACGTTATCACTATTGATAAGGTACAAATAATATTTGGGATTGTTCTTAATCTGTGGCCTCTGTGAGGTCAAGCGATTAGGGGGTGACCGCCAATATAAAGAAAGTATATACTTTAAACAATGCCTTTTAATATTGCATCTAAGGATGAGAAACATTTAAAAGAAATAGTTATGAAGCTAAGAAGAAATTTTATCAAACGCACGCACGCAAACACATATACAAAAATTAGATTTAACATATAAAAGATATTTCTTATATAACATAATATATTATCGGTACTATTTTATTCAAAAGAAATCATATTATTACTAAATTACATACGAGAAATATAACCAATTCAAAATGTGTACTTAACATACAGAAGAAAATTCAGCAACAAATCAAGAAAACGGAGTTCGCTAAATACTGATTTTGTTTTTAAATTTAAACTTAAAAGAACTACATTTCTAAAAATATTTAAGGCATCTCTTATAAAGGTATTTCTGGGTTCTCGATATGCGTTGTCTACTTATATGTGTGTCTCAAGTACGAAATTGAACTTAACATTTAAGTTCACATTTTTAAGTTAAGCTTAAAAGTCAATGTTAAAATCTCTTTGTTCAGTAAGGTTTTAAAACCCATTTTAAAACCTAAATGACTACGCCGGTTCGTACGCAAGATGAAAAGAATTAAGTAAGAAACTCAGTTTTGGAGCAATGCTAAGCTGGGTACGACTGAGTTCTGCTACTTACGCGTTTAAGGAAATTCGACAAGAAACAAATGTAGAATTAGTGTATTTATGTTATTTTAAAATATAGTAATTTATTTTGATGATAGTCCATAATTAGTATATTTTCGAAAATCTGAGTTTTATTACACAGATTTACAGACACACAATTAAAAAATCATAAAAATGCTGAACATGCATAGTCATAACATTAGCATAAAATCGCTGTGTACGCATGTCGGCTCCATAGTTATTCAATGTAAAAAAAATATACGCATTCATTCATTTAATTAACTCAAAAATGTTTATACAAAATTGTTGAGCAAGTCCTATTAAAGTGTAAGGTTTGGTAATGAATCGCCCTTAGTACCTAGATAAGGACGTAAAACAGTGACCATGCTTGTGTCCACTCAGATGGTCTACTTTGTGACAATCTTAGACGTAGCTATAAGAACTAAGATTATATAATAAATAATATAATTATATTAAATATATATATTTTATATGAGACAGTTGAAATATAATAATATAATAATAGTTATTTCTTAAATATATTTGTAATATTGCTTATTTATATAAATAGACATTTCTTAGTAATTGAAATATTATTATAACAGCTTATACAAAACTTAGCTTGTACAGTATTTATCACAAAGAATGGAAAAAATGTACACTTTTAACATTACGTTAATCTAAACTAAGCTTTTTAATTTTTTTTTTTGAATATACGCATATTTCATAATAATTTAAACGGTTTTATTTGAATACACTTAATTAATATGTTTGTTAATATTGTGATAGGTAAGTTTCCATGTTATCGACAATAACAACGCCAATCAATATTTGACGGGCTTATCATTGGAATTTTTATATTATAATGATTTGTTTGACTCTCTTCGTGGGTAGGGGGAGCTTTATATAACGATTTTAATCAGGCAGATACAATCCATAATTTCCAACAAAGTAACTTATCTTAAAGACTATTCCATGGGTAGGCTGTATTAGCAGGCGAATTTGCGTCTTGATCTAATTTTTTAAAATAACCATAAATATGTCACATAACAATAGTCCATTTTGATATATGTCACTTGCACTAAAGTCTGGGTTAGAGACTTTTGGACCATGGGGTGCAAGTACACAGGCGCTTATTAAAGAATTAAGTAGGCGCCTGGTAGTCAGTACCGGTGATCTAAGAGCTGGTGCTTTCCTTGCTCAGCGTATAAGCATTGCGATACAGCGAGGAAATGCCGCCAGCATTGTGGGTACTCTGCCAAACTTTTTAAATTTGTTTTAGTTTTGTGTTTGGTTTTATTTTAAGTTACTTATATTAGTTAGGTTAGTATTAAGAACATTTTGTTTTTAATTAATAATTAATTTTGTGTTTTTTAAATTGTATTACATATTATAAATATTAGGAAAACATCTGTAAGAAACATCAATTTTCGATAATATTTTTTTGAAAATTAAAAATGTAATGAAAATTCAAGAAACACTCTTGCATCGTTGTTGTCAGAATATAAGTAAATTAGAGTTTGGTGTGGTTATTTTCTCAGACCGGTTAATGTTGGAACCGTCGTAGTTATTAGAATATACTCGACGTTTTCATTTTATTGATAATACGATTATATATGTAAAATACATAAATAAATATATTTTTATATAATACGTCGCCTTTTCTGTTACTATTCTCGCATTTACCAAATTGTGTTTGTTTTCATGTTAAACATAACAATAAATTTCGTGTCCAGTTCATTTTAAAAAAGTGAGTCTAGATTAAGTGATACATCAAATCTAGGCATTCAGTTCTAAACTCTGTTACCCTAAAATTCTTGGCATCAAAAAAAATTGTGTAATATTTGTAAGCTGAAAACTCATAAATGACACTCCTTGTCAATGATAATGTTTAAGAGGTATTGTTATGCAAAATAATTATCAGTTTAAGGTTAAAGATCAGTGCCTCTGTTCATAATTAAGGTGACTCCACCTTTATCAGAACACGATCAATTTTTTCAATAAGAATTGGCAACATGATGCTTATTAAATTTATTTAAATAGAACTAAAGAATAGAAACTAAAATTTATTTATATATATAATTAATTATGTAACAGTTAAATCTATTACGAAAGACACATAGTTCAATAATAATAGCACGGGCAATATAAAGAAACAAGAAGTGACCTCCGAGATGGCGCTTCACACTACTTAAATATTTGTCCACCATGTGTACGCTCTAATAGTTCCGAGATAATACAGTAGATGGCGTTATATACAAGTTTATGCATTTGTTCAAAATATAAGTGTTGTTAATGTTGCTAGTGACCTTTGCATATACTAGATGGCGCTTCAAACAACTTAAATATTTCTCCACAATTCGTACGCTCTAATAGTTCTGAGATAATACAGTAGATGGCGTTATATACAAGTTTAAGCATTTGTACAAAATATAACTTTTGTTAATGTTGATAGTGACCTTTTCATATACTAGATGGCGCTTCACACAACGTAAATATTACTCCTCCATTCGTGCGCTCTACTAGATCCAAGATAATACTAGGTGGCGTTGTATACAAGTTTAAGTATTTGTTAAAAATATAACTTTTGTTAATATTGATAATCAGCTTCTTATATATGGCGCTTTAAACAGACAAATGTTAATAATTCGTTGCTAGAGGGCATTACCAAATTACATTTTATTATGGTTATAAATAATAAAGCAATATGTAAAAATTGATTTCAAACGACATACAATAAATATAAAATGATTTCAATCCACAAATCAATAAGATAACGTATATAAATGAAGGACAATATAAAGACAACGATTCTGACTTTATGTATCCAATATCATACGGCTTTGTAGAATTTATTCTATATTATTTATTTCTAGACCTTTTTTGTTATTGTATATAAATAGCAGTAGCTCTATAACCCTTATGGGTCTTGGCCTCTTTCTCGGTGAATTATAACTGATCTTGGTCATTGGTTACATTCAAGCATCTCATACACAATTGTTACTTTATCGGGCATCCTCTAGGCCTTTATGATTAGGTACAGCCTAAATAGCTTTGGATAACATATTTATATATTAATATTTAAATCCCCTGGAAAGTAACAATAGGAATTACAATTGTCCTTTCAATTTGTCTATGGACAGTAAAATAGACGGAATTTAAGTTTAGCTTGATTTAATTTACAATTTCATTATTTTTATCCAATTTTTATTATATGAAGGTGGCCAATAATCGAAGAAAAAGTACAAACTCTATTGCTTTAAGTGGGAGTGCCATGCTGTTAGTTAGAGTTTCAGTCGAATGGGCAGCCAGCCGGATAAATACCACTCTCTCACTGAAAACCGGCGTAAAGTGATACAATTGGAATTTGTTCATTCTGTACTCGCGTTTCCCCTCCCCGTCCTCTTCCCCTAGCTCTCCATTTCCCAATTGTCCTTTTAAGGCCGGCAACGCACTCACGAGCTACCAGCTGCGTGAGTGTCTATGGACGGCGACTTCACCTTTATGGTTTGCCCCCTCTTCTATAAAAAAAAACCTCTTGTAACAAATCGTGTAATATTTCCCGTTCGTTCAAAAAAAATTCTTCCCCGAATTCTTTAACATTCAAGAACTATCCAACGGTTTAGCCGTTAAAAAACTATTAATTAATCGAGAAGCGCATTAAAATCTGTAAAAGGTTCACTTCTGTGACAAGATCCAATATATCACTTGCGCGGGCGCACGTCTTAAGTTTTGACGTATGAGTTATTTATTGGCTAAAAAAATAAATTACCGCATTGGCCGCACATTTGTTGTGGCCAAGGTGCTTGAATTCGGTTGCTTCGGCAAAAAACGATGGCCCCAGGGCTCGTATTAACTGGCTGCGCGCGCGCATCTAATATAATAAAGTTTATTACTAATGTATTTGTGACCTACTTATAATACGAGATACATGTCGTATACAACTTAGATTTGTTTTGTGTATTATATATTTTTTCATTGCTGATAAGGTGTTGTCCAGGGCAACATAATAGTTCTCGTAACATTATTAAGTATATGTGTTACATAAAAAGTAATTGTTAAAATAAATCACAACACGATTTACTGTATTGTTATTTTGACAAATTGAGTTAACGATATAATAAAGATATAAGAAACATTTGACTTGCAAGTACCATGTTTCTTCTTTTATATTTATATTTACTCTTAAGAGTGAGCAAACGTGTAGCAGGCCCACCATACAGGTGAAGCCGCCGCTGATGGACACTCGCGTGGCTTGGAGCTCATGATTGTGTTATAGTTGCATATATTTTATATTAATTAACTTTTAAATACTTATATTTCTCATTGCATCATTATATATTATACATAATTATCTTTTGCCAGGATTACAATATAATATTGCAAGTCGCGCATTTTAAACAAAACACAGTAATAATTATCATAATTATTATATTTGATAAAGGTAGCTGGTTAACAATAATTTTTACAAAAATCAAGGAATAACACTTACGTCTATCTTGTTCGCCAATCGGACCCAGTAGAGTCGCTTACCACAGATATGACAAAATCATCGGACGTTACTGAAAAAAGCCTCTCATTCATTTAGTCAAAAAGAGGTTTTAATAAATATAATTATATATGCAACATATTAATATACTGATAAGTGCGTTGTAGGCCTTTTAGAAAATGTTATGTTCCCATAAGTTATTGTTCTCAAATGTTAAGTTTGACCTGGTATTCTGTGCTAATGGTTTTATATTTACTTTATTTATATTAACGACACAAGAAGGTTATTATAAAACTGTGCCTCATTAAACAAATAAGCAGAAGTTGGAATGACGAAGAGTTATATCCTTTTTAATATTCATATATTTGTTTTAGACGCTCATACCTCGACACTTTACCGATGGTCGTGTATTAATTATTCCGATGCATGAGCGCGCATACATTTCCATCATTTGGATATGTAACTAAAAAAATATGAATTTTCAGGTGAAAATTTCATATCAAGTTCAATTGCATACTGGTAATTATACTTTTCAAATTTAAAAAGGAGGTTTTTAATAACTTTAGGTGTTGTTACGCGGACAATCCTACAATCATGAATTGATGTAATGTTGTCTAAGGTCATACTTATATTATTTATAAGTGATATAATACTATTAGTTTATGAAGAATATTCTGGTTGAAAAAGTATACAATTAAAGAATATTTAGAGGACAAAGATCCTTGGAATGTGTCAGGGATAGCTCGGCATCGGGATGGTTAAACTCTTGAGTAATGCTTTTGTTACTTAAAATAATCGTGTTAGTAACAATGTATTGGAAATCTTTATTATAAAAGAGCCTTCGATTTTCTAGTTGGAAAAGTTTACTATAGAGTTAAAAAATATTTAGAGGGATCCTTGGAATGTGTCACCATTAGCTCAGTATACTATAATCAATATACGGGACAGTTAAATTCTTGAGTAATGCTTTCGTAATGTTAATTTATCATGTAAGTAACAATTAATACGAATGGAATACGAAATTCCACCCGTATCACCTTGATGTCTGTCGTTCCACCACTGCGCGTTTCGTAAGACATTTCTTACCTCGCACCACCACGTTATGAGACCAGCTGCCCGCCACGTTATTTCCGAACCATTACGACTTAGGGTCCTTCAAGACGAAAGCGTACCATTCCCTAAAAGGCCGGCAACGCACTCGCGAGCTCCCAGCCACGTGAGTATCTATTTGCGGCGATTATACCTTTATCGTGGGCCTCCTGCTCGTTTGCCACCTCTTCTTTATAAAAAAAGCTATCGAGTCTCTAGCTGGCTTTGGTAATGTATTAATTCAAATGTGTCTTTAAATAATCCTACTTGAATATTTTGAATAAATAAAACAACAAACTTTCACAACTTTCAGTGACAATACGTTTTTTTATAACGACCACCAACTTATATTTACGGAAAGTGTAAATTACATTTGAAAGTACAATACAGTGATTGTAATCCTTAAGAAGATTAGCTCATCAAAAGCTTGTAAATATTTGCTCGTTTCATATTGTTCTCTGCGTCGGGTTGACACATTTGACGATCCTTGTTAAAAGCGAAAATTGAATTGTCAACAGGGCGCTTCCTTGCAATAGTTTAAGTACTTTCACTTGAGTGAATAGGACTCGAGTGAGACGTATTCTTCTCAACAATGTACATTAATGCCAAAAATTACTTTTACAGTCTCTCGAGGGCGGATTTTCTTCGATTTAATCCGTGTTATATTTAAGTATACTTAAACAAGAAATAATGATATTTATAATTGTAAAGATGTCAATTTATTTACACTTTATTGCACTTAAGCAGTAGAAGCAAATGACGTTAATAGATGTTAGTACATATAAGAGCGACGGGCGGCCCTATCGCTAATAAACGATCTCTTTCAGACAACCCACTCAATCAAGCATGGACATGATTATTAAAAAAATTGTTTTAATTTTGTATATAAATTAGGATGTAAATGAATAAATAAATTAACACTTTGTTACAAAAACATTACAGAAGTAAAGTATTACTAGTAAGAAGTAGATTAGGAGAGTATATAGCGACCTTAACGCTCCCAGCGATCTCTTCCAGGGCTATTGACAACAAAAAAAATGTAACAATTTTCTTTATTCATACTAATTATATTATATAAAACATGGACCTTGTATACATATAGACTTCTTAAAAGAATGAACATTTAAAATATTCTGTATGAATAAATTCTTTATTTTCTGTTATCAAAAAGAATTGGAAATCTACACTCTACCCCGGCATACACAAAGGCATTTCGTGGCACAAAAAGTGATTGAAAAATTAGAATCGTGTCGACCACACATAAAGAAACGCTCGTAAAGTCAACGGGATCGATTCCCTGCGTTCGTGATCTATGCCTATAACAATTAGACGTATTAATTGTTATGAAGAATACAATTCTGTTTCAAAATTATTATACAGCCAATTTCTATTATCTTTGGACTGTTTACAGATAAATGGCTTCTCGATCAACTTCGCACCGATATTCATTTATTTCACGGAAACAAAACCGCATCACAGTAGATATATCATAATTTATCTATATCTAACAAGAGATATCCATATGACTAACGTATTTTTATTTATAACAAATTTTATAAAACAGACATTTTTATAACTTGCTTGAGTCTTTGCCTTTTTTGCTATAACTTTTACAGCTATTTTTATAGATACAGGTGTTAATAGATTTCAGGTTATGACTGCGAGGCTCGGATAAGCTATGTCCACTACCAGCGGAGTAATAGCGGGTATTAAGGCATGATCGAACCGAGGTCTCTTATATTTTATAGTAAACATCAAACAGACCTTATTAGAAGATATTTTTAAAGTGTTTTTTTCCATTCTGTAGACATCGGTTGATCTTTGAGCCATATAAATTTAAATGGTGCTATAAAATCATCCCACTTCAATCGATTTAGTGAGATTCGCCCGAGTTCAAGTTCATTTAAGTAATACATCGATGTCACACATCGATTGTATATCAATTCGTTAACAATGTTTTGTATTTGCAACAGGATATCGCACGGTATAATTAAGTGAAAGAATGTGAGGGGCCGATTTCACAAAGTAATAAAATACAGTTTAATTATTGTTCTATATTTGAATTGCTTTGGTATAGTTTGGTGCCTATTAAAAAGTTATGTCAGTGAGGTACCTATTAACTGGTTGATATTAAAAGTTGAAAAAAAATTAGGTTGAGAACAGAAGGACCAAACGTTTAAAATTTCTTTTTGTTTTGTGGTTTTATTTTTATTTTAAGTTATTAATAAAAAACGTAGGTAGTAACAGTCCACTCATTAGATGCCTGTCATCGATGAACTGTGCTCTGAGGACATGCGACGCTGATCCATTTAGTGATAGTCTCCATGTCTTCAGACGCAAATTGTTGCGGACCTTGTTTCGCCAATAGACTCCAATTTAGGATTGTTTTATTTCTGTGTGTAGAGTTTATTTTTGTTATATATATATGATTGTTTAGTTGTTTTTTAAAATTGTATATACCTGTAATGCTGTACGTCCCTATAATTTATGCACATACATGCCTTGTGTGTTTTTTTTTTGTATTATGTTTGTATGTGTGTTGTTGGTGTGCCCTATTAAATAAATAAATAAATAGGTTAATATTAAGAATATTTAGGTTGCATTCGGGTTTCTGAGATGCTTAATTTAAATGGATGAAAACGTAACTGTCATCTGCAGTTCTTATGGAAGTAAAAATTATAAAATTCTTATTAGCATCTAGTTCAAATATTATTAATTTAAAGCAGTGCAATAACACATTCAGTATCTGACTGTACGTAAATATTAATCGTCGCGTAAACCACCGTTTAAAAAATCCGTGAGTTCGGGCCGCTGCCCTCACACCTGTGGTGTATCAAACGAGCCGAACTCTCTATCACACGAGCCGCTTCGTACGATACAGACCCATGAGAACCACAAAAACATACTTAATTGTTTTATAGTTCACTAGATATGGCTCATAGCTCATCTTTTGACGTAAATGTCAGCATTTTATTGATGACTTATATTTCATACACTTTCTTCTATAGATATGCATAATAGTACGTAACGCGATGTCGCGTTTGAATGTTTTTAAGGTATATGATGCACGTAAAGTTGACAAATAAGACTTGGGTAAGAATCATAGAAAAACGATAGACAAACAAACTTAAAATAAAAACGCGTAAAGAGGTTTTATTTGATACATTAAATTATTGAAAGAATTCAAAAATTATGCAGGTTTATATATAGTAAAAAAAGAATTATTAGTATACATAAAGGTATTCAGTGATTTGTCATTATGTATGATATGATACGTATATGTATGTGATATCCAAATCACATCCAGTATTCTATATCACAATAATCTTTTTCCATTTTATTGAATTGAAAAACCAAATCCCCTGATTGATTTCTTTATTGCTATTGATCCTTTAGTCGCTTGTCTAGGTATAAATCGCGTTAATTGCCCATAATGGGTGCTCACGCGTCCACGACTTGTTTTGGCACCTAATTTGTGGGAATCGAACCCACTGACCTAACGAGATTGTATAATAACATGTGTTTTATTGTCAGATTACATGCATACTAAATGTTTAGCTTGTAAATCCTAAATTGCTATCGAAATGGTTGTACATTGTAAATTTATCTATGAATTTTATGGTTAACAAAGAGGTTAGGTTTTTAATCATCATTTTTCTTCGATTGCATTGTACAGTACAAAATGGAAAAAGGAAGAAAAGTGTTATAGATCTTATCAGCCAACCAATATGTCAGCTACTATGCCAGGACGAGCTTTTCAAAGTTTCAAAAGTTTTCAAGTGATAACCACATTAGTAATTTTTTTAAGTAACTGTAAAGTGAGTATTAAATCGATACCGACATAACTACACTGGTACCTTGAAGATTGTAAGACGAATTTGTTAGGAGCTCTACGATTTATTGTACTTAAATCGTTACCTTTTTGTTATACTGGTGTTTTGCAACAAATAAACAAATGTAAAGGCATGGTAGAGGTAACTGGGCAAGCTTTTTAAAACCAGGTCGACAGGACAGGACGTACATCGAAGTAAAGTTTATATAAATAATCAAAAAATATAGACATTACAAATAATCCATCACACAAATATTTTATACTACCTTATATTGTATATTAAACTATAGAAATCGAATTCTGATAACATATATTTAAATGCACCCAGCTAACCCTTATTGTGGTAGGTTTTGTATTAAAATCGTATTGAGTTATATACTCTTATTTTAGTTTTATGTATGTGAAGACACGATGTTGAAAGTACCTACCTGTTTTACGAATACCACGTTACATACGCTGGTTCGCCAGGCTGTTGCTTTGTGTTTGAATTTTATGTAAACGAGGGTAGACATCAGTGATGTGTAGGATGTATTGCTATTGATTAATAGGCTTATTGTAAACGGTTCCTTTGTTTCAAATACGTATATACAATCTATTATTAGAAGTGAAATGCGGGTATTAACGGGATTTAACATGAATTTGTGATGTTTTAGACTGTCTAAACTCAGTTAAGTTCAATTATTGATTCCCAATTTTACGCGTTTAAATCATATAATACATAATATATATTAATAATAAGTCTTACATTACTTTAATTAAATAAATTCATCAACAATCGAGATTTAACTAACTTAGTTTGATAGATTCGTAATTGAAGCCGTTTTTCCTGAGCATCCTAATGGAATTTTTTTCAAACAAGTATTTGCTTAGATCGTCGCTCATTTTCAATAATACTTGAAGACTTTTATTTGAAAGGGACATATTTATGCCCAGCGGTGCTCGTTACTTCAATAAAACATTTTTTTTCTTCTTTAGTTATATTATATAACTACTGATATTTGACAATAGAATATCTACCATAATTTAACTATTTAAAAGCCTATAACAATAAGTAAGCGACCTCTACAAGTAAGTAAAAAAATGCGTTTTATAAATCTACAACTTCTTAACAATTGTATATTAAAAACGTATACATATGATATATCTTAGGTACATCAATATATTTATCTGTGTATTTTTCACTCTTAAGACACTTTGATCTTTTTACTCTTGGCTTTTTACGACTTTGGGGCCTTCAAGAATAGAGCGTACCTCCCTATTAATTTCCGACAACTCACTTGTAAACCTCCTGGCGTTGCAGGTGGACACCATAGGCAGTGGTTACCACTTCAATAGCCTTCATTTGTCTCCTATTTCATAAATATGAGTGAAATAAAGTCTACAAGTGGAATAAACTTGTCTATATAAAAAACATTAACAGCAAAAAGTCTGTTTTGATTATATATATGTTCTATGTTTTAACCTTATTTTGGCTTTGTTTTTAATCTATTCTTTATTGTGTAAACATTTTTGATATGCTGTATAGGTTTAAAAAATAAAATAAAAATACCCAATGTATACATACTTATGACATTTAACACAATTGGTTGAACACAGACGACGCGAGCTTTCTCAACGCATTAAAAAGTATGGTTATTTAAATCGTTTGCACAGTGTATATTTAAGTGCTAAATAATGACAATAATTGCCCGCTTCAATTTCACAATTCATTACCGTCGCGTAATAACGCGTGTGTGTAATAAATAACTTTATTTCGTACTTACAATCCTAGTGATAAATTTGCTCTTAGATCACGTTTTTTTAACGCGAATTATTAAGACGCCCTGTCTCTCTATATTATGTTAGTGATGTAATTAAATCTCGTTTTAATTTTTGAGGACTTTTTTACTCAACTAGACGACTAGACTTCGAATAAACTAAAATTAGATATTTTATTAATATTTACCTAAAAATATTTTTATTCAAGTAGGTCTTTATAAAGACACTTTTGAATTGTTTTTTCATATATTATCGGTTCGGAGGGCAGTTATCTACTTGGAATAGCCGGTCATTGGATGAAATCTCTCTTTTTTAAAATAAAGATTTGAAATACAGACACAACATAATTGTTTTATACAATCTCGTTAGCGCTAGGTCTAGTCGAACGCAGTTAAAATTTAAAACTGCTTTAATAACCAAATAAATTCAGTAAATTATTACACACTTAGACAATGTAAGAATTAGTCAGCAGCCCTCGGCCGGTAATAAAACGTGTCTGTACCGAACAAAGACATCAAATGGTTCACATTTCATCTCAAATAACACTGTTTACTCATAATTTAGCCCGACACGAGCACTCGTGAACTCCTAAAGACGTATTCAAATCGAAATGCCCAAAGCATTTTCCCAAATACCCTCTTTTATCCATAACTTACAGGTATTGGCATGAATTTTATACGATTTTCGAATGGGAGTTTTTAGTTATTTAAATTTCGAAGTTCATTTGAATTCCAAATTCAAATGTCGCTCATTTCAAACTGTTGGTTGACTAACACAATTAGTAATGCTAAACTACAAACACCTAATAATACATTTTACACACACCACACACAAATGTGCTCATTACACAAATGTAGGTTCCGGTAATTCAATGCTAGGTAGTAGGTACCCGACATTACTGTTCTTTTAATATTACACATTTGTCCTTAACAATAAGTTACTTAGTTACTCCACTTTTTAATCTTATATAATATCTTTAGTTTTTTTTACCTATCCTTAGCTACTTTTATCCAGTTATCTAAGTTTGAAATGAACATAGGTCTTATTTGAAGTAACATTCAATGGTACCCAGCAAAATTGAAGCGTGGACGAGGCCAGAAGAAAAGGTGGTAAAACCAGGAAGAGAGGTCGAACACATTGGATGCCTCTGGTGCACACCGGATCAAAAGGGAAACCTAAAGTAATCGTTCAACTTTGAATCTTTATTAAAAAATTAAAATTATAGTAAGTAAGTGTTAATACGAGACAAGTCTAAGTATTCGTTTTCATTATTTTTACAGAGAAAAATGAAATCTAAATTTGCCTCTTAAACCAATATTTTGCAAGAAAGTGTGAAAGAGGTGAAATTAGACATTTCTAGCACGAATCCCCACGGATTTTAACACCCGACCTCTTGGTATCAAATCGTGTAAATCACCCGTAAATAACCAATTTGTCAGCGTATCTGGTGACAGTTAGTTTTATATTTCCGCCATATTTCAGTAACATTTAATCTTGCTTAACTGAAGCGGTTGCGACCTATGAAGATCGTCACAATCTGTTCAATCTGTTAGTCAACTTTTGACTAATGGTCCAAAAACTGTTGCATCTACTACGATTAAAAAAAATATTAAAAAAAGGTTTACTTTGTAAATTCCTAAAGGACAAACAATCTTTTTTGCTTTTATTAAAGGCATGCTAGATGGCGCCAACAACACTAAAGACACTATCTTCCATAATTAAGCACTGCCCTTTCCGATTTAAATATCTTTGTATTCTATTAATATTAAATAGGATTAAACATCTTTAGAAACATCGATTATTATAATTATTGTTATTGTCTGTGTAGTGAGCCTTAAAATAAATAGCAAATGAATCCTTACATATAAAATCTCGTTTATACGCAAATAATTCAAACATATGGGGTGTTCCCATTATATATGTTGTTCCCATACATTATGACAAAATTCCCTATAGTTATATGTGTATTTATCAGTCAATCAACAGCCTTGATAGTATTAAGTAGTAAATGATAAATATTCGAGTTGAATATTTGAGTATTGAGTTGGACCGATTTAACCTGGATTGGACTCATTTTAATCATCACGCCATGGATTCATTTTAGTCAAATAAAAATAATTTTAAATAATATTGAAACTTACATATTTAACATTATAGTGTACATTTATATAAAATAATGTCAGGCATAGTATTCGTATGATAACGTATTTCTGGTATGCAAATGATTGCCAACCGTAAAATTATCTGTATATAGATTATAAATGCTGTCAAAACATGGCAACTCAAAGATTCAAAAAAAGGAACCAATCCAAACACAGATTAAACAAAACACAGGACATTCCAATTTCAAAATGTGCCCGACAAAACATTCCAAAACCAAAATCAATTAATCAATCTACTTAACACAAGTGTACCATTAATTAATAGCTCTCATTAATCCGCAAGAACATCAGTTGGCTTATCAAGAACACAAATGCTTTGGACCTCCAAGTGTGAGTTTACAACAGACAACCTGCTGGTATACACATGCCCGCTGTCATATTAACTGTTACATTAAATTACTGCTACAAAACTAATCGACCACCTCTACTTATTGTCTTTATGTTGTCAAAGGAAACTGTACACTAATTGTATATATATACGGTTTAATTTAAATTGGACATTACTATAAATATGTTTCGTTTTTGATTGAGAAAAATCACAAAGTACCGAAGCTCGCATTGATTTGAACTCATTCGGAAGATATCTTTTTTGTTCATTTGTTTGTTTTAATAATATTTTATCCGGTGTGATGGAACGCAGACATTTGTCAGGATCTGAAATACAACCTTTGAAGGCTTGTCTGGCTAATTAATGGGTTAAAGATTAGTAGCGACCTGCAATTATTGCAACAATTATCTTATGCAAAAACATTAATTATTTTTATAACTACCGAGAATTCTATAAAAATATTTATAATTTGAAGGTAGTCAACAAAAAATAAATATTTGTATATTTAATGTTTTAATAATTTCATTCGGTGTATTTAATCGGATCTTACTAAGTGGAAAATTTTCGTAATAAGACGAAGAAGCAAAATTTTGCACTAAAAATTACACAGCCGATCTTCGAACACATAAATTGACAATCACATACGCCACAACGTAAACAGTAGGTACTTATATAAGACATTGAAAAAATCTAATGTATATTTTTATTTCACTCGTTAAAAATATTCTGATATTTCTTAAGCAACATAAAGCAAACAGGCATCCATCATTATGATCGAAAACTTACTAAGGCAATCTCGGATACAGATTGAGGGCCTATTTATTTCGGTTCAATAATTTATGACATTATATTCTTTTATTACGAGTTATTGCTAAACAAAACAATGTCTGCAATACGATATTTTAAACGGTTCTATATTAACGAAATTTAAATTTAGAATATGAAAAATCTATGTTTTATAGCAAAGTGTTTTATTAGGCAAAGGCGCGCGAATTCTACTATCTGTGGCATATTTCATGTGACATTAACACTTGACACTTGACAACAATTGAGTCGTAAAGACTCTTTTGTTAAATTAACCTTTTTTAATGTGTCCTTTTAAATTACTGTCCTATAAATATATTATTAAATAATATTAATACAAAAGAATAGTAGAATTTAAAATTAGATTTAATTTGATAGACATATGCAGATACTTAAAAGTTATCACTGAAAGATATAGAAAGTTACTTTATAAGGAAAAACGCATTCAACTTTTTGCATAATGAAGGTAAGGTTTTTACCTATATATGCAGAATAGCGTGACATGGTCGCGACATTTATATGATGATATGAAGACGTGTGATTTATCATGTTTGTTCTTATGTACTTCTAACGTGTCATCTTGGTCTAGGCCACAGTATTTTATAAACAGTTGGAACGTTAAAAACGCACGCTAAATGCGTCTCACCGCTATATCTTAAATAAGTCTTGATACAATGCTTAAGTGCTGATTCGTGTCTAAAATGAGAAACACATTAACGAAAGTAGAAAACGAGAAAGCTTTTGAAATGACCGAACGTCTTTAATAAGGATATTGTGTTTTAAGATTGTCAAAGTACATAAAACCTTAAACTCTAGAAAAGATACACTTTTGTTTAATTGTTGGTACTCAACAAATGGGTAATCGTCAGAGCAACGCGTTTGATCATAAAATTTATGTTTGAAAACGTTCACGTATATTTAAGAAAAGTGTATTTATTCTTGCAAATATTTTTTAACATATTGTTCTTGCGATTCCTATGTGTACCATAGTTACCTATGTGATTAAAGATATTTTCGATATTGTTTAATATTCAAGGTGGCATGAGTGTTTGACGGCATCGCGTTATTTCGCCCATACAACTGTGCTTGTACCATTGTCTGTGGTCGGCGTGTCAAATACGTTCGGCGTCGGTTCGTTGATATCGACTAACTGGTAATGGGCTCATTAATGTATTAACCCTAGCCGATTCTCACTGAATGTGCAAGTCACTAGAGTGAATGTGACCTCTCGAGATCTTTATGATAGTTAACAACGACTTTTATGACTGTCATTTTAAGTTAATTGTTGTTTTATGAATTTAGTGTGTTTCTTTTTTTAATAAGAATAATAAAATCAACTGCAATACCTAGTATATGACTAAATTTATAAAATCTGGTATATTTACCTACATACTTTTTAATTTATTGAAGACTTTTTAACAGCGATCTCAAAACCGCCGACAAACCCCGTTCATATTCATAATCTTAGGTATGTAAAATACACTAAAAATATGCATTAGAAAACCGGAGGTACTAAAAGTGGTAAAATGCAACAAAAATCGGTCATTAAAATTATAAAGATATTTCATTCCAAACCAACGTCACCATTATCTTCTCAATTAAACAAAAGTTTTATGAAAAGGCTTTGATAAATCAATACAATAACGGAAAGTAAATGGAAAGGTCCGTATGAAATTATAATACTAGATTATTCCAGATAAAGTTATGTAAACTCACTGAAAAGTTCACATACATTGTTAAAAGACAAACATGGCTGGCCGTGGAAAGTGCTTATAACTCAAACAAACGTTTATTCTTTAAATAGAATATTCAACTGTATGTATTT
Organism: Leptophobia aripa; assembly: GCA_951799465.1. Taxonomy (NCBI): domain Eukaryota; kingdom Metazoa; phylum Arthropoda; class Insecta; order Lepidoptera; family Pieridae; genus Leptophobia; species Leptophobia aripa. The sequence goes on from OX637281.1 coordinate 3,012,619, forward strand.
AAGGCTTTATAGCCATTGTTATTATGTAATACGTTGCTTATTATGAACGTATATTTCTCTTATTAGAAAAATGGGAAGTTAAGTACTGCGTAAGTATTCTTTAACATATGAAAATCGGTATGCTATTCAAAAGGAAACATAATTGAGGGATATATTCTCAGAACCAGTTTTTTTTTATTTCACGAGTAACCCAATATTTTTTCGCATAATTTCCATTTATCCGGTTTAACCTAACACGGCAATATAGAACAGAAAAGACCGCAAAGACTTGATTAGCGAATTGCAAGCTATTATTGGCCACAAATCTTATTACAGCAAGTTACTTTTTGTCTTGGAAAGGTATATTGGAAAGGTTTTTTTTATAAGATATTGTGTTGGTTTCCAAGTCAATATGCTATCTTTTTAAAGATGGATACAACCCGGACCATTGTGGATAAAATTTAAGCTCAGAAGCGGCAGAGAAATGCGAAACAATGGAAGAGAAAGCAGAAGAAATTAGAGAGATTTAAACTCTACTTTTAGTAGTCTTAATCGTTTATAATATATATTATAAGCACTTATACAAGAAAATATTTAAAAAAACCATAATAAGTAAGTATAATCCTGTGTCAGTTGGATAAAGAATAATAAAACACAGTTTTTTAAAAAAAAATCCTTTTACAAGTGCTTATAATACGTATACAAAATTCTGTAAGAAAATATTTCAAAATAAGTAAATACATTTATTTTGGAGGCCACCAGCGACCAGAAGTAACTTCTCTTTGCTTTCTTTCTGTCTGCGTGTGAAATAAATAAATCACTCATAAAGTTAATACATCTCTTATCCTCATAAATAAAAACACAGATAACATAATTTACAGTGCAAAGTGTATCTTTGAATATGTTCTTAAAATCGCAAGTGCATACCCGACGATAAGTTTTATAGTTGTATTGTTACTACGTGTTTCAAGAACAGTGTGCCATTACTCGAAAATTCCCTTAGAAATTTGTTTCAGATAATTTATGCTTGGGTGAGTCGGTACTGACAAGCCACCTTGACAATACATATGAGCTATAACATTTTAAGCTTTATTTCTTACTAGGCCGCGATTATATCACCAGAAATGCAGACGATATAACTTGCGCATTTATATACACGGAAATTATTTAGATTTTATTATTAATTCATTCAAAACCTTAACGATTTTGGTATTTTTAAGAATGATAAAGGGTTTTACATTTTGATGTCACGTACATGTATCTAAACAATTTTTTTACGACTTAGGGCCTTCAAACAAGAGCGTACCGTTTCTTAAAAGGCCTTCAACGCAGTCACGAACTCCCAGTCAGGTCCATGAGTCTTCACCTTTATGGTGTGCTTGCTCGTTTGCCCCTTCTATAAAAAAAACTAAAACTCGTTAAATTAATTTGATATAAATTAAAAAAATATTTGTGATAGGGATTATTTTTACCTACCATAGGTAGGTTTTGAAGCGCATCGCAAAAGTTTTATAATATCCTTATGTCAGTATATAGGTCACATTTTCTCATAATTTAATATCAGGCTGTTTGCATGTTTATTACATCATAAATTCGTTTGCGGCGAAAGTACAAATTTCGACGTGGTTACAATATTAAATCACATTTAACCGCGAGTGCTCTATTAACGTAAATGAAGTGAATAACATTTTCAATTCCACTTTTTTTATTTTGTTACATTATTAATAATAATCCAATGGCGCTACAACCCACTAGATTATTACTATTAATAACGATTATCATGTAAATAGGCTCAAATGGCCCTTAAAAAAATTGTTTACACGTAAGATCAGCCTTTTTATGAGGCGTGTTTTTAATTCTTGGGTGTGCGGTTTCCTGATAATGTTTGTCCAACAACTAATATCTAATATATAAAATTCTCGTGTCACAGTTTTCGTTCCCTTACTCCTCCGAAACGGGTTGACCGATTCTCCTGAAACTTTCTGAGCATATTGAGTAGGTCTGAGAATCAGCAAACATCTATTTTTAGATACATTTTTTGTATTTTTTGACAAACCGACGTTTGTCGGGATCAGCTAGTATTTCATAGATTTTAAAGAGTACAATTACAATACTGATCAAAGCTCACATGAAGATTATAAACTTTTAAAAACACGTGTTAATTACAATGATTTTCTGGAACCATTTAGGAGTAGTACAGGACAAATATTAAAAAATAATTAATGTTCATACTTAATTGATATTAATATATTTTTTTTTATATCAAATTTGAAAAAGTATTGTTTTTTTTTTGTTAAAGTATTAGTGTCGTCAATCGTCAAATAAAACCGTGGGAATTGAGTCATTACCATTACAAAAATACGTTTAAATGTCGCGGTTGAGGGCGCAATCAGCTCCGCAGTAAGCTATTAAAAACATTAAATTAAAAGAATTTTCGCCTACACTTTAAACTGTCAAGACGAAGAGCGGACATAGTCCATACTGTCTATGGATTACAGAAATCTACAACCATAAAGTCAACATCACCAAATGAAATATATGAACTAAGAATAGTTTTAATGTCCAATCCATACGTATTTGCGTATATATGTATTTTTTTAATTAGGTTACTTGGTAATCACATTTCAAACCTATCCAGGCGAATTTTCTGAACTAATATTAATTTGTTATCGCAATATTGCATCGATACACAATATAATTATCTTAGTATGAGAACGTGGATCATTGGAACGGAAACAGTGATATTGCATATCGTAATATGTTCCATAATTGAAATATCGTTTTCTTATAATATTAGAATTTTTCAATTTTCCTTTCATGAAATGGCTACGAATATTGGGTTCATGCTCTGCATAACACAATAAAAATGTAACCAGCTGCCCGCCACGGTATTTCCGAAACAATACGACTTAAGGTCCTTAGAAGCGTACCTCTCCCTAAAAGCCCGGCAACGCACTCACGAGCTGCCAGCTACGTGAGTGTCGGCGGCGACTTCACCTTTATGGTGTGCTTCATGCTCGTTTGCCCGTCGTATAAAAAAATCAACTAAAGTCATAAACTAAAAAACTATGGACACAGTAGGTTTTTTTGTAAAACTACTTAAATAGTACTGAATGCCTATAATTAAATGTAGGCTACAATCCACCACCATCAGCATTCATTTTAAAAATATACTGTGGTTAACGATTCATAGTTGATATTTTTGTGTTATTTTCATTTTTAAATTGTCGATGTATCAAAAAATATTAATATTTCTTTGATGTCACATGTGAAAATCGAAATAATTTCAGAGAAGCAAATCCCCTTAGCATAACTTAGCTTCCTATCAAACTAAGTGTAGCCATAAATAATGTTATATTTCAAAATAAACAAAATAATACGCACATATATTTTGTGTTATTAAAATTGAGGTGATAACTAGAAGATATTTTAAGCCAATAATATTCTACTGTATTTATAGTAGGTAAACTTGTTCTTCAAACACTTGCTTAAAACACATTCAAGTGGAAGATAAAAGGTGTATGCCGTGAAAAATAATTTCATGGCTTAAAATTTTAACTTCTGACAGTCTGATTAATCATTCGCCAGCTGCTAAATATGAGTTTAAAAATATAAAAAAACATCTAATATCTACTCAAATAGAAGTTTTCATTCAACAATATAACAATAGTGCTTCCTTCATTGGCGCACTGTCGGTTGATTATAACAAGTACGGATAGAAAAAAATACTTTGCCAAATTTTTATTGATTTTTGTGATAGTGCTTTAAAGTAAAACATAAAGTATTTTTTAAAATCCATTTACAAAAAAAACCATTACATTTATGAGGTAGTAGTAAAAATAATAACAGTAAAGGACAATATTAGTAATGTTGAGTCTTGATTCCTGACGGAGATCGATATTTGTCTACCTCGGTAATTGCCTTAAATATATTATAATCGAATATTGCAACGTGTATTATATTACGACCAGTTATAACACCATACTTTATTTTTAGTTTACAACTTACCTTAATTGTGAAAGAAATGTGACCTTTTGCTAATATAATTGCTATTTAAGTCTCAAACAGATAATAAACCGCAAATACTACGTATCTATCCAACGTAACAGCATAAAATCCTATATCACAGCCCCAGGCTGTTTACTTATTTGCTGACCGTACACGAGGCGCAACTAGTTAATTTCCTTTGTGACAAAGGCCAGCGCGCCGGGATGTGTGCGTGAAAATCGCGATACGTCACGGTGTTCCTAACTTCGGGTGTGCAGCCGCCCTACTGGCTCCCATACATAAATAGGCTCCCATGAATGGACTATAAATAATGACTTTAATTGATATGTATTATACGCAAAACAAAGTACAGATTAATATTAATGTAAACGATTGCAGGCATCTTTACAATTATGTACATACATACATAATAACGTATACAACCTTACTTTAGCGATTTACGTGTTCACTTGCTGATTTACGGTCTTATTCATAAAAAAGTGCCCAATACTTTTCATTCTTTTTGACATTTTATAAAGTGTATTGATAAACGTTATATAACAATAATTCCGTTTTAGGATCAAATTGTTGGCATTACTACGAACTTGTACTTATATATAGTCTGTGGTACGTCAAAAAATGCAAATATTAGTCATTGTTATTGTCATTGCATCAAACAAACCGTGTTTCTTTTTTAATTGAGAGTGCAATTAGATTAAATAATTAATAGTGTATGCCTTGCAGTTATAAAAATAATAATGCACGTGTTAATTTTTATCAATTTCATTTATAGAATTCAACTGCAAGTTTGACAAAACACACTTTGGTAATTTTCGATGTCTGCCATATTTATAACTTCATAAAATGCGTCTATGAATACAATTTTTATTAAAATCCTTCTTAAAATGTGCTACAACTTTTTATGAATTTAGTTAGTCTAAAAATACGCCATTTTGTTTTAAGTTTCGGTGACGGTATTAGATGATAGTCTACAGATTGGAAATTGAAAATAAATTTAACAAGGTCAATAAATAAATTAAACCACTTAATTACTAAGGCAAAGTCGCATATTGAGATTGTAAAGCTAATCTAAATATAAAGAGCTAGGGCGCTCCTTACAAAACAAATTGGCAATTTTAGCTATTCATTACAATCCATTAAATCCTGTACAAGAAATATTGTCAACGATGAACATAAACATACATAAAAATATACGATGAACATAAACGAACATTTAAGAAGTTACGACTACCGTTTTTTCCGTAAAGTCGCTTCTTTATTAACATTAAAATAAGATATATACGTAATATAGATATAATATTTATAATAAAATGATAATACTTGCACTATATAATTAATTTAGATGCTGAAAAGTAAAGTAAATTTAAGAAGTAATAAAATCCATATTAAACTAGGTGGAAGCTTATAAAAATGACTTATGTACGACGATTAAAATTAGGATTAGCATTCTCAGAATACAATTAAGTGCGACAGAAACTATTTCCGGTAAACCGCGACAAATTATAATTGCTCCTTCGTTCCTTACACCCCCTTTGATGTTTTTAAATTCCCCGTTACGGCCGACTTAAAACAAATAGAACGATTATGCGTAAAACGATTTGTAACGGTGATAGATTTGCTTGTGCCATGTGTGGTCTTCAGGTTTCGCTGTGGGTGGACAGCGGTCAATATTTTGACACTTGTTAGTAGTATGATTACCTTGTGGATTAGGTTTTTTGATTTGTTGCTATTTTTATAGGTTAATTATATTAAATCGAATAAGAAATATAACTATGGGTATGGTTCCAGAAATCTGACTATATTTTACTGTACAGGATATTCTTTTAAGATTTTGAATGTAGAACATTATTTTTTAACTTATGAAAATAAATCAAATTTAAAATTCGAATGAATCCACAGACACTATTACATATTAAGAAATAAAATATATTGACCTTGTTTCTAGATTTTAAATTTAGAACAACGTCATATTCGAAATAAATTTAAAAATAGAATGTTGACAAATACATTATTAAAAATAAATCATATTTAAGATTCGAATGAATCCACAGACACTATCAGATATTTAAAAAAAAATATTGTCCTTGGTCCGTTGGACCTTGTTTCTAGATTTTAAATTTAGAACAAAATCATATTCGAAATAAGTTTAAAAGCAAGTACATTACGCTTACGTGGTTTATATGTTTAAGAAAGGATTATATGGATGTAGAATCCAGACGAAATCAGTATATGAGTAATTTAACATTTGTCGAATTAATATTTCATATCGTACGTTAATTAACACGTGGATAATTTTAACATTCGAATGCAGACGGTAGTTGCAGTACAGTCTCGCGCAGATGTCACATCCGTCGAGCCCACGTGAAAATTGATTTTCCACGCTACGCCAGCTGCCTTGAGCGACAACTATAGAACGCGATAAAATTTAACAATTTTAACCTTATTACCAACACATAAGAATCAATTATTAATTATATGTACAAAATAAATTTGTTAAATACTGTGAACATCAAATGTCCTATTGTAGATATTTTTAATGTTAGCACATTGTTGGACCTACCGCATTTGATCTTATATTAAAATAATTTATGATTAATAAAATGGCGCGATGCGAATTGTGAATTCAATTGTTTGTATTAAATTAATGATATATATTATTAATGGGAAAATTATACCGAAGCCATTTTAACTTTAAAGTGTAAATTTTTAAGTCAAATGTAAAATAGAAACAGGTATATTTGTTAATCCTGTAGTTGCTTATTTTCTTCTTTTTTAGTAAAGATTAGTGTAGGATACATCTTACCTGTTGACATATCTATTATAACTTGTATTTTTTATTGTGATGTATCTAAATATGTTTCCTTAATATTAATAAATATTATACAGTGACCTTGACTTATGATTTATAAAAACAACGGTATGACTTACTTGACTTATAATCCTGTGTCACCTCGATGGGGCAGAGGGCATCCACAGCAATCCTCCATCGCGTTCTGTCCGACGCTTTGCATTTGATCTCCCTTCAAGGCTTACCGGCTGTCTTTGCCTAATCTGCAGCAGTACGTCGCCAGGTCTGTTTGGGCTACGATTCCGATTCCCTTGAGGATTCCAGTCAAGTGCCTGTTTTTGAATATGCTTGGGATCTCCTGAGAGAGTGTGGCCAATCCAGTTCCACTGCGACGCTTTACTTGCTGGGCAATTGGGATTTCCAGATAGCGCTCCAAAAGCTGCTCGTTGGATATTTTTTTTCGGCCAGTAAATACCCAAAAGTCGGCGAAGACGGCGGTTTACGAAGACTTAGAGTCGACGCGAGACGTCCCTAGTAACTTTCCACGTCTTACAGCCAAATAACATCACAGACTTGATGTTTTTAGAAATGATTTGGATAAAACGTCTCCTTTCCTATAAAAATGGTCTTAAAGATCTAAGTGTAAGTAAGTTAAAAAATCCTTATCCTTGCAAAATGTTTCTATTTTCAAATTGTAATTAGCAACGTTATAATTTAGATAGAAATCGTAATGATTAATCTCCAACTTCAATCTCAGATCAAAGGAGTTTTAATCAAAATTCAATATTCCTAAAAGGAAAAAAAAACGAAGAATTCCCGGTATCGGAAGGCCTCGCTTGATTGACGAGTCGACAATGCGCGCGTGAAGTGTGATTACAAATGAATATCTCAGAAACGTCAGGTTTTGATTGGTGATTCCCTTGTGTAAAACTAGTAGCTGACAATAACGTCTCAGATCCATCATAGTGGACAACGGAAATAAAAGACAAATATGTTCGAATGTCATTCGTTTTGGCGGGAAAAGATTTGCAATTTGCTAACAAATACAGTCGAAATAAAAGTATAGCTAGAGTATCATGGAATGAACATAAAAACTAAAAATGAACATAATGAATATATAAACATAATTAACCCGTTACATAACATACACACAGCCACACCCTATTTTTTCGTGTTTTATATACGTCTAATTGCACTCTTAATGCTATTTTAGAGTCTTTAAAACTCAAAGTATTTTAAAGACGAATCGTATCTTTTACAAATGTATTATTATAGACGTACATTACAACCAAAACTATTAAATGGTTTATCTGTAGTGTCTGATACTGTTACAATTTGTTTGTAATTGATAAATAAATAAAATAAAATAAACTATAGTTTTTAAAACGAATTGTAATGTGAGTTAAGAATTATGTTTATTGTTAAATTATTTTCTCTTAATAGAAGTTCATAAAAGCATTACCTAATGGCTTCAATTGCTTGAAGAAGAAACTGAACATCTCATCGAAGACACGCGTCTGTAACAGCTGTATTTGAAACATCACAATTATAAGTGTAACCGATCAAACGTCACAATTAGTTCAATATAATTAGGCATATGACGATTTCTATTGGAACGAACGAAGCATAGAATTGATACAACGGTAGATGCGTGTCATATTGTATACGATGTGACCACTCAATCTAACTAAATACCTGCGTCTAATCAACATTTCTACACTAATTTTTAACACTTAATTTTACACATATCTTACCATTGTAAGTCCGATTTCACGGCGCCTGCGACCGTGTTGACGTTGACCCGTTTAATTAAATAATCTGTTGCAAATTTAAATTGTACTTTCAATGTTAATAGACATGTGGTTTTTACATTAGTTTTTGAATATCACTGTACGTCTCGATTAACAAGAGCAATTTGAAGTTATTTAATAGCATTTTTAAGTAAATCTATGCTATACAGAGGGTCTGAGAAATTATTAGCATTTTCACTACCAATCGTGGAACATGATAACAGCATTAACTTCACAAACGGAATCAATCGGCATCCCTATAAGAGTATTACGCTCAGATAACAAAGTAAAACAAATCCTTAGAGAAGAAGAGGTTTGCCGATCTCAGATGTAAGCCGATTTTCTTGGGAATTATATACAAAATGTTTGGATTCGTTAAATATATTTTTAAGACCCTTTCGGATTTGTAACTACACATAAATATAATCTCGGATTATTGTACGCTATAATTATATTTTTTTGAAAATGTACTGCGATATCAAACTCTTTATGAATAATTCGGTGACTGTGTAGTATATCTGATAATCGGATTTGAAAACTCTGGTGATTTGTACCATTTTTAAAACCAAAACCAAAAAATTAATACCATTAACGCATAATCAATTGTATTAAACATATCTATACAATTAAATTTATAATATCATAAACAATCTGAATCTTAAATATAAATTAAATTAAATTAAATATGCATTATAAATTCGTAAAGGGTTCCTAGATTAAAATATTTAGTAATCAAACAAGGTATTCAAGGTATATACAGTAAAGTAGTAATAACCTATCTTTATATTCTATTAGAATCATTTTGGCGCTCAAACGTTAAAAAAATATTCCCATACAAATATACAATGTACAAAACGCTTCAGAGCAGATGCAACAATGATTTTGAATATTACTAGGTACAAAGTCATCAACCCCAAACCCCAACAAGGCGTAACTGAGTGGCGTTACCCCAATAAAATCACCCTATAGAAATAAATCGTGAAAAATAAATAAACCAACGCCATAACTGCCCCGATTATTTGACCCTATTTTGTCGCCATCTTGTGTTATTTTATTGATTTTTTGAGTTTTGTATGGAGAAAGAATTATATATATTTTTGTATGAAGAAGGTTTCTTAACAGTAGGTGATTATATATTACTCAACCCCAGTGTATCTAATTATTTTTTTCAATTTAATTATTTATTAGCGCGACGATTGTGAATACTTCAAAATATATAATTGCTTATAATTTTTATTGATTTTTTGAGTTTTGTATGGAGAAAGAATTATATATATTTTTGTATGAAGGTTTCTTAACAGTAGGTGATTATATATTACTCAACCCCTGTGTATCTAATTATTTTTTTCAATTTAATTATTTATTAGCGCGACGATTGTGAATACTTCAAAATATATAATTGCTTATAATTTTTATTGATTTTTTGAGTTTTGTATGGAGAAAGAATTATATATATTTTTGTATGAAGGTTTCTTAACAGTAGGTGATTATATATTACTCAACCCCAGTGTATCTAATTATTTTTTTCAATTTAATTATTTATTAGCGCGACGATTGTGAATACTTCAAAATATATAATTGCTTATAATTTTTATTGATTTTTTGAGTTTTGTATGGAGAAAGAATTATATATATTTTTGTATGAAGGTTTCTTAACAGTAGGTGATTATATATTACTCAACCCCTGTGTATCTAATTATTTTTTTCAATTTAATTATTTATTAGCGCGACGATTGTGAATACTTCAAAATATATCATTGTTTATAATTTGTAATGCAAATCAATTCTTTTATATATAGTTAGAAATTATTTAAGTTTATAGATGAAAATATTACGCGTATATCGAAGTACCAACAAAATATTTTCGTTTAAAATAAATCCTCGAAAATATGCAAAATCCAAATTTATTGTTCTCATAGGATTTGTTACAAAATTTGTATTTCCATTAAACGACGCGACATTGAAACAGGCTTAGATATATTGACATTATTATAGCCTCATTATACAAACAAGTGAAGGTTGTATGTAGATGATTTCTTATTCAAATATTAAACGCATACTGTATGACCGGTATTAAGCCGAAACTCACGAAAAATAGTCTATTTTTTATTTTGTTATATCAAACCATAGAGTTAAAACAAATTTAAAAAGTTTCCTCGTGGCATAGTATCCATAATGCTTTTCTCGCTCTATCTTTTGTCACCGGTACTACCTACTTAATTTCGTTAATAAGCGCCTGTGCACTTGCACTCTTGTCTTGTCTCTACTTCAAAAAAGAAAAGAAAGAAATTGTATAAAAAGATTGTCGTTACCAACAGAAAATTCTTGGTCGCTGAAAATCTAAACGAATTTGGTACAAATTGCACGTATTAGATTTTCGGATGCCTTCTGTTCCTACAAAGCTTCTCCGGCTTTGTCTTGGAACACAAATGTACACTCTGGAATGTGACAGGCACGTAATTCGCTGGAAACATTCCATATTATCTCACTCGTGGTTGTAAACGGGCAACAGTACGTTTGCTGAATAATTTTAATCAAATAAATAAATATGGTTTTGAGCTCTACGTTTCTCTTGGCTCTAATTTCTTCATCTTCTCTATTAAGGTTTTGTTTTCTATGAAAATGGTCAGCTTATTATGTATAGGTTATAGGTGATACTTGACACTATATATATATACGTTTTCGCGTAGGTATTAGTTTTTAAATATTAGAATAAAAAAAATAATTTTTAAACCGAATTGTGTGTATTACTAACGTTTGCACTAATATATTTGTTCTAGTATTAGTGCAAACGTAAGTAACACATACATCGGTTAAAGATCTTGTATTTCAGTGCAATTTCACTTGGTTTATTGGCCATTGAACAATTTCAGTCGTTAAACGAATAAATATATAAAAATCGCCCGTCTATAAACGAAAAGTTTACCAACCATTACTTGGCTTACATGTGAAATAGACCTGAAATTCAGCAATTTATTTTAAGGTACTGGACTGTTTAAATATCTCTTTTAACTTTTACATTTAGTATGTTCCATTTTTATTACAGTCTCGGATCTAAAACTTCTATTGTTAGGCTATAAAAAAATACAGGGGATACAAAAAAAAATTTTTTTAATAAGTACATAATTCTTCTTCATTTTTTTTTTTCTTATTTTATCGTTTTCCTAACTCTGCAACAGAATGTGACATTTTTATGACAAGGTTAGAAATTATAGTGAAAGAATATAAGCGGTTGTTAGATTTAAGTTTTAATTGTGTGTATGTGTTTTTTGGGCTCCAGCCGTAAATAAATAAGGCTAACCTCCAAAAATCCTTCCTATCTATATGTCGCTTTTAAAAATACAAGAACATCATGTGATTCAGACCTCCGCGACAGTATACCTGACCTCAAACACAATAGAACACTTCACACCTATTAAGTTACACCCGATACCATTCATACATTTGACATCATTACAAAGACATAACATAAATGTTAAAATGACGGCTCTTTCATGAACGATCGTCATTTTCTTTATAGTTTGATACATTAGCTACGAATTAGGCGGACGGTTCTATACTTCTTCTATGACAGTGTTGTTACGCCCAGAATTTGTGTGGCATTACTTGGGTGGCTTTGGGACACAGAAGCATTTTGGGTATTTTAAACGCGACAATTAAGGTTGCGGTAAAGTATTCTGGTTTTAAATATGAAGTGTTAACTAACGAAATATATGTGATGAGAGAAAAATATTATCTCAGCCTTTAAAAAGCAATCTGAATAAAAATATAGGGCTTTGTCGTCAAGTTTCCAGACCCGTTTCCATCAAGAATACGCTAAAGTTTCCCACACCACGCCTAGGTGCACGAAAATTGCAGGTTTTTGCTATTTTCTAAAATATATCAATTATTTTATTGTAGACTGATTCTTATTGAGTTATCAAATAAGGCAGCAGAATGTTTTTCATTATGTAAGAGGAGGCAAACGAGCAGGCGAGTCACTTCGAGCGATGTGCTAACCGCCGCCCATGGACACCTTCAACGCCAGAAGTATTATAAAACTAGAAATAAAGGTTTACTACGTACGTACTACTTACTACTATTGACCGGTTCAAAAGTAGTAAGTAGTACGTATGAAAAGCTTTATTCAGCACTTTAATATTTTAACATTCGTTTTGTTACAAAGATCTGATTTGGTACTGGCATAAAGTAGATATTTGAACTGAGACGTTGTTCCATATTCAAAAACCCAGGAAGCCATTAATAACAAGTAGCATGTAGTCAACAGGTATTTAAACCACCCACCGGTAGCATTATAGTTAATAACAATACGCTCAAAGTTTGGTTAGAGACAATGAAAACCTTGTTTGCGGTTTCGATAGCTTCTGAACAGTAGGAACCAAAACCAGAGTCTCACCGCAGTAGCTTACTATTTGTTCTAGACGACATGACGTCTGGTTGACCATATTAACGTTGTAAATTAAGATTTCAATTGTTTCAGATTCCCCGAAAGTTTAAATGCATTGTAATCACAAAACCACAAGCAATTATGCTCTATTGAATATTTGTACCTACATCCCTAGTGAAATTCTGAATTGTTTGCGTATAGAATAATTTTATTGGAACCCATCAGAAATGGTATGTATGTATATTACAAATTTGAATTTTATTATTTTCAAAAAGTATAAACACTTTTTTATCATGCTGTTTTCACTCAATGCAAATTACTTTCAGATGACACAAGACGGATGAAAAGCAGACTTTTTAAATTTTACTCAAATAGTGATAAGGACTGAAAGTTATATATTAAAAACAATACAAAAGACAAATAAATCGCAAATTGACAATGTATATTTTCCAGCATTGAATGGCTTTATTTTAAGCCGTCTATTTAAAAAGCTTTTACGTAATGCATTCGAACGTCTATAAATACATTTTAATCATGAATATTGATTATTTGTACAGTTGATAGTTTGTGTTATATATCATTTTGTGTCATACCAGTAATCTGTTTTAGTTTAGTAATATGTATTAGTCAAGTTTTGATTACTACGAAAATAAAAACGAAAATTTGAATATTAATAAATGACACCTACTTAACTGAATCACAGAATATGTAATATGTATACAAGATTGGCAATATAATATAATTTATTATTATTTTACTAAATATGTTTATTGTAATAAATGTAATTGGAGGGTATTTTTCACATGACATGTTTCATTATAATAAACTCGAAGTTTTTTACTAACACTATGCAAGAAAGGATTTAAAATTAGCGAACTCAGTTACGAGCATATAATGCGGACACTGTAGACATTTAAACTATTGTTGTCTCTACCGTCCATCACGGGAGTAAAGAGATGGGGCGACTCTACATCCGCATTCCCTTATTTCCGCCTTCAAAACTTAACCTTATGATCCCTTCAATTGTAAAATATGTTACGGTATGTTTCGTTTTCCTAGCGAAACTTTAACATAACTAAAACCTCAAAATAATCATTTTTATCAATATATCATGATTTTTTTAAACCATAAACATTTAAAAATCGAAGGTTACATTATCATTTTATATGGTAAACATAATAGCCTTTTTTTATTCATTTAGTCATAACGGTTCCGGAAATGATTTTAACTCAAAAAATTTAAATGGGCAATGATAACTTCGCTCTCTCACTGTTAGTTGATATTACGATTAACTTATTTATTACACATTCGGGTTAAATGAAAGATCCCTTGATTTTACTTAACACTGTACTTTTAAAATGCATATTGTTTTCTTGCATATATGTGAAAATAAGCAAAAATTGAATTTTCGCTTAAGGAAAATGCATTTTGTGTCAAGGTTCAAACCTTTCATGTGTCCCTGTATTAATCAAACCTCATTCTGCATATTTGCGTCTCCATTAAATGTAATTAAGTATCACCCTTGACAAGTTGTTGTGAGATGTGAAAGCTTTCCCTTATTGTTCCTTTAACGGCTCGGACACTTTACTTTATTGAGGTTGTTTAAAGCAATTCCATTAATAGACCACCAATACATTAGACTTTGGTGAAATCACTTAGGCTGACCAGTTTAGTTTGAGCTGCCCTTTTAAAGCTTTCAATCTCGATATTATATGTAGTACTATATGTGTAAAGAGAATTATAATAGACATTACCTTAAAGAAAACACATTTATTTTATCCTTCGATTTATTTTGTACTAACCAGATACTATAGACAGAATTGACTTTGTTTTTTTTAAATTTACAACAAAACAAAACGCCGCCCATGGACATCCAATATTAAATAGGCTACCGGTCCATAAGAAATCTCTGTTTAAAATCCATAAGTCGAATATACCATTTTTAATATTTTACCCTTAGCCTCAAACGATTTTTCTATTTACTTATATAACTAATGATATATTTTCAAAACAATTATGAACTAATATAAATAGAAGAACTAATAATAGTCAGTACCGGTGATCCAAGAGCTGGTGCTTTCCTTGCTCAGCGTATAAGCATCGCAATACAGCGAGGAAATGCCGCCAGCATTGTGGGTACTCTGCCACGGGGATCAAACTTTTTAAATTTTGTTTTAATTTTGTGTTTTGTTTTATTTTAAGTTACTTAGGTTAATATTAAAAATATTTTGTGTTTATTTAATAATTAATTTTGTTATTTAATACAAATGTGTTAATACAAATTATATAACAGTATAATGTGACAAATGGACTAAGTATATATATTACGTCAAAGTTTTACGATTCCGCGTAACTTGATTTCACGTTTTCTTAAAATAAACATTGAAAGATACTTAGATATGAAAAACCCTGCCATGGACGTTAATTTCTGAAAAGCGTACATATCAAAACAAAAGCTCGCAATGCTATAGATAATTTGTACTAAGTAACACGCTGTAAAAAAATGTCACGCCTAATGGTTCGTAGAACGTTGTTGTAAATCTATTTAATTGCTTGTATTTTATTTGAAAACAATGTTTAAGGGTGCTACCTCCTGCCGAACGGGAGCGGTTGTAAAACAATAAAAAAGTACTGTACATCATTGTGTTGATGACATCGCCTTGACAATTGTTTCAAATAATAAATGAGCTTTTGCAATATATAGTAAAGTTCAATCACTTTTAAATCACTAAAAGGATCAAGAAGACATGTGCAGACATACTCATGTGTTTATTTTATGTCTAGTAACTCAATGCGATGAGTTACATATTTTGATTTAGTCGTGTTTGGTCCTGGATTAATTAAATAAATTAATATCTACATAATCCATTTGACGTCTTTAAAATGTAACTTTACTAGCATATTTTAAATAAAAGTCGTTAAAATGGTTATATTTTTAATATACTTGATAAATTGTATGATTGTATAGTTTTTAAGTTGCCACCTTCTAACGAATAATCGAATAATACATTATTACAAAATACTAAATTTCAATAGGATTTATTGTTGAACTAATTCCAATATTCATACATAATTAGTTGAAATTAAATTCCGGAAAATGTCAAACAAAGCGTCACCTTCTAAAGAAGCCATCGAATGCGACACCTTAATAAAATGTTTGTAAACATCCAGCAGCGAGGATGCGCACACGCAGCGAGCGACTTACATTTGTTTTCAGAGACAATAAGCACAACTAACTACCGATCACTCACATACAATAAACACTATAAATAAATCATTGAAGCCTTACAAGAATCAAGGCCGCTTGTTACTCCCTCTATCCTAAACCAGACTAATAATTCAAAACAATCATGCTTTCTGCAGGGTCACTGCATGAGGCCTCAGCCAATGAAAGTCATTGTCAATTGTGAAACAAAGCGGCGTGTCGATACCCTCGCTTATACAAAACAATTCTTTGGAAACAAAATTCAAAAACAGCGCAACGAACACCGTTATCTATACATCAGTTTTTTTTGTATTGGCATGTCGTTAATATATGAATGCTAACACGAGCCCAGCAGTCTTCATATGCGGAATCGTGTGTTAAACCCGTGGAGTGTTTTGGTGGGTATGTCTCACCCGGTCCTCTGAGTGGCAGAGGTTTCCTGGTTAGTGAGTTTCCCACATATCCCCGTAAGTTTGGGTTGCGGTGATCATCAAAAATTATCAAAAAAAAAGTTGGCAATATATAGCCGGAACAGACGATTACTATTTACAATTTAGTTTCAATCAATAATATATATAAACCTTCACGCGCCATTGCACGCAAATCTTATATTCTTAAATTAATAAGTTATTTGTATAAGAAAAACATCGAACCGTTGAAGTGTAAAAGTGTTTTTGGTGTAGCCGATATGCACGACTTTGACGTTTGAGGTATCTTCGCCTAGGAATGTTCATTTCTCGTGAGAAACAGCCTTGCCGAGGCAATTGGAGAGATATCGTTAGGCGATTGTTGATTTTCGCTAAACAAATGCTTTCGTCACGGGCCCAAATTGCCTTCGGAAGCAATTTGGATAAAGTGTATTTCGGTATATGAAAGTTACAGTGAGAATCATGTCGTAGCATGTTGCGTTTATTTAACACCTTTCTTCAAATGATCAATTCGTTACGTTAGTCATAACATAATAGTATTTAATTGTCGTTATAACAGGTTTATTCGTGGTAGCATGAAATAATACCATATTGCATAGCGTGAGAAATATCTACATAACACAAATTATACAGCACAGATTACAGAAGTGGCTGGTTGATGATGATAATATTCGAGACTTTTATCACATTTCTACTCAACCTACTCAATCCTGACCGGACGAGACAATTTTTTTTTATAAATATAGAACTTATGTCACACATGATTAACCTACTGTCAATTATTTATACTATGTATTACTATGCTTGTATTTATTTGTACATTACTTATATGTATTAATATTTCACTTGTATCGTGTGTCTCGCGTGCACTTCTTAGAATTAATTATGTTTAATACGTGGAAAATGCTGTGGGTTTCATATAGTAGAATTATATATTTGTATTATTTATTTATTCAATGTAAGTGTGTTGTTTTTCCCTAAAATAAAAATAAAATACTAAGCATACCATACCATATAAATACATTTGTAAATAAGGTACACTTATAATTTAAGCTATCATATCGCTAATCCTTACTGAGCTGTTGCTTAGAGTTCTGTTTGTTGTTATCAAGTAATAATTTATGATATTATATGTTTATACATAGTTTAACTTTTCTATTATGTAATTGTTACCCATATCAGAGATACAGTGTAAAATGTATAGGAATAAGTAATCAACAATTTTATTAGACATGAAGAGGCATGAATGAAGCTATGTTGAATGTAATCATTAACGGTAAAGTTTAAATTTGGAACGGTCAAAATTTACGTATGCATGAAAATTGAAAAGCTACAATTAGTACGTTTAATTTACTGACATAAACTCCCGACGGATATCTTTTAATTCGATTTCAGTCTCAAAATTATATACTATAATGTCTATACATATACTTTTCGATTAATACTAACATAGCTATATATTATAGAAAGGTTTATTTACTTGTGAACACACATAGACATAATAACATAACATCTGAATGAAATAAAATATTGGATGTTATAGCTGCTCCCTGAACGTACATTCAAATCAAAGAAAAGCATCAGAAAACGAAAACTTTTACAAGTTGGGTTATATACTTGTAAAAGCTTTTTTACAAGTTACATTTTAGAAGCTTGAATTTTTTAAAACAAGGATTCGAAGGATGTGGTTAACTCTTATCGTGTTACTCATAACATACTATAAAAAACATTAAATGTAAATTCGTGTAATCGAGAACGTAACCAAAAAGAAAATTTACCCTTAATTAATACGAATAATTACATCGAATCGATTGAAGGGTTTATTTAAACATCAAATCGACGAGTGTGACGAACCATCCGATTAACACGTGCGTGAACTATCTCCGTGAAAATCGATCGGTGAGTTTTCCCGAAAAACCTACAGTCGTCGTCCGATTATCGGATTTCTCATTCGATTATCGATGCCCCCAAATTAAGCGAAACACACGAATCCACCTGCATCCATTATAACTGTCTCTTGTTTAATTGGTCAGTTAGCAATTGATTCTCACGATTATATTAAAACGCTTATCGTTTTATCGACCGTTACGTATGTAAATGGGTTTAAGTGACTTATATTTTTCATTCATAAATTGGTGGAAAATACATTTGAAATTTGTTTATTCCACATAAAGTGCCGTGAGATATGAGTTGGCCTTTCTTTAGTTTTAAGATAATAAATTATATTATAAATGACCTTGAATACCTTTTGAAATGAATACCTTTTTTGTATAAATTAGTCAATTAGATTATATCAGAAAGTGTTCGCTTTAAAAGGAACTGTTCTTAGATTTAAACACACAACTACCAAGTGCTAGGATTAATTATTTTGGTTCTTAATAACGTTTTACAAAAATAGTTAACCTTAAGTCAAAGTTAAGACAGAATTTTGAAGTAAGATACTTTCACTAAAGAACGCGTAACTTGTATGGGTTGTGGTCGCCTTTACCGGTCCGTATGCGTGAGAATAACTAAATAATATATATATATGATATAAGGCAAGATATATGTATAGTGTTAATAAGGGATGCTGATGATTTAGATAACTTGTGTTATACAAGAAATAGGGAAAAGTAACGTTAGAGCTAAGATTTTCTCTACAGAGATAATTAAAAATGTAATGCAGCCTATAAGACTGTGGTTTTGTATTAAACAAATATGTGTAAATTGTATTCTAAAGATTATGTCATTGGTGCCAAGTCACTGAGCTAATATGAGTGTGACGCAATCCTTTGTCTTAATTATACTTTACAAAGTAGAACTATAAATTTACGACAAATATATTCACCATTCGTACCACTTCCACTTAATACTTGAATAAAGTAAAAAAAAGTACCTACTCAATATTGCCATCACAAAAAATTCACGATCAAAAAAGTAATTGAGGTAAAATCCGTCGAACCATATTTTCCCAGGCGTGTGCTTTACCGGATAGTTTTTGTTTAAACACCCGTTTTTGTGGAAACAAGAATCTAATCACGTTTTCTATTCAACACCTTCGTAGGCTGGCTGTAAGGCACCGATCTCGGTAACTGTGATAATTTTATCACAAAACGATTTAAGATATAATTTATTTAATACAAATTAACAAGAAAATACTAATACTTATGTAGTAAAACTAATAAAATGAAGTAAGTAACTTAATTAAAAGAATAACACTAAAACACTAAAATAAATTTTAAAAGTTTGGTCCTTGTGGCAAAGTACCTAATGCTGGCGGCACATCCTTGCATTTATTTCACTAGGCTATGTAGATATTTCTTTATTGTATCTAATAAAATGAAAGTATTAGAATAAAATGGAATGTGCACCCATTAGATCACTAGACCTTATAAAACCTTATACCTTATAAATAATCGCTTAATAGTTCAATCTTACTTAGTGTCCTAATGCCCCACATCGGGGCAGAGGACAGATTTCATTTCTCCATTCTTCTCTGTCTGAAGCCTTTCGCCTAACTGACAAAGTCAATTCAAAGAGAACCTAATCTTTAACATATCGAGTATTTAAGAATAGGGTCTTGTAATGCGTCACCTTAAAAGTTTAGGTATGAAGTGCTTCAGAATAAGATGAATTTAAAGGAAGGCTATGTTTCTAATAGAGTAAAATTTATTTCAAAACGATTACGTTAAATCGATTTTAACAGTATTTAAATATGTTGCGTGTCTCAAGACTGGATGGCAGATTTTTACAACTAGTGTTTTTAAAATTGATGGTGTGAAATATTAATTTTAAAAGAGTAGCTATCGAATGCCTTGCCGGTGGTAATACAATAAAACAACTACGCCTGTGCAATCTGAAAAATCTAAAATGGCAAAATTAGGTACAAGAATCTAGTTTATACATAGAAGTTTGGTATTCGGTAGTCTAGAAACCTATATTGACTGATACTTAAATATTTGTTTTAAACTCATACATAGAAGTGTTAAATGATAGCGCGAGCGAACGGTATTTTTTTTGTTTTTGTATACTAATTGTTTATCGGAAAAAGCTCAGCTTTTCACAAAATGGTCACTATTTTACCACACTAATAGCAAATGAAAAAAGAAAACAGAAGTATTATACACGATTCGATTCTTAAAATATTCTCGATTCAACTTGTTGGGAAATCCTTATTGTTTAGCAAAACGTCTGAGCAGCATCTAACGTATGGAAACCCAAACTTGCAATTGATTATCTAATTTAACCCCATGCTGGGCCTTTGTTATTGAAATGTATGACTCTTGTTACAGCCTAAGCATTAGGTATTCAAATATTCAGGGAATAACCCAATACGATCGGGCTAGAAATAAATTATACACAAGATCTACTAAATTATTTCAATTTATTATTATCTAACCTCTTGATAGAGGAATTCTCTATTTACTTACTATATATATGGTAATTTGTAAATATATTGCAACTTTATTAAAAATCGGAACGTATTTATTTCAGTACTAAAATTTAGATCAATTCTTGGCTAAGGAAATTATGAGGTCGGGCACACAAAAAGAAAACCCTTATAGAGATGTAACGCAAACGACACACTTACACTGCGTCGCTCTACTCATATGGTTCACCAATTGCATCCGCCTTAATGAGATTATTATTGAAATGCTAATATGAACCCAAAATCTGCTTGTGACGTATCCTACAAGTTATCGCACGTTAGAGCTAATTACTACACGTAACGTGCAAACAATGCGCACGTGACTAAACGTAGATTGCCCAAGGACACTTCACGGTATTCAGAGATAAGGCTCCATGGTCGTTTTGAAAGAGGAATATTATGAAAAATCATGACATTTACGAGTTTTATTTTCTATATTTTTTTTGCGCTTCAAATGTCAAATGATTTGTGTTAACATTATATAGAGTCTATTTCGTTTGGTTATAATAAATAAGAATTAAGGAGCATTTTACTTAAAGACCCATATTTTACAAACTCAAACCTGGCGCGAGAAAAATCCCTTAACAAAGTCTATAATAACTTTATTGTGATAATACTTTATCATTGTCAATTTGAGCTTAACTTGATGGATGTATGAATCAAATATAGTAATTTTAGTCTATTCTAACATACAACGGTAATTAAATAGGACTGGGTTTCGTTAGGTAACCATGGTTACCATGCTGAACTGCCGAAAGGTTCGGTACAGTCAAGATGTGATGAGTATATTTGGCTGAAGTCTGGGTGTTATATATAATTTACAATAACATTATGTAAAAATACATAGTTTATTCGTTGTGTGAATTTTGAAATAATATTATTAAATGATCGGAGATATATTGAAACAACACGTTTTTAATTGATATTATTTATTTCAATAAACGATAATACAAAATATCTAAATCTACATCAGATTTGCACATTTTTCTCTAAAAAATAAATATATTCTGCTAGATCACAATTTTACAAAAGGCCATTACATACAACCTAGGTTACTTAAAAATATTTAACACTTATACCAACCGTCTTCAAACTCACTTATTTACTTTAAAAAAAGCAAACATACATAAACATATCTATATAAGAGAGAAACCAATATGATATTCGACAAATAGACCGGCTTAAGAAGGTTCTAGAATACTTACAATTACCCAAAATAAACGCGGGCATAATGCGACAGTTACCTAGTGCTTATGTTTAAAAACGGCATTGAATATAATCCTAAAATATGTAGTTAACCTTAACAATACTTAGGAACACTTTTAACTAACCCTATAAAATAATATAATATCTAGTGTGCCTACTTAAAATCTATATAGTACAGTCTTGCACATATGTGCTTTTATGTACAACGTATAGGTTCAAGAAAAATTCATATGAAATATAAAATACATATAATTTCAGCTATATTAAGTGCACTTATTCATCAAATATGTTAATCAATTGAATCATGAAATTGATATTTAAATTTGGCTTGTGACACAAGAGAATGTTCTTAATGTACCCTCCCCATGTCCATACCACCAAGTTGTCCGATGTATGGATACCCAGACTTCGCTTCTGTCGGTGAGTGTGCATGCGATACGTAATGCGATGCATTGCTACCGAAGAACGGACTGCAACAAAAAAAAAATCATTAATTTTTGCTACTACATTCATATTTTTTACATCAGACATCTTAATAATGTCATATGCGAATAATGAAAAGATATTTCATTCTTAACAAGACTACGTCAGTACAAGTTTTAGTTAACTGTTTTTTTAAGCTTGATACTATAAATTATATATTAACACAACTTCGAGTCATGTCTAATATATACATGGATTATGTTAAAGGTTGACATGTTTTTATTAATAGTCAAAACAATTCGTTGTAAGGCTTAAGAAACTATGAAATTGGTTTTCTAATTCTATGCATTCTAATATGGATTAGTAATAGTACATTTGTTGGTATAATTACCGTGTCTTAAACACAAATCAAATCGTATTAAGAAACTCAATTCAATACAGTGGCTAATACGTTATTAACTCTTATTCACGTCGAACATAGTGTAGGTGGCTAAAATGTGGGATATCTTTAATGAACTATAGAACTGTGCTATTATAAAAATAGAAAAAACACACTTTTTCATGCGATTGTGAATCTAAGTCAAACTTGAAGTTAGTTTAAGGTGTTCTTTTGAATTTGGAATGTTAACTATGAATGAAGTCAGTTTTTAATACTACTCAGTTTGCGATATGCGATATAATATATGAGAGACATATAAAGATATATATATCGAATCATTATCTTCAAAGTTGATTAATGTCGATATTGATTTTACAGAGTAACAATGCAGGTGGCTCAAAGTTAACGTAGCTTAGAAATTAGCAAAAGCTGCAAAACTTAAAGCACGCAACTGCTACTGTGGTACTAATTAATCAATTATACGCCTACAACATCCACCTGGGCTTTTATCCTTTACCCCTTAATTATTTAAAAGTATAACCCAGTTTTGAAGGTGATAAATTAATTGTAAGCAATTTCATTAAATGTTGCGAATAATTAAAATTCAGAATTTACGACTATAATTTATTTATTCTATATCAATAGAATGTTATGTATTCAATATTTACAATAATATTATAAAATAATGTTATATCTACAACCGTTAATGGATGGATTTCGGTTGCAGTTTTATTTTTTTTTTAGACAAAAAAGTGATCAGCTATCTGTTTTTGACGCTTGTCCACTCTTGTGTTTAACACACGCTACAGGAGCGTGTGTTAATTCAGCATAAAAAATTTAGCATTAGCATAGAACGCACAAGTGTCAATCCACTAATTTCAACAAATCCACGCCTCTAATAATATTAATTGAATAAGGTAGTACAAATCAAACACTTTATTTGAAAACAGAAAAATAATTAAAATGCTTTAAGTATTTTATGTGATCATAATAAAAGTTAGCGATAGTATAGAGATAGAATAGAGTTACATAAGAGCAATGGAAGTGTTGTAAGTAGAACAAATGAGAACTAATTATCAGCAAATTGCATAAATAGTAACAGTATGCAGGAAAGTTTTCAATCAAACCGTAATCTAAATGCAATTTTCGTTCCGGTGCATGCATCAATCATGTGCATATTTCGATGCACAGATGCAAAGTGATCAATAAAGGGTACACGCAAACCTTGCAGTTTAGGAAGTAGATTACAAATAGCCATACAGGTTTTAATACGCGGTTAGTGTTTCTTAATGCGAGGGTTCATTGTACTAATGTCACGTTTGGCCTTTCATTAATTGCGACCGCTTGATACAAAGCAACTCGCGTTTTTCCGCAATGTACTGATAAATGTTGCATACTAATATCAAACAGTTATGTACCTTATTGTGATGGTTTAGAATCTATTATACTCTGTAATTTGCATGTGATGGGATGTTAAATGTGTACGGTTGGTTCTAATTGGTCCCAGAAAACAGCGCATCCAACTCTGTATTATGTACTATGATAAGGATTATGATTTTCGTTAAAGATTTTGTTGTTATGTAAAAATGAGATCAATCACCATATAAAGTAAGTCATATATTAGTGTCTCGCATTGTCCTAGATATTGTGTGTGGTCCAATGTGTGGTTTATTGACGTGCTTTGTCTCGATAACATAGATAAATGTCGTCGCCATATAGAATACTGTGACAATGCCTCACGGGTCTTACGACAAATTCACTTCCACAGCTATTATGATAAAACGAGTGGTTTAATAACACGTTTTGAGCATGATGTTTAAGTCGGGAATCAATTAATAAACGATGAAAAAAGTACATGAAATTTGCAACCCTATTGAGTTCACGATCGGTTCGGCATTAAGAGTGCCCTATAATAACAGGCCAAGCGGCGTATAATGGCTGACTTCTTACTCTCTTAATTGATTAGCGGCCTCGTCGAATAATGATAAAGGGAGGTGAAAGGAAATAGAATGAATGCTTCCTAATTTGAACACCGTTATCAAAATAACGTCTTCTCCATAAAGACTGAGACATTTGCATAGCTCTTTGTAATGCCTTAATTTATGCCACTAAACTATTTGAGACTATCATTAAATAACCACTGTATTCAATTGTTTTCAACATCGCTTTAATAATTTACAGACAAAACATACCTATAATTCTCAGGCCACGCGCTGACTTCTGCCAGCTTGTTCTGCGGGTGGCTGAGTTGTCTTGAAGTCCAATGGTTATGAGCAGTCATGTGGTCTTGCTTTGCGTAGTCGCCGTAGCCATATGGGTGAGGGATGTCGCCTGCGTTTTGATAAGTCGGATGCTGGTAGGTCAAACCGCTACTCTGGTGTGCGGATGGAGAACTGGCAGTTGTTGGACTTGAACTGGGTGGAGTAGTATCCGGGGCGGCTTGGAGAGGTGTTGCAATTTCCGAGGAGTGAGATAACGGTGTTAAGTTACCAGATGAAAAGGAACTTGATGTTGGTGGATGTAATGACGGCGGTAACGTTGATTGACATACAGATGGTGCTGATAATGCAGACTGATGCAAGGAAGGAGCCAAAGCAGAGTTTAGCACAGAGCTTGAACCCAAAGAGGGGTATGACTGCTGCCAGGAAGCACACTGTGCATTAAAGGAGGACGGGGTTTCGTATTGTTGATGCACAGGAGGAAATGCGGACTGTAGTGACATAGTGTTAAATGCGCTCAATTGTTGCGAGTTCAATTGTTTTCGTAGTCTCGCTCTTCGGTTCGAAAACCATACCTGCATGACAATCATTCCACTGTTAGAACCTTAACACGTAATTTACGAAAGATTACTCACAAAGCGCGGCAAACACGATCACAGAACATAATTATAAGGTTGGGAATACTCGATTACATTCTCTGTTAGGCTACAATCAGCCGAGGCTATTAATCTAACAAAAAGCGAAGGTACGGTAGCGTGAACAACATGTGGTGACTGTGTTACAATCCTATAATTAATTATAATGATTATGATATAGGCTATTTGTTATACTTTTGTGTAACTAATGGGATTTGATATAATTTGTTGGGACTTCGCTTGAACTAAACCATTAATTATGATACTTTAACAATAAATAATTTAAATTAAGGATTAAGGACAAGTTAAAAATATATTATTGCCACACAAATAACTGCAATTTTGCTGTTTGCACAGTCCAAGACCTAGTCTTCAAATATTGTGGCTAAAATATCTACCTGAACTCTAGCTTCTGTCAACTTCGTCTTTTGCGCTAACTCCTCTCTTGTGTACACGTCAGGGTACTGTGTTCTGGTGAAAGCACGCTCCAACGCTTCAAGTTGGTCCCCGGAGAAGGTGGTCCTGGATCTTCTCTGTTTCCTTTTTAACGTTATACCGGGCTCTGACTCTGTGTCGGAGTCCTCGCATGATGACGGTCCTGTTTAAAAGAAATATTTTTTTTATTTTAGCTGCAGATTAAGTTTTGTTGAAAATTTGTTCAGTTCACAAAATTCTCTTCGGTATTAATTAATCGTGGATCCGCCAAATTAACAATTATGTATAATGTGTTTAGTCCTATGCAAACATTTAACAGCTCTAAAAGTTTGCATATTATGAAAATTAAAGCACATGCTTCCGCTACATACAACCGTTATTTATTGAATGACTAAAATTACAAGAACCTCACAAAGGGCCCGCTGAGCGTAGAGTTTAGCCTCATACAACTTAATATGCATAATCTTATCGCAAAATCTCTGCTTTGCGCATTCGCTGTATTAGAAGCGCCATTTTATATTGGGTATAGTGTGAGACGTGCGGTACGGACAGATTGTCGTAATGCAAGCCTTCGGGGCAAACGCGATGGGATAATAATACCTTTGTGTACTAATTTCATTTTTATAACCTGCAATTTCTGAAGCCGACATAGGGGGCGCTGCTGTGGCGTGCGCGTCGCTTTACGTGGATTATTAACTTTATACGCCATTTTACAAAGTTTGCAAACGTTCCAAATGATCTTATTAATGGGGAATCTCTACGTGGCGACGTATTTAAAAATGATTTTAAATCTGTATTTAAAACACTGAAGTTCTGATTTATAAATCACCGCATTAGTATCTACATTTCCGTACCGGTTAAAGATTACGTCAACAACAAGCAATCTATTCTGATTTCCAACAATTAAATTCGCTAAATACTTTTAATTAAACAGCAATAAAACACGAATTACAATGTTAATATAACAAAGATAGCATCAAGAATTCTAATTTAAATTACACCTATTCAATTAAGTTAATATTATGTTACGGAATAGAAAGTTATCTGAACCATCAGGCAAATAACACCTCATTTGTTGTGCTCTGCTGATTTAATTACATGAAGGCAATTACATATTCCAGGACTTACCTAGAATACCATCAATACTATGGTTTCTTCTAGGATCTGAATCGTCCCTTTTGCCTCCTCGTATGAGCCTCGAAATAGAGCTCACTGATGGCGCTGTGTTTTTATCACAAATGCCTTCTTTTATAAGTTTATCTCTAATCTCCCAGGAGAATATACCTGGGTTCTGTCTCTTGAGTTCCTCAATCCGATTCTCAACTTCAGGCGTCGCTACTCTCGGCTTCGATCCTCCGATCACCCCGGGACGAATGGAGCCAGTTTCCTAAACAAAAATTACATTTTTACGATTATTTTTTAAATAATATATTATCTACAATAAAAATTACAACTGGGATAGTTGTAGCCTTTAATCTCTATATATATAACAAAATTATAGAAAAGTTATGAAATAAGTTCACAGGTTCGGCGGAGCTAACATGGTAACCATGTTAGCTCCGCCGCTACAAAAGTTTGTGTATTTATTAAGGTTTTTGTGACGGCTGTATTCACAAGAGCGCCGAATGTATAAATTGTGGCTCGATGCAGTACTCCCTATTTAATAACATGGCCGCTGTTTTTCTGGGGGCTATAGGGGTGTGTGTTGCTAAACGTATGACTCTCTTGCGGTCGTACGATGGAATTAAATATAAATAACAAATTTAGAAGATAAATTATAGCTTACCTGGTATCTATTAAGTATTTTAGAGACGCAGCCGTGTGAGACGCGAAGTTGTCGTGAGATGACACACGGTCTCACACCCGCGGCCGCCATCTCTACAATCTTCAGTCTGATGTGGTTCGGTAGAGGGCGCCCATTGATGAACACACCACCCAACTGATTCATACGTCCTTGCCCTTTAACAATCAATAGCATTTAACTAACATTTCCTATTTTGAACCATGACTTCAAGCTGTGTGATTCATTCTTAGGAATTACTATAGTGATATTAATCAAGCACGCGCCACATCATATTAATCATAACATATAATTTATATATCCAATCGTGTTTATAATGCGTAATGTCAGTTTGCTTTACTTTTCACATTTTAATCCGTTAACATTTATAATTAATCATATATCACAAAATATTTTCTATAAAGGAACATGGCATCGGTAATTCTTACAAAAAATATATTTAGAATTGTGATATTTTGCAAGAAAAAAAACGAGAAACAGTTTTGTTTATTAGGGAATTCAAAGGCACACCAATTTTTGCATAACTTCTTGTAAATTGCACACTATTCATTATAAGATTTGAATAAAACGTATTCCACAAAGTAGAATGGAAAACCAAATAGCCGCTACCAACCATTTCACGTTTGATTGAATGTGCTCCCAACCAAAAGTACCCAAAATGTCAACACAACAATAAGCCAAACACTTTTTATCACTGAAATCGATTCGTAAAACCTTAATTAACATTATATTGATTGCTTAAAAGAAATATATAACATTTCTCGTATGTGTGAGTGAAGTGTGGCTATTATAATCACATCACGGCAAATGGTTAGACCACCTATCGTCAAAGGATACCGCCTCTGTCGATTTTTGCGACGCCTTTGTAAACCCATAAGATAAATCGAAATTTACTGCTTTTCTAATAACAATTCGTCGAGTAATTATTACTAAGCGTAATATTGATATTTGAAATGAACCTTTATTAATCAAGATTAAATTATTATGCTTAAACTTATTTAATTCGGTCAGAGCTGTAAACGGCGTATATAATATTAGTATAGAATGTTTGAATCAGTAGTTATTTTTGTTCAGTAATGCGTTGTACCTAATCAAAGATTAATCTTAATATTAATCTAATTTTGACAGACGTAAAAACACCACAGTGGCATCATCCACTTGTGAAGGCATTTATAGTTTATCAATTTCAAATAATTCCTCAAAGAAACCGCCTCGCGTCGGGCCTTAGACCCCTGTGGAGAAGTACCGATCAATTAAACAACATGTCAACAAGTATGTCCTTTGATAGGGCGAGAACCGAAACAGCTCAAAGCAAAAGAATCCATATTACTACCTTTATATGGCGAAAAACGTAACGTAAGAGTTAAGTGGGTGTCAAATTCTTAACTTTTTATGTGTAAAAGTGAACTGTATGCATCTAATAATAAAGCCTACTTCAAAAGTGATACTGGCTTCACGCAGGGCATCAAGCGATCCCTATTTTTTTGTCAGTTCCCGTAGACGTTGTGGTGCCTCAAAAACCCATGTTTTTGAGTGTTAATTTTATGTTCTCGAAATATTTATGACGCATAACGCATTCGTTATAACCCCTCTATACAAATGTGGGTGGTGTAGTCGTAATGTATCACTTTATTAAGAATCGAATCAAGGCAATAATATAAGGATTATTATAAAAAAAAACTTATTAAAAGATCGGCCACTCTATAGTCAATTGGCTATACAATTCATCTTTATACACAGGAGCATATAAAAGTATTGTTATACACGTATTGTAAAGGTATTACTACTGAGTTTTTCTTTTGACCAAATGTTGGCTGATCAGCCAAAAGATTTAACACACAAAAGCTACAATGGTAACGTAAACTCAACAATGCGTAATATAATTTGCAAATATTAACGCTATTAACGCAAAACGAGGTAAAGTTAACAACAAATTTAAACATCACTCAAATAGTTAATCGTCCGAAAACTGTTTGCATCATGCACCATTTTGCACCAACAATCACGACCAGGGTGGTATTGATCCTATTTAAAAAACCTTTCAATACAATTCGGAAGTATACTCACGAGACTTGTTCATAGTTGCACCTTCAGAACATAGTCAAACACTGAGCGTTAGACAGAACGCATAAAAGTTCTCACAATAACATAATTGTGTTTCAATTCGTTCAACCGCAACGATCATGTTAGATGAAATTGAAACAACGTCCGCCATTTATCGCGAGGTAAAGTCATGGCTTCAAATAAATTCGCATTATGTCAATTTTAATTAGAAATTTTTCATCAAACACTTTTCGTTTCTAGGAATAAATTTTTTATCACCAGTTAGGACCGACGTTATTTTCGAGGGCCACTTGACGATATTAAAGATTTAAATAGCCTTGATGCTAACGACAGTATTTTTCGCTAAAATTAGGTTTAATGTATATTTTAATAACATATATCAACGTAAGAGAACATAAGTTGAGAGTTAGATAATGGAACTACGCCGTGAGAAGTTACTTAGCAAAATCTGTTAAGTGACAAAAAAATAAAAATGAATCATTTTACACAACTATATGAAATCTCATAAATAAATTCCGACAACATATAAATGCTTCCAACTTTAACTTCCTTATAATGGAAGGTAGTGTAAAAAAAATATTTCATAAATAGGTGAGTTTTGTATGTACATTGGGCAACACATGCAAACTAGGCCTACGAAGATTACGCTTCCCAGATTTATTAAGAATTAATATTTATGTGTATTCTTTTTATCAATTTTATTCAATACAAGTTTACATGTGTTATATACATGCGATATTAATCGTTTTTGTTTCATTATAGATTCTATGTGTTGGTGAAAAGATGTTTAAATAAAAAAAGAAAAATGGTTTAAATTGGAATAATTAAATTAATCCTGTCCACATATACATGTAAGATTACAGTGATATGTTCATATTTGATATTGCAGTGTGTAAATAAATCGTAAACCCCATTTTCACAATCATAATATGTTTCTGCTTGCAAATCAATTTCACGTAACGACATTAATGTGCCATAGTAAAATTTATATGAAACTTTACGTCATACAATGCTTTCTTCCACATGATTTGTATGTAGCGATAATCACATAAATAAAGTTTGATGGTGCATAAAAATGCGTCCTAGATTAAAATGTATACTGTGGCGTTAATCGAATAAATTGATTCGATTAATCGAACTCTATAGAGATGAGACAAAGCCACGAGTCAAATTCGATTATTGAAAAGTTTTCCATTCGATAAACAATTTATGATTAAGCCATTTTCTTCGTTATCAATCCAGTAAGAAATACGCGATACCCATTTATGTTAACATGTATTCATAAATGAAATAACACTTCAATCATTTCAAACAGAATGACACAGTTATTGGTGCAATTTCAAATATTAAAAAAATTAAACAATCGACCCGCCGCGACTTCGTCCGCATACTATAATTCTATTTGCATCGAATAATTTGGATAGAATAAACTTTGATGTTTGTTGCCTTTGACTTATAGCTATTAAAATTTCTCAAATATCCGACATCAGTTAAATGAATAAAACCAAAATCAAGCAACAAAGGAAGTGCCATTGAATAGGGCATAAGAATTGGGCGGCATTACAAAGCTGGTGTCATTCTATTAAGCTTTCTTCAAGCATATTTGTGTGGCCGAGTCGCGTGGCATCGTACGCCCGAGGCTATAGTGATTGTATCAATTCTATTATAATTATAACACTTGTATCGATCGGTTTTTTGGGCGGTACTTAGGTGATTAACGATTGAAATATGAGCTTTGTGGTTTTAGCTTTAATATAGTGTTGATGTATTTGAATTAAGTAATAATTCCTATCAATGAATACGGAAATAAATTCAAAGTATGAAAATAGTGGGTCGACAAAATAAATAGCACGTTTTCCCGTGACAAACACTTTGTTATTGTGTAACAAAGTTTTTTTTTAGAGCATTTTGAGTTTTAGTATCGGTATATCTTTTTAAAATATATAGAGATGTGAGTTATCTGAAAGCTTTATTTAAGCTTTTAATTAGGCAACATATTAAACATAGGTTGTTAA
The DNA here is from genome assembly GCA_951799465.1 of Leptophobia aripa. Classification (NCBI taxonomy): domain Eukaryota; kingdom Metazoa; phylum Arthropoda; class Insecta; order Lepidoptera; family Pieridae; genus Leptophobia; species Leptophobia aripa. Next base: position 3,044,789 of record OX637281.1, read on the forward strand.
ACAACTGTTCAAACGTATACGTTTCGGCATATAGCGTATGAAAAGAAATATTATGGTTTCAATAAGTTCAACTCATTATGTATTCACATCTTGTATTTACGAAAGGCCTTTAAAAATTACAAAAGATCTTTGTCAGTTCGCCGACGTAATTTTTACTAAGTAGCCTAGTGGTTAGGCTACAACCGTTGTGTTCAAAGCTCGTAGAAATATTTTGTATACAATGGATCATATAAGATACTGGAATTAAATGCAACCCCAAAACGGTTACAGTGACGTTATATATATTTACTATGTAAATACTCAAAAGAGTACATTAAATTTTTACTTAATTATAAATAAACATTTTCTTTTAATGTAACTTCATATTTTGTGACTTATAACACGTTTCGTACTTCTTGCACTTCCTAAATCTTTTTTCTGGAAGAAATCCGTTACATCATATACTATGTTTTCCTCTTTTTCCGTTGCTTACTTTTAATAGTGAAAATATATATATTTTTTTTGCTGATCAAGCCATTTAATTTAGCCATTTTAATTGGTGGCATTATATTTTGTAATATATAGATAAAAACTTCGTTTATCAAACATTCCAAATGGTAATACTTGAAGAGATATTTTATCCCTTTTGTTCGTAAATTCCTAAACCTTTCTTTGACACAAAAGTAATTGAATATTTTAAAAGAAATATACGCTTAGTCTTATTGAGCAGAAACTTTTATATTGGATGTAGAAATCGTGAACAGATTTTTATACAAAGTTACATATTTAAAACAGATTATTTTTAATATGAAATTTAATTTTTAAAAAATCCCGGTGAATATATTACTGACTGAATTTATAGAAGATTACTATAACGCGTTAAATAGCCACAAAAAAATCATCAAAAAAAATCAAATTTATAACTTTTTTTTAAAAATTATTTAGCAACAAACTAGACTGCGTATATAATTCACATGTTATGATTTTCGTGAAAAACTTTCAATAAGTATGAAAATGCTTTATTCTACAAGATTTAATTAAAATAATGACAAGTGGCCCGAAGAGATTCGCGGTCATATTACAAAGTTAAAGCCTGTCGGCGCTTTTGATGCGCGGCTGTGTGCGCATGCGCCTGTCCGCCGTGATATGAATGTGACTAAATCTTGATTACACTGAGGTCAGCAATCTCACCAACAATACCCTCTTCCCAATATTAAAGGCTATTTATTATTTATAAAATAAACACTTAAACAAATATCACAAAATGTAAAATTTTATAACGATAATGAATTTTATATAAAGGCATACTCACTGATTGTATAAGCTATAAAGCGATTTTGATTTAACGTGAGAAAACTAACAGATCTATCAGAAAAGCTCACTTGTTCTTTTCGCGTTTTTTTCTGACATGTCCATTTGTCTATGACATAGACATACACAAATCTAAAGAAAAATAAACTAGTTAGTAGTGTTCCTAACGCATTCAATCAGCAACTTATTCGACTTGAATATGACATTGTTTATCGAATAATCGAGTGATGCTTCAGAGGAAATTATGGAGTTGTAGAGAAATCGCATCGACAAATTACAAGGTGCGGTTTGCTGATCGATATCTCGCTTCATCGTCCGTCACCTACCCGCGGGCCATTATCTGAATATTTTGTTTTAAATTAAATTTTCATTTATGTTTTTCTTGTTAAGTACCTACCTATCTAAAGCAATCACAGATTACTTAAGAAATGGTTAAATTTTTTTAAATATTTGTGTAAAACTTTATTATTAATAAATTTTAACATAGACTATCATATATAATAAAATTCTCTTATGTTAGCCTAAATGAAAACGTGCAAAAAATAATCTCGGACATTTTTAATGTGGGACTTTACATCGGCTTACGACGTTAATACGGATTTATTCGAAGTTACATAATTTGTTGTCGACTTCAGATTTATTTAATCGAAAGGGCGCGGTGCCTTTGTGTGACTCATGCTCAGCTAAGACGCTGCATATGTATATAGTTTTACTAATACCCGCGATATGGTCTAACAGTTACACCTATGAACAATTAAACCTAAAAAGTTTCTTAGATTTCATCCATTAATACTCTTAATCGCTCTGTTGGCAATCATTCTGTGACATATAGTATCTTTTAATGATTTATCTTTATCTCTCTATATCTCTCTAAGTCGATATTCAAATATGTTTGACATATAATACATAGGAGAAGAATAAGTGCAAACATTTTTCTCCAATGGGTCAGGACATATTTTTAATATAACTATTTTATACCAACCCCTCAAAGTTCTTAAAGACAGTTTATGCATATGAAAGGCGGCATCCTTTATCATGCCGTCTCTTTTCACCGCAACCCTTTTTAATATTTCGATCCCTTTCGTTTTAATTTAGCTTAGACGAAACAGTTCATAAGTCGAAGTGACATTTTTAACAATACCTCCGAAATGTTTTCGTATGGTAATGATTTATGTGTAAAGCTGTCGGGTTTTTGGAGCAGAAAGAATTTAAAGCTTTGGCGGCTGTAACAGGTATATTTAATTCAATTTTGTTTTTAATGTAAAGTTATGTACGTATGAGTTTGAAAGACTTTCATTTTATAATGTAATTCTTAATTTAAATAGTACTTTTTGTGATTTTAATTGTAAAAAATTTAACACAGATTTTAATCCGATCTGTCTCTTATAATTGTTTAACACTATAGGCAAGTAGTTGATTGTGAATCAATGTTACGTTGTACTAAGCAAAAATAATGCAGAATTTAATTCAACTTATAAAGTAATTTAATAATTCGATTATTATTTTATTAATAATAAGATACTGTTACAGTAAATAGTTTGTATGACTTATATAGAGTTCTATTCGTAATTATTCCAAGCTTCCAATGTTTCAAAACGAAATTTTTTCTATTATATTTAATGTATACAATTTCCCGTATTGTTCCTGTTTAGGTTACAGTTGTTCCAAAAGTGTCACCCGCAATAAACCAGGGGTAAGACGGTAGAAACAAAAGTTATTTTATGATGTCAATAATTTTACCCAAACAATGTCTCACAAGATAAAATACTGCATTTGTTATAGAGAAATATAATTATTATGAATGCAACTATGTAACATTATAAAGTGTTCAAACAATAATACATTTCACACACAAAATCGATGAGTTAGAATAAATTTAACTCGATAACTATTTACGGATCTCATAATTATTGGCCCATATAATAAAGACAAAAAAGTTTGTTAATTTGTTTTTTTTTATTATTAACGCTTTACGCTTATTTATTGAGCCTCTGACATCTATGCATGTGTTATTATTTTATTTTATTGATATTATTTTGTTATATAGTTGTAATATTATCTATAGATAAATTAACTATTAAGTACTTATATTTCTCATTGCATCATTATATATTATACTTAATAATCTTTTGTCAGGCATATATGACTTGTAATATTAACCAAAACACTGTAATCATAATCATAATAATTGTATTTAATAAAGTTAGCCGGTTAACAATAATTTTACAAAAATCAAGGAATAACACTTACGTCTATCATGTTCGCCAATCGGACCCAGGAGAGTCGCTTACCACAGACAAAATAGAATCATCGAGCGTCATTCAAAGAAGCCTCTAATAAATTCATTAGGCAAAAGAGGTTTTAATGAGTTTATGTTTCAAAAGAGGTTTTAACAAATTCATGTATAATCATATCATTTAAATATATGATTTTATATTAACATCGTCGTACTGTAATGTCTTACTGTATGTAACCTAATAATATACTGATTATAGAATTAGTTTAAAAACAAAATATAAATAGACATATTCAGTGTTCGAATGCCGAAACAATGTGACGGAAGAGCTTTCTAGTATCTTTGACAAGAACAATATTTTTTCGTTAGCCGATGAAATATTGTTATATGATGCTGTAAAGTTTTTGTTCCTCATAATTTTATAGTTTTACGACGTTACGAGAAGGACTCCATTAGTTATTAATTGTAGTCATTCTCAGCAATCTGTTTTTTATACTTGACTTTGCGGTTTGGAACTTAATTATAGTTTTCCTTGTGATTTTACATTTAACTTTACGACGCTTGTTAAAAGAGGTTTTAATCAATTCTTGACTTGAAAAACCAACTCTTTGATCCTGCGCATACATGTATGTGCAACTTATTTGTTATTATAATTATCTAAAGGTAGGCTTTCATGAATCCAGGCCTTCCATTGATCACATATCTAGATGGATATAATATATTACAAGATCTTAGAAGCGTATAAGGCAAAGACAGGACTTAATAAATTGTATGTATACTAGTTACAAGTAACTCCTGCGCGTGCACATACCTTGGAAAGAATATCCGGTGAAGTACGGGGTCATGTTCAATGTAGATACTGCCATCGAAGAAACTAACAATTGTTCAATCACAGTCCTAATCACAACAGCCTGTCACTATCACAGACACGCGGACATTCTTACAAACTGCGTGTATCTAATCCGTGTTACTTTGAAGACAGCTCAGTGGCCACTGACGTGTGATGTAAAGATGTGTTTCGACTCAAGTGTAATCTTTCACAATGCAACAAAAAATGGTCGGCGCTGCCGCCTCCGTAAGCTTCGTTTGTACTCTGTCCCTTTCCTGCAGCAAACGCACTGGCTAAATTTGTCTATATTTCTTTCATCAACCGCAATAACATTAGCATATCAGAACACTAGTTAATGTAAAATTTTGATTATGTTTTCATATACTCTGTGGACATGGTTTGAATGTTCTGTTAGGAACAACAGGCGTGGATGGAGGATGCGGTAGAGCGAGACAGTACGATCTCTGAATTGTGTCTGTGACGCGAGGCTCTGTTTGACAATGTGTGTGTAGCGCCTGAGTTGGTATTCCGTGACGAAAAACGCGAGGCGTGCTGGCATTACGATCTATGGCTATAGTGAATTATGATTGGTCAATTTTTATTTGAGGCGGAGTTTGTGCACACTATGGGTTTGCTTTGTGTGCGTTAATTGCATTGTCGTTTCGTGTGTATGTATAATTTTTCACAAAAATGTTATTTCGTATTAAGTCACTGTATTTTATCCAGTAGATAATTTAGGTTATTTTATAGTATCGTTTTTTATGTAATGCGGAAAATACACTAAACAAAATGTATTTAATATATTATTATTTTTTGTATTGCAAACAATGGGTAAAACACGATTAAAATTAAATTTTATTTTAGCACGTTTCCCATAAATATTCATAAAAATACTTCAGCTTCAGTTGTCAAATACAAGTGTGGTTTATAATGTTAAATATGAATTGCCAATTTCAAAACGAAATAATATTAACTACAATTTTTTTTTATAAACCTCGCCACTAAAAAAGTTTCCATGTAAGGAGGTCCAATAAATTATTGTTATGTGAAACATATTTGGCGTGACATCTCTATGGCTAACTTTTACTAATCTGTGGCAGTCTATCGCATGCGCAGCACTATTCCGTTTTGACATTCATACGCTGTCTCGCGCTACTCTCACTCAATTTGTTATAATTTTTATTATCTATATACATACACGTACTATGACTAGATGATATTTCAAAGACAAACAACAATGGAATTTCTCATTCTGCCTAGATGTCCGAAGATAAAATTCAGCTCCAAACACTCCCCATGGTAATTATGCGGTAGCTGAGAGACCTAACATTACTACGCAGCGCCAAAGGGTCAAGTCGGTTTGAGAGTGACTGGTCAGCGAAGATTCGAAAAAAAACTTTTGTTTCCTAATTTTACCTATATAAATATTAATATATAAAAACATAAATTGACATGAATAGAACAGACTTATCAAAGCTGTTCCTTTATACTATCTGTGACTAATTAATAACAAAAGAATGATTTCCACCACCTCAGCTCAGTTTGCAGACAGTCCTGAGTTTGAATACTGATGAATAAGCAGATCAGATCGCGCCGTGTCAAGCAAACGTCACAGTTAAAAATCTATTAAGCATGAAAGCGTAGCATTCATCAGAGGCTAATTAAAATTTGTGTAATTACATTTAGTAATACTTAAAATAGAAACCGCTAGTTCATTAACGGTAGCCTTGTTCTTAAAATTTTTAATTAAAATCAACCATACGCTTCAACGAACCTCTTGCGAAACCTGCGGCCTATTTTTACTTCAAATTTCAACAACCTATCGCAAAAGTGTTAAATAACTTTTTAAAAAAATAATTTTATTTAATTTAACTATTTTATAAAGTTACAAAATAACATAATTAACTATTTGCAGGCATGGACTACCTTAAGACCAACCGCCTCTTGACTAGCACTAGTCGTAAGTAAACCAAAGTTTATACTTTAAAAATGTTCAAGAGATGGTTTATAATATGTATAATTAACAGTACAACCATCGAATACTTTTAATACATCAACCGATTTATGACACAGTCTAATAACAAATTATGCATTCCATACAACAAAAGTGTTTGCAGGGATCATTGCAGCACGAAAATATTCAAAGGCCGCACACGACGAGACGACGCCATAAATTGCATTCAATGATACGTAATAAGGTTATTTTGACATAATTTCGCGTCAAAATAAACACAGTAACTACTACGGTTTCTCTTGCAGCTTTTCAAACAATATAACAGACAAACCTTAGGAAAAGTGTACGATTAATAATGATTTTCGCTATTAGACATAGTAGGTACACCATTGTTATGAACATCCATGACAGTATATTAAGCAACTGGATTCGGAAATGTAAAACTTAGAAATAATATACGTTATTGTTTATTGTATATCGACTGACGGAAATTACACTTTACCAAAGTATGATCCTTATTTGTTATAATTAATAAGTTTTTGGAATATTTAAGATAAGAGAGTCTGTATGACGAAGACAAAGTTCTATTTCAAACCATTTCAGAAGTTCTGTTTGATTCAAAGATAAATGTCTCATAAATATACATTATTGTAAGCTCCAAATCGTATCGTATCGTATACTATATCTAATAAGTTGATAGATATGTTGTAAATTTGATTGTATTTGTATCAGGCATTGAAATACGTGACCAACATATCCTCAATGACAGAACCATACGTATCTAATTAATAATAACTGCAGTAATTGCAGATAAAATACTGAAAAAATTGTTTTCTTCACAAAAAGTTATCAAGCATCTCTTGTACACGATTAATGCTAGAAATCCTGGTTAGAACATATTTAGGAATTAACCTCTAAATACATTACTTTAAAAGAGGTTCCTAGGGTTTGTACTATCGTACAGTACATACGCAAAGAAAACAGTAGATCTACTGTTTCAGTAAATGTTGCATAGTGCGAATATAAAATTAGTTTTGATATGAGCTAATGAGGTCGGCGCGGGCGCAAAGGAGCAATAAATTATACGCAGACGCGTTGACGCGACCACGCGACTGTCTAAATTGAACATTTGTATATCAGCATTTAATTATGTTGATCATAAATATTGTTGAATTCTTGAACTTCATACATTTGAATTTTCTTAATTATTGTGGTTTAAGTGGGTACAGTTTTGTGTAAACCGAACGGTTTCAGTCGTACTTCAAGAAAGACTATCAAAGTTTTTGATAGTCACATAAATAGTATTCATAAATGTTTAATTTAATGAAATAATTTTTATTATTGCCTACTTATTTAGTATCACAATATTACATTTACTTTTATTACCATAAAAGATATATTTACCTGATTTCGCCGAAATATTTCGCTATATCTTAACACACATTGTGGTCAGGTAAATATAAGAACACCTGTATTAGCAAACTATTAGCCACAGACCATAGATAAGCAATCTATGCAATCTATCTTAAATATAGACATAAACCTACAGATAATGATCGACACAAAACGTCAAAACACAAACAGTAAACTAATGACCAAAAAGTATTTATATTAAAAAAGTTTGACAATTATTGAGTCAGTCGTCACAAGTGAGGCCACATGTCAAAAGGGTGTATAATTAGTGGCATTCGATATGGCTCGTGTGTTCCGGCCGTATCATAAGCCCATACGTTCATTAAGTTTTTTACGAGTCATAGGTGTCCATGTTCCCCTATAGTAATTTAATTTGGTTTAAACTTAGGAAAAGTGAAAATAATGCAGGTTTTAAATACATCAGGCTTAGTCAAGACTTTAGTTTGTTTAACACCTGCTGTGCACTATAAATCTTATTGGTAGCTTGTTAGTTAGCTATTAAGATTTTTCATACGTATCATAAAAAAAACATAGTTTCTTCCCGCTTCATCTTAGCTTTATCGCGTACGTACAGACGTAGAGTCAATTAGATTTAAGACGATTCAAAATGGTCCTATGTACCTTACTAATTAAAAAGATTTGACTTTGACTTCTTGCTGTTAAGATATTGTTATTAACAATAAATTGCTAATCTTTTACAACAAGTAACTATAACACCGGCTTGACTTAGATCTGGTTTATTATATATTCCAAAAAGTTAGTTCACGCATAAAATAAACCTACACATTCCCATTAAGTATTACGACCGGCATAAAAAAATCATAACGAATTCCTTCTAAGTGTAAAATGGGCCCGCCCAGCGCGGCAAAACAAACACCAGTGAAAACACGGCCAAATGACACGTTAAATTTCTCTATGTCACGATGAGGTATTGTAATGATGCGTTTCTAAAAATTATTATGTGGCTCATGCGAGCGTCGTATTAGAACGCTGCCAATGTTAAGAGCGGAGGGCGGAAAACGATTTTTTTTAAACAAAATTTCAAATAGTCGTATCGAATCTTTTCCACATAAAATCGTATCAGTGTTCACTTGTATAAACGAAGCTGACTATCATCGTTGTTTGTGAGGTAGGTTCACTTGAGGGTATTTCTTAGGAGAATACATTCAGATATCTAGCTTTATAGTTCCATATGTACACTTCAATTTGAAAGAAGTGACATAACTCGATTTTTTGTTTACACTAATAATACACGACAGTTATTCGCTCGCGTTGAGGTCTTACCGTTAGCCATGTGTTGTTAAAGCCTATTAAGGAAGGAAAAAACCTACTCACTATATGGAAATTGAATAATTAGGTGAAGAGCCCTTTAGACATTTTCACGCGTCGCTTATGAAAGTAACATAAAAAATTAAAAATACCTACGATTATTCCTTAAAACTTTAGTCACCTGAATTTGCGATTGATTATCTATTATTAAAAAAAGCAGTATGGTCAGATGATTTAAACGTAATCAAGCGTGTTTATTTTTCTTTCTATGTTACCATATACTTGTTTATATTATGAAGGCGTTTATAGTCTATACACGACTACGACAAAAACTAGACACGCGTCACCAATTTCTTTGTAAACAAATAACAACCAATGAAACAAAAATCCGATGACAAAGCCTTACAAAATATAATTATATATATAACTAGCTGATCCCGACAAATGTTTGCCAAAAAAATGTCTCTAAAAATAGATGGTGGCCGATTATCAGTCCTACTATATGACCACAAAATTTAAGAAGAAACGGTCAACCAATTTCGTAGGAGTAAGGGAACAAACATTGTGACACGAGAATTTTATATACGACTATTCGATCTATAATTTAACTGTGTTAATGCACATAGCGAGGAAATACCGCCAGCATTGAGCACTCCGCCATAAAACTGTCGATAGGTACAAGGACCAAATTTTTCAAAACATTTTGTTATATTCAAATGATGACGAGATGGTAAAAATTGGTTGTAAATGATGGACAATATTTTAAATAAATTTATATTACCGTTCTTCTATAATAAATATTTTTGATAAAAAACATATAATAATACAAACTTATGAAGCTTATGAAGTTTCCACCAAAGCCACGAAATGAGTTACAGGGCGGCCTAAAACACATTTTTTTTGTATTTTTTTCCTGTCGGCATCTCCTCTTAGCTAATGATCTTTATTAATTTCTCACATAACTAATTTTCAACGTTTTGACGTTTACGTCTAATCATTAATTAGGAGATTTTTTATTATGCGGCCGATACTAGCTTTCATTGATAACATTGTTTATTATTATTTATTAACCAAAATGAATAAAGTTAATGGAGATGCTTTAACGAGATCGAACTGAATCGCGAGACTTATATGTTAAATTAAAAATCTCTTACAAACATTACACATTATAACAAAATAATATTTAAAAAAAAAAAATCTCAACTTTTATGTGTACTTGAAAGATATTGAAAACTTTGAGACACGATCGTCTATAAAAGTCACGAAGTCAATCTTTGAGTAAGGTAGTTATTAATTCTAAGAAGTCTTATAGATTTTTATTAAACACCTGCATACTTTATGGACCTTTTTATCAAACATTAACTATGTTGTGTTTCTACTATCATATATTTGTTGGGATTTCAGTAATTGTCTATGACGATGAGAGCACATCAACGAGCCCCAACAATTATTTATTCACATCCTTCTCAGTATTATATATTTAAATTTTCTCAGCATTTAAAATTCATAATGACACGTGTCAGTCAAAGCCTTTTGGGTTACCTCAAGTTCAGTAGCAACAATGCGTTAAGTGCGTAATATTGAGCGTCGCCGCGGGCGATTTTCATACATACAAGATAATCCCAAGACACCACTCGATTTTGTTGTGACACTTGAAATTCACGTGCCAATGAATGGGATATGACACAGCGATTTTCTTATATCTGTATTAGTTTGAATGATTTTAATCCTGAATCACATACATTTGTTTGTCCATTCGCCCCGCATAAATTTACAACTAGTAAACTTCGTAGTCGACAGATTGTTCAGAAACAAGAATATATCAAACATTTATATTAATCAAAATTCAAATCAAAATTACTATACTAAGGTCGAGGTTAGATCAAAATATTACTATCATAATCAGAATAATATTTTATTTTATTAAAGTCGTCATGGTGTTGAAAAGATTTAAACCGTCCTAATAACGGCTGGACCGCTTCTGCAGTGCATTGCATGTTGCGGAGGCAGGAGGCACTGCTTTTATGCAACCATGCGAAAAAGATTGGCCTCCTTGCTTTGCAGGGTGAGGGTCAGCCCTAACAACGCCCTGAAAATGATCTTAGATAGAGTGGATTCATTTGTTATTCGTCATTGTTCCAGCCTGCACATTAAATTGTTACATTAAAATAGTTATTTATTTATTTAAAATAATAATGTTAAGAAATTATTGTTACTAACATAAATGTATGGACTTTTTGTTGTCTGAAATAAAGAAATTATTATTATGTATTATTATAATAATGTCCTTTCTTTCTTACAAGATTTACACATACAATAGACCACCTCAATCCATTTAATTACGCGCGGCAAATAAGCTTTATGTCGATTAAGAGTGTCAATGAAACCTTATTTCAATCATGTACACTATCGATAAAATATTTATTAGTATTTAGTAGATTTTGACTTTTATGGTTTTGGTCTCAGGATAATTTCTACTGTTCTTCTTCTGATGCTTTACCATATCACTGCCGAAGAATCCCAAGCCAGGAGGTACATTCGCGATCAGGATTTGCCTGCTACTTTGCCTTGTAAGATAAACTGAAGGAACTCATTTTTCTTGTTTTGTTATTCATGAATTAAAAAATCCCACAAAAACACGTTGGTTAGAAACTAGTATTAATATTATACATAAATATAAATACTGTTATCATTTTGTTTTGAAACTTATCTCTAGAAATGTTTCTAGAAAGTATTACAGCTGTAAAATATAACAAAGATTCACCAAAAATGTAACGCGCAACGAATCGCGGCTTCGTAGGACACTCGCGTATACACAATGTTATCGACACAAAAGTCGATAATTTGCATGACGGCTTTTTATCGATACATTGTCGATGCCAGCTGCATTCGCGTAAAAATACGGGTAAATTCATACGTCGTAAACTCGAGTTAAAATATCCATCTTTAACATATATTATTTATACGAAATAGCATTAAAAATTATTATTAAATTTAGATGGGAGTATCCTACCGATCTGACTCCAGCAATGGGATTCGCTCTTGTCTAGTATCAAGTTTAATATATATGATATTCTATGAATTGGTATTTTTTATTGGTTATTGCTTATTTAATATATTTAATATATTTAATATAGTAATAGTTATAATGGCGGTACAATCGTGGTTATAAAAAAATATGAATTAATAATTTAATCAAAGATTTGGTTCGTTATAAAACATGCATGATGTACGACAACCTTCAAGTAGCTAAACAAAGTCAAAGCCTTCTTAGATGAATGCGAAAACTTCCAATGTCAAAAAAGATCTTCCTAATTAACATTCATATATAAATGCTATTATCAAAAAATCTCTCACCGAGCTTTCTAAACCTGAGTGAGCTATTTAATCTCCACTATACATCTGTTGAAGCAAAATGGAACATTAAATGCATTAAACGTATACAAAATTATAGAATATAAAACTCAACGCATACATACGCGACTCGGGTGATTTACTATTATTACAAGTAAATAAAAAGTAGTAGGGGAGCAAAGAGGTGGAGCTTTTGTTATTCGTATGAGTAGGGTCCGAAATTAATGCTACCAAGTAATTGATTCGCTCAGTACCGGATTAAGTGTCGTGACATAAAGCGCGAATCAAGAAGTACAGTGTTGTGTTGAATTTCAAAAAATCGAACAACACCTCCAACCAATTGCGAAATGTGATTGCCACAATTAAAATGGATTACACAACAGGACCATCATCCATGAACAATATCAGACCAATTTTCGGAGCGTACGCATTTCAAGGTGAGTCACAATTACGAGCCATAGACACGAATGGAACAAGAGAGATACCGATATGCTTAATTACAATATTCCCAGGTAATAAAACAAGCAATAATCGAAATCAATGAAACGATACCAATATCAGCTAACGCTTAAACAATAAAAAATTAAGCACAGGGCATAACAATTATACCATAAAGGTTCCGTAATGAAACTTAAAAACGCTATGTTACAACGATCCGGTAATAAAACGATTAACGCTGACTCATCTATATAATCAAATATCAAGTACGATTGTTCATTACATATATAAATTACGCAAATACTATATTATTTAAAAGCGTAATTAATTCACATATATTACATATATGCCGTCAAAACGCGGCAGACCTCTAAACCCGGATGGAACCTTTATAAACGCCGCTTATTAACCTCTCATCGAATCCGACCGTAAAATGTAAACTCGATAAAGCCACCAATTAAAAATATGAGAATATCCATAATCAAAGCTCGGGCCGCTAGATCTGACACCGATGTTTTTCTATCGCGTTTTTTTATTCGATCAAGCGCAGCGTGATTTTTCGCTTACACAATGTGCCCACATCGATTTAGCGCTGGAGGTTCTTAAAGTCAGCGTAGGTGATAATAACAATGCCTTATGAAAAGGTTTAGCCAACTAATTTGTTTTTTCTCGGCTACTGTCGATCTTGGTAGCGACCTTTTTTTTTTGTTGACGGAGATCAATCAGTCAAAATAACAGTGTGATACCGCCTTTGATGTGTCCGCTTGGGTTGTTTTAATCTCGCTCGATACATGATTAGATCACGGATGATACAGCACTTGCCAACCGATCTGAAATTGGACACAATCCGGATCGTAAATTAGTAAATGTTAAACTATCAACACTCGTTCAACGGAACAAAATTATAATTAAATTTGTAATTGTAACACGTAATAACACTAAAGGTATAAAACTATCATAAATGTGAACTACAAAATATATCTCTATAGATTTTGTAATGATTGTACTTACAAAACCCGATCAAACTTTATTTGTAGATTTAGTCAGCTATGCTGATATATTATTATTTGTGTATACTAATGATAATGTGTATGATAATGTTATAGAATCGTTATGGAACCAGCTGCCCGCCACGGTATTTCCAAACCGTTACGACTTAGGGTCCTTCAAGAAAAAAGTGTACCAATCCCTAAAAGGCCGGCAACGCACTCATGAGCTCCCAGCCACATGAGTGTCTATAGGCGGCAACTTCATGGTGTGCCTCCTGCTCGTTTGCCCCCTCTTTTATAAAAATAATACATTATATTATTCATACTAACGCGACATCCTTGTAGATCCACCACTAATCTAGTATCTAGTACAGTTGTTTCTATAGTACCTGTCCTAAGCTGCGCATTACGAAATTAAACAAATTGTTAAAATGAAGACTTTGCAATGCAACAATGTTCTAACCTTGGTAAACAGATAAACTGTTCAGTAGCCGGCCACAATAACGCTGCGGTTTTTTAACTTTACACGTGAGAGGCGGCAAAACAAATGAAGTCAATGACATCGTAATGACGGTCCATCATTTCACGAACGTGTCAAAACTGTCTCACCTGACCAGGGTTGTGTGCCTTCAAATTTTTATGAAAATTTAAATCGATACTTTAAAATCGACCAACGCATACAACCTTCTATAATCGTACGTGTTAAAGTACTTACTTATAACTTATTATTCTCGGAACTTTTATGGACAATATATTTCAAGTATTTTATTATAATACATTCTTTATTTAAACCACAAAATATGACGCGCTCATTCGCCCACACTAGTATATCCCTATGATGTGTCCAGTCTCTTCCGTAGTACAGAAAATGTCTTTTCTATACAATTTAGTTAAAGTCTGAAAGACAAGTTATAATACCTCCATGGTCCAAAACTCGAGTAACAAGTGTTTCGTTATTAATATGTACCGCCAATTAAATTATTTCGAAGAGGACGTTAAAGTCTAGTGTGGCATTACCTAAATACAGGACGTGAACATTTAGTTGCATCCGATCAAAATTGCATATCACAAAAAGTACCAACAACCAACCCTGGAGGAGGCGGTACAAAACCTGTCCCCATGTTTTTGTTCAATCTGATAAATTTCGCGCTGATGTACCATGAGCCCTATAAGAAGCCCTTATTACACGAAATGATAACGTCAATTACATCCAGCTTCATTTACAATGCATTTTCATATTTAATTGTATCATTGAAACATTATCTGTACAACGAACGAACCAGCTAATTTGACATAGCAAATTGTGCTTAACATTAGGAAGCTTAAGCACGTGCGTGATGATCATATAATTAATACCATACAACGTTTAAATTCTTTATCATATTACTACTATATCTTGTTTAGCTAGGTGTATCCTATCTTGTACATGTTCGAAGCATAGACTATAGACGAATCATTGAACAACTCCAGTATAATGTTTGATTTTGAATCAGTAATTTTATGGTATTAGGTGGTTAAACTAAATTATTTAATTAAAATAGTTTTAAATAAATATATGTAGGAACAATAGATTGATTGATTGTACATTTTTTAAGTGAATTTATGACATTTTCGAGTTGTTTAAAAATGTTAACACTATTTTGTTCTTGTTCATTAGTCTCCAATTTATTATTTAACTGTTCGAAACATTTTTTTAATAATTATTCTGTAAAGTAATAATATATCTTATATTATTGATATTTCTTACTTAGAATGTGAATGAAAATCTATTTATATCTCAATTGTGTTTTAAAAATTCAGTAAATTCAAAAAAAGTTAAAATTTCAAAAATATTTAGTGTCACATTAGATTCTAATATGCCTTATCCTTAGTAAATAGTTGTATTCAAATCCACAACTTTGCTAAATTCATCAGCTATAGATAAGAAAATACTTATAATAATAGTAACTAATGTTGAGAAATTGATTTTGAAATTACAATGTCCTCTGGTGAATGAAAGACCTGAAATATTAAATCCAATGTCAGACAGCAACAAAACAGATCGTGATTCGATGTGACCTTGCATTTGTGGTTAAACTTTATTATTCGACCGCGGTTTATTTAACAATTAAAATTACGATAATTATCATTAAATGATTAGATATTTTATTATTACATCACTAAATATTTTTATAATATGACTTAAATGAATAAACTCAATTACTTAAAATAAACTCTTAAAAAGACAAATATATATTTTTTGCTTTTCATTGAGGTTTGTTAATACAAGAATGGTGTCTCCATTTAAGCAATCAATTTGTGTTTCAAACGGAGAAAAGTATTAGAAGATATTCTATATCTATATCTTGCAACTGAACCAAGCAAGCTTTTCAGCGATGTATTCGCCCATAGACATCTGGGCGTCAACACACATTTTAAATGCATATGAGTGTGCCTACTTTTTTATTAAGAAATTGGTTCACAAAATATTAGGTAATAAAGGACATAAAATTGGGGAAGCTAAAAATAGAAACGTAAAATATTTCATATGAATTTAATAATATTAAAATGTAACTGTATGTATTTATAAATTATTTGAAAATTTCAATGAAAACAATAGGAATGTGATATCATTCTGTAACTTCCTCACTAATTTTATATCGTTTAACTCGCGATACGACTTGACATAGTGATGGAACGCAATAATGCTTGAAAAAGTGAGAAATACCAAACGCGCCACGCCACCACCAAGCGTCTGATTGAGTTATAAGCTATAATGGCAATTCCATCTCGTTTTTGCACTGTTTTTCACTTGAATGCCATGTTGGCCTACTCATATTTAATATACATTAGACCTCAATCTTTGACTTCAGCTTTCTTGCAGTAGAGAATGCGTGACTTGTTTATTTTGATTTGTCACCTTTGATATATGAATCCTTTTTGTTATTATCTGTAATATATTATTATGGATGACTGTGGTTGATTACATTGCATTGACTATGCAGCTACTGGGCTAGGAATGCATAAATAATATTATGAGTGACTACACTTGTATGTGGTCTATTGAATGCTGGTATTATATTGTTAATTTCGCCTTCTTTGTTCGATCTTTTCTCTTTCAGGATTATCACTTAAGTTCGGAGTTAGTTATTTGTTTGGTATACAGTGTTAGCCTAATTCGTCGCCGTTTGGCTGTGTATACTTGCATTTATCATTCATCAAGTATCTCTTAGAGTAATTAGCGTGAGAAATATTACACCAATCTAAAGCCTAAAAATGTTAGTCTCCACAGGATAATATTTAATAGATAAAAACATCTTTTCGTTTCGTCTCTTGTGCGGAATGTTTTTGCTATCTGTTTTTTTATAGGTTAACCGCTTAGAATCTACACGAACCTAAACGAATATATGTAACATATAATCGTTAATCTTGATCCGCCATTCCATAAATTACTAGCCACAAACCTGATTCCGCGAAGTTCAATCAAAATTTTATATATCGAGACAGCGAGTCGCCTCTGTCTGTCTACCGATATCAGTTCGACCTTGTTACAATATTAGCATACAGCTTTTGTTTCGAAGCCCTTATGCGAATATTCATATTAACTGGAATTAACTATTTACCGTGAACATTATCACTTACATAAACCAATCTAGAATCTTACGTTACTTTTTTTCCTAGGGTTTTGACAAATATTTTTTTCGCTGTGTTTGTCGAGGACGTTTTGTTCATACACCAGATTATTTAAGATATAAATTAAGGGCCATTTTTATATTACAAAATAATACAATCTATGTTAGTTAAAAAATACAAAATTAGGATTAGTAATTAAAGAACTTACATGCTATATTAGTATTAAGTAGAGTTGTGTTAATCAAAAACTACCTACGTAATGAAACAAAAGCTTAATCTAACTAATCACGAGAATCTTAAGCCGTTTTATATAGCATGAATATTCTATATTTAAAAATATATCCTCCATTTAAACTTCACTAACGTCTTTTCATCTTAAAATAAGTCATTGAAGTGCATTTAAACTAATGCATTTTCATATTAAAGGTGGTATGTATATGTTCACTATATTCCCACTAAAGGAACGAACCACCAGGCCGAATTATTATTACAGGCCGATACATTCCTGCTATAAAATAACTAAGAATCCCTGAATACAGTTGTTATGAAACCAACACAAATCAATGCAGGTAAGCGCTGTGCACAAAAGCCGAGTAGCCGTCTTATAATCGAAACAGCCACCGGTATAGTTAATTAAAGATATGAATAAGGCATGCAAGTCAGCCCTAATCTAAGGTATACCCCCTCCCGGGATGTAATCACGCTTTTGTGCCGAAGGACATTCAGAACGTGCCGCGTTCACTTGTATATTTGCCGTGTATTGCGTGATCCTTGTATAATCTTATGAGTACATGAATGTATTTGGATATACGTGAATGATTACTTTTCGTGTGTTTTGCTGGAATCAGAGATTCTGTTTTGTTAACTAATCAATACAATAAATTTGTACATTCATCCGTAATGTTTCATGGTAATATACAAAAATATATAGATTACTTAATTACGTTAATGGAAAACACTCCAGCTTAGCCTTATTTCAAAAAGTGTACTTGAATCGTTACGAAAAAAACCACCAATCCGAGTTTCTTGCTTGCTTCTTTTCAGTCTGGTCGCGTACGAACAGGCGTTGAAGCTGTATAAAGATATTATGACTTTGATGTGACTTTAATATCAAACAAGTTTTATATATAAAGCTAAAGCTTTATACACATACAAAATGTATATACAATTAAAAAGATATAAAAAATAATAATTACTTGGCAATATTATTGTATCTTTAAAAAAAAATTCAATAAACAAAAATACGTAGAACGTAAGGTTTATCTTTTAGTGTATTTTTGACAAAAAGTCGTAATTATGTATGAATACCCAGAACTTAAGTACATATCACGAAACAATAATTATATGTATGTAATCAAACAACTGTACAAAATAGAGCAAAACACGTTGGAACTTGATTTGTTGACGATGACTGTTCTTATATTGGGTGGGCAAGACATCGTTGCACTTCTATGAAGTATGCTCTACTTTAATAAAGCTTTATGACTAAAAACCTGTTTCAAAGTCATTAAACGATATTTGATGCTATCAATACTAATAATTTGGGTACACTAAAACAAATGAAGGTTTGGTACACAGGTTGCAATTAAGTGAAAAAATGTCTCTTAAACAATTGCATAGAATATATTACTGTACCTCCTATAGTTT
Organism: Leptophobia aripa; assembly: GCA_951799465.1. NCBI lineage: Eukaryota > Metazoa > Arthropoda > Insecta > Lepidoptera > Pieridae > Leptophobia > Leptophobia aripa. Next base: position 3,063,820 of record OX637281.1, read on the forward strand.
AGTGTTAGCTTTGTATTTATGTATTTCTTTTCCAAAAACAATCGTATAAGTGTAGTTCAAGAAAGTGCCTGAAGGGCCCAAATTGATGGGAGAAGTGAGCACTCAAGTGTTTTATTTCTTCTTAAATCTTCTTAATACGAGGCTTCGAAATTAACCGGTCTGCGAAGATACCCACAACAAAGCTTATTAAATACTATGAGTGAATTATATGTATGACACGCAAGTGTAATGTCTATTATATAGCTATAAAAGCTTATGTTTTAAATGTTTTATTTTAAATATATAGATTAAATATAAGTTTAAAATACAATTTTCACACTTCTACGACTTGGGTAGGACTTGGCAGAGATTTTATTATAGTACAGAATAAGACTATTTAAATCAGAAAAATCATACGCGTACCGCTAGAAGGTATAATATATAAATGGTTAAGCTCTGTACAAATTTGACGATCGTGAAAAGTGCAGTACGACATGATTTACACTATCTAAATACACTATGTTAATAGTAACATTTGATATGCAAATGGTTTATATTTGAAGTAATAAAAGTGTTATCGCAAGAATTATCGTCGCGCAACGGAGCGCATTTTGCACGCTTCTAATGAACGCCTTATGAAACAGGCAATTTATCACATGTGACCTTATCACAAACTGATAAATTTTATGCGAAAAATACTATATATTATGTATAAGTTATGCCTTTAAAATTATAAACACAACGCAAGTTAGAAAATAAGTTATCACACGTCATTTATATATTCCTTGTTTTGCCAAAAAGCTTTTTGAAACAAATGGCAACTCAAAATCTTGAATTGTATGCATGCTGACAGTTCCTTGAATTACTTTCCGGGCGGGATACACAGAATGTAGCCGAGATTTTAATAAGACGGGATTTCTTTTCATAAGTTAAAATCCATAATAATGTTACTCTAAACATATATATATCGCGTAAGTAACCTTGTTCTATAGTGAAAGCTTGCATAGCGATCAACAAACAGTCCAAATCAAAAGTCCTGCGCCACAAATATCACACAAGGTAAGCTAGATAAGCTCGTATTCATATATCTCGTAACACTGCACGTGTTTAAAATTCCCAAACATATAAGACAATTGACTATTCAGTTCCACTTAAGTGGCACTCGTACAGAGCTCATTAGCATTTCATATAAGTTTGTCAAAAGTTCCGTCGCTACCGGCGCCTTGTATACGCATGAATAAATCAATGAAAACAAATAGTATTTAGCTACTAGCATACCCGAAACTTTTTAAAAATATTCTACCTTTTGTCCCCTTTTTATTATGTATGTTAATGTATTCCGAAATAATTAGTAGAGCATATTTTCCTTCTAAGATTGAGTACACTGTCCATATAGATAGGTTTGACGCGTAATTTGGTAGACAGCGAAGCTAATTTACTTAACAAAGGACCCACCGGTAGATTCAACAGTTTTTGTACTTATTCCGAATTTATTAAAAATAACTATTTTCCATAGCCGCAAAAGATATAAGATTAGAATTAATCCTTATTTAGACCCCTCGTGGGTGACAACGACTTCCTTTCTAATCTTGTTCATTGATGAAAGATCAGCATCAGACATCTTTATGCGTGCTAGGAGCATGTGCCAATGAGATATATTTAAAAAGGTGCTAGTAATAATATTAATTACAAAAAACAATTAGAAATAGAAGACTAATGCTACTTTATAAGAGTAGCTATCGAGTTTCTTGCTGGCTATTCTCAGTAGATCCCTTCAAAACCGATTGTAATATCAATGACGGTTTAAAGTGTTTTCGTAAAGACCTACTTGTATAATGATATTTCGAGTTTGAATATCTACAGGTGAATTTCATAATCGGACATGCCTGGAATACTCATCACTTCGATGTCTGTTCGTTCAACTACTGAGCGTTTCTTAAGACATTTCTTACCACGTTATGGCACCAGCTGCATGTCAGGGAATTTCCTAACTAATATACTCGAGAAAAAAAAGAGCGCAACATTTCTTAAGGGTAGGTAACGAACCCACTAGCTTGTCACGTGAGTGTCTCGGCGACGACTTCACCTTAATAATAAAAAAATATATAATCTATACGCAAATATAATGATTTTTTTTATGTCAATCTATTTGTAGTATCAAATATCATTACAAAAATGTCATCATAGTTAGTAATATTTTTGAAATATTTTAAATTAGGCGTTGATTGGAATGTCGTAATTGTAAATTTAATTAAATGTTTTGTGTATTCAGTGAAGTATATTTTAATTGTTATAACGTGTTATTATGAAATTATCGTATTGGTTGGATAAATAAATAGATAAGTAATCCAAATATTGACGCATAGCAATGATAAAAGCTATTTGCTGTGAGATGATTTAACATCTAATCACGCAATATTTAGTATGAATTAGTTTTAGAAATATTTTTAATTTAACTCTATTATAGACATAGCAGGTACTAAAATGAAAATGTACCAGTTTAAAACACCTGATTTTTATGTTTAAAAAGTGCCTTATAAATGTATTCTTCACGGTAAGCCCATATAGGCTTTGTATATGAGTGTAATTTAACATTTAAAATATTAAACTAAAGAATTTTCTCAAGGCTGCATTTCGAATCATAAGTCCTTTAACTTAAATTCCAAGATAAGGCAAGTCATGGCTAAAACTATTGCGTGAGAAATTAACTTAGAAATGTGATTTAGTTTAAAAATGGAAAGGAAATGAGACAGGTACGATCAAAGGGTCGCCAACGAGGCTGCACCGCTTCAACGATTTTCGTTTCCGGTCTTAAAACGGACCTCCCATCAAACCTTATAAAAGCTACGATACGTTGGACTTTTGTATGATAGGATAAAATTATTTGAATAATAACTTTTGGCACTGCGAGTGTCTGGAATTTCATTCAAGCTTAAAAGCTGTGTCAATTCGATGCATGTGCGTATTAGGCCAGGAAAATCAGTACTGTTGTCACTAGGCTAGCCTCTTGAGCGAATACTTATTAACTTACTTATTAATTGTATATGTTTTAATGTTGCCCTATTTATGAAAATTTAAAATAGTTTTCATATACAACAGACTTAATGCAGTCGACATCAAATAAATACAATAATTAATAATATATATATATATCTATTGCCGACTTTGATTATGATTTTATGTACTCGTATATTATCTCTATTAGCAGAAAAATCATTTATATATATCTATATATATATATATATATGTATGTCTTTGTTTTAGTCACAAATTACACGATTTATATACACAATTATAAAAAAAAATGTTACATATATTTTTCTATCTTCGATCACATGCAAGCACGTTTTTAAAGTCTCACATCAGCAGAAACAGCTCTATCACATATTTAATATTGCTCAACATTCACAAACCAGAAACATACGACAACCAAGTAATATTGATGATCGAAATTCAAAAAAAAAAAAAACACTTTAATCCAAAAAAAGGCGCTAAAAAATTTAAAAAGAATAACACCGACAGTCCATTACACGTCCAGCATGTCATCGAGAGTTCATTAAAATACGATGACTTAACACAAACATTCGAGTGTACTTCATTGATAGTCTACGTAGGTCATAAAAACATTATCACACAATACAAACTCGTATTACAACGCAATAAAGCATATTATTATTATATTGAAATGACGCATCTCATTCCGTGGAATCCATTGATAAGTTGGATGCTACCAGTGTTACTGAGTTCGGTCTCACGAAAGCCAATTACATCCAAACACAAATACCATGGAAACTGAGAGTTCCGATGGCATAATGTCAATTTATACCGAAATGTTTATTCATAAAAATTCAACGCTGTTGGAGATCTGTCGAGGGATGCTTAAGCGACAGTTTTTTTTATTTGCATTCTCAGTGAGATATTGCATTGGTTCTGTCTATCAAGTTTTAATATATTCATAGCTGCGATTATAGAACAAAAAATGTAATTGAAAAATTTACAAATAATAGAATTGGGACAGGCAAAATGGGCGTGTAAGTCACACGTTGTTTATACTTGTGCCAAGATCTGGAATGGACTCCGGTATTACTAATATATTAAATATTGAGACGGTATTGACAATTTAATAATCTCTTTCGTATACATTGAATTTCAGCTGATACTAAATAAGAAAGTTAGTTAAAGTTTTATTTCAATAAATTGGAAAAACAGTGCATGTATATTAACTATTTTTACTAGGTGTCTGTATGCTCTGTTAAGTAGACAATCACGTATTATTATAATTTAATATTGATATTAATGTTTTTAAATATATTCTTGATGTCCTTAAGAGCTATTGAATGTTAGATACATCTGTGTTCCCTATGTTTTAAACCCGTAACACCTTGTATTTGTTGTATTTAACCGTTAGCGTATCGAAATGTAAACAATGTAAACCAAGTCATCCGTTAAATCTAGAAAATTAAAAACCTAACTGAAAAAGTCGAGCTAAACCGTGGGAAAAATCTAAGCTCTAATTTTCATACAAAAAAAACAGTTAAAAAGTACAGTTGTAGATTATTGTGCCGAGAAAATTGACAATTTGAATCGAAAACACTCTGTACAATTATGTTTGGAATAAATTAATTAATGTGATTAAAGTCGATTTTCCATCGTAAATCGTCCATTCAGCGTTCAAATTGCGATTCACCTCTTCGCGGTTGAACTTGAAATTGTCAAATGGTTGAACTTTGAAATCGCAGATATTTTCTATTTTACCATATCACTTATTCTTTATTAACTACATGGATTGTCATAGATATTAGTCTGTTTCAAATTTTAATAAATACAAGAACTACTTAGAACTTGTTAAAAAACCTAGTATATCTTAACTTGTCAAAAAAAGCTTCTGTTATATATATCGGACTCATAGATGAAGAGTCAAGTCATTACTTGTCAAGTCACTACTTATCCTGAAAAGAATAGAAATTGCCGTAAGTTTTGTAAAACACTAGTTGGGTACTAATTTAATGTTCAAACTAAATATATACTAACTTTTTTAAACTAGTGTTATAATACTAACAATTCACTATTGTAATTAAATATTTGAAGCAGATTTTTTAAAATATGGCACATATGGCCTCAAGGATGTTAAACGATAATAGAACTGATATATTATACTTTATATAACACATTACAAATCCCAAACCACAGCAATAATGTTCATCACATTTGTTGATCCCGGGAATCGAACCCTTGATTCTTTGTTCAGCAGTCAGACAAATATAATTGCGTTCTGATAATTCGTATACTAAGGTATTTATAATATTGTATTTCATTAGTATATAGTATTTATTGCCTGATAAATTTTAAAACTCGTAAGAAATACATTTAGACACAAAATTGTGGCTGTCCCAAGCCCCAATGTACAGGATATACATTAAAAAAATACACATCTCTTTTTCCTGAAATGAACCTGGTATCTCTGGGTTGTGGTCCACGATCGCGGAACCCATAAGCGTTACTTCCTATTTCGTAATTGTGTCGTTTCCAATTCGTAAGTTCACACCTACGTAAAGGTTTCAGCACGTTCTATTTAGTACATCAGAAAGAGATAGTTATATGTTTCTCAGTTGTTGTTATGGGCTGAACGAGTTCCCCTCCAATGCGCTTGCGACTATTTTCGTTTAACAATAGGGCGACTAAACGTTTATCTGATTTAAGATAATAATAAATGGGATTTATAACAAACATAAAAATAATACATACATAACCATTGTTCCACGATAATCTCTTAAATAATAATTAAATTGGATGCATATTATGTGTTAAAAATATTAAAGTTATTGTAACTAACCAGTAAGCAAAACTTATGTGTACTGAAAAACAATGTTTAAAGAGGTGATATATGTTGTTTTTAATCTAGTCTGTCGACAAACTCAACGCGTCATCCACTCGTTTTATTTATTCCCGCCGAAAAATCCGAAAAATGTTAGATATTAATAATATTTTATTAATGAGATTATGTATTCTCACTTAGTTGTTATCTGGTAGTGAAGTGTTAGTGTAAATATATATAAGGTAAGTCTAAAGAAACTATTAATACCCAGACACCATCCGAGTCTTTACTTATGTTATCTTATTCAAAAAACTGTTATTTACGTAATTAAATAAATCTGTAGATTATTTTACTTAGTTTTAATATTTTTTATTAAATCTGTCTTAAAATCAGTTTACTGTTTAAACCTTAATCGTTTAAATCGTGGATCAACTACTCGTAGAGGTAGGAGTATTTCATGCACTCACACACACAATCACACCGAACCTGAAGCGCTCACTCACACAACGGCAAACCTATTCTTACGAACACACCGGTACTCTCAGTTCTATACAACCTCCTCCACTGCACTCACGCGCAGAAAAAAAGATCTTTATTCTATTTAAAAAAAAAGACGTCGCCTCACAGATTCGTCAACAGTCGGACGTCAAATAATAATTAAACATGTCATTTAAATATAACAGGTGTTAAATGTGATTTTTATATATTGTGATAATGTATAAACTGGTGTTGTGGGTGATTTAAATCGATGATAAATATGGAACGACACCAAAATGGGATGGATGTGTGGGTAGGTAAGGGTACATTTTTTTTTTTTTTTACAAAATTCTAAAAAGGAACACATTTTTCTACAAATAATTCATCATCGATATGTCCATACATTAAAACATTTAGCTTTGATAATGTTAAATCAATTAAACGATTGTATTATTTAATATATCAGTTTTTCCAAATATAACAATAGACCAGTGTATTTATGAGAATTATGTCAATGATCTATCTCTATCTCTTAAACCATAAATCATATGTTGTAGAAAGTTACAGTTATTGAAATGTAATACATTTTCAGTACTAAATCAAACGCTTTTTAACATGGTAATATGAAATAACTCTTAAATATATTTTATTTAATAGTAACTTCTACGGCATCTACTACTATGAAAGAATATTAAGCAAACGAAGACAGAGTAAAATTTCGAAAATCTAAATAATTTAAGTTTAAGAAATTCTTAACAAACTTCAAATCCAGTATTAAGATAAACTCGGCCTGCACCTAACCTCTCTCTAATAACCATAATTTTTACTAAACAGGTCAAGGAAGAGTTAATCAATTAGGAGGATTATTTATCAACGGACGCCCTCTACCGAACCACATCCGTCTGAAGATTGTAGAGATGGCGGCCGCGGGTGTGAGACCGTGTGTCATCTCACGACAACTTCGCGTCTCACACGGCTGCGTCTCTAAAATACTTAATAGATACCAGGTAACGATCTACTCATTAAAATATATATTGTAAGAAGAAAGTTATTTCGTACACAGGTGTACTGTACACAAGTCTTTGTCACTATTCTATGTAGAAAATATATAAATAAAATAGCATACAGTAATTAGTAATCCAAGTGTATATTCAAATTTAGTAAAGATGAGAACATCTATACTAATAATAAGACAGTAAAATTTAAAATAAATTTGCTTAAAACATATAGTTATATGAGGAAAGTGTGTAAACGTTCAAAGACAATATTCACGTCTCATATTGTTTCCTACTTTTTATAGCGTATTTTTTATTCTAGCTATTCTATACAATTACTTTATGCAGAGGACATATGTCCAATATACCAATCTTATATCACTTTATTATCTATTATCACTAAATTATGTCTGGTACATATTTTTTTTTAATAAAAGAATTTTAAAATTGAATACATTTTCCTACGAATAACATAACATCGTAAATGTGACATAATAATTAAAACGTTTAGCTTTAATATGTTTAAATCAATTAAAATAGGTTTTTGAATATCAGATAGATCACTGCTCAAAAAGTAAACTAAAGTAGCCTCTGTTTATATATAAATTATAGTTACCTATGTCAAAACCTCAAGTTTTTTAAAGATTGTATATTGATTATATATTTGTAAATATTTAGTATTATTACAGGTACCTAAGTGATTTAATATAACGGGTCAATTGATGGAACTATTAACCACCATATGGTAATATTTTTGACGTACAGGCACTATACACGCAAATAGGACTAACCATACATCCCTGTACATGACACACCATTTTGGGTGATTCCTCAAATTTCTTCGTTCACGAGAAAGTATTATTGTGCACACAGTCATTGTACATTCAAAGTGTTACTTGCAAAACTAAAAGCCATATATTTCACATAGAAAGAATAAAAGAAAAATAACTTAAAGATATTCGGAGTTTAATTACAGTCTGTATTCGTAGATTTTGGGTCTTGTGACCACAACACTGATTTCAGAGAGACCACTGTGTATAGACAGAAATGTTAAGGGTCGCCGTTCGTAAAGTAAAAATAAACTCAAATAATAGAAAGATATTTCCAATATGATATATATATTATAGATCTATATATTTAAATATTTCTATATTTACCCCGTTGCGAACAATTGCTATTGAATGTTGGCGCAGTGAAGCCTGAAGGCTTCACCCCGACTATTCAATACAACAACTGTATTGTCTTGTTCAGGAAGCATTTATCTACGCTTAGTGTACTTTCGCGCTTTCTAAACCAAAATGATACCATATGTAATAAAGAAAATTAAGCACCTATTAAGAGTATTTTTCTGATGCTCCTTAATATAGATTACTTGGGAGCTATATGTGGAGGCATGACTACATTCACATAGAAAAATAGCTCCATGTTTATTTATTTTACGGAAACAAAACAGACACATCACAAAAATACAATAACAGAAAAAGATATATGCCAAAAATACAGAGGCATCCTTAAACATGTTTTACAGATAAAATATGTTATATACACAGTCACAAGTACAGAAACAACAAAACGCCACGGTAAGAAAAGCAAAAACAAAAAATAAAACATTTTATAAATTAAAAGTTACATACCTTATTACAAACACAAAAGGAGAAGTAAAATAAAAGATATATTGTTAATACTATATAATATAACACAAAAATTGCATAACAGTGATTTCAATTTCGATTCTACATTACACCTGAATGCAAAAGAGGGGCACGAAAAAGTTTCTTATCGTTAAAAGTTTTAAACATTCTTTGTAATGGCACACGAAAACCGATGTTTGTCCTTGTAGACGATATTAGAAAAGTATTGGACAAGCGGAGAGACCTGGTCGGAACGTTAAAATCAATTAGACAGAGGAGCTCGGATGAAGTCAGGTCACCCGTACAAATTTTTGTTGTTGGTTGCCTAGCATAAACTGAGCCGAGATAATATTTTTATTTCTGGTGAATACCATGTGCTTGCACTTACTATACGCAAGGTATAGTTTGTTAATTAATTAAAAGTTAAAAAAATCAACCCAATCGTGGACCCTTTTTAATTATATTATAGTCTAGCGTCAATGAAACGAATTCTTGTTTCACTACGTGCCATAGATTCCAAACCACTAAAGAGTCATGTCATTAGTCAATTGTCAAGTCAACTATAATAAATAACCGTTTTTAATCTGTTTTTGTATATTCAAGTTATTGTTCCTACTCTGTGTATCAATAGTCTATTAACTAGTAGTCTGTGACGAAATTAACAAATAACTTTTACATTAATAAATTTACCTTTAAAAAGTAGTACAAAAGAACTTTAAAAAAAACATAATTTTTGGTGTACTTTTTAATGATTTTATTGAAAACTTCATTTTTTCCATTTGCATATCGACACTGTATCGATCGTTGTTTCACCACACATTTTGTGGGCACAAAATGTGTTTGTATTATTTGTTACCAATATGTTAATAGGTATGTTTTTTCATGTATGACCAATTTTAGGCAAGGACGTTGGAAAATAAAGTCATACTGTTCTCTTGTGCCATTTGTCAAATAGTTTCATTGGACGAATAAATCTACTTATTACCTTAAATTACGTTACGATTTCACGTGTTAATGTTGGGTTTATTTCATTTTACTTTACTTTAAGGAGAACTTACAAGATTCAGCTACATAATAAGGTTATATGAAGATAATAATGTAATTCAAAATTACAGCTTCCCCCTCAACGTTACACAGAGCACATTTAAATTAGAGAAAAGTTCGCATCGCACATTGTCGCGTACAAGTTAGGTTTAATAAGTTTAAGCCTTTTAACAATTACATGCTTATAAATATGCTGAGAGCATGAAAGTTAGTTGCATTAATCTAGGTTCAATACACTTTGGGATTAAGCCCTGATGTATTAGAAGGCCTACTACAAATACTATTATATATTACATATGTAATGTACATATGATTCTATAAACAAAGCTGCTAACTAACTCTATTTGCTTAGGAGACCGGGTCAATAAGACCGGGGGTCATCGGTGGGTCCAAGCCGAGAGTCGCCACACCCGAAGTGGAAGCAAGAATTGAAGAGTTGAAGCGACAGAATCCTGGTATATTTTCATGGGAAATTCGAGAAAAACTATTAAAAGTAAGAAGCTAAGCTTTACCGATATAATAACGGTGGGGTAGAACGCGTAATAGTAATATTATATACGTTACACGATTTTTTTGAACGATTGAAATAGTTAAATTATTCTTAACATAAAAAATCAAGTCGTTGAGCATCTCTAACAGGTAGAGAGGTAAGAGTAATCACTCATTTTCTATTTCTGTATAAAAAAAGAATAACTTACAAATGTTACCATTTCCATGTATCCGCTGTGTTTGTGAAAAATGTTAATAAAACCTTACTGCCATAGTAACATGTTTTGTTTTATTATACAGTGAATAAGATTTTTTAAAATATATGAATATATGATGATCTTTATATTGCAGGAAGGCATATCTGACCCGCCGAGCATATCCTCTATATCAAGACTACTCCGAGGAGGTGCAAGAGATCAGGATGGGAAAAAAGACTACAGCATCGATGGCATCCTTGGAGGTAAGTCATTTATTATTTTTAAATTGGCTATTTTAAGCGTTAGCAGTTTTCATGTATGATTTGTTTTCATGTATAACATGTATTTCTAGTTATTTTTGCGTTTCGTGTGTCAGACCGATTCAACATCTTCTCTTCTATTAAAATTTGTATATCCAAGAGTTGTCTAAGTAATATTATATCCAGTAACGCATGATAGTTTAAACAATCTATATGTCAGTTAAAAATCTGTAAATATCTATCTATTTTTTCGGCTTATAAAAACTATATTAAGTGAGAATTAAACCATACTATATTTTTAATCTAACAACTCGGTCGTCGCTATATACGGACTGGAACCGTCATAGTTAACTGGGATGTGTAAATAAAATCGCAATAAATCAACCCTATTGCGTAACTTCCTTCTAAACATCAATTCGCTAATGCCAAAGGCTCTCACGACAAAAAAAAAAACAATTTCCGCACACAAGGTGTCATTGTCGCCAAGAAATGTTGGTCGGCCTGTTTGGTACAGTCGCCGACAAAGTGTACCGCGAAACCCTGCAGTGAGCCTCACAAGTGCTGAAACGACAACAATCCACATGTTTTGGTGATTGTACTATTGTTGTATAATACACTACACTTAATTGTGCTTTTGCATTTACCGATACCTGACGGTCACATGGACATCGTTTTGAAAGAGGAAACCATTTGTTATAGACAAGTTTTAAACAACGGCGTGACAATTATAAATGAAATATAATTTTATAATATTGCATTACCTACTTGAGTTTGGTCTCAAACGCAAGGTGCACCAGTGATTGCTTTCGAGATCAACACCATCAACAATCAAAGCTAATATTGTAATAAAATACCTACCGGTTTGCCTCTTATATATTTGTCTCTTATATAAGAAATGCATTGGGTCTTGGCACGCTCGTCTTAAGCACATTAGCCCACCTGCAAGCAATAGTAGTGCTTCATCACCCATTAAATAGGTTTCGTAAGCCAAAGGGTTTTAAAAATATTGTTTTAGACATATTTAGTCTCACCGAAATCATTTATGATTATTACAAGATTTCACTACCATCAGGGCGGCATTTGGTTGCATTGCATCCTCTGTCTATTGATCTGTCTAATGATGTCTATTTCAACAAAAAAAAAACAATCCATCTACGTAGCACTATCCAATAAATATATTCAAAATAAGGGACTTTTAATAACAAAACTATTTAAAAAAATCAACGCATATTAACTTGAAATCACATTTGCTTACATAATTTGTGTAGGCGTTGTTGGCGTTGTCTATATTTAACTTTGACCGTACTTACACATATAGTTTAACTACGCGTTTATTTTAATAGCGGTGAAACGTTGCATATTATTATATCATATTAGGATTATAGCTACGAATGGAGTGATTATTCTATTTCTGTTTAAGAGTTTCAAGAGAGCACTCTCGCGATCAAGAGTTCTAGTCATGACATTTCGTTTAATCATTCACATACACATTCATTGAATTGATTTTTCGATTTGAAAGAAAGGATTTTTTGGAAATATTCCATTTTGCACAGTAACAATAAATTAAGTAAACAATTTGTATGGAAATTCGATGTATTTAAACATCAAAACCTAACTTAACCTGACTTGACTAATCTAACGTAATATACTCATAAATGTAGCATATATTTTTGCAAAATGTACATTAAATATACATTAGATATGCGCGGTTTTCACCACATTAATAAACTTTTCTGTAACATTATAAAGTAGGAATCTATTAATTTCGAAACTTATACGTGGTTAGGATATTCAAAAAATCCTCATTAATACATTATATCAAATAGTTGTGGAGGAAGGAAGTTGTTTATCTAATCTTACCGAAAAAGTAGCATCTTCGATCAGTAGAAACCACTGGCCGACCTAGCGACCAAGCGATCAGAAACACTTCTGTATAGAGATTCAGGATACGTAACCAATCAGTTGTAATCACAAAAGTGGAAATAAAAAGAAATATCTAGTTTTCGTGTTAGAATATAAAGCTTCTATCGAACGCCTTCAACAATGAGAAAATAAATTTATACACATGTGAACAGTCTTTTCTTTGTAACACTTTCAAGAATGGATGAGTGATAAAATCTCACATTTGTTTAATAACAGCGCTCATTTGAATCAACTAATGCGGCCTACATCTAAATTATGATGACCGTAAGTGATTTAGATTTTAAAAAAGAAGCACTTTTATTAACGAGTTTAAAGTCGAACAAAGATTTGAAATGTGTATAAAGTTAAAAATATATTAATGGCATTTGGAACAAATGCTCTACGTTTACTTACATAAAATCTTATACTACTTCATTAAAACACTTATTTTTAAACGTTACGTTCTCCTAAAAGCCATGAAAGTTCGTTTGACAAAAACTGTGTGTGATTAATAATAACGAAATCAATTACGCGGGTGTTAAAATCCAGGAACACGACAAAGGATACGAAAACACGCTTACATGCGTGCTAATCCGGCCATCTGTTAAAATCGAACAGGCGAAACAAAGCACGACCGCCGATTTTAATGAGCCTGGATTATGAAGGTGTTAAACCCAAGTCGCAACGCTTTCAACTTCCAAATTATGACTTTTGAAGCCTTCAAGGCGTCACATTTCGGCAATCCGCAAAGCTAATCTCGCCTTTTTGTACGTTGAAGTCATAAGATCGCGTTTCTTGACCGTAAACCACCTATAAACTGTGTTTTATATCGCATATGTGGGTGTCTTATTATTGTTATTATATAAAGACATATTGCTTTTTAATAAATTTCAATTAGTAGAAATACATTTCAGAGATAAGAGATTATGAAACATTATTATTAAGGGTAATCCGATATTGGAAGAGAAAGCATTGAGTTATACTGAAAAGATTTTCGCGTAGATTCCCAAAATAGTAATTCAGGCTTTATTATTCCAATTCCAGTTTCCATTGCCTAAACTTTATCCTATTACGAATGTGTTTCATTAAAATATAGTAATTTCATCACATAAGCCGATAAACTCAACTAAAAAGCACAAAACGCATTGTCATAAATCCAGATCGCGACACCAAAATATTGAATGGTGCCAAAATGTCACCCGAAATGCAAAGGGGCCGACAAAGGGACCGCATTTCTGGGTGTTCCCGAGCCCCAATTTTTTCAATTCAATTTTGACTTTCAAAAGGCTATTAATAAGCCGCATTTTTAAGGCCTAAGCCGCATTGTAGTTTTTTAATCTTTCCGCACGCTACCGATATTTGTAGCGAATGCGGTAAAAAAGTTAATAAATAACATTTGAAAAAACAGATGAAGACAGATCACTGCAAGACATAATAAATTATAATTTTACATTAAGACGACATTTTATTGATCTGTGTAGAGTAGATTTATCTTTGTGTATACTAATTGAGTTAGATTAATCATAATGACGATTCTTTAATATTTTATAACATTCTTTGCATTCCTTCAAATGTATTAACATTTTTTCTTTCTTTTTAAAGTTTCGTTATAATGGAAAGTAATAATTTAAGCTCCTAACTCCTTTTGTTATTATTATAATTATTTTTTTATACATGTATGTTTTTTGTTTAATATTTTTTCTGCTATCATGTATATTTTATACTTCTTAAATTTCAGGTCGAGGATCTGACTCTTCGGATATCGAATCGGAGCCAGGGCTGACCCTGAAACGTAAACAGCGACGGTCAAGGACAACCTTCACGGGTGAACAGCTGGATGCCCTGGAAAGAGCATTTCATAGGACCCAGTATCCTGATGTGTATACTAGGGAGGAACTTGCATTGCAGACGGGTCTTACCGAAGCTAGAATACAGGTATATATTAACCTTTATATTTCAAGGTATAAACAAACAAACAGATTTTAATAAGAAAAACATATAATAATAGTATGTTAACGAATGCATTAGAATAATTATTTCGCTGATTTAAATCCAGAACCTCAAGGGTAAACTTAGAATATAATCATTTGTTTTATTTAGTTGATTAAATATAATTATCCGCCAATTAATTTAATTAAATTAGACTGTTTATTACATAAAACGTAAACATTAGATTTAACTGGCTAAAGATATTAAAACTAACATTCAAGTAGCTAGATTTCTAAGACTGTCGCTTTTTAGTGAATTTGACAAGACTTAAGGCATATTAACTGAGAAATATATAGAAAAAAATATTTTTTAAGTTACTTAATATTTAGTTGTTATATTTAGTTAGGTTAATATTAAGAATATTTTGTGTTTATTTAATAATTAATTTTGTTAGAAAAAATAATGTAAGAGTGTGTCAAAACATATTCTTACGTCCGAATACATGTCAAGACATGTCTAATACTAATATACAAGTATATCAGCATACCAGTTACATAATAAATTTTCTCTACTTTTTTCACTTTTCTCTATACAACCAATAGCTTCATTTTTTTTGTATGTATTTTTACATTTCGTACTTCCCACACATTCTCTCCACCATTTGGGTCACTTTATACATATATAATAATTATGACATCTTTAAAACCTTTTTAAACTTATGTATCACACATTTTTATCGTTGCTATAGTTAATGATTTGTATCCAATTATATTATTACAGGTGTGGTTCTCAAATCGGCGAGCAAGACTTCGTAAACACACAGGATCTAACACACCAACGTTATCATCGTACTCTTCATTACCGATGCCTCAACTACCTTGCCCCTATCCAGCTGGGGAAATTCCATCATTATCACAACATCATCCCCAACATCCAGACGCGTGGCATCATCAGAAATATACCAACTACAACCAACTCATGGCGCAATCGCAACATCTCAACCAAGCTTTCCAATCCGCCAATTTCCCAAGTACTTCCGGTGCTACGTTCACACATTTAGTGGGAGGAAGTGCACCAACACACAGCCAACTCATTGATGCCAGTGCGAGAAATGACTACGGAAGATACCCTGGTGATCTGTATAACAAACCAATCAGTTATCTACCTAAAGATATAGAAACAAGTGATAAGACCGCAGAAGAGGTGATTGAACCAAGAGAGGAGCCGTATTCCAAAGCTCCAACTGATGAGTATAAAGAACTAGCAAATGATTATCCTAAAATAGCAGCAGATTACTCGAAAATATCTGAACCATCTCCTTCTAATTGGAGTCCCTCTCATAATACCTTGAACATGGGTCTGACTGGAATTCCCAGTGATTACAAGTACATGAATGACCCTTATGCATTTTCTAATGTACCGGATCCATTAAGCCAACATGCATATCAGAATTCCTCAAACCCATCTAATAAGTACTGGATATGACAATGGTTTTCTTTATTTAAATATTTTAATAAACAATTCTTGACACTACTATTTTTGTAGCATTTAAAACTAAGTAGAATTAGACAATAATCATATTAAGCTATGTTATATTTTAGTATGTAAATGTATTTATATCTATATTAAGATTGAAGATGTTAAAATATTACCTCTGTTACATGCATTCCTTTTCAATAGGTACCTATTTTAATACCAAAACTTAGAGTAATTAAAAGTCATTAGTGAAATAAAGTTATATTAATTTAATTTTGGTCTTTATATATAAGTACAGTATAAATGACATGTCAAATATTACAAATATTTGATTAGGTTAAGTCATTTATTTAGTAACAAACACCAAATATACATACATATTTAATCACATATTATTTACATATTTCATTGATTACTATAATTTTCTTACTGCGCAACAACATCTACAATAGTTGCTCCTGGTTCGGCTTCTACAGTAAAGCTCTCTATAACATAATCAGCTGGGGTCGAAAGCTCAGATGCAATTACCTCAGCTAGAGGAGACTCTGTATTTTGTTTTTCTGTAACTAAATCACTTGGAACGTCAGTTGCTGCTTGAGATTCAGTCACAGCATCGACTGCCACAGTTTGGAGTTCAACGTTGTTTTCAGTCACTGCCTCCACCGTTACTGGCACATTTTCTTCGGGAACTATAGTTGCGTATGTTTCAGTTTTAGTCTCCAATTCTGAGATTCCATTTACCTGCACTGAAGGATCATTCGAATTAACAACCTGATCTGGTGTAACATTTATAGTATCCATTGACGCTACTGGGGCGTCATTTGTAATTGGCAAGTCCTGTGTTACACTTAAAGTGTCTTTGGTCTCAACATTTTGAACTTCTGCCGTTGGAATATCCGTAGCATTAGAGCTTTCTTGGGACTGTACTTGATTTATAGATAATGTATTTTCAGATGTATTTGAAGCTGGATTATTTTCAGTAATAGGTAAACTATTCAATTCAGGGACATTTTCTATGTTATTTATTGCAATATTAATAGTTTCAGGATTTGATTCAGCTAATTGTTGTTCTTTATTATTCGTAATTGGTGATGGATTGACTGGTGCGTTGATATTTGCATCTTGACCTGGTGTAATATTGGTTATTTCATCGTTTAATAAACGCGGGCTTGCATATACTTCGCTTGGAACTAAACTACTAGTAGAGATTGTGGACTGTTGAGAATCATTAATAACTTTATCCGAAGATGGTACAGCTGAGTTGATATTTGATACCGTTTGATCATTGCTTCCAGTTATTTCCAATGGTGCACCCAAATTTAATGTATTATTTTCAGCTTCATTTACAACAGCAGCTTCATTTCCAGTTACATTTGGTACTTCAATGTTAACTACTTCAGGTAGTCCTACTAAATCTTTATTTATTTCAACTCCATTTGTTGTTCCACTTGTGACTGAGTTAACGTAGCTAGGTACTTCAGAATTTCCTTGAGATCCCAATTCCTCAGGCAATCCTCCTACGTTAGATTCAAAAGCTGCTTCAATATTAACTTGTGCAGCTGGGTTACTAGCACCAATAGAGGATGGGTTGACGGAAGTCGATGGGATTTCTAAATATCCTTGAGGCCTTGAACTATCAGACAGTGTTCCAACGTTAGATTCAGATGGTGCGCCATTATTTACTTGTGGTGCTAGGTTGTCAACTCCAATAGGAGCTTGATTGACAGAACTAGGTGAGCTTTCTGAGTTTCCTTGAGATACTGACCCCTCAAGCGGTCCCTTAGACTCAGAAGCTACGCCATTATTAACTTGTGGGGCTGGGTTGTCTAGTACGCTTGTGGCTATGTTGAGGGAGTTTGATGGAACTTCTGAATTTCCTTGAGATGTAGATCCCTCAGACAGTCCTCCTACATTAGCTGCAGAAGTTGTGCTACCATTTACTACTGTGGCTGTATTGCTTGTTCCATCAGATGCTGGGTTGAGTGAACTAGTCGGAGATTCAGCATTACCTTGAGATGCAGATCCCTCAGACAGTCCTCCTACATTAGCTGCAGAATTTGTGCTATCATTTACTACTGTGGCTGTATTGCTTGTTCCATCAGATGCTGGGTTGAGTGAACTAGTCGGAGATTCAGAATTTCCTTGAGATACAGATCCCTCAGACAGTCCTCCTACATTAGCTGCAGGATTTGTGCTATCATTTACTATTGTGGCAGTATCGCTTGTTCCATCGGATGCTGGATTGATGGAAATAATTGGAGATTCTGAATTTCCTTGAGATACAGAACTTTCTGGCAGTCCTCCTACTGATTCAGAAGCTAAACCGTTGCCTATCTGTGGGGTGGGTTGGCTCGCTTCAACGGTAACTGGGTTCACAGGGCTTGATGGTCCTTCAACGTTCGATTGAGACGCTGCACTGTTTACAACTGAGGTTGTATCACTTATTTTATCTGTTTCTGGGATAACAGAGCTCGATGGAGTTCCTGAATTTCCTTGAGATACAGAATTTTCTGACAGTCCTCCTACGCTAGTTACAGAAGCTACACCGTTGCCTATCTGTGGGGTGGGTTGGCTCCCTTCAACGGAAGCTGGATTCACAGGGCTCGATGAAACCCCAACGTTTGGTTGAGACGCTGCACTGTTCGCTACTGAGGCTGTATCGCTAATTTTATCCGTTTCTGGTTTAACAGAGCTCGATGGAGTTCCTGAATTTCCTTGAGATCCTTCAGACTGTTCTCCTACATTAGATGCAGAAGTTATGCCATCATTTTCTACAGTTGCTGTATTGCTAATACCACCGGTGGGTAAGTTTTCAGAGTTGGGTGGAGTTTCTGAATTTCCTTGTGGTATTGATCCTTCAGGCTGCCCACCTACATTCAATGCAGCCTCTGCATCACCATTTCCGGCCAGTGCTTGACCATTCGAAGAATTAGGTGATCCATTATTTTCATTTCCGTTAAGGTTGATATTGTCTCCAGATGAATTAATAAAATCGTTTGTGGCAAAGTCATTAGATACTTCATTACCAGTAGACTGAGTGGCATCATTATTAGAGCTTGGAACTCCATTTTCATTAGGTTGACTATTTTGTGGCTTGTTGCCAGACATCCAGTTAGGAAGGAGGTTGGACAAGAAGTGGGATAAACCCTGCAAAAACGTTTTCTTTTCCTCAAGATTCTGTTGAACAGGAAGAGCCCACGGTAGTTGAACGTTTTTCAGTAAATCTGTTTTGTTCTTTATTTCTTCTATATCTTTGTCTAAATCATCGCGTATTTTTTGTAATGTTACTGCGTTGACATGACTCAAGACTAGCTTACGGATTGCCTCCCTTTCAGCAACATCATTCTGGAGTTTAGTTTGGATCAAGTACAATATCGCACGGCGGCGGTCACTCTTGGTACTGTTAGCTTGGAGTCCTAACTCTTCTTGAATATATCTATTCAATGCTGCTTGCTTTTCTAATCTAGTGCTAGCAAAGTTTAAACCATATTTAGTGTAAATATGCTTTCTCCAAATGTCTTCAAGTTCAACTGAGTTTTCTTCTTCAGTGCCAAGGAAACTATCTTCTTCTAATTCTGACTTAATTGTTTCCTTTTTCAATTCATTAATTTGTTTTTCTTGTCTTTTCTCCTCTTCCTTTAATCGTTTCTCTTCAAGCTTTCGTTCATGTTCTTCTTGTTTACGACGTTCCTTTTCAAGTTTCTCTTGAAGTTTCTTCTCTTCCTTTTGGCGTTTTTCTTCAAGTTTCTTTTGACGTTCCTCTTCTTTATGTCTCTCCTTTTCCTCGCGTTCCAACAACTTCTTTCGTTGCTTTTCTTCTTTCTCACGTAACTTCTCTTCTCTCTCTCTGAGTTTTCTCTCGATGGAATCATCATCATCGCTGCCGTGCTCAAAGGAAGAATCAGATTCGTCAGAGTCTGACCTTTTATTTCTTAATAATACGCCATTGGAATCATCCGTTTCTGAAGGT
Organism: Leptophobia aripa; assembly: GCA_951799465.1. Lineage (NCBI taxonomy): Eukaryota > Metazoa > Arthropoda > Insecta > Lepidoptera > Pieridae > Leptophobia > Leptophobia aripa. The sequence continues at coordinate 3,083,984 of OX637281.1, forward strand.
ATGTACTTTGCACTGATTAGGCAAATACCAACCTGAAAAATAATATTTAAATTTAAAAAAATGAGTACTTAGATGCGTTAGACCTAAGTACAGAAATAGTTATTAGTTAGTATTATTGTATAACTCTTACTCTACGTGTACCACGAATGTTTTCATATGAATGAATGTTAACCTTTTTTTTCATCAATTTTCAATCAAAAACAATCATTGCACTGAATCAGTCCTTGCGTCTACTTTTGTAACTAGGTACATAAGTCATAGACACCTCGACATGTCTTTAAAAGAGAACGACGTACACAAGTTACATTTTTAATGAATTAAGTATAAATATTAAAGAAAATCTTATAATATAGAACATATGGACCGTACAAATTAAAAAATCATTTCGTATCTAAGACCAGCCGAGCACATAACAAATACAAAAAGTCTGCTTCATTCGATAACAAATTTTTAAACCACTCTTTACATTGCTTATCACGGTATTTAGAAGCCACTAAAACACAAAAACTCTCGGCTTCTTTTCCATATTTTTAAAACAATTTACGAAATTGCAAACTATTTCGTTTTATATTCGTAACGCCGAGTTGTTTTTCTCACTTTCAACAAAAATACGCTATTTAAATAAAACTTCTGGACCCATTCACTCTCGTACATCTTCGAGCCTGATATATTCACATATACATAGACGCCACAACATACGAACAAATATTTTTTAAACGTAAAATACTCACAATAAATAATAGTATCGTAATCTTCATTGTTACATTAAAATCGTTCGCACTTAACTAAAACTTGTGTTTCATATAACTCGTTCGTTCTGTTTGTGCCGAAAACCGTCTCACAATCCTTTTATACACGGTTCTAATTAGCCAAGATAACGAAGATAATGACTGCCGAAGAGATAACTACAGAACAAGACAAACAAAATGTTTTCGCAGACTGACTCATGACAATAATAATGCCATAACCGACGGATGTTTGCATTTATTGGTAAATATCAGAACGGAAATGTGGATATTGTTATATTGGAATATAAAACCAGAGACAACACGGACCGGTCAGCTGACAAACCACGCCTTAAACATTTCTTCTTAGATTCACTTTTATAACGCAAACAGATCGGTGTGAAGAAAATCTATTTTTTGTGTTACATTTAAAATAGGAGAAGATTGTTGAAGATGTTCCCAGTTAACGTTTTTGTAAAGAAAGAAAACTTTCAACTTAAAACTTTAAGAAATCTCTGCTTCTGCTCTGCTATATTCATAATCATTTCATATAGTGTGTAATCTCGGTCATCCTTTACAAAATTGGATGAATTTTTCTTTGAAAACTATGTAAATTTTTACATAATTTCCTTATTTCAATTTCTATATTATGTATACAATAGAATCATTTTGACATTTGTAATACAAATATTACAATACTAGATTAGATAAAAACGTATATTTACCCGTTCTCTAGTATCTAAATAATACATAAATAGCCATATTAGACAAACACATTTATAAGTGCTTGGTTTGACCTCATTTCAGTTATTTTTTTATAGAAAAAGGAAATTACTTTATCCCAGACATGGCGAAATTAAAGTGCCAGTTGAGCCTGCATCTATTTGTCACAGAAGAAGAAACATTGGAAGAAAACATCACGAGCCAACTCTAGACGTATTAAATATTCAAAATACTTAGTTGTAAGTTTCAAAAACTACAATATAGAAACAGCTATAACGTAGCCAGTTCAAATAAAAGATTGTCATTTAAATTATTCAAAATAGTTTTCAGTGTTGAAAGTGCACTTTCGAAGCTATAGTGCTACTAAAAAAGTAATATGAATGTAATAAAATAATTACTTTTATAAAAATTATTGCATACACGTTAAAAACCTCTTATATTTTTTAAACTATGGGAAGTAAAATTTGGCAAATAATAGTTACTTGAACACGGTAAAACATAGTCAAAATATTTGGTTTGTGTTATCTAAGAGATTAAGACTGTGTACATTCCTCGTCTATTGTGTTTTAAGTACGCAGGAAATTGGGCATTTAACAACAAATATGTGTTCTATCTATTTTTTATGGGCAAAACAATATACATCCAAATAAAATTCACTTTTGAATAGCTCAAAACAGTACAAACATACTGATTAGAAACAGTGCTATGATTCAAGCTTGCAAATTAGCACAGTGAGTTATCTTTCTAGTTCTAGTAGTTTTTCTTTGTAGAAAAGTTCTAGAGAAGTCTTAGCAGGTAAAGAACTTACTTCTCGTCTTTAAACAAATAATAAATGGATCACAGAAACGAATTAGAAGCCAAAACCCATTTAGGGTAGCGCCACTGTATAATGTACAGAAAAATTTTATTAGTACAATTGTAAGAAAAAGCTTATCAATGCAATTTATAAGCACCTATAAATGTTACGTAAATTCATGTCAACTCATTCATAATGTATCAAATTAAACTAGCAATAACAACGCTTGCTTTATGTGCCAAGCAAACTCACCACTGAATACCGATATTCATCTTTAAAATCCCAAAGAGTACCCCAAAAATTCCTTGAGAACGAGATTTTTACTTTACGTTAACGCTGCGTTAAAATACCAACGAGACTAAAGCGAGAAAAGCTAGTCTAGTTTAAATGCCTTATTAAAATTTAATCTATAATTAACTTATCTACTAAATCTATCAGCCATAAACAGGATTAAAGGTAATAAAAATGTCAATTCTAGAACAATTAGAACAATTTATGTTAAAAATTATAATGACGTTATCTGTAATTGTTTGCAGTTAACAAACAAACAATATTACCCAAGAAGTTAACTGACGCGTATCACCAAGTCACGATATTTACAGATAACTTATGTCTTCTTATATCTCAAATATAATAAGATTTTTTATTATAGATATGACGTCATTGAACAGACAATGCATTTAGCTCTTAATTTTTAGATACATGATTTACGTAGGTGTCTATGAGAGTCCATAATAATAACGCAAAGTCGTGACGTCATTTTCGTTCATCGGGCAAGTCTTCATTGCATAGACAAATCCATTTGCCCGGTTCCCAGACCCCATTTAAGAACGATCTCTACCTTGAAAATCGCATGTTAATAAGTATATACTGATATTCTCAATGATTTTGGAGATAACATAATAATCTTTGAGTGTTATATCCTGTTGTCTTTCAACATATAGCGATTTCCCATATCATTAAAATACATTTTCGATAAAACAATATAATTCTCTCTATAAATTGAACTAAATGTTGTAACCGATGGCCATTATGACATGAGCCTGCTATAAGAATGCGATAGAAAAGTTCGTATATAATGGAAATATACAAAAGTACATAGTAAATACGATTAAATTCTCTGTTGTTCTGGGGAAATCCTAAGAAAATTTGTTTGTATACTGCGCAAACAATGCGGCGAAGTAAACATGATTACATTAGGATAATTGTACAATATAATAAAACCATATATGTCGAAGTAATATGCTAGGTATACATAACCCCCTATATACAATCAAAAATATCTTTATTCATATAACAACTCACTGTAACTACACTTATGAATCGTCAATAAAATAAGTCATAAAAAAAACAATACAACCTTAAGACCATAATTTTCATAGAATTTATTGTTATAACTAGTTTATTATTTATTTCTAGGTCTAAGATCTAATTCACTACTTAATTATGAAGTTTCGAACCTTGTGTTTCATGAGATTAATGGTAAAAATAGACATCTTTTGAAACATGTTAAAAATAATTTAGGTATTGTGTTATGAGCCATAACATTAACATATACTTGCAATAACACTATAGCAAGTATTAATCTAAATAATGCACGAACATACGTCGCGTAGCCTTAATTAATACTTTGCTAACACGTATTATTAACATCACAGTTAACGCTTTAAATCACAATTAAAATTGTATTTTGCAAATTTAGATGTAAATAACAGCTTTAAATCTATATAAACCTTATTGTTAACTAGCTGATCCCGACAAACGTCGTTTTGCCGAAAAAAAAATTAACAAATGTCTCTAAAAATAGATGTTGGCCGATTCTCAGACCAAATCAATATGCTCAGAATATTTCAGGAGAATCAGTCAACCCGTTTCGGAGGAGTAACGGTGACAAGAGAATTTTATATATTAGATAATGTCAGGTTTCTGAAATATAAATTGAAAAACAATTTAGAAAACGTACAATTCAATGCTATACATAAATGATGGAGTTTATGATGCTTGCAATCGGTAGTATTTGAGTCATGCCAGGCTAGAATTGGTAATAGTTCAACAATCTTAGGTTAAGAATATCTCGAGATAAATTTATCAGTTTCCAATGGAAAACCCATTTCCATATCTGCTATCTGTTTTGGTTGTTTATTATAATCCGATATCAAACATTAACACATATAAAAGACTCTCGCGAGTGAAATTCATTCATATTGAATATCAACTTCATAAGATTAATCATGTGTTCCAAAATTATTGTTGCTCTTTGTCTATTGGTAAGTTTTATAATCTATTATAAAAGTCTTTTAACGGCTGGTGAAGGTTGTTTAGGGAGCTTCCCTCCCTAAACAACCTTCAACCTTCATTTCACTCCGAAACGGGATGCTCCAGTCGAAATCACAGCCGTCCCAATGGCACCACGGTCGAGGGAACTTCGTTAGCACGATTCACGAATAATGAAGTCATCGTATTGTTTGTTGACAGATACAGATCATAGATGTCAGGCCTTAAGCAAGATTGTATGTAAAATAACTCAAACCACATAAGTTTCCTTTCATCATCGGTCCCTTTTCTATGACTAATACTAATCTTTATTAAAGCTATATGAAAAGTAGTAACTCTCCAGTGTTATAATCTAATCTCTTAAGATTAGTCTTGTTTTAGGTTATATTCGTAACCAGTTTTATACTTCTTTTAAAACTAATACTGTTAACAATATGTTTTTAGGTTGCCGTTACAGCGGCAATTCCGGCGACCGGCTTCGGCGGTTTCCAAGGACCACCAGCTGGTGCCAATCCATGGATCCCACAATGGATCGCGCAAGCTCCATGGATGCCACAATGGTCACCGTGCGCTGCGATCGGCACCACCTGCCTTGACTGCAACACCAAACAAATCTGTACCAAAATCGGTGGTCTTCAAAGACCATGCGATGACCCCTCCCTACCCTACTGCAATCTTGGCCAATGCTCCGCCACGCCCTCAGCTGAGTGTGCCCCCGTAGAAGCTCCAATTGAAGCAGTACCAGCTTGAAGTTCTTGAATGTGAAACATTATATATTCTGTATTTTTTTTAATTTCGATTAATAAATATATCAACAAGCTTAATATTTTCAATTACAATTAAAATCTGCTATTACCTATTTATTTACAAACACACTTACGAAAATGTAATATATCCACTTTCAATAACTGTACTTGTTGACCAAGCAAGAAATTAGGTGACCTGTTAATTCTTAATATAGGATTTAAGTATTAGTACCAGACTAGAATGCTCTACCGCTATTTGAGGAGTCCACCAATTTTTTTTACGAACAAAGGCAACAACTACTAAACAGCCAACCATAGACATCTAACTGCCATAGACACAAATGGGGAACATAGATATAAATGAGTTGTACTTATTTCAAAAAGGTTCTAGATAACTCAGATTAAAAAACCAACCAACCATATATATTCAACGACAATGCACACAAACACAGAACATAAATATAAACTGGTTGCACTTATTTTAAAAATGAAGTACGTAGTAAATAACTCAAACCGCACATTTCATAACATTATACCCTTAATTTCTATAAGCTTTGTATGCAGATCTTTTTTCTGCACGAAACTTATATTTTTATACACATTTTTGACGGGTTTCTTCTGTAAATATATTTGGATTTGATCGTAAAGCTGTTGATGCTCTAACGAAGGAATGTAATTAAGACGATGTTAACACTCGTAAGTTAGGGTCTGATGAAAATTCCAATACGAGAACCCTCGTCAGGTACAAGTACCTTATAAGTGAAATAGTCGTATTTGCAGACAAGTGGAAAATTGGTGTGTAACATTGATAACGGTTCACAAGTACTATATTTTTTTATATTTTATTGAAGAAAATATCTATATATAAAAGAAGGTCTGTTAAAGAGAGAAAGAAAACACATTTATTAGCACAACACAAACACACACGGCAACAACACAATTTGTAAAAATAAATATCAAAAGTAATTACACTCTTTATAATTCATGCACAACTCCGATTTGCCTGTAAACCAAAGGAGTAGCTTAGAATGTACTTACAAGCTAAACAAGTGATCGGCATCATCTGCTTATATTGCCTTAGGGCGAAACAAAAAACACCGGGTCAACTAGTAATAAATATAATAATTAGATTTAATCAAATATAACAATAAATTTCAGTTTCATCAAAGTTATCACTTATATAAATCGCTAAATTAGGCAATATCTGTAAATGTTTGGAAAGCCGTTTCCCTATATTTAATTGAAAACCGATTGTTTAAAGTTTACGAAAGCGTAAATATTTCGATTCAATAAAATTTCGGAATTGACTTTAATGGTTCTCGCAGGCAGACATTTAACTATTGGTATTAACTTCAACTCTTAAATAGATTATTTAGCAGATTGTTTTTTATAAGATCAATTAACTTGCCTATGGACTATCAAGGCAGACATGAACCATGGTCACCATTCACTTAACTATATATTATAAGGTAAATACATTTATAACCCATTTACCATATGCTTAATTAAGTGGTTTTCATGAATAGGTAATGAGGATCTAATTACCCTCCGAAGGAAGAAGTTGTGGTTGCGGAATATTCGGGAATGGATCGGAATAGCGCTGTGGAGCTATTCCGCAGAACTAAGAATAAGGCTGCCAGAAAGCTGATTACCAATCTTCACTTGTTGAAGAGGCACTCTTAGAAGGAGAATTACCCTCCATGTAATGCTGATAAAAATCTATAACTTGTATGTTATTACATAACTTTATTCTACCATTTTATGACCTATTCATAAAACAGTCGTGATTAAGTGCTGAATATATGGATGAAAAAAACTTAACACTGACACAAATTAATAAACATTTAATTAATTGTAATTTATTTATTTACGACCGAAGCCAAAAAAACACATACAGTTTTTAACTTAAATCTAACAACGTCTCATATTCGTCCACTATCATTCCTAACCCTGTCATAAAAATGTCACATTGTGGTGCAATAGATAAACGTCATCGCTACTATAAAACGGTTTTATGTAGTTTCCTCATAGTAAATGAAAATTATTAACAGTTTTGCGTTACGTTGGAAAACGTACATGAATAAATATGGCGTACAATGATACAAACTTGTTGTTTCCTGATAGAGATTTCATCGTGAAGTTTATACAATGAGTCGTGCAAATACAAGATGGCCGCCAGTTGACTTTGCGCAGACATTTCAATGTTATTTAGAAGGTTGCTTACATTAAGTGAAATTATCACAATTTCTAATAGATATCAACTCGGTTGCTGAAACAAATCTTAATGTTCGCTTCTTCTTATGGTGTGGTCTTCTTTCGAACGATATACCAACATATCGTTACTTTTTTGGATTCGACCCGTTTCTGAAAAATTATTCTGTGCTTATACCAAGCAATTGCCTATGTCAGTTTGCCTTCTTTTTAAATATAACTTATGGTTGTGGACCTCTATATTCCGCAATTAGAATCGTTTGTCAATTTTGTGTATTATTTTTAAAAAATAATATATATATATATATTTGCGAACATTGGCAATGATAACAATACGAAACTACTACATATTATGTAAACATAGAATTGTATGTAGCCAATCTTGAACTATATCGCTTTAATTAGCGTATACAATAAAAAGAATAAGGAAGCACACTCGTCTTTGAGGCTCCAAAAAACACAAGGTAGATTGAATAGTGGCCCTCGAATACATGTCGATAAAATATAACAAAGGACCCAAAGTCGGATCCGGCAGATACCAACAGTACGAGCCTTATATTTTAATCATCGTACGTGCCTTTTACGCCTTACATAATAAGATATAACTGCTCCACAAATGATAATTCGTGATCGTGCCTAAGCAATTTACGTAATCCATACAATTTATTCATAATTCTCCGTTTATACAGCACCAGGCAGAATTGAATTTCCATTTTCCTTTTTCTCATTTCATATAAAAGATGTGTTAATAACAAACATTAATTAGTTAGTTTCAAGACTGGTAGCAATTACATGTAGAGAACTCAACGAGGATGGCTCTTCTTAAATTGTATTTTTACTGTTTAACAGCACTGGTAAGACGATTAAAAACCTTAACTGAAACTTTAAACCTACATTTATGAATAATATAGTGTAACTTAGTCCTAGATAGGATTGTCCGAAACCAATTTATTTCGGCTTAATAAAGTTCTTACCTGGTTGTTCCAAAAACATGAAGATTTTGTTATTACATAAAAAATCTCATACTTAAATATTACTATTTCAGCTAGCTGTAAATCTAATACTGGCGGACAACACGAACGAAACCGAACCACAGGATAGGGCCGGAATATTTCCTACCAATTTTAATCCACTTAATTTCTTCACTCAATTTCTTCCGTTCCTTAATAGACAAACAAGAGATGTTGATAATCAGGAAAACAACGATATTACTGAAAGCACAAGCGAAAGCTCCTCCGAAATCTCCAGCGAAGCTCCCACACAACGTTTGACACTTGGTAGTGCTTTAGTCGTCTGTAATTACACAGCAACCGTAAGTAATTTTAAAGAGAAATTACACTAAAATATTATTATTTATTTACACTTTATTGCACTTAAACATTAGTAGTAGAAGATGTTAATACATATAAGAGCAACGGGCGGTCTTATCGCTAATTTTTTGTGTTTTTTTCAGCCCGGCTTGTCCTGCGTCGGCTGTAATCAAGCATTGACCTGTCGACCAGGCAACGTTGGTGTTCAGAGACGATGCCTGCTCTACTGTAACAGTGGCAGGTGCTCCGTTGTCCCCGGATCACAGTGCTTGAACTCCACTGTTGCTGGCTAAATAAATGGAGTAGAAGTTTCTGTGGATGTTTGAAATTTATACATTATATATTCAAAATATATTTTCGGTCAATATATGTTGCATTTTTATTTCTACACATTTATCATGTAAAACAACGGTAGTCATCGTAAAATACTAACACAGTGGTATTTTATGTAAAATTTATAATTTATTTTAAAAATAGTTCAATTCAAAACAAGTAATTTGTCAATTGGCATTTCTTGAAACTGTTGGTGATTGACAACTGATTAAATGAATATCAGCTGTCAGTTTTTTTACATCAATACAGATTTTGATTTTGACCTTTGAGCGTCTCGTAAGACATTTCTTACCAGGCACCACCACGTTATGGAAACGGCTGCCCGCCACGGTATTTCCAAACCATTACGACTTAGGATTCTTCAAGAAAACAACGTATTACTTCCTAAAAGGCCGGCAACGCACTCACGAGCTCCCACCCACGTGTCAATGGGCGGTGACTACACCATTATCATGTAGCTCCTTCTTCTATAAGAAAATAATAATATAAAAGTAAACTAGAAGAAAAACTACTGAATTTCACTTTTAAATATACAAATTAGAAATATGTGAAATTATGATGAATTTTTAGTTAAATACATGTTTATTTATAACATACATCAAAACCTTGAAATACGTACAAGTGTGAAACCTATGTGCTTTATCAACGTTAGATCGTTATAGTAATCTATGTTTTAATAATTGAAATAGGGTTGGTTTTCTATATATATATGAAAACAATACTAAAAAATAAATTTAACTTACACTTACATGCATATTATGAAGTCAAATATTTTTATTCAGTACGGTACATAGGCCATTTTTGGATTGTCTTAAATCTAAATCTACGCCTGAAGCAGGCAAGTAACTCAGGTTGGTTGATTTTATTTTATTTTATTTTTAATCTATTTTATTTATTATATCTGTCCCCAAACATCTTATGTGCTAAATACATTTAAAACAATAAACTTATGAGATAATGAAACTGGGTTTACACATAAAACATAGGCAGTAAATAAAAACTGACAATGAAACTAAAAAATTGTGTCGTTTTCTTTTATTAGAATTCAGTATAGAAATTCTTACATAAGAATCCAACTTGAGGATTCTCTTTCTTCCGCGAGCCTTGTTTATTCAACCCTAATTGCAAATGAATAATCCGCTCAGTATAAAAAGGCATACTTAGCAAAACATATTAATGGCTAACTGTTCATTACTGCAATGGCAATCAGGTATATGTGTATTTTGCTGTTGTCTGCGATGGTATGTAATATTTTTAAAAGTAAAAAATGAATTAATTAATATTATTTATTCCAATTATACGAAATATTCAAAAAAAATATATGTATATTAGTATATACATATGTAAATTACCTTCAGGTTGCAGTCCAGTTAATTTTGGCGCAGGATAGTAACCCTCCCAATATAAGTAGCAGTCGTTGGTGGGGTACTATTTCTATAAACCATGACCAAAATAGTACCAGAGTACGTCGTCAGGCACAAAACCCTCCATTTAATAAGTGTGATTACAACAGTGAGGTGAGATTTTTTATTTTTATTCACTAAAACTATTCACTAACTAGACACTAAACTATTTTATTCTAATACACTTTTTCTAATTGAAAAACGCTGTAATTGAGGTTATTTTAAAGTGCATTTTTTAAAATATTTATATATAGCACGTTACATATACAGGCTCTATTACTATCAGTCAAAGTTAACCAAGTTAGTTAAATTCAAGAGAAGAATGCAAACATAACAGAGAACTGAGCGTCGAATGTCGATTTCAAAACATACTGTACATTTGTGTGTGTAATTTGTCAAAACACACAGCGTTTAACACTTTCTGGACTTTTATTCTGGTATAGGTTTTCTTTGGCCTGTTATGTTTTTGGACGCTCAAAATGAATGCACAAGTAACCAGATATGATCAATATACCGCGTATAAGAAAGCCACTTCTTATTCATACGTTTGTTTCACGTATACGTTCCCTGTTGAGAAACACTTTTACCCAAGATCTTTACATTAGCCAAGTAACACTAAATAAAGACTTAATATTTTATTAAAATCTATTGTCTATTAATATATATTATTTTCAGCCTGGCTTGTCCTGCGCGAATTCAACAATGCGACAATTGTGTACAAAGAAGAATGTAAAATTTATATTTAAATGCCCCAGAGACCAACCGTTTTGCGAGTCCGGAAAATGCGGTACCACCGCATCGGTACCTGAACTGGTACTCTTTCCGTGAAATATATAAGGTAAATATTAAATAAACTACTTTGAAAATCAAAACTTTGCTAATTAAAATTCAAACATTATTTATTTAATTAAGTTAACAACCATTAAAACGTTTACATGGGTTCACTGCCTTCAGCTGCGAAGAACCCACAAGAAATTCGTTATCATTTTCCGGTGGTGGTTTTCACAATTTTACTGCAGTGTATTACATTAGTTAAAATAAAAGAACAATTCGTTTCTCAGCAGCTGTATCATTTTAATTATAAGCTTTTTCAATCAATTCCGCTACAGAATAAGCTTTACGCTTTAAGCTGTTTCATAAATTCAGTTTAATAAATTGTTTACCAATAATTATTATTTAACACCAGTTGACTACCAGATTGTGGTAACCGATATGCATGTGGTTTTCACCAAGTAATTTATGCTACTTGCATTTATCATTACTCCTAAATTTCTAATGTATTTAACCTTTTTCAGGTATTGACAATGAACTACCAACTAGTAGAATGTAAAATTTAAAATTGTATATTGTACTGAATTATAATGATTTAAAATTGTTAAATCTTTTTTTTTTCATATATTCCATTCTTTTGCCAGTTATTGCCTGCTATACAAATCTAAAATCTAACTTTGATTAATGTATATTTTATTTTATTAAGAGGAATACTAAAACTATTTGATCGAAGTATAACCCCAAAGTTATAGTGTATAAATTGGCCCTTTATTATATACTAAAAAAGGTAAGTAGGCATCTTAATACGTAATACATAACAGTTAGTTGTTCACGGTTTTTTACTTATAACAATTATATATTTTTTGTATGTAGCTTAGGTGTTAATCGATTTATAAGATGAAAGAATGCCTTATACATAAAATTTATTTGCAAAAATGGAAAAAAAGAAATCGCACTGCCCCAGCTACGTGTCTATGGGCGGTGACTTCGCCATTACAGTGTGCCTTCAGCTCGTTTGCCACCTCTATATAAAAAGAACGCTAACATTAGCTAATTAATCTTATTATTATGTTATCCATTATTCTACATATATTTACATTACAAAATATATTATCGTGTTATGCAGCACGAACCTATTCAGAATAAAACCTATTATTTTACGTTGGTATATATTTGCAAGCGCGTATCTTTCTCATATTAATAACCAGGCTGTCCTTGTAAGCGTTGTGAAATGGCTCATAATAAAATATCCTTTGGTGTGTTAGTGGCTGCTCTGGTAAGATATACATATAATAAATATCAAAAGATTACACCATAATATTAAACTAAAAACATTTATGCTTACGAAATATTTGACTATTTTCAGTGACTGCTTTTTTAAGAAATAAATTAACTGTACAATATTTTTTCGAACTTGTGATGTAGTGTAAGCTATTGCAGCCTGTGACTTCCTAGTTTCAATATAAAATAAATTTATTTATGCGTTCATTAAAAAAAGCATCTCACTAAACCTTGATATGAATTTATTTTTCACGTAATCACACTTCGTTACTATATTTTAAGCAACTGGCGGTCTTATGGCTTTCAGAGATCCCTGCCAAGCAACCCTATATGTACTGTACATTTGTAATGCCAATTAGTGTTATATTCACAGGTCGCAGTCCACATGATTCTGGCTGATGATGACGATGAAACTCGACGTTTGAGGTGGCCAAGTTCGGTTGGTATCGAAATTCACCGATTACAGAACCTGGCGAACGAAGGCTTGAGCCACGAGGAGAGACAGGAGAGATCCCTGCCATCTTTGCCTTTCCTACCAGCTTTAGGCTCTTGTGATTACACTGCTGAAGTGAGTACTTTATAAAATAATCCCGTTTTTCAGTTACGGTAACTGATAATTGTAAATAATAAATAAACCTTCATTTGCTTCCTGATACAAAAACATCTACTAACACAATTAATTAAATTTGGCAACCACCTGAAACCAAAATTTGCTGATGTTCCCTCCGCCCAAAAATTCAGAATACAATATTATATGTATGCCAACTTTTATACAAACAAATGTTATATATAGGGGGTATTAAATGTGCGTAAGAGAATTTGTACGGCTCTAAGTAAGCCTTAAAGTACGGCCTCAAGTAGGTTTGTCGCTGGAAACGAGTGTTGAGCAGCATGCATGAGGCCGTACCTTTAAGCAATAATTATTGAATCACCGCTGTTTCAGCCTGGACTCTCCTGTTCTGACTGTAGTACAGCAAAGTTGTGTTTACCAAATAACGTGAGCCTAACAACTAATTGTGGAGCACTTCTGCCTAACTGCAATGGAGGTCTTTGTACATCTTCACCCAGCAGCGCCTGCTCTGACAACAGCTCTTAAATACGGTATGTTTTCAAGATATATATGAACTAATGTTTATAAAGAAAATTTATATGAACAACGCAAGTGATTAAATATGTGGCGGAGAGTTTCCTACCAGTTCTTCTCGTCCGCTCTACACCCTTGACTTGGCAGTAAATGTACAGTCGAATTTCTTTATTGTATTGACGATTCATAAGTGTACCATAGTTACCTATATGAATAATGATATTTTTGGTTTGATTTTTGGTATATTTTAAGAATCTGTTGCTTTCAACACAGTTAGCAGTACCAAACTTTGATAAAGAAAGCAAAAACTACTAGTTTCGTAAATTTGTATGATATAATTACTGTATTTATATTTATTTCCTTTCTGTACGTGGAGTGTCAGAATAACTTTGAAGGGACACAAAATTTTAGCCAAAAGCCTAAAATATTAAGTGGTAAATTTCACTTGGCATAACACGGATACATCTTTTTAAAAAACAGCAGCTTTTAAATCTTAAAATAAGAATGGTAAAATTAACTCTGGATAAAAGTTACAAAAATTTTATTTTTTGTTTGCAGATTTTGAAGCCTCTGTTAGTTCATTGAAACCAAAGCAATATACAAAATAAATATGTTAAAATCAAACACAAATATTCATTGTTATTTTATTTACAATAAAAATATTATTAATAAATTCTAAAGTACAATAAAATACAAATTTAGAAGAGACATGATATAAACATTATTATCATTGTGGCGCATTTATTGTCTGAAGATATTAAATTGTTAAAGCATTTGATGAATTTTTATTTGTCAAACACAGCTAATTCTAGTCAATACAGAGACCGTTTTTAGAGAGTAACATACTTAGATAATATACAAGAATTTAATAATCTATCTAGTTGAATTAATATTTGCGATTGACAACAAATTCGTCTTACCTATCTTAAAACTTAGATCCTTAAGTCATGTGCTGGCCGAAGTCGTTATGAAAAAGAGACCCGATAGATAACCGCCGCGACGTTTAGATAATACACATATCACAACATTGTCAAAATTATAACCTAAATTATTGTCAACAAGATCCAACATCTCAGCAAAAATATATCCGTTGGTGTGAAGATGAAAGCTTAGTTAAAGTTTGGATAGATTATGTTTGCACTTTAGCTTCACCCATCGGACAGGGGCATAGCTACTGATTCTTACGTCGGCTCGGCAAACTATTATTGTAAGTTTTCCTAAGTATATTGTCTACGGCCGGAAGGACCAAATATCGTTTGCCGGATGTGTGATACGGTACTTTGAGCGATCGGAAGTAGTAGAACTTTGGTAGTGCCTTGTTGTGCCAGCGGTTTTTGTTAAATGGGTCGTCTAATTTGGAATTGATTAGAGATATATCGTTAGGAATGTCGTTTAGCGTTCTGTGGAGGTACCGGCCGGTTGGGTGCGTGTGAGGAGATACTGGCGACGGCGGTATGTCGGCGTTGTTTGTATCGACGAATGTGTTAACTTCGGTATCAGAGAGATATTGCCTATGAAACATAAATAGTTAAGTTTTCTGCGAAATAAAAAATGTACACATAATTATTTTCCTTCCAGGCCGTTCAGGGCTCCTGCCTCCTGCTTTCCTAATTTAAATTGTTTTTAAATAAATAAATTTTCTATCACTAATATAATAAGTCTAAGATCAGCCAACAACAAATAACTTCTAATATGAGTCATTACATGACTACCAAAAGTACCTCAATTTTATAACATTAAAAATTTTAAATGAATAAAATCGAATTTAATAAACAAAGTAATATTTAATTTCTTTTACTCACCCAGTCCCGAGATTCTCGTCATAGGTATGCTCCCTGTAAAACGACAGACCATTTAGCAAAAGCTCTAAACGGATTATCAGTCTTCTAAACAGACATTCTAAGACACCTTTTTAAATTAAAGCTCTAACATATAGACCATTTCATGCTTTAACTTAACTAAACTAACACTTAGGAATCTACTTTTAACCGACTTCAAATATTCAAAAGTTCAATATTATCGTATTGCAGTATAAGTTAACGCAAGTTGAAATCGGTTCAACAAATCCACATGCCTAATTGTGTGTTCATTCACATTAAAAGCCGTCACTATTTCTAACATCAATTCCCGATAAATCAGACCTTTCCATATGATTCGGAATCAGAAACCTAGCGCGGCCCGACCTACTGTAGCGCCCATCCGTATATCTAAATGACGGTAGCCAACCTAATCGAGCAAGTGAACCAATATGACGCTTTTCAAAACTTTTAACCGTCTCTTCATCTGTAAAAGTAACTACTCGTTAAAAACGTTAACACATCATACACTTCGTATAGAAAAGCAGACTCACCGACAGAACGTTTATCATAATTTTCGGTTTCATAATCTAAATCATTGCGATCGATGACATCTGGAATTGAATAAATCGATCTCTTGTTACGCGCTGGATTTGTGTCGATGAATACTGGCCTGTACAGGCCATGTACCGGCATTCCCACAACTCCCCTTTTATAATACCAGCTAGTATCACCATCCAGTATATTCATACTATCAGTGGGTGTTATCCCATCGCTTCGTTTGGCCACTTGTAACGGAGCATACATTTCAGGATTCAGTGATTGTTGGTAGTCATATATTTCGTTGTAATCGTAAGGACCCTCGACTTCCGAGAGTGGTGGTACTGGGTTTTGATAAAACGGGAAGTAATATTCATCACCAGATTGTTCGTCGCGTTTAAGGAGGCCGTTACGTGCTAAGGCAGCTATGTTGCGTTTGTCATTTGTTTGGCTATACTGCCCTCTGCCAAAGCGGTAGCCGTCTCGTGCTAAAGCTTGAACATTTCGTTTCATTGTGTTATAGCTTCGAAGACGGGCGAGTGACGCGAGATTCCGTTTTTCATGCACTTCTTCGTCTTCTTGGTTTTGTTGGTCAGTGTCACTGTATGGTGCTCTGAATGTTGGCAGCATTCCGTTTTTAGCCAATGTTGAAATGCTTCGTTTGAAATTGGGAACGATACTTCTGAGGTAGCCATCTCTTGCGAGTGCTTGGACATTTCTGCGAGGGAATGTTGGCCAGGGATTGGATGAGCTTTCTGTTGGAAGGCATTGAACCTAAAACGAGGGGCTTGTGATAATTCTCTAATTAAAAAAAATATTATAAAGTGGACAATAGATATATGTATTACCTCAGTTATAGAAGATGAAATAGCGTAAAGAATTGTTATTGTAAATAGAAAATAAGGACGAGGATTCTTCATGCTGATCCGTTTGCCAAGTCTCATCTACGAAAAATAAAAAAAATTACCAAATAACATTTGCCCCATTTGACACTTAATTACTTTATAATACCCTAAAAGCCTTCTGTGACTGACGCATGGTTTTCTCAAAATGTTTGCTTTTACAAAAAGAAGAGTTGCCTTTATATTTTACTATACAGCCAACTCTTCTTTATTCTGTATTCAAATAACACGCGACGTTAAAATAGTGTTTCGCATGACTATCTATCAATGGCGTAGTAATAAGTTCTCTTCTATAAAATAAATACCTTGTCAAACGGTGGAAAACCTTGACAGATTCAATTACCGGCTTACACGAGCTTTCTGTCGTATCTTATATATGTAAAGAGTAAAGGTTAAGGTTACATTGACTGGAGGTACATATACGCGATAAATATTTTCCCTAAATGATATCGACATTAACTCTTTTATTTGAAAGGATACGAAGTAGTGATACAAAATAGATTCTAATTAGTAGATTCATATATACTTTCTTTCACAAGTAGGAGTTAATAATTATTAGTTGATATAAAAAAGGGATGGTCTTATGGCCAATAAGCGATCCCTTCCAGGTAACCCACAGAATTAAACTTGAGGTGCAAGAGGTGCGAATACCAAAAACATAAGGAAAAATCAATAAAAAATATGTAAAATGTATAAAATAATGTAATATTGTATAAAATATGTAATATGTAAAATATATAAATAATTCCTATTATAAATAGGATATTTTACGGACAAAAAACAAAGGAATGATTTTAAATCTAATGTGTGTAATATCGCGAATAAAAAACTATCTAGTTCGACAAAAATCTCCATTTTGTCTTCTGTGTCATAAATCATATATTTATTTTAATAAAAAGGATTTTTTTCTACATTTTTCTTTATTTTTCTTCATAAAGAAAAGTTTTAAATTTCAAGAAATATGAAATTCAATATTCAAATACAATTATTTCAATAAGAACACCATTATTACGATATATGTTCGCTATCTAAAATTTACACATTAAACTCCACGTCCATAGAAAGAAATCAAATAACTAAAATACTTACTACAACGAAAATCCACACACACACAAAACGGAACTTTTCAATGTTGATATTTGCTTAACTCTTTGGAATCTTGGCGGGAATGCTACGTGAAAATCGTAGCGACGCTTTTATATCAGCTTCGCCAATTTTCACGCATGCGTAGATCCCCATGTGTTAATAACTTACAGACAAGTAGTTTTAAGAATGGCTGTTAATTCAATATATATATATATATATAAATATCATAACACATACACAAAGTTAGCTAAGGTGAGCAATTTTCGGGATCAAGGGACAGCAGTCCAGTTCTATTTCTATCTAATTCGTAAGTCTGATATGTAAAGTTCTCGTGTCACAATGTCCGTTTCCGTACTTCTCCGAATCAGTCAAGCCATTTCGGAGAAACCTTGTGAGCATATTGAGTAGATCTGAGAAACGGCCAACATCTCTTTTTAGAGACATTTTTTTATGATGTCACATTAAAAAATACATACAACCCTATTTTTTCCCCCTTTTATCACCTTTTTTAATCATTTTTCATCCCCAGTCAATAACTGATCAATCATCATTTAATTAGTTATCGCCGCAAGCCTTTTTTGTCTACACTAGAAATTACTTAGAAATAATTTATATGGTAAAACAGCTGGTGAGCTAGTATATATATATATATATATATATGATTGACCCTGAGTGCTATTTGTTTCCAGATGGATGGCAGACTATATTATCATGTACAATCATATGCTTGAAGTTCTGTAAGAGAAATGTATCTGGTAAAATAAATAATGATTGATAATAGAATCCTGGGGCTAAACCCTGTATTTGCCAGAGATTTGTATTGAGTACTTGTTGAGATTCCTGACGATCCTTGGTTCTGCCCATTATGTCAACCGCAATCCAATGGTCAAGCCTAAACTAGTAACTTCTCGGCGTTCCACATTGTAAAATACACTTACATTGAGTTAGTATGCAGACTTTTACATTTAATGACAGAGTTACAGGAGTGAATAGTTAATTGAAAACCAATGAAATAACTTAGAAGCTTCGTAAGTCCTAAGGGATTACTTAATAAATTGAATTTAAAAGGTCACCAGTTACTATGCACTGGATTATTTTAATTAATTGTTGAGTGTTGTATCCGTAAAATGTGTTTCTTATCAAGAAATTTCTATTAATATTGTTAGCTAAGACAGTATTACAAAATAAAATTTTAATAAGAAAAAGTCGATTCGCAATTTGGGAAATATACTTATACTTAGTTTTCTATTGTGAATTTATATGACTTTTTTAGTATTTAGTTTAACCTATCGATAATCTAAGAGGATTTATCACTCAGCATTATTTTTATATACTTTTTATTTCAAAAAAAAAGTCTCATTTTGTCATATTGAAAGAAAAGAAAAAAATATAGTATGCCGTTTTAATTATAGTAAAAATTAATCATAAATGTATTTGTATAATTAAAGCAGTTTTAATTAAATATAAAATAGTACTTCCGTAGACAATTCAATATCAAGTACTTCACTTTATAAAGTTTCCATTATGAGGCTCTGAACGCATGCCCTGTTGTCGAAACACTTCAAGTCTGAAGGTGAGCAATGTAGCGACCATTAGAAATACGCAGTTAAAAATAGACTTTGAAGTTTCTAGATGAAGCCATATAAAATTCATTGCAACATTATGTTTTGTGGGGGTGGGGAGGTACTTTTTTTTCAATAAGAGGCATTTTTTTACTGAATCAAGTTAAAAATGCAGTTTATTGTATTTTTTACGGTATCTACTAGTAAAAATTTGTCAAAGAGTTTGTATTAGAACTTAAGTGATTTACTCTAAAATTGCACACTAACTTTACCCACAAGCAGATGATATATACAATTTGTAGGTACATTAAGAATA
The DNA here is from genome assembly GCA_951799465.1 of Leptophobia aripa. NCBI lineage: Eukaryota > Metazoa > Arthropoda > Insecta > Lepidoptera > Pieridae > Leptophobia > Leptophobia aripa. The sequence goes on from OX637281.1 coordinate 3,103,843, forward strand.
ACATAGGTATTTTTTGGATTCAAAACAATTATGTACTTGCCCAGGCAATTTATTAGATATCTATGCTCATATTCGTAGTACAGGCTGAAGGTTAATCGTTTATGAAAGTTACACCCGCGTTATAAATCAACGCTGATTGGTCGCCGTGGGAACATTCTGTTACGATATTAATATTTTATACGACCGGGCCCTAACTATTTTTATCGTATAAAGTGATAAGGTACTGAGATATATAATAATCATTTTAATTGAAATGTTTTTCATTTTATAAATCAAATCACTTTACTTTTAAGTAATTTACAATTATTAAATTACAATAACATTTACTGCCAGTTCCCGAGGGTGAGAACTCCCACCGCTTCTTTAAATCGCCTTGTATATTCTATTTTAATTATTGTACAGCACAGCTAGCTGATTATAAACGAATTCCGACATATATTAAGTATGTTACTTCTTCAATTTTGTATTGTTTGATTTGGTTTTATTTTCTTTGTATATTTTTCATTGCTTGTTTAGTATTTTGTGTATTGTTAAGATTTATTAAGTGTCTTAAACGGAGGCACCATCCTTGTATTGTCAATCTAAGTAATAAATATTTTTAATTCTGTAATACATTAAATTAACCCGGAACTACTTAACTTACCTTTAAACTTCGAAAACTAAATTGATTTGTGTTGTCTTGTTACTTCCTAATAACTTTATGTATTTAGTTTTTTTTTAATTTTTGCATTTCCTTTAGCACGTGAAATGTTTGGGGACAGATTTAATAAAATAAAAACACATTTTTATAACAAATTGTACAAGGATTGTAGTGTACAAGGATTAAAGATAAACAAACACACGAACAAAAATATTTTTAATCACAACACAATTAATGGACGGAATGAATAGACAACAAATATAATCAAACTTAAAAACGTTGAATTTAAATTTCGAATGTTAAAACAATGCTACACCCACAGAATACATTACGCTACAATTATGCCATAGAATATAAAACATTAACTAGAAATGCTTACGCCTAATTCGATATTTGAATTTGAAGGCATATTTTTAAATAAAAAATCTTTAATCTGTGGCCGATAAAATATATTTGGTGGCTTATACTTTATACTGTGGCAGTATGTTTGTAAATCGACTCTTATTTATAAAATCTGAATCGGTCCAACTAGACAGATCGCGTTTAGACAACTTGACAGAAATGAGATAAACAACACATTTACACTGATTTACTTATAAATGAGTTCTTTTAAAATTAGATTTATTAAGATCAGGTTTTAATTAATTAAAGGCTGGTCTCCTTCGCAGATTTCAAATCACTCAATTTACTTGTAACAATTTTCAGATCGTTAATCCTTTCCAGGGTGCCAATATTCGACGGCTCGTTATCCGTTACATTCGTCGTCAAATCATTATATGTCACATTCAGCATTCGTCTTGATTTCGTCAAATTGTTCAATTCGTTTAATACATCTGAAAGAAAAAAAACATTACACAGCGACATCTATGCTATCTCGGCCGAAACTACTTGGTCCTTCGAGCCGCACAGTGGTTTCAGGATTCTCCATTACCAGATGGGAAGACAAGAATACCATTACAATCGAAAAACAAGAAAAGTATTAATACTTCTCTTTTACTCTAAGAACATCTATACTCTGTGATATTCATACAGCGCTATCTATTGAGAAGAACTGTTAACTAATTCGTAATATGCTTACTATAAGCCTATTTGTTGGGTGTGGTGGTATTTTTTTACTATGTAACGATACCACTTTTTACTATATATAAATAAATATACCAGTAATTTGCAAGCTCAGCATTTCATCTTCATCCTCTTGGTCTACATTTTCCATTTTCATACACCGACTTATCACCGCTTTCCTTAAAGAAGCCTTTTTCAAGGGCGAATACAATATCGACGTGTTTCTAATCTATAAAAAAAAATATCGTTAAATTTAAAAACATTGTTTATGGTAGTTAAAAATCATACCTTTATATCCGAGACATCACATAGTTCATCCAATTTCAACGAAAAGCTCAATTCCTTTTTAAATTTCATATTCTTGGCTAACAAAGGAAACTTAGCTGTGGACGATTTAATATTCGTCCGACCAAACATACTTCTAGTCAAATTCATAGTTTTCTTAAACGTCGTCTTGACAACTGAGAAAGTCTCATTTTTTACTGATTCCTCAAATATATCATCCTCGGGCGATAACAAATCATTTATTTTATTAATAATTGTATACAGGAGTTTTAATCTTTTCATTAATTGCTCAAAAGTCGCCGATGAGTTAGTGCCTTTTGTTTGGTATTTAAACTCGTCGTTAGATGCCAACATATTGCAGACTATTTTGCATTCTGGTATTACTGTAATAAAATTTGAAATTTTGAACTTTGCGCCATCTATGGTCAGCATTTCGAACTACTGTGTTTTATTTATAATGAATAGGCATATACTGGCAAAATAATATTTTATTATGTGATACGGGTTAGCTCCTACTCGTTGAAAGCACGAATATAAATATTACCTCTATCCAAATCGCATAGCAACGGTAGCAGTTTGTCTTGGTGCGTCAATGCGTCCGGTTCGTTGGTTCGATATACGTGAAAAAAATCCCTCAACACACAACCAGTGTTGATCACACCACACACTTTACTGTTGTTATATGCTCTATCCTTTATCACCTCCAGCAAACTCGTGTGCATCATATGCTTGGATTTCTAAAATAATAAATATTGAAATTTATGACATTTAGCAACAAGTTATGGTCTGTGGACGAGCTGTCAAGACGTCATTTACGACCTTTTTACTCATTTAACATAAAATAAAAAAATTATCCAAAGGCAAGGCAAAATCGTTGCATATTCCAGACAAAAATAAGAAAACTTATAAAATTTCACGCAATAAACTTTATAATATACTAACATAAAGTTAAATACAACGCAAAACTGTACTTTTTACAATTTGATTTAGTTTTAACCTAATTTAAAAAAAAAAAATAACCTGCACAAAAGCCGTCGGATCAACAATGAGAAAGACTTGATCTCTTATATCGGCCACTTCCCGCTTCCAAATATTAACCAATAACGATGCGTTATAGCTCAAAGGTGACACCATAACAGCTGGCACCAAATGTGGATCCAGGGCTTCAATGCTCGCTAAGCTACTGCGTAGGGTTAAAACTCCTGGAAATTAAAAACAAAACCATTGTGAGAAGTACTTATAGGCAGTGTTGTGCACTTTTCACTTTATATAGTATAATATAGCCCGCCAATTTTGAATACGTATTAACACTTACTAGCTGATCCCGACAGACGTCGTTATGCCAAAACAAAAAGAATGTCTTGAAAAAAGATGTTGGCCGATTCTCAGTCCTATTCAACATGGCCACAAAATCTCAGGAGAATCGGTCAATCCGTTTAGTAGGAGTAAAGGAACAAACATTGTGACACGTGAATTTTATATATAAGATTATGATATCACATATGATTTTCATTGGAAGAGCTCACTACGCATGTTTATTAATATCAACAACAGTAAAATAAAAGTACTTAGAATAAATATAAAGTAATATGAAAAATTGTATGAAGCAATTTCTTGCATTCGTTCATGCAATTTGATTGAATCAAATATTTATAGAAGATTCGAATGCACACAGTTATACATACTATTTTGATCCGAAGAACAAGATATTGCAAAAGATCCAATTTGCATTAGCCGCTCATTATAAACATCAAACTCCTTAACAAAATCGCATTCTTCATTGTCGCAAGTACATTCTGTGCTTTGAACAAAGTGCTCTTTAAATTTCTCCACTGGACATATATTGCATGAGAAACAATGTATCAGTAATGCCAATAGTGCAGTGTTCGTATTTGTTTCCAATACATACAGAACATCCTTCAACACATCAATTAGTACATTTATATTTGATGGATTTATTGGCAGAATTAAATTTTCTTTTGAAGCGTGAAATATTGAATTTAAATTGCCTTTTATCAGATCAGAGAGGAGAGCTTTTGTCTCCCTTAACACCTGTAACAGATTAATACAGTAATTTGCTTGACAATTTAAACAAGCATTTTTAATATTTTTCTTATTTTATGAGAATACATAGCGTTGTCATATATAACCAGGTGAGTACCTCTACAGGGCTAATGCCTACCCCACTGCCAACATCACGATTGAGTCGGTCACAATAACCACTTATTTATTTAAAGAAACACTTCACTCATATTTCCAAGATTTATATTTCACTATTTGAAGAGACATCCGTCCCGTACAACGGCCTGAGCGCGACTGTGTTGTGTGGTTTTTTTTTTGGGATCTCGCTGTTGGCCAGGAGGCCTTTACAGCTCAGCTCGGGCTGGTTGGCGAGCTTAGCTCAGCCGTGACAAACGTTGTTTGCCGTGACTTGCGCAAGGGCGTCTTCTGTCAGACTCGGACCTCGGCTTGGGCTGTCACGGGGGGGACTAGCCTGAGGGGCTGGACGGAAGCTCACTGGAGGAGTGAGCGACACTTGAAATAAGGGACCACGCCTTCGCCGGCGGTTTTTAACCCTAGCTCTCCTATCTGGTTGTGTCGCCGCGCGGCATCTAATGTGTTGTTAGCTACAGTAATGGGATCGTCCGGATCCATTAGGGCGTGTCGAGGCCTTCTTTGTCTATTTTTGTGTGTCTTGCGTACCGGGTACGACGTGTATTTGCGCACTAAGGGGTTGGGATGGTTTTTAGCCTTGTCGAAGTAGCGGGTCGACGCTTCCTTCTTCCATTGGGCTATGGTAGGGAGTTCGAGGTCGTAGTGGAGGTCTACGTTTCTCACATACATGGGCGCTCCAGTTGCTATTCTGATAAACCGCATTTGGATTGCTTGCAGTCTGTGGATGTTGGTGGGGGCGCAATGCGCGAAAACTACGCTTGCGTAGGTCATGCATGGACGGACACATGCTTTGCCTCTGCAAAGGTTACCCTCTGGTAACCTTGTGTCTGAGCGACATTTGGCTCCTTTTATTGAGAAGGAAGTGAAGTCGGGACAGGACGAACGCGGCCTTATTCCGAACTGCGGTAGTGTGCTTGTTGAACGACAAGCTTCTGTCTAATGTGACATCTAGGTATTTAATCGTCTTGCGCCACGGGATGGTTTTACCAAATAGAGTTAGCTCTTTCGGTTTTTTGATAGAATTGACTTTCCCGGCTATTGCGAGTGAAGATGATCGCACCGCTTTTCTCCGGGTTAATTTGAATGCCCGATTTCCGAAACCATTCCCCTAGGGTGGTGGCTGCGGATTGGAGTCGGTCTACGATGACCCGCCTGTCTTTGTTGGAAGTGTACAGAGCGGTGTCGTCGGAGTAAAGAGCTAACTCTACTTTAGGGGTTCGAGGAATAGCGAAAATAGGAGCGGCGCGAGGACTGAGCCTTGAAGGACTCCGGCCTTTATGGGTCTTGGAGAGGAGAGGGTTCCTTTCACGCGATAGCGAAAGGAGCGCTCGGACAAGAAATCGTGTACAATACGAATTAATCTTAGAGGCACTTGGAGGTGATAAAGCTTGTAAATCAAGCCGTTGTGCCAGACCTTGTCGAACGCCCTCGCTATATCGAAGAGGAGGGCCCCCGTGGGCGTTTGGCGTTTGAGGGTGCAGAGTCCAGAGAGGACATGCTCCGTGATTCGGTGGACTTGGTGGACGCAAGAGTGGGCTGGTCTGAATCCAAACTGCTCGTCGGGAATAAGGCCGTTTTCGTATGCGTAGTCAGAGGCGTATTTTGACATTTTTCTCATATGGCTTACTCAGCGTGTTGAGAAGACTGATGGGGCGGTAACTAGATGGGTCGTTACAGGGCTTGCCTGGTTTGTGAATGCCTATCACAATTGCCTCTTTCCACTGCGCCGGAACGGTGCAGTTTTCAAGTTGAAAATGGCTACTAGTAGGCAATCGGGTGGGGCGGTTACAATGTGACCCTATTTATAGTTCTCAAGCACTTGTTTATAAAGACGTCGTATTTAAATAATAAAGATGACATTTCACAGAGTAACAAATGTTTCATATTCAACTTATGTTTTTAAACTTATTTTAGGACAATTAAATGATGTTTGAACTTAATTATTCTAGTTGATTTAAGACTAATTGATGTAGTTGCACCGATATATACAATGGAAAAATTTTAATAAGGTACTTACCACCTGACAGCGAGCCTTAACAATATGCTGATCCATTGGTAAGCAGTATTTACAAAGAGTCATAGCTGAAAGCAGCATTTCATCTATACATGTGTGAATTCCACTTACACATTGTACTAGCTGAAATTAAGTTGTCGAGAACATTTTAATTGTTGACATGAATCAAGTAATTAATGACAAATTGGGCTTTTAACCATGTAATAAATGTTTGAGTAATTAAAATATGCAACAAGCTGATGCATTGTAAATAATATAATGATATAATATAAAAATAATAAAAGCAAACATATATTAACTTACATCATCTTTCCACTTCTCATATTTATCCTCCGATGTTTTATAATCTGTTTGATAAACTGTTTTCGATAGATTGTTGAGAACTTCAAATGTTTGATCAATCCAATTGACAAAATACATAGTATTTATGTTGATCGAGTCATCTGTAATGCTATGATTTGAACCAAAAAGTGTATCCACATTCAAATTAATTGATTGTAACTTCTGATGACAACAAGATAGACGCTCCAGAATACATTGTAAACTTTCCTGTAATAAAAGCATGATTTTCATAGATTTGTTTACAAATAGTTTATATATAATAAGCAAAGTAACTAAGATGGTGTATACAGGTAATACCTAGTGTAAAGGATATACCTTGTGTATATGAGAGTAGTATCTACTTGGACTAAAGTCACTTAAAGTAATAAAACAAAGAAAGACAACTAAACCAAGAGATATAAGTAATATATTTTTAGTTTACTTTGACATAAAATTACCTCATCACAATATTTATGTTGCTTTTTATAGTCGAAAATTTCAATCAAGATAAGCACACACTTCCTGATTTGATCATTACAAAGTTTGTAAATATCCCACATTTTATTCACAATATCACTTTGTTTTTCATCAAAATTATTCAAAAGCTCAAATTTTTCAACTATTTCCCTACACAATGGTTGTATTTCCCGAAAGATAAGACGCTGAAATCATTACAGTTAATAATATATTAATTATTCAAACCAATAATATAAAATATTGCTCTACCTGCAAAAATAAAACTCACCCAAACTGTTCTTATTAAATCGCGTTTACATTTTGTGGCAGTCTCCATCTTCAATAATGATTTTTCTAATTATATTTACCACACACTACACGGTATACTGTACACAGAAAATACTACAGAAAATTAGAAACTCGTCTCGACTCTCGAGTTGCTAAAATAGAAATATTTTTAAAATTAACGGCTATTTAAAGATTTTAAAGTCTGGTCACAGATAACATTATACACAACGGCCAACATACAGAAACAACAAAACTGAGCAAATGTGCAAAACTATAATGTAAAAAATTTCAAAGAATAAGCGCTTAGCAAAAGAGATCTTAGACAAAATTACTTTGATATAATCTTATTTGTATATGTATAATCTGATTTGGCTTTGCTTAACAAGAAGTTTAAAAAAATGGTAGTTTACGTGACAGTCGCAAAAGTCGTCGTCTCATGCGATACTGGGTGCAGACTTTGACTTATGTGGTGGCATTGGGTTTTTACCACTTACCCTTCATTTACATGAATATACGCATTATAGTTCTATAACACGCTAGTGGTAACAATAACTCTTGCCCTGTTCAATAACACAAGTCTTTCGCCATAGACTTGTGTGAGTTGTCAGTATTCAGTTCAGTGTTTTGTCAGTTGTCAGTGTAGTACCTAATAAATAATCTGTTGTATTTTTATGAAAAGAAAAAGAGAAAATTGGATGAGCAATCTTGTTTTACCGATTACTACAATATTCATCAAATAAATATGAGTGAATTAGTTTGGGGGATCAAAAACGGCGATATTGATCAAGTCAAAGACATTGTGGAAAAGCACGTAAGATGTCGCGAATTCATCAACCATAAAATTGATGTGAAGTTATTGCCGTCTAGTTTACTGTTTTATTTTTGCTTAGTTGTTATCACATCTGATGCAAGATTCCTGTTACTTCATTTTATTATTAATATATTAAATTTGATTGGGTTTTCTAGAATATCGATGTCAATGCACGTATTGATGGCAGAGTTCCACTTCATTATGCTGCAGACTATGGACAAACTGCTGTTTTGAATTACTTATTGGATAAGGGGGCAGATCCAAACGTAAGTCAAAGTGTGTTAAGAAATTTTTACTATTAAAGTTAATTGTTTGTTTCCTTTAAAATTTTATTGTTTTAGGTTGTAGATAAACATGGTATATCTGTGATATTAGCTGCTATTTGGGAAGGTCATACAGATTGTGTGAAAACGCTACTTAATCATGTAAGAAATTTTCTATAAAATTTTATTTTAAAAGTACCTACAATAAAACAAATACATGCTTTATCAACCATAGAATTTGAGGATTATTGTATTATTGTACATCAGTACAATCAAACAATAATTGCAAAAGATCACTTTTACAATGTTTCACAAAATCACCGATCTTATACTATAAATTTATGTTGCAAGATAAACAATATAGCAAGTTCATTATTTATAACTAATAATTAATTATTAATATTCAGAAGTAAATTCTAGCAAAATTAAATTTATTAGGGAGCCTCCAAGAATGGAAAAGCACCAGACGGCACACCATACATTGAGGCAGCAGAAAAGGATGAAATCAAAGAGCTTCTAACATAATCATCATTTTTAATAAACAACAGCAATTCCTTATAATTTTTTACATAGTAAAAGCAAATAATATATTATTGAATGCATTTATTTACATTTATTTTTTTAAGCTTGACTTGTGTAAAGATATAACATGCATTGACTGCGTCCATTAGTTTTTAAAAATATCTTTATTTATTAATAATGGCCTTTGTCATTGGTGAATTCTATATCTTGTGTGGTTTAAAATTTTCATGACTATCAGTGACTTCTAGGGGGCCTATACTCAAAATTTAGCATATGAATATTTTTAAGAAAATATGTAACCCCCCAAAAGGGAAAGATGTAATTTTATTGCTAAAATAAAAATTTATATGAAACTCATTTTTTTCTAATAGTTTTTTTCTAGTCAGAATACCCTCTGTCACAATTAAACTGAAGTATTTTTATGAAAACTTGTAATCACCTTTAGCCTTCACGGGATACATTCATTAAACATGTACAATTTATATTCTTAGTTAAGATAGATGTGATAATGACTAGTATAAAAATATTACTTAATATCAGTATGTGCTTTATTGATTTACTGCTTTTATCTTTTGCTATATTTAATACCAGTAATATCACAGCCATTAAAGGTTACATCAACACAGAGAATTTAATCTGCAAATTAACTTCAAGAAAGCACAAAGACAACTATTGGATTCACACACAGACAACTATTAGAACACAAAACATGGGAAACACTTGAACACAATTACAAGACTTTGGTTTACCCAATACTTATTTATCAGGTCTCTGGTAAATAATATTAACTATAAATCACTATTTCCTGTAGCATATTTCTTGTTTTTGTTTCTTGATGGAGGACAATAACAAGCGTTGCTTTGAGCATCTAAATATGATTTGCAGCCTAATGTCAGTGTTCCAGTAAATAATAACTTTGCAGCACCTTTGCAGCCTGAAAATGGAAAGAAAATATGTTTTTACTGCAGTAATAAGACTATTTTATTTCTTAAAAATTATCCAGGTAAGGTAACTATAAAACATTTATGCATAAATGTTTTATTTTACAAGTTTCTTACAGACCACAATTAACTTCTCCAGGCAAACAAATCTGACTAAAAAATTGACTGCATGCAGAGGATGTGTTTTTTTTATCAAAATTCAGGGACAATGGAAGGTTTGTGATATCCAAAAAGATTACTAGGTCTTTTAAATTACAAAATTAATAAAATCTAAGTTAAAAGGAGTTTTATTTAATAAAAACATGCTTTTACCTTTAGTAATTGCATCAGCAACAACATTAATACTTTTATATGTATCACAGTAATTGTAAAGACATCTCTTAAAATCCAAATCACAGATCTCTTTGCCACTGTTACATGTATCATAACAAATATCATGTGCGTCACAACATTTGGTCATCTGGTCCAGTGGTAAATACTCAGATGATATCTCAAATCCCAACGAACCACAGCCATCAGATTTAGGAGAATGATTTCTATTACGAACTGGCTTTTGACCTAAAATATAAATTTTGAACAATATTTATGTAATCACTATGATAGGTCATAGCTCTGCCGGATGATGATATCTACCTTCAGGACATAAAAATATACAGTCTTCTTCTACAGCAGCATCAAAAATATCATGCAGTGACTTGAATTTTTCTGCTACGGTAATTACATTTTTAAACACATCACCAAAAACCGATTCCGCTGATAGAACTGCATCTTTAAGATTTTTCAGCATAGTAGATCCAATACCAGTATATGCATATGCAGCAAATGTTAATAGATAAATTAAAATCTTTCTGTAAGGGATATCCATTACGCAAATTGTCTATTTTTGTCTCTAGTTACTGATTAGGCTCATAGCTCGTTAACAATATACAATATAAGTAGTAAATACCATACAACAAGAACTGTCGTGTTCTGATTCAATTGGGGCCCTAAGTGTTAATTTACTATGCTAAAACAATTTTGAAACTGAAATATATTATAATTCAATATTTAGCTCAGAACAATGGTAACTCTTACTATTTGTTGAGTATTTATTTATTCTGTATCGAGTATCGACTCACTAATCACTATCGTACTTCGAACTTCAAAGTAACTCCTTTAAGTTAGTAATTTGACACCTTCATATATCTAATAGTCTACCATGATCTGACACTCCAGATTTGACAGTAACTCTTTTTAAAATCTTCATTATTATTAATTAATGTGTTATATTATTACTATTAAATTATATTTGCACTTAATAAAAAACTAAAACGAATAAGTATAAAATTAAAAAAAACAAATTAATTTAAAAAGCTAAAATAAATTTAAAATTTTCATTCGGTGCAAGTATGGAAATATAAATATGCAAATATCAGTCCACACCACACAAATGGCATCCCAAGCCTGTCCTATACTCAAATGGATGAACTCCATTTAGTGAACATAAGTTGAACATTGGCAGTAGCAAGCGAGCGATGAATAGTGTAATTTAGCGCTGCGTGGCAAAAAAACCGACAAGCACTCTTTCGGCAGTAAAGGCCATGGTGTTCAAGAGTATCGACTTCAAAGCCACAAGGGTCGAGGACAATTGTGGGGAGTACATATGGAGGCTCTTAAGCAAAGGCTGACAATCTGGCAATTCAGAATATTTCCGGATACAGTATAGTGCAAGTATTGGATGAAGGATAAGCATTTGAGCAATGTTAGCATCCTTACACCCCACTGCGAACAGCCCTGCATGGTCTGAATTAGATTTTTTACACAGTACTTTTTTAAAACTTTATAATTTATCTCAGCTTCCCTGAAAATTGATGTCAACCAGTACTTATAGGCCTGGGCCGGAAGTTAGCCAGTTCTATAAATTAGTATATTAGAATATTATATATATTTTAATTTTCATCAATATTGATTTGAAATTTTTATTTAATCATAGTTTGAATTGTGTACATGTATATTATAACGGCGTTATTTATAATAATTAACTGAGGACTATGCAATGGTAGTCTGTGCAATCAATATTGCATCTGGCAACTGTCAGGAACCATTGTTCCGGTTGCCATCTTGCTTTAAAAAGTTATCCTTTTCCGTTTTGTTGTCGTGAAAATGACGGGCTTTAGTAATAAGGTGAGGTTAATAATTGTATAAAAACTCAAAAATGGATGTAATCATACTTAAATGTGTAGTATTTTTAACGTAAAAATAATATTTTAGGCAATTACGATTTATAAATATAATTGAACATTTTAACTAGTGAAATACATCGCGGCTATGCACGTGTATGTAAGCCCTGCTGACAAGTGCTTTTTCTATCTTAAATTTGGTTAAATTCTCTATTATATCTTGAAACATTGTGACTACACGTGGATAATTTATATTTCTTTTCTATATTAGGTGAATTTGGCTATTGTTGTCATGTATAATTTTAAGGTTAGGTGTGTTTCGATATTGTATCTTCAATTGATAACTTCTGTATCTTTCAGGCCATAGTGATTGATGGCCGTGGCCACTTACTCGGTCGCTTGGCTGCAGTAATTTCGAAGGTCCTCCTCGAAGGAAACAAAGTTGTTGTTGTAAGATGTGAACAAATCAACATCTCAGGAAACTTCTTCAGGTGAGAATGCAATGCCCTACCGTTTTAGCCTTTGTAAATTTATAATTAGCTTATTAATTTAGTATGTTAAAATGATGTTAATTTAAGGGTAATTTGCGACTGAACTTATAAATGTTGTAATTGTAAATAATCTGAGAAAAGCACTGGTTCTAGACACGTTGACGCTGTAAGTTTTATTTTTCACCATACTCCTTTTAACTTTCAGAAATAAGTTGAAGTTTATGTCATTTTTGCGCAAACGCTGCAATGTGAACCCAGCCCGTGGTCCCTTCCACTTTAGAGCACCATCTAAGATCTTGTGGAAGACTGTCCGAGGTATGATTGAATTTAAAAGTATATGTATTATGATCTTAATGGATTTGAATGGATAAGAACTACATTTAATTTCTCTATGATTATTTATTTTATACCTACATTATTTGATACTATTTTGTGATAAGCATTTTACTATGAGACTTTAAAAAAAACTTAATCGTAACATCTTTTTAATTTCTTTAAATAATTAATACTAATATATTCTTGAAGGCATGATTCCCCACAAAACTGAACGTGGAAAGGATGCTCTCAGAAGGCTGCGTTCATACGATGGCTGCCCTCCACCATTTGACAACCGTCGCAGAGTGGTTGTGCCTGCTGCTTTAAGAGTATTCTGTCTTAAACCTGGCCGTAAGGTTGGTCTTAAATTTCATCTAACTTTTAGTTTAAAAAGTTAACATTTGGAAGCTTCATTCTAAATGCTCGTTAAGTGCAACTATAGTTTGTAATTAATGAAAATAAAGTTTACATTAAATTAGGGCCTAGAAAAAAACAAAATATTAACTTAAACAATTAATTAGTCATACTTGTAGTGTTATTTTTTAATATTTCAATTGGATGATAAAATTCTAATGATGTTAATTCTTGGGTAATTTGCGACTGAAATTAATATGTTGCTAATATAATTTTTCTGATTACTTAAAATATATGTATAGACATGTGCAGTGGGTGTGTACTTTTATTACATTAGATATATTTTTCAGTACTGTCACGTTGGCCGTCTATCACATGAAGTTGGATGGAAGTACCGCGATGTTGTCCGCAAGCTAGAAGACAAGAGAAAGTTTAAGGCAATCCACAAAATCGCATATGAGAGGAAACTAAAGGTTAGTATTAATAATCTTTTAACATAGTCATATAACAATATAGCAATATAACATTTTTAAGTATTTGGCAAAGCTAAGCTGTCTATCACACAACACCTATATTAATGAGCAGGAAGTTATTACTTTTACTACAATTAATTAATATTGATTTGTATTGTGATGATTTTTTACCTACATTATTTGATGTTTATGATACAAATATATATAATCTGAGTAATAATTGTACAGTACTTACTGTATTGTGTTGTGTATTCAGAGAATAAAGTGAATTTTTTTGCCTTTTAGAAAATCACCAAGCAAGCTGGTGAGAAAGTTGCAAAGACGACGGCACCACACACCTCTGTCATGCAATCCTACGGATACAATTAGGATTAATATTTTCAAAAAATAAACCATTGGTTGCCCATTTTGACTTTTCATTATCCCTAAATATATGTATGTTTCATTAATATATTGGTATTACTATACTGGGTCTTGACTATTATTAAAGATTTGGTAGTAAAGCCAAGTAGTTACTCAAATTAAATTTCACAGTATCTTTTAAATTATGCTCAGAAACTACAGACGCTTTTAGAAGATTCTATTTATCCATATTCATATAATATTAAAATGAATCTAAATTGTATAAAGTAGGTATTCTCTAACCGCTACGATTTGGGGGCCTACAAGAAAAGAGCGTTCCTCTTCCTCAAAGGCCGTCAACTCACTTGTGAGCCTGTCGTTGCATGTGTCCATGGTTAGCACATCACTCGCAACTGACCTCCCTGATCGTTTGTCTCCTGTGACATAAAAAAATGGTTTATACCGATTTACTACATTACATTTTAATTATCCGCTTCAATGAGTTAAATCAGATAATGTGGGTCGCGGAGACAAATTTTCTTGTGCAGCTGGGCCCGCACTGATAACGTGAATTGGTACAGCCAGCAACAAAGTTTATTATGAATTTTGTGATTTGACTGAAAAACAATATTTTAATACTTATTATACACAATAATTTCTAGTCTTATTCCTTTTAAGACTCAAACCTTATGATCCATTCTTTTTAAACTGTGTTTTAATCTTATTGGATTTGGGAAACGCATAAACGATTATTATTACGGTAAAATATTAGTTGACGGTTTGTTTCGATAAGCACAAGTTTAACCAAGTCTTCAAAAGCTCACAAGCTAACAAGCTAGCTAACGGGCAACCGCGTTCTTTGGGAGACTTTACGTTGTAGGTAGGTACGAGCTATACAGCCACAGCTTAGCGTAGAAATTTAAAATGTTGTATTTATATTTTTGAAATACAACTGATATTGTTATTTCATAATAACTTATTGTTTAGAAATCTGTTGTTAGGTGCAGCAGTTTATAATTAATATCAATACAGTGTAAACTCTTTATAACGACACTAAAATACTGTGCATTTTATGGCATTATAGACACTGGTCATTAAACGGAGTAAAGAAAAATAATTGTATAAAATACAAGCTAAACTAACAAAAGCCAATTGATTTCGACGCGTTAGAGAGTTTGTCGTTAAATCGAGTGTATATATACATGTATACATGGAGTATACATTGTAAAGTAAAATTGTTATAGCAATAGAAAAATGTAATGGTGACAAGTTCGTTAAGATTCACTCAAAGATAAAATGAAAAATGTGTGGCCTGCGTCGCTCTCGCGTAAGGTGCTGGAAATTGGGTTCACTCTGGCGTTAAATACAAATTTATTCGTAACGATCACAAAACCGTATAAAAGGGCGACAGCACAGCTTCTAAGGCAGTTCGAAACCAACCACCGACAGTTCAACAGCTAACAATACATACAAGAGGAGAGCATTACTATGTATAACTGGAATTTGCCAATTCTAATATTACTTTGTGTTTTAAACACCATAGAAGCCGACACAAGTCTTGTTGATGGAAGGCAATATTCTCGTGAACGCTCAATGCGTTCCATTTATCCAGATACTCGGTCGTTTGCCCACAGAAACATACGACTTACAAAGGATTTCATGGAAACAGCAGTAAGAGAGGAATATCAGGACTTACCACAGGAGGACCGGCGGGAATCCAAAACTCGAACTGAACAATCACGAAATGATAATCGAGGTTTAAGCCGCTTTCAAACTAGTGATCGTCTTAGTATTCGTCAAAGAGAAGCGGTAATAAATCATTATTCTCGATTGGTTAGGAACCGGGTACTGTCTAAAGAACGATTGGAAAACTACAATGAACGCCGATCTCCCCGTACCTTTAATCATTTACGAACCAGATCACATATTAGACAAATGCATGGTAATGAACGTATGCCATCGTTGAGAAGATTTAATGCCATCCGAGAGGAAAACATGCAAAAAGTTGACCGTGTATCAAGTATTTCCAACGATAAAATATTTAGATCATCAGAAGTACTACGGCGCGTTTCCAGAGACATCAACAATAGAGATAGTTCAAGTCTTCTTCGCAAATCTGATGATAAAATGCGAAAAACGAATGCGAGAGAATTAAATCGTCAAAATAGAGCAAGTTTTAAAAACATTGATAAACAAACTACAAATGAATACACGTACGATGATCAAAGGGAAAGCGAACAAATCCGAAACCATCGTAGTATCAATCGTGATATCCAACGTAGAACTCAATCTAACGTGGAGAATATAAGGAGAGAAAGAGATATCAGAAATAAGCCCTCAATGACATACGAAATTCGCCCAAATCTTTCCAAACGGTCTGTAAGTAGAGTTCGAGATATATCTTCACGATCTTCTGAAAGAATAAATTTCACACCTAAAGAACCGACATCATCGTTCGGTTCGGAACGCGAGAATCCAGAACGCTATACAACTGTGCGGTATACGCGCAATGCTCGCGAAAACCGACGTTCAAGCGACGTAGTACGTGGTATTCTCAGATCTTTGGAAAGAATGAATGTTAGAGATACGGAAAGAAATGTTAGGGCAGAAATGCGGGATGAAAGTGCAGCTCCAGAACGTACACGACAATTTGTACGAGCTATCAATAGGTCGAGCCATAGCAATCAAAGAGAATCCATTGATATTGTAAGGCGAGAAACAGCTCAGAATCGTGATGCTCGTCTTGCTAATCAACGAACGTTAAGAGAACAAACCACACACGACACAAATAGAAACAGTATGGATATCCGAATAAACGACAACACATTCATTCGGTCCAGGTCTGCTGAAAGACTCAAAGACACTACGGAAACGAGGAGAAATTCACTGAGATGTAATGTCGAGAGAACTGAGCGACAACAGAGAACCGGCAACACACGCTCGCTAAAGAACACCAGATTGGATGATCCTCGCTCCCAAAGACCAATCTCTAGAGGCTATGACCAAGATACTAGAACGCGACAAATTATGAACAGGAGATTAAATAATAGTGCTGATAGGATGGGTCAGTTAGGTATCGGCCATTTACGCGAATCGAGACTTGAAAATGTCGAAAAAAACAAACAACGCGGCTGGAACTTTGAATATTCAAGAAAAATGTTGAGCAACAATGGTGACGAAGGCACATACAACTGGCAAGCCGCGTTCTACGCGCTTCAAACAATATATATATGTAGCATCATATTTAAACTTTGGAATAAAACTGATTCTACTAAAAAGAAAACTTGGTAAGTAGAATATATACAAAATGTACTATACATATTGTTGTGTCTATATTTATGTTATTTTTTTTTAGGTCTCTCTCATGGCTAACTGTACCAGTCAACAAAATTGATTAACTAGAAAACTATATGCCGGCATGGAAAACGATTATAGGTATAAATTGTATCGAATATTAAAATAAATATGTTATTTGAATATATTTTTTTATTTTAGTTACAATGTAACTTAAAACCACTTAAACATCTAACTTACAAATCTAAAGTGTTAGTTTTATTTTTCTGTTGACCTTCATAGAAGGCTTTTGTGATCATCCGCTTCATTTCGTCATCTCCAGTTTCATACCTGAAAGTTATAGAATTGATATTGTATAAACCCACAATTATATATAGTTCACTAAGAGCTAAGTTCTTGAAAGCTTACAAGAACTGAAGTTACGATTAATATTTATCTACATGAGGTTTATTAAAAAACTATTGGTTGCATGTATAACATTTTTAGAAAAACAGTGAGGGTCGGTTAACAAAAGGTTAACTAATTATTTATAAACACTGAATACTACAGTATAAGAACTTACATATTTTTCATTAGACCCATAATGGACGCCTGAGGATCCTTATTATCTGTTTCTGGTGCCTCCGGCTTCATACGGCTATTGCGCTTGTCATCAAATTTCTTTTCTATTTCAGTCATGTGGGACCATTTGGTTGAATTAGATTTTGCAAGGAATATAACAACCATGTCTGAAATGTGTAAAAAGATATTCATACAATAATAAGTTCATTTGATTACAATACTTATTTATGTAATTGCTTTAAAGTAACACATTTACAAAATTTATACTGTTTAATGAATACTGTAAAATAATCCTGTGTCCGTTCTCAACTTTTCAGTCAAATAAATCCAACATGCTTTTGATGTTTCACCATACAAGTGTTAATTTTTTACACAGATGAGAAACATACAATATTTTCTGATATGAGATTCTTTATTAAACTCAAATCATTTATTTTCTTTTATATTGGCAGAATATTTTGAGATATAAGTATGTAATAAACAAGTTTCGAAATTTGGTAAATGAGTACCAAAATCTAATATATTCTCTTTGTTAGACCTGTCAGAAGTATCAGGTCTGGTATGGCAATGTCAGGGCTCTTAATGTATTATATTACAGTAGATTTATTAAAAACTGTACCTGTCTTCTGCTTCCAATGGGATTCAGCAACATTAATAGGATAAAGTAAGTTGTTGATCACCAATCTGTAATCCTTGCTGTCCAAGTCTTCAACATACAGCTCCATGGACTTCTCTGTCAAATTACAATTAACTTGCTCCTTTGGTATAGTCTGAACATCCTTCAATGTGACAAATACTTTAACATATTTGTCTGATTGGTCCCAGCCTAAAATGATTTTTTTAAGAATTTTAAATATATTGGAGTAACGGTTTAACGGTTTTAGAGTTATAGTTTTCTTGTGCCTAATATGTGATGATTATTTGACCATAAAGACATGAAGAGGATGTGAATCTTTCAGATGTAGATAGTTTGCTGCAGTTCTACTCAGTTTCACACTACTATTAAATAGTTGAGCTTTAACACATTAAAAAATATATATTTACCATATCCATTTAATTTAATCTGAAACCTCTTCTTTACACCAGACACTGATGGTGCAGGTGTAATAACATCCAGGGGAGCTTCTTTCGAGATTTCCTTCAATTTAATCCACTCGGTTTCTAATTTACGAATTTCTAAAGACATAAAATCTTGCACCCTTTTGCGATTAGATTGCTTTAGTAGTTCTTTCAACTCATCTATGTCACTCCGCAACTAGAGATATAATATATACATTACAACATAAAATGATGATATAGTATTTATGTGAAATTTGTAAAAATAAAACAAATTTCTATGCATTTTTTTGATAAATTATGAATCCGTTTTTATTCAAGGGTTTTATACTTAAAGTACTGAACGGAAAATAAACTATAATGCAAATAAAACCGTTTACACTAACCTCATTCATCTTGGCGTCACACATATCGCCTTTAACTTCCAGTTACAATACAGGTAGCAAGTACCTTACGCTTACCCTTACACCACGTGTTAGGATTTTATCTGTTTAATGAACAAATTATATCTGCTAATATGTATTTAAAGATACAAGATTTTTTTCCATTAACAGGCAGTATAACAGATTCACAATTTTATATAAAATAACTAATATATTAAACAAGTAAACACCGAAACCATTAACAAACTTCAAAAATTGTACATAGTTAAAATGTTTATTTGATATTTTCGCTCGCTCGAAGAATCTAGAAAACTATAGAATCAATTGTTAAAACTGACATACAGGCGAATTTTCCAGTTCTATTGTGTGTAAAAAATTATCTGTCATAGTAAACTGTCTGTGAGTCTTGCCGCATTCACAGATTATGAGATATCAACGTTCCTCTATTAACCATAAATTCTTCAATAATCATAGATAATTAATGTCATACTTTTTATATTTAAATTTTTTTGGTTATTTTTTTCTGAATAGGTGAATGAAACTAAAAGATAGAAAAACTTTTTATTACATATGAAGAAGTTTATATTAACATTCTGGCGTAATTCACAATCTTGATTCATTATTTTTTTTTTTCGGAGCGAAACCAATTCTATTGTGTATTTCCTCAGTACTTTTGGACCCTCCAGTGGTTGGAGTAATGATAGTGGAGCTTTCATCTCTCATCTCTTGTACTATGGACAAATGATTTTGTTCTCTCCGGGAATTTTCATATTCTTGTAAATCTTCAAGTCTTAACTTTATTTCAGTTAACGGTCTTCGAATCATTATCTGGAATAAATGATACCCGTGCGTAAATTAATATATTACATTTTTCACTTATTTTTGTCAACAAAACAAAATGGTAAGATCGCACTGTAACGACTTCAAGTCACACGACGATTCCACTAGACT
Organism: Leptophobia aripa; assembly: GCA_951799465.1. Lineage (NCBI taxonomy): Eukaryota > Metazoa > Arthropoda > Insecta > Lepidoptera > Pieridae > Leptophobia > Leptophobia aripa. The sequence continues at coordinate 3,124,000 of OX637281.1, forward strand.
AGTAGAGTGCCAAGCAACTAAATAAAGAATAAAATTCAAAGTCAACTATTCGTTATAAATTATTAATTAATAAATATTATATGGCATTCATATCGCGCTAGTGCCTAGTTGATTACTGTCGATGGTCGGTAAGTGAATCTGTATTCTGTCTCTGGCCCGATGCCATGTTTATAGTTGGCAGTACTGTATGAGCGCCGTGCGTTGAACCTCGTTTACTGAGCGCGATATTCTCATTTTCACATTGATTTAGTAGTCTGTTAACACTTGACGTGTTCGTCACTGTTCACTGTTTAGTAAAATCTGTCATCTCTCAAAAAAGTAGGGCGTCCTAAGTCTACTACACTTTATTTTTATGACAAAGTTTAACGACTAAAATATAGTAATTTTGTTTAGAGACGTGTTTGACAAAAACTTTACTGAGAAGAAAAGACAAAACAAACTTACCAAAATGCTTTACCTCGAGGATTATTTAGAAAGTATGTATACTCTGACTAGATATTCCAAAGCTCGACCTCCATTACGGTTGGTAGGCCTTGTGTTGAAAAACAAGATCATCAATACCTTGCTTTGGCGCGTTATTTAAATTATTATCTTGCATCAAAAACCATATATTTTTATTTTTTCATTCCATTTTCCAGTGATTGAGCACCTCCCTCAAGAGCTAAGAGATCGCTTTACAGAAATGCGTGAAATGGATTTGTCGGTTCAAAGTAAGTTTCAGAAATATGTATAATTATAAAAAAATAATATTAACAGTATTTTGTAAAACTATGTTATTTTATGGTTTGAATTATTTGTTTGATGCTTTTTAGATAATATAGATACTTTGGAAAAACGAGTTCGTACTTTGTTTGGAGGCTGTCGGCGAGGTGATCTCAATTCAGACCAAGCCGATACTGAGTTTGCAGATATAAAAAAAGGTTATAATAAGACTTTAGAGGAAGCAGATGAAAAAGTAACTCTATCAAATCAGATGTATGATCTAGTGGATAGATATCTCCGTAGATTAGGTGAGACTATTTCAATTGCTTAATTTTTGATAATGCCTTGGATAGTTCTTTTTATCAATAAATATTCGATTTTATCATCAATATAGTATACAACTGTAAAATTAGATGATTTTTATTATTATTATTTGTTAGCTAAGCTACAGAGGACATTAATAAAAAAAAGTTTTAGACATACATCTAGAAAATTTGAGTTTTTCTAGATGTATGTCTATTTAAGTATTTTTCTTATCCACATGTGTGAATGTATAGAAAATCATATAATATACAGCAATTAATACTATTTGCAGATACTGAGCTACATAAGTTTAAGTGTGAACTTGAAGCTGATAACAAGGGCATAACAGAACTGTTAGAGAAAAGGTCACTTGATCTTGATTCTAATGCAAACCATTCCACATCATCAAGTAATAATCATTATAAGGAAAGTAGGTGAGTGTAATGTATTTTTTCATTTTTTATATCTTTAATTCATACACAATTAGATGTTATTGGAATATTACGATACATAGACTAACAAAACCAATCAAAAATATATTCAACTAATTCTAAGTTAATTGTAGTAATTAAATTATTATTACCTTTCAATTAGTGAGTTAGATGTTTCTATTATTATTAGGCTGTTTATTACAAATATATTAATGAAATAGACGTTACAATTTAATAAATTATCTAAACCATAACCTGAAAGACATGTCTTAAATAAAGTGAATAATCTACAGTATTATTTAGTAGTTACTGTTTATAAAAAGTTGATATCTAGTATGGTTGAAATAATTGGGGTTAGTCAATTAAAGATGATTTACAAATCCACATATTTGTAATTTGGTAAAAAAATTAAGATTATTGACTGTTATAATTGTTATCTGTAATTCTAAATTGAGTTTCAATATGATTTTTTAATCTGTACCTTTAGACATGTGTTTATAATTATATTTTTTTTTAATTTATTGTATAGATATCGCATAAGAGCAGAGAAGCGCCGTGAGAGTTGGAGTAATAGAGAGGCCCGTTCCCATGGAAGTAATGGCACTCTCTCCAGAACAGATTCTGCTATTCAAGTATGAAATATACCAACCTAAAATTAATAGTTCAACACTTATTTTAAGAGAAGTCATTTTTATAGACCCAGTTTTGTGATTTTTAAACGTTTAGAGTTGACAAATATATTTGAATATTATTTAAATATCTATTAAGTATTTTAAAAGAATAATTATGTTATAGTATTAAACATTTGTAAAGAGTTATTTAAGTAATTTTTTCAATCCTAAATATGTAAAGTTTCTTGTGTATAAGATTTCTTCTCCCAATAATTGTAATATATTTTTATGCATAACTAAATTATAGTAATAAGAAAAGCTTACCTCAAGCATATTTAATCATCAGGCACTATTTATATGGCTATACTATTAATTATTCTTGTCAGTTTTTTCAAATATAAAAAAGAATGAGTCCACATATTTTATTAGTTTTTATTGAAATAATGATTTTTATATATAGAATGAATAATAAATCAATGTTTACATTTCAGGCTGCATTGGGGCGTGATTCATACTCCTTAGGCCACGCTGGAAGTGCCATCGCTGCAGCAGCAAGTCAAGCAATTGCTGCCACGCAACAGGTTTAATTTTAAATAAATTGTGATTTATAGCTTGTGTAAACCAGACCAAAACAATATATATGATTATGACACAATTTTTATTGGTTACATTCTAAGAGAAAACAATTATATGTTTTTAAATAATAAGTAAAGAAGAAGAATCTGATCTTTTCCAGGCAATCGGTGAAATAAGAGTGATATAAATGTAGGTATGAAGAGGTTCATAAAAATTAAGCTGTATGATTTGTCTCCATGTAGATGCAGCAAGGGCGTCGCACCGCGTCCCTAAAAGCATCCTACGAGGCAGTGGCTGGGGATCTCTCACACACCACACACCATACGACGCACCACGATCATGGTAACTCACTAACTAAAATTTGCGAGAGTGAACAATTAGACAGCAGCCATAATGTTTTTCGTAAAGATAGAGACCAGATCACAAGTCACAAGGCCTCTGGTGGTGTAGTGTTGGTCGGAGGAACAGGTTACATACGTTTTAGATAAAATTCAACTACCAGTAAAAGTACTTAGTTTATAAATATTGTCATAGTTGTAGTTTTAATTGATAGTATTATTTTTATTATATATTAGTATTTATTGCTTGTCTCTTTTTTGGTCCTTGTATTGTAATTGTGTGTAATGTCATGTGTTATTTTTAGGGCTTAGTTATAAACATAAAAAAATAGTGGGCTGACACTCCAGTTTCCTGATGTCACACAGAGTAATATATATATATAAAATCGACTTGATATTAGGAAATAACATTCTCTCTATCGAAGATATTTTTAATAATTAAGTTTGATATTTCGATTTCAGGTTCGACAGTGTCGGTGTCAAGTGGACATCACAGTAGCCACGCCCATTCGTCCGGAAGTTCCAACAAACGTCACAAACAGAAGTGAGTTTTGTAAATAATGACTTAACTGTACTTAACTAAGGAAATTAACTAAATGACTAGTTAAAATATTGCATAATTTAAAATGAAATTTTAATGGTTATTAAAGTGACTCTGTGTGATGTAAGACATTGCTTATTTAAAAAATTGCATAATTTTTACTGACACTAATCAAGCTATTTCGGGTCCATAAAAGAATGAGAAATTATTATAATATTGATTGAGATTGGCTCTCAAAAGAAGAATCAGTGTTTCGATATGTTTGTAATGTATTTTTTTCTAACAGGAAAAGCTATTCGTCGAGCAGCACTCTCCACGCGCAGGCGTCGATGGCCGCCAGTCGCTCATCCTCACCCACCATTGTGTTAGTATATAGTTTTAATTGTGTTTTGGATAATTTTAAATAAATACAAATGATATACCCAGACTACTGCCAACAAAAATGCTTATCGCCGGGCATCAAACCCGGTACCGCCTGGTCTAGTATTTATAAATAATTTTAATAATAGTTTATTAGCAGGTTATTTATTAAACTGTAGTAGAATCCGGATATAACGACACTCAAGCGACCGGCTATACAATCTCGTACTAACCGGGTGACGTACAAAACGGACGGATTATAATACGAAACCAAACTTGAGTAAACGTTATAGTCGCTAAAACCGGTTAGTCGTTATAAGTGAATTCTACTGTAGATTCAAAAAGATAAGAGAAATTATGTGTTTGTTTGTCTGACACGATTTGGCATGAATATTGTTTCCAGGCCGATAAATAATGCCGTGAACAAAACGGTGATCGAGGAGCCCATAGAGGAGGAGTGGGCCTATGACCCCAACGAGCCGCGCTACTGCATCTGCAACCAAGTGTCGTACGGCGACATGGTGGCCTGTGACAACCACGACGTGAGTCTATTTTTTCAATTTCATTTCTGTCAATACAGAATGCTTAAATACACATAAGAAAACAATGAAACGAATACAATGCAATAGAAATAATAAAAATTTCAAATTTAATTTAATTATTTTAAATCAGAAAAGCAAAGAATAAATGGAAACAAAAAAACTAACCTAACCTTATTACACATTGGAAAACTCAAACTCAAAATATCTTTATTCAAGTAGGTCTTTATAAAGACACTTTTGAATCGTCAATTTTTACACTACCACATTAGAAGGGTCATATCTGCCCTGTGCCCCGACCTGGGGCCTTAAGACTCCAGTAAGTAAGTTATTAAGAGCTTTCCACACTAACAGAAGATTATATCTATATTATTAATGGTTACGAGAGAATTATAGAATACTGATCTTAATAACAATATTAACTTGTACAGACTTATATGTATGTATGTTTCCTTTCAGTGTCCGTACGAGTGGTTCCACTACCCGTGCGTCGGCATCACGGCGCCCCCCAAGGGCAAGTGGTATTGTCCCCAATGCCACACCAACATGCGACGCAATCGCACCCACCGCAAGAACTAGATAATCGTTCTCGTCTCTTTGCCACCGTTCTGACAGACAAATGTCAAATTGTTTGACACGTTTATGTGTGAGCACGCTGATTAGTGCTCAGTATTTGTGAATATAAACCGCTCCTATTTACTAAGCTACAATTCCCCCACTTATTACTAAGCACTTGTCGCTTGCTGACCGTGTGTGTACTGACACGTGCTAAGCACTCAGTAGAGCGGAATGGTCTGTCCACCTCTGGACCTCTACCACCTCAAACGTTTTTAATCTTCAGACTTTCAGATCTTCGATCATGCTTGAAATAATATTTGAATATTGCTTAAATACGCAAGTCACTTGTCATATGTGATTAGTGACAAGTACTAAGCCCATGTGTATCGGGCGTTATGCAAACTGAGCTCTTTCAATCTGTTATGGCTTCGATATCATAGGATAGTTTGAATCAATTCAAATAAGTATTAGATTAAGCTTTTGTATTTGTCATATTAAATACATCAGAGTGAAACTGGCAATGGTGGCAAAGGAACGGAAGTCACTTTAAACCTGCAAATACTGCTTTAAAATTAAACATGTTTATTCTACATTTGCGATATTTTGATGATAAATATAATCTGGCTAATTTCGTTGCTCAGTATTCGTAAAATGAACTGTTTTTAGAGTTCCAAATCAACAAATCAACTGTCACAACTGATTGTTATCTCTTAAATTAAGTATCTAATCTATATGATAATCGCGTTAATCATGCTGTAGTTAATCATAAATTTGACATTAATTAAATGTGCTTCAATAGAACAATATAATATTAACATTGATATCGTAGAAAGTTTAATTTGTTTTAAGTAGAAACATTGCTGAACAAATGTACAATTTCAATTTGGAGATTGTTTAAATTTAATAATGCATATTGCCGTTAAAGAATATTTTGTTTAAATTTATTTCCAATTGTTCTATAGTCTTTATTTTAAACAATGTGTTCTAAATTTAAAATAGACGTAACAGTATTCTTTTGTTTAAATTCATTTCTAATTGTTTTATAATTTTTATTTTAAAAAATGTGTTCTAAATTTGAAATTGGCGAGGGATAAAGTAATCAATTGATTAAATTCACTTCCAATTGTTTTATGTTTTTTGTTTAAAACTGTGTTCCAAATTTGAATTCGGTGATAATGTGTTCTTTCTTTTGTTAAAATTCATTTCCAATTGTTTTATAAGTTTTGTTTAAAACAACGCGGTAATTCTATAAATCAAAGTATCTAGTAAATTATGTATTGTTTTTAAAATACTTTAGTCTGGCCCAATACATTACTTAGTCAAATCACATATGTACAAATATGTATTGAATCGCTTCGTGAAAGTTAGTAAAGACAAAGTCATACAAATATTGTTTGTTTGACAAAAATGTCGGAGTTTGATGTTGAATGGCCATGACGATTGTCAAAAAGTGATTTTTACTTGACGTAATATTCATACATACGAAGGTTGCTTTCACAGTAGGTCAAATTTTAAAATTAAGTATGTAATCTTAATAAACAATACAAACAAGTGAGTTTTATTTTAAACTACGAACGAAGACCCATAATTTATATAAAATACAATATTATAAGATCACCTACTCCCGTTTAATTTTGGAAAAAGCAACGAGTTCTTGATGCAAAGGCCCTTTCGTTTGATTACACTTAATAAATCGTGGTCAATAGCCAATACAGTAGAATTCACTTAAAACGACTAACCGGTTTTAGCGACTACGACGTTTACTCAAGTTTGGTTTCGTATTGTAATCCGTCCGTTTTGTACGTCACCCGGTTAGTACGACATAGTATCGCCGGTCCCTTGAATGTCGTTATATCCGGTTTCTACTGTAATTGGTCGATTCAGAGTTATAGGTTCACTAACTAATCTGAGCGTATTCCGCGATAAGTAACATACAAAGATAATATTTTTCAATATCGCGAATAGCTCTTTCAAATTATAGAAAATACGAAAGAATATAATGGTTAAAGTTGTGGCGGAGAGTTTCTTTCCAGTTCTTCTACGCTCTAAGCCCTTGATTTGGGAATTAGACTGGGACAGTAAATGTAGTGTCGAAAATTTTTATAACTTTGTTGACGATTCATAATACCTTAGTTACCTATATGTATAAAGTAATTTTTGATTTTTGTAACTATACCAAAGAAACGCTGGTAATACCTGGTCTTGGCCTTTGTCGGTATTTAATTACGCACCTATTCGACGTAATAGTAAAATTTTCGTGTTAGGACCGCATAATCTCTTAATTAATATTATCGGGTAATATAATATTTTTTATTGAAATTGCAAGTTTTGAATTTAATCATGTATGTTAAAAGGCGCACCTTTATAGTACAAGGCAGCCATTAAATTGATTAAGTAATAATGTATAAATAATTATGTACTGATGCTTAATTAATTAACAAATATGATACTTAATGCTGATAATTATTCTCAGAGGGATGGTTTTAAAATTATAAACTTTTTAATAACGCGAGTGGTGAGTGGTTAGTATCTAACTAGAGATCGTCCAGAAAGGATGTCGAGATGAAAAGACAAACAAGGTTGGTTTTATATTTTCATTTAATCATTACCAATACTAATATTATAAATGCGAAAGTATGTATGTATGTTACGATTTCATGCTTAAACTATCAGTAGTTTAGTAGTTCGGTAATAGACTTTGGGGAGGACATTGACTACTTTTTATAAGGCAAAAACTGGTTCGAGAGGTTGTAATAGGGGATGAAGGTTTGTATAAAAATTTCAACAGAACTAGCTATTTAACTCCTTTAGTATTAAAACCACGCAGAGGAAGTCGCGGGCAAAAGCTACTTAATACGTAAATTTCGTTACTTAATATATAAATAATGAACCGCTTTAAATTTAATTTGATTTGCAATATGATAATCAAGTTAGTCATGCGATAGTTAATCAGGAATTTGGCATAAATTAACTGTGTTTTATTAAAACAATATACTATTAAGATTGATAACGTAAAAAGCAAATGTTTAATTTGTTTTAAGTGAAATCATGGTCGCACTATCTAAACAAAAGCACATATTGAATTTAGGGAATGTTCAAATTTAAAATGGCCGAGAGAGAGTCTTATGTTTAAATTTATTTCATATTGTTTTATATATTATCATTTTAAACAATGTTTTCCAAATTTAAAATGGATGATAGAAGAAGTAGGCTTTCTTTTGATTAATTAATTCCAATTGTTTTATACTTTTTAACTTGTATACATTGAAATTTTCATCATGATATTTTACAATAACGACTGTTTGTCGTGTTGCGTGTACATACTGAGAATATATAATTTGACCTATAACATACTGTGACATATAGAAGAGAGATCTTTTAGATCCGGTGGTCTGAGCAACGTTAGCACTATATCTCCAGGCGATTCAATCGAGAATGGAGGAACACAACCATCAAAAAAGGAACCAAAAATATCTTCGTTAAGGGAGTATTTGATTGACTACTCATTGAATTCTAATCTTCATGGTGTCAGGTATATGGGTGATGGGCAGCGGACGATTGTTGAAAAGTAAGTATCGTTTGCATTGTCACAGATGTTTTGTTCGTACAGTTCTTGCTTTCTCAACTTTTGTTGGGGAAAATAAATTTAATTTTCTTGTAAACAAAGCTAATTTAAAATGGATTTTTTTTTCAATTAAATAATTGATTATTTAATTTCAGATTATTTTGGGCGTTCATATTCATAATATGTTTGGTAGTGTGTTGTGATAGGATAGCTAAAATTTGGACCAAATGGGATGAAAATCCTATCATCGTGAGCTTAGCGACGGATTTTACGCCTATATGGAAGGTATTATATTATAACAAAAGAAATATCGTTCTATTGAATTTTGATATGGAGGGAAATGGGCTTCAGACAAATGGACGGACACGTCCGGGGAAATACGGCAGCGTCAGGTGATGCAACAGGTGTGCGTGTTGGAATCGGAGGTTACCCCCCCTCCTCTTTCCCACCCTCCCCGTAAAACTGTTTGCCATACCTTCCCTAACATTCCCTTAGGAGCAGGAAACACGCACGAAATTTTCCGACTTTTCAGTTAATTATCCATAGGCGTACATTGTCTTTTAATGATCCAACTGCGTTCTTCCCCTGTTTTATAAAACTTAAATAAAATTGTTGTATGCCGCCAAAGAAAACAAGGTAGTATGCCGGCATCAGCATCCCAGCACGTGTCTGTGAATGGCTAGGGCTCGACTCAACTTTTGGGTTTCTGTATTAAAAAAGACATAAAATTGTTGATAATGCTTAAAAACTAAATATTAAAGTTATCATTCGCAGATTCCCTTTCCTGCTGTAACCGTGTGCGCCGCAAAGAAATTTAACTACACAGTATTCAACTCGTCAGAGTATGTACCTATTTTATAATTATACCGGATTTTATATTTGGTCAAATTAAATAAATATCTCGATTTTTTTATACGGCCATTTTTTATTGAGGGTCTTATGGTGAATTTTGTTGTTTAACGTTAATGTTCGTCCATTTCAAGTTTATTCGTAAGCAAATTTAAAACTGATATATTTAAATTTTATTTACTATAGAGGTACATTTACATTCAATTATTTTATTGGATAAGAAATAATGACATATTTATAAAATACCAATAAATACATTGTAACTACGTAGCTTAATGTGGTTTCCATAAAGTTGTTTAGATTTAACTTCCAAAGATATAAATGTGATGTCGCGAAGTATTAAAGTAAGAAAATTCAGCCCAATATGATATTATCTTGAATGTTGACACAAAAAAAATCTTAAAATATAATCTTTTTCTACCTGAGTAGAATTAGAAACATTACCTTCTAGTATTCAATCAATCTGATCTTGATTATTTGAAAATGTGTTTTCAAAGTGCTTATTAGAATTTCGGAATAATATTCTACAATTATTTCAGGCACAATGATCTGTATGAAGATGTTACTATAATCTGTACGTCACCATTTCTTGATGGAAAAAAGGATACGTTACTTGGCAATGAAACATTTCAAAACTTGAAGAAGGTATAAATAACACCTAATAATTTGAAATCTTATAAATTGTTCATTTATCCATATATTTTCTTCTTATATCTCAGGCTACGAGGGATCCAAAATAATACGTACCTAACCAGCTGGTCACAACAAACTCAGCTGAGTTTGTATATATATTTGTAGATAGTCCTTTACACTATAAAAGGACTGATATAAGCAACTTAAAATAAAACAAAACACAAAACTAAAACAAAATTTAAAGGTTTGGTCCCTGTGGCAGTGTACCCATGCTGGCGGCATTTCCTCGCTGTATCGCGAGGCTTATACCCTGAGCAAGGAAAGCACCAGCTCTTTGATCACCGGTATAAATAAATAAATAATAAGACTTTGATAACAACTTTGGAAACATTGCGGTCAAATTTAAAGTGTAGCTTACTTGCGAAGTTTAATATAATATCTTCCTCTACAGATAAGCAATGAATATATGTCAGCTTGCTCAGTAAATGATATTGGCATTTTGTGCCTCGACTCTTTCCAAGAAACTGCGACCGAAGATGGCATCTGTTACACATTCAACAGTTTGGGAGCTGATGAGATTCTTAGACTTGAGAAGTACATATTTTTCATAAAAAAAATTTATACGCATTTAGTAATAATGGCGAGATGAGAGTTTCTTCCATATAGGTTTTATTTGCTATACACCTAACAGTTTGTATAATAACAAATATTTATTTATTCATATATTTGTTTGAGTTAAAGATGCTCATTCTCAATTCTCATTAAATCACTCACCAATTGTAAATAATATTTAATCCACCGCAATATGTCAAAAAAAATAATGTAAAAAACTCGTCTTGTTCACAGCGTTAACAAAGATTACGAATATTTGTCATTACCAAACACATTCTCATCATGGACATTGGACGGCGGATATCCCCCAAACACACCGCTAGAGACATACCCTTACAGAGGAAGTGTATGTATTATCCTTTTTTTAAACTTTTTCGAAGTACGACCAAGTAGTTTCTGATATTGCTGAGATGTTGTTTTTCACTATTGGTAAATTGAATTTACAGAATTATCGATTCGGATCCGCCGGCTTAAGTTTAATCGTAACAGCTGATAAAACATGGCACGATTTCGACTATAAATGCCGTGGTCTCCAGCAAAACTATCAGGTGAATGTTTTTGACAATTGAAATTTCAAATAAGACTTGTCACGTTTTCCCACTTGATACATTAGTTTCCGTGTAATAAACATATTCTTTCATAGATTTTTCTTCACAATCCGGCTGAGTTACCAAACCTATCAAGAGTATCTTACAAAGCGTCGTTATCAAAACAGACCGTTTTTGTGGTTAAACCAAAAATGATGACAACGTCTGAAGGGTTGAGGCACTATAACGCAGAGAGGTATTCTTAATTGAAAATTTATTAATTAATATTAAAATTGAAATTGCGGTATAATTTCTTTTAAGTTTATTGTGGGTTCCTCTAACCGGTTCATTTTGGAAATCTCGTAGAACATTATTGACGTACAAGTGATCGGTGATACTATTATTGTGGTAGTGATAAATCGTACTTTTAAGTTATCAATCACTATTTACCTTAGCCGCCTTGAAACAGTGTAAAGATAGTTTATTTTTCGTAGACGCAAATGCTATTTCCAAGATCGATATTTGCGATTCTTTAAAGCCTACACTCAATCTAATTGTGAAATGGAGTGTGTTAGCAACTATACGATGGCTCGATGCGGCTGCGTACACTTCGGTTTTCCACGTAAGCTTTTCCAAGTATTCAGAGATATAAATAAATAACTATCTATTAAAATTCTGGCGAATTTCTTGCCAGTTTTTCTCGTATATACCATTACTCTGGAGAACTGGCAGTCATTGTAGTCAAGTTTTTTTTGACGATTCATAAGTGTAAGAATGTTATTAATTTATTTATATAATATGTTTGTATGTTTATTCACATTGGTTTTTGAGTGAAGATAATTTTTTTATTTTATGTAAACTTATCAAATTTCTACACTATAGAATGTGTTTTGTGAGAAGTTATAGACTATTTATATACAAATCAAGTCCACATACAATTTACAATAGCGTACATCATAAATTATGTAAATTATGATACATAATATTATTGACTTTAAGTTGAGAATCGCTTAACAAAAATAAATGTTTTAGATGGTCCAGAGACGCCTATTTGTGGCAAAAAAAAATGGAAATGTATGTATGATGCCCGAAGTAAGTATTCCCAGTATACAGTAGCACATGTTGACAAGCTGGCTCTTCGCCTCGATGTTTGACATTTGCATAGGCAATTGTCATCTTTGTGACAGTTCCATTTTCTAAAAAAAGAGACATAGATTTTTTGTTACAGTAGCCAGTGTCTATGGGCGTTACTTCACTTTGTTTGCCTTTTGTGTTTGCTCTTTGTCGCACGTGCCGCGCTCTCGCTTGCACTTCACGCCTTAAATGGAACGCCTCAGAGCAAGCTAACGCCGCATGGCTCATGTTTTTTGGTGCGTGCGACTCCATCAAATTATAAGACGTCACGTCAAAAAGGAAAAAAAAGCAATGAATTTTTCATTGTACATAAATTATTTCAGGTAGTTTGGTAATTGCAGTAATGCCAGATCAGGACGTTAATAAAACAGAGGCAACAGAAGTGGCTTTACGATGCAAATGCCTTCCAGCCTGCACTACCATGGAGTATGAGGCTGAGTTAATGGAATCGGACTATAACTTTACAGGCCTGTATAAGGCATTGGATTTGGATGGTGATTTTGACGAAACATCAAAGTAATAATAAAGTAAAATCTTTTTAGTATTATGTTAAATGTTAGTATGTTGGTTAAACTACTTCCTAAAAGGCCGACAATTCACGAGCTCCCAGTCACGTGAGTGCCCCTTCTTTTATAAGAAAGAGTGATTAGTATTTTTGCTTTATACGGATGTAAAATTATATATTAAGGGACTAATTTCCCAAAATACACCGAAACCTAATTTAATAAGTAATACAGGAAGTCATCACAATTTTTTAATTTCTGACCGTCCCTGAATTTCAACTTTCTTATAAATATGTTTCTAAAACATTACACACGATATCTAAGACAATTAAGTTAGAAACCAAAAAGAAACATGTAATGCATATCAATAACTAAGGAACCAAAATAAACAATGAAAATATATATTAATAAACTACAAATTACATTACAGCCAGCAATCACTAGCCTACGAAATCTTGAGGGGGTGTTAGAAAATATATAATTCCATTACTTATTCACACATCATTATATATTACTACGATGTACAGTTGAACAATACCCCTTATGTATTAACGGTCTTGTTCATAAAAAAATGCTTAACCATACTTTAGTTATCATACTTTTTATTCTTATTTGACGTTTGAATAAAGTTGTGTATTCATAAACGTTCTCTAACTATACTTCCGTTTTAGTATAGTTAAAATTTTTGCCATTAGAACGAATTCGGCCAACAAATTTTCCCAAAATGCGTATTTAATGTGTCCACAGATGTATATTACTTATTTATAGTCTGTGGTACGTCAAAAATGCAAATATATATTTTTTTTAATTGATGATATGAAATTAAATTGATTATGCACGTATTAAATTTTATTCATTTACTTTATAAAATTGAACTGAAAGTTTGAAGTCACAATCAGCTGTTCGGTGTCGGCCATATTTATAACACTGTTTAACTAGGCTCCGGGCTTGTATAACTTTATCGAACAGTCTTATGCTAAAATGCGTTTAAGAATGAATTAATACATTTTTTTTAAATCCTACTTAAAGTGTGCTATAACTTTTTATTTATTTTATTATATCTGTGCCCAAACATCTTATGTGCTAAATATTTAAAAAACAATAAACTTATGAGATAATAAAACTAGGTATGCACATAAAACAATTAAATGTGAACTTGAAACGTTATACAATACACATAATAATACGAACAAGATACGACATACATATGAACTTCATCAGGATTTAAAGGTTTTGTTTTTTTAAAGGTGTTTAAAATGCCTCTACGATAGGTAAGTAGAGAGTCGGCAAAAACATCAACCGACTCGTCCACATTCACAATACTATTATAAAGTCGACACAATCTGTTAACAGGAACGGTAAACGGTTTGCATAGACGAGACGTGGGAGTGTAAAAAGTAAGATTTAGTCTAGTGCGTGTGCTGCAGTGAAAAGAAACTATGTGGAGGAGTTCCGTGTTGTTGACAATTTTATATAGATAAACTAAATCTAATAGGTCTCGCAATATTATAAATAAGACCGTAAATGTTTATTTACAAATTGTCCGTAGGTCATTCATATCGCATCTGTATATATCTTTCAAAGATTCACAATTCATAACATCCCAACGGACCGAACTCTACGGCCTGACAGACTTTCTCGCCAACTGCGGCGGCTTATTGGGTCTCTTCATTGGTTTTTCCTTATTGAGTGTCGTTGAAATATTCTACTTTTCAACGATAAGGTAAAGTATGATACATAGATTTATTTATTCACTCTTTGTTCCACAAAAACAGTTGAAATAAGGATAGTTAAGGTTTAAGTTAGGATAGTTTACGGGCAATCAATTCTCATATGTATTTCGTATGTATAATAATTAATTAATTATAAATTTTTTTCAGATTATTCCTTTGGAAGGATAGACTTACGAATTCATCACGGAGCTCTTAACTTCTTTCACATTCTTTTTTAATATTTATGGCCTCCTGCACGAGCAGACAGGGCAAACGATTGTCCTCTCTTCTATAATAAAAGCTTCCAAATTATAGCTTTCAGAGTGCACCAGAATGCAGAGGATATGACTCAGCCACTGGTGTAAGGTCTTTAATTGCTTATAGACAAACAGAAGTCCTTAGATATTTTAGCATGTGTCCAACTTTATAATTGTAACTCGCTATAATTCTTTAATATACACTTTATGGAATTAATGTGTTTTTATTGCTACAAATCCTCAAAAAAATAATTCATTTTATGGTGTACATGTACTGACTATCTACTTTGACGCGACTGGTCGGATTTGAATTTGAGTTGCATTGCTAATAATTTCTCGTGTACTGTGTGTTTGCGGGTTGTTCTCACTATAACTTAAATGTGTAGAACATTCACTATACCCAACAGTAGTATAAGTTATCTTTTTTTTAAATATAATATTGATACTGACCCATTCAGCGGTGCATGGTGTAATGGTTGCAGATCTTTTCAACCGTACTGTAAAACATGCTTGTCGATTTAAAGGAGGAGGATTCTTACCCGCTCTACACCCTTGATTTGGGAACTGGCAGTAAATATAATTGTTTTATATTATCCAAATTTTATACAATATCTAGCACCCTTTTAAGACAGCTTCAAACACAGTTTCGTTATATAAGAACTCGTCTGTAAACAAACTACCACTAAGTTGCACTGAACCGGCAAACGTTGCTTTGCCGTACAAATCATTTATATAACTATTTGAATGATTGATTATCGGCAGTTATCGAGCGGTATGAAAAAATCATTAACTAAAATAACCATTACAAAGTTACTGATAAAGGGGTATAAATTTATGGTTGTGTATAGTTCTTTAATTTAATTATAAAAAAATAAAAACAAAAAGAAATCTAAAAATAAAATTCAAGGGTGAATAACCCACATAACTACTGAATAAGCATATAACATTTGGTAAAAATCGTTCAAGCCGTTTCTTAGGAGTACTGTAACTAACACTGTGACAGGGTGATTTTATATATATATATATATCGAGGAGCGAGAGCTCCTCTATAGGGCTACCGCCAACCTCACTACTCTGTAGGGTTATTTTTGAAAGGCGTAGGTAGCATCAGCATGGCCAACATCACGGTTGAGTCGGTCATAATAACCACTTATTTAAAGAAACACTTCAGTGATAGTTTCCAAGATTTATATTTCACTATTTGAAGAGAGGTCCGTTCCGTACAACGGCCTGAGCGCGACTGTGTCGTCCGGTTACAATGCGACCCTATTTATAGTGATCTAGCACTTGTTTACAAAGACGTCGTATTGAAATAATAAAGATGACATTTCACAGAGTAACAAACGTCAACTATTCAACTTATGTGCTTAAACTTATTTTAGGACAATTAAATGATGTTGAACTTAATTATTCTAGTTAATTTAAGACTAATTGTTGTAGTTGCGCCGATACGGCCATTCTGACAGGCGGTGCGTGCTCTGCACCGGCCTTGATGTTGACTGTTTATGGGTCTCGTAGTTCGTTATGGGTTCTCGTAGATCTGAAAGATTCGAAATAATTAGTTAGTGGTAAGTGTAGGTTAGTAGGTTCTCGGAGGTTCTCGTAGAGTTCTCGGAGGTTCTCGTAGAGTTTGTTAGTGTGTATGTTTCGTATGTTTAGATGCGTTTGTTTGTATGTTTTTTTTTTGTTTTGTTTCTTTGTCTATTATTACTTACGTTTTATCCTGATTAATCTTCCTATATGCCGATACGGTCAGCCGATTACCAGGTTAAGGAGCCTGACGTAGTTGACAATACCAGATTTAGACGTTTAGGAGGTACACAGTGTTTTCTTCGTGTAATAAGTGTTAATGGAGAAACACCTATGACTATGGGTTGTACGACTTATTGCCTGTTGAAGTTTCTCTAATACAGTGTGTCAGTTTGCCGCTTCATAGATTTTGATCATAATCAAAGCATTATTGAGTTTTGCAACGACCCTTTCTACTTGGCCATTCGCTCGGCTAACTCACACTGTTATATGAATATTTATGTCAAACAGTTCACAGTAGTGTGCTTATTTTCTCTTATTTGTTGCATGTTATAACAGGATGTATTTAGAAAACGCTTCCACTGTGGTAATGGCTGTTCATCATTTTGTGTTACCATCTTCCTGATATATGCTTTTATAACTGCTGGTCGATTGATCACACTACCTCCGTATCGATATTGCAGCTGAGATGAGCTCAGGGACACATTTTTATTTGGTATTCATAAGCTTGATACACAAGCACTTGCTATTCAAACACCCAATCAAAGCTTTCATAGCATGTTCTTCTAACATTTTGTCTTTAGGGATTTTCGCCACAAGATCCAGGCACGAGACAAGAACACCGCGATGGTTTTTGTATCATCGTAAATATCCTCTCTGAAAATTACGATATCACGAGAGTATCTATTTTCAGGTTAAAACGTGGTGATAAAGTTTTTCCGTAACTCACGCCAAGTTGTGGAAGCTACCATCCAATTATCTATCCACATTTTTGCACCCCCTTTCAATAGGTTGCAGATGTTGTCTACGTACAACGAAATCATCAAGTTTGTACGCGTCACTTGCTTGAACGATATGCTGGTACCATTCTCGCACACGATGTGGGTGTCAACTGCATTTCATGTAGAGGATATACTTGCAGTCCTTATCTTTGCACAGTTTTAAATGTTGAATTGGCAACCAACACAGGCTTGCAGCAAATTAGTTTCTTCCAGTTGATCAGTTGGTCGAGTTGATGAGGACGTAGCTTGAGCTAAAAGCTGCTTTCGATCCCGCTTCTGATAACGAGGAGAGAGAGCTCCTCTATAGGGCTACCGCCAACCTCACTACTCTGTAGGGTTATTTTTGAAAGGCGTAGGTAGCATCAGCATGGCCAACATCACGGTTGAGTCGGTCATAATAACCACTTATTTAAAGAAACACTTCAGTGATAGTTTCCAAGATTTATATTTCACTATTTGAAGAGAGGTCCGTTCCGTACAACGGCCTGAGCGCGACTGTGTCGTGCGGTTACAATGCGACCCTATTTATAGTGATCTAGCACTTGTTTACAAAGACGTCGTATTGAAATAATAAAGATGACATTTCACAGAGTAACAAACGTCAACTATTCAACTTATGTGTTTAAACTTATTTTAGGACAATTAAATGATGTTGAACTTAATTATTCTAGTTAATTTAAGACTAATTGTTGTAGTTGCGCCGATATATATATATATATATATATATACTAGCTGACCCGACAGACTTCGTCCTGTCAAAAAGATTTGTAATGTGGCAGTTTTTTTGTCTACGTATTTAAAAAAAATCTCCTGAACAGAACCGTCACCCTGGTGATAGGGCGTTGTGAATAAAAAATAATTAAATAAAACATATATAAGGATTTAAAAGTAAGTAATCGCTTTATTGAATGAATATCATAATTATTATTATTATCATTGTAGTGCTTTGAGGTATACTATGTTTTTTGTTTGATTACCTGGCGCATAGATAAACAAATCTGATGGTTTTCCAACACGGGAACAGGCAACATACAATTGACCATGTGAGAAACATGGGTTTTCTAGATTAATACCACAAACACTTAATGATTGCCCCTGGGACTTGTTTATAGTCATAGCAAAAGCAAGCCGCACTGGAAACTGTAGTCGTTTAAACTCAAATGGCACATCAGTCGGAATCATTGGGATGCGCGGTATGAGAACATCTTCTCCTTTATACTTTCCTTTGAGTATAGTTGCTTCTATCACATTGTTTAGTAATTTTTTTATCGCTAACCGTGTACCGTTGCAAAGACGCGGTTGGTTGATATTTCGCAACATTATAACCACCGATCCAACCTTTAATTGAAGATTGTGAGGTGGCAATCCTGGCAAATCCAGCGAGTTTAAAAATTCCGGTGGATAGTTGACTACATCATCTTGATTAGTAGCCGAATCAACTGATTTATATATCCTCAATTCGCCTGTAATTTGTTCTTGAATTTTGAAATTTAATTCATATACATCTATGTTTTTTGCAGCCAGTATAGCTCGTTCGCTCAACCAATCATGGTTTCTGTAATTTTGAGAAACATCTGGAAACACCTTCTGGATAAGTTCATCTTTTGATCGAGTTAACTGATAAAAACTTTGAGGAAAGTTAATGCAGCCAGTCAACATGTCTATAGGAAATTTGCCATTACCAATGTCAATGAGTTGTTTAGAGAATATGTTTCCAGATTGTTCATTTTGCAACTCGACACGCATATTCTTGCTTAAATGAAGTACTTTGACATGTTTCCACAAATTGGAGGACTTTAGACATGCATTGAGTTCATCAGCTTGCGTTGATCGTGGAATCACTGGCAATGTTTGACGAAAATCTCCTGCTAATAAAATCATTGCACCACCAAATCGGTTATTATTGCTCCGTAGATCTTTTAAGGTTCTGTCTAAAGCCTCCAAAGATTTTTTATGTGCCATCGTGCATTCATCCCAAACAATCAATTTACATTGCTGCAAAACCTTTGCCATTGCAGAGTTCTTCGAAACGTTGCAGGTTGGAGTTTCATTGCTTTGCATATTTAATGGCAATTTTAGTGCTGAATGGGCTGTTCGACCACCTTCAAGCAAAGTTGCTGCTATTCCCGACGAAGCGAGTGCAAGTGCAATTTTATTTTGTGAGCGAATTGTTGCTAATATTAATGAAATCAAAAAAGTTTTTCCTGTACCACCAGGTGCATCTAAGAAGTAAATCCCTCCAGTTTCATCATTTGTTACTTTCATAAGAGTTTCAAATACATACTTCTGTTGTTCATTTAACAGTGGAAGATTTGTTTGAATTAATTCTTTCAAAGCGTTGAGATCATACAGTTTTTCTCGATGCAACTCTTGGTTAAAAGCGTCATGCATTGGACGTTTGGGCGCGGTCAGGCCTAATTGAATTAATAGTTTGTTTGACATTATCAAGCACATGTCCTCAATTGAAATCAATGCTTCATTGTAAATTTCTTCACTGATTTGTATATTTGGATTTCCCATTCTATTCCGTATTTGATACAAAATATCATCACACATATAATCTTTGTACTTGATCCACAAATCAATTGGGTTTGATGGGAAGCATGTAGATATGATTATAGAAAACAATGTTCGTATTTGATGAGCGTGTGATGATATTACAGCATCATTGAGAGTTTGATCCCAATGAGCGTCATTTTCAAGCAATTGCAAACGTTGACAGGCTTCTCTGTAGGATCCACACAATTCACCATCAACAGTTCGTAACTGTTGGAATGATGTTGGGCCACGTACATTGACTAATAGCAGTCGTAAATAAAAACATTCATCATTGCTTGGATGTACTGAATAAATCCGGCCAATCGCATCGGTGGAATATACATCTGTATATCCTGGAACTGGTTTTCCTTGTTTCCGTCGTATAAATCTCCTTGAGGATTGATTCCAGGTATAATATTTTGGCATTTCAGAATATAGCAATGTTTGTGCGAAATCATCGTTTTGGCATGTCTCAAAAAAACTGGTTAATGTAGTAGATGGTGGCTGAGCAGCTCTTTGTACTGCGTTCTGTGCTGTAAAATACACTCTTTGTCCATTTTCTAAATGCACAGCTAAGTGAACAACAGAAGGGTGTCTCTCATGAATAGGAAAAGAAAATATTCGCCAAACTGCTTCATTACTACTGACATAGCGGCCCATTTGGTATTGGGTAACTTCATCATTGGAATTCTCTGCACCAATTCCAATCACAGCCATATCACTCCCTTTGGTTACATATTTGCAAATGTATTTAATAGATTCCACTGAATGGCAAGATTCAACGTTGATGTGTGCTTTGAATGTCTTTGATAAAATGGGTGAATATGGAACAATCCAACGATTATCTATTTCAATATCTTGTTGATTTAATTTGACAATTGTTGATTTTCCATTGTCTGCTGTCGATCTGCGACGATACAATGGATAACCGTCATTACCAGTAATTGTTTCCGATATTAATGTCCGTGGATATCGTTTTGAACATTTACCATCCATCATACACGGTGAATTTTGATTAAGAGTTCCACAGGGACCATGTATCATGTTTTTGATAACTACCTCATGCAATCCAGGATCTACTTGTACATTAGGGATTTCAGCTGATATCACTGCATCAACTTCATTTGGCCTTATCTTTTCAACCAACCAAATCAAAATGTGCGCATGTGGCAATCCTCGTTTCTGCCACTCCACAGAATAAATCCAGCAGCGTGTCTCACCAAACACATTATGTATTACGATGAAATCCATTAAAGATTTCAACTTTTGTCTAAAGACTCTGGCTGTAATATCATGACGATCAATGGGTGATTGCCCAGGGAATAACTCCTGCTTGATTTCTATCCATTGCGGATTGCATGTAAATGTGATGAACAAATCTGCTGTACCATAATGACGAACATACGACATGGCATCTTGAGCATATTCGTGCATATGCCGAGGGCTTCCGATGTATGTTGCTGGAAGAATAGTCATCCAACCGACATTCTGTGCATTTCCATCAGTATTAATCGCATCTCGAAGGTGAATATACTCTTCAGATCGGAGTTTGGTTTGATTCAACCTGATGAATGTTAATCTCTCCGTTTCAATTTTAACATACATGTCAACAACATATTTGTGATATAATCGCCGACATTTCAATATGTGATTTTCTTCATTTTCCCGAATCATTAGGCGGTATGAATAATAGTTCATTGAACTGACTTTTTTGTTGGTTTCAGAACCTGTAAATAGATTTTGTTTTAATAACATTCAAATATAAAATTAAAATACATAATATAATGACAGATATTATCGCCATAGCTAAACTAATATTTTAGTTACCTGTAATGGGATTTATCATTTTTATTGAGAAATCGTAGCCATCTTCACCTTGCCAAAATATAATGGGATATTGCAGTGCATCATATGAGCGGTGTGTTTCCTTTATACGTTGTAATTGATCATTCCGACGATGTAAAACAATATCACGGAATTCCAAGTTTTTTCCAACTACAACAATAGCAACTTCATCAATAGTTGGTGCATTAAAACGTCTTGTATGTTGACCTGCAGGTGTTTTATCAGCTCTGATTACAATTTTGTGATTATCGGATGGCATCAGATCCAGGGCAGTTTTAAACAATATAATCAATTGATTGTGTTGATGAAATAAAGTTTGTAATTGTTCTACAATAGACCTCTTTACTAAATTGTTATGTGCACAACGCAGATCAATTTCTTGTGGTGAATTGCCCATAAAATAAATTTGCAGGAATTTGTTGTCGCTATCTGACACTGGTAACAGTGAACCTGCTTTGTGATATATTTGCCCTTGTATCTGTAAATAAAAAAAAATATTTTGGTGTGGTATAAATTAATGGATTGTCAGTGATCAAACTTAAATAATATTTGATCTTAAAAAGTATATATTTAGTTTTAACTAATATCTATCAAATATAATAAAATATAATAAAAGTGTCACTGAAACTGAATCACCATATAATATGATGACTAAGTGATATATAAGTGATTAAGAAAATGAAGATTAGTGACACATCTTAACTTTTGTGACAGAAAATTTTATTCGCTAAAATAATTATGAGTAACTGCTATAATATACCATATACATACTTTGAAAGTTGGCATAAAATTTTCCCGAACTACATTTGTTGCCCCAAATGAAGTCATTTGAAAGCAATTGTTATATTGTTGGATATGTGTCAAAAAGTGTTTAGAATCTGTTCCTATTCCTGAAACCAATGAGTACAATGGTTCTGGTGGTGGATCCAATGGTATCAATTTCACTTTACCATTTGCACAACACAATCCATTGGCTTCGTTTTTGTATTTTAATGCCTTACAGTGTGAGCAAACCGAGTTCATAGAACCAATAACAACACATTGGTAGTTACTGTAGTCAATTGACACATCGTAACTGAAAGCAGCTCGATTCAAACTTGCGCGATTATTAGTTGAATGTCGCGCTCGCGCTTCACGCGTTTGTGATATCCGAATTCTTTCACGTTCATTTCCGTCGTCACGTTCTTGTGCAGTACGATTAGATCGGTAATTAGCTTGGTTTGTAGCATTTCTGGTTCTTCTACCTAAATTGCTTCGTCTTATAGGAGGCATATCAAATATAATTTATTTTTTCACTAATCACGAACTAAACAAACACTAACTAAGTAAACACTGCACAAAACACGATATACGAATTTGTTTCGTGTATCAGTTGACAAAAGCAATATCAGTAGATTGTCACAGACAACTTTTTTTTTTTTTAATTTGATGTGACTTGAAGTCAACTCCTTTTAAGCCGTACGAATTGTAATTTGGATATTATAAAAATAATAAAACACTGTCGGTAACGCGATTTTTGTTTGACTGATGTAATGACGTGGAAACTGATGCATTTTATCTCGCGTGCCGAAACGAATACAAAAGAAACGCGAGTTTCGGAACGCGACATTAAACTCCTCCAACTATGTATTCTGTGCTCCAACGCACACACGCACATTGTTTTGATAGATATGATCTTTGACGTTAGGAACACACCTACATTGCTTAGACAACAGTGAGTGCTTGTAATTTAATATGAACTTTATACCATAGCAATAAAGCTCAAATTGACTCTACGTTTTAGTTAGAAAACGTTTGTATGGGAAAAAGAAAAGGGCTATTTTTAGGGTTTTTCCAGCAATAATTCTAATTTTCTCTCGCCGTAAAAACCATCCTTGAACTTCAACGAACATTTTAAAAAAAGATTTGGCCAAATTGGTCGAGGCGTTGTTGAGTTATGCGCTTACCAACACATTTTGCGATTCATTTTTATATTATAAAGATATATATTATGTTACATGCAGTTTAAAAGCCCTGACTTACAATAATCAACCATACTTCTTTCTGATTGTAGTATTTACAATTACAGTAAAGATATGCAGTATTCTATTGTATATTGTATAGGCTTTTAACTCATTTTATCTCTAACTATACGTACTTTGACGACAAAATCATTATCATATAATTAATATATTTTAAAGGAAAACTATGCACATGGTTTGTGTTGTATATATCAATTAGGTCTTTAGTTTATAAATGTCTACACATTCATTAAATTAACTTGTAATATATTTACAGGTTACGATTGGTGAACAAAACTTGTGTATATAGTAATAAATTAACATTATGTCTTTCGTTTTAAAAGTTCTATCTGTCCTTGGACATATAGTCTAAACAGAAATTCTTTAAAACAATTATAATCAAAAAGTCAACCTCGCACACTCACTCACACAGCAACACACACACTAATACACACTCACATTAAATGCTAGTTCCTCACTTGTTCATATTGTTATTATTGTTGTTCTTGATCTTAGATTTGCTTTCTTGTTCTATTGTTTTAACCCTATTTTGGCTTTGCTGTATATATTTATTATGTAAACTGTTTTATTATTCTATATAGAATATGGGAAAAAACCCATATGGTTTTCAGAGATAAATAAAATAAAAGTTAAAGTGAAATTTTAACTTGGTTTGGTTTAACTAATTTAAATTACGTAACGTTTCAATAGTTTTTTATCAATAGGAATGTATACATCAAATATATGAGTTTTTGTAATAAAAAACACGTGTAATTGTCAATATCTTTATTTTAAACTAATCGTTTATTCGGATCGGCGTTTTTCGATCCCCGCAGCATATAGTAAAGCCTGCAAAAGTTATTTTAGTTTTGAAAAATGTTACACATTACGAGACTCATGTTATGCATAACATATTTGTTATACATAACATGATTTGGCCGATGGATAATTTGTTTTTGTCTTAAGTAATAAATATAAAGTGGGTTGTCTGGAAGAGATCGCTTATTAGCGATAAGGCCGCCCGTTGCTCTTATATGTACTAACATCTGCCAACGTCATTTGCTTCTAGTGTTTAAGTGCAATAAAGTGTAAAATAAATAAATAAATAAAACAGATTTAAAACAGGGTTGGTTAGGCCCATGTCTATACAGACCTAACTATGGGTGAACACTACTAAAAAAAACATACTTAAAACCCAGATTTAGCCAACAAATATGTTGTCTGTACCAGAAATAGAACCCGGGACGCTCTATTCGGTCCCGCTTGTAACCATTGCATTATTTGAGTCGAGACAATGGCATATGTCAAAATAATTAGTGCGGTATTCTTAAATACGTGTTTTACCTTAATGTCAAGAAGTAGATGATCTCAACCACACTCAATATTGAAAAACCCATAAAGAGACCCAACAGACCACCGCAGTTGGCGAGAAAATCAGTTTGTCCATACAATTCCGATCGGCGTGATGTTATGAACTGTGCTTCTTTGAAAAACACGAACACACGTGCGAATAATGAGCTACAGAAGAAAAAAACGAATTTATGAAAATCATATATTAACATCTAATACATTGTAAAGACTACATGTTCCTTATTTAAAACTATTCGAATTTCAAAATACAAAGCGATATATGAACTTAATATTGGAATCGAGATTATTAGCCTGTGGAAATAATGTTAAAGTCACAGATTACATATTGTTATAGTTCAATGAAGTTTCAGTTTATGCCTAGAAAGCGCGCAATTTCTATCAATAGTAAATTATTATTTTACATCTGTACCAAGATTCAAATGTTTTATTTCGTTTAATTTATAAATAATTATTCGAAACTCGTAACATTATTATCATAATTATTTTTTTAAATTAACAATTAGAAATGAGAACAAATCGAAATTACTTAAGCGTCGTATCTGTGGGATTTTACTTTGTATTATACAAGTATATTTTAGTGATTGCATGTTTCTTTTAAACATATTTGTTATCAAAATTAAAGATACTCACTCTTCTTGCACCGTTTCATTGTTCATTGGTAATCGGTAAGCTCTAAATAGAGCTTTCCAATCATAATCAGCCTGCGATGTCTCAGCTTCATACTCTATAGAAGTGCAGGCCGGTAGACATTTACACTGTAGAGCCACTTCACGTGCTTCGCCAATTGTGTCATCATCTGCTGCCATTCCCGTTTTCATTGCGACGGTCACAAGTTCCACTAAACATTATCCAACATTCAAGTATAAAAAAGGGTAGTTGAGATCTATCTCACGAAAGTATTTTTCTAATAACTATGATTGTAATTACTCACTCTGTGACTTTTTAATGCAGGCCATTTTGCCTGAGTTACACGTAGACATGTTTGGTCCATCTAAAAATTACCACAGTATTTGCAAGTGTATATCAGTCTATCAAATTATAAAACTTATCGAAATAGAAGTCTTGAATATTGGTTATTCATTTTCATTCGTTTATATTATACGCTAAAGAACAATAAATATATGTCAAAACTTATTATTCCGTCTCGTTCTATCAAATTGCGATGAAAAGAGACAACATATAATTACAATTAATGTTATTCCAGTAAAGTTTATTTACCGAGTATTTAATTTGTCGGTCTCTCTATAATAAATAACAGTTTGAAATAAACGATGCAAACCAACTATGTAACTATGTAATATATTTAGTAAATTATTTTCATAATGTTTTGTATTAAGATAGAGAAGACACACACACACACACAAACTACACATTCACCCTCACCCATTACAATTAACAATATAGGAATAGCTGTAAGCTCGCCACCCACACAGGGTTTATCTAGCGTACCAAAACCTTTTAATACTTATGTGCTATAAATATATATGTGAATAAATATAATAAGACAGTAATATTTATTATGGCTATATTATCTGTTTGTTTGAAGTTGTGTGAGAAATGTATGTGTCTATAATTATTGTAAGCTGTTATGTACCGTTTAATTAAAGTATTTTTTTTTAATAAAATAGGACTTACGCGGCATTCCGAAGTGAACGCAGCCACACCGTGCATAAGTGAAGTTCGTCAGACACTCCATCTCACAGTTTGGTTGCGTATAAATTTTAAAATATTTCAAGTACCGTTCACTTGGGAAATAACATTGCCGCCTACAAAGGAAATTTTATATTTAAAACTAATAATGATTACTACCTTATGACTAGAGCTAATGCTATTAATGACAAATGTTGCTAAATCTTAATAAATCTGGCCCGTGCGAATAAAGGTATAGGGATTTAGTACTCTTAAAATAGCAATCTATAGACCAAATCCATAACCAGAATTCACGAGAGGTACCTTAAGCTAAAACTATAGTACAAGAATACAGTGGCATAAACCACAGATTGTCTACAATTTCTTCTAAAAAATATTGTAGTACACACCATAGATAATCTTACCTCTCTGGGTCGTAGGATCTCAAACCTTCTGAGGTAGTCATCATCTTAGGTTTGACAGCAACAATGACTTCTTGAGATAGCGGTGCTCTGAAATACTGCTCTGAAAGACGAGGTAGCTCGGCCGGGTTGTGTAATAGAATCTAAATACATTTTAATAACCTTATGCTAAATCTGTACTAGTTTGTCTTATATGAATATATTACGAATAACAAAAATAAATGATTAAATCAATTTGATTTATATTCTATGGATTATTTAGTCCAAATACATACTCTGTGGACAGATTGACTTTTAGGCGGGAAATATCTTACTCGAATTACTTGAAGTGTACAATACAGTATAATAGTATACAATAAAATATGTATCTGTTAAAGCTTTTTAATAGAGTTTACGTAATTATCTGAAAATACCTTGAAACCTTGCACGGGTCCTTTACAAAGATAGTCCAAGTCAATGGCTTGCGCCTTCAAAAGAAACGTAAGACCAGCTTTTGCGCCATAACCCTGGAATATGAGCATTCTCAAACTATATATTGTCTGAATATTGGTTAAAATATAGAATTAATCTCTCATAACACAATCATTAAGGCGTTTAAACCCTGTGACGAAAAATCGATTAAAAGTAACAAATACCCGTAGGTAGTAAAAAAAAATTAATTTTGATTGATTTTTAATATATGAATGAAAACCTACAGATCCCCTCCACGGATATGAGTCCAATGGTGAGTCCGGTGGATAGCCTCCGTCTAAGGTCCAAGATATATTTTTTTGGTCTAACGCTAGATAATTGTAATCCGAGTGCAGGCTATAAAAATCATTATATTAAAAACAATGTTCTATTATTTGACATTACTATCAAATTAAATGAATTAAAGTTGTAAAAAGGATAAATAAACTATCTTTTCAGCTACACCATCCTACCTCAAAAATATGATTAATTTCTTATAAATACAGTAGATATTATTAACTGACAGTGTTGATCCAATAAAGTCAGTCAGTCATTCAAGCTTAAATTTCAGTCGAACAGAATTAAAGGCGGCTAAATTTACTAGGGGTTTGTATCAAAATTCTACTATCGTCAACAATAAAAAGTTAATAGTAGCATATTCTTAAGATTTATCTGCTTGTTACCATGGAAGAAAAATACCCATAGATTATAATTTTATAAAAATGCGCTTTTATTCTATGCGACTTATTTGTAAATTGTAACATAAAACTATCGTTAAAATAACTTCACGTGGACTTGGTTATTATGCCAATCGGAAACAAGTACCCAGTTCGATTCCTGATAGGAACATATTTCCATATATTGTATATAGAATTTAATCCGTTTGTTTTAATCATACTTCTCGAGTCTGAAGAGTTCGTCAGCACCCAGGCTGTTGAATGTAAAGCAGAATCCTTCTTCTGTAATCACTTCGTAGAAGACATCAGCGCAATTGTTACGCGGTACATCTCTCCACTTGCAAGCCAGGAATATGTCGTCCATATTAGGTGATATCTGTAATTTATTTAAAAACAATGCATCCATGGGTTTTTTACACGGAACTCTATTCAAATTGAATACAATTTTTGGCGTATTTCGTATTTAATACGAATCATATTAATAAAAAAGGACTCTTAAGATGATTTCGTTTCGTTCGATTCGTTGTCTTAACGGTGTCTTGAATTAACGGCACTTAATTCTCTTGTGCATTAACGCTCAGCTGTCAAACAATTATTTTACAAAATGTTATAACATTGGTATAAAACAAGAAACATTTATAGAGTTTATAGTATATGAACCAGAACTATAATAAATATGACGAATATCTGAAAAATTTATAAAGTTGCAATTTTTTAAGGAAACAAGTAGAAAACGCGGGTCACTTTGAATTAATTGCTTGACACCTGCAACGCCAGGAGGCTTTCAAATGAGTTGCCGGAGTCTAAGAGAGACATACTATATTATAGTGCCTCTCCATTAAAGGTCGGCCTATTTCTATTATTATTATCTTGTTGACAAAGTATGAGAAGTGCGGTATTCGTTACTATGGCTACCATTTAGATCTTTAGTCCACTTTATTATATACCCACCCTTCTTAGGTTTTCAATTGTTTCATTGGCCAATGCTGTCTGTCTTCCGTTGACAGGAGCGAGGTGATCATCACATATCATACTGACATCTTCATATGTGTTGCGCCTTGAAAAAGTGATGGCATTAAATTTTCATATTGAATTGTTGTTTGGAACCCAAAAGCACTTAAATAGACAACTAGCTTCCGCCCCTAGCTTTGCCCGTATTTCCGTGACAATTATATTTGACATAATATTTATTGCATGGAAATATAATTGTGGGCCACGTTTCACATATGGGTGGATAACCCTAAGTTAAGCAGTGTATATTGTGATATGAGCAATATATGTCATATATTTATATATATTTATAGTTATAGTTTTTTTTAGTAAATATATTATAATTCATAGAAATATACCTGTGGCTGTGCGTTAATAGTAGTTCATGAAGGATTTTATTACACTATTATTATAATTTGACGTTTTATAAAGCCTTTAATAAATAATAGTACTAATTTGCGGTAATGAAAATCCAAAATATATTTATTATATTTTAGTTAATTTATATATGTGTGAATTGTATACTTACTCCTCTTCAGTTAAATTAGCGAACGTTGTTTCATTCCTGTACAGATGATAGTATTCTGTGTAGTTGAATTTTGTCTGTTTAGCTTTTGTCTCTATGCATAGAGTCACAGCGGGATATGGGATCTGGAAGATTTTTACCTTTATTAAAAAGTACGATATATCACCCACATAAATTACACTCCCTAACATTAATCACTCTAGACTAAGCAGTTCTTGGTAATTTTAACTTGTAAGTTATAGTTTTAAATTGAATTGACTATGCTGGCTAAATAAATTATTGTTTTAAGTTCCCATTTAATTGCTTAATGTATACCTAGTTTTATTATCTCATAAGTTTATTGTTTTTTAAATACATTTAGAACATAAGATGTTTAGGGACAGATGTAATAAAATAAATAAATATACGGTCTTACTTAGTAAGCCAACATTTGTAATTACGAGCTCATTGAGTTGGTACACCGTTAATATTAAAATTGGCCTGAAGCCATGTCTATATGCCTTACAAAATACTTTTTTTTTAATTTCTTAATAATACCAACTATTCCAAATGGGAGGTAAAATGCATAATATAAACGGAATAAGACATTACCTGCCAAACAGGCGTAGACGTTTCTGCGAAGCTTACGATAACAGGATTTTCAGACCACTTTTTGCAGAGTTTCATTATTGTAGACCCACAGATTAAGACACATGACGTGACCATAAACACCCAGAATAATCTGGAATTATGATGAGTGTTAATAAACTAATTAATCTAATTAACAACATGCAAAATTCTTTTTAAGCTAAAATTAGGAAAATTAGGCGTGGCTATTTAGATTTTTATAATACTCACTTTTCAAAAAAAGTCCGCTCCTTTTCGCCAATATACTTCAGACCATGAAGGTTAGAGTTTGTTGTATAATCAATAAAATATTCCTTTATTGATTCGAACTTGCTTCTCTTTACTGCAGAATTATTTGTGTCACCGTTCGTCACGGGAAATTGTTCAGAAAATCCATCGTCAATTTTCCCAAGACTATTTGATCTGGATGCAACAAAATATATTATTGTCACATAGTTTTTGTTTTATTTATAATACAGTATAAAGTCATTGTAACGTCACTCGATTTAACGACAAACACCCTAAGCGTCGAAATCTTGGTTTGGCAAAGGCTTTGGTTAGTAAACCAACCATCACACCAAACACCACAATAGGAAGTAGAAAAATAATAAAAATCATATGATTTTTCTTCTGTTTATTTAACGACCACTCTATAACAACATAAAATGCACAGTGCGTTCAGGGTCGTTATATAGACTATAACTGTATAGTGGTTATCCGCTAATCACGTTAATTAATTAACTTAAATGATAAATATCATGTCATGGTGATCATGGCCAACCGTATCGTCCAAATTGCATATTTTTCTCAAGACAGTTAGTATTATTCTGATAAAAAAGTTCTTTAAACCACACTCTGTGGATGTATGAATTCAATATAGTTTTTTAAAGTTTTTCAATATAGTTTATGACTTTGTGAGCTATTGAAACGGAGAATTATAAATGTATATTACTGGCTGAAATATTTTTTCTTCAATTTTATTATTTAAGATTTCATACTCAAAAATCGACAATAAATATTATTATTATCGCGAAAAATCAATTATAACAATTACCTTGAATGTCTCTTCATGACGACTTTTCAAATCGACAACCAAACTTAATTTAACATACGACTGTTAACTGCAAATTATATAAACTTTTTCGTGTTATCCCACGGGATATATGACAATTATGAAATGAAAGGTACCACCATATTTAAATTGCAATACATAATATAATTAAAAAGGTGCGGCATTTTTGGTAATTAAGATATTAATTAACCTCAGGACAAGTAATTTGTTTAATATTATGTTACAATACGTTGTTATAGAGAAAGTTATATTAATAGTAAATTAATTAAAATAAAAATACACATGGGATTAGATAATCCCTTTAGTTGCCTGATATAATCCTTAAAATATTTGACGAAATAATGTAACATTCAGAAGCTATTATAGCTTATATTTCAATAAAGGAATCACAACTTTTTTTTGATAACCGAGGAGGAAATGCTGTACGCATTCCGCGCCACCCAAAGTCACGGGGATATGTGGGACTCAATTTACACCAGGATACCTCTGCTACTCAGAGGACCGGATGAGCCATACCCACTAAAACACTCTTCGGGTGTAACCTAGGGTCGCGTTTGCATTCTACCCGAGTATAGGAATCACAACTAGCAAAGTGTGGTTATTTCATAACATGTTTCAACTTTCACTACTATAACAAAAACTGGGAATATGTCCTAGCTTTCCTTATATGCGTTAATAAATTCGTGTTCCGTACAGGAGTGGCTTCCGGAAACGTCTGGGCTTTTCATCTTGATTTAATCGAGGTCTTCTAAGTCATTACGTTATAATGCAGTGATATATTCGTATTTATTACCTAAGTATATTTTAATACTAACAAACTAACACCGGTTTTGCAGTTGTATTAGCATCCACTACGCATCTATTAACATATCCATTTTTATATCTTGTATTTTTTATTGTGATGTATCTGTTTATGTTTCCCTAATTAAAAAATATATAAACACACAAATTATATTGTATAATTATACAAAAGTATATCAGATGTCTTAGAACACCAACTAACAATACTAGAACATACAGTTAAAGTCCTATTTGTTACTACGAGTGTACATGGCATACTTCTGGAACTTCTGTATCTAAGGTTATGGACTGGTAATATGGAAATCGCTTTAGATACAATTAATTGTGTGTTCCAAAAGTGATTTGTAAATTCATGTTTGAATAAATGATTTTATTTACGAGTATGTCTAAAATAATATTTATTTACACAGCTGCTTAAACGTACTCCAGGTTTGACAATCGAATGTTCAAGTCGGGTAACACTTCACTTTATTAATATTGATGAATATAAGTAAATTGTCGAGAGCGTCAACTTCGTGTTATAGAATCAGAATTCTCATTAAATTTGTCACTTCCTTTCAAAGTGAGTAAAAATTTACAAAAAGGAAGTTGTTGACGTTCAAAGCATGAGAACACTCGAAAGTTGTTTAGTGAATCAATAAATTTATTACATAGCTTAGATATTAACTTGTATGAAGTACAAATATTCATTTATTTATTTACGCTTGATTGCACTTAAACATTAGAAGCAAATGACGTTAACAGATGTTAGTACATATCAGATATAGATCAACGGGCGTATCGCTAATAAGCGATCTCTTCCAGACAACCCACTACCAAATACCTATTCATATTACCATCATAGGATCATGCTATTTCGCCGGTTTTTCCTTTTAATGATTTTAAATAAATATCATCTTTTAAACACTTATTTTTAATTAGTATTTGGAGGGTACCAAATCTGTACCGGTATAGTAATAGTATCATTATCGGAGCGAGTACTAGCGTAGTTTGTTGTAGTATTGTAGCTATTCACTCCTAGTTCCAACTACATTAAACTAATTATTTATGATATAATAAAATAACACTATCACTTAATAACATATATGACCTACCCACAGACCCATGGGTATAAAATTCGTATCATCAATTAATAAGTCATTACGTCAGGCAAATTAATGTCTGAATGTTATGCTTTTATACGATATACGTATTGACTCATCGGTAATATTTATTTTAATTGTTTCTGATTCTAATGTAATAATAATAATAGTATTGTGAATGTGGACGAGACGGTTGATGTTTTTGCAGACTCTCTGCTTACCTTTCGTAGAGACATTTTAAACACCTTAAAAAAAACAAACCTTTAAATCCTGATGGTGTTCACATGTAAGTTGTATCTTGTTCGTTTCATTATATATATTGTATAACGATTCAAGTTCCCATATAATTGTTTTATGTGTATACCTAGTTTTATTATCTTATATGTTTGTTGTTTTTTAAATATATTTAGCACATAAGATGTTTGGGGACTGATGTAATAAAATAAAGTTATTTGTATATCACGATGTTAGAGTAAATTGCGCGGAATGAAATCGCACCGGAGCCCAGATTGCGCAGAGCGTTCACTAGGCGCTGGGTGAGTGGTACGGAGTCGCACTCTGCGCCAACCGCCAACCGATTGTCAGTCTTCGCAAGGTCGTTCTCAAGTCGACACACGCGTAGAGCACAATTAAGTTTCAACGCGCGAAATGGCAGCTACCGAAGAACTTAGTGGAATTCTAATGAGGCGACAGGCGATAAACGACAAACTGGATGAGGGTGTCGAAATTAAACCGAAATATAAATTCGTCAATGTATTCACCGAGTTCCACGAGTTTGGCAGAAAGGAGATAAAACAATACGAGCAAACCTTCAACAAGTGAGTACCTTAGTTAAAAGGAATACAGGTGATTTTTATTATTTTATTAAAAGCGTCGCGTTTTGCAAGGCTGGTTGGTATCTAGATCGGGTTAAATTATTTTGTCGTGTAGCGTTATTATTAATAAAATTTATCTTGCACGATTAAATTATTATAATGATAAGAGACATGTTTATGTATATACGTTATATTAAACGTATAGATATCAGTTTGGAATGCATCAAAACAGTGTTGAGATATATTTTTATTTAATTTGTACCGCTGATATATCTTTTATATGCGAATATCATTGTTATTGACACACCACGATCCACCATCATAATCAAAAATCAAAAATTGATATTTGGTAGGATTCTAAACGCGTTTAACGACTCCTGCGACGATACGACGTGGGAGATGAAATTCAATGGCTGAGAATATTCTGTTTACATGAATATACTATTTATATATTATGATATGCACGATTAAATGACTTTCGTTTTCAACTATCACACGCTAATTCACACGGTAACTTAAGTTTCCTTTTCATATCAAACGTCGATGGATTTTGATTTTAGGCCAGTATTCATAACAATGTCTCACTCCATACAAAGTTCTTAATAGTTTTCAATAGTCTAAGTTTT
Source organism: Leptophobia aripa (assembly GCA_951799465.1). Taxonomy (NCBI): domain Eukaryota; kingdom Metazoa; phylum Arthropoda; class Insecta; order Lepidoptera; family Pieridae; genus Leptophobia; species Leptophobia aripa. The sequence goes on from OX637281.1 coordinate 3,158,732, forward strand.
TCGTACATCGGACTAATACAAAGTTTAAGGACTGTTAGCTAATTTAAAAAGACTTTGAGCTCTCGTTAATTATAATCACGTTGAAGATAAACAGACATGGCAGTCCATGGACGTTAAAAACCCAAGTTGAGACTTTAAAAAGTACTCGTTAAAGTCATTAAAGCGGTGCTGATCTTGTTGACTAATCGTAGTCGTAACAATTATCCTCTGTATCTCTACAAATACGTCATTAAAAAATGAATAATACTAAACATATTGTAAATTAGTCACGGATGCGTAACTTATTTAATTAATACGCTGTGACAAATATTGACAAAAGTCAATAGTGTTAGTCATCCGCCATTCATATAGATATTTCCTTTCCGTATTCATAACTTTCGATATTTTTAAACTTCTGATTATATTACGAATTCACAGTTCTTATTGTAATTATCAATAGTTATTATTTCTGAATGTATATCAATTTGAAATGACGTATGTGACTTGATACGTTTAATAAAAATCCATATTAATTTTATTAAACTGTACACAGATTGAGACACAGACAATTAGGTTTGTATTTGTTCAACATTAATCCAAAAGGCTTCTTTTGATTTCCCAAAAGGAGACCGAAAAAATATTTTTACAATTTCTTGTTCTTATTATTGTGGCCTCTTAAAACTCGTGTTTAACTAGAAAAATTAGATGGATTAAAATTTTTAAAAATTATCTTCAAAATATATTCTTGATTTATAAAAAAATGTATATTTCTCTTTGTTGTCTGTTGTTTATTTTACGATACAGGTAGAACAACTGAAACGCGAGACTATAAATGTTAGCCGGACGTTGATATCAGAGTCCAGTTTATTGGACAGTTTTAAAAAGAGGAAGTGATATGCGACGAAATCAATGACTCACTTGTGTTTAATGTTTACGAAGGGTGATAATAATGTTGCCCTTCGTTCGTGTTTCAATCAGTGTTGTTGCCAGTACTCATAAACATTTAAAAAAATAATTCACCACCAAAGAGTCCCTATTCGCGTTCAGCGTAAAAACTTTGCATTACAACGAGCAAATACCGCCAGCCAGTCTGGGTACGATATAAACTAAACTACAGTAGAATCCGGATATAACGACCTACAAGGGAGCGACGATACTATGTCTAACTAACCGGGTAACATACAAAATGGACGAAATATATATAAATATAAGGGGAAATGAAACTAAACTTGAGTAAACAGTATCGTCGTTATAAGTGAATTCTTCTGTACTTATATTGTTTTCGTATTAAATAAATTTAATTTATTTGTGTACACTACGGTTACATTTTGTGAATTGTCTTGGCATTGTCACGAATAACTTGATCGTTGGTGCCCGTGCCCGTCGTGGTATCGTATCACCCTCGCAATTTACTATCAATTCAACATCGAGGTCATTTTATTTTATCACCCATAGTCACGTGTTAAAAACGGTATATACCTAATATAGCAACTCTCCTGTGAAGATTCAACATATAATATGCGTAATTATATAACATCATACAAAAAATAATTATACGAATAATTTTATTTCAACTTGCATGACTATTCATTGATCTATATCAACATTCATCAAAACATAAAAAAGTGTTATTATACGCTTTATTAAGTATGTGAGATTTGAACAATCCTTGGCGGTGGTTTAAAGATAAAAAAATAAGAAAATATGTTTCTTATATTTATGTTTTCATTGTAATTATGAGTCACGCAATGTTGTAGGAATGACACAATAGTGTATAAATCAAGATTCTTTATTTCCTAGATCAGTATTTAAAAGGTACAAAATAATTATCAAGCTATTTCTGAGTCACGCAAGGGATTTATTGACTATGGTAGCTAAAACGAGGTTGTTTTATGTTTGCAAAGGTGAACTTAGTTTTTTACGGAATAAGGTTACTAAGCTGAAATAATGAAAATTTTACTTAACTCATAAACCTTTAAATACTTTCGTACTTACGATATTTTGCTTCTATAGTCTATGCTAGTCCATGCTGTTTCAATATAAATTATCTCCTTTACACTTAATTTCGCGGCATCTTTTGTTTACATGACATACTTAACACAAAATAGTACTAAGCAGCGTAAGGATTCAAGTTAGAAAATTACTTACAGTTAGATTCTATTTTCAAATTATGTTTATCTGGTATGTCCTGGATTGAAGTCTTAACAATCTGGAAACCATAAACAAGTAATTGTAATAGACAAATTGGTGGCATTATTAAGATTGTAAATGGCCAGTAACAACGGGTTATAATGTGTACCAGTTGAATCACGTATAATGTTATTTATATTACTCACTGTTTACTCGTATGTTATACGCAGGCAATAATATAACATGCTAATTGTCATACTTGATTTATGAAACTTGTAAATAATCGTGAGGTCAAATTGTGCAGACCTTTAGTTATAAAACCTGAATAGTATCAAGTGTGTACTTGAAATTTTTAGCTACGGTTGTTCTGGTTATTGTTCGGCTTGTACCATTGTTTAAACTATTTTACAGGTGTTTTCACGTTCGTTGTAAAATAAACTTTCTGAATAAAAATAAAACAACTCACGTGTTTGTTATTAAGTGTAATGAAAATAAAAAAGACTAAATCCATACAGTGGATTGTTTGTAATGGTAATATGACAGACTAAAAATATATAACGATTCGATTTATGTTATGATTTTTTTTTGATTTAATTTTGGAATTCGGTCAGCGTTGCGGAGGAGGAAATCTTACGTGGTAATTCGAATTTAGAATACGATAACAAACGTGAAACGTTAGGAAATAGCTGTTTCACGGTAATTTTTAGTACGCGCTTTGTTTTGCAATTCATATCACCACTTTTATCATCGTATATACTAACATATATGTAAAACCATAATCAGTTATTTAATGTTAACGGGTTTTAATAAAAGATAATTAGATGTTCGCACATTTAAATTATCAAGGCAGACATTATATGAAAAATATAATAGTACTATGAAAACTAAATTTACTTAAGCATTGATATAAACCGTTAAACTAACACCTCAATATTTTGTTTATTATTTTCTGCCCTAAATTTGAAACCATTTTTGTAACACGTGTATTTTGCCTTGCTTATCTTAAACGGCTTTGTTGATGAAACGAAAGTTACATAATTTAGGTCACAAAGACAAAAATAGGATGCAGTAAATAACAGGCGAATGTTAGGTTAGGAACTAATCATCTTAATTTTCAATTAAAGCACACTTTTGGCGCCCTAAAAACATGACAATTGACGCGTGTAAGTTGATTTCCCACCGAAAATTGTTAATGTAATTCAACAATTCAAAAATCGAACTTGCTCAAGCTAATTTTATTGACGACAATATTTTTTATCTGTCTGATTAAGTATCTTTTATCTGTGAATTTTTTTAAAATAGGTTTTTGTTTGGTTATAAATTTAATTCTTAATACGATTGTTCAATAGGTGTAATATAGGAAATTTATCGTGCGCCAAAACGAATTAATACAAAAAAAATGGTTATGCCAGGTATTAACTGAGAATTAATTACAACTTATATAAGACTATTTCCGAGTTTCTTAATTAATAATTAATTTGCTTTATGTAATACGAACTGTGGCTTTTGGCCGAATATAGTAGTTATTAGTGGGTGATCGTTGCTTTGCACATATTAATATTAGCATAGTCATCTTGCATAATCTCACCCAGTTCAGCGAGAAAGTTATTAAAATTTTATAGGTAATTTCTAATAGACCACGTAATACTATATAATTTTATTCGACAATTTTGTATGTTATAGACCAATACAACCAACACCTAACCAAGTTTTATATCGAAGCATTAATGTATATATTTTGCTAGAAAAAACCCGGTATTGATTACTAGATGATTAATTCGCCTAATGTGTTATCTTACACAGTAAGCCACCTTATTAAAGTCGATAAACACACAATTTCACTGATATGATCATATACTGGTTAGAATAAAGAGAATGTAAATAAAGACACGTTTCGTAATGAAAATATGATTTAAGATTGCATCGAATATTTTCAATACAAAAACCTAACGAATGAACACCCAGGTACCTACTGATTGCTCGTAATAAATAACTGTGGGGAATAACAAAAGAACATCATAAGGATGTACAAAGAAGGTTTTATTAGAAACTTTTTATTTACGGTTGACCTGTATTTGAATTAAAAGAAAATATTTTCGTAGCAACCCTATAATGGTGTCTGCATTACGTTTGCCGCAGAATTCATTCAGAATGAGCCGTCATTGTGAATACGAATAGGACATCGACTTCTTTACAAGAGTCCTATTCACACCAGTTAAATAATACTTAAATTTAATTTCAATATTCAAGTTATAATAGGCGGTCATTAAACTGCATTAGCATAGTAGCGAAGGTCAGAAAACGATTCTTAATTAACATATACCAGTTCTCAAGTCAAGGTCGTCAAGGACGAGTAGAAGTTAGTATACCCATCAGTTTTAATTGGAAATTAAATATAAACCTGCTACTTTGTACTTACTTTCTAGTAGTTTTGATTATATTCTATCTTAACTTTACCGGTTCTGTTCTGATTTGAAATAGACGATATTATATTATATATCTGCAAATATTTCTTGGCTATCTAACTTACAGTTTAACCTGTAAAATGTTTGTACAAATGTGGAGAAGTAAAAAGTCGTCACAAAACGTGTAATTTGTTATATTTAATAACATTGATAATAAGTGGGTAGGATAATAAAAAGGGCAATAATTTGTCAGCAAACGTGACAACTGACAAACCGTGCGAAATTTAAATTTATAATACGGATTCAAAACAGTATAAAATATCACCATGTAGGAAAAATTTATAAAAAAGTTTTTTAAGGTATACAAACTTATAACACGTTATGCAACCCTCGCATAAACGTGGGAGGGTAGGTGGGTGCTCTTTTGTTGCTTGCTTTGATTTAAGGTCAAGTGATCTTGGCCGTCATTCAGTTTTTCGTTTGTGCAGATCTCAACTTAGATAAGCACCTACATCATATTACGTAGTATTTTTTGAAGTAAACAATATTGTGTATCATTTAAATATAACATTCGTTATGGGATTGCAAACTACATACTTGTACTGTATTTCAAGAGAATTATTAATGCTAGTCTAATATACAGACAAGAGTTATTTATAATATATTATTTATTGAGACAAAGAACGCACAGTATTTTTTTCATAAACGACGATTTTGAATCACTTTTGATATAATTACAAAAACGTTAACGTTTTTATTTGACCTAGAAATGCAACAATTAGTAATAATTAAATATTATTATCATATTGGTCGCTCGATTAGAGTAATGGACGTAAGTTTATGTTTATCGAACAAACAATTACTTTGTGGCCTTGATTATTTAATAATTTTTCAATATAACCAAGTTTAACATAGACCACAGAGTACCAATTCAAATATTACGTTATAAAAAGTGTTGTCCTACGACTTAATAACCACACTTGTGTCGTGACTCACATAAAAATATGTTCATATGACATTGGTATTCATAATATGTAACCCACTTTCCACATGGGACCTAAATATGTTACCTCTTACGTAAATGTAACGGTCCTATAGAAATGCATGCAATTTGTGAAACGTCTGTCACTCGAAAGAACAATCAATGCTAATTGTTTTCGAGTGTTCTTACGTTTAGCTTCACTCTATTTCTTCTATTTGTATATTCTCACATAAAATCGTATCACATGTACGTCAAAAATTTTCTTAGAGAGCTACGGAGGGTTCCAAAATAAACCGGTCCGAGAAGGTACCCACAAAATCAGCTGGTTACCTATCAGTTTTTTAAGCGTGATCAATTGAACACATTTAGTTAACTGAGAAAACTTGACGGCAAAAAGCTATATATGGATGATCTTATTCAATCAATCGATAGGACTATACATATAGATAAAACACAACAAAACCATCATAAATAAAAGTTATTTAGTATAGAAAAATTTCTACTTGGCGTGATATGAAAAGCTTCAACCTTACTATGTCTATAATCAAAGTTATAAAAGCCTTGCGAATTAATCTTACATATAGGTATGCGCATGATACTTAAATATGCATTAGGTATGATTATCAAGTCGTATGATAGGTGATTAGGCTTTTCTAACTGCATAAATAATTTTGAAAATGGTATCTTAAATAGAGAACTACCACTGAAGTATCTAATTTTGGATTACATTTCAGATTTGATGAGGGGCGTGATGGTTATCTGGATTTGAACGAAGTAAAACGAATGATGGAACGTTTGGGAGCACCACAAACGCATCTTGGCCTGAAAGCTATGATATCAGAAGTCGACGAAGATTGCGACAACAAAATTAGCTTTAGAGAGTTCTTGCTTATATATAGGTTAGTAAAGCCTTCAATTGTAGACAATTTCATGACTGTATTTTCTTGGACAATTCACTTAAATGCATAATTAGGTCTATTAACTCTTTCCTTTATATAGGTAACTAAATTGTGCATTATTATTTAATAGAAATCGGATGTTTCAACGGAAATATATGAAAAAACATGAATTAATAATAACATTATTTAGATTTTACGGATAGAAATCGCAAATCTGTTTTAATAGTGTTTAGTTTGGTATCAGGTGCAAACTACAATAACTGGTTCGGTTATTTAAGAATATATCAAGTGTATGTCTGAGTTTAGACCTTATAAGGCGCCATCCGCCAGACTTGTCTGGATCTGACGAGGCAAAAAAAATCAATACATTATTTGAATTCGAAGAGGCAATTCACCTTACGGCATCTTCTTAGAAACTTGGTTGTCTGTTTTTTATTTATTTAATCACAATATCAGATTTTAAGACTGCCATGAAATTAAAACCGATTCGATTTACCTCGCTGTTGCTAAAAATTTAATTTGTATGGTAGAAATTATATGTGAACGATGCCAAATATCTTAATAATACGAACGAATTCAATAGCTGAGCTTTTTACATATTACGAAAATTTCCAGGAAAGCGCGTGCTGGGGAACTCGAGTCGGATTCTGGGTTAGAGGCGTTTGCGAGACTCACCGAAATCAATGTAGACCAAGTCGGTGTTAACGGTGCGAAGAATTTCTTTGAAGCAAAAATCGAAGAACTGTCGAAAACCAACAAATTCCACGACGAAATAATACAGGAGCAGGAGGAAAAACGTCGCGAGGCTGACGAAAAGGCTATAAGAAAACAGAGGTTTAAAGAGAAATCCGCCATTTTTCAACATTGATTAGATCTAGTTTAGGTTGATGTATATATTTAAGCTGTTACCATGTTTGTTTGAATGTATGTTTAAGATGTATATTGTAGAAACAAGATAAATTGTCATGAGATTTGAAGAGTGATTTATTGGTTTTTGTTCATAGGAAACCTAGAAAATGTATAGTATTGCTGAAACCATTATTTTGAAATTGTCCAATTACCCTGATGCAATACCAATGTAGCATTATATGTTTTCAACACATGCACAAAGAGAATTTGCCTGATAACTTTCGCTTGCTCAATATGTTACAAATATTAAAGTAATATGAAGTAGTTTCTAGATCTAGAGTAATTCAGCAGTATTTAATTCCTTTTAAATGTGTGCGAGTATGAGATTGTTGATGTATACAGATTCTTAGTTAGAAATATGTAATAATTGTGAAACTAAAGGAAATAATTAAACTAATTTTCTATTCTATTAAATTTAAGTCAGGAATTATTCAAAATTAACCAAAGGAAACTAGTTTAACTAACTAGTAAACTAACTACTTTTAAAACTTTGTGAATCATATTTGTATAAACTATGAGCAAGGGTTATTTTATATTGTTATAAATTAAATTATATATAAAAAGTGTTTTGTTTATTTTACATAATAAAGCAAACAATATAAAAGAAAGAAAGAAGAACAAAAAGAAGAGAATTTATTTATCAAATTTAAAAACAATACAACTACCTTTACTTATGATACTACATTTTCATGGCAAGTTTGAATTACGCGATCAAATGGGGGAACAGTTGTTACATCAATGTTTTTTAATGAAGCCAACTCCTTCATTAGAGAAGCGTTCTGGAAAACATATAATGCAAATTTAAAACAAAGAGATATTAACTTATCATATAAGAAATTTAAAATAGTTAATATTCTGAAGCATGTTTCAGAAAGGGGAAACTTTGAATTAGTATAAATACGATATTTATAGTAAAATAATAACCACCTGCTTTACGTTGTCCTCTAGTTCTCCTCCAGGACTTGTTAACTCTTTTATCTGCTTTAACTCGGACCTTCTAAATAATAAAAATATAAATTAGATGAAGAAAAAAACACTCATACGAATTAACGAAGTTCAAAACTTACATCAACTGTGACAGTTGATTCATTGTGACTAGCTCATTTTGTATTTCTGTATGCAATTGTTGTACAGCCATATCCTAATTAGCCTTAAAAATACTTTCGCAATATAATTTAATTTAAAGAGATTTATTTGTTTTTCTCGAAATAATTCGGTTAGCAACTTCGCATTCAAAACTGTCATTAATTGTTAGTTACTAGTCAAAATACTAGTAACTAACAATTAATGACCACAGAAAATAAAATTTAAGTACAGTTTCAACCTTCAAATTAAAATGTACTTGTCGCTGTCGAAAAACTTATTCTTGAAGTCCTGTAACTTGTGTGCTTTGCATATCCCAAAAGTATAACTAATATGATTTAACATATGTTAAAGCCTATTTAGTTAAATGTTTTTGTGTCGTTTGGGCCTTCTATTACTGACGTTAGTCGTCACTCGTCAGAGTATTGTTAGCTGCCAATTACATACTACATAGTAATCTGTGCCTGTCAGTTGTTTTGTGCGAAATAGTAAAGACTTTATTAATCTCATTATAATTTTGTGTTCATCTGTACCTCCTTACCCGATACCACTATTTCTGTAGTTTCAAATGTTTGTTTTGTGAGTGTTCAGTGTCGCTACTCGTATAGTAAAATTTCAGTGCTAAATATTGTTATTTTAATAAAAAGAATTGTACATTGTTTATTGTATTAAATAATTAATATTCTTTTTTTCTGTAAAAAGCAACCATGGAAGAAGGTGTTTGTCTTAAAAATGAGGACAAAAATGTCGATATTAAGCAAGAGAGCTTGGAAACCATTAAATTTGAGTTTGATTCTGGAAGCGAAGATAGTAGCAAAGGCGGAAGTGGTGGATATCAACGATGGGCACCGAATTTGAATGGAGTCCGAAAGAGTGCATTTACGCCTTACAAATCGGTGCAGTGTACCGCGCTCACCAATTTACAGAGAGGTGAACTTATATCTATCTTATTCTACCCTATTTGGCATTACTATCGATTATCTATTTCGAAGGATTTGAATAAGTTGTGAAGTGTTCAAGGTCGTGATTGTAGGTAACACGCAGGCGCGAGTACCAGAACTGCCTCAGCCCGATTGTACCTTTCACGCGAAGGCTGGCCGCGGCGAGATATCCCGCGAGGACGTGAAGCTGGAGCAATATGTCGATATCACGGACGAGCATGGCCTCACCGCCCTGCACTGGGCTGCTAGCTATGGACAATTAAACAGTTGCCAGGACCTTGTTTGGTTAGTGATCCTTTGTTCATTGTGATTTCTTTGTCTATTGTTTTGAATCTTAAATTGAAATATACTTTTATGTTGTGAGTATCAAAGATATTGTATGATAGGATTTTCTGAAATAGACCCATTTGTTTGAATACAGAGTCTATTTTAAAATAATGATTAATCTTTTCTTTTACCATGGCTCCAAAAGTATCAATGTAATATATACAAACATTAATAATGATTTAAAATTTGTTATTGTATGCAAATTGATTGAATCAACTGTTTATAAAGATTCTTAACATGACAGTATTATTATCACAACTATTATCTCATAATATCATGAAGTACTTAACTAAAATAAGTATATTATGTATTTTTAGATTACATATAAAAAACAGAGGACCAAAAGAAATGAAAAAATATTTATTTTTGTTATACTATTTTAAGAATTAGGACACAATTTCACAGATTTGATGACCTAATAATATTTCTCACAATTAAGTAAAGAAAAATGATCCATAACAAATCTAGATTATAGGTAGACAACTGTAGATTCATTTAATTGTTAATAAATATGGTATGCTATGAATTTTCAGGTGTGGTGCTAATGTTAACATGCGGGGCCCTGAAGGTGAGACAGCGTTGCATCTGGCTGCAGCTGGTGGACATCATGAGGTTGTGAAATTTCTCTTGAGTGAAGGCGCTGATTCTGATATACAGGATGATGTGAGAATTGTTCAAATAATGCTTTATTTGTTGATGAAAAATAATATTCCTTTGTAATAAAAATAACTTAGGGCTACTCTGGATGTACTCTGATTTGAAACATAATATTTCAGTCTGGTAGTACGGCACTAATGTACGCAGCGGCTGCTGATTTCCCTTACACCTGCAATGAGCTTCTCATCCGTGGAGCTGACCTCACCCTAACCAATGACTATGATCAAGATGCTTACACTTTAACTACTACAAATAATTGCAAATTAGGTGAGTTGCATTTAAGTTAATTAGAATTTCTATACTTACAGTCTGAATGCTCACATAATATTATTATTATAGCCTCTTTTCAGAACATTGTTTTTTATACATTTTAAAGTTTATAATTAAGTATATTAGTTTTCATGTTCTGTATGCCCTTTGGTAAAGGCCTCTTTCATTTCCTTCCACTTATTGCGGTCCTGTGCCACCTGACACTTCCAGCAACTCTTCAACAATTTCATCTTGCCACCGTTTTCTTTGGCATCCTTTATTTCTCTTTCCCTGTCAGGGGCACCAACTAGTGATTGTTTTACTCCATTGTTCTTTGCCTGACTGCGGCTCATATAATATACAGTTAATTAAAACATTACATGTGTGAAGGATTTCATGAAAATTATTTTACAAATTTCGGTTGCAAGTCTTTTTCAGGAATAGGTTAGGTTAATTGTTACTTATTACAAACTTTAGTCAATAAACGTAATTTCAGTTTATCTATGATCACTGACTCATTGTTATAAATTAGTTATAACAATGAGTTTGTTAGTATATATATATATATACATAAATTATTAAAAAGTTAGTTATTAAGATTTGCTTCGACAGTTGAATATAAATAATAGGAAATTTAGTATATTTCATTAAGGTTTTATTTGTATACAAAACGGATTGCATGTAGCATAGCAGAAAATTCAGTAAAATATTATTTAAATACTGTATCATTTTTTTCAGCACAAACTGTGATAGAAAACTTCTTGATTGGCTGCCTCAGCAAAGTGTGAGAGCAGAATAAAATACCGTTTGCTTTGAATCACACAATCACAGCGGATTCATTTGCTTACATTGAAGTTAATGAAAATACAGGGATTTAGTTTATAACAAATAATATATTTATATAATTTTAAATTCAACATATACAATAATGTAAAATGACTCAATAGACAGACAATATAAACGTTATCCTTAAACCTACACCTTGTATTATTTGAACCCACACATTTATGTGTCAATGGGCAATTTTGAATTATTGCTTTTGCGAGTTTAAGTGATTGTCCATGACACAAAAGTGTATTACCAACTAAACTAGGCACCGATTCACCATAGTAGAATAATATTTAAAAAAATTGGTTTGTTTTTGATCAATTGTTTAAATTAAGAATGCATAAAAAAAATTAGTTTAATTAATGAAAATAAAATTGGGAAAAATTCAGTGATGTGTCAAGAAATTGAATTTCGATAGAGCTATTTGTTTTTTAAATACCATAATGTCTAGAAATCAAATTTCATAATAAGCACCATACCAAACCACGAGTTTATTCAAAGTAGAAAAAATGTTTGTTATCCATATAAAATTGGTCCCATTCAGGAATTATTATTGAGTAAATTGATTGATGATGATTATCACAACGGGGCAGTGGTGGTAATTAATTAAAATTATTTTTCAGACTATTTTACCTGGACTAAACAACAGGAAATATTAAAAAAAATGAAACTTTGTAAACCCGCTATAAATTACAATTTGGACTCAGTGAGCCAATTAAACGTCTGTGGTTTCCTGTTAGCCTGTGGATTAATCAGAATATTAATAATACTGGGCCTATCTGTCACTTTGACAGCCTCTTTGATCGCCGCCTCGATCTCTGTGGTGTTTCGGCAAAGGTGTCCAGAGCAACCGAACATTTCCATCATCTTCTCGTATCTCACTTCACTGGACAGAGCGGTTGGTGGAGTGCTGGAAAACAACCAGTCATTTATCCAGAACATTGTTTAAAAAATCACGTGTTTTTTAATAGTTGAACTTTTATATGTTATATGCTAATTTGCAATAAAGAAAAATAATTTCTCATTAGTTTATACATCCTCAGAATATAAAATCTGCTTCCTTAAGTAATAAATAGTGCATTAACAGAACATATATTGGAAGAATTTAGTTAAGAAACTTCCTTAACTACGGTTATAATTGAAGATTTAATATTATTTACACCCTGTATATCATGTGGGATATCTTGAAATTAATTAGGAGTTGTGAATGCAATGTGATAGGGAAGCACTCTTTTTTATGTCACCTTAATTCCACAGAATTGGGAAAATATAATTTCATAAACACATTAGTTTGTTGTTTATTGTACTGCTTTTTCAAGTGCATTTTTTTAAATAAGCCTGCGGGTGTACACACCATTCCTTCAAAGGTGTGTTGTAGGCTCTTAAGGACGCTTGACTCGCGTTCAGCTTACACCCTGTATATGTCTTACCATTGTGCGACGTCACCGCTGCTCTGTATATCCTGCATCATGTCTTTGTCAAACCCGCTGTATATTCCACTATTGTTAACGATCACAATGATTACGGGCAATTTGTAGCGGAACATCGTCTCGATTTCCATACCTTTTTAATATATAAATAAATTATTACTTGTTCAAGTATCATTTGGTGAATTAGGCCTTAGATGATTTAAGTTATCAATAGGAAACTGGATTTTGTATGTATATTAGTTTTATTATTTTTGCTTATTTTAGGTAAATTGTTTGTTTTTTTTTAAATTTTTTGTTGTATCGATAAGAGATCTTGGCTCTTGGCTTTAATAAAGTTTTTGTTTATATATACCTGAAAAACCAAAGGCGGAGTCGCCTTCAACGCAAATTACGCGTTTGTTGGGAGCGTGGTCCCGACACCACATAGCCGCTGCCACTGCGAAGCCCGGACCCACCTTAGAAAAAAAAAAAATTACTTAAAGATAGAGGAATACTAGCGATCCAGCGCATTGTAGTGCATTAATTAAATTATTTATTGCTAGTTCTTGGGGCACTAACGTAAAAATAAACTCGATAAGACAGATTGGTTTTTTTGTTATAACGTCCTAGTTAACTACTAGAACTGTACATCATATATTTAAAAAAATCAGGCCTTTTTATATCCATAAAAAATATATTGCTAATCGAGAAAAAAACTCAAAAGCTTTCTATTGAGACATATCCCCAATATTATACACTGGTAATTCTCACCCCCATAGTCCCAAAAGTACCAGCATCCAGCCGATGCCTGGGAAGATTGTTTAGGAGCATGCCCCTCCCGATGTCCATAGTGTTGGCTCCTTCGCTCACAATTATCGAGTCCTTTGGTATATTCGCTTGCACAGTCTTGAACACAGCGTAGTAGTTCAACGGCACAGATTTGTCATTGGCTTGAGCCTGGAACATAAAAAAGTACTTTAACCAAACTAAACTATAGCGATATAACGACATTGAATTCGGTACTATATCGTACTAACCGGGTGACGTACAAAACGGACGCATTATAATATATGAGTATAATTCGATACGAATCTAAATCGGTTAGTCAAGTTAAGTTAACGGTTAGTGAAGTTCAAGTCAAGTGTTTCTTTGACGTAAAAAGCCGATTCGCACACACCCGAGCCATAACGAATGTTCGTTATATCATGGGCCAACGTCTACGGCGAGAAGACCATTATATAGTTTATTAAATAAGAAACAAAATTATTTAATTACTAGCTTTCCGCCCGCGGCTTCGCCCACGTGTAATTTGGTTAAATATATAGCGTTTTTTAATGATCTCGAAAGGGCTTTCTTTCACGGTCTAAAATCTTGTTACAATTGGAATTATATATAGCCTGTGTTACTCAGGGATGATGTAGCTTTACAGGATCGGATGATTCAGGGAAATCGAGGGCAACTTTCAAATTAACGTACAGGCAATTACTATTCTGACAATTTTATATTCTGATAGTCATCTTCTTATGTGGATGAGCTGATGATGGAAGGTAAAACTCCTCAGCGGTTAAGAGTTGAAAGAAAATTCTTACGAAGTTATGAATACGAAATACGTACTTGTGAGGTTATTACTTATTAGCTTGACCAAATAATAAAAGGTAAACCTCATTAACGTTAAGGATGTAGGTGGAAAAATGGATGCGGACAAACGATAAACGTCTCTTCACTCGTTTCCTTTTACTTGTTTGTATAGGTAGTGTTCACCCAAAATAATCATAGGGTAAAACGTTAATGAAAGTTTGAACTGCATGGTAGTCATTACACAATAAAGCATCTTAATACCGCGATGGATATATTTGGCCTAAGTAGAAGTTCTTTAAAAAAAACTAAGACTCAACTTTATAACAACAACAACGTTATAACTTGAAAACTACTGAACGGATTTGAACGCGGTTTTCACAGTTGGATTAAATATAATTGGGAGCGTTGTCAAAAGTTTATTTTGTCAAAATCGGTTAAGAGAAAGAGAAGTTATGGTCAATTGAAAATTTACTTCAACCACTGCTTCAAAATTTTTAAACACTTATATTGATTGATTAGTTATATATTGTTAAATATGTTCTAATATAAGTTAATCATAATATTAAAACTTATGAGAGGTAACAAAAATAACAAATAACGCGCACTTCAGTGTTAAACAATGTGCTCGATAGATGGCGTTGATAAAATTCGTAGATTTATTTTATTTTTTTATTTCTTAAACCTATACAGCTTATCAAAAACAGTTTACACAATAAAAATAGATTAAAAATAAAGCCAAAATAAGGTTAAAATATAGAATCGGAAATAGAATCTAAGATCAGGAAAAAGAATAACAAAAAAAAACACGAACAGAAAACAAAAATAAAAATATATATACACATGAACAAGTGGAACTATGTGAAGTACGAGCATTTTAGTGTGTGTGTGTGTGTATTAGTGTGTGCAATGGTGTTGCTATGTTGAGTCTTAGTTTTTTTTTAAAGAACTTCTACTTAGGCCAAATATACCCATCGCGGTATTAAGATGCTTTATTGTGTAATGACTACCATGCACTTCAAACTTTCATTAACGTTGTACCCTATGATTATTTTGAGTGAACACTACCTATACCAACAAGTAAAAGGAAACGAGTGAAGAGACGTTTATCGTTTGTCCGCTCCCATTTTTCCATCTACATCCTTAACGTTAATGAGGTTTACCTTTTATTATTTGGCCAAGCTAATAAGTAATAACCTCACAAGTACGTATTTCGTACTCATAACTTCGTAAGAATTTTCTTTCAACTCTTAACCGCTGAGGAGTTTTACCTTCCATCATCAGCTCATCCACATAAGAAGATGACTATCAGAATATAAAATTGTCAGAATAGTAATTGCCTGTACGTTAATTTGAAAGTTGCCCTCGATTTCCCTGAATCATCCGATCCTGTAAAGGTACATCATCCCTGAGTAACACAGGCTATATATAATTCCAATTGTAACAAGATTTTAGCCCGTGAAAGAAAGCCCTGTCGAGATCATTAAAAAACGCTATATAACCAAATTACACGTCGGCGAAGCCGCGGGCGGAAAGCTAGTTCTTTAATAAGCGCCTGTGCACTTGCACCCCATTATTTATTTATTCACACTTTATTGCGCTTAAACAGTAGAAGTAGATTATGTTAATATGGACTTATGGCTAATAAGCGATCTCTTTGAGGCAATTCACAAAATAAAAGAATACCTGTAACACGATTTGATTGGTGCAAGAGGTGCAAAACACAACATACATTAAACGAAGTAAAACAGAAAAATAAGCTAATTTAAATCTAAAAAAAATGAACACTATGGTCAATAAATGCTTTAGAATAATAAACTAAAAAAAACAGTTAAAAAGACCTTTTAAAAAAATGGCTTAAATTAAATCTGTAAAATAACCTTACCTCAACAAATTCAGTGTTTTTCTTCTGCTTCTCCTTGAGCGATTGCCACCAACTGCTACTTGGCTGCAGAGAAAACTTCTTGTGCGCGAGTGTCTGCGCGAGCGCATCCGCGAACGGTTTAATATCGGAATGCACGGCCACTTCAGACTTGACACTGTTGTGGAACTCCTCCGGCGATATGTCCACCTGAACATTTGTGTG
Organism: Leptophobia aripa; assembly: GCA_951799465.1. NCBI lineage: Eukaryota > Metazoa > Arthropoda > Insecta > Lepidoptera > Pieridae > Leptophobia > Leptophobia aripa. The sequence continues at coordinate 3,175,191 of OX637281.1, forward strand.
AAAGTCTATTTATTTCACTAGCTGATCCCGGCAAACACTGTTTTGCCATAAAATTACTAAAAACAAGGGGTTTGGTGATAATAAAAACAAAAATTTCGCCACTAAATTTAGATATATATATTTAATGGTGAACCAACACTTATCAATTAAGGGTATGAAAAATAGTTGTCGGCCGATTCTCAGAATTACACCAAATTTCATGAGAATCGGTCAAGCCGTTACGGAGGATATATAGATATAGGATATATAGATTATATTTATCTGTCAAATATGTCAAAAAGCGGTCGTGTTAATTTTTACTTATATATTGATGTACATATTAGAAAAAAAACAAGCCTTTGAACCCTGGTAGTGGTCACATGTATGTTGTATCTTGTTCGTATTATTATGTATATTGTATAATGTTTTAAGTTCCCATTTAATTGTTTTATGTGTATATCTAGTTTTATTATCTCATAAGTTTATTGTTTTTATAAATATATTTAGATGTTTTGGGACAGTTATAATAAAATAAAATTAAATAGATGTAAATAATGTATTAACATATGAGAGCAACGCGCGGCCATTTCGATAATAAGCGATCTCCACCAGACAACCCACATTTGATATATACCTTGTACCTTTATAATTCTTATGTTTTTCTTCCTGTGGTATTATTGTTAAATTATCTCAAATATATAAAATAATATATGAATACAGAATTTCAAATTTTAAATACCAGCTGACCCGGCGAACGTTGTTTTGCCTTAAAATTACTAAATAATGCGGGTTGGCGATAAAAGTGTAAAAATTTAGGGCTGCATGTTTTTGAATATAGATAATAGAGACATATGTTTTAATGGGACATTAAAGAAAATGTCTCTAAAAATAGATGCATATTCCATAAAAATTGGTCGAGCCGTTTCATAGGAGTACCTAACATTGTGACATGGAAATTTTATATATAAGAAATGTTAAATTTTATTTTAATATATAAAAAAGTACCTGTATAACTTTAACGTCAGGCGCGAAGCGTGGCACTTGGCCGAAATGAAGCATCCAGTTGAGCCTGGCTCCCAGCAGTAGCACCACGTCCGCCTTGAGCAGAGCCTGCGTACGCGCAGTCGACACACAGTACGGCGACTCGTCCGGTACCACGCCCTTACCTTAAACATTGAAACATTCATTTAATACTTCTGAACTATAAAAGGGGCTTGCTTACGAAAAAAAATGTTTTTTTTGTTGTTGACCAGTTACCTATATGAATAAAAATATGTTTTTTGTAATCATCCCGACATAGCGATAGATTTTATTAAAATAAATGGCGTATATATTTTTTTTCACACATCGGTCTGGATTCAACACAGGGTGTGAGATCCAGAAGTAAATTTTAAGGGATTGAAGAGAAAAATGTTAGTGAAATTTTGTGTAAATCTAATTGTATTCATACTGTTGTATGAGTAATATGTAGGATAATGTTAAATATAATGCTGATATTTTGAAAAAGGCTAATTGACGAGTTCACGTTTTAATTAATATTAAAATGGAACTCATGCCAAACAAGACACTTACCCATGGGCGTAGGCAAGAATGGTATTTTCGTGTTCTCCACCAATTTCCGTATGGGCTGCTCTGCTCTTCCATAGGCCGCACCCTTGCCTACGATCACCAGAGGGCGCTCCGCCTTCGACAGGAGCTCCGCAGCGCGATCTACTAAGCTCGGATCCGGGTGCGCAAGGGTCAACGGGCCAGCGTTATAGAAATCCAATGGCACTTTGTCTTCATCCACCTCTCCCTATAATTTAAAGTAGAAAAAATATTAAAGGAAGCCATTATTCATACAATATGTATGTATGTTATGTTAGATTGTATGGATTGCACTGAACCGATTTCGATGAATTTGGTATGGAGATAGAATGAACTTTAGGTAAAGAAACTTTATCACAAAAAGTTGAATAGCGGTGAAAATTTGTATAAATAATCACCAGAACTCTGTCATTTATGAAACGGAGTTTTTAAATTCCTTTTGTATTCATACCACGCGAACGAAGCGGGCAAAATATACTAGTACTCTATAAATGTAAAACAGAAAATTTCAATATAAAACAAATGTTAGCAAGTCTATATACAGTACAAACTCTATATAACGACACTAAAGGGACTGTCCATTTTATGGCGTTATAGAGAGTGGTCGTTGAATAGACACGAGGAAAAAACATATCGAATACAAGCCTTACCAACTAAACCCAATTGATTTCGACGCTTTACAGTTTGTTGTTTATACCAGTGACGTTACATGGAATGTACACTGTATAATCTAATTTCAAATATGGAATACAAGTAATCCCTCACCATGAGCAGGGTGGCCGGCATATCCAGGTAAGCGACGCCCGGTCGACCGGCACAAGCGCTTCGGACGGCCCGCTCCACGTGCAAAGGAATCAACTTCGGCGATGGAGGTCTCACCGCGTATTTGCAATATTGACGGCTGGATTCCACCTTCAAAATAACGAGGTTTTAGGGGATAATAACAATGATATATATAAAAATAGGGTTAAAACATGGAATATAAATGTAAGCCTAACTCAAAATATTTTTATTCAAGTAGGTCTCTATAAAGACACTTTTGGATTGTTAAATTTTTACACTACCACCGGTTCGGAAGGCAGTCATCTACCGAGAAGAACCAGCAAAAAACTCGATAGCTGCTAAAATATATAAGTATTGTTATTATAATAAATTTATAATAACAATACAGACTAGTTTTTAACTTTGCAAAATGGAAGACTCGAAGATATTGCTCATTATATATTTTGTTTGTTGTATAAATATAAATAAATAATTGTATGTATTAGCAACATATGTATATCATTAGATATGCACAAATGTGACCTTTTGTCACTTGTCTCGTCGAATTTATAATTAAATTAAATTAATTCAATTAGGGATGTCTACCCTTCACATTTTTTTACATATAAATAATTTATATGGCAAAACAATGTTTGCCGGATCAGCTTTGTTTTATATGAATTTTAATAATAGATACAACTTACATTACTTTTATATCTTATCTATTGATTATGGGTGTAATTTAAATTAGACTATTATTATTTTTCAATTTAAACGTTATCAATCGTTACGTAATCAATTGATGTAATTATTAATTAATAAAGAAAATTAACACAAAATTAATTAAAAGGTTTCACAATTTAACACTAACAATCTGTTAGTTTGATGATGAACAAATACAGTTTATGTTACAATTTCATAAACATTATAACTATTTATTTAACTCTCTAAAGTTTCCAAAATTTAAAATCATAATTTTTATTGAATGTATTGTAAAATGTTTCTTGATAGGTTGCATTATTTATCACAAGTTTAATGAACACTTTTAAAGTATTCATTTCTCTCTCTGAATTTGTGTTTAACATGCGTTTGAAAGAGACAAGTGAGCAGTTCGATTTTAAGAATGTAGTTCTTTCAATGAGTAGGGAATATCCAACAACGGCTGTGGCCGTTTCTCTTATTAAATCATACCTGTAACCATTCCTGGAATCCACCAATGCCTTCGTGATCCTCTGGACAAGAGCCAGCGATCACCAGCAATGGCCAACAATTAACTTGGGCATTAGCCATTCCACCAATGCAATGCAAAAGACCTGGCCCAGATACGGCGAGACATACTCCTGGCTTTCCTGAAGTTATTTAAATTATAGTAAAAATTATGTTAATTCTTTGATGGGAAATCAAATCTATCGATTTAACTTGTAAAGGCTAAAGAATTGAGACACACAGTGCACAGCCTTCTGTGTCTAACCTTAAAAAAATACTTCTTTTCCCACATACAAACATTAAGTATATATTCTACATTAATATAACTTAGTCTGTTAGTTAACTCAAAGACTGGAAACTGCTTGTTTTATTAAGAGATTTGATATTAAATATAATCAAGATACCTCCTACTTCAATAAATACCATAGACAACCTGGTTTCTTGTTACAAATTTCTAAAAATAATAAGTTTAGAAAACCATAGTCAAAATTATATCAGTTTTTTTTAATTATTATTTTTTAAATATACATAAAGCACTAGTTATCTTTCTAATTACAAAGATTATGATAGTATAATCCTATTGTTTAAATATAATTAATAATTGTTATTATTGCCTTTTTGAAGAAACCAAAGTGATAAAGAGCTTATAAATACCCGTGAGATATCCAACTGCCTGGGCTGCATATGCTGCCGCTTGTTCATTTCTCATGCCCACATATTTGATACCAACGGATTGAAAGGCCAAGGAGGTTTCTATGACTGGAATACCAACTATTCCAAATACATATTCTATTCCCTGAAAGTAAATTTATTAATAATTAACCAATGAATTCAATTGTACACAAACTCACAATCACGAATTTTAAATTACTCACTTGTCGCTTTAAACTTTCGGCCAATATATTATTCCCGTCAATACCCATACTTTGATTTAATTTTTGCGAAACGTGAAGAGTTCTCTTAAATTTTAATTGAGAAGTTCGAAGTAAACGTCCTAAAAACAACATAATTAAAAAAATGTACTAACTATTAGTTAAGTGTTACGATTACGATTGTGATAAACGATTTGAGTTAATGTAGGTAAAAATATTTATGCTAAATATTTACAGAAATCCACAAAATGATTTTATACTGTATCTATATGTAATAAGGCTGCAAATGCAATATCAAGTTTTGGACTTTACCTTGCCGCAAGATGTAGTTAGTAGTAGTATGTCTTTGAAAATACCAAACATATATCTTGAAAGTTGATAAGTTTTATCATTCAAAACATATCACGCAATCTGATTTACGAAACATGGTTTACGGATTTTACCAGAACATTTGATAATTTCAAGCTAAATTATGATTTCATGTAGACGGTAGCGCCACTTTAGAACTACTTCTTTTGTGAGCCGTATTATATGAAGTTTTTGACACATGATAAGAACGATGACATTAGCACATAGTCTGTAGCATGTACATTCCACTTTTCAATATAGACTGTGACAGTTACATTATATTTCATTGCAGCGCGCGTTTTAAATTTTATATTTTTCACGCTTATTTATAACCTATAAATTAAACACAGTTTTAATGTATTGTGTACGTAATAATAAAAACATGATTGGCACTATATAAAGCACTAGTAACAAAAACAATTATACCCTAAACTAGTAATGATAACATATTCAAAAAATGGTCAGAAGAGACGGCCTTATTTCATGAGAAAATACAAAACCAAATGTCATATATTTTTATAAATCACATAAGGTATCTCATGAAAAAAATACTAGGCTTTAAATATTAAATTTATACATTTTATGGGGTATATAAATATAAAATATATTAATATTATGTCGTTTTAAGATAAAATATAAACAAACATAAAAGTTACATGGGATTATAGTTAAATGGTTGAGTCGTGTTATTCTTAGGTTCAGATTTAAGTTTACGTCAAATAGGATTACATTTATAACGAATAAGGGAATTAATTTTAACACTATCTGAAATGTTATTCCATGTGCATCGCATGTCGTTGGACACTGGATTTTAATTTATATATATACATTTAACAAATGGTGAAAAAACACGACTTACATCCAAAATTCAATAGACACGATTGAATACAATTTGACATAATAGACAAACAGTCGAATAATACAAAGAGTGTATATGTTTTGTTCGTTTTTTTTGAAGTTTGTTGACAAAATTACGTCCGTTTCGCAGGCTTGCTGGTTTAAATGCGCACGCACATCACATTTATACGTGCCTTCATAAACTAACCGCGCGTCTTGCTGAATACATGACACAAGATTCCACAGTATGAAGTGAAATTTTATTAAATTCGTTATAGTGAATCGAAAATGGCAGTGATTAATATTAAATTTTTTGGTAAGTTTCAAAATTTAGAATAGCTTCATAGGCGTATAAGTGTTTTAATTTTATGATACTATGATACTCATTTTAACGTACGAAATATGCTTTTCTTATGTTTTGGTTTTTATTTTAACTATACGACCTACATAAACGGAATGTTATATTACAAATTTAATCAAGTTCTCTTAACGTTAACTTCTAAGCATTGTTAGACGTTATTTTGTTAATATTATTTAAAATGATAAAGTTGTTGATCTTAGTATGAAGGCTCTAAGACTTAGTTGGTTAGGCACCGGTATACCCAAACGTTCTTACTTTACTAAAAGAAACTAAAAAAATTTCATTGCTTTAATTGTTGACAATATGTTCCGCTATTTAGGCATACATACCTAAGAATATACCTTTTAATCTACAAGGAAAAGTAAGGATGACAAAACAGAATATACAGTAGGAATTTTGAAACACATTGCTATATTTTTGAAATGCTTAAGAATTAATTTACATCTAACCAATTCAAATGCAGGTACTTAAATTATAAAAACCCAAGTTCCTAGTGCTTGCGGCTTACAAAACGAAATTCTGGACATAATACTCCTGTACAATAAAAAAAATTGATATTTCGGGATTTTACGAAAATGTACAATTTAAAAAAATACTTACATATAAGTACAACAATTGTCATAACCAGAAAAATCTTTACCGCGTAAGATGAATGGATGTATAAAATATTGTAAAATATTCACGCTTAAAGAACTCGAGTCGAATCGTTATAGCACGCACGTAATAGAATTTTTCACTCGCTTATCTACAGTTTACGACACTTTTCCCTTACTGTTTTTAATCGATTTTGTATAAATGGAATACCTATACTTCCTACAGTGGGAAATCTTGAAATTCACGAAATATATCATTATAATAAAAAAAAATTAACAAAAACAGGTGAAATGTAATAAAATTTATCTTCTGGATTTATGTCCAGAGGCGTAGAATCTACACAGTCAAATATCTTAAATAACATAAAATGTATTTAGCTCATAAGATGTCTGGGGCAGATAAAATAAAATAAAATATGATTCTATGCTGTTGCCGTCGGGCTTTGGCCAAACGCACAGTTTTCACTATTATATTCGCGTTTCGTTCGTGAATCTTACCCGCCGTAATATCCTTCCCCCCTTCTCTTTCGTGCCCCTCCCTTTTATCACCCTTCTCATAGTCACAACAGGCCCGCAAACTTCCTGGTGTTGTATATATATTTTACACGTGTTCTTCAGCTTGTATTAAAAAATAATATGTACAGCATAATCAGTCTTAATCACAACAAGCAGGGCGGAAGCAGTTTTCTGGTGCCCAGACCTTCCCTTAATATTATAACCTATATTCATCACATATATGGCGATTTTATTGAATCTTTAAAGATTTGACCGTCATTTGTTTTATATGCCCTGCACAATGGGTCAGGATGGGTCGCCCTTAACATTAGTAATTATTACATACGTACGTTCTTTGCAGTTCAGTTTAAAAAACATTCTTTCAATGTTTATACGACAGACAATCGAAGCAAACTTTCCGCTATGTTTAGAAAATACCCTGCACTTACTTTATTTGTAAATAACTTCTAGAAAAAGTTGTTTTAATTTTAATGAGTTTTTGTGTTAGGTAGGTAAGCTTTAACAAAATATGAGCTTACTCTAAAAAATAAAAAGCATAAGCTTTAATGTTAGTACTGTTTTAGTAATCCGAGTTTAATGGAACAGCCCCCTTGACCTTTTTGGGTGCTTTTGTATATCTACGGCTATGACCACAGACCCATAAAGTTCATAAACAACATAATATATTAACTTTTTGTTGCTTTTCTTCGTCTATGGGTTGCCAATCGAAAATACATCGAAACAGCGACAGCATCAAATATGACAATGGACAACGTATGTTTTTTTTTACTTTTTTGTTTGTCTATGACTGTGTTAGTGGATTGTAAATATAAAGATTTAACAACCAATAAAATGGGAATACATGTGGAATATTCATACACGTTCCTTGTCTAAACAGTACTTAGTCAAAGGAAACATATTTCTCGTTATCAACTGGTTGTTTAACACGAACGTTGAGTTTTAACGATAAAAGAATTTCAATTGCATTTCGCAAACGTGCTTTTATAAGATTTTAATCTTAATCGATCTGTGTATTTAACTTTGTTTTAAATTATATTCGGTTAACTACATACATACGTGTATGTATATATTTCATATAAAATATACAAATCGAGGTATTGGTTTTATTATATTTTACTTAAACAAACATTCTGACATGTTCATTGTAAAAAAAATTAATAAAAATTAATAATCTATTGAAACTTTTTTTATTCAGTCCTAAAGGGACTTCGTTTGTATTTATTATTTTATTGACAAGTGGATAAGCGCGATACATCGCTTAAACCTACTAAGCTTTAACTGTATTTTTATTTTTTTGTTAGTATATTTTTATTTGTATGTATTATTATATGCACTAACGTAAAAAAATATAGTTACATATGCAACGTATTTAGAAACTGTATTCTTGCACGTGAACAATAATATAGTCATTATTGTACGGATGTAAACTTAGTGGAGGCCACGAAATAATAAGCCATGACATTCAAATTCTGTTTCAATAGTCCCTGTGTTCTGTGTGTGTACCCTGAAGGCTATATCAATTCAAATTTACACAATTTATAGATTTGAATAAATGCCTTTTTTACTGGAATAGTTTTTGCTTTTGAGCTTCAAATGGGTTCCACTCTCTCTCAGAACACCACTGTCTCACAAGCGATACAAAGTATATTCTGTAGAACCCGCCTTTCGTCTGAGTACGTCTTCAAGTTTCCCTTAAAAATACGATTTATTTCAGATTCTTTATTTATTATTACAAAATTACACAACACACAATACCCCATATAAACAGAGATTAATATAATCATTTTTATATTTTAATGACATAACTAATACATAATAAAACTTAAAATGAACACTAAAATAAATTTAAAAAGGTTGAAGCTTGTGGCAGAGTACCCATAATGCTGGTGGCATTTAGAGTCACTGGTACTATCAGGCGCCTTTTTATTTTCTTATTTTTTAATAAACGCCTGTACACTTGTAAGCTTAGGTCCAAAAGTCTCTACTCCAAAGGGAACAAATTATTATTTAGTTATTTACGGCAGAAGACAAAAAACGTGTACATTACTTAATTAACTCTTAAACTATTTATTTATAAAAGCAGCTAATATTCTTCTACGATCCTTCCTATCAGTCAAATATAATTCATATTCTGCTGCACAGTAAAGAAAATGATAAATTAGCGTGATCGTACGCGAAAAGAACTTGACGGAAGCGTGAACGAACTCAGCCAACAATAGATGCCTTCATCATACAATTATACCGATTCGAGAACTACTCTATTTCTTCATAGTTAATTTGAGGAAAGGTGAATAATTATCTTATGAATTGTGCTGCGAAATTTTCTTTATCTGATGAAAAGCGTTGTTAACAATTATATAATTAAAATGTTTAAATTAATTTGGCATTTGAGCGTCACTGACTCCTACGCGTATTCAACATTTAATTTCTTTAAATAAATTACTTAAGCTGTAAAATGTAATTGTTTCGAGTTTTTTTTTTTTAATAAAAATGTTGCCTGAAAACAGTAATGTTAACTGCCTCGCTAGTCGACGCTTTTGATGGCTGGCTATTACGAAAAAAATGTGTCACGCAATATTAATACGTAAGGCAAACTACATAGAGGCTGTAGCGCTAGATTTGATCAATATTTAAATAAAAAAGTGGCAAATCTATTCGTAAAGATTTGGACAATTAGTGACTAAAATGTTCATTGTTTGATTTCATTCTTTAGAATATTTAGATTCTAAAGAAATGATTTAGCAATCAACATTTAATGGATTTGTATTTGAAGGTTCCAGTGTGACGTGTATTAATTAGTTTTCACACTTCCTTATGGAGTACAGACAATTGTCGTGTAATTGTTTTTTTAAATACTGCTCATACTAGATTCCGTTTATACATATTTTGTTTCTAAGTCAAAATTGTAGGTGGTAAATAATAGTTATATAACAAAGTCCCGGGACTTTATTAGAATTCTCAAAATGAGAGGTTTCTTACTTAAACAGTTCCCACTTAAATAATATACTAATGTAATGTATTTCTAACTTTTATATGCTGGGCAAGTGGCCTCGCCCACCCATGTATACAATAAACCTCAAATGATTGAACTAATTGTTTGTTCAAAAAATGTTTGCAATTGGTTAGCCTATTTACATAATATACATTTAAATTAATACTCGTGTTTCTCCAATTTAATGTATGAAAATGAGGAAAAGTTGAAGTTGCAATAGCCAAATGTTTTATTGCACTTTTATGTACATATAATATAAAATATTTCCACATAGAATCGTGTCAGCGATCACTTGGGTATGTCGATAATTGTCATATAATAAAATTTCCATGTCACAGTGTTAGTTACCGTACCTACTCCTCCGAAACCGGCTTGACCGATTTTTACCAAATTTTATATGCGTCTTCAGTAGTTCGGAAAATCGGCCAACATCTATTTTCAATACGCCTAAGTTATAAGGGTTGCTCACCCTTATAATTATTTTTATTTATTGACGAAACTTTTTGTTTTTATTTTTATAAAATGGCATTAAAATACATACAAACCTATTTTTTACCTTTAACCTACAAAGCAGCATGAAATATCATCCTTTAACTTTCAGGTGTCTTTATGACAAATGTTTCGAACATGTATGTAATCCAATGGCACCTTGCGCAGCCTCCCGTGATGGCAGTAAAATTTATTTTAAGTAACAGAAATCTATTTCCTGTACATTTTAAAATGTATTGACCACAGATTATACCTATTATATGACAAACATGAATTGTGTTAATTTTGACACACTCATTATGCTAACGTCACTGAAGAAAAAACACATTTCATGATTTGAAAGACCGTAATTTTTATCTTCTGTGTGTTTCAATAAATTTATTTCCTTCTAAAGTAATCACAGAACATAATGAGACTTAATGGGAATCATAGATCCATATGCTGCGGTTAGTAGATCTATTAGATGTATATTTTTATATTACTATATTTATTTATACCCTTATTGACTGTTGCAATGGCTTAAAGTGAGCAGCACTCACGCAAGAGAACGCCCCATCTTGCACTACTATCATTTGGAGCTCACGTAGATGTGTATTATCTATAAATAATACGTATTTGAACCCAACTAGAACATTCCGTAATTCATATTGGAATAACATACTGTCTTCCCACACCTAGCATTTGTTTTTATGCTGAGGCAGAGCTAAGGAGTTTCATTGTCTCTTATCTAACTGCTAAGATTATGCAGGCAACCGATTGAATGCTGATCACTACTGTTAAATACTCGTGTTCCAGTAAAAGTACACTTATATTCAAGAAGTAATGTTATTTTTTATTTTAATGTTGTACTTTTATTAAGTTATTAGTACTTTTTGCACTTATTGCTCTAATTATTTCGCCATCGAAATCTCTACAAATTATTTCAGATTTCCTCAGTTATTTTGAATGGTATTTATTCTATTGTATTTATTCATATCGTTTTTGAAATAAATTTAATGTTGACTTTAGCGTCGATCATATGATCGAAATTTGTGAACAACGTGAGATATTAAAACAGCTAGACAAGACTTACAGCACAGCTCCTTTGTTTTCAGACGTTATTCCGGTCAGGCTTAATCTGTGGCTGATGATATTTACGAGCTGCTGGGTGATCTACATGCTAAGAGTAAATATAAGTCTGAATCTAATAGCAATGGTCCCAGAGCCGGTGAAGACTGATGCTTCGTAAGTATAATTGCATCCACGCATATATTGTTGTGTTGTTAACAATAAACTGTATTACATATAAGTAAGCAAGCAATAACCTATAATAAGTCCTATTTGTCCTTAGATATATTTGGCCTAAGTAGATTTTTTTTTAAAAATAAACTAAGACTCAACCTCGCACACTCACTCACACAGCAACACCATTACACACACACACTTGCTCGTTATTCACATAATATACTACACTTGTTCATATGTATATATATATATTTATTTTTTTCTGTTCGTGTTTTTTTTTGTTATTGTTTTTTCTGATCATAGATTCTATTTCCGGTTCTATATTTTAACCTTATTTTGGCTTTATTTTTGATAAGCTGTATAGGTTTTACAAATGAAAAATAAATAAATAAAGAATATAATATAAGCTTACCACGAAAGCGATTGTGATTAATGTTCAATTTTTTGTATCTAATTCAAAATATAGCAATTATGAGTACCTACTAGGTAGACCCCAGTGCGGCACAAAACAATATTGTCGACATTATAACTCTTTTATGTAATTAAATGACTCATTCAAATGCCTTTTGTTAAGTAATTATTGAATGAAGCATTGAACTCACTTTTAAATATACGTGCTTTGCTGATTTATATATACGAGTAGATAGGTTATGCTTAAGTTTACGATTTAAGTCGCTATAGATTGTTGTTTTTACTTATTATATTTGCATAATAGGAATTCTTTTTTTTTGTATCTTAAGCTAAAAAATATATTATATTTTTCATTTTTGTCGAAAATAGGTGATCGTTCCTAATTAAAAATAATATAATTTACATTGATTCGGAAAACTTATTGATTAACTTTTGCAATATGGTGTTTTGTCTCTGAGTAGGTAAAGAAAGTTGAATTAAGCCTGTTTGATTTGACATTACGTACAAACCCTAACAATAGGTATTGGGCTACCGACCCAATGTTGTCTTTAAAACTTAATACCAATAAGTAGAAAACGAAGTATGCAAGTAGTTTCACAAACAGTAATCTAGTCAGTGAATGGATTCTTAGTTTAAGTAGGTTGAAAGAGTTAATCGTTTTTAAACAACATACTAAAACTAATAGACCCGCGTCATAATCGCGAAAGTTAGTGCGCTCATATAAGTTTATGAGAGTTAAAATGTTAAGTACTCTTCATAACTGTATATAAATGCACTAATTAGCCTAAAATTGTTAATGTATGACAACATAGACATAGACACATTTGTTATCAAACTTTTGGCACATTTTGACGCCATCTTTTCGTGATGGGTTAAGACGCCAGAGCATTGCTTGTCGATGTTTGTACTGTTACTAAGTTGTATGTATGTATGATTGTATCGAAACAAAACAATACCGTAACTAATGACGACATTCATTCGAATTTATGTATTTGTGCTAGGGCCTCAGTAGAATGATATTAGTTGGGAGGTGCTTTATGAAGAGGTGAATCAAGCCTGTATCCGTATATTAGTGGATACTTTAGAATTACCTTAACCTATCTAAAAAATAACTATAAATCTTATATAACGTTTGCATGTGTATTGTTAGTTTCCTAGTTTCAATATCTTATATATTTTGTTTTAATAAAATAAATTATTCTAATCGATTTTTAAATTAAGATGTCGTTAGTCTTTCAATAAGCATGATCTGATCATAAATACAATGGATATGATTTTGCTCTTTCAGAAAGAGATCGCAGTGCGGTTTCAACGCTGATCCTTTGAGGGCAATGAATGAGACATTTGACGTTAATAAAACAATGGACGACTTTACAAACTTACCTTCACAGGTAATTATAAAATATAATAGTTATTATATATTATATTTAGTCCCTACTTAGTAATTTTCTTATTTAATTCTCCCGACGTTTCCGGATCAAACTGTCCGCCTCACGAAACAATAACTTAATTACATATTAACAAAAACGGCCATTTAATTTTATTTAAAATATAGTACACTTTACGTACGATATGGAGGTGTAAAAACAATCTTAACAATAAGTAATTAATAGGAATACCACGACATTTATACGCTATAAAAAACCTCTTGAACAAAATACCTATTATGGATCATATTTTTAAGACAATAATTAAATAAATCTAAACTTATTTTTTTTTTTTGACAATATTTTCCATCTAATTTTATTATTTTTCTGTTATGAAGGAAGAGATTTAAAATGACTTAAATATTATAGCACAAAGCAGAAACATTTAATTGGACCATAGAGCAACAAGGGACAATAATCGGTGCCTATTTTTGGTGTTATCCTTTGACATCACTTGTTGGTGGAATGGCAGCTGAACGATGGGGACCCAGATACGTTGTTCTTGTTACGGTCTTGCTTAGTGCGATCCTTACAGCCTTGAGTCCAGTTGCAGCCAGAATCAGTTGCAACGCCTTGATTGTAGTGCGTTTCTTCCTTGGTAGTGCTGGGGTAAGTTTAGAACATAATATATAAAATTTCCATGTCACAAGGTGTACGGTAACCAACAACCGTACTCCATCGAAATGGCTTGACCGATTTTTACCAAATTTTATATGCGTATTCAGTAGGTCTGAGAATCGGCTTACATCTATTTCCCATGCCCCTAAGTGATAAGGGGTTTTTTTTTTAATAATGTGGCATTAAAAATACGTACAACCCTAAATTTTTACCCTTTTATCACCAACCCCTTTTTTTGTAATATAATCATTTTTTAACCCAGCCAATGATTAATTATCCCCGCCAGTTATTTTTGTCATTATATAATTTATATTATATTTATATTATAGCGTTTGCCGGGTCAGGTAGTATATATATATTAATATTGATTAGTTTTCTTTGACAATACCACTATAGTGCCTCCATTTAAGTAATGATGTACTCGTGTTTGAAGAACATGCTCTCTCTCTCTCTTATTAAATCTCAACAATACACAAAATGCAAAAAAGTAATGAACTATGCAAAAAATACAAAATACTATTTTTGAGTATTTTGTATTCTTTGTATAGAGTATTTATGACCAGTTACTGCAGTTTGAAATTTTACGTGTGTATATACTGATAAGGGGTATGTATTAAATTGTGTATTTAAAGCATTATATACGTGTAGATAGATAATATATTTCAGAAACTCTTTAAAACCTTTTCTATATTATATGATTAAATTGACATTACCCAGCCCATTCTTGTGAAATATAGCGTGTCGATTTGTACAATGTTGTTTCTTGACACTATACAGGCTTACATGTATGTTTAAACAATTTGTCTCATACATATTAGTAGGTGTCAGTTTGCATTTAACAGGTGTAATTTAGCATAAATTAAACGTTGACAAATATGAAGTAACCGAAATAATAATATAGGTTTTTGTTATAAAAAAGCGATAAAGTCGCATTAAAAGTAGTTACAATACAATATTAGAATATATTAACGACTTTAAATATGGAAATTTAAAGTTAAGTTAAATTAATTATTATGTATAATAACGCTTGTTTGTAGGGCTTCACATACCCAGCCCTCCACGCCTTAGTGGCTCGATGGGCACCTCCATCAGAAAAAGGGAAGTTCGTTAGTGCCATGATGGGGGGGACTTTAGGAATTGTCGCTACATGGTCCCTCACTGGGCCCCTAATGGAAAGATATGGCTGGGCCTCTGCCTTTTACGGCCCTGCTGCTTTGGCCTTTATATGGTGTGGTTTCTGGTGGTACCTGGTGGCGGACTCCCCAAATGAACACCCTAGAATATCGAAGGATGAAAAAAAATACATCACGGACGCCCTTGGAGACAAAGTCAAGAAATCCAATGTAAGATTGACATATTATGATTACAATCGTTATCGAATTCACATACATAATTGTTAACTTAAAAATGCAATTCTATATTGTTTATTGATATATTTTCAGGGTTTACCGCCATTCAAGAGTATCTGCACATCGTTCCCGTTCTTAGCGATGGTCATATTGCATTATGGAAATATTTGGGGCCTCTATTTCGTGATGACAGTGGGTCCGAAATTTGTGTCGAGCGTTTTGAATTTCGAACTGCAAGCGGCTGGTGTTATATCCGCGCTGCCGTATCTCGCGAGAATGTTGTTAGCGACTGTTTTTGGCACTTTGGGTGATTGTATATTATCAAGGAAAATGATGAACACAACAGCAATAAGGAAGTTCTTTTGTCTATTCTCGCATATACTGCCAGGTGTACTACTTGTGCTTATGGTGTATACCGGTTGTTCGACAGTGTTGTCTGTGACTTTAATAACTATGTCGATGGGATTGAATGGGGCAGCGACGTTGACTAATCTACAGAACCATCAAGATTTAGCACCGAATTACGCTGGAACGCTATATGGCATTGCTAACGCTATCGGGAGTACAGCTGGTTTCTTTACTCCTATGATCACCGCGTATTTTACCAGAAATGGAGTAAGTTTTTTTTAATTAGCTTTATTCAAATAGTTTAGCAAGTAAATAACTTTATATGGTATAAAATATCCAAACTCATGTCCTTTAATGGTTTTATTCTAAGCAATAGAAATCAATGAACAATAGTTTTAATATCGTATCTATTATAGGGATAGAGTATGAATCATTATTTCATGAATAAGATTCGCACAGAGTACAGGATTAGTGCGAGGAGTTTGTCTCGTGGTCTGTGATTAAAAGGTACGACCTCATGCATCTCGAGGCTCGTTGTCAGCGGCAAACCCGGTCACGTGATGCCATTTTAAATGTCCCGCGACTCAAGTGTATGGGGCTGTAACTTTTTGAACGTCGACTTAAATATTATTATTTCCAGAACACCTACGAACAATGGCGTCCTGTTTTCTTCATTGGCGCATCGGTGTACATAGTTTCGGCGATATTTTTCATACTGTTTGGTACTGGTAATATACAATCGTGGAATTTCCCTGATGATGACAAAAAGTCTGATGCCAAGGACATGGACGAATCAAAAAACGGCCATATAAAAGACAGAAACGACACTACGTTGAGCGTTACACACGCGTAGACATCGTTTGATATTTTGGGTTATTTGACATTAAAGTTATGGACAGACATATTTTGCGTATAATCCTAATACTGTATATTACTTTCAGATTGGACTTTCATATATGTTTTTTTAAAGTGTATTTCTGTTTAAGCGGTACGAAACGGAAAGAAAATAGTTGATGCGTAAGCGAAATATAATTTATGATTAACATTCTTAACATCTCTGATCTAATCTGTACAACTTTAGGGTACCGCAAGATATTTTTGTCTGTATCTTTTATTTACATTAAATTCATATAAAACATTTAATGTATAGTTCGATGTTGATAATTATATATCATTACACGGTCATTAATCACTGATTTTATATACTGTACGATAAAATCGCGTAATCGTTCCTAATTTATTATGCCTAACCATGGTCAGTTAAAAAATTAACATATAAAAAAAATATTCGTTCTGACTTTATAAAAAATAAGACTATTAGAAAACAATGCGACAATATACGTCTGAATATTAATATAGTAATTATTTAAAAACAAATATTAACAAGAAAAGTCATTTGGCTATATGAAAAAGATGCAGAAGTAAATGGCACAAGCGAAATATATTGAATTCAGAAACTTTCGTGTTTCATATTTAGCATGTGTGTTATTTAAGAATTAATTTATAAGTCAGATATTGAGAGCTGTGATGTACCAAATAAAATATTGGAAACTCATTGATTATATTTAATTTAACATTTTCACTCAATACCTTTTTTATGATGGGGACCGACTCCCAGTTATGGAATGTTTGAGAAATGAGGGAAGGATTTAAACGGAATGGGGATCTTTCACAATCAGCCTACGAGAGGTTGAGAGATGGGTATGGATGGCTCCGGGAATCATAACCAACCGCAAGATACGACAATTTTCTCTGAGAGATATTTGCCATCCCATTCGGCTGGAGCCCGAAGGGAAACTCATGGCACTATCACTCAGTACAGACTAATCACTTATTCACTCTTTAAAACTATGTTTTACGCAGGTATGTTTTCATTAGTTACCTTTCCATTAGTCAGAAGCAATTTAAGTCTGTGGCAAATTCATAAACAATGGTAATCGTTTTTACAGCGTACTTTAGAGGAAAATTATATAATTTACTGCATGTTGTTTCCGCAGTGATTTGCAGATTATAAAGACAATTTATAAAAAAAAAGAATTGTAACGAAAAATACCACGTAAATATTATTCTATAAAAAAACGTAAAAAAATGTTCAGGCGAATGTATTTAATAATAAATATGACAGCCGACTTGAGCAGACTTCAGCAATTGCTGGTTACCGACCATATTCGAGAGAAGCATTTGACAGCCTTAAAAATTAAACTTAAATATAATTTGGTTAATGAAATGGATAACGTCCATTATTTTCATTACCTGTAAATATATGTTATAATTTTAACATCTAGTTAATAAGAAAATTAAAAAAAAATAGAATTGCTATTAAACTTTAGAGTATGTCTACATATGAAACGCATTAATCCCTGAACTTGTCAAGTGTTAATAAATACACATGTAATCTATCATCATTAGCTGTATATCAGATCAATATTTTATCGTAATAATAATATTATATATTAACAAGTATTCGTTTCAATTAAATAAATAAAATGTTTCACATATAATAACATGCCTTACATTTTTATTTTACTTTGACCTCGCGTTAACTGACAATTGCATCATTAAATGTATATATTCCTACTCAATTGTGTTTCTAGAAACACTAGTTGTTTCTACACCCGTACGTGGAGACCATTTTACATATTCAGTAATATCTGCAGAGTGGGCTAACACAACTGACCATCGAGAATCATTATGCGTAATTAAGCATTCGTTCGTACTGCTAAGGAATATTGCGTGAACCCAAAATCTAAAGCAAATCGTCGCCATGTGCATTAAGAAAATCATTATTGCCAAACGCTTATAAGGACCGTATATAAGGAATGTTTTTATTTAGCTTATGATACAGATACTGACACATTTACACATTAATAATAATAACTACATTACTTATTGTAAACTAGCTTTCCGCCCGCGGCTTCGCCCACGTGTGATTTGGTTAAGTATATAGCGTTTCTTAATGATCTCGACAGGGCTTTCTTTCACGGGCTAAAACTTGTTACAATTGGAATAATATATAAATATGTGTTACTCAGGGATGATGTAGCTTTACAGGATCCGATGATTCAGGGAAATCGAGATAAATTTCAAATTAACTTACAGGCAATTACTTTTCTGCAAATTTTATATTCTGATAGTCATCTTCTTATGTGGATGAGCTGATAATAGAAGGTAAAACTCCTCAGCGTTAAAAGAAAATTCTAACGAAGTTATTAGTTTGACCGAATAATAAAAGGTAAACCTCATTAGATTAAGGATGTAGGTGGAAAAATGGATGCGGACAAATGACAAACGTCTCTTCACTCATTTCCTTTTACTTGTTTGTACAGGTAGTGTTAACTCAAAATAATCATAGGGTAAAACGTTAATGAAAGTTTGAACTGCATGGTA
This sequence comes from Leptophobia aripa, assembly GCA_951799465.1. Classification (NCBI taxonomy): domain Eukaryota; kingdom Metazoa; phylum Arthropoda; class Insecta; order Lepidoptera; family Pieridae; genus Leptophobia; species Leptophobia aripa. The sequence goes on from OX637281.1 coordinate 3,194,497, forward strand.
GTCATTACACAATGGAGCATCGAAATACCGCGATCTATTGACTATATTTGGCCTAAGTAGAAATTCTTAAAAAAAAAAAACTAAGACTAAACCTCGCACACTCACTCACACAGCAACACCATTGCACACACTCACACTTAAATGCTCGTACTTCACATAATATACTCCACTTGTTCATGTGTATATATATATATATATATATATATATATATATATATATATATACTTAGTCTTGCCATAAATATTGTTATAAAGAAAAGCACGATTTTTTTTTTATACGTAACATTTATTCCTTTCATAGTGAGTTAGTTTAATACATCAATATATAACTATTAAAAATATACAATGTTTATTCGAAGTGGTCTCCATTGGCTGCAATACAGTCTTTTAAACGTTGAGGCCAGTTATCAATAGCAGCACGAACTCTTTCTAGAGGAAAATTCTTCACTGCCAACCGAATGGATCGTTTTAGGGACTCCAAATTATCATGGCGTTTAGAGCAAGCCTTACTCTCTAAAACTGACCATAAATCATAATCCAATGGATTTAGGTCAGGACTTGACGACGGCCAGTTTTCAGTGCTGATAAAGTCCGGAACGTTAGTTTTCAACCAAGATTGGGTGGATCGAGCTCTATGACCCGGTGCCGAGTCTTGTTGAAAGCACCATTCTTTGTTATTGAACATGGTGTTAGTTAAAGGCTTAACTACCGTCTCAAGAATGGTATTTTGATAAACTTGTGCCGACGTTTTAATACCTTTTTCACAAAAATATGGCTCAGTCACCCCTTCATAGCTAACACCCCACCAAACCATCACTGAAGTGGGATAATGCCCACGTTGTACTCTGTTTACTAATTGCGAAGCTTCTTTAGAGCTTCCAGCATAAATACGGTCATTTTGTTTATTAAAATACTGCTCAATTGTAAAAATTTTCTCATCCGTAAACAAAATTTTTTTGTGACCTCCCTTTGCGTACCGCTTAAGTAGTTGTTTGGATTTTACCACCCTATTCTTCTTTAAATTATCAGTTAAGAAGTGACCAGTACGTCTCTTATAGGCTGCAAGTCCTAAGTCATCTTTTAATATACGCGACATGGTTCTAGGAGCTATCTTCATCTCCCGAGATAAAATCTTTTGCTTACGGACAGGATTTCTTCGAATTCTTTCCCTAACTGCTTTAATCACCTTTTTCACACGAACGGTACGTGGACGGCCAGATCTTTTTCTGTCACAAACAGAGGAGGTATCATTGTACCTATCAATAGCCCGGTAAACAAACATTTGACTAATACCAAGCGGGTGGAGGGTTTTAAAAATTGCACTTTTCTCCATACCTACTTTATGTAAGGCAATCACAGCGATTCGGTTCTCTTTATCACCCCACTCCATTTTAATATAACAAAATATTTAACAATATAATGGCGCGAAAATAAGAAAACACATCAAGCAATCATATAAAAATGACAGATTCCAAATTCAAACGTAATATTTTCTTTTTTTGAATAGTAACAGTATTTATGGCCAGACTAAGTATATATATATACACATATATTTATTTATTTTTTTCTGTTCGTGTTTTTTTTGTTATTGTTTATTCTGATCTTAGATTCTATTTCCGGTTCTATGTTTAACCATATTTTGGCTTTATTTTTATTGTGTAAACTTTTTTTGATAAGCTGTATTAAGAAATAAAAAAATAAAATAAATCTAGGTTGATGACGAATTTTAGCAACGCCATCTATCGAGCATATTGTTCAACACTTGAACTGCGTTATTTGTTATTTTTGTTACCTCTCATAAGTTTTAATATTAGATCAACTTATATTAGAACATATTTAACAATATATAACTAATCAATCAATATAAGTGTTTAAAAGTTTTGAAGCAGTGATTGAAGTAAATTTTCAATTGACCATAACTTCTTTTTCCCTTAACCGATTTTGACAAAATAAACTTTTGACAACGCTCCCAACTATATGTAATCCAACTGTGAAACCGCGTTCAAATCCGTTCAGTAGTTTTCAAGTTATAACGTACCAGACAGACAGACAGACAAAAATTCCAAAAATTGTTTTTTTGGTTTCTATGACTCTTCTTTAATTGCCTCCTTTCAGTTTTTTGGAAAAATATTCAATGTACAGATTTTCGATTTTTACTGTCTTATTATTAGTATAGATAAGAAAGAAAGAAAGAAAATATGTTTATTTGGACACACACACACGGCACACACAACATCACAATAAATTATAAGTACAAAGTATTGTTGCAAGTGCCGCGCCAAATAGGGTGCTGCTCAGGATTTGTGTGGAATATAGTATTCCACACCACTGATTTTCAACAGCCCCCAGTTGTCGCAAACCGCTGCACAGCGCCAAGTTTTAACAATTTAAGTGTACAAAATTTAAACATAATGTAATAATTAAATAATAAAAGGAATAAAAGGAAGGGAGACAATAAAAATAGTATATACTATACATAATAGGCATTAACGTATAGTCTGCAGGAGAAGACTGTTTAAAATATAATTAATTAAGATTTATTCAGTCAATCAGTCATATCGGTCCAGCAGACACTAACCACCAGGACATTCCTGTGTTGTGGATTTTCTGTGGAATCTATGAGGCCGTGATTTTAAACAAATGTTGTTTCGTTACCTGTATAACAACATGGTTCAAATTTGTGTTAGAGCAATTGTAAGTTGATGAGCATTATATTGAATTAAATTAAATTTGTATATAATAACTCATTGCAGGTTGGGGTGATGATATTTTTCGGGTTTTTCCTCGTGTATATCGTTCGTTATAACCTGAGTGTTCATATTGTTGATATGGTTGAAGTGTCAAATAAATATATATATTATAATGAAAGCAATATTTTAAGAAATAAAGCTAACTTAGTCAGGTCACAGGTGAGTTTTATATATAAACATATAAAGTTAAATACTCTGATGCTGAGATTTTTGCAGAGTCACCACATTCACTGGATAACCATAATCGACGTCATAGCATATATAATATAATAGTGCGAGATTAGCTATTATTTTATTAAATACAAAACAAAAATAATACAATAAGTTAATACAAAAATAATCAAAATTTTTATTCAAAACACACAAAATAAATAACTTAAAATAAATTGAATATAACATGTAATATCTAAAATCTATTATACTTATTAATTAATCTGCAAAAATGCAGAATTAAATAACTATTTATTTTCTCGCTCAGCGAATAAGCAACGCGATACAGCGAGGAAATGTCATTGGATACTCTGCCACAAGTACCGTTTTTTTAAAATTTGTTTTAGTTTTGTATAATATCCTTTGGAATTTCAGTTTGGTATAGAGTTACTAAATTGGAATGAAAATAAAATCGCTCTATTATTAGCAGCATATCACATTGGATATTGTATTTGCTTTCCAATATTCCACACTATTGGTGATCGGTAAGTTGTATTTAAGGTATTTTAATACGATATTTTTTACCGACAGCAAAAATTGACTTAAAAGTATTTAGTAGGGCGATTTTTTAGTCTTAAAAACTCATGGAAACTTGGTTACAGTTTAGTTTTATTAATAAATTCATTAGTTTTAGTTTCAATATGAATTCAATAGTGTAATTGTATTTTTATACTTGAGGACACTCTGTCGAAAGGTTTGCGAATGTGTAACGGGCCTTTAGGTCGGTATTAAAATACTTACTTATTGAAAATACTGATAAATTTAAAAGGGTCGGTCCAATTAAAACATTACAATTAGACTTTCTAATATGAGGGTATGTTTGTAATTTAGAAACGTAACTTGATCGTATTCCTATAGTTTTGGACCTACGTGGGTTGTGGGTATCGCCGGTATATCTTCAGGAGTACTGAATTGTTTGGTACCTTCAGCTGCATGGTTTAGCTTTTGGCTGTTCTTCATCTTGCGCATTTTGAATGGATTTTGTGCGGTACGTTTTTTTCTTCTATATATAACATTTAGTTTACGTCACTTTACGACTTAAAGTTACTTTATGATTGCTTCCGTGAGTTTTGTCTTAAGTCCCAAGACATACGAACTAACGCGGATAACAAATATTTTTCTTTCTTGGCATTACCCACTTACAAGAAGTAAGATCCGACTAACCTAATGTTATCCAAAAAAGCATTTATGAATAAATTTAAGACAAAAGCGCACTTACCCAAATTGTATCAAATTAACATATTATTAGTTATGAATAAAAGTGGAGAACAGTTGTTGCAATCTGTAGCTAGACTCTGCATTATTTTAATTAATACAAAATTAATCAATGAAATGCCGCCGCATAATGTTTATTTGACTTTTAATTTCAGGGTGCAATGTTGCCAAGCATGATTCAAGTTTTAAGGCATTGGGTACCGCCAGTTGAACACCATTACTTCATGTGGGCTTATTGTGGTACATAAGAGTTGTAATTTATTACTTCGTTTAATATAGAAGGCGTTGAATAAGTTTAAAAGACTTTTTCGATCTATTAAGTAAGAATGTTTCCAGTTATTTAACACAAGTTCATAATATTACAAAACTAATTACATGATATAAATTAGTTGTGTTTTTAACCTTCAAATAAATATCCGCTGTTAATTAAAAAAAATATTGCAATGAATAATTCAGAATAAGTCAATTTTAATAATAATTAACACTAAATCAACAACAAATTCGCTTCGATATATATAACAAAGACAATACCGAAATATCTAATATTATTTAATATATTACATTATTAGAACTATTTTTAACATATCTGTGGCGAGTGACATCTTGTGTTTCATCTGTGGACTGGCGCAAGCTCGCGTTTTCGGGTTTTCCCGCCAATTCCGAATATGATACAATGGAGCTACAATAGGCTAACAATGTAAATGAATATAATAATGCATATGAGACAACTGTATATCTTCTCCTAATATATTATATCGTCATATAAGCTAATAATTTAAGGGTATGTATATTATAACATACTATGTAATTACATTGTCCACATTTAATGAAAATAAATTGTAGGTATAACAACTGGAACGTGTTCAACATTCCTTATTTGCGCGGCAGTTCAATATTATTACAAATGGTCAGTTGGTTTTTATGTGTGTGGTGCGATTCAAATATTATGGGCATCCGTTTGGCTCCTGGTTGTCAACGACTCACCTGACAAACACGCTTTTATATCAAAGGACGAACAGAGTTATTTGCGAGATACAGTCGGATCAGTTTTTACAATACATGTAAGCATATTAATATTATTGGGGACATACAGCTTTATTAAGCGTATGAGATAAACGATACATTAATGAAAGGGTAACTCAGCCAAGGGCGAAATCTAGATATGACCGAAAATAAATATAGTCCTTCTTTTTTCATAGCCTAAAACTAAGTGAACTAGACTAGCTGATGCCATAGGGCCCAAGACGATGATGATGTTCTAAGACCATTAAAAAAGTCTTGTCTTAATTTTAGTTAATAATTTAAGGTGACGAATTCCCAAGCACCATGGCAGATAATATTAAGGTCTACTCCATTTTGGGCTGTTTGCATTCTTAATTTTGGTTACGCATGGATTATTATATCGTTATGTCTTCATGGACCAATATATTACACGTTAATTTTGGGTTATAGCATTTATGAGGTATTAAAAATGTTCTCATTAAATAGTATAGTAAGTAAAAGTATAGCTTTGTCATAAATGTACTTAATTTAAAGCAAGGTCTGAAAATCCTTCTGTCATTTTAAATAAGTTTACATACACTGAGAAGCTAAGGACCTTATTTAAACTTGTATATGTATTATGTAGTCTATAGATGAGCTATAGATACTGTAATGCTAACTGTAGGTAAGCTATAGATAGTGTAATGCTAACTGTAGATGAGCTATAGATAGTGTAATGCTAACTGTAGATGAGCTGTAGATACTGTAATACTAACTGTAGATGAGCTGTAGATACTGTAATGCTAACTGTAGATGAGCTGTAGATACTGTAATGCTAACTGTAGATGAGCTGTAGATACTGTAATGTTAACTGTAAATTAGCTAATGGGGTTAATGAATTGCTGCTTCATTTATATGTAAATGACTTTGTTTTTATCATTTCAGGCATCTGCATTGACGGCGTTACCTTTTCTTTTGAGATTGATTTTGGGAACAATATCAATTCAAACTTACTTTTGGTATAAACAAAAGAAAAATGTCAAAATAAAACACATAAGAAAGTACTTTATCATTGTTTGTAAGTAAATTTATAACAAATATTATTAGACTCGAATGCAGCTTTGAAGTTGTTTATTTTTTGATTCAAAGTAGTTCGCACTTCTCCAAAACGTATCAACTCATTTTAATGAATATAAAAAAATATTTTATTAGGTTTTGGATATATTATTAGGTTTTAAGGTAAACCCTGTGTTGTAATCAGTATTGTCTGTAATGTGTGTTTGTGTAAGTGGTTGAACTACTGTGTGTCCGCGTGTATATATATATATATATACATTTGATACACAAACTCAAACTATCCTTATTCGAGTAGGTCTTTTTATAGACACTTTTGAATCGTCAACTTTTACACTACCACCCGTTCGGTGGGCAATTATCTACCGAGGAGAACTGGCAAGAAACTCGATAACTGCTCTTTTAAAATACATTAAATATATAAATAGGTTATATAACATGAGCAAAATACCACGGCCAGTATTAGTTTAGTGATCAATTGTTTGTAGCCCATGTCATCCCAGGTGTTTTAATATCAATAGCATGGTTGGCACCAATAAATCCTGGTCCGATTCTCCTTACCATCGCCGTTGCATTGACAGCTGCTGGGATGGATCTCACTTTGGATATTTGTTACGTGAGTCCGAATGTTAAACTGTTCACGAGCCCCATATACTTCGATACCGTCAAATTAAACTCAAACTCCAAATATCTTTACTCAAGTAGGTCTTTATAAAGACACTTTTGAACCGTCAATATTTACATTACCACCGGTTCGGAAGGCAGTCATCTACCGAGAAGAACCAGCAAGAAACTAGTATGGTACATACGAAAAATCAGTACCTTTACAGTTCCAAATGATATTTTTTTATGACTGACTCTTAATGTACTGATAAGACTCTATCAGATTATGAGAGACATTAGGCCTATCTAATATATAAAATTCTCGTGTCACAATGTACGTTCCCGTACTCCTCCGAAACGGGTTGACCGATTCTCCTGAAATTTTGTGGTCATATTGTGTAGGACTGAGAATCGGCCAACGTCTATTTTTAGAGACATTTCTTTTTGGCAGAACAACGTTTGTCGGGATCTTCTAGTAATAATATAAAAATATTTCCAGAAATTATCACCAACATATGTTAACTCGATAAATACAGTGATTAAAATTATTGGAAACTTTCCAGGAGTAATTATACCGTTTTGTGTTGGTGAAGTAACGCATAGTTTTAAAGTGAAGTAAATTTTTACACACATCTTAATAATAATTTTGCATCAGACTTATACCTAATAATGTTTCCATTCTAGTTTATCTATAACTATTATTATTTATTTCATAGTAAACTCAACATAATTAGGTTATTACAATATCGTACAAAATATATTAGTCAAAAAATACAAAAGAAAGGTAATGGCACAGATGATGGCATATCATAGCCCAGAGCTTTTTTCAATGCATTAAAATCCATACTAATAATATAAATGCGAAAGTTTGTTTGTGTATATGTATGTTACACTTTCTCGCTTAAACTACTGAAGCGATTTTGATGAAATTTAGTACTAAACTTTAGACTTTAGACTAAACTTTGGGGAAGGACTTGAAGGGTTGAAGATTTGTATAAAATTTCACCGGACTGCCATTTATAAACCGATTTTCCAAATTCACATTGGATTTTAAAACACGCGGACGAAGTCGCGGGCAGACGCTAGTTGTCTCTTTAACAATCTTTATCTCGTGTTACCAGAGTACTGTATCAGTGTGGCGATATTTATGGTCTTTCCATGGTACCATGCTCCTAATTTGTGGTTGTATATTCCTACTATGGGGTGACACACAGATTCAAGAATGGAATAACATTCGTCACAGGTACAATTACTTTTTAAATATTCCAATAAATTTCGTGTGATATTAAATATTGTTCTATTTTAGACCTCATCGCAAGGCACGGTTAATAGCAACTTCCCGAATGTCTAATATAACTGAAGTTGACGAAGATGTGAATTCGTAAGTTTGTTAACCATCAATTAATCAAAATATGGAAATAGTGATAAAAACTTGAAAAAAAGTCGTAAAATTTATAGATGGCAGGCTAAAAATCATGCATTATTTAAAGCAATTAAATATACTGGTATTTCTTTTATAGGATGAGAGCTTCCACACCCAAACGATCCATTTTACATTTAGGAACTTCAAGATAAACCTTCACTGGGATAGGAATATGGATACTACTAAGACGTGTTACAAAAATAATAAAGTTTATTTCTACATACACGTTTTTAAGATTTGTTAATTCTTAATTCTATTATGGTGTATCTCAAAAATGTCCCAATTATTGCAAATGTTATTAAACTCTTACAATTTCTTAATATTAATGTTACAAATATACTGAGGGATAGCTGAGCAGCTATCGCGTTTCTTTCCGGTTCTTCTCGGTAGATGACTGCCTTCCGAACCGGTGGTGGTATTATAATTGACGATCCAAAAGTGTCTCTTTAAAGACCTACTTGAATAAAGATATTTTGTATAGTTTGAGTTTGAAACAACGTAGTTATCCAATTACAAGTTGAATTAAGAAATATTGGAAGGTTTCAGTACAAAAACCATACAATTGACAATTGTCTACTTTTGATGACATAACAATCTCATAATCTGTGCCCTGTGAAGTGTGCTAACGTCATTGGTTGATAATATTTTCAGTGTATTTTGGATTTTGATTTTTGCATTTCAGTCAGCGTATTTCATTTGCAAATTTTGTGGTTAATATTCTATTAGGTTTTCTTAAAATGCCAAGGAGTATCATAGAATACTTTGCCGGAAATGATAGGAGTAAATGTGGATATTGTAAACAACCTAATTCAAGCTATAGTCATGGTATAAAATAAAGATTAAATATACGATTAATTATTAATCTGAACATTCTTATTGTTTATGAAGACTAAGTACTTATTTTACAGGTTTATGGGCCCATTCTATGTCCGTTTCGGACTATCAGGACCTCATAGACAGAGGCTGGAGAAGATCGGGAAAATATTGTTACAAACCAACGTTAGATATTATTTGTTGTCCAATGTATACTATAAGGTCTGCATCATATTTATTAAATAGATTTCAGCTTTTTTTAATCCAATAACTATTTATGAATCTATATGTTAAAGGTGCAGAGCTCTAGAATTTAAAGCATCCAAATCACAAAAGAAAGTGTTAAAAAGATTTAATAAATATTTATCTGGTGAATATGAGTTTGCAAGTGCGGAAAGGAATGCGTCATGTTCAAGGGAAGAAATGGATATAGATGAATGTGGTGAACAATTTGTTAAAAGTAAACGGGATCCACTTAAAATTGATATTGGAGCAGACCTAAAATTTATTGATAGCCCCGATAGTAACAGCGAAGGTAATCTTTCAACTTAATAAAAACTGTTAAAAAATATCTGTTTGTTGTGTTGTGCCTTTTAATTTTAAATCTATATGTATGTAATAGTTATATAAGACTAATGAATTTGCAAAAAATATTTCCAGGTTGTTTAGTAAAACCATCTTGTGCAAATCAAAAATCGGAGACCAATACTACCAAAGAAAATAATATAAAAGGTATTTGTTTTATAGGTATTCAATCTATATTATATTTTTTATAAAGCAGACTTGGTTTTGTTTAATACTAAACATTCAGCTAATTTCATAGTTAACTATTAACTGGTTCAACATAAATAAATGGGGATTATGTTATAATTCATATCAATAGTTTTTAGTCAGATTTCAATTAAACTGTATAATTTATTTGAATGATTATTATATTACTTCAAGTCCAGTGACATGAGTTAAAATAACAAAGTAAAATGGCCATTGTTCTTTATTTCAGATCAAGGTCCTGATCCTTCTAAACCACCTTGTAAAAAAGCAAAACAATTACGAATAGAACGTAAATTTGAAAAACTCCGAGCCCAAGGCAAAGATGTTAATATTCTTATAAATAACAAAAATAAAGAGAAACAAATTGAAGATTTTATTAAAGATTTGCCAGAGGGTGCTAAAAATAAATTAGAGGTAAGGCATAAAATAAAGTTAATATTAATTTTTAACACATGACTTGTTAAAGTTAAAATGTTTTTTAAAACCAAAAACCAGAAATATCATAATACCTTACATGTGTGTTAATTAAGTTTAAAATCCTTTTATATTCTCATAATCCATTGGCACAACAACTTTGGATGGCATCCATTTTTTTTGTTAATTTTCATCTAATATATAAAATTGTCACAATGTTTGTTCCCTTACTCCTCCGAAACGGCTTGATTCTCCTTAAATTTTGTGGCCATATTGAGTAGGACTGAGAATCGGCCAACATCTATTTTTAGAGACATTTTCTATTTTTTTGGCAAAACAATGTTTGTCGGAATCACCTATATACCTAGACAAGCAAGATCTAGCCTCCATTTTATCCTACACCAAACATTAGTTAGACATATCTTAAATTATTATATATCTTCAACATTTAAGGGTAAATGTCAATTGCAAGTACAAAAAAAATGTAGTGTAAGATTCTTAGATTTTTTAGAACTTAGATTCATAGACACAACATTACAGTTAAAAGACATGCTTAAATCGCTTGTAAGACTGCTTGTTTCATATTATAACCTTTCTTTTCGTTAATAGATAATGTATTTGTTTTTACAGATCAAATTAGTTAGAACAACTCCACCGAGCGTGGAATGGTTTGCAACGGCAAATGAAACGCATGCAGTATATGTGAAGTACCAAATGGCTGTACACGGTGACACTATAGAGAAATGTGCTGAGCCAAACTTCAGAGACTTCCTCGTACAAAGTCCATTAGTGGTGTGTAAAGTATATAGTTTTTTTTAAACTAAATAATAATGATATATAGTCAATATTAATTTAATAGAGTTAATAATAATAGATTTGTGTTTGTCGGCCACAGTCATATCTTGTTTTATTTACAAATGTTGACTATAATGGGAATGAACCCAGGACAGTCCGGTGTGATCCGTTATCTGCATAATTTTGTATCCGTTAAACAAAGTTTTATATGTAAAAGTCTTGTCAGTATGTTATATTAAACGATGTACTCTCTGCTTCCCGTTTTTAATGTGATTAATAACAGGACAAAATAATATTAAATTTTCTTCTTAGGAGGAATATTCTGAAGTGGGTCCGCCTTGCGGTTATGGCTCGTTCCACCAACAGTACAGGCTGAATGGTAGAATAATAGCGGTTGGCGTATTGGATATATTACCCAAATGTGTTTCTTCTGTGTATTTCTTCTATGATCCACAGTATACAAATCTCACAATGGGCACATATGGAACGTTGAGGTGATTTTTAAAAAAAAAATAATATGCATCTAATATGTCCTATTATGTTCTTTTCAATCTTAAAACATACTTTGTTGAGATGGCCGAATATGGTACAAATAAATAGTTTTCTTTTCAGAGAATTGGAATTCACGCGCCATCTCCATGTGACATGTCCAGAACTAAAATACTATTATATGGGTTTCTACATACACTCGTGTAAAAAAATGAGATATAAAGGCGCGTACACACCGTCCGATCTTCTCTGCCCCGAGACGTACAATTGGTTTCCCATACAAGAGTGTATACCAAAATTGGAACAATCACCGTACTCAAGATTCGATCCGGACTTGAGTGCCGTCGATAGAAATAAACCAAGTGACGATGACATAAATTTTATTCCGGTTCTATCCAATCGTCAAGTTTTGCCATTTCAAGTGTATCGTAAAAAAGCGAGAACTGACGATCGAGATGTTTTGCAGTATGCGACATTGGTTGGCGCAAAGTGTGCGCATAGTTTAATTTTGGTCAGATAATTTCACACAAATTGTTTGTATGGCGCGTTCAACGGAGGCATATCCCAGTTAACAGACCTATGCCATTCACCAACGCAGGGATGTGCAATCTTTTTTCTTTACAAATTGTATTTTGATAATTATTATATTATGAAACCAAGAATTCTTAAACGTCTTATTATGTGTATCTAATAAACATTGCAACAAAACAAACAATAACTAACACAACAAGTAACAATTATACAAAACTAGTAATGGATGGCCGTCCAAATGTTGTCCATCCCATCGTTTGGTCTTAAGACTAAGTTTTGTTTGTACTGCGGTGTGGGTTCTGATCTCGTTGAACGCACTTTAAAAAAAAGGTTTCATTGCATCAATAGATATTAATATTTTATCTATATATGTTATATATAGCTGATCCCGAATACCGAAAACGTTTTGGCAAAAATTGGCCGATTCTCAGACCTACTCAATATGGCCATAAAGTTTAAGGAGAATCGTTCAAGCCGTTTCGGAGGAGTACGGGAACGAACATTGTGACACGAGAATTGTATATAGATAATGGCTAGAACAATAAATTGGCATATCCAGATTCGCACACACTTAATGTGATTTTTAGATAAATTTCATACCAATCTTTATATTAAAACGAATTACAGCTACTTAATAACGTATAGGAAAATTACGTACGCTTTACAAATGTATTGTCCGTTAGTGTAAATCAAAAAATAATTGAATATTTTCTATATGAATTCAAATTTAAAGCCATTTTATAAGATGAAAAGTCTCAGTTTCACATGAAATTAATGCCTGTTAATCGTCAATAATCACTGCTTTTAAATATGCTTCAAATATTTGACAATTTTTTAGTTTAATACGATTTGTAACGGTTTCCTTTGATCTGTGTTGGCCCCTAATTATTTAATGTTTGTATACGACTATACAGTATTGGGTTCATTTTAATAATGCTAGTAAAACTAGTAGCATCTTTTCGCCACTAGAATACCTGTAACATGTAGATTATATTCTTAGTTATAAATGGAGAATAGAAGTTAAAGAAAAAAATTGTGAACTACCGTTACTTACTTCTAAGCTACTCTCTGTCTAAGGCAGTGTTGCGCAACGTAGTGACTACGCCTTACAGGGGAACAATTAAAAAATGGACTTGTTAACAACTTTATAGTGATTTCTTCCTAAAATTATTTATATTGCTTAAGCGAACAAAAAAAATATTAAAAGGTTAAAAGCTTTGTGGGGGCATAATTTTTTTATAAAGTATGTTAAGGTAGGAAATGGCCTAAAAAAGGTTGGGAAACACGGTCTACGGAGATGTCTAAGGTATCGACATACCTTACAAATAAAAACTTTAGTATCGTCATTTTTAATCTGTACCTTTTTTGTGTTACCTATACATATGTTTAAAGTGACATCAGTGTCTCTGTCCCTTGCTATGAATTATGTGTTACATATATACCTCCAATGCCCCTTTCTGCTCTATGCCCCGATAGCCGGGGCATAGGGCCTTAGGGCAGAAAGTAGTCTAGTAGTAGTATATACTCCAATGAAGTATTTTATTTTTCTCTTTCTGTCCCATTGTGTTGAAAAAAGTCAAGACTGTTTTGTCATAACTTACTAAAAGTGTATTTAGTTTAGAAACTGTGGTTAAATATTGTAAAAAAATAATTATGGACCTTAATTATTGTTTTAGAATATGTGCATTAAAAGTTTCTGATTAAATCAGTTTAAACCGTTGTGTTTTATTTATATTCTGACACGCACTATTAATTTTGACGTGGCCTTATTATGTTCTTGGAAAGAGGAATATGGTACACATGGGAATGGTGGTTAGGTTAGAAGTGAAAGAAAAATAGGCTTTTCTTAGGAAGGCTAATTATTTTATTTCACCCGTTTAGCATTTTCCCAATGACGATAAAATATCGACTACAATGATAAATATTATAAAGTCTTATAATTACAATTAACTTAATACGCAGTAAATAATACAGCATCATTTGTTTTGGGAAAATGGTCAATTTCTATTATATACATTTAGCAATAAAAAGTATACTTGCTTGTATATGTATTGTTGCAATAATTAAAATTTGTTTTGTATTCACGCATCTCAATAGTGAACGCGAATAATATGTTATAATAAATAATAGTTTAATTCGTTTATCTTTATATTAATTTCCTTTCCTTCTGAGAACATTATTATATCTGAAGTGTAACAAAGGAAATAATTGAACCATGTACTTAGGGGCTATTATTTATTCTTATAAATAATATATAAACAATATCCGTCTTCGTTCAGTGAAACTTAACTGGGTATACTGTTTTTAATTCATCACAGTGTTCTCAAAACGTAAATTATTATTTTATCAGCAAAAGTTAGATTGATAGACATTTGGTAATATTTGTGTTATGAAACACCTAGCAACGAGTTGCTATGCGTGCGTATAGTCGGACGAAGTTAATACGAGAAAAAATATATTGTTGATGCTCACTGATTGAAACCAGTCTCATTGAAAAAAGAATGTGTAATTTCCGTTCAAAACAAGCTTAGCCTAGATATATCCATCCACTTGAGCGATTGATCCTGTTTAATAAATATAATGTTTAAAAAAAAACTAAACTTTGAAATAAATCTATTTACAATGAATGAAACCATGTCCGGGCATTTTGAGTTTATACTTTCAAATCAAAAGCTTTACTAACTTCGAATGAGCCACAAAACATAAGGATAGTTATATATTTTGAAACTTATCGTCATATTACGTGAGGTTTCGCTAGCATTACCACTGCAGGAATTGAGTTATGAATATGGATAGAACTGTAATTCTCTGACAATCTTACTTATGTATAAGGCACAAGTATTTTACAAGTAATAATCTGACATCAGATTACTCGGTACACTTATTATGCGGGTATAACAATGTCAGTAAAGCAATTCTATTAATAATTACAGCACAATGCTCTGTTCGAGAAACGTTCACTGTAATTGTACTGTATGTATTATGTATAATTTCAGTATTATATAATTATTTACACCAATTAATCCGCCACACATTATTCAATTATTGTGGGAATGGTTTAATTAGTTTACAGACTCTATAAACACTAGAAGAATAGAGATAACTCATAAAGAATTAACGGATGAAGGTTCAAGCAGCGAGGACTAAACCTCACGTTTTAACATTTATATAAATATGAAATACGTAAACATTCGTCATATTTAGTCAATTGTTCTTCCTATACTAATATTATAAAGATAAAGAGTTTGTTCAGTTGAACGCCCTGTATGAAACAACTGGTTTAAATTTAAAAAAAACTACATAGTTGAGACTGGATAGGCTATAAAATCTTACCTACTTAGGAGTGGAATAATGTGTAAAAATGTGATTGTATGCATATTGAGAATTTAATAACAAATTGGTCCAAATTTAATTATTAGCCAATATTTTATAAACACGATATTCTTTACATAAATATTTAAACAAATTGACCAATAAATCGTAAATATGTTGCTTAATATCCAAGAAACGCCTAATTGATTCATATTATTTCTATATTCACAAATGAGGCACGATTGTGGACGACTGTTTGCACCTGATTAAACTAAAACAGACGTGCCCGATAGGTTTTTTTTTGTATGATCATTGATAGGTTTTTGCGTGTCATCTGATGGCTGAGGCTTCGTAGGCAGTCGTTTGGAGGCTAGCGCGCTCGCATCTCGCCGTTAAGCGCGCGTGCGCATTTTTATTGCGTGATTTTTGTGTTAACAATAGTCTCAATATGAAGTTGCATTTTAAAGTTTTTGGTGAGTTTTAATTTAGCTGATTTACACCTTAACCGATGTGGGAAAATGAAGCTGGAAATTACTTAGATCTTTATCTTATGCAATAAATTAATTGACTAATTTATAACGACAATTGTATTTCTTGTATATTATTTTAATTACACATGGACTTTTAGAAAGCTAGGCTCTTTACGGTGATAATTTCAAATAATTGAAAATCTAAAAGCAGTTTTGTATTAAATTCATTTTAAGAAAACCAAATATAAGTTAAATATAAATAATAATTAATAAAATAATTAATATAAATATAGTTAAATAAGTTTTTTGTTTGAGCATCGGTAAATGATAATACTTGAATTAGTTCTTGCTGAAATGAATACGATGTATGTGTGTTTGAGTTAAAATAAATAGTTATGGAACAGTCATTTATGTTTAAAGATGTAACAAATTAAGACAAACAAACAAACTTATATAGCATGAATAACACAATAAGAACGATATGTTTTGTTGCAATAGTAATTGCAAATTGCAAGCTTTGAAAAACATTAAAAAAAATATGACAAGTCCAATTTCATGAGTCACTGACAAGGTAGGATTCGATACTAAAATAAAATTAATTAATAACCAACAACAGATTAGTATCGGATGTGATTGGGTCCTATTAAAACATTTGTGTCTGCTGCCTATTGGTTAAGGTAAATAGTCTGGCAGGTTGGTATGGTCTGGTTGAGTGTTATAGAGTACGTCCGTTACAGATAACCTGGTCACATTGGTTGTTTTGTGTGATTCGTCTACAATCTGATAACTTCCACGTGATTTCGTCTTTATATGTGAATAGATAAGATTTTTAAGTATTGAAATAATATCCAGTCTTACTTTAGTTACATTTCATGCTTAATAGTTAAGTTAATAAAATGTGTGGTGTTTTAACGCCATGAGAGAACAATTAAAAATATAAGTACGTTATGTAGTGTTAATCAAGATGTACCTACGTCAGTTTCCTCTTAAAGTTAGAAATAAATCCTTCATGGATCGGTTGCTTTAACAACGAAGGTGTCAAGTTCGATGACACATGGTCACACAAATGCATATTTATTATAATACGCAATCATCACAGGGAATTATGAAGATAATATATTTCTAAAAAATAATACATGGATTAGTCTTGAACCTAGAAAAATGGATTTTCCAGTCGCGGTACAATATGGGTCTTGTCATTGAGTTAATGGACATATGCTATCAACCTTATATGCCTGAATTCTTCATAAGTTCAACAGGAGTTCCAACAAAAATCAATTATCCCGGATCGTACACCGCTTGACAGCCCATATTTGAACCAAGTCATCTTTATTAAATAGGTGCTATTAAAAATTGCATTCAATGTCTTAGAATACTTATTGGGTCTTTGGTTTGTTTTGCTTTTTATTGCAACCTGTTTTGTGAATAAGCTCTTGCATTCCTTTTGAACAATTTTGAAATTGCGATCGCTTTAATATATACTTATATAATATATACTTGTCGTATATACTTTCATATATTATAACTAGCTAGACTAGAAAAGTGCACAACACTTAACCTTAAGATTAAAAATACATTTGGAATGTTCTCGAAGTTTTAATTTACTTAGAGTGTTAAATTTGAGAGAGTGATTTTAATGTGGTGAGGGGCATAGACAATTACGTATAAATCTTACGTATGTTATTAAAAAGAAAGTATATAGTTATTGTTATTAGTAGATAAAAACGTATTTCGATCGAATCGGGTTTAGCAACATTAACAGGAACATTCATTGAATTGGTAAATTTGATGTTATTCAATATTTAGCTCTAATCTTACACAAAACAGAAGCTCATTCAAAATATCATTAATACTAAATGCAGTTTTACTTGCTTTAAATACTTTAAACATCTTAAATGTCCGTAGTGTACCTACCATTAATTTGGTGAAACATAACTGAGATATTGAAATCAAACGATGTTAAGAGCTATTCAAAACAATACTTGTGATAAATACCTATCGTATGAGATAAAAAAATTGAAAAAAAAACGTAATTATTTTAATACACAACTAGAAATTACAACTGTACTATTATTTCACCGTGTAAAATTTACTTTGATAAGGAGTAACTACTTCTGTAAGTTTGTTTGATTATAAATTCATATTAGGACGTCGTTTTCCGGCTTTTCAAAACAAAATATTATCTTCGTTATTAATGCCAATTAACGTTGTAACCATGGTAACAGGATTCTTATTTCAAACCATTCTATAAAGTACCAGTGGTTTACAAAATATTAGAAGTAACATATAAAACTTTTTTTATCGTCCTTTATAGTTTTTTATTTATAATCGCAATAAATATTTTTATTAACCCGTAAGTAGGGCTTACCGTTAGTTCAATTAGCCGTTCCTGACTGGTCATGTATTCAATTTCTGTCAAGCAAGTAGCAAGCGGTGGCGTCAAAACGACGCGACGTCGCGACATTCTGCTTAACACTTTCACAGACGCTCATGAGGTCTTTAATCTTTGTCCGTTTTACTTAAATAACATACAGCCTTTGCTTGTAATGCTGTTATGAAAATAATTATGATGGGCATGATTGTGGGAAATTACCAAAGAGGTCGGTCACGATCATAGTATGAAAACTTTACTGGCTGGTAAAAAACAGCTAAATAAAAAAGTATAAGTACGAGAGAATTGTGTGGAGCGTATTATATTTGATTTTGGAACAAATTTGGATTTGTGACATACTTAAAATTATTTCTCAGGCATATTTAGTGATAAATGAAAGAAGACATTTAACTTTGAAAGAAAAACTTACTTTTCTATATTACTCCATGTTTTAAAATAGCCAAAACTTATGCAAACGTAATTTAAGGTTCTGTTATGTATGAGACACATAACATAAAACACATACATAACATAACTGGCGCTTTAGAAAATCCGTTACGCAAATGTTTGACGCTCATTAATAATTTAGCGTTGTATTTTGCATTGGAAAATGATACATTGTCCCCTAAAGGTCGGACAAAGAAATTTTATATAATAATTATTACAATATAAACATTATGCAGTTGCCCGTCTGTGTAAAAATGCTGTAATAAAAGCAAAAAAAAAACATTTATGCTTTATTTATAAAACACTACACACATATTTTAACGTTACGTCAAATCTTATTTGGATTAATAACAATTTCTTCATGATACACCCAATAAAGATGTCTTAAGAATTGTTCTGGTATGGCGCAAGATATATAAAAGTGTACTTTTCAGTCATTTTATTGAATTATATTATTAAAAACAAAGGCCTCAAAGATATCTGATAAAATTCCAATTCAGCCAAATTCTTATAATCTTGTTGTTACAGTTAAAATATTATGCTATCGCAGGCTTTAATAACTCAATTTTGGGATATGATAATATCATCGAAATCTCTCGAATCAATTTTCAAGAGCATGTAACTTTACAGAGATGGTTGACTTACTATCAGAGATGGTTGACTGAGCGCCACAAACTCGGGCTCACGCGCATTTCTTGGGTTGTTTTAGCAATGTTTGCAAATTTAACAGAAAAAAATTGTACCTCGAAAGAACCCTACAAAACAGACCTATTTTGAGGTCCAGCATTTGTATGCAACTCTTTTGTTTAATCTAAATATTTTTTATAATCTGTGATTTCAATCACTACCACATAAATACTGAAGCTTTAACGATACTAATACTAATAGATAGATGAAAGTCTCTAAATTTATTATATAACTTTGATGATATACCCTGTTTACAGATAAGATACTAACAACATGTAACATATATTGAATATTTTTTTTTTTTTACATTTGTCTCTTAATCTCACTATCGATCGATTTAAGCGATGTCATAAAGTAGATGGCTCGACAAAGTAGTCTGCTACTGCGGTATTATCAAATCCACTTCTTGTCAAACAAGGATTTGTTTAAGTGTACATTTATGACTGAAAATATGTCACCATAATCCACGGACAAGAACCGTAGATAAAAACCGATATTTTAGATAGACACAATTGATTGTTTATTATTATACTTTTTTTTCATCTGCCTTATATTTTGTAAACTATAAGATATTTTATAAAGTCTAAAATATTTTGTATAGTTTAAAATTCTTACCATTATGTAGAACAATCGGACGTCCAGGGTTCAATCTAATGTTGCCTAGACGGCTTGATGAAAAAAAGCATCATTGTTACGACCGATAAAACACTTTTTTAAAAATAGTTTTAATTGTAACAAATTTTGACTTATAAAGTCCATTAACGCTAAAAGAAAAATATTCAAGTTCATTAAAAGGATAAGGACCGAACAGGTTTATAAATAGAAATAGAATTTTCCCATCCCAAAGCAATTACTCTGGAGAGAACACTTATTTCTCACTTAGCGATTTTGCTAGGATCGTTACAGAATGTGAAAATCGTTAGTATTTAAGTGGCTTTTTTCAGATCCAACTTTACAAACAGATTCTAGTATAAAATATTGGAAACCTTTTTTAACTTGAACCTAAATATTTGACAGTATACAGTATATATTTAATCACTATAAAACAATAACATCGCAAGCATTTTTATAAATAAACACGCGGTAAGCAAGTTGTATTTTTGTTATAGATATGTAAATGATTTAACTAAAGATTCTCACAATTCGCTCAAACATTCAAATTAGATTGAAATAGCATTATGACATGATGGTTCTATCATAAATGCGGGCCAGGGCCGCGAAAAAACCACTATCACAAGATATTGCTTACGGCGTGAGTAAATTATTACACGGCTCATTTGAGCAACAAATCTAAAATGGCGGCAAAGATGTCCTCTCGCTACCACGATTGTCATTGTATCATTGCTATAAAACTTAATTTGTGTTTTTTTTTAAAAATGCTGTTTGAATAATATTCGATTGAAAGCCAATTTTACATGACACATTCAGATTTTGAGTACTCATAGAATCAGTCAGGATGTTGTATAAAATTAAATTAATTATGAATAAATTGGCGGGAATTGTTCGGAGAAAGTTGCTGTCAATTTCATATGGATTGTCAAATGACAATTTACATATTTTGATATCTGAACTAGAGCAGTCGTTTTTATCGCTTTCAATTTTGTGTAACCTCAATTACGTTTGTCTTAGATGTTTATCATTTGGATGCACCGTTTTGATATTAGTGCAGATAAGACTTATATGTAACTAATTTAACAAGTTTCAAACGTCAACGTACATTGCACAGAGTCAAAAAAATTATTACTAACAATTATAATCTTTGGGTTTATCGCACTGACGAGAATTAATTCAAATATGACTAATCACAATTTGGCGCGTTTATGTCGTTATTTTTGGTACTTCGGTGTATGTATGCTCGATAGAAGACTACAATATGATTAAGCTAAGAAAATCATAATTCTTCATACCGGATTGAATTTATAAAGATCGTAAGAGTTGTCAGACTTTAATTAAGACATTAATATAATGATTGTCACTTGAGATACTTATTTTGTATCTTCGCCATTAATTGCCATAAAAATATTGTATCTTAAATAATTCGTATTATTGTCCTGCTAATAAATTCGAAAGTAACCTCCCATACGCTTTCTGGTTTGCGCGAGGTCATGCACTTGACTCCAAAGCGAGACACTTAGAAAACATTTCCGTATTATAAATGAGGTTAGCAATCGCGAATAATTTATCGAAATGGATATGTTAGAATTTTTGAACGCGTACATTCCCCCTGCTTAGGAAAGGTACCTAATACCTCATTCCAATACTTTTTCGACACTCTTTGTCTCATCTACACTTTCCTTTTTCCTTATTAATTTCCAGTAAAGTTAATTGGATAATGCACCTGGGCAAGTGAATTGCAATCACACTTGAAATTTGGCCATTATAAATGAGGCACAGAAACAAATAATATAATATTAATTTAACAATATTGAAGGGTTATTTTATGTTTCATTTTAAATGTATGAATATCTATAATAATATAATAATTAAACTATTCAAGACATAGCTGAAATGCGTTCACACTTTTAAAGCAATTAGAATTGTAGTTACCTGCTTCAGTACTAAAGCTTTCTCTAAATGGAAAACTATCTAAAGCTCTTAAACCGTTAGCGGTACAGTGAAAAGTGAATGTGAAAAACAGTAAAAGCTACTTCGTTTAGATGTACTGTCAAACTCAAACTCAAAATATCTTTATTCAAGTAGGTCTTTATAAAGACACTTTTGAATCGTCAATTTTTACACTACCACTGGTTTGGAAGGCAGTCACCTACCGAGAAGAACCGAGAAGAAACTCGATAGCTGCACTTTGCACTTTTTTGATGTGTTCTTTCATATTCATTAGTCTTAAGTTTAAACTATCGCTTTTAAAAATAACTATATCACAACCGTTTACAAACAATTTGTTTTGTTACAGATGCGATCCCAGCGCGATTTATCGTGGCTATCATGTTATTTTTTGCCTGTTGGATCAACTATATGCTACGTGTTAATATGAGTGTCAACATAATAGCCATGGTTCCTGAGGATAAGACTGCAAAAACGTAGGTTTAATATAAAAATTAAATTCCATCCTTAGCGCCTGCTGGGCACCACTCTTTGTGGAACCAACTGTCAGCGCAGGTATTCGCGAACCGCTACGAATTGGGGCCTTTAAGAAAGGAGCGTTCCTCTCCCTAAAAGGCCGGCAACTCAATAATAAGCCTCCTCGCGTTGCACCTGTCAATGGGCGGGGGTCGGCACATCACTCGTTTGCCTCCTGTTACATAAAAAAATACATAAATTGAAAAACTAAAACCCTCTTTAAAGGTTCATAATTTATATTAGAATTATAAGTAGGTTCCGTCACAAAACAGTTGATCCGTTAGTTATTCTTCTATTTCCTCACTAATTATTTGCGATAGAGGTTGAAAATCACTTACTTTATAGTTATCGTTACATATGTCATCAGTTAAAATATACAAGGATTCCCGGATATTTATTAAAATATGTTTTAAATTTATCAATCCCACGTGAACATATCTATGTTTTATGCTTGAGTTATTAAAAAACCTTCAAATATTATTTATTCAAGGTAAAGCAACGAAATTCCGCGAATTTCAACCGAGACTCATCTGTATGTAAACATAAACTGGTTTTTTTATCAGATGATAGACCTTGTGAGTTGATAATTGACCCTAACATTACCTTGCATTGTGCGACAGAGTTAAACCTAAGCTTTTATTGTGCTGTGCGGTATTATTTAATATAGGCGCAAAAATCATTGTATCTTTATGATTTTAAATAGATTAGGGGTATTTTTAGTAAGATGTAAGGTAAAGTAGTTTTAGTTTATACTTTACATGGTATATATAACATGGAAATTTAAAAAAATGTAAGTTCATTCGATCAACCAGTTCACGGACCATATAATATAGTATTTTGTCCGGCTCGGGAGGCATCCATTGCTGGCTGAGGGTTCAGAACAAGCCTTCGCCAGCAAAGACCCATTCCGCATAGTTAATCGTTTTCTTAACTCTGAGGTAGAATGTGACGTTGTATGGTTAGGTAGGTTGATTGACATGGTTAGGACGGACGGATAAGAATAATTTATGTTTTAACTTTGTGTGTATTGTTTTGGCTTCGGACGTAAATATAATGTAATACCTATATTAATTTTACCAATATAAATTACTAACTAAATTGTTATAGTGATACTTCGCACGGCCCCTAATGAAAAAAAGGTTATTACAATGGTAAAGTTTATTTCGATGATACGGTGTATAGACGAAACTGTTAACAATTCGTATTAAGTGCTTTTGTTAAAATGTTGTGAATGAAAATAACTGAGGACATATTTTTCATTAAAATATTTTCGCATTTACCTCTTGATACAGCACAATATTGTATGCGGTAATAAAACTGTTCTTTTGTTATTCACAGGTTGGAAAGCGAATGCAAGGCCGTCGCAAACGACATGTCAATACATAATGATACAGATATAACAAAGCAGTTACGACAGGTAATATATTGACATTGTTATTGTCAAAGTAGCCATTGATTAAGAGAACTCTATTCTCTATGTAATACGAATTAAAGGTTTGTTTCTAACGAAAAGAGGTTTTATATTTAAAAAATAAAGTACATCTGTGGCATGTAAAGCTTTATAGTTAGGATCAATTATTATATAGGCTGACTCTTTCTGTCTCCAAATTCTGTAGCTATATTGGATTATAAATTAAGTATTTATTTGTTAAAAGCTATTGAGTTTATTAAAGTTTGGAATATACATAAATTTAAATGACACGTAGATATATAAACATAGGTCCAACATCAACGACTCTAAAATTACATAATGTATGCGATATTTTATGGATTATCAACAGACAAAAGATAATTATAAATAAGTTAAAATTTAAATTCTTAGTCTACTATTTAATTGCGCATCGTACTAAGTAAGTATGATTGGCAATCTTACAGCCAGACGATGTTGTGATCTTCTCATGGACGACCCAAGAGCAAGCGTATGTCCTGTCTGGATACTTCTGGGGTTATGCAATTACAAGTCTTATAAGTGGAACAGTAGCTGAGTTATGGGGACCAAGAAAAGTTGTCTTCGTGACGATGTTTATCAGCGCAGTGTTAACGATCATCAGCCCACAGGCAGCAAGACTTCACTATTTGGTCCTTGTGACTGTTCGATTTTTGATTGGATTAGCAGCGGTAAGTTACTTAATAAAATAGGTGGCTTTAAATCGAAATGACTTGCATTCGCATAAGCCGGAAACGTTATAGGGCCTCGGCTCTTTCCTTGTTGTTATTTCTGAATACCTTGGTCACATTAAGAAAGATGCTTGTGAAAGGACTCAGAGAAAAGCGATAGTTTTTGTGAAACCCCCCCTTTGCTTGTAAATGTTGTTTTTGTTTAATTCATATTCTTTTACACTATTACTTTTACCCCCTCTCTCATTATGATTGCTTGTCTATGCCTATGTTATGTTAATATGTACAATAAAATATTAATGCGTCTCCCCGCGCGTCGCCCCTTCTGTGAGTTTGTTACTTAAATAGGGTTGCCTGGAAGTTATCGCTCTGGAAGTTACGGCCGTCCGTAACACAATACAAATATTTGTTTGCTTGTTATCTCTTTGAATGTGTTTGTGTAAATAAATATATATACGCGTCGAAAAAAGTATTTGTAATAAAAAAACGGGTGTAGTTTTTTTAATACCACATTACGCAATGTAATTTATTTATGTTTAGTTAAGTCTGATGAGATAATAATTATGTACGAAACGATTTTGTGGTATTTCATGAGGAAAATAATATAAATCTTATCTGTCTTCCTAAACGTGTTGAAACATATTATTGACAATGAGTTAATATAATAATACTATCGTCTTTAGGTTTTACTCCCTACTTTACTTTCTAGACTAATGTAATAACGATGAATATTTTAAATTACCTTTAATAAATAATACTTTATATATAAATTTTAAAGTTTTTGAAGTAATACCTTTAACGACCAACATATATGGTGGGATGTCTGGAAGAGATCGCTTATAAGCGATAAGGCCGCCCGTTGCTCTTATATGTATGAACATCTATTAACGTCAATTAAGAGTTAATCAATATATTTTTAAAATATCTTATTAATAAGATGTTTCGTAAGTGACATTGTATGTATAAGTTTTCATACAATATATTCCTATATATATATGTTGTAAAATAACTAGTTGAAATAGAACTGACAGGTGGCATACTGACCTATCAGCAACATTGCATATTAGTAAAAGACAAACAACAACCAAAAATCTTCGCCAATTTTTTGCTTCGTGATTATATTTATAAAATAATAGAATATTATTTATGTATTACTCTTTTATTAATTAGAATACAAAGCAGTGTAATATTGTAATTATTAAAGGGTTTATCGTCAAAAACGAGGTCGTATAACCTCGAATATTGTATTAAATTTAAATATTAATAACAAATGTTATCGTTAAGGAAAAGTCTCAAGTGGCCTTATACCTTTACAAAGATATTATGATTGATGTCCTTGAAGCATACAATGCAAAAAAGTTAATTAATATATATAGCTTAGATCTATTTTAAGTCTACTAAATGCTATTAAAAATTTTCAGGGTTTTCTGTTTCCATCGCTACACGCCCTAGTGGCACATTGGGCGCCGCCCACAGAGAAAGGGCGATTCGTGAGCGCTCTTTTGGGCGGCGCAATTGGTACTGTCGTCACTTGGTCACTTTCGGGGCCACTTATCGAGACCTTTGGTTGGGATTTCGCATTTTATGTGCCAGGTAAGGTTTAAACATTCGGGAATACTATGAGTCTAAGAAAAAATATTGAATGAACAATGTATAAATTTATTATATTTTAATATTGCTTATTCCATATGTCTAAGCTAAACTAAAATAGGATTCTGAGTGACGTACGTACGAAACTCAACTGTAAATGAACGAACGAGCTTAATAAAACGAGCGAGTGCTAATCAGATATTAAAATGCAGAAGCCTTGTTTAGATTGTAAAGGAGTAGTGTAAAATAATAGTTTTTAAGAAAATCTAATTCTAATGGATGACAATATTCTTGAATGCGGAAATATATTACTAGCAATAATGAGTAATTTATTTTGTCATTTCACAAATAGGAATCGTTATAATAAAATCATTATTGTGTCTAGAAACAAACCAATCTGTCTCGCATGATTGATATCAGCCTTGGTGTTTGTTTGATGACAACTGGCACGTTATAATTGTTAACTGAGATATGTTAAGAACATTCTGGACTGTTTTTTAAAGATTTTAAAGAGAACGGTAATCGAAGTTTGTGTAATAATCTAATATATAAAATTCTCGTGTCATAGTTTTCGTTCCCTTACTCCTCCGAAACAGGATGACCGATTCTTCTGAAATTTTCTGAGCATATTGAGTAGGTCTGAGAATCGGCCAACATCTATTTTTAGAGACATTTTTTTTGGCAAAACGACGTTTGTCGGGATCAGCTAGTAATATGTATATTTATAAAAATTGACAACAAATAAGTTAACAGCTGTTGTTCGATACTTAATCTAGTAATTGCGTTTGGTAATGTTAAAGTAAGTGTTAGTAAATTGTGGGTTGTCTGGAAGAGATCGCTTATTAGCGATAAGGCCGCCCGTCGCACTTATATGTACTAACATATATCAACATTATCAACTTCCACTTGTTTTAGTGTAACAAAGTGTGAATAAATAAATATATCATTACTAAATAACATTCCGTGAATCTAGATTTATACATAAATAAAAATAAGCGATTTTCGATTTTCAAATAAAATAATCGGTGTTTGAAAATGGTTCTGATTAATCAAATATCATAATAATATTATTATATTTACTTGCGGAACGTACTTTAGGTGCGAAAAAAATATCAACACAAGATACGAATTATGTCGAATTAACACTACAGTTTTGAATTTATGTAAATACAGACGTTAAATGATCACAATAACAGCTTAAATTACCAACAATAGACAATCTTGGTTATCTATAATTTATGGATAACGTATTTACATTCCAAGACATATAGGGCCGAGACAATAATGTCGCAAGATGTGTTATTTCATTTTGAGAAGTCCTAAAAAACATTAGGGAAAATCAAATTATCTAAAAATAAAATAATATGTTTACAGGAGTAATTGCAGCACTGTGGTGTGTGGCTTGGTGGTTTCTTGTTTATGACTCGCCCGTTTCACACCCTAGAATATCTGAAGCTGAGAAGGCCTATATATTGGGAGCGATTGGCGATAAAGTTCATAGTGCGGGTGATAAAAAGGTTAGAAATTATTAAAAAAAATTCTTACTCCATGAAATTAGTAGTTCTTGCCCGCGACTTCGTACGTGGTTTAAATACAAAAGGAATTTGGAAAATCGGTTTATATATGGTAAAGTTGTCAAAAATCACCAGATTTTTTACAACTTTAATCAAAACTTTTATCCTCTTCAACCTATATGTTCCTTCCCTAAAGTTTGGTCTATCTTCATACCAAATTTCATCGAAATCAGTTCAGTGGCTTAAGCGTGAAAGCGTACGATACAAACAGTAACTCTGTTCGAATTTATATTATGGTTAAAGCTGGAGCAACTATTTTATACGTGAATATTAAATGTTGTTAAGACCTTTATCAATTTAAATGTCTTTTTTAATTCAGTACATAATTGAATTTGTAAATTTAATGATATTAATAAATTTAATAAAACTAAAATATAATTGAATTTATTTGTCACATATTTCAGATAGTTGCGCCGTTCAAAAAAATATTCACTTCCCTACCATTCTTGGCTATGATCGTACTTCATTATGGCAACAACTGGGGTGTATACTTTGTAATGACAGCAGCACCGAAATACGTGTCGAGCGCACTTGGTTTCAACCTCACGTCAACTGGTACAATCTCTTCTTTACCCTATTTGGCACGAATGATCTTCTCGCTGATATTTGGCGCTATTGGTGATAGGTGAGTTATATTATATTCCGGCTCAGGAGGCATTAATTGCTGGCTGAGCTTCCGAAGAGGATTAGGAATGATAGTGGACGAATATAAGCGGTTGTTAGATTTAAGTATAATTTAAGTTCTAATTTTTTTATGTGTTTTTTTGTGTCCGGTCGTAAATAAATTATAAATGAGGCTATGTATGTTTCACAATGACTCTTTATTATTCTCACTCTCATAAATGTTTAAATGGTATATACTCGTATAGTATTAAAATTGAAAAAAGTTATCTTTTAAAAATGTAATAAAATGTGGTGAATCCATTAGAAATTATCTTACTACTAGACGTTATGATAAAATGCCGTTAAATAAAATTGCAGTTATTATTCATAGAAATTTATTGATTCCAAAGTCATGACTCAAACTCAAAATATACGCTTTTGAATAGTAAATTTCTACACTACCACCGGTTCGGAAGGCAGTTATCAACCGAGCAGAACCGTCAAGAAATTCGATTACTTCTCTTTTATAGTTAACATTTCATATAAAATCATGTTACTTATTGGAATCATTCGAATAACAAAAGCATTAATAATTCTACTAATATACATTGTAATTCTTTTATTAAACGTTTCAGAATCGTAAAGCGCAACATGGTATCCACGACGTTCATGAGAAAGTTCTTCAGTCTCTTCTCCCACGTCTTGCCAGGGCTACTTCTCATCGCACTTGGTTACACGGGATGTGCTCCAATTCTATCAATAGCCCTAATCACATTCTCTATGGGCTCAAACGGTGCGGCAACCCTAACGAATCTTGTGAACCATCAAGACTTGGGACCCAACTTTGCCGGGACTTTGTATGGCATTGCTAATGGAATTGGTAACACCGCTGGATTCGTAACACCGCTTGTTACAGCCTATTTCACCAAAAATGGGGTAAGTTATATAAGTTGGAATGTATCTGTGGGTATCCTCTATTCTATAAATTTATTACCTATAAACGAATACTAGGGAAGTATGATTATTCGTTGTGTATTACGAATATTAAACAGTTTAATTAATTTCAGAATGGTTTTGCGGATTGGAGGCCTGTATTCTTCACGGGTGCCTCGCTCTATATTATATCAGCGATATACTTTATACTCTTTGGAACGGGTGAGACGCAAAAATGGAATTATGTTGAGCCAGAGGAGGACAAAAGACCAAGTGACACCTCTAACGAGACAACAGTTACAGTACAAATTAAACATTAATATTATACAAGACTGTGACAAATTAGGAAGTCATAACTTTTTGGTGCGATGTTTAATAGACAAAGTTATTACAGATTAAAAACTGTTATACAGGGTTGTTTTTGGCCATGACATAAGTTAAAAGTCACTTTCGAATTTTATATTCTATGATTAAATTATGTCAAATGTACCAAGGGAGTAAAATAGCTTACAGCGAGCGATTTTTTTGTTTATCACAATTATGAGTGAATACAAGAATTCAGTCAATTATATCTTAACTTGACAGTACTTTAAGGCATTATACGAAGGTGAACAAACAATACAAAATATAAAGTAACGTTTTCGTATAATGTTTGATCTAGATTTTATTGGTGATTGAGTTCAGTAGGGATCAAATGTTATTTTGTATAAAAAGGTAGAAAAATATTTATTTTTAATAGATTTGATAATATTTTGAGATTTTATTTTCAATTGTAACATTTTAATCTTTACTAAATAGTTATGGTATCCCAAAATAGTTTATTCAAATATGTAAAATTAAAAAAAATCATTGATTTAGATCATCAGATATTGTTAAAGAATTATGTTTCAATTTCATGTTATATAAGACAATAAGTTAACTATAATGTATTTATTAAGATCGCACATAGACTTACCCACACTATGCTTACGTATGACAGATTTAGAGTATCTAGAATGAATTTTCTTGTAAATGTTGTAAAATATGTTAAGGTAGCGCCATTTATGATGTTCAGCTGCCACCAGTATGATGACGGCATAAATCCTGAAACGCTCTAGCGGAACGACCACGACCTTGCCAGTCAGTGGTTATTCATTCGTTTGTTCAGTTCAACCTTGGTTGGAGAAAATGCTCACCATTCTTCCACAATACAATGATGAATTAGAACAAGGTCTAGAGATTAATAAATTAGTAAAATTACCGTTTAATTTAAATTGGTTTGATAACTATGAGGCACACACCAAATCATAATAAGTTCCTTAACGTAAGTTATTTTTGAGGCTAAGTTAAGGAAATTCTTATGTTTTGTTGCAATAATTCGTTACACATATACTAGTTTAATATAATATTTCAGCTCTTGGTTGCCGGTATTAATTGTAATCCATATAAGCCAGAGACTTGGATACTTAATGAACTACTCAAATCTATGTACAAAATTTGGTGTTCAAATTTTTTACTATTGGATTAGTAAAATTGCTCAAATTACTATTACAGGTAAAGTGTATTGGCCTAAAAATTATTATACATTTATTTGCCTTAAAAAGTTATTTAAAGTATTAAATAAGAATAACATAGGTATTTTATTCAGTGTGACTGTGATTATTAAATCTTTTATTTCATTTAGTATTCAATTGAATAAACTATTTGTAAACATTTGACGAATTTTATTGACATTTCTTGAACTTTATCGTCAGGGTAAGTTCCCTGCTCACAAATTAATTAACATAATCTTGTTACGAGGCAAACTACATCAGTTACAGTCAGAAAGAGTCATATAGATAGATAAATCAAAATATAAATAAAAGTTTGATGGACGATTCCTTATTGATGGATTAATAAAAAAAACGTGTCGAACACTTGCTTTTGAGAGCCCAACTCACGTGAAAATAATGTTTGGCGAGAGGACTTCAGAAAACTTTGGAAATCGACATCCGATTCATTTTATTGTCACAAGTCAAATCTTGGCTAAAATCAATAATGAACGCATCGCCACTCGGAAATATGTACAAGTTTTCATTGAAACGTTTATAATCACATCACATGTTGACTTAAGAACGTGAACTTAGTAGGTGATATACAATAATCGGATTCTCAACAATTTATATTGTTAGCCTGTTGTTGCTTTGTATCCATTACGGAATTGGCGGGAAACTAAGCGTGGGTGACGCGTTGAGCCAGTCCACAGACTATGTTGTCATAGCGTCACTCGCATCACATACTGTCTAAAATAAAAAACTACTTGAGGTCTAATTTAATTTTAAATTGTACGATTGTATAGTCAATGATTTGCTATTAAAATAATTAATTATTTTTTCAGGTATACATAAACAAATAAAAAATCGTTATAAAATGATATTTATTACAATGTAGGTACATTTTATACACATCTCTAGAAACCTACTCAATACACATACATATATTATTTATCTTGTAAAAATACACAAACATGACACAGTCGATAGCTACGTAATACTAGAAACTATATAAAATTTAAGAGCTCTTTCACATAACAAAAATCGTTGCTAATCAACATTAAAGTTTACTTCTATTGAAAATCAAATATTCTGTACATAGTCTGAAAACTATATAAACCTCTTTGGAAACTCATCACCGGAATAGTTCAGGTTATGGTCACATTTTAAAAATTCTAAGGCGGGATCACAATGCTAATAATGAAATAATAACTACAATAAAGAATACATTCATACTTATAGGCAATTTTAACAAATTTTACGTCATAACTTTGTGGCATTTTAAAAATCAATTTGAATGAAAAAAGTTAAAAAAAAACGTCAATTATATTAAAATATAGCAGTTATTTACTTCACGTGGGTCAAAATTGAAGTAATACAAATTGCACAATCGTGCACTTAAACATATGATTCCGATTCCGTGTCCGATTCGGACGCATCTAACGCGATTCCATTTTCGTTTTTCTCGTTTCCATTTGGTGGGTCCCTGTATACGGGTGGCACAGACTTCGATCGTGAATTCTTATCGTCCTTGACGTGTACCGGTTGAAATTTCTTCAGAACCCTCTGATAAACCATTTTTCTCGGCGGAACTGGTGGCGGCATGAGCGGTGGTTTCTTATTATTGTTCAGTTCATTTTCCGTTGAGTAATCTGGTTGGACAGATGTGGGCGTGGCTTTGTAGATATCGGACGTGAACATATTTTTGTCTTCGTGAAATATATCTCGTCTCCGGTTGTACACAGATGTGTATAGAGGTTCGATGTACTGAGTCGTGTAGCAATTCTCGAAAGAGTTCTCACTCGCCGGTGATTCTGTGGATCGGCTTTTGTATGAGCCTTGGGGCTGGTACAGCGTGTCATTGCTACTTGAGTCGCTTTGTAAGATTATATTTGCGAGCGATTTCGATTGGTTCAGTTTGTTGTTGTTATACGTTCTCATTCTGGATTTCTTGCTTTCCTCCGAATTGTTTCGCATATCTTCGATGTACGAATACGAATTCTGCAAAGGGTTCATGGCTGGTTTCTCTTTTTCCCTCCCGTTGACCATGGACAGAGTGATGCAATTCTTGGTGCACATATGGGCCGGATCAAAGCGTCTCTTGCGGCAACAGTTGACGATGTTTATATCGTAATTGGCGTTGCGCGCGGAGACATTTTGACCTTCGTCGTTAACCTCCAAGCTTTTCGTCCTTGCTGCTTGACGAGACCAGTCATTTCTAGTAAAAATGGTGGCTGCCGGTGACGATTTCCCTTCTACATTTTGTGAGGTTTCTCCTTTAGTCACTTGCCCATATATCTTTTCGTTTGCGTTACTTTGATAGTTGGGACTCCTGTTTTCCCAACCTGTATAAACACGAGAATAGTTTGTGTTCATGTTGGAAAGTAATTCTGAATGCGTCTGGTACTGATTCTGCCGTTGGATATTCTCAGTGAACATCGCCAGGTCGTGTATATTACTATATACGATGTTCTCTTGACTAGAAACGAGATCGCGATTTTTGTTGATCGCGTCCTGTTTCGTTTCCAACAAATTGTCAGAACTCTTGGCGCGGTTGAAACTCTTGTTAGAATTACTCTTGTCTCCCTGCGATTCAGAGTACATGCTGTAGACTTTGGACGTGCGAGCTGCCTTCGAGACATTACTTCGCGGGGGCTTCTGTGGCTCCAACCCCGTAATATATTTAGCCGGACCCTGGCCGTAAATATCGGCTGTCGCTCGTTTGGCAGCCGACTTCGACACGTAATTCCTATCGTCGATGCCGTTAGAGATTCCGATGTTAATCGAATTATGTACATATTTTTCACCCATATATGGCATCGTGTAGAGTTCCTCATTAACCGTACTGTATATTTCTGCCTTATTAGTGTAAATACTTTGCTGACGCTGGTTAATTGGCGGGAGGCCGTTTACGTTGTGATTGTCGGTGAGGTAACGGTTACCCAGTTTGTCTTGTTGCATGTTACAAGTGGGCGCGGAAAGGCTGTGAAGGATATTTCTTGGGGCGGGACTGTTGCCTCCATTGCTGTTTGAATCGTCTTCCGAGAGGGTCAAACCCGAATCTCTGCTGAGTGAAAGTTTTTCTTTTCGAGGTGTCGATAACTCCATGGAGTCCAGAGAGATCCCGACAGAGTGAAGGCTGTCACTTTCCTCAGCCCCAGAATCGAGTAATGCGTTAGTTGAGTCCGAGGAGCCATTCCCGAGTAAGCCGGCGATTTGTGGTCCAAACAGCGCTTCAGCTTTCACGATAAGTAATTCTACGACCATTGGTACAGCTTTGGGAGCTTTGTCGCAGGGTACGGCGGGCCAAAGAAGGCTGGGGCCGACACAGACGCCTAAGTTCATTGGACACATGAGATTGATGTTGGATTTCTTGGCTATGGCTTGTAAAAGACATACAAAGTATGTGAGCATAGTGTAATGCGGCTTCGGCAATTTGAGCAGTAGCGTGCGAACAGCTGACACTTTTTCGGTTTGAGGTATGTCTGAAAGAAAATAGCAGAATTTATTTAATTTTATGCGATTATAGCATATCTAAAATTATAGGTTAGAAGTAAAACCCAAGCTATTAAAATAAGCTAACTTTGAAATCATATTTGATTTATGCAAAATACTCACTTAACACTTGTAACCAGGCGGGATAAAGTTCGGCAAGAAGAAGCGGTTGCGGCAAAGCCCTGAAGAACTCCTTGACCAGCGCTGCTAACAGTAGAACAGGGGCTCGGTCTAACTCCGGGCAACCTGGTGCCCATGGTCCCAGCGTATCGAGCTAAAATTAAAAAAATACAATCCTGAATCTGACCTTTCAAATGAGATAATATAACTTCGTATTCTTTTTATTAATATTTTATGTTATTAAGTTTCAAGCATTGTTAATAAAAATTACATTTGAGACCTAGATTTGCAAATACTAACCTTATCTCTGAGCAGTCTGAGCGCTTTAGCGTTGGCACTGCGTCGGAATACACCGTGCGTGTGTGGAGCGAGAACCCGGAGCCTTTTGAGGGCATGCAAGAGAGCAGGCGGTGCTGACCCATTGCACAGACGCGTGAGGGAAACACCGAACAAGCGCCCGCCGCGACGTAACAGACGTAAGCCGCGACCGGTACCGGAAGTACTGGAAAATAATTATTTCAAATAAAATACACTTCATTTCTTTACATTGCTAAATTCAAATGCATCCGGTGATCGTGCTACAGAACAATTGTTAAATACAAAAATCATTAATAGGAACTCTATCTGTTTTTTAATGTAAACGAACAATAACTTACAATAAAATCCAAACACCCGTTGATCGTAATACTTTATAAATAGAAGTGAACTATAGAGCAGAGTTAAAGCGGATTATAAGACAATAAATGTTGTAATGTTTACCTCTTCAAAGCTTGATTCTTTTTCCTCAATTCAAAGACGAGGCCGCACGGATTATTCTTGGCATTAACGTGCTCCAGATCGAAGCCGTCTTCATTCGACAATGTTTGTCGTATTCGGGACATCTGTAAAAATACATTCGGTTAATAAAATCAAAACACTGGAAACATTAGCTGGTGTTACAATAATTTTGTAGGCGTTTTTTGCAAGTTGCTATAAATAATAAAAAGCCATTAAAAATATTTTACTTTAAACTACAAAACTTTATAAAAACTGAATATTTTTGCGCTTATTTTAACTTGTATGCTTTGAATTATATTTACTCAATAATAAATAAAAAGATATTGTGTTATATTTCGTTATTACAAAATTAAGTCCCATAATGTAATTAAATCAAAAGTTATACAAAAGAAAATTTTCTTTTAAAAGGGGACAAGATAAATATAAATATGATAGTCTGTGCTTAGTTGTTTCTATATTGTGTTTTTAGGAGTTATTATAGTTTGTTATTTTGGATTTAAATTTTTAGGTAATTTAAAACCACTTGTTTTTTTTATTTCAAATAAACAAAATATATATAAGTAAATTAACCTGTATCGCATGTGGCCTTTCATTCCCCTGAAGAGGTGTTGGCGGAGCATCTCGACCAGTCCGTACCCAAAGGTTGAAGTCATTAGCAGCTCCCCATCTGTCGTCTTCCCCTTCATCGTGGTCACCTTCGGCGCCAGCTTGCAACACATTGAGGGCCTGACGGACCACGCATCGTGCGCTCATGTCTGGGTTCACGGATACTGTCTTACACTGTAATTTAAAGTGTGGATTAGTCAAATAAAACTTTGTTTAACTTTAGTTTAAATTTGGCAAATAAATGGTGAGATATAGTTTACATCGACTTTTTACTAAATTTTGAAGCAGCGATTAAAAATATTTATTAAATGTTATTATAGACGCTAAAGATACTCGAGAGATAATTCCCGTTATAATTACATTTTAATTATAATCTAATATATAAAATTCTCGTGTCACAATATTCGTTCCCGTACTCCTCCGAAACGGGTTGACCGATTCTCCTGAAATTTTGTGGCCATATTGAGTAGGACTGAGTATCGGCCAACATCTATGTTTAGAGAGATTTTTTTTAGAAAAACATCGTTTGTCGGGATCAGCTAGTTTACTATAGAATCATCATCAGCCATTTTCTGAAGGAGAAGTACTATATTATTCGATATATCTGTTTGACAATCGATTATGAAAACAAGTACAATCGAAATTATTTAGGCTAACAATCGCTGTACGTGATAAGCTTTGCAACGATCTGAGGATATGTGAAATGAAAGTAAAACAAATGAAAGTTTTTTCGTTTTCCCACAGTAACGAAAAAGTTGCATTATAAGTGAAATTGTGTACTTACGAATTCGATTGAGCTAGTCGCATCTTTGTGAAATATCTGAATGTTCGTCGATTTCGGTTCATTCGTCAGTTGGGTGTTGAGTGCATTTTGAATTTTCCTGAAAAATATTTTTACATTTAATACTAACAAATTTTATCATAACAGCAACTATGCAAATAGTTTAACGGTCCTGTAAACAGATTGTGTCGACTTTACTGTGAATGTGGACGAGCCGGCTAATAAGTTTATTGTTTTAAATGTATTTAGCACATAAGATGTCGGGGGACAGATATAATAAAATAATTCTGTCATATCGAATTATTTAATTACAATAACCCAAGTCATTTTTGGCAGAGACAAGACACCTTTCACCAGCCAGCAATTACTGCTAATTATATAATAAATAAAAGCATTGTTACCTGTACCACGTATCCCTTGCTGCTTGGGTGGGATAGGTCGCCAGATAGTTAATAACCCCACTTGGAGTTGGCCATCCAATAAGAAATCCTGTATCATCATTCTCCGGCAATGATATCCATAACTCCGCCAGCCTTACGCTTTCTTTCAACTTGAAGCAGTTCGTCCCTCTAGATTTTCCTACCAGGAGTAAATCGCTAAAGAGAAACAAGTGCCTATCTAACGGTGGGGAGGTTGACCCCATAAGGGTCAGTTGAGAAGGTGCTTCCATGATAAATGTGCGCGGGAGTTGTGAGCTATTCGCTGTGACTGTACCGATGTCCAGACTCGGTCGTTTTCGGAGACTCTTCGATTTCTGAAATTATACATTTATGAATTATAACAAAATCTTTGTACGCCTCTAATACTATACTACACAATAAAAATATACACAAAGCTAAAATCGTTTTTTTTAAATTATTTCCTTTAAAAATAGTGTATAAAAGAAAATCTTTATAAAGTCGTATCCCATAAAAGTAGTGCTGAAAGATGCAATGTTTATAGAATTAAGATGTGTGCATTGTATCACGATAGTTATTTTGATGAAGGTGAATGTTTTGTTTGGCATGGTTCACTGCGCAGACGTTGTGGAAAACTTGCAGAGTTCACAATGTTTTAAACGGCCGTTTCCTGTTATTCCATGCGAGCTTTAAAGTTTGTACATATTTGCTATCCATATTATCACGAGAATGTTGATTTAACAACATTAATACACTTTTATAAAATGCTTGTATATTTAAAAACCCATGGAGCAAATCTATATAACTCTATGGAGCTACATATTTTAAATATCTTGTAGGTAAATATATATATATATATCCAATTGGGGTGTTGGTTTAATGACTAAATTTTTGTATACTTTTGTTATTACCTGATTTTGATGCGACGCAAGGGCATCAGCATCGTGTAGGGCCAAGTAGTCATGAGGGAAGAGGTCTTGAACGCGCTCAAGGTCTGACAGACGCGAGGCACGTCGACGTGCACTCCCGCCACCCACCAACCGCTCATACTGAGCAAGACGTTCGATCTGTTGACAAAATATTTGTTTAATATTCACAATCAAAATAAGGCTTAAGAGGGAGGTGACAAACATCCAGAAACTCACACCTATATCCTCGATGATTTAGCCTCACTTTTTTTTTAAAACTTTATTATGTTTTAACTTTATTATTAATTAAGTTTTAACTTATTTAGTTTTTATTGTATACTAGCTTTCCGCCCGCGGCTTCGCCCACGTGTAATTTGGTTATGTATATAGCTATTTTTAATGATCTCGACAGGGCTTTCTTTCACGGGCTAAAATCTTGTTACAATTGGAATTATATATAGCCTGTGTTACTCAGGAATGATGTAGCTTTACAGGATCGGATGATTCAGGGAAATCGAGGGCAACTTTCAAATTAACGTACAGACAATTACTATTCTGACAATTTTATATTCTGATAGTCATCTTCTTATGTGGATGAGCTGATGATGGAAGGTAAAACTCCTCAGCGGTTAAAAGTTGAAAGAAAATTCTTACAAAGTTATGAGTACGAAATACGTACTTGTGAGGTTATTACTTATTAGCTTGACCAAATAATAAAAGGTAAGCCTCATTAACGTTAAGGATGTAGGTGGAAAAATGGATGTGGATAAACGATAAACGTCTCTTCACTCGTTTCCTTTTATTTGTTTGTATAGGTAGTGTTCACTCAAAATAATCATAGGGTAAAACGTTAATGAAAGTTTGAAGTGCATGGTAGTCATTACACAACAGTCATTACACACATCTTAATACCGCGATGGATATATTTGGCCTTAGTAGAAGTTTTAAAAAAACTAAGACTCAACCTCGCACACTCACTCACACAGCAACACCATTGCACACACTGATACACACACTAACACTAAAATGTTCGCACTTCACATAGTTCCACTTGTTCATGTGTATATATATTTTTACTTATTTTTTTCTGTTCGTGTTTTTTTTGTTATTCTTTTTTCTGATCTTCGATTCTATTTCCGGTTCTATATTTTAACCTTATTTTGGCTTTATTTTTAATCTATTTTTATTGTGTAAACTGTTTTTGATAAGCTGTATAGGTTTAAGAAATAAAAAAATACAATAAATCTAGGTTAATGACGAATTTTATCAACGCCATCTATCGAGCACATTGTTCAACTCTTCAACCGCGCCCGCGCGCACTGCCTTATTTGTTATTTTTGTTACCTCTCATAAGTTTTAATATTAAGATTAACTTATATTAGAACATATTTAACAATATATAACTAATCAATCAATATAAGTGTTTAAAATTTTTGAAGCAGTGGTTGAAGTAAATTTTCAATTGACCATAACTTCTCTTTCTCTTAACCGATTTTGACAAAACAAACTTTTGACAACGCTCCCAATTATATGTAATCCAACTGTGAAAACCGTGTTCAAATCCGTTCAGGAGTTCTCAAGTTATAACGTACCAGACAGACAGACAGACAGACAGACAGACAGACAGACAAGAATTCCAAAAATTGTTTTTTTGGTTTCTATGACTCTTCTTTAATTGCCTCCTTTCAGTTTTTTGGAAAAATATTTAATGTACAGTTTTTCGATTTTTACTGTCTTATTATTAGTATAGATATGTAATAGCTATGTAGAAGTAAATATTAAATTAAAAATATTAATTGCTTATTTAGTTTGGTTTGACAAAATACAAGAATGGTGCCTCCATTTAATTTATGAACCACTTGTGTTTGGAGACCACACTCTCTCTCTCTTATTCCATCTTACTAATATACATAATACAAATAAGATACAATGCAATATAATAATAATATATTATATAATACACGCATGATTAATATTTACATCAACATACTGAAATAAGGAAATACGAGTGAATATTACAGCATCTCCATCATAGTTCGCGTTCAAAGACGCATTGCCAGAGGCACAACATGATATATGAAGATGTTTGCAATTGCCACTCAAGCGAATTGCTTTGAATAAGGGAATCGTGTGTTAATCTATTCCACAATTCATTCATAATTCAAACATAATATGCTTCATTAAGCAAAGTATAGACTAATCTAAATTCTAATGGCGTACGCACTCCTGAGGGACGCATCGGTTCACTCTACCGTGGCGACAACAATGCATCTGTATAATGAAGGGACCGTGAGAAGATAACCATTGTATGCATTTAATTTACTCATGTATTTACAATGCGTTTTAATTTCAATATTTCCTCGCTTAGATCGCTCATAAAAAACCCATCACGCATAATATCAATTCGGGGAATTATTGTATCGATTATAAAACGGTTTAAATGTAATCAATACGATCCTTTTTATCAAATTAAACTCATTCAAACATAACCGGGTGTTAATATCCATTTAATATCATATAAAGTATAGGGCAGTTTTTATTTTTTGTCGATGGATTGACGGCATGCCAAAAGAAATGAGAGGCGGCCGATATTAAGGTTTTGACACGAATTTATTGTGGTGTAAGTAAATGCACATAACCGCTGACACACATGATACTTATTCGAGTGGACATTGACAACCCCGTTACGCGATCCAATTCGTAACACGATTACATCAACCGTACGATAAATATTTACGATGGGCTATTGCAATATTTGCCATACTTTTGAAAACACTTATCTCACTATCACTTATCACTTACCTACTTAAACGTTGCCTAATTTGGACAATTACGATAAATATTTGACACACACTTCAATCTAAGATAAGAATTATCGAGTGTATTGTTTTTTTTTTTATTTCAGTTAAATTTGTCTGTTAAAGGCGCCATCCCAAATCTATGTAAGAATTTGGGACATAACAAATAAGCACGAATATTTTATCTCTTGTTACACGGAACTGCACTTTCTAAGTCAAATGTTTACTTCAATGTGGGCACGTTGAGTTTTGAGATAAGGTGGTGTCCCAAAAGATTGTGATGCCCGTGCTTTATGGCCGTACTTTTTATAAATTACCTTTATCGCTTGACTGGCCACTCCTAAGGCATTCACGCCACCAAATATACCGTTACTATTTAAAAACGGATAACTCAAGCCTCGTTTTTAATGTGTGGTATAAAATTAATTTTGTGTTACGGTGACAAAATAGACACATCACAACGCAATAAAAGAAAGAGGTATATGACAAAAGTGCAGTAGCAAGAACATGTTTCACAGTAAAAAGTTAGATACATTAATACAAACTTAGTAGAAGTATAATATATATTAAGAATATTTGACACAAAAATGACTGATAACAGTGATTTCAATTTGAATTGTAAATTATACCTGAACGCAGCAGAGGGACACGAAATTATGTCAAAATCGAGAAAGATATCGTAAATAATTGCATAGTTAATAAACAATTTCAAGTATTATGAGAGAAAAAACTAAAACTAAGTTTGCGACATAAATTTGCTAGAACGTACGAGAAAGAATTCCTAGCTAACCACTATATCGGAAATACCTTACCAGTTCATGTAATAGGCGATAAAATATGACTAGGAACCGCCTTTCACTTTCGTAACTCAAGTTTTCGCCCTTCGTTAACAATCGTTAACATGTTCATTACCGAATTCTACCGTGACGTAACGATGTTCTCGTTTATGGCTAAAGCTCTGTTTCATAATAGAAAATTCATAGTGCTTTTTAACTATGGGTAATAAATATCAGTAATGACAATAAGTTTTAAGAGTTTCAGCGCTTTAGCTTTTTATCACTGTTTGGGGACATTTAAGTAAGGAATAATTTATTTATTTACACTTCATTGCACTTAAACAGTAGAAGTAGAAGATGATAATAAATATTAGAGCAACGGGCGGCCTTATCGCTAATAAGCGATCTCTTCCAGGCAACGCACATTTTACAAGCTTTTGACTCTGTTGGTCCAATTGTTATGTGTTTAGTTTATAAGTTGTGTTCATTCCAATAATGCAAGCTATAAATCGTATTGAGGCTAACCAAACACGTGTAATAAAATGGTTTTAATAAATTAATTTGACATTTATACATTATATGCAACTTTTGATTGTATATATAACGTGGCTGAGGTGAGCTTAATTTGAAAATTAAGAAATAAAGGCTCCCATTAAAGGTAAGATTAATAGCTTTAATTGTGCAGCATCTTGACATTAAAATAACACTGTTGTAAAAGCGATAAGTAGACCAACGATAATATTTGATTATTTTTAACGGTACCAAATTTATTTCCATGTTCGCAGAAAGGAGTAATTGGGGCATGAATCATCAGGAATGTGAGAGATTGTAAATGTTAAAAGCGAATACGGCTAATGTTATACAAATGTTATAATCTCCAAAATAACTATAAAAACAACTTATTACTAAAAGACATGTAAAACTTTGCTTTAAAAAATCAATGACTAACTAACTTACTAAACTCAGTACTATCCACTTGGATTGACTGGAATCCTCAAGGTAGACGGGACAAACTCGAACAAACCTGGCAACTTATTGTTACATATGAGGCGACAAGAGAAAGACTAGGAGTTAGGTAAAACGGTTGGCCCTCTGCCCCATTCATACCTTATCAACCGATCTTTTTCTTGAAGGTTTAATGTAATCCCAATACAGTGTCCTCACGACTTAAAACGGAGTAACCGTTCCAAACATTGGGAATTATCAGTAGCACCCTCAATAAAAACATATCTATGTTAAAATTCCTCAAAAGTATTCCAGTATAATAAACAAAAGGTCAAGATAAAACAACCGTTAAGTTGTGCATTGGAACCTCATTTTTGTGTCAATAAACAAAAACAGAAAACAATGGAACTTATCCGAACAAAAAAAACATTAATCCTTATCAGAGAGACATCTTTCACCATTGTACTGACGCCAAATAAACTAGTCGATTCATCCCCAGTGAAAACCGATTGTATATAGAAAATAACCTTTCACGCTTAACAACGCCTACATTGTAATATATGACATATGAAAGCGGAAGAGTCTTCCTAGATCACTTGCACTCGCTAAATTGAATTATAATTTGAACGTCATTTGT
Organism: Leptophobia aripa; assembly: GCA_951799465.1. Classification (NCBI taxonomy): domain Eukaryota; kingdom Metazoa; phylum Arthropoda; class Insecta; order Lepidoptera; family Pieridae; genus Leptophobia; species Leptophobia aripa. Next base: position 3,237,501 of record OX637281.1, read on the forward strand.
GATTGATTCTATAATCTCTTTGTTCAGTAAGGTATAGGACCATTTTTTAACGTATTAAATCTAAAAAAATTCTTAATACAGATTAAGTCAGTCGTACGCGATGAATTTGAGAAGAAGCAGGCAAGAAACTCCGCTTTGTTGATCTTTTGTTAATTATCCCAGTACACTTTTTAAGCAAGGCTAAACTGGAGCAAATATTCAATTTATTTTTGTAAAGAAATACATTACGAGTGGCTTACATTATAGTGGCACACTACAAAAATCTAAAAGGCATACGCTCTAAAAGTACCACACCAGAATAATAAACACAAAAATAGTATTCCCAGACTATTTTAAAAACATAAAAGTTTGAAATAAATGTACCTAAATCAAAATATTGTGTAATAACGAGGCAATTACAATGCTCATAAATCATGAAGATATCAAGCGTGGAATTTTCAATTGGGATGATGTAGGGACTGAATCGAAATAATTCTGGACGAAGATCCAAGTCATTGACCCCGAACCCTTGCGCGGCGACGCAATAAAAACCACGAGATATCTTAAAACATTTCTTTTCGTTGTACTTGGTAATTTTCCGATACATCTCATCGTGTTCTTTATATCAGCAATTCAGTATAGTAATGTGTACATGACTGGACATTCTGTGTCGTGTTCACAGATGCACAGTGCCTTTATAAAAAGTTAGGGATGTAATGAATGGTAGACGAAATTGCATCACATTTGAATGGATAATCACATTCTCTAGTAAACCATGAAAGCCTTAGTGCAATTAATATATAATTTTGTGACATATAATCTCACAAAAGTTTATGCTAGTATTCATCCTACCTGGATATTTAATTTGTCTAAATTTTAATAGATTCTTGAATTGATTCAATACTTTTGAAACGTATGACAATAGCTTAAAAGAACATTAATACATATATATGAAATTAATAGTTAATTCAACCAAAAAAAATTAAATTCAAATTTCATTCCGCAGTCCAGTTACAAAGTTTCGTGTAACAATGATTTATGTGTGTGTTTGTGTGTTAATTATAATACAGAACACCATTGATCGCCTGTTATCACTGAAAACGTGCTAATATAACCTATATTACTTCTACAAACTACTTTATCTTAGCTTTAGTATGAAGCTGCGAGATTATATTTGAGTATTTTAACTTGTTTACTCTGTATTTATAAACTAAAATGATTAAGATTTAGAAACTAGCTTGGTTGCGTCCGAGTTTGGATTAAAAGGTCGTGCGTACCAAAGCACGCCCACCAACAGTTAAGGAAAAGAAGGGAGAGTTATAAATAGTAAAAAATAGTAAATATAATGGTAAAAATATATAAAAGATAAAATCAGAAGTATTGTTATGTATCACTACACAAATAGCAGGAGTTAAGTTTTTTTCAGCACATAATCCAAGGCGGCCTTATACCTAATAATCTATCTCTCTCAGGCATCCAACAAGTAGTAAGTTAAAAGAGATCTCTTACCAGCTTCACTTACTTATCTAGTTCAGCATAGTCTACATTAGGTTTTATCTTTTTCTACTGATTCTTTAGTATATCCATACAACGATGTTGTAAAAGCTTGTAATCACTGCAGTTAGGCAACTCAAGTCAAATGGCAAAGGAACCATGATTAGCTTTAAAAAATGTGAGCGACGTGTGTTATGTAACAGTTAACAATGGCCGTCAATGATTGGAGACGATTTTAAATAAGCCTATTGGAGAAAGTTTATTTCAGGGCGGGGTTGCGTGAACTCATCATGTGATTGAGTTCGGGGAGACGTTTCTTAACGGATTAAGTATTTTACGCCTTATTATTAAAATACATTGGAACTGTTGAACATGCTTGGCGATTCAAAGGTGACCTTGAATACCGCCGTTGATTTGAGAACTGGAAATGTAATTGTAATGTCAAATGATTCTTATGGAAGAGAGTTAACTATGTGAGTAAAGATATTCTTTATTTGGTTAATTAAACTTTGCCGATATGATTTGTTGCTTTTTTAGTCTGGTATAGCATCAACGCACTAAACAGGTAGAAAGGTAATTTAATATGGATTAGAACTATACAACGAACTCTTTTCTAAGGTCCTTAAGTGATATAGGGGTTCTGATATTGTGTTGACGTATACTTTATAAGATTAAAAATGAAATATAAGTATATTTCGATATAATAATATGATGGCAACATCAGACAATATTGACTTGCTATTACAAATAGACCACTCGGGTCACTCACATTTCAAATTACACACTCAATAGAGTGGCAGTCGTAACGTATGAATAAGCCTTAATTAATGTATTATCTATTGTTAAATATATATTGCGTAACGTAAACTCATAACGGCTCGTTACACTATTGTACAACGATTTTTAACGATCGGTTAAAGAGTCAGTGAACATCAAGTATTTAAATCGTTAAACGTAAGGATTTGTGTCACGATTTACTTTGACGCTGAGGTATATATTTTAAATATTACCAACTAAAGATAACGAAGAAAATACTTTTAAAACGTATTTTGACGAAGAGAAGTAACAAGTAAGTATTACTAAAACATCAATGAACACACGTACATAAAATATTTCAATTTTTAACAACTTACTTAAGAACGCATTAAGCATAACTATATAGTATATAGTTACGTATATAACTATAAGTAGAAGCTACCAAAAACGAATAAGATACTATATATTACAATACCTAGTATTGGATTAACAAATTTAAGTCTTTTGAAATGAAAATTAAGCAAATTATGACATAATGTTTACAAGTAAATTATTCCAAATTTTAATTATGAATTGTATATCGCAAAACGATCCCTTTAATGTGTCAGCAATTGGCTCAGCATCGGGACAGTTCAATTCTTGAGTAGCCTTACAATGCTTTGTTATTTTAATTGTGAGTAACACAATTTTGTATTAATTGTTTATTTTCAAAGAGCAGCTATCGAGTTTCTTGCCAGTTCTTCTCGGTAGATGACTGCCTTCTGAACCGGTGGTTAGTGTAAAAATTTACGATTCAAAAGTGTCTTTATAAAGACCTACTTGAATAAAGACCTTTCAATATACAATATAAACTCCATGTAACGTCGGTCAAACGGCAAACCCTCTAAAGCTGTAGAGCTTTAGAGGCTTAGGTTGTATTGTAAGCCTGAATTTTTCTCCTTCCCATTAAACGACCATATCACAAGAACAATTCACTATAACGATATAAAGTCCCTTGTTACTGTTACTACCTTTAAATAATACTTTGGTGTCTTATGAAAGAGCATAGTATTTTCTTTTAATTTGTTTCAATTTTTATTTTTTGTTAAATGAGAGAAAATAAATTCAACAACATATCGTGACTATAACCCATTTGAAATTAGTTGTGTAAGAATCAGGTTTTAGCTTCCTGAAATCTTCTATAACTTTTCCATTCCTTATTTGGATTTTTTAAATCTGTCGTTACATGTAGTTTATGCGGTAATTCACCCGTGGACCGTTTTCTCTTTACGCAATAATAATTTTCCATTGACTGACTTCATATTGTATTGAATTATTTTTATTACAGGATTTTTGATAAGCTTTTTAATCACATCATTTTATATCAGTACTACTTAAGAAAACATTTTTTTTATATAAAATAAACACCCACTCGATGGCGTTGAAACTTTTAGTGTAGCTTTTATGATTAGCGTTGTTTCATTGAGTTTGAACAAGTTTTTTTTTTATGTAAGAGCAAACGTGCAGGCGAGTCACTTCGAGTGATGTGCCAACCGCCGCCCATGGACACCTGCAACGCCAGCAGTTTACAAGTGATTTGCCGGCCTTTAAGGGAGAGGAACGCTCTATCTTCGTATTGTGATTATTGAGAAAGGTAGGTTGAGTTGACCTTATATTCAGAGAACGCGGGATCTCAAAATTCAATAGAAATGTCATAATTTTAATTATGCATTTAGAAACACTTTGTCTATGACCAAATAAGTGAGGTCACATTTGACATCCCTGACGATGTTATTGGTCACGACTTCAAATCATCCAATAAACGATAGACGAAAAGTATTCAGTAAATATTCTACAAGTTACAGCCTCCTGGTACAAATATTATGTTATATGTGTGTTCAATGTTAATTTTAATGCCCTTCGCAGGACGAAGATTTAAAATATGCGTTCCACTTTTCTTTGGTATCTACCATTTTACTTAGTAAAGTTTAGTTTTTGTATGGGAAGTCAGCAATTAAATTGTAAACTACAATTAGGAAATAATTTTCATCGTAAACACGAACAAATAGAAAGTATTTTGTTTAAACAAAATATAATTTGTTTTTTATTACATTATGATATTTAAGGTAGAAGATTAATTAGTTATTAGAACAATAATCTCAAGGTCAATTAGCCAAAAAGTAAGCAATTATTTTCTTGTTTTCGATGCTAACTCAACTGATGACTAAATATTCTTTATATATATGTTTATTATGATTATTTATATATATGTACAGCCTATGACCATAGCTAACAAATATGAACTGTCAGGTATGGTTTGGTTTACTTTTGTAGGCGTCACCCACGCTGTAATATTAAGTAGGCCCTATATTAATTTACTACGCTCTAAATAAGATTCTAATAACTGTATTGTTTAGTCATTGGCAAAATTACAGTGGGTTGTACCCACATCAATATGAAATAAATTAAAATTAATCGATTTATCTTTGACGTCTTACAGTGCGTGCGAAATTTCATCTTTGTAATGCTGTTTCCCGCGTTTTTATATAATAAATACTTGACAATAATTATCTGTTTTCAACAAATGTATTTTGTTTATCAATGTAGATAAATTATATTCTGAATCATTAGGAATAGTATGGAAAATAACTATTTACGATGTCTATAAAATATAACGAAGAATGTGATACCGCGCCATATTTAATCAAATGCTATTTAGTAGGAAATACATACATATTAAGTCCTTGAATGTATGCAAAGATAGTTAAACATATAGTCAATATTTTAATACGACATACATTCATTTAAGTACGACCTTTTCAATGGTTTCTTAAAACTTGAGACTTCTGTCTTTTGTCAAATGCTCACGTCCGAAGACAATGTCTGTGGAGGGTAAAACTGCGGGACATAGACTAACGTGTTAAGGAACAAATCAATCAACAGGTGTGTTTTTGTTCCTGTCCAAAGGTTCTAGTTGTAAGTCACAGAATGCCATAGGTCTTCATTCATTCACAGATCAGGCAAAACGTGACGAACTTTTTGTGAATTCCTTTTCTAAAATTCGATTTTTAAATTAAGCGCCCAAATTTACTCACTCATTGTGTACAAGGCATACGTCATTAAAATTGTTATTCGAATATAATTTGAATTTGTTTTATTAACTCTTTAATCTCTGTCTAGATTATTATGGTAAATGCTGTATGAAATGAAGGTACAATACCGCCAATTAAAAAAAAGTCCGTTAAAATTTTAAATTTAGAAACAATGACTAAAGTATCACGTGTCACTTGTCACACCGTCACAGTCGACTGAATACGCCATATTAAATTTGTGTAAACAGAAGGAAAAAAAACGACAGGTGCTTTCCATCACGATGTTCTTGCTTTTTTATAAACATGTAATAACTAACCTAATTATTGCAAATACCACATGTTTGGTCATTTTTTGTAACAGCAGCTGAAGCATTACTATTGTTCTTATTTAATCCTATGTTCCACGCTTTAATTTATAACAGTTATACATAAAAATGCCCGGAATTGTAGTGTTCCGGGTATTTGTTTTGTACATTAACTTTTTATCGACAATTTCTAACCACAGACTATTGCTATTTTCCTTGAGCTTTCACGTCACACCATCATTTCTTCATCTGTGGGAATGGAGATTCTCTATTAGGGCCGATGCAGGTTTCCGCGTAAGAAACAATTGTATGTTTTGTAATGTACTATTACTTTACACATGACGCAAACCGCTTCGCAGTTTACTACTGTTCACGTTATTGTTTATACAAGGTTGAGTTTTATCTTAGTGATTTAAGACAATTAAATTAAGTGAAATATAACCTACTTTGGACTTCCTTTGGTCACTTATGTACGATTCAACTTAGTTATATACTATATATAATATGCTGTATATTTTTAAGTATATCGTTAAATAAAAAGATATTATACTTATTAAATATTGCAACTATTAGTCCGTCCTCTAAATATAAAGAAATATGTCCTCTCATCACTCAACAAAATTATATAAAATAACAATTCAAATGAGTAAATACGACGCAAAATTTTAATTAAGATATTTAAAATTCTGAGTCAAGTTATTCTTGATAAGATTTCCTGAGTTTAATCTGCATACTTAAGAATGATCTTTGTTGACTCACCAAGGTGACGTTTTTAATTCATATTTATAATCTGTATTATTACGAAACTACCTACACATTCTGAGTACAGAGTAAATACATAATACGTATAGCAATCCAATTCACGTATGTTTTTCTATTCACGTGTGTTCGTTACAAGTGTTTCAATAAAATGGATATTATAAAGTATTATTCATAAAAACATAAATTGTCAATAATCTTTAGTTATAGCCTTTTGATTAGAGGAATAATCCAATTAAAAGAGTCGGCGCTTTGACACTTAAACCCAATTTACGACAATTACATTCCGATTGATTTCATTTATGCTCAATTAAAACAATAGTAATACTAGACTGAAATTTATACGGACTATTAAAAATAATAAAAGGTATCTTGAAATTGATGCGTTAGAAATACTTTGACAGGTGGAGATGTAATAATACTTTAGGGTGCAGAAAATTTTTTTTTTCCTCTTACGTGTACAGATTTTTAAAGCGATTCTGCAAAAATAGCAGGCAAGATATATAAACATTACCGAAACTTGTGGAATTTTTAAATTCTAAAGCTCAGGATTCACTTTAACACTATTTAAATCTATGATTGACAGTTTAATAAAAAAAACCTTTACATTGATTTATTTTGCTAACGGTTTAGTCTTCAAGACGAACTCATAATCAGACTTATTGTTGAATGACGAAAACAAGTTTCCGATCGAAATAAGGTTACGAATAAAAATCTAGTTTACGCTATTAATAATTACGATTTAATTACGAAAGTGTATCCAATCATACGAATCTTCGTTAGGAAACTAATTGCATAACACGAAATAGGGCAGGAATATCTGTATCTCATACTATTATATACTTCACAAGATCTGAGTATATAACAGTATGAGATATACCTAAGGTATATCTCATACTGTTATATATATGTATACTGGGGTAAACCTTAAGTTGTATACACTACCCCAGTATACACCCTAAGGTATATATATTTTTACACTTTGTTGCAAATATGTATGTATGAGCAATGCATATGCAACGGTCGGATAATATAAGTAAATATCTTCCAGGCAACCCACAAAATGAAAGAATATTTATAATTATATTTGAATATTTGGATTAATGGAAGAGGTGCGATACGGTACGATATTTGATTGATTTATATTTTAGCCGACAAAACAAAGGTTTATGTAAACGTTTTTTTTTAAAGTTGTTTTGTCTATTTTATAAGTAAACATGCATGCACCAATTTTAAACCCCCTAGTGGTTTTTGGTGCCTGTTTGTATTCCTTATTTTCTAATAAAAAAATATATGTATTCTAAAGAAAACAGCATTTTCGATATTTTAAGCAATTTTAATGAGCTACGGTTAACACTAGATTGTGATAAACCACGCAATTCAAAACTTCCTGTTTTCCTAAGGCTAGGCAACTATTATGTAATTATGCCCACAGGTAACGAGAAAGATGTTCTTTTGAAGCATGTTTTTGTTTATAAAAACAAAGAGCGTTTATCGTTATGAAGCAACCTTTGGTCCAACAAAAAACATAATCCATAGATTATAAATGTAGGTAGACAAAAATTAACAAAAGGTGGATTCGTGATAAAACACGCAGTAGTATTTATTATCTATTAAGAAAATTGATTTAAATGGACATATTGTTTTACTACTGTTTGAATTGAACCTTGAAATCCGCACAATTAAATATTGCATCTGATTCACTGGTTAAATAAAACATAACACGTCTATAGAGTTGCTTTGGTTTAAAATAAAAATATCCCGAATTTTCCTCAAACAATTTGTTGACTCTGTCAGTAGGGTAATTTAAAAGAAGCATTTATAAGAAGCGTTTTATAAATTATCTAATTATTTTGATGAATTGGAATTGGCAAAGATAACTCCAGCTTGGCCTTGCTTCAAAAAGTGTACTGCGATCATTACCAAAAAAATCAACCAAGCTGACTTTCTTGCCTGCTTCTTTTCAGCTTGAACGCGTTGGATCATCAAGAAAAGACGTTTCCAAAATGTACCTTACTGAATAAAGATAATTTTGATTGAGTGTCGAATTCCTAAAGCTTTTAATTTCAAATGAAATATATACACACTCGTATTACGGACTTCCAAGATATCCAAGCTTTATATGGTAAGCGTGTCACGTAACGTACATAGAATGTTTGTACGTTGAGATCATGAGATGGTAATTGTTTCGTATCGAGTGACAATCGCAAAACAGCATAATGATATACGTAATAATACTGCGATGTTTTACGACAACATTCAACCGACAATAAATATGAGGGGTTTTTTTTTGTATGAGGTATATAAATAATTTTTAATTTTATTGTTAGTTTTGTTTTAGCTGTGTTAACAAAATGTTTGAGATGTGTGATTTTGTCAAATCACATAAAAGTCAAATGTTTTAATAGGAATCAAAGACAAGGCTTAGCCACAGAAGCTTTTATGCTGTTGTAACACCGACAACTTAAGAAATAAATACAGTCTCAATTTTGTCGGTCTAGTTTTGAGATTTCATAAACATTTTCCGTTTAACGGCGTTGGTATCGTTTTAAACTGGATATTAATTTTTTTACTTTTCATATTCTAATTATAAATTTGTAAGGTATGACTGGGATTTAACCTGCTATGTTATAAAATATACCAACACAAACATTAAGACTATAGACGTAATCTAGAAGGTTTATAGACTGCTTTACCTAAGATTTTCGGATTTTGTGAAAATAATTTCGATTAAAGGACATATTGCCTCTCGCAAGATTTAAAAGTACTAATAGTAACGACGCGAACAAAGTCGCGGGCAAACACTGTATATATTTTAACATTTAAATTTCGAACGTAAAAATGGTTTGAAGTCAGAAAAGTATAAACAAGGTGCATCTAGCCATTTATTCTCGGAATTTAGCCTCATTACTCACTAATTTGATAACAAAAACTATGTATTTGAGTAGCGGGTAGCGAGTTATGCTTGTCAACTTTTTACAAGGACTAGCAACCTTTAAAACAAGTACCTACATTCTATGAATACAAATGCAGACCTATAGCGTTCTTTAATAATAATAATTTGAATTTTATTGAATTTTAATTGTATGATTATTGTTCATTGTTGTAATGTGGTTTTTGTGGACCCTTATTTAAAGTGATGTTGTTTCTTAAAAGAAGCCTATCTATCCAACTCATGCAAAAACATTCTTAAAAATAAACAGCGCAAATATTATGAGGTTAATCTTTCGGAAAATATTTACTAAAATAAATTAATTATAAGTATAATTTACATATTAATTAATATTCATTAAAGTTTAAATTTTTGTTAATCTAATTGTTTCCTATACACAAATATGAAGTATTATATCAATTTTGATTAATTAATAGCACGTACGTAAATCAAATAAAAGCTTAGGTCACAATTACATGCAGACTTACATGCATTTCCACGAAAAGAGCTTAATCAGTACTTGAAGCACTAGCACATGATAAGGCGTGGGTCCAACCCACCCTAGTCACTGGGCACAGTAAACACGCGCTCGCTATGAAAGGTGTCGACTGACTGAACGCGGGCCCTAGCCTTGCGACGCAACTAGGTGCATATGCGTATGCGCAACCTGGTATACGCGGCGATAGTGATATATATCACAGTAAATAAAACCTTTAGTTAAACAGCTTTTAACACTATATGCATTTTTATGCAATCACAAAAAATATCTTTTGATAAGCTAATAACAAGCTGATTTCAACGGAGTAGTTTGAGAGTACGTCAGTTAAAAGCAATTAAACCGATTTAGTTTTATAATAACGGTGCTTATTTAGAACATTTGTTTTTGTTGGCTTGTTAAAATCTTGTGTCATGGTTAAAACGCAAAAAATTCCGTTAGAGCTTTCACGAATATAATGTGTAATTTTGTGGGCATTTCGTAATTACGTTATTTAAACAAAACTTATTTATTGCATTTTTAAATTATGTATAATTAAGTTATACAACAACTTGTCATACCTGCAAACGTACTGTCCACTAGAGTACCATAAACATCTAATTAAATGACAGATGGGCTATGCCATCAGCTGCTGAATCGCATCTGGAATAATTGTAACTGGATTCTATATTTTTTTTGGGGTCTATTAGATCGACAGGTGTTTAGACAGGCTGTTACAGGTTATTTTTAGAGTTTGAAACGAAACGGGATTTATACATAAATGGTAATAACATCAGGACTTTATGCCATGAACCACAGACCCAGATAGACCATACTATAAACTATAGGCAGATTACTATAGAGTAAACTAAGCTTGCTATTTCGTCTGTAGAAAAAAAATACACTATAAAAGGAAATCTATGACAGTTGTGTTTACGCGTAAGTCGGCGCGTGCGTCGATATTAAGTGTACCCATTATTATTATATGTTTATTAAAAAACGCTTTAAGATATATTTTTTATTCTATGTAACTATAAATATATATTTATATGTTATTGTTTATGTAACATACTTTGTCTGCGGCTACATCAGTATAATAAATCGCGCTATAGAATCGAGTGAATGATACAATCTCTTAATAATCCACTTGGGCCTTGGGGCCAGCCACAAGACCGCTTGAGGATTCTCTCGTTAAGCTTAGGAACGAGACTAATAGTTATATAATAGAGGTTCACGTTGTTGAAAGGAAATATCATTATTTCCTTTCAACAACGTGAACATATAAACAAAAGGAAATTAATGAAATATGATAGTCTATACTGGGTTTAATTATATAAAATTACGCAATTCATAATCACAAGTCATAAAGCTCAAGCACGAAAAGCTTACGACACAATTGACCGTTTAATGAATTTAAACTTAAGTACACATTACAAAAATTATAACATAGTATATTATTAATAATATATTCAGATATCTGATTATCTTTTTTCGGAAAAGATTCATTCAAATTAGGATTTAATTAATTACAATAGCTATAAATAAAAGAAAACGTTAAATTTATTATATTCACCCACCGTTAATTAAATCTACCGAATTCCATTTGCATAATTTTGTGTCCATGATCCGAGGTGCAGTGTCGAAACTTCCGACACCTTTCGACATCTAAGTCGATCTTATTTGACAACCATGTCAGTTGAATAACATTTATGTAATCTTATAAATATTTATTAATCCCATATTGTCATTTGAAATATGAGACCAATGATACTGAAACGGTTTCATAAATGTATAAATTAAAATACAATGTGATTCCACGTTCGTTCATTGCGTGCACAGTTTTTGACATAACTGTCAAAATTGTATTTTCTGACAGTTTGAACACATACCATTTTTAAAGGACTGTCATATTTAACTCTACGTTACCTAGGTTACATACATTTGATTAGACATAGTGTCAGGTTTTGTTGTCCATTCAGTGGCATCTAAAAACTTAACCATAGTACAAAGATTTTATCTATGCCTTTATATATCTTAAACTATATGTTAATCTAGTTTACATCGATTCGAAGTTAAATTTCGTTGTTGCATTAATGTTTATGTGTGTGAAAATAAGTTTATTTTCTTTCTTTCGTACCTACGCACTACTGGATTCTGTTTTTTGGGATCTATTAGATCGACAGGTAATTAGACAGGCTGTTACAGGTTATTTTTAGAGTTTGTAAAGAAACAGGATTTATACATTATGGTAAAACTATCAGGACTGTATGCCATGAACCATGGATATTACTACTATACTAAATATATATATTAAACATTATTCATGATTAAGTATGAAAAAAATCGTACAAATACAGATGCAAGTAACCTAGTTTTGTGGCCATGACAGCACCACATTGAATTACAACCAGTTATATCATTGATTTAAGTCATTTAATTAAAGCTTGAATATAATTGCTATTTTTTGGAGTAATGCAGTTTAAAATTGTGCAATGAATTAATTGACAGAAATACCGGCTTTTAATTAAATTATTCATTTCAGAATCACTGAATTGATTATTATAATTTGATATAGAGAGATTGAAGAGAGTTCTATAAACTTTTTAATTGACTATGAAATAGAAACAGCTAGTTTGCAATGTCTAGTCACTTTGTTTTCAATGATTTGAGTCTCGTTAAAATTCTGTATGCAAATAGCCTGACCCTACAAAGCACTACACATGTCATAACCAAACTTGGTATAAGCGAGTACGTGTAATATTTACATTAGATTGCTAATTATAAAGCTTATTGTGTGGTTAAAAGTAACTAAGGCAAAAGTAGAATTTATGATACTTTTGTGTTATAATATTTAAAAAGCAAGAAATACTTAATGCACTAGTTAATTAAAAAATATCAGCCGTCTGGACATGCATATGTTAAACTTTGTGAATTGTTGAACATAAAACCCACACAGACAAATCTAGATGTGTTTTATCGTCAAGCTCAAGGAAAGGCGAAATTACAGTAAATAAAGCTTTTAAAGAGTGTTGTAATATAACATTGAATTAGACAAAATAAAGATACTAGAAACCAAGTCGTGATTGTCGAAATCTACGTTTACAAAGAAATTATTCTTGTGCAGTTAATGCAAGATATTTTGTAATTTTACATATATTTTTACAAATATTTCGATAGTGCGCTAATGATATTCATAATTTCGTGTGACATTAATAAAATTCCGTAATTTTGTGTATACCGTGTACGTAAAGCTTTAAAGGCAACGAGTAATTTATAAAACTGGATTCTAGAAAATAGGTCTGTGGGTTTAATAACTGGTGCATTTCTACTATTATCCAATTTTCTGTTCTTATACAGGTATGCGTGACCCAATATGAGGAGGCTACACGCATGCTCTATTAAGTGGGTATTTTGTATATAATATGTATCATATTAGGATGCTTTATTTATTCGTATAAAAAAAGATTACTTCTATCATACCTATCGCATTTTACATTAACATTTGTAATAAAAGTATTGTTTGCATATCATCAATCAATTAAAACTGTCTTAAAAGTAATAGATTAGTTATACTACGTACAGTGTAATAAGCGAGCTTCTATTGTTTGCAAAATAAGCTTAAACCTGCAAGTCATGATATTAAATTCAATATGTACTTATTAGTATAAAGTAATCTAACTTTGTTCCAATAACCTTATTATTTCGATTTAGTTCTTTTGTTTTCAAAATACCTTAAAACTTTCTCGATTATTGCGAATTTAGATCAAAGATTAATCTGTTTTTTTTGTAATACTATGTATTTGGCTAAATCTATAATTCATTATTTCAAGCCAGCAACTTCTACTTTGAGTTCAACAGTTTTTTGTGTATGAAAAGACTTAGCAAGTTTAAAAATGATGTAACCCTAATCCCTATTACAAGACTTTCTCCTGTTTATGTTAAATTACATGCGTAAGACGGAATTATTACAAATTACACAGACAGCTATATATCGAGATTAGGCTTAAAGTAATAAGTTACAATATATTAAAATGCATGATAAAATAACAAATACTATTTTATGAATTGATTGTCTATTAAAATGTAGAAATATTAATTCGAACCGAAAACAGACCTACAGCCTTATTAGAGGAAATAACGTACCGGGGATATACCACTCTCACAGAAATCCGACGCAAAGTGATGCAATAGATTTATCCTCTTGCGTTTCATGCGTAGAATTTATATTCCTTTTCTTGCCTTCCCACACTTTACCACTGTAAACGTCGGCAACGCACCCGAGAACGTTGCTGGTTTAGGCGGTAAAATTTAATTCAGCTCATTTCCTGTCCATAACTATAGTATTTTTATTGACATTTTTCCATAAGCTCTTCTACTATTATAAATGTAAGCTTTCATAGTGACGATATTATTAATAGACCTTTTGTAAGCTCATTGACATGGGACATGCGCGCGCGCATTAGCCATGCGCGTAGAGTCTCACCATCAATTGTTTACACCCACACATGCATGTTATATGCGAAAGTAACTCTTTCCGTCCTTGTGTTTTACCTTCATAATTTCAGTGAATTAATTTAAATATTCTAACCCTTATTCTGTATTGAAGACCGTGTCTACCCGTGTTATTTACATTTTTTTAGATTAATTCCATGGTATTTAGATTATTTTCTAGGTTACCTATAATTATTTTTCCAGTATAAACACGTAACGGAGTAAAAGCAAAGCGAAGCCAAAGTATTTATCTAGCATGTAATATAATCCTTTTACCATAATATCCTATTGTGTGCGCCACCCATGTTCATGACTATAAATACGACGTCACTTTAGGATTTTAATCACGACCCTATACACTCCTGCGCATTCATTTTGTTTGAATATCGGCCGACGGTTATGATGTGTATATTATGTATAAACTGCCTCATTAAATACTGTTAGCGTACATTTTAATCGAAAATATAAATAAACTTTATTATGTTATATATTATAAAACTTAGAAGCACCATATAAAATTAAAGAAGTGTAAATAGTGATTTTCTCTATGCAGCGGCTTATTAGGCTGACATAGTTGTGTCACTTTTTTTTCTATGGAAAGCGTTCAAACTCAAACTCAAAATATCTTTATTCAAGTAGGTCTTTATAACGACACTTTTGAATCGTCCTTTTTTACACTACCACCGGTTCGGAAGGCAGTCATCTACCGAGAAAAACCGGCAAGAAAGGACCGTTAAGGACAACATGACAGAAATCCATGCTAATATTATAAACGCTAAAGTATGTATGTATGTATATTACGCTTTCACGCTTAAGCTACTGAATCGATTTTGATGAAATTTGGTATGGCGATAGACTAAACGTTAGGCAAGGACATAGGCGAAAGAAGGACCACCAGAACCGACATTTATCAACCGACTTTCCATGTTCCTTTTGTATTTAAACCACGTGTACGAAGTCGCGAGCAAATATTACTCTAGTGTTACTATAGTCTTAAGCTCATATACTTGTAATATATTAATATGGTTGTATGTACCTACTATACTCTAGTATATATATCATAGTATTAAAATAGTTATGGTTATGTATATTCGATAAGCTTTACTCGAACGTATCACAAGTAAATAGGACAATGAGTTAACGATTCGTGTCACGAGCCCTGCCCTCTACCGTATATTACTTAACGCCTTTTAGAATACGAAATCATTTTAGTCGAATACAATACGAGATAATCTTCAACTGATAAAGCTCAACACATATTTTGAATTTCGAAAGGTCATTTTCATTAACTTTTACGTGTCATATTGCAACTTTTATTGTAGGCGGGGAAAGTCCCTTATATAAGATAGCTCTTAAATTCCAGTGGCTATTTGTTAACACTATAAATCAAATACAACTTTGTTCTTATAGGTTCATAAAAAAGTTATTGCATAATTACAAAAAATACTAAACCATTACATTTACTGCCATTTCACAAATCATATCTAGATTCCAGACAATCTGTGGGTTGCCTGGAAGAGATCGCTTATTAGCGATAAGGCCGCTCTTATATGTACTAACATCTGTTAACGTCATTTGCTTCTAGTGTTTAAGTGCGATATAGTGTAAAATAATAAATATTAAAATAAATAAATCAGTGCGTAAAGCTTACTAGAGTAACTGACAGGAAACCTTTAATTCGCCAAGTATAGCTATAGAACGGGTTAAAAAGAAATAATTTAGCTAGATTTCAGAATAACAAGAATAACTTATTGAATCAAAAACAAAAACACTACGGGAGCATATTATAGTCAGCCAGGATTACCGAAGGAGTTTTTATTATAAACAATTTAAACTTCCAACACAAAACAATTTTATGTTAATACATTATTCGAATATAAATTTGAAAACATCAAAATACCGAAGATCATTTGTCGGTTGAAACACTTAAAATAACTCGCGTTTAACCTTCGAAAAACCTCGTAATTTACCAACCATTTGATAAAATATCTTCATTAGTTATTATGGTATATTATAAAGATGGGGGCAATCAATCCTTGCTTACGTCATGGCGTCCAGAAATAATGACGGGCAACATTTGAAACAACCCACCTTATGAAATGTAATGAGCTGTGTAAATCAAACCGAAAGGGATCACTTTCTCTTTGTAATGAACGAAATCGAAATTGAAACTACTTAACATTGAATAAATCTGACTTTGTCTTTTTTAAATTAGATATTTTGTTGTGTATCAAGCATTGTCGTGTATAATTTGCGAAACTGCAGCTGGATTCTTGAATCCACGGCTAATGTATTGTAATTATAGAATGTATATATATAACTGTATATATGTAAATATATATAGTTTAAATAAAAACCCAATACTTCTTAATTACAGTTTTAAAGCTGCATATAACTCTTGATTGCTATCGCGTTCAATAATGATTTTATCCATCAATGCAACACATTACAGAATAAATAATGAAATTTATAGCTTTATTATTAATATGTATAATGACATAGTTGGAATAACTTAATTGTGATTACGTAAACAACACCTGCTTTATAATAACGGATAGGCATTCGCCGGAAATCGATAATTATATTTCTTATTCACTTAGTATTCACATTCAATATATCACTTTGGTAACATTTTGTGTAAACTTAGTGGTTTTATCTATGATATTGACTAATTACATGGGTACAGTGACCACAGGTTTTAATTCCCCAGAGTAACCGAAATATAGAAAAATGTGCAGTTCCGTCAACCACTATTAACTATATAAACCAATAAAGATTTACCGGCATGGCCAAATTTGTATTCTGTATTGTTGAAAGAGCCATGCGTAAGAGCCAAGTTGCTTTTGATAGCCGGAGGGCATCGTGCACTTATGTAATTCACGTAATAGATAATGACTAATGACTAATGATATTTATAATGTATTAGGTGCTCACTGATACATCACCAATGATTGAGTGTGGCGATAACTGATCACAACTTTCACTGGAGCTTATGTTGCAACAGCTCTTGGGGATTATTTCGATGCACTATTTGCAGAAAAAAGACTACCAACTGGATGTTACTAAGGTGGCTGTGATGTTAGCTAATCCTATGAGCGAGACATTATTTCTTATATATCATTATATAAGATATACCCCACGAATCATCATTATATATTCGTGGGTTGTCTGGAAGAGATCGCTTATTAGCGATAAGGCCGCCCGTTGCTCTAATATGTACTAACATCTGTTAACGTTATTTGCTTCTAGTGTTTAAGTGCGATAAAGTGTAAAATAAATAAATAAATTATTATCTGGAAATTAGGCACCGATAAAGATCATCCAGGTATACATCATACATCATATTGATATGTACCTACAATGCCACCGTAGTTACTCTGTATCTTGGGTTGATAGCTCATGTCTGAGCGTCGTGGGTCAGACTGATGGTCTAGAGTGAATAGTTACTATATATCTCTCTAATTGTGATGTAGTAATTTGAGGACGACAAGTATTTCTATAAAACCACTTTTCGAAGACCTGCATTCTAATTTAGGTCTACACGTGATGTTTTCAAGACGAAGACTCTGTGATACTCAAAAATGTCATCCTAATGGTCTTACTAATAGTGTAAAAAGTTCTAGGCCGCTATGTAATTCACGAATCGCATGATATAATCGTGAAATTATAAAAAAATGTATGTTTTTATTTGTCGCGTAATTAGCGGCACGTTTGCCTTAGTAGTGTTTGCAAAACATGTTTGCACTCTCGCTATTATAAAATCACTTTAATTACACTTTTAATCTCAGTGAATTTTACGTTTAATGTTACCTTTTATCACCTCATTTATGCCAACATTGTAATATAATAACTGCTTAATATGTCTACGCGTTTTGATATAAGAAATAATAAACTAGTGGCCCTTAATATTCTTGTTTTTTTTAGTAAAATTAATATAATAACTTTAGATTTCTAGACACGCTTATACATAACCAGTCATCACGCGTATACAAGCTACTAATTAAAGAAAAATTGATTCTATTCATTTAAAGGATTGTGTTTTATCAGACGTATACTTTTAGTTGTCAGTTTTAATATTATGGGCACTTAAGGAATTATCATTTAAACTTTCTCTTATAATCGTATGGATGGTCATTACACGCTCTTTACTATCAATAATTACATTTCCATATTGATTACGTCCTAGAGGTTTGTTATACAGATAAATAGATGTATGGGCAATAAGACATTTCTAAGATCAATGACTTCTCATGTCATTATGGTGGGCTTGTGAAACGCTGAGTACGACCACGTTTGCTACATGTATATATATGCTGTAATATATTATATTTGATGACGTATAAATCTTCAAGTGCCTCTATAAAGACTTACTTGTATTTCGAGTATGAGTTTGATATTTAAATTCATATATTACTTGTTAATATAATTAATAATTTATAATAATTAAACAATTCAGTTTAGTTTAACGGGATATCAAGTTAAACTAGATTTAAAATTTTAACTTTCTATATATATTAATCCTGGTTCTAGAGGCTTGTTCAGGTTAAGTATTTATTATACGTAAACCAAAACCTATTTGGTAATACGATAAACAGTTTGGGAATTAATGCGAAACATAAATTTAGAAAACACTCATCATAGTTTATTTAGAAACCCTTCAAAGCCTTAGATATAAGAAGTTTTATTGACGTACAAGTGTTCGCTGATAATATTCTATGTGAAAAAGATATAAATAAAACGAACAAAATTACGACTTTTAGCCACTTACGAACGTCCAATTTAACTCGGCTTACCTGAAACGAGACAAAAAGTGATTAATTTAAGGAAACAATTTATAACACTTGAGATTAATCATTTCGTGATGTTGCAACAACGATCAACGTGACAAATGTATAATGCACGTGTTTGAACTCATTTTCCGTTTGCATAAGCTAATTGAACGCATATAAACACCTCTGTGATTATTTAAAAAATATGTTTTTGCGAGTATTATAGAGAAATATCGC
Source organism: Leptophobia aripa (assembly GCA_951799465.1). Taxonomy (NCBI): domain Eukaryota; kingdom Metazoa; phylum Arthropoda; class Insecta; order Lepidoptera; family Pieridae; genus Leptophobia; species Leptophobia aripa. The sequence goes on from OX637281.1 coordinate 3,256,769, forward strand.
AACTATCACACTTAAATGCTCGTTCTTTATATAATATACTGCACTTGTTCATATGTATATATATATTTTTATTTATTTTTTTCTGTTCGTGTTTTTTATTGTTGTATTATTTTTTTCTGATCTTGGATTCTATTTTCGATTGTATATTTTGACCTTGTTTTGGCTTTGTTTTTGATCTATTTTTGTTGTGTAAGCTTTTTGTGATAAGCTGTATAGGTTTAAGAAATAAAAAAATAAAAATAAAAAATAAAATAACTGGTTGGAAGTTGAAGATGATCATTAATAACATTTATTTGTTCCTTTGGTTTTCAGTCTACTTCAGTCAATGTTTGTTTACGTTTATTTCGTTTTGGATAACATTCTCTGGAAAGTTCTCTAGTTCCATTTCTTCAGTGTTTTAATTAGGAATGACGAAACAAATCGTGCATCGATAGTTGGGGATGTCAACAGAGATAGTTATTAAGTAAGTAAGCCCTCGAGTGCTTCTGGATGTGCGAAGTTTGTAAGGAGACAAATGAGCGGTTACATTTAAATTGTAATGCTGAATAAGGTTAGGACAATTTAGTAGAGTGGAGTTATTTTCAAGTTTGAATTACCGTATGGAGAGTAAGAAATAACACTTTGCGTACTGTTATATGAAACAGTGGTGGACAAAACAATTACGGAATATGAATTTTGAAAAATTCACAATTATTCCGTAAGTGATTAGCTGAATTTGCATTTTCATATCAGCGTGAGATATGAGTTGGTTAATAATACGAATGTATGAAAATTATGTTCAGTCTTGTGTAGCGTGGGTGTAACCTAATTTAAAATAGATTTTAATGGCATTAGTTCAAGGTTAAACTATTATGAAGTGAAACGTAAGTGTGCTCAATATATGATGCTTCAAAAGTTTCTGTCAAACTGCTATTATAAAGCTTGTGGTAATATGTTATAAAGTTATTTCTAATAACGAGCTTTTATACTTTTTCCGTCTGTAATATTATCCTATTCACGGAATATTTCATCACTTTTTATTAACACATTTACAGCGTAATAAAGCCGACACTAAAAACCTGACGAAAATGCGTTTGCCGAGGCAAAAAGTCGTTCATTACCCAACTAAAGTGAATGAGTCCGTCGAACACATTAAAATAAATAAAGATGGCTTTCCTCCTCTAAATCGGGTCAACCCCAACGTGATAAGGCGTATTAGTGTACAGTTAATCAGAGTAATTAATAACAGCAACCGGCAGCCTTATCGCTAATATGCTATATTTTACAGACAACCCCACAGACACTTAATGCGGGATTTCCGTATATATAAATAGTCAGACAAAGTAATATAAATATACAATCTTAAATAAAAATGGCTTTTCTCCTTTAAATCGGGTAAAGACCAACGTAATAAGGCGTATTAGTGTACACTTAAACAGAATAAGTAATAAGACCAACGGGCAGCCTTATCGCTAAAAAGCTATCTCTTCCAGGCAATATATACTGTGTATACTTTTATTTAGTTTTCATAACTTTCTTTCTAATCATAAAGTGAACTAGTGCAAGAGGTGCGAAAAATTAAATGAAAAACAAATATTAAATTAAGTAAACAGGAAAAATAATTATTAATAATTTAAATCTAAAAATATACATTTATGATATGATCTGAGTCTATCAATGTCTGTATGTTGTCTATTGCATGATTTCTTAAAAGATTTTTCTAGTTTAGAGAGTTCGCAATTAGCACATTTAGACATCAGACTGTATGTGGTTTGTGGAAAATTGTAAAAATTAATGAACATAACGTGTTTGAGACGCCAAACAGCTTGTAGAACACTCTCACTGCAGTAGCGAAAGTAGATAGCGTTGACATAAAAAAAACTAATATAAATTTCGAATTCTATTTTTAATTTTTTATGAATGTTTTGTTTCTGTGAAAGAAGTTTGTTATTTGACGAAGCGAAGGCCAACAACTATTAAAAAAGCTGTGTACGAGTGCGTGTGTTTGTGTATCATTTCGATGTACTGATGATTTAATATTGATGTTTTATACTCAAACTCAAAATATCTTTACTCAAGTAGGTCTTTATAAAGACACTTTTGAATCGTCCATTTTTACACTACCACCGGTTCGGAAGGCAGTCATCTACCGAGAAGAACCGGCAAGAAACTCGATAGCTGCTCTTTTAAAATAAACAATTAATACAAAATTGTGCTACTGACAATTAAAATAACAAAGCATTGGCACTCAAGAATTGAACTGTGCCGATGCTGAGCCAATTGCCGACACATTGAAGGGATCTTTGTCCTCTAAATATTATAATCTCCATATTTATACAAATAAATTGTTGTTTGTCTAACTTAAATAACAATTTCTGCAGTGTACAATGAGGCTAATCCATAAACTTTTCTCAGTTATCCAGTATTGAAAACTCGTTTTGCGAAATGTTAAAATTAACAGTTCCCAGCAAGCAATCAATTCTCGACTTTCAAGCTTACATTTTCTTGATCTCAATAGATACGAAACGAGATCAGGCTGTGAAAATGTATCGGTTTATATTGATTATATGACATGAATCGCAATAAAACGATAAGCTTACTAACTGGATGCAACTGTCACCAGTTACTTGTACACTGTATAATTTTAAAGACATGGTTTTTCGATAATAATTAATAACACTTAGATAGTTACTATTACAATAAGAAAGGTTCTGGTTCAAATACGTACTACATTTATGTATTTTTGTGACCACTGTTGCATACACGACCTCAGGTTTGTTACTGGACAGATATAATTCAACATTTAATACTGTTACCCGTTTTAATCAGTTATAATAGTGAATGTGTGAAGGGAAGAATTGTTTGACGTGTGCACAAACCGGACACTTGGCCAGTAGCGGTCAGTTACACCGCGGGCTAAAGATAGAGAAATTAGCGAGTGATGTACCATTCACTCCAATAATACTGTACACGGAAGTTACTGTAGACATCAAAATAAAGTATATTTTTGTTTCTTAAACAAATTAGCATACTATGATCGCCACTTCTTTATAGGCAATACTTGTTTTTAAAAAATAATAATAATTTGGATATTAAGGGAAGGCCCAGTATGAGCGACATAAAAGCCTTTATTTAAATATTGATCTCATTTGCAGAGATTAGACAAGATTATTAAGTATTTGAACTTCGAACGAATCGTAACTACGTAACGTAATTAAATCTACTGAATTTAAAGAGTATCGATATTTATTTTATTATTACAGTAAATCTACTGTAATTGCAGTAGGGCTGGGATGCACTTGCATTCGCACTGCAACGCCCCATACAAGCGAATCTGCAAGATCGATTACCGCTAATTATTGGTCGTCGAAACCTCGGGCTGATAAATTGCTTCGTGTACACAGCTTAGATAAGCGTAGGTATAAAATGATTTATGTGATATTATGAAACACATTTGTACTTCTGTTCGCGTCTTTTAACGTCGAATGAAGAACTTTGAATTGTTCTCAACAAACTTTTGTATGAATAGATTTTTTATAAATGCGTTTGCGCAAGTATTTTATATGCTCGCTATGAAATCATCGCGATTCCTAATCCTAGAAGCAAAAATTCGACGTCGCGTTTCATACGATTATTATTTTTTTCTTTACTAATATAGATTGTAAGGAACTATAACATCCAATAACGCATAATATTTATGTGCAAACTTTGTGTGTATTATTAATTTATTATTATTTATTTATTATTGATTATTTTTACTCTATAAAAAACATATCGAAAATGAACAATTAATAGTCTGTATTTCAAGAGTGTACTTAGCTTAAAAGATCAATGACCTCAATAAGAATAATACGTGTAATTTTGCAGGGTAAGATCTGTAATCGGAGCACACGCACATGTCACTGACGATCCAATTACATTGTCGCACTTAACATACACTGCAATCATAACTTTCTACTAATAACTATGCAATAGGCAATTTCATATGCCCGAGAATGCAACCTTGTGTCTCATTTCACGACAAGTGTCTTACTTTAGGAGGCTTGTGCCCTAAACTAAAACACTTAATGCTTAACTAAACTAGACATTAATGTTAATTTGAAACAGTCTAATAATGTGAATGTAATTCGTTTATAGTTAGACAAAGGGATATAAATATACAATGTTAATATTAAACTAATATAACTTAAAATAAAACAAATCACAATACTAAAACATATTTAAAAAGTTTGGTCCATGTGGCAGACCCGCAGTGCTGGAGCATTTCCTCGCTGTATCGCTTATACGCTCAACGAGAAAAGCACCAGCTCTTGGAGCACCGGTACTACCAGGCGCCTACTTAATTCCTTAATAAGCGCCTGTGCACTTGCACCCCAAGGTCCAAAAGACAGCGTAAAAGCATTACGATAGCCACAAGGACCCAAACGTTTTGATTTTATTCTAGGGTAGTAATTTAATTTTAAATGAAGAAGTTTGATAATATATGAAATAATGTTGTTGCGTGTAAGATCTGTCAATTTGCAGAAAATAGCTATTCAAACAATCGACTATAGTACAAACATAAACAAGTGTGACTTGAAGTGAGAAAGTGGAGTGATCGCTAGATTATACACATATTTATCCTTCATGCGATATTCAATTGTGGCGATGGCTTTCTACTGACACTTTAATGTTATCTGAAATATGCAAAATTACATCTAACGTTAACGAGACCGATTTATTATACGATCAACATATTTATCATCTTTTGTAAGTAAGGTTGAAGCAGAAATATTTTTTTACGGTGAAGTGTAACTCTCGCAAAGAGCAATTATTATACAAGGTAGGCAAGCTAGCAGAAGATAAAAACGCGATGATGTCAGCTGTATAGCTTTGACGTTGGAAATTTTGGCCGGGAATGAAGTAACGTTGCCTTATTAAGTACACCAAGAGATATATTATTATAAGCATATTTTTAGGCTGAAGCCTATTAAATGACCGCTTAACTAGACGTTTGATATGTCAATATTCAGTATTTCAATTCTGGTAAAGGCTTTACAGATTTCTTCTTAAATCTTATCTCTTAGGTAAACGGTAAAGTTTTAATTTTAGCCAATTCAATTTTAGGTAATTGCGTCGAAAAATTTATTTGTCGGCAATGCCTATAACCTGAAATATTGAGCCAATATTGAGTTTAAACCTTATTACTACAATAATGTACAGAGTATACATAAATGGCCGCATGGTATAGCGCAGCCTAGCTTGTAATTAAAAAAAAATGTATATGTTATTTGTATTGTTTTAAGCAAGTAACGTTTGGGGACATATTTATAAAAATAAGAATCGATTCATTTGCAAATCAATAATTAACTACATTATCTCAATAATAATCTAGCTATATTCTTCAATTAACTAAAATGAAGTCCCTCTGTACCATTCAATGTTGCACCTGTTATCATGACATTAAAAAAAAACGATTGAAAAGTGAAAAATTGCGTGGACACGACCATAAATTGCCATAATCGGGAACCTGCTGCGATAACGAGTTACCAAAGACTAGATTCGCTATCTCCATCTGTAGCTATCTTCCGAATACTCTATGCTTTATGAACAGAAACCTCATTGTATATAGAGTACAGTGCTCTATGCTTATCGGACAATCTGAGGTCATATTTGACATTTAACCCCCCATTGTAACGTTGATGAATTGTTATATAAGATTTAGTTCAAAGTTATGGTAACAATGGCTCTATGGATACCAAGCTTTGAGTTTTGTTATTATTTTTCATCAAAGTAAATAATATAAAGAAAAGGAATTTTGAAAAGAAAGTATTTGACTTTAAAGCTTAAACTAACTAGTAGTTTTAGCTTTACGCTAACTTTAATCAGTTAGCTTTAATGAAATACGTCAAGCTATATAATAAGTTTAAGCTTGCGTCAACCAGATAAATATTTAATATATGACAATCATAACGCCATATTGATTGATCATATTGTGAATAAATGATTTTTGATCTTAAATTGGTATGCGTTTTTGTAGAGATTTGAGATTTTATTTTTTATATGCTGGCAATGGGTCCTAGGATATTGGTGGCCACGATGTAGGGGTAATATCTATTGGGCTATTGTACATAAGGTGTGGTCATGTATGACGGACTTATGTGCAACTAATGTGTCGCTAAAACTAGACTACCTCAACCATAAACTTTTTCATGTGGAGTCAAAGTGTGAGTTCCTATATTTCGTGCATTTAATACTATGTTATATTTATAGTAAAAATCATAACAGGAAATGTACATTTCTATTTAATCGTATAGAAATAAATACGTCATTAAATCAACGAAGGCCACCCTTCGTTATAAAGAGAGACTGTTATTGGGCAGTTAGAACATAAATAAAATGTTCCATTAATGCATGAAGCTATTAACTATTAAATTGGAGTCTCTTCCTGAGACACGACCGCATCCGTCACGAATAAAATACACACTGTAATGTATAAAAACTTTTCCATAACAGAAAAGGTTTATGTTAATAATTTATTGTGTAGGCTACACCGAAACCGAATAGAATAATAAGCCATACAAAATTATGAAAATTGACCATAGATCGTAGACATTCGCACAACTTCTCAATGAACGCTCTTGGCAATATTTTAAATTTAGAACGCGAGAGCGCTTGCGAATAAAACAATTTTAAATATAGAACGCACTCTGCGATAACTGTCGAACTCCAGTACTTGTGGTGCTTATGCATTATTTCAAACCGCATAACGGTTGAATGTAGCCAAGAGCCACCTGTAAAGATGCACCTTTCACTAATCGAAAGTGCAGATGCAATGACCTTTGAACTTAGACACGCAACATTCTAACGCATATACGTTGGAGGATTATCAGGTGATTTACTCGTATGTAGAATGTAGGGATTTTAAATACGATCCGATTCATTAAAAGGTCAGTGTTCGCGTTTTTATAACTCCATTGGCTATTCACGTCTTGTCAATTAATGAATTTTAGTCATTAAATGGAAATCAATTGAAAAAGCTTACTATGACAACAGTGATTATAACACATATACAGCTGCTTGGAAATGAATTATTCTGGTACAAATTTTTACTAATTGATGATTAACATTGCAGTAACATAATTGTAAAAAGGACCACCAGAAATTTACAACCCTATTGAGTTAATTGTGCGTTCTTCTCTGTAAACTTATTTTAGTGCCTTTAAAAGTGGTTGTTAAAAAACCGAATTGAATTTGATGCTTTTATTACTGAGCCAATAAAACTTGGTGATAAAACGTGATTTGAAATATACTTTGAAAACGGATATTTAATAAACAAAGAAATCACTTCGTATTGGTTTGTCATTTCAAGGTACACATTTATAAAGGAACACCATAAATAAGTCAGAACACGAACGAATAAAATTCTTAGCTTATAACTAACCTGCCCTTAGATTCAGCTATGAATATTTAAATAAAATCAAAGTTATAATCGACGTGGAACTATCTGATAGTGCGATAAAATAGGTATTATATTTCAGTTAAACGATGGCGGAAAGATGGTTGACGTAAGATAATTTATACAATAAAATTCTACCTGGTATATACAGTTTTCGTTACGTGGTTGAGCGTTTTACGTACCATTTATCTTCAACTAAAAAAACTTCTAAAAAATATATAATAAATTGTTTTGAATGATTATTTAGAGAGTTTTATGTATAGTAAGTTCATTTTAAATAAGAGATCCTAAATATCTTTAAGTGTAATATTATAGTAACATTAAAACACCTTTCACACACAACCGATAAGCTCCAAAGTAAGCAATTTATAGTGTGTGTTATGGGGTGTTAACATACTAACTACATATACTCACATATTATATACTTTAATTAAATACATATTATACCCAGACCATAGTTAAATTTATCACCGGGGATCGAACCCGGGGTCCTCTGTTCATCAGTCCGGCATTGTATATGTAGATTATATAAGTCTTAAGCATGCCCTAATGTTTTAGTACACTTAGGTTAAAAGAATCTAAAAGATTTATTACTAAATCCCTATAAAATATCGGCTAATGGCGACCAGCCTGCTGTCATAGAGCAACAGTTCTACAGAACAAATCGTTGTGGACCTCCTACAGTGCGAATAAACATGCAAATACAAGATTCTAAGCAAAGATAAATCCTGACAAAAGATTACAATATGACAAACATTCGTACGTGTTCGCCTCAATCAATTCTATAAAAGAATCCGATTGTAGATACGAGTCTATTCATTTTACTTTTTTTTTCAATCGAACCGTCGCAACGGGTTTTAAAAATATTGCAAACATGAACACTATGGTCCTATCACAGCAATGTATGCCGTGAACTTTGTCAAGAATTGTGTGTATTTAAAAATACACAATTCCTGACATTATATTTTATTGTTTTTTTGTGGTTTAAATATATATATTTAAGACATTATTAGTAAAACCAATAGAAGTAGACTAGTTTAGTTTATTAAGTAACACTCATCTCTTTATTTATCAATTAAGGTGACATCTGTATGTCACAAAATAAAATCATTTTTTTATAGAAGAGGGGGTAACTGAGCAGGAAGGTAGGCAGCCTGCTCATTTAAATAAGGTGAAGTCGACGCCCTTAGACACTCTTGTGTCTGGGAGCTCGTGAGTGGAATTAAATGAATGCTTATATGTTTAGCCATCAGATGTATCTTATATATCCTTGTTTCATTGACAAAATAAGAAAGACGAAATGTGAATACAGAAAATAAATACGAGAAAAATATGAAACAAAAATATTTAATAATTTCGAACGAAAGCTAAATGATTATTAGTACAAGAGACCCTGAAACGAAATCGTTAGCGTACTCTTTAACAACGATAATAGAAAATTATCTCAACATACACTTAAAATAATAACGAAGGTGACCCACACCCAGGTATTGAAAATAAAGTTTTTGAAATCTATTATTTTATTATATTAGGATATAAACTAATTCTTGTTCTATAAAACTTTGTTATGCGAATAGTTCCGCGGCTTTGAGCTAGTCATGGTATAAAGGAATGCGAGTCCCGTTCAGGCGGAAGTTTAGTGCAATCTGCAGGCCATCCCAAGCAATCAGTGGGATTACAAACATTATCCTATGATCTGAGGATCATCTAAGTATTCGTTTTAAATCTAGGCTCTATGCAGTAGATAGAGATGGAATTTATTGCTCTATTAGAATAGACATATTGTAAATCTTTAGATTGTTATCGAATATACAAGACCTTTTTACAACCACAAACAATTTAATAAAAAGGTTTTATATACTGGCGGGCTAATTAGGGCTTTCGCGAAGTAGTAAAAACATATAGTCAGTTACATTAACTACTTACATAACAAGCTCATGTAAAAGCTTTATTGTTTTAATAACGTTTTTCATCTTTGGGTCAGTAATTCCTAGTATCGAAAAACCTATTTAACCAAGCCTTATTACGATTAAAATCGACGCTTACATAACTGAACTTATATAATTCACAGACCGAAAAATACAGCATCTAATCAATTTAATAGTCACGAGTCTTGTTAGCAAATAGGGTTATCTAAAGCGTTATCGTTCATAATTAGATTTGTTTAGATGGACGCGAGATAAATAAAAACACTTTCTCTGCGTAATTGGCTCTGATTATTTTTAAAAGGCAATGACGTTAACGGTTGGATGCAGTCGCACGTATTGCTCTGTGAAAGTGCGTATATTTGCAATGAGTATAAATGATCGAGATACTTTACATTTGTCAATCTAGTTAGATTCAAATGGTGGGGCTAGAAAACTTAAACACAAGTATCAAACTCAGTGAAGATATCCAGTAATGACGATTTTCGGTATTAATTATGTGTAATTGTAAGAATTAAATAAATGGTTTGGAATAGTGGTTCTTTTGAATAATTATCGCGATACAGTAATGCCGTAAGCATTATGGGTACTCTGCCACAAGGACCAAAGTTAAATTATTCTAATGTTGAATTATTTAAGTCTTATTATTAATATTGATTGAGTGTAGTTGACTTTTACAAAAATTAAAATTCTTATTATATTACTGTTATAAATTTGTGTATATTTTTTGTAATATGTTATTGTAAGCCAAAATCAATATATGTTAGCAATGCAGTAGCATATTTTACGTAAACAAAACCGTCACTAACAAATTACACGTCATCAATTCTTAAAATTCCTTAATAAAGGATGTTTTCAAATATCCCAAAGGCATTGTACTCAAGTGATAAATATTCAACGATGAATAAACTGTAAAGGTCAAGATGGATCATGTCCAATCATCAATACTGTCAGCTGTCAAATCAAGCAAAAAATATTAATAAACCTCATAACTTAGCCGTTGATAAAATTACGGTTTTATTTTATAATGACCTACAATGTTTATTGTCAAACCATTGATTACACCATAAACAATCCAAATGTTATCTCTGGTTTCCGCGAGCTGTGACACGATTGCTAGTGCTCTGTGATTAATAGAAATAAAGCAAAAAGTTCGCGCTATAATTGTCAGTTAGATAATGAACAAAACTAAACAATTTAAGGAATTCAAACTAGAATGCGCAGTAATTAAATTTATAATTAAGCTAACTAGCCAATGCATAAAATGTTTTGTTTCTGTTTATTTTATAAGACTGACATGACTCACGATATTTTAATTCACTTTTTTCTATAGAAGAACATTCGAAAAAAGTTTCAAAAACATGACCTCAGTATTATCGAGTCGCAGTTCACTAACTAACCTCTGAATCAATGCAGCCAAATTACTTAATGATGCAACCAACATGTATTGAACATATTTTTGAGAAAGCGGTAAATTGTTAATAGGTATTGCATAAAGCGAAATAAAATGTCATTTTTTTGCTATAAGGAAAATTAACCAAAATTATTTTTTAATATTCTTAAGGTTTTTGTTCTCATACTATTAAATCAACGATCAATCAATTCAAACAAAGGAACTGGTTATTCAATGTAACATCTTCATTGTTATACAAACAATCTCTAAATAACCGTATATCAAACACACAGAAGGCTAAATACTTGGGTACACTATACAGGGTTGTAATTAGGGCTGGCTGAATGAACTTAAAATAATGTCAACCACGGTCAAATAAAAACACGATAAAATAATAAATTATTATTATATTGCACTAAACCTCAATACACTTCATTCAAAACGGTATATTAAATAAAAAAAAACTATATAAAATGTAAATTTTTCTATATTTTGACATACAACAGGAATAATATCCAATACAACCTCTTACGATCGATTTTACACTTAACCACATTACTGAACATAACGATGTCGTTTCTAACAGAAAAAAGATCTATGCTTTTTGTTACGAGTATTGACATTTTAATAAAACTCAATTGGCGACAACCCTAAGAAAAAACGTGTTGAAACTGACCGTAGTTTACAGTGAAGTGTGTCGCAACACACGTGCAGCCACTTAACACAGGGTTGATACACTTGATAGCGTGTGCCAGGATGAATGGGGTGATGATTTAGCCATGTTTAACCTCTGATAACACAATCTCCACTCTTTAAACATAATAAACTAGAGCTACGTACAATGAGTACGTTAAGTGAGAGCTTATAAGAACAAACATGCGTAAAGCTTTACCAGTAAAACCTAAAATTCCATTTTTTTTTTATGTTACTGTTGTGTAATAAATGATAATTAAAAGCTTTTATTTGACCACTGCCGAGCCAAAACGTCTGGATAAATTAAAAAAAAACCTTGTTTAAAGTATGTAAGTCTTTTATTGTCAATTTTTGTATGAACAAAGCCAATCTATAACGTATAATATTCACGAATTGTATCCTTAAATTGCAATCAATTTACACAGCATGAATAACCATGAAGGTTAAGTTACAACTCCATACAGAATGCAGAATTTCAAACTTATTTTAATAACTATGAAGTAATTTTGAACATCGACTTAATATCCATGTTTAAAATGGCATACTAGTCCTTGTACCATTCTTTGAAGTATATTTAATACTTATATAATAAAATACGACCTATAATGCCTGATCGAGTATTGAGAAGTCCCATAACTTGCATTAGCGAACCATATTGAATCTGTGGGACATGAATCGTATATATTGCAATTTATTTAATTCCAAATAAAATGCAATTCGAACAGATAGAGGTTGTTTTATCTGTGGTAACTTGACGGCTTAACATTATGTCAATGTTGCAACACTCTCATATTTCAGCTGGTTTTTTTAGAACGCCTTCTTTGCCTGGCTTAATTTAAATTGAAAAGTCCGTTGTTTGATCATGACATATTTAATTTTCATAAATCTTTGTTTGTAGAAAAATTAATAAGGGACAAGCGGTTTAAGGACGACCTGACCTTAACTTTAACAAAATCGACCCGGTATGATTGGAAAGTTACGTCTGACCTTTTATTGAAATATTTGGTAATTAACAGTTTTCACTCAGACTTGTGTAACATAATATAGTTAATGTCATATATAACGAGTAAACTGCATTGAGTTTACGCGAATTTTTAATTAGCTGTATTTATTCGTTTGAAAAACTTTACCGAAATATTTTACTACGTAGGTATATAATTGTACATAGCTGTACTTGTAAATACAATAGAAACGAGCCGACAACATTTTTGATATAGTATGGATATTTAATTCATTGCTTAGTATGTCATATATAATATTTTCTTAGTTTCTAATAACCAATTGTAGTTATATTCAGTGTCTACACAGGAACTATTAATAAGTCAAGGAGTCGTACTTAGCACTAAATCATCAAATATTTCCTAATTGCAAAGTTTTTATAAATAATTAATAACAAAACGCTTAAAGTTAATTAAGGCTTACGTTTGAGTATACAACCCTTTGTAAGCACGGATCCATTGTTTACAATTCCCACAATCGCAAATAAGCTAAATGTATTTAAACCGATAATAATATAAGCGAACTTCATGTAAAGTTTACATGTCTTAAAAAAGTTGTTTGTGGAGATTATTTGTAATTGATCCTAAACAAATCATTGATAATTTAAGTATGGAATGGGTTTTGTAATTTCGATATTTAACCATCGCTTCAGTTTTATATTGGAATGTTCATGTAGACAGTTAAATAACTTAAAATAGTAAAAGCTTTTTTCGCTCAGCGTAAAGCGTCGCGATATAGTAAATGCAATTAATATGGGTCCACTAGGACATTTATTTTAGTGTATTAATAGTAAATAATATTACACTGTTAATTAATTTATTTGTACCAAACACACTGTGATAGAGAAATATGACAAAAAAAGCCTCGACATAATGAAAAACATACGCTTGATCACCCATCGGGGCGTCAAACAAGTTTTCTAATAGTTTTAGTCTCATTGCCAAACATAATAGTACTTATAGCTAAGGTTAAGCTAAGTAGGACGTTGAATTTAATTATTGACATAGTATTGAAACGAGTTTGTTCGACCCGACTGACACAATTCAATCTTGCATCAATCATTTGTTCATTGTTTGAATTGTTCACCTGACGCGGAAACGCAAAAACAAAATATTAATCATAATCTATAATATGAAACTTTTTGCTGGTGAAATTTATTCTTACAATGAAGTTTAATTAGCTTTAAAGCTATTTCTAAATGCATTAGGTATTTGATTACTATCTATATATAAACTACAACAGAGCAAAAATATATAGTCTCAGCGGCATTATTTATTTATTAACACTTAGTTACTATATTTAAAAATACTAATATATAATTAAAATGAGGAGAGCAACTGGAGGCCTCATTATGTGTCAACAATTTCTAATTGAGCATTACACTACAAAAACCGAATGTCAACGCTGGGACGCGTGTTTATCTTGTAAAAAAAATGGTTACCATAGCAACGGACACATCAAGAACTGTCAAACTCAGCCAAGTTGTCATTTCACAAAGATTGGGTTCTGAGATAATATTTCGATAGTGATAAATGTGAGACAACTGACATCGATTCTGTTGCTAAATAGAAGATAAGCTACCGTCATTAGCAGGCTTGTATTTAAATATTTCACCTTACTAAGAACGGGTGTAAAAAAAAGAAATCCTAGCTTATATACATTCATTTTGTTGTATTATTAAAAACATATATACAAATTATGGTCGCGTCTACTAACTCAATACAATTTAACTAGTCTTGTAAAAAAATCTGTTATTTTATTTTTATTTTTTATCAGCTTATTCCATAAATCTTACACAACAAAAATAGATCAACAACAAAGCCAAAAGAAGGTCAAAACATACAATCGAAAATAGACAACAAAAAAAAAACACTAACAGAAAAAAAATAATAAAAATGGACATATATATACATATATAAAAGTGCAGTATATTATGTAAAGAACGAGCATTTAAGTGTGTGTATATAAAGTAAAATAATAATTCATACTCAATTGTTTTCATAGTAAAAAAAATATTTATTGCGTTTTATAAATACCAGGATGCCTCCATTTAAGTAATAAATAATCTTCTTGTTTTTGAAAAACACACTCTCTCTTTTGTTAATCTTAAATAAATACAGAAAATAAAACAAGCACCAGCTACCGTAGTGTGAAATTGTGTGTGTTTATGTATGTGTTCGTGCGTGTAAATAATAATGATCATTCAATTACAAGAAAGTGTCTCAACATATTCAGTATCAGCTTTATCTATTGTAAATCAAACTTTATTTTAAGTCTCACCTTCAAATTCAATATGAAAATATATGTGAGGTTAAACTTCGATTAGACTTTACGTACGTAGACGTTGCCAACAAATTTAAAACGATTCTATTGAAGGTCTCGTGAATGAGAAGCTCATTTCAATGGTCTTATTATCTCGTGGATTTTACTCAGCAATTAGCCCATAGTGAAATAAATATATATGAATAGGCATATAGCATATAACATTTCTACTGTATACATAACAAAGCAAGGTAGTTTTAAGTGGTACACAACTATTTGATGTTTATCTGTTAACATTAAAATAATGCTTACATTTCCGCAAGCGACTACATAGTTCAATAATTTACTGGTGTCATAATTGTAAATATGGTTAATTTTATATTAAACAGAGTTTTTTTTCTTCACCATGATTCAATATACATATATTCTTATGATACCAAAATATAACTCAGTAGTCTGCAGGAGTCTTTAACTTCGTTAAAAATATCAACAAAACATACTAAATCCAACTGTAAACGTCAAATTTTAAAAATATATGAAAAATTGTTTCAAAAGAAAAGATTATTGAAATCGTGATCTTTTCAATAAAGGTCACAATGTTTCGTGATTCATATAATGTGTGAATCCAATTTCGCTTATTATTTGTAAACACGGAAGTTAAAACAATACAATCTGTATGTTACATATGTCAAGACGTATTTATTTGATGTGTACTTGAATCTGTTATTATATCACGTCTATGTCCAAGTAAAATAAAGTTTAGTTAGCGCATTTGGGCGCTGAAATTCTCTGATTTACCACGCCTTATCAGAATGCCTGATGTCCCAGCAATCTGAGCAATCTCCTAATTGATCTCTGTGACGAGCTACTTCATGTGCCGTTACATGAGTCAGACTTAAACAAATCGCTACCTAGTACTGTTTTGCTTGCAAAAAACACAAATGGAATAAACTATCTCTCAGAAGCATTCAACCTTAATGTCTTCAGAATTTAGATAATTGCTTTAACACATTTAAGATATATCTTTGTAATATTATTTTGAGTTGGGAATTAACGCATTTCAAATACATTTTACATAAAAAAAGTTTATTAAAACGTGTGAAGTATGGAAACATATAATCGAGCTGTTACAACTGACCTTCTTGGTTGGGGTTTTAAAAAAGAAAGAATATATTTCGTAGGTCTTTATTTGAATAATAGAATTAACAATAAGACCCGTAAATGTGTTTCTGCGACGAATAATTAAACCGAACTAAAGTTAATCTATTGCACGACATCCTCAGTACTTTGCCTAGGATGCTGACTTAGCAAAGCGTCATCAACATTACTTACAGGGATGTATTATAACAGAGCGAAGCTATAAAATATCATTCAACAGATGAGAACACAAAGGTGTTAACGCGTCGACATGTCCAAAGCGGCAAACAGATGCGCAGGCGACGTGGCATTTATCTGTGAATTATAAGCGCAAAGAACACACACACAAGTCGTGTCAGTGTGCGTTGTCAAGGTTATACCTGCCCCTACCTGCCTATCGCATTCTTGTACTATCTGCAGAATCGTGTGTCGTAACCAGTAACGGTTCAGCCTCTCGGGCTTGCAAATCAAACTGTCGATTATACGTTGATTGACAATGTAATTATAATTCAAACTTGTTCATAAACCTTTTTACAAGAGTACTCTTGTATTCAGGCTGCGGAGGAGATATATCATAACACTCATAAAAGTTCAAGCGTAACCTAGTATTCATGGTATGCGAGGGTCAAACTTGATTCGTAAACTAGAATGTTAGATTAAAGGAGTAACTGTAATTTGGACAAGTATTTTTCATCACATATTTACAGTACAAATATTTCCGTTAAGAACAACAACAGTTAACATAAATTTGTTGGAATTATAATGACTTATAAGATCATCCCGAGCCAATTAATGTGCTACTCAAAACTAGTTGTTAATATTCTCAGAACACCAAGCGAAATAATTTTGAATAGAAACTTCGCAAGGAGGAAAAACCAAACCATCACTATGGCTCCGATTACAGAACCCAATCATATAAAACCATATAAATGTAGGCCACGGAGTACTACCTGAGAGATCGAATAAATTACTAATGCAAATTTTAGTCATTTCCGATTTCGCTTTATTCATGCGAATGCTTAAATACATAATCATTAAGCATGAATAAATTACTTTAAAATAAAAGAAATTAATGGTGATAACATCATAACAAAAAATATATATTTTTACTTTAGTTTTTTTGAGTCACAGGCATGCCCTAGTTTGGGGATCAGCGTCTGTGTAGAAAGCAACTTATTCCTTTTAAAAATAAACATTGTTATTATAGTTAAAAAGAACACAGTTCTGCAGAAATGATATACTTATAAAGGCCAATTAATTCTTAATCGCTTATACGATATCTTTCAATAATAATAAGCAAATAAATAAAGATCAAATTTTTGAAACAAAAAACGATGAACCTTTGAATAAACAAATGTTCGAGTCATGCCGTCAAAATGGTGGTCTCTTGTAATACGGGTGAAGCCATGCCCCAAAGGAACGTACTGGTTTGTTTCGCAATTTGATTGATGCGACTCAGGGGTCAAGTGACCTTAAATAGCCAGTCATTTTGGTGCAAGTGAATTCTTATCATAAAGTTCATTGAAAGCTAAGTGGTTTTAAAAGTTATGTAAGATATCGCATAGCATTCAGTAAATACATATAAATTAACTATGTGCTTTATCATAAGGCGAGTTCTTGAAATCTCAATGGGATTCAGAGTACGTCTAAGTTTAAAAAACAATACCGAAGTTGACAGTCTATTTAATAACCTTTATGTGACAAAATAGGCCTTTCGGAAAACTTGTGATAAACCAAATCGAGGTTATAAATAGCGTGGCATTGATCTAAGCTGACTTTCCGCTGAAACACGTATCTTATTTATCATTTTGTCATAAAACAAACACAAAGTATCAACGAGAAGTTTAAGATTAAAAAAACAGTTTTTTTTGGAGTAAATATCTCGCCGTTACGGTGGATATAATGCAAGTGTTACATACAATTTGAAACATAATTAAACTTACCTCTTTGAGACCGTCCAGCCTTCCTAATGACTTGGATTGTCGTAATGGTAGGAATGCTTTTATCGCGTCCATGCGCGATGTACGCTCCGGTTCTGCATTTGTGGCAGCTGTCAGATCTGCGCAAGATAGGCGGGCCTTGCGTCGCTTGTCAAGGAGCTGTTTAGCCGTTCTGGACCTTCGCTGTACTGGTGCGGCCTCCTCCTCAGGCTCGCTGCAAACTTCACGCGTCGCGTGCACTGTATGCCGCCGCCTGGACACTGGCGGTGACGTCAATCTTGATACGATTGATTCGAACATTGTTTAGTCGCAATTATGTCAAATGGTGTTTCATATACCCCTTTATGTGAGCCCATTTGTGATGTGTGCCTTAGCACCCGGTCGCCTACAATAAGAAAATACTTTTGACGATTTTATTATAAAATCGGGTGATCTCTAACCTCTTTTCATGTTTATTTGGATCGTTGACCGTACGAAGCTATTGTCATTGACTGTATTATGTTGAGCACATTTGAAATGTTTTGTTTGATGTATAATTTCACACAGCGTGCGCACCGTGACCGAAGGTTGCGTACCCCATCCGGAAATGAGTTGTAACACCAGAGTTTAGTGTGTATTTATTGAAAAATGAAAGTTTCAAATGTGTGTTGTTATTCACACGTTACTTATAATTCTCTGAAAGTTAACCTGATTATGTTTTTTTTAAAATTAAGAAGTTTTAAAGTCATGGAAAGTGTGTCGTTCATTGTGATAGCATTAAGCTTGAGTTTGGGTTAAAAATAGTAAAGCAAGGCCAATCACTGATAGTGAAAATAGAAATAACGCCACTCATCATCACGACGAGTGCCAAGATGTTCAAATCACGTGTTTTCACCTACTGTAACGTATTTTGTTATAGTATTAAATTTCCTCATGATTATGATGCTGTTGCAAAATCAAAATGACCAAACACAATAATAGTATACATTGCCCTACATAGCTGTTGGTGTAACAATGTATATTTGATGATACAGCATTAGCATACATACATAGTTTGCATTATGTTTTGATATGCACATTTTCGATACGCTATTTTATTTAAATTTTACATGTAAGCAGATTGTATGATATAATATCAGCCATTACGATTTAAAAAACACACCTGTGCAAATCGAATTGCCACATTTGTCTCAAGTTTATAATTATAAAATAAATATCATTATGTCAAGTTTCATAAAATGTAGACTGCCTTTGCTTCACTACGGTTGGTAGCAATCGTTAGTGGAGCGTATCTAAGCTAATAAACTGTTAAACTTAAACCATACGAGATGGGGACGTAAACCGGTACGGAGACCGGTCCCCGCGCTTCTAAAGTGCGCATCACCATATCTACGGCCATTGCGGCTAAGCATGCCCATCCGCTCTCCTATTTCACAGGCCACTTGCACTTCAGATAACACGTATCAGATTCAATGTTGGGAGCAAACTCCGTCTAAACAGTCAATACGATACAGGTTGAAAAGTATTTTCATATCACATCGATAACAATACGTGATGCGTTTGAATTTGTTTACAAAGATACCTAATGTACCGTGAAAACAATTGGCGAAAGTTTTGTAAAACAAGCTAACCAATAGCCAAGTGACAAAGCCGTAGATTAGAAAGTAGCGTGTATCAGAATGGCTTGATACGCTGAGCACACGCTCTGATTGCTGTCCTATCTGTAAATCTGTCGCATTCACGACCATGACACAACAGTACCGTTCAGCAACTTGAATAAAACACGTCGACTACAAGAAATTCCGTTTCTTGCTAAAAGCGTCGCTATGTTCTACACTTTTTGATAGAGCCGATAAAAACATCAAACACTATTTATTGTGGTTTCCCTAGCGAACGCGATTCCTTCAATAACCCAGTATACTTGTAACTGAAAAATCAATATGAATAAAAGAAGCCTTCAATGAAAGATGATCTATGTAAATTGCTGACTGCAAATGGATGTAAATCTTTATCCCGATCGATACGGAAGCTTTAGGAGGGCATGCGGTGACCTTGGACAGTAAGTGGGTCGGTCGTGAGATGGGCTATCGGATGTCACAGATGTCACGCTCGAGCCGAGACCCGCGCTGTCTCGATCGATGATCACGCACGCCCGGGAGTAAGCATTCGAGCGATCTTTAGATACCTACAGTTTTAGCGAACAGCACAACTACTGACTTCGGCAATATACTGTACTACAGAGCTTTAACGATGTTTTTGTATTGTACTTTTCTCGGTTGAAAGTCTCATAGAAGTAATAGGCTATGTAATATGTCTTAACGAAATCGCAGACCGATTCGAGCATTGAAATTTTCAAACTATCGGATTGACATTTGCATGTGTATTAGATTTATTTTTGACCTTGAGATGTCTTGTTCTGCAGATTTTGATGAGGTTTCTGATAGGCGATATACAATCAAGGTTATTCATCAAAGTAGAAATGTTTCTCATGTGCTAAGTTATTATAAATATTTCAATAGTATTATCGTTTCATATTCATCATTAACATTTTATTAGCATATGCTTAACAGACATTGAAGACTCTAATGCGTGATGCATCTTTCTTTTCTCTTATTGCTTTTCACTATTCTACTGTCTAACAATGTTGGTACAGCACATTACTGAAATCGTTAAATGTATTTTTCTTGATTCTTTTTTAATTAGTTTTTATCCGAGATATATTATATACCTACTGTTACCTATATTTAGATAGTTAGATTTATATTTCACACCTCTATTTCTAAATTAAGAAAAACATTGTGTCATGAGTTTTCAGTACATCAAAATGTGTGTAGTGGGTTTTGCTACTACTACTGCTACTAATTTGTTTACCGTAAAAATTTGCTATATTTTTTAAAAATTAACACCTATATGTTGTATATAGCTGTAGCTAAAATGAATAAAAAAATAGCCGGGTAAGTTATACCCCAATTAAATATTCCCGTGGGCTACTAGGCTCAAAGGGTGAACGATCAGAAGTAGAAAAGCACCTTGAAACTTAACTTAAGTGTGTTTATGTTCCCACTCTACCAGTTATGTAAACAAACCTGTGACATTTACGATTAAAATTTGTGTGTATGTGAGCATTGATGGGACTATTTAAATACCTTACTGTAAAACTGATGATTTGTAATGTTTATATAAACACCTTTTATAACAAATCAGCAGCCAGTGCCGCAACTTACACAAATATATACAATATATATAGAGATTATTATATATCTTAAGTATAAATTATTGACTGTGTGGTTTAGAATATCAAATATTTAATATGATTCTTAGATACAACTTTATTATCAAATCGCCTGAAAATCTACAGTATGTCTGCCTTTTGTGTGTCTATTGACATCTGTTTTTTTTCTAATATTTATAAAATACAGTGTTTATTATTATGTTAATAACTGTATCATTGAATGTCATCTTATTCGAAAAAAACTGTGAATTTTTCATCAATATCGACGCTTCGATGAATGTTTTTAATGCTTAATACAATCGCAATCCCAGAATAATATTCAAGCATAGTATATTTTATTTCCACATAAGTACAAGTAATATAAATTACATCGCATTAGAAATATCCAAGAGCAATTAATAATGTTGTTGCTAGTTTAACTTATCAGGATATTTAATAGTCTTATAAACGTCTTGCGAATCATGGACCATGCACTGGCTTTGTAAGGATAACATTACAGCTTCATCACAGCCAAGCTTCGTCTTGGTTATAAATAAAAAGCTGGAGGTGTGCAAGATAACAATTAGTATATTATAATGTTAGAAGCGTTTTTAGACAAAAGTAAATCATGGGCATTTCATTCGGTTTATCTATTTAAATGCACCTTGCTCAATTATAAAATCTTAAAAAATGGGGTGTGGCTGTGTCATGGACACGGCCACGTGCTATGCCGTCAAACACATTTAGGTAATGGATTGTTTTATAAATAAAATATTAAATGTATTTAGGATTTAGAATTATAGATCTAAAAAGTACGACACGCAAGCATACAAGATACATCGAGAAAAAAACAAACGTTAATGAATACATATTACAATATCTTTGATAAATTAGCTATCAAGTGGTACAATTTAATTATGGATTTCGTGGAAAGATTTGAAACTTTAGCGCCAAACTGTATCTCCTTCACTACGTTTCTAAGATTACCCCCCGTAGCTGACTTAAAGGCGTATTCATGTAAAAAACTTGTGTAGTGGTAGAGAAATATTTGAAATTACTTGAAAGCCGCCACAAATAAAGAAGTTTATAATTAGCGAATCATGGGATGGGCTACACACAGGACATTCCTGGGAAGGAAATTTGATTCTATTGTTTGGTCTTTTGGAATTTAAAATTACATACATGATAGTTAAACCTACAAACAATCGAACTCTTCAGTATAAATATACAAAATTGGACAGGGGGCGTAATACTTTCACGTTTATAATTGTAGATTATAAACGTAAACGTTAACGTAGTTTCCTTAATAGGTCTATTCTATTAGCAATTAAAACTCAGTTTTAGAAAACAATAGACAAACCTACTAGTGTTCAGCAAGTAGGCCAAATATAGTTGTATAAACAGCAAGCCTATATAACATCAATAGAACTTCTGATTTAGCGAAACGAATTGAAATGTTATTAAAAGATTACATTGCAATAGCTATATTTCAAGACTTCGCATTTAATGATTCTAGCTCGCTAAAATACCTACACTGCTTTTAAGGAATATTCGTTTTATTTTTGTTTAAAATTTAACGCAATTTTAGTGATTTTTATAGTGATTTTTTCGCGCAAACAAAGTTACATGAAGAATGTAGAGAAAACATTCACGAAAAAGTACATTCCGTACTATGTGATAATCGATATAAGTATCGGTTTTTTTAAGAAATGTTATCGTCTGGTGCACTTGGCCTTAAAGTATTATAAAACTCGATTCGATTCCCGTGATTTTTTTATGGTTATGACGTTGGAATTAACAGTAAACAGACTTTGAAACAAGGTTATTTGGTAATTTGTTTTAATATCTAATATATAAAGTTCTCGTGGCACAGTTTTCGTTCCCTTACTCCTCCGAAACGGGTGGACCGATTCTCCTGATATTTTCTGAGCACATTGAATAGGTCTGAGAATCGGCCAACATCTATTTTTAGACACATTTTTATATTTATTTTTGGCAAAACCACGTTTGTCGGGATCATCATATATAATTAAATATCTCGTTACAGAGCTATCAAAAACAAGGTTGTCAACGCAATATATTTATGTATACTTGAACGTTTTGAGATTTCAAATGTTTGATTCGTGACATAGTGCTAAATGGTATGTAAACAAATATCGTTGCATAACGGATTATTTACATAGACAATTCGAAGACTTTTTCTTAACACAACACGCTTACTAACTTTCACTGTTTGGTTATAGCACTTTGGAAATGTTCATGGTTTAAAATACATTCGGTTTTACTATTTATTTAAAGTATATAACTGTATGTAGTATATCCAATATAACCTTGGGGCTAACGAACTGTGTATGTTTGGATTTTCGGGTGAGAATCGAAAATTAGCGCTAATTGACTTCCGGGTGTCGTTTAATTGATTTTTGTATATTATTAATAAAAAATACAAAGAATAACAAATTTTTAGTTATTCGCACAGAAAGGCAGAAAATCAAATGTAACCTCGTATTTGTTTGTCACTGTTTAAATCTCATTATCTCTAATGCTATTAAATTTCAAATTTCAAGGTTCACATTCAATGCCATACACAATTAATCAAACTAATATAAAGTTTTACACAGATCCATAACTTCTGTCCCTATTTGATTTCATCATGATTTCTATGACCATATTTTTATTTATTTTAAATGGGCTTTTATAATCTGTGGTCCATTACAATACAACTGGATTACGACGTAGTAAACAGTATGTTTTAAAAGTTTTATTAATTATCATAAATAAGGACACTTTTAACATCGAGGCCATAGTTAAAAATATACTACTCACCAAATAAAATGTAATGTTCCCTTTTGAAAGCCATAAAAATTCTTTCCTTTTAACTGCGTATAATAAGTTAACTATTCTAGATGTTAATCCTTTTGAAGCCACCAAAACATCATAAACAATACCCGGAGCTTTTAAAATTCTGAGAACCGAATCGAACTTTACACTTATTTTAAATAGTATGAAAACATTTTATGTTTGTCATAGGTGGTTCTATACAAAATTAGAACGCCTAGTTTGATACAATATTAAATACTGATATTAAGATTTCAAAATGGGATCGAATGAGTAATTATTAAAAAATATATAAGGGTGGACTAGCATAATCTTTAAAACAAATTATTTACGTCCGATTGGCAAAAAAATATCAAAATAACGCTGTATTAGGAATACTTTGCTGCCTTAACAATAGCAACGATTCAGTAATATTTGTTCCCAGATAAGAGATGCGTGAAATTTGATAATTACTAGGAGCATTTATCTTATCTCGCTCAATTGACTCCACCCACTTGAACCATTTGGATTTTGGGTCATTTTTAAGTGCCTCATTAACTGAACTACGTTTTGTTATGAAAATTTTTACTATTGTGTTCTGATCTTTCTGATGTTATGAGATCTGTTTTTTTCTGCACTTAAGAGGCAATTCTAGCTACAAAGGTTTGTGTATAATGCATACATTTTCGATAGAGAAAAATATTTGAATTGATATAACACATTAGAGCCACTTGATTATTATAAGTATTTTGATCAACCTTTTTTGAACAATGTATTGTATATGGTACTACGCTTAAAATAACTAACACGAAAATGTTAAGATGAAAAAATATATGCTATGTTTATTAAATGTAAATGAATAAATAAATGTATTAGATAGTACTAGAAACTCGTATTGAAATCACGCAAGAAAATTATTGCCCGTGACGTTGATACTTAATACCTTGGTATTCTTAGCATGGCATCGTTATAAAGTATGACTATGCTATTGTTAATATAGTATCATAATTATACATTATCTATGAATAAATTATACCTTGCGTATAGCAAGGAACTTATTGATTCAGACAGAGATTGATTTTTGTCAACCATAGCTTAACTCATTTCAATTTCAAATTTAGAATTTCACAAGTACAGTGCGTGTATAGACTAAGAGCACAATTATGTCCATTGATACTGCATGGTGGATTTTAACCTCTTTGGAATTTAAAAATTCAAATCAAGAATTCCATAAGTACATTGCGTACATAGAGCACAATTATGTGCATTGATACTGCATGGTGGATTTAACCTCTTTGGAATTTAAAAATTCAAATTAAGAATATGTCACCTACGACTTAAATTGAACTTAACCGCAATCAGTAAACTCTACTAGGTCAATGACAATTACACTCCATTGCTTCCAAAGTTCTAAATTTAAATGATTGCATAAATATTTTAATTGATTTATTCTTAAGTAGGTTACATTACGTAACTTGTCAGACTTTCTGATAAGTATTAATTATGCGTCGATTATTCCTAAGTGAAAGTTACAAATTGAGCTATTCTTACGAATTTGACAAGTAATGATTCGATTTTAATTTGACTGCATAGAATCTCTCTAATGTCCACTACATAAAGCGGAGGTCTAGTGGAAGTCCAGTGATATACAAAACATACTATCAGTCTACATTAACTCGGGAAGCCATAGTATGAACTAACCCTATTTACACTTGTTACTAAGTCCATTCATTCTTTGCCAATAAACCTCTACGACCTATTTTAATAAGCTTAGCCCATACATTATGTAATAGAATTATTTGCAGTGCAATAGCCTCGGTTACGTATATATTAATGATTTGTACCAAATTGCCAAATTATAAATCCATGATTTACATATCACATAACTATTATAAATAGCATTAATATTATTAGATTATTCTTGACACCTGTTCTTGGCAACTTTAATTATAAACCTAGCCATATAACGTTAAATCAGAGTGCCAAACATCTGGTAGTTAAAAAAATAGTTTTCTACATAAAATAAAGATTCTTTGTCTTGTAAGGCGTCAAAGAAATCTGAATAGTCTTTACAGGGCTGACAAATAAATCACAAAAATGTCTTCCTAAGGCACGAATTCTTTAAATATTATTGAATCAAACTTATACCTATTGACCTAGATTGACATTAAATTATAGTTATTACTATGTAATTACCATGTAAAGAACAAATTTATGTATTTCTAAATCAGTACATTACATGATAGAGACCTTCCCAACCATGTTAAGGCAACCGTGTTTAACAGCATTGTAAATATTTCAGACTTTACAAAACCGGGTCTGTACGATGACTAAGCCATTCCGCTAACATTTTAGTACGTATCTAATCTATTTAGAAGCTTTAACGAAAGCGAATCGTGTATGGAACAAGTGTCAAGGTGGTAATGAGACTATAATCAGGCCTTCCGGCGCCGCGTCCGGTGTAAGAGCAATAACATCAATAATTCAAGTGTGAGAAATTTGTGAACTTGTCATGCCTGTTAAAATACGTACATCACAATTCGACAAAAATGTATGTTTAATATAAAATTCACAGCCTGATTGTCAAAGAAGTTGTGCCGAAATGAGAATTTTTCGTTTTTAAGGTAAACATGTGCACATTTTTTGAGTATCGTTTGCAAATAAAATTTTCGAATAGTAACAGACTGTTTCTTGCAAATAGCCGTGTCGTCGCACGTCAGAACGTCATAGTAAAACTTTCAGAATGGTAAATAATGAAGTGTTTATGACAGTGCTTCACGATTGCGACTCGAGATATGAATTCAATTACAACAAATCTGTCAAATGTCATTGGATTTTAACAGATAAGAGAATCTTATGTCTATATATCGCGAACTAGAGCCTTGGGCTTCGGAGTTCCGTTTCTTTGATAATTTTTATTTGTTTATAGACAAGTAGGTCTTTTGTTTACGACGTCTGTCCTCGATTCTTATGTATAAGACATACCGGTTTCTTAATGTTTGGCTTCACAGTAGAAACGTGTGTTATGTAGAAAGAATAATGCCTAATGCATTCGCAACCGGGATCGAACTTACGATCGTATGCTAAAACAATTTGTCCAACACTGGTTACTTATCGCATAAATATAAAGCTTTCAGCCGCGAAATATAAGTAAATGTTTTAAACAAGAGCTTCTCAATAGATCAATAAACAATTCTCACAAAGAAGTGTTAAAATTTTCCTTTCTACGCATGGACAACTGTAATCATAAAACATTTTATTTACCAACGCAACTGTATTGTTTAACTCTGTTTAACGTTTGCGGGACAGATGTTTTTTTTTGTATTTTATTGTCAGGCTGAAGTATATATTAGAAAACTGTGATACAAACACAACTTTCGTTAAGTGTGACATTCCTATATTCGAAGGTTCAACAAATAAGATATTTCCTAAATCGCGAAGCGTTCGTGGTTCGTGTCACTACATGTGTATGTCAAATTTGTTTAAAAATCACTTAATTTACATTAAGTAATTGTAGAAGTGTTATCTTTTGGTGCGAACGGCGGAAAGTATCCCATAAATAAATGAAATACTTTAAAAATATGCGGGCAACCTCTACCGTACCGGTTTCGTTTAGCTTGCAAGATCGCTTACGTCCATCATTTTCTTATTTTGTTTTGACGGTTCGTTGTATAGAAACCTGTCTAATATCTTGTGTAGATTTCTGATGACGTTATATTCAAAGAATTAATCAAACGCCTTTGATTTATGCGTTTATGGCGCTCTCGCCTCGTCTGACATAGAAATCCGTTTCTTTTTTTTCTTTTTCATCACTGTTTTACAGTTTTTTGGTAGTTTTTGCTTAAGTTAATAGGTTTTCAAGCGTTGTTATTTGGCCTGGAAACTCAGGCAAGCGTTACAACTGTACCAAGACAGGCAAACTGTATCAAGTAGTGATTAGGTATTAAATTAACATTAATTACCTATTAGAATATGTACTCAATTATACTAATATATAAGTAAATAAACTATTTCAAACGTGCTCTCTATTGCGAAAATCTTATGGAGTTGTAATTTGAAGTTTAACGGTGTTTAATACAACGTGGATAGTCGAGGTTAGACTTCACCCATATAAAATCGAATTGCTAAAACTATTATATTTACCATTTGGTATAAAGCATTTCCAAAGATGAATAGGGCTAAACCAGCTGCTTAAGACGTTATTTGTTCACGAGCAAAATAGTCACTCACTCACTAAAGCAATCAGCTCACTGCGAACGTTGCACGCAATCCAAAACAAAAAAAAAATAACACGGTTCTTGCGCTCTCTTTATAATATAGAACGTTAGCTAATGCTTAATATTTCCACTATAGAAATTAATTGTATACACGAACATAACACAATTATATAGTCTTATAAGTTCGATACGCAAATGTTTGTTGACAGGTAGACTGTGCTCACGGACGAGACGTTCACACCGCGCTCGCGCAGACACTAGTGTGAAGTCGGCCGCGGACGAATCGAGCGTCGGCTATCGTCGGCTATCGTCGGCGTCGTTCGAATGGAATGCGAGGAACGCAAACTCAAAGAAAGACTATACTTGTAGTTGTGTCGGTGAGATTTACGTGGCTCTTGTTTGACCTCACATACTCGAAAATAATTAAATTGCAACGATTGCTATTACACACTTGGCTAAGATCGGGTTTTGTCTAAAAGCATGGAGTTAACTGGAAAGTACTGTTAGGTGCAGGCGCGGGAATGTGTGAGCGAGGTCACGGAACTAGTTGTAAAAGACATGTCTTCCAAAGAGGAACACACTTCTTCTCAAATTATATGCTTAGTATAGTATCAAATGTGTATAGTCTAATTGTAATGACAATTGACAGGCATGTTAAATGCTTTGCTAACAATTTATTCATTTCAAACAGCTAGTGCGATTTGGACCGTTGTCAAAATTTAGCACCGGTGTTACCTGTTGAATGCGGATCCACAACTTTTACGGGTCATTGACGCATCTCCGCCCACACGAATCCTGATTAAAAGAGTCTTCGAAAGACCTAAATTCATGCCCGACCTAACTGAGATTCACATACAGATTACAAAAGGAATATTATACAAAAGTGACTGGAATTTCGAACACGAATGTAAGCGGCTTAAAAATAAATAGCGGTCATACGTGGTAGCAAATATTATACTAAAACAAGGCCTTGTTAAATAAACAATAAACCATCAGAAAACGTTTGTTGGCACGTGCGTTAGCCCTTTGTAGGATCTGCGGCCCGTTAATGTTAGTTTAAGCTCAAATTGCCCAAAAGCCCCTTTCGAAGTGTGTTTTTGCTTTTCTTTGGTTAAAAGTACTAATGATTTTCAATGACCTCACTTGAAGTGACCTAAAGAAATGTTCTTGGTGGATATAATGGCTTTGCAATGGGATTAAGTAAGTACAATAGGGCGGATGTTGCGTGGACAGAACGGGTATAATCAGGCCGAGTGAACTTCCGTTGTATGTAATACAATTATTGTATTTACATAGATAATAGAAAAAATGTTTGCTTACAAATTCAACGTGATACAGTTGGAATGTTTGCTATATAAAATTAACTATTAAGCACTTAAATTTGTCATTGCATAATTATATATTATACTTTAGTATAATATGTGATTTGCAATATTAACCAAAACACAGTATAATTATCATAATAATTGTATTTGATAAAGTTAGCTAGTTAACAATAATTTTACAAAAGTAACATCAATGAATAACACTTACGTCTATCTTGTTCGCCTATTACACCCAGTAGATTCGCTTACCACAGACATGATAGAACGTTATTCAAGCTTCTAAAACATTCATTAAGTCAAAAAAAGGTTTTAATGAATATATTTTTCAAAAGAGTCTTTAACAAATTCATATCATTTAAAGAGATTTTATAACATTTATTTAGTTAATGTACAATAACGTACTGATAAGCGCATAATATTTTTTTTCACGAATATACCGCAGAGCTTACGTAACGATACAATCACCGATAAAAAATACTAAGCGCCAGTCAGTCTTATCGCTAGAAATGTGTTTCATGAAAAGCCTAGAGTTGTACAAAGACTTCGCTTTTTTGTAGTACCTACTTAGATGTAATATCAGGCTCATGAGCAAGGCCGTGACTATTAAATGTGCAATCTGACTCTACAACGTGACTATCTTGCCCATAACCTGTTTGGAGACCTTCATCTTACCTACTGTGCCAAGTACCTATGACATTTACTATAAATAAGAATTAATCTCCAAAAAAATTTATCACCATTTTTTATTTAGTACATACTAAATTTTAATGGTGTTGAAACCAGGTATTTTAATCGGATTGAAATAGACATTATTATTTATAGCTTATGAAAGTACACAATAAATATTATTCGTGTATGTTGGAGATTTAAAAATTAGGTAATTTTTTTAAATCTCATAATGGTAATAGGTCGTAGAAGTCTCTAATATTGGTAATACTTGGTAATAGGCCTTACCTTAACGACCTTCCACGCCTAACCCGTGTCACATATTACTAATTCTTAGGTTTATATCATACCAGTTTACTCACGATGTATGCCTTCACATACGAAATTTGAACCGTTTGTCACCGAGTTTTCGTACATACACACATATAAACATATTGTTTACAGAAGATTATCGGCAAAACAATTCACTTCATATAATTTCTTAATACACTTTGTGAAAACTATATGCCAAATGATTTGGTGACCTCATACATATCAAGTTACAATATGAGTTTCATTTCAAAACACCTAACTTAGCGATATATTATTTTAATATTATATTGCATGTGACGAATCGGATTTTACTTTGTTACGAACATATTTCATTACTAGTTAACATTTGATGGGGATGGGATTACGGAGCTTCGTCTATTATTCCAATATGTCGGAACTTTCAATTATTACACTTTCGGTTCACAATTACAAATACAGCAAATAATGGCGCTTATTTGCTGTATTTTTCATTGTCTCTGTGATGTTCTTTATTTCGTATAAAAAAACTACGTAATAATTATATTCCTCCTCAAAAATATCCCTCTTGGAATATTAGCAGTGGTGATAACTGCTAATATTCCAATTTCGATATCGATAAATCACATTAAAAACTCTTCGGACTTTGGTTTCGATAAAAACTATCGTAGATTGAAATTTGATCTTTTTATAAAAGTACATGTATAGAAACAAAAATAGTATTATAACAGTAGTATTAACCTTGAAGCGTATGTATAAGTATTTCCTATACATACTAAAGAACAACAAAAAAATCTATTGTGTATGGTCTTTAAAATTCTTAATTTAAATAATTGTGTTAAGTGGTTTTAAGTAAGGGTGATCTGTACTGTAATATTAATCAATCTGTAAAGTATTATTAATTCATTTCACTTCCGTATTATGATAAAACACTTCAGATAATTTAATTACATGATAAAATCATTGTACCTTCATTCTAACAACACCTTAATGTATGTTTAACGATATGAAAATAACATTTTTTCTAAAAATACAAATCTTTTTTCTTGGTAAGGACATTTAATCCAACCTTATACATAATACTTTTTTTACAGAGAGTTGGCACACTCTAAAGGTGAAGATCACCCATAGACACTAACACAGCCGGGGCTCGTGATTTCGTTGCTGGCCTTTGGAAGAATTGGTACGCTCTCTCGAAATACCCTTAGTCATATTATGTGTCAAACGATAGTTTATCTTTTTTAAACCATGTTATTTTTGAATTTATAATAAATAATCCTTTGGTGCATAAATAGAAATGATATAAAATACTTAACAATCAGGATGCTATAATATACGGCTTTCTCTTATCATGTTTTTTATATTGATAATTTAAATTATGCCACTTCACCAAAACTGCATTTTGGAGAGTTATGGGACCTAAATGATGATGACTTATTCCTATCTCGTACTTAATCTTAAAGTCTAGAAAAAAACATTTAAACTGGGTTATTTTATTGCAGCCTGTTTTTTTATAATAATATTGTAACTTGTTTGTCATGGTTACATCATGTATTGCATAAAAGTCTAGTATTTTACAAGGAAACAACTAAATTTTATAACTAATATAATATTTAATACAGTTTTCTCATTCAAATGTCGCTAAACTTTTTAAATCGCTTATATTATTCAATCTATCTTAAAAATTAATATTTTTTTATCGCTAAGTCGCGTGTTTGTTACGTTCAAACGAAACGGGGACATGACACTTCCATTTAAAGAATCGGTTAAAAACGAAAGCTAAGTAGCAATTCAAGTTTCATACCGCTATAGAAAACCTTTGCCCTTCTGTGGGACAGATCATTATTGCTAATGTAATGATATATTTACTTTACATTAAGCTTTCTACATTAATAATTGCAGCTTGGTAAGGCCATAAAATTATGAAGACAGTAAATGTGCTTAAAAATAAACATAAAAACATGCAATTCACTTGATATTGAACAATAAAATACGTAATAAATAAAGCCACGTTACGGTTTTAAATCTCCATAGCACTTCACGTTTATAATAACGATAACTTTCTTGATTTAGACATTTTTTCGTGACACTCTGCTGCGTTCAGGTGTAATGTAGAATTCATATTGAAACCACTGTTATAGCAAATTTTTCTTACAATATATCTTATATTTTACTTCTCCTATTGTGTTAAGTTATGTAACTTTTAATTAATAGAATAATATTGTTTTGCTTTTCTTCCCGTGGCTTTTTGTGTGTGACTGTGTATATAACATATGTTATCTGTGGAACGTAACATTTACATGTATGGGTTCCCTATAGATATTTCACATGTAGTAATATTTTGAATGTGGGCTGTGAAAATCGACTCGCACGTAGAATTTAGCACTAACACACCATCGTTAAACGTTAGCTGTTATGTAAATTCAATAACTTTCTCTCGTTAAAATTATTACAGAAGTCTCAATAGTTAAATTCGGACAGTTTTACGATGCATGTTTGTGTGGTTACATATTTGTATGATTCATGGTTTTGTAACAATGTTGTATTAGATATACATTATTCGGCGCTGACAATTGGATTCTTTGGGTGTTTCAACGCACAAGAATGCCACTTTGTAACTCTTCACTGACTCACGTTTGCACTCTTAATGAACTAACTAACTCAACTCGTACTGGCATTTTCAACTGGTAGTTGATTTAAAGGGCAGTGAAATCTATAAATATCCCAAATAATTTGTCGTCTCTGTCAGTAATTAAATTTAAAAAAAGTTACAGAGAAGCTTTTAGAAAAAGCGTTTTATAAATTATCTGTTAGAAAAAAATTGGGAATAAATTAACTATAGAGCCTTGCTTCAAAAAGTGTACGTAAGTTTGTTCACGGGACCTATCAAATCGGTTTATTTTGGAACCGTGGCTAGTAATAGAATTATGGACGTACACAAGTGATCGCTGATAATTTTCTATGTGAAAAAGGAAAAAAAATAGTATTATCAATTTACATAGTTACAGTAATGACTTAATATTCTTTTACGCGAGTATATTTATGCAATCAGATAAGCACGCGAATTACATTACATTAATAACGTAATATCAAAGTTATCAATATTCTATTAATTTTAAAATAGACACTCGTATTATACATATTACGCACATTTTAATTAGCAATCCCAATTCCGAGTAAACAATTACAATTTAAAATGAAGATTTGACACTATCTTTTCTTGTGCTGTGTGTTTTAATCGGCGTTCCCTTTTGCAAGCTAATGAAGTGTAGAAACCGATGTCATTAGCCATCGGTACATTACGGTCAAGTATTACGTAAATGCTAATTGCAAACGGCGGTTTTGTACCATTTTTTTATGGAATGCTCATTTCTACAACATGTTCATAACAGAAGTTCAATCCTAATTGACGTACGTATCTTCAAACCATCCATAACAGAAGTTTAAATATATGTGAAACTATTAATCCTCCAATTTACCTTAGACTGAGTAAATCCCATTTTTATTACCATTCAGATATAACTGAGAAGGTCCGACTCAACTAGAATAATAAATTTTATTTGCAAATTCACAATTGGTTTTCATACAAGACTATTTAAGTGGTAAATATACGTGTGTGAAATTTTTAGTTTGACAGTTGTTAGACGTTTACAACACGCGGAGAAATACGATAAAAAATATCTTATTGTATGATCAAGGCCAGTCATAATTTCCATGACAGGAAATCCGTTTGCAATTTAGAGATCTTATACCCTATCAATCCAATTAAACGATATCCTACGTGGATAGACGTAAAGAAGAATACTGGACGTAATTTGGATTTCTTAGTGAGAGTTATATTTTTTACAAAATTAGAAACAGTTATCTTAAATGTAACGTTAAAAATCTTCTGATTTTATTGTAATTTTGTTTTAAACGAAAAGTTGATATGATGTGCCATATTATGTATATCATACATCCTACATAATTTAAAAAATAAATTGTAAATAGTGCGATTCAATGTATTAATTAATAAACATTGCAATGAATTAGCCTTTATAGAAATAAATTGAAAAACAAAAATAATATCAAAAAGAATAATTGACTAACAAGGTTTCTCTTACGAGGAAAAAAATAAAAGAGAGTGCGAGAATACGGTAAAAACTTAAAAGTTAATAAGTTCTACACATATATTATAGTCCAGGACCCAACCAGTGTTTACTGCGTACGCCAAATTGATTAATAAAGTGACAATAAAAATGTACTTAACATTCTCTACAAGTCTTGTGTCGTCTTTCAATACATTCACTCTCAAACGTAAAATGTATGTATTTATTATTTGTAAAATCTATTTTTATCACAAAGTAGGGTGTCCATATTGCATTAAAATATATTGGGCCAGATATGGTACAGGTATCCACGGGCCTTACGCTGAGTAGCGTAACCCCCATGTATGACAACAACCCTGGTTAAATCTGTAACCGAGTTCTTACGGAAGAGGCCAAATTCTTACAATTTTAAATATATTTTTTTGAATAAAGTAAAAAAAAGGTATCAGTCATCTAGAGGTGTAGGGTTCCAACAGTTTCTTGCCGGTTCTTCTCGGTAGATGACTGCCTTCCGAACCGGTGGTAGTGTAAAATTTGACGATTCAAAAGTGTCTTTATAAAGACCTACTTGATTAAAGATATTTTGAGTGAATACCACTGTTTAGACGTCTGTTGTCAGCCTTTAGCGGTATCATCACTTAGGGATTATAAAAGCTGCGTCACTACGTCATGATAAAGCGTGTAGCAATTGCCCAACTCTTGGAAGCTGGATTTACTTTGCAGCACACTGCACTTGTTCCAAATTTAAAAAAAACTATTTGTGTTTAGAAAATGTCTTACAACTCTTCTGACGCAATATTTGAGCACTTTCCTTAAATAAAAGTAAAAAACTAACATTGCATTGATAGAATTGTTTTTGTATGTATAATAAATTACATATTATTTAGTATATACCTTTAATTAGAGGTTTATTATCAGCACGAAAGAGGACTTATTGAGTCACGCCTCCGTTCGGCAACAAAAAGCGGGTTAATAGTAATTGCAATATTATAACAATGGTTCAATGTGACCTTCGCAGTCATTAAGTATTGATTTGGCATTTCAAGACCCAACCTATGATCTGGAATAAAAACGTGGGACGATAAATGTGTGGGCGAGCACCCCCGGGGAGGCGCACTTGTTTCATTTTATATTTCGCGATTACGTCACCTCTATAATTGATTAAACCTGGTACATGTCGAAGTTTGAGTGTTTAAACTTAAGATACTTAAAAAAATTTAAGACTTTTAAAATTGATTATATTCATAGAATGTTCGTTGATACATTTAAAAAACGATGACATCAGATGTATTTTAACTTACCTTGAACCTATAAAAATATAAATAAATAAAATGAAAATTTCCATAAAGCACTCTCCGATACGGAAATATAGAGATCGTGGTAATTTCGCACCTTCACATGTAAGTGCTGAAGCGGCGTGTAAAGTAAAGAAACAATGGCCATAATCACTGAGAGAGAGTTACACGTGCACTCTTCCGGTCCATTAGCATTGAATGGCCAAGCGTGCCAGTATCATTGTCACACCAATGCAATCAAATCTACACAACACCAAGATTCCACCGATATATACATTGTTCTTCATTTCACGCTTAATTCGAATAATAGCCATAGACGACATTAACAACAAAAGGTCAATATATGTGAGGAATCGTGATATAAAGATTACAACATACGTTCAGTAATTGATAGGCATATATAGACTTACCGGCAGTTCCAAGTAATCAGCTATGGAGTGCTTGGCGGCACCGCGTCTGATGTCGGCGAGGGCAGTGAAATGCTCGTCCCGCCGCACCTTCCGGCGCAGCAATGCACGAGCATACGGATACGCGGAAAGGTATTCACCATATGTGTCCATTAATTCACCCACAAATAGTTGTCTCAATAGAATAGTACTCTCATTCGTTTCAACGTCCGTAGGCGGCGGCGGTAATTCTCTACATTTAATCAGCTCTGGAATGTTCTTTGTGGCGAAAGTACTTAACCCGCACGTTGACTCGCAAGACGTGTATGCACCAGTTGAATCACTCGAACCGCACTTGGAAAATGGGAAAGCGGACGAGGCTCCGCTTTTTTCACTACTGACGGAACTCTGGCGTGTTGTGCTCGACTTTTCATCGAAATCCGGATATTGTTGTTCCGATTGACTTCCCGTTGACGGAGAAGATTCTGTGATGACGTTGTTGTAAGCGGAGTTTTTAATGCAGTCGTATAAGTCTTCAATGGATTCGTAAGGGGTCATGCTGCCACAGGAGTCACCATCTCGTAACGTCTCATAAATTTCGTCGTTACGCCGAGCTGCCATTGGTGTTAGCGCGGAATCTGATCGGCTCCTTTTTACATTAGGTACTTGATCGTATCCAAAATCGGAAGGGTTTAAGAAATCCCATCTCACATTGGACCAGACGTTTTCTGTAATATCCGCGGATATTCTATGATCAGCACAACATTGGCCACTTTTTATCGTTACTGTCGTAATGTTATGTGTGTTTTCCACAATAGAACTGTCAACAACAGATTCAGGACTTTCTGTTGGTATGTCAACAATTACCTTCCGTAAGGAAACCCCGAGAGATGAAGTATTTGATATGGTGTCTTCTTCTATTTTTTTACTGTCATTTACTTGTTTATTATATACAGAAGCTATTTCAGAAGCAGTATCAACGTCACGCTGGGACAGAATACCTTCTTGAATCATTTCAGATAAAAGACTCTTCGATTCGATTTCACAGCTAATATTACTGTTAAGTAACTGCGAATTTAATGAGACAAGTTCACTGTCATCTGCGTCTTTTTCAGAATTACTAGATAGAAGACCAGAGTCAATATACTTTCTCATACGTTGTGTTAATGCTTCACTCGCCTCAGACACAGATTCCAAGTAGTAGAAGAGCAAATGGTATTCTTCTTTGCTTATAACTGCAGCGCGAAGTAATGGCTTTCCATATAACTCGACGGCGGAGAACAGCAACGATGCTGAAAGGAAACATGTTTCTGTTTATTTATTCCTGTAAAGAAAGCGTTTCGTTTTCTTCTAAAATATTCAAGAAAAACTCAATCAACTTTCAAATGCTTTAGGATGAAAAAGTTGTTTTGCCATAAATACTGTTGGACTGGTATCTTGGCGATTAAAGTGACGAAACTAGTACTTTAAGATACCTACACAAGATAACTTTTTGTTACATTATACCAAAAATACGGATCAAGTGCTGGTTCAATCGATTTGTATGGTGGTCACGGTGCCTGCATTAGCTTTGCATACGAGTTGCTTCTGCGAAAGATTACCGGACAATAGGATCGGCGTGCGTACACGTTTCAATATTGCCAAACCGCTTTCTACAAACACATAGTTTGCGGACGGAATACTTAGTGCTCGTATCGAACGCATGGGACGGCCATTTACAACGGAAATGCTTATGACTAGCTGCCGAGTTTATGCCAATGAACGCACTCTGTCAGATCTTTAGATAGGGTATATGTGAAAGTTCAATTCAATATAACGTTGCTCTCATACGTACTAACATCTATTACCATTAGTTACTTCTAAAATTTTGTGTAACAAAGTGTATTGAAATAAATATACAATCCAATAATTAGATAATACATTTTCCTTACCATACATCTTCTCCCAGGCTAGAAAAACTTCCAAATCCTTTCCATCCCACTGTGGTGGTTCGTGTTCAACCACTAGAACTTCACCCTCCAAGCAGACCGCTGGTGATCTAGGTTCCACTTGAGCTTTAGAGCCGCCAAGAAAAAGAAGGGCTGTCGTGGGACGTACAGCATCCTCAGGGGGCGGTAATGGTCCAGCGATGGGTAGAGCAAGAGGTGGAGACAGGGGTCCAGTGGGTTGACCAGAAATTGAAATCCCAACATCTTGTAACACTTCGCACATGACTTCTGCAATTGTTCTATTTCCCCATACCGTCACCTGAAAAAAGTTAATACAGGATTAAATCGCAATTCGTGTAACTATGACAAATGTTAAATTAAAACCCATTGCCAAGTACAATGAAATAAAAATGGTAAGCTTCTCTAATCAGGGGTCATCTTTCGTAATAAAAAAGCTTAAACATGATTATGTGACACTTTTTAGAAGCGGTTAAAATTGCATAACCGCTGAGCATATTAATATTATCATTATTACAAAGTATATTTAAACTGTAAAAAACACGTTATGTTGGTGTTATATGAGATTAAATCTTCAGATATACGGTTTTTTTTAACATTAAGCATGTATGGAAAGTGTGATTAAATCTTAATTTTTTGCTTATATTTCATATTTATGGTGACTTAATGTGAACTACCTGTTGTGATATATAAAATCTAGAGATCGTAGTCGTAGTTTAGATGTTTTAATTATACAACAGATTCGTGTCAAAACTAAAACGAAACTTACCAAATTGAGTTTAGGATGAAACCATTTTAGTTACGACAAGGAATTACACAATTTTAGTTACAACATAAACTTATAGATTAATAGTAGCTGACCGAGCAAACGTTATTTAAAAAAAAAATACTAAAAACGGGGTTGGTGATAAAATGTGTTAAAATTTAGGGTCGTATGTATATTTTTAATACGACATAATAAAAAAAATGTTTCTAAAAATAGACGTCGTAAACAAAATTTCATGGGAATCGGTCAAGCCGTTACGGAGTAGAACGGGAACGAACATTGTGACACGAGGATTTTATATATAAGATAACAATAAATTAAAGTCGTACATTTAAATTCAGGAATGAAAATTGGTGAATGTGTATACATTACTAAAAGATACCAAACAGGATTTTATTTACAATGTTAGTTTGTTCATAAACAGAAAATTATTTACCACAGAGCTCTCTCTACAAACGATATATATCTTACAATATCTACTTAACTAAACACATATGACGTTTTGCTTTGAATTGTAAGCAATCCGTTCATAAAAAATGAATAATAAAATTAATTAAATTTTTGACTATGAAAGCAAAGAAATCGTTTAGTATATTCAATAGCAAAACTTGTTTATAAAAGTGTTGAATATTTCATTTATGAATATATGTTAATAGCAGATTCTCTGGAGGCATCTCACAAGGACCTTGACTGGGTTCAAGGAGCTTAACGGTGACGTCACGCTGGAGTTATGCGCGTGCGCCGCACCCAAAACGAAGCCTACGGGATAACGCCTTTATAATTGCATTACGCCGTGGACTCAGTTTTTTATTGCAATAATTTTAAAATTCTTTAGTACACTTAGTATTTAGAAACAGTTTTGTTTAGTTACTATTATTGTTAAGTCGGAGTTTTGGCAAAGACAATTTAATTATCTATGGTTTTTTTTAACTTAACGACGAACTGTTTTATGGGTAATCAAATTCGTATTAAGACCAAAGGAGGTAATTGTTACCGATTCGGTTGTGAGGCCGGCCGTGTCTAGAAGCCGTCAATCACATTATTGAACCTGTCCGTACGCGGTGTAAAAAAAACTTTAAAAATCTTATAAGCTTTATAAAATGTATGCCCGAGTGGAATCTTTTATTTTGCGAAGCGATTTAACATCGTCAAATTTAATTATCTCCCGCCCGCCTGCTTGATGAATATGGGTATTGACCATGCATTATACGCGTTAATCATGCATCGGACAAGCAATTTATTCGTTACATGGAAATCCAAACTTCAAGAAGAACGTTCACGTAGAACGGTAGGAAATTTGTTTTTTTGTTTTGTTTTATTTACAAGTTTTAAAAATGCTATGATGGGATCGGTTCCAATGTATGTCGGGTATTTAATTACAAATAACTAAATATCGGATATAACAGCTAGATTGTATGGGATATTGTACGGGACTGTATGCCGAAGCCCGTTTTTTTTTTATTTTCTGACTCGTTTTCATACATAACTTTTACTAGTTAGATAACTATGATAATATAACTACAGTACTTGAGTATTGCTTATAACGACTATCATATACGTCTCTTTAATGTCGTTATATAAGGTTTTGACTGTATATGTTGTGCTTTAATTACTTAAATAAATAATTAATAAAAAAAGTGTGCAAATATATTTTTGCTTCATGTCATGTCACAAAGCATAGTAGTAGAATAAAGGAAATTGATCATATGTATTCTACTTACATAATTTTCTACTACGTTATTGAAAATCCATCTATTGGCACCTAGTATAAATAATATGTAATTTATGAAAGCGCCATCTGTTGCACCATATCCAAACTAAGATAATAATCGGAACATGCTAGTCACTAATTTAATAACATAAATGAATAACAGATGGCGCTAAATAAAATTTCCATATATAATTTAGTTTAATTATAATAAAAATATCTATATATAGACTTTTGTCTATAACTTAATGCAACAACAACGTTTATAAAAAATATATTTTTATATAATTCTAATGTTATCACCAGAATTTAATTCATCAATAAAAATATAGAGAGTTGAACCTATAATGTATTAGAAGTATTCAGTATGTCGCAATGAATGTTTCATAACATTCACGGATAAAATATGAATTGAGAGCAACAACTTTAGAAATGAAGCGTGATTCACGTAAAGAATTTACTTATTATGTGGTCACCTACTTATTTGATTTTTAATATACTTATAAATATTTAAACTCGCTTATAATTTATTGACACACTTATCAAGTTACTAACTTTCAAAATGGTTAAAAAAAATTATCAGATTAATGTGGGCTGCAGTATTGAGATATTAGCTTATTTTTCAAGCAAACTTAGATTGTAATGATCTATGCATTATGGTAATTTGTATATTCAAAAAATTAACCTTTTTAATTCATCACGTATGTGTAACCCAGCATCGACAAAAAATGATTTTCTCATTAAAATTATTAAATATATTTTATTTTTTGAATCCAATGGTTGAACTATATATTTTATTTCAAAAAATCTAAATATTAGGATGCATGTTATGTCAAAACGACTTCTTTCACTCGCGCGTTAAAATGCTTTGGCCAACGACAGGTCACCGACTGACATACTTTCAGCTGTGTATAATTACATTTTATCAATACAAAAACATATGTGGACGCATTACTAAAGACGATTACAATCAAAATGTTTTCACTTTTAAATGCCGTAATGTTAAAGACAAATTTATTATTTTGGCATGATGGTGATTGCTGTTGCTGTTTATAGAAAATGAAATAAATAAACAATAATGTAATATTAATTTTTTTTTTTTTTTATAGAAGAGGGGGCAAACGAGCAGGCGGCCCACCATAAAGGTGAAGCCGCCGTCCATAGACACTCAACTTTTATTCAGTTAAAAATCATAATTAAAACAGCAACCTATTCTTATAACAAATTATAAGAAACAGTATTATGTCGTTATTTTTCGTAGGGAAAAGACGTACACGTTTTTCGTAGGGAGAATTCAAACGCACAAATGTATGTAATGTTGTATTTATTCAAAAATTTAGTATGACAAATGTAGCACAAAATATATAAAACACTATTTTGGAAAGGCATTTTTACAAAGGTCAGCAAGGTATTAATTTACAGCACAGAGCATACAGTTTATATAACACATTGCACAGAGTCAAGTATTTAATTCTACATTCAAAAAAAAAACTTTTTTTCGCCAGGAAAATATTACTATTAGAAGCCGTACCGGTTTTTTAAATATAGATAAAAAAATAAAAGGTTTAGCTATCGTTCCAGTTTCTGTCAAGATTTAATCTATGTCTCGTATATTATATTATTGTTTGTAAGCTTCGAAAAAAAACAGTGCATGACCAACCCACCCACAGTTAACAATACGTGCGTCTTCGAATTCAAATTTCTGTTGTCTTTAGCTTGGGCGTCTTTCACAGTGGTTAGACAGAGATTAGAGACGACTATAAGAGAGAAACAGCGTCTATATCAAATTATGAATACATTTTATAAGAGATACATTTATATATGATTGTTGAAATGTTTTTATATTTTTATAGAAAATAACGTAATTAAATTATTGATACATTATTTGTTTCAAATGAAAAATGTGTATTTTGATGAACTTTTTGTCACAATAGTTATGTTTTTCACGAATCTCTTTCACGATCAATTGTATCTAAAATAGCAATATATAATAAGTACCGGCTTACGTCTAAAAGTACCTGCCAAAAGGAACTGACAATAACTGTGTAGGAAAAACCGGCTAGAAACCCAGAGGCAACCTCATACTGTACATCGTTATATCTTCTATTAATACATAATATTAATGTTTTACGTTTTCGTAATGGAGGAAAACTTTGATCCGGTCGCGTTGTTATATTAATCCTAACAAAAGGTATTCAAACAAGCCAATGCTACAACCAAAATGGGTATCATCAAACACGCTAAACTGAAGAGTTATTGAAATACGCAATTGTTACACTTTTAAAAAATTAAAATTATTTATTTCTTATCAAAGAGCTTTGAAAAAATACAAGGATCGTGCAATTTAAGCAATTAATTTCGTGTGTTTAAAGAACATCCGCTCTTTTATTATATCTTATCAACATACAAAAAAAAGAAAATACAATTTTTTTTTTAACCAGTTATAATACCATAAATTACAACGTTAATGTTATATTTACCAAAGGTAACACAATATATCCATAAAATCCAATAATGCAACACTAATTATTAAATAAACATATATTGTGTTAATTTACCTAAATAATATTATCTATTATTATGATAATATTAAGTATGCGTAATATCAGTTATTCATATATAAATTTATAAAAAAATATATAAAAAAGCAATGTTATGGTAGGATGAAGGTTGTCATTTAACAAAGGTATGGATCAGTGGTCATCAAGTGTAATACTTTCGTTTTCATAACGTTTCGTAGTTCAAGCATCGTTAAACAAAGTGGAAAATAGTTTCCGATCTTTGTCAGCCCTTCGCTACCACTTTCATACACAGCACCAACTCAACAATGCCAATGACACGGTCCCATTACGTTTGCTTGCTTTTTTATTTCTTCAAATGTTTACACTTTGACTTCAAATTATTATTTAAATGAATAACCTAATCTTTAATTACGGAATACGATTGGGAATACCATCCTAATCGCTGTCCATCCGGCAAACCTTGTCTGATGTATATCACCTAAAATAACGTCATTAAAAATATGGTCATCTACACATAAGCCACCTCTCAACACATATATCTACTTATAGTCCGACCGTTTGCATGATACAAAATAAAAGTTATATGGTCACTCAAGTGATGTAGGTCACATCATATTTCAATTGATATTCACAGTAAACTCATTATTGCAAAGTAATGTACTAAAAAGTGTATTGCTAACTAATTTACTTTTGTAACTAACCTAACCTAACGTACAGTGTCTAGGCCCGGTCAGTATTAAGTGTTTAGTTGGAGTAATTTAAATC
This sequence comes from Leptophobia aripa, assembly GCA_951799465.1. NCBI lineage: Eukaryota > Metazoa > Arthropoda > Insecta > Lepidoptera > Pieridae > Leptophobia > Leptophobia aripa. The sequence goes on from OX637281.1 coordinate 3,300,511, forward strand.
AAATAATATTTATTTAAATTCAACTGTACTTAAATATTACTTTTACTAAGAGGTTGAAAGAAAATAAATCCAGTAGGACAGAAAAAATAAAATACACAAAACAATGAAATTCTTATGCGATTGTGCGCATATATAAAATCATATGGAGGTTGAGTAATCAACAGTCCACAATGTCCGTTCCGTTTGAATGAATCATAAGTCTCCCATTTCCAGGTATCGTAGACTCTGTTATGTTAGTGTTCTAGTATTCTATACACTAACTTGCACTGGTATTCAACGCGTAGAAACATTTTAATAACTTGATATATTTGACGAATAGTTTGGCACAATGCCGAACGAATGGTCGAAGGGATCGATGTTCAAGTGTCGGTATACAAAAAAAACATCGTCTACAGTGTGTGAAAATATACTATAAATATCTGACTAATGCAACTACATCCCGTCTGTTACTAGACGAAATTTCCAAAAATCGTTACTTTTTCAAATCTACTATATTTTTTTCACCCGTAGGCTGTCATGTCATGAATCTTGTAGACAGTAGGTATGTATCGTTCAAGTCCAACAAACCTGTTAGGAACCGCCTCAGGTATTCGCGGGTTGTGTAGGCATTTCTAGGCTATACACCATTATAGGATATAGACCCTTATAGAAAGGAGCAGCCTTGAACGCCTCACAAAAGCTTCACCCACGAAACCACTATGCCATTTCGCATTTTTGTGCATATTTTAAGTAAAACTATATTAATTTTTACCACATTTCTAGCATAAGCATAGACATTTTGTTCGTCCGACATTATCTGTGCCCCGCATTTGAAACTGCGTTATACATTCCCTCCCAGTGGCCTATGCCATAAACCTCATAGACGTCGCCACGTGTGAAGTTATACACTTCTCAATGGCAGGGCGGAGTAAATGTATAATCAACACGTATATATTGCTAAAAAGATCAATATTGAAAAATTGTTGAAATAAATATACAATTCAATTGATTTATTATTATATCCGTAAGAATTTTCATGATGAGTTTGTTATGACTTACTGTAGAATGCATGCCGAAGTTCTCTTATTGAAGAAATTCCTTACAGATAAGAGATCAATGACTCGTTAAATATAGATTGGAATTGAATGGCATTTATGGTTTACATAAATTTATGAGATGATTTATTACTTGTTACTCATATGAGCTTATAACGAACACATTTTTTATTTAATGTTGGAGTGAGTGAAACCATCCGGGTGGGTTATACAGAGTAGTCGTTTGACTATTTAAAAACAATCTAAGCATGTATATTTAATGTTTTATTTCCATTCTCAGACCATCGAACAGTTTATGAATAACTGACTGATGAATGTCATGAATGTCAAAATTGCAAAAAAAACCATTATTACGAATTGTTTATATTTGTAATATTTTAAACGTGTGATAAAAGGATATTTTACTTTAATGTTGGTACATGGATGTGAGGAAATTATCATACTTAGTAAAAATTTAGCCTAAGGCTGTTAATTTCACATAAAATAACATACATGAGTGGAGATTATTATATTTATTTAATAATTAATGACACGTATAAATTCCAATGTATTAAAATATATTTTCATAATTCAATTCGGACATTTGATAAATGCGAATTCCTTATAACATTGTTAATAAATATAGCAATCCACAGATAAAAAATGATTGTCTAAATCGTGTTTATGTTTATCCTCATTCCATTTTCAAGATTCTTAGTATTGTCAGTATCGACTAAGTAAAAAAAGTTTACGCTCGCCTAGTAATTTACTATTTTATTTTTCTTATAACACCTTGTTAAAGCTAATAGCATAGCAGGAAAATTGTTTTGCAAATACCTTAATATTTTATTCGAGTAGGTTTATCATTTCTTGTGTAAAAAAAATTAACGGCCTAATATGCTATCATCATATCTTTTTATTTTTCTTTCTGGTATAATAGAGCGCCTATTTATTCTGGTAGGGCAGAACATGATCGTTACCACGTACTGACTTATCAGAATGTTCTGGAATAGGGCAGGTCAAACGTGTATGTATTGGAGATCTGTGGTCTCAGCCTACTACAGAATAGAGAAACCTAATACAGACAACGCTGTGTGCATTAGTTATGTAGAACCTTAAATAAAATATTCACCCGATAGCATTGTCAAATTATTAGTCAACTTTTCCATACCATTGTGGGACTGCCTTGCATTTTTATTAGCCTCACCAAATGACGCACAATGACTTGTATGGCACAATAGAAATCAATTGGACAGTTTTGCTGATTGTTTAAGTGTTGTTGCCATATATGTTTAATTTAATTGGTTGTTACAGTCTAAAACAATTGTTTTTCGAGAGACCGATATTTTAAATGACGGTCAAGGTTATGTTTCATGTATATCTCAGAACTTCTGACCATTTTGTAGACTTTGAGCGCGAAGATAATTGGTCTTTGTGTTGATGAAGATGCAAGTGTTGATATCAAAAGGAAAATCAATTGATTAAAAACTTATTTATGGAAGGCCCAATACATATTAAAAAAAAATAATCAGTGTCGCACCTCTTGAAGGTCCACTTGTATTATAAGTTTTTTTTTTGGGTTACCTCTAAGAGATCGCTTATACGATTAGGCTGCCCGTTGCGGTTTATATGTAATCATCATCTATGTAAACATCATATATTTCTACTATTTAAGTGCAATAAAGTTTTAAAATTCGTATAGTAAATATGCATATTTGAATTGCGAGTACTGTAAAATTAATTTATTGTCTATTCTATTCCGTTAAGCGAAGGAACTATACGGAAATATAGTTCAAAATTTAAAGTAGGTAACCATTGTTAATGGTGATAACGTTAATTGCCTGTTACCGGTTTAAGTGACACATTGAACACAACCGATCGATTACGCATCAATTATCAAATCGGCAAAAAAACTGAAAGTGGGACAGATTATTAATCGATTTTTTCATGTTCCGAATTGATTATTAATTATTTAGTTATTAAACGAACGTTAAAGTTTTCTTTGTTCTGTTTTTACACGAATCTTACGATTTGATAACTGATTTTAGAATATACCGATTCCTTTCGTACCAATTACAAATTGAGACATTTATATACAAAATCTTTAACGGCAAAACAGCACCTAAAATTGTCTATTTGATATTTTTTTTAAAATTATTTTGTAATTTACCACAAATATTTTCCTACAAATAAATGATATTGCGTGTTTTAAAAGGCACATTAAATCCTAGAGCACGCTAAGAAAATGGACGAAACACCTAGGAAAGCCTTGCTGACTTTTCTTGGTCTTCTATATACATTTTACCTGCCAATTAAACAACACTGTAATTATGCCGAACCTAGAGCCATGCCAATGTTAATTGTAACTTAAACTTTAACTAAGAATCGAACCCGGTACTATTCCACCAATATGACTACAAGTCACCTATAAATAAGGCAGTACATTAAGATACACGAATATCTACTTTAAATTAGATATTGACTAATCAAGCGAGACTTTATCGTTAAACACGTTATATCGACATGTTAATTACGTATACGTTAGAGTACGTAAGGTTGCGTGTGTTACGAAACTATTGAAATTAAATACCTTGAAACTCGACTAATTCTATTCTTATACGAACAAGGTTTACTCTATTAAAATTAGTAATTTATATTTGGATTTCATTCAATTCCAATGTTAGTTAAAAAATGTATATGAATCATAAAGTTTTTATAAATCAATAACACAATAACGTTTTATTCTTAACTTTGAACCATAAACATTAAAGAGGCAACGCATTATATATAATATACGAGTATGTAATATTTATTAATACGGTATGATTGTATACTTCAATGATTTAAGTGTTTTCAAATCATTTGTATAGATTACTTAGTATGTACTTTATTTACGGAATAATAGTTATTAAAAAAGTGGATAAGCAGAGTAGTATTTTAATTTGTCACTGTCCGCTCCCTACCTCTAAAGTAGCTAGGCTATCGTGAATGTCATGTTTCTACGTGTAGACCATATCAAACAACTAAATATGTACATATAAGTAGTATATAAAGTTTATAAAGTTTAATTTTGTAACATAAGTCGTATATAATATCCGCATTACATAATACAATTAATATTAATATATCTATTGAGATTATGACATATTTAATATTACCGAATAATTTAGCAATGTTATAAATTTTAAATGATTACATGCTCGGGCTTTAATCAGATGATAAAAGTCACTTCCTTGAAGGCTAAATCGCGTAAGGGTATATGTTATGAGGTTTTGGCCACTTAACATTATTTTAAAACTGCGACATCTAAAACAAATAATTTTATGACTCGTATCAACAAGCACATGTGATTTTTTTGTTAATAATGCCTAGACAGAGCTTTTGAGATTAACGCAACAGTATAAGGGTTTTCCGAGTAATACTTAATATCTATCGAATTGAAACTGTTTGAAAGGTGAACTTGATAAAACCTTGCCAATTATTTGAAACAAATAGAAGGCAAGGTTAGAATCTAAACCGACGTTTTTTTACCAAATGTTGACGGAACATTAAAAAAACATTTAGAGACATCTATAGTAAGGTATGTTAAGTGTAATAACTTATCTGTTTTACCTTTTAAAAGTGTGGTACAGCTATCGAGTTTCTTGCCGGTTCTTCTCGGTATATGACAACTGGTGTAAAAATTAGCGATTCAAAAGTCTCTTTATAAAGACCTACTTGAATAAAGATATTTTAAGTTTGAATTTTAACAAGTCTAGTGTATTGAGTGCGGCCTAATACTGTGCAGCTTATATTGCTCTGTATTCTAATGTTTAATCGTGTCAAGTTTAACTTTTTTACAAAACCCAGCATAGGAACATGCTTGGCGATTGAATGGAGTGGCGGAGAATTTCTTGACAGTTCTTCTCGTCCGTCCTTGATTTAGGAACTGGCAGTAAATGTTAATGAAGAGTCATATTTCAAGTTTTAAACAAAAAAAATTTTTGATTTTGACATTTATCGACTAAAAAACTGTTTTTTCGTTCAACAAAATAGACTACTTTATCACACTTTAGTCGATAAACTGTTTTCCTTTTATTACTTATCTTTCTTTTGTTCAGACAAGGAAGTTTCGTAGAGGTCGTACTTTATAGTCGCAGTTTAACTTATTACAAATAGTCAGTTTTATAAGTTTTCAGTCGCATTTATAAAGATACAAACTATATATACCTCTGTTAAAATAAAATTTTGTTACAAATATTTTAATAACTCTTACTTTTTATGTAACGAGTTTTATATGAAGAAATAATTTAAACTGAATTAAATTTCAGATACGGAGTGAAGTCTCCACAAAAGATCCTATATAGCTATAACAATGATTATGACCTTAATAGGTTTCTAATTGCGTAATTAACTAATTCATATCCATATTAAATAAACATCTTTAACTCATCCGGCTAACTACACTAAACATTACAATTTCAGGTTACTTTTTATTTACAAAAAAATACATTTTTAATATATTTACTACTGAGTACATCTTTAAAATCCATTTTTTGCAAATGGTACATTTAAAAAAGTAAATAGTTTAATTATAGCTATATTAGATTAGATAGTTTAATTATATAGTGGAAGCGGTTTGAAAGTGGCGACGTTAAAGGATATCTTACGCCTACATGTTCTACTTAACTGATTCTACACAAAAGGTTAAATCCTTTAGCATCTGAGTGACCGACATAAATCGACGTAGGTGTGATGGTCGTCCATTGAAATATGCAATACACAAAAATCAATGTGCCCATGTGTCATGGACAGGCGGACGCGTAATTTAAAAAAAAAATCAATGTTACATCAATTATTTCTTATCTGTGTGTATATAAAAAAAAAACTATATTTTTATTAGATTTTTTTTAATGTGGTGGTGAAGCGACTGATCTGATTATAATTTGTAATAATACTTTGTCTTAAGTTGCATTTAGTACAAGTAATTGTTATATATATATGTCTTTATATGTATATCTGTGTATGCAAAGCATGCGTAATGCAACATATTTCTTAAAGAAATCGACTGAAAACCCTTAGTTAATATTTAAGAATTATCTTCATATAGCATTCCAGCTCGTTTAGCTATATTAAAATATACAATTATATTGATATCGTATTATAGACATTGATGCAACAGAAAAAAATATATAAAAAAACTTCTTTAAAGTAATTCAAACGTGTTAAAAATAATCCGTCTTGCTGTTAAACTTAAGTTAATTTTAGTACGCAATTTTAATATAGATTCAAATAATACAAGAACATATTATTTTTTATATAAAATATTAGTTAATTTGTGTTAACGATCGATTACATATTTATAATATGTGCTAATTAATAGTTTATGTTGATTAACAATCAAGCTTTTTGTACCAGGAACATAGGTTTTCCGTAGAATTAGAACGTGAAGTAACAAGTTAGTTATCACGCTAAGTCAAGGAAATGTAGAAATTCTTTCACGCAATCGCAGGTCTGTTTGCACAGTATTATCAGATATTAGTGGATAACAGAAAAAAGACGATATTGACCCAATTGACATATGTGGAGCGTGACGATTTGTATGAATTCATTGTTATTCATAATTCTTAAGTGCACAAATTATTTAATCGGTATAAAATATCGGTTATAAATTCAGTTGCAATAATAGTTTGTTTCAATTCATATAGAGCAGGCGCATCTAAATAGCAAAGTGAGTGCTGTCGTGAAAAGAAGACCAGTATCTTAATAGTAAGTTATATATGATATATGTTACACATATAGCATATATACCATGTTGTTATTCCGCTACCAATAATCATTTCTTTCAGTACAACATCCGTTACCATGGCAACGAGCACAGTTCTTAATTTTAGCCTTACAACCTACACAACTTTCATATCACGAGATGTGTAATAAAAATAACTTTTTAATTTCATAATTATTTAATATTTCCATTGTCAGTTTAGTTACTTTTTAAGTTTTGTTTACGATTAATCTAATACAAAAATATTTATAGGTCGTACTAACTTATAGTTATACAATAAATTCCTGCGATTCATTTCTAATATATCTTATATTATCGTAATTATAAATCACACGTACACGAGTAATTTCAGTTTGTCATGTAACACGTGATTGTTATCTATGGTATTGTTGCATTGCTGTTAAATATTAAGACATTTCAAAATCAAATATGTGTATTTGACAATACAGAATGTATTAAACACTAATAAATCAACGTTACGTAATCTTAGTCGAAGTCTATCAAATACTATAATGAAAAGAGATATAAAAGAGGCTAATTAGGCTAGTTAATAGGTTTGCATGCAATGACCTTAAAATCGTTCTTGCCCGCAACTCGTGCTTAGATAGCCAAAATCACAGCAAAAAGGGAGAAGCAAAGATTAAACATACATTACAAAACAAAATATATACAGTGTAAAATTCATGTAACATTAAACTCTATAAAACGTCGATAGGAATTGGCTTTGGTTGGTTTAGCTTGTATTCCCTACAATATCTTTTCTTGTCTCGATTTAACGGCTACTCTCTATAACGCCTTTGAATGCAGAGTTCATTCAGTGTCGTTATATAGAGTTAAGACTGTACTTCAATGCCGGCGTAATCGCTAGCAGCGCATATTCAATTGCATACAAATTTAAGTTTACATTAACATAACGTTGTGCCTTTAAAAACTCAGACAAAACCACGACAGTAGTGAAGGATATGAGATAGAAAGAAAGAAAGAAACAATAAAAAAGATATGCAGAAAAGATACTGTAACATATATTTACTTGTTCAATAGATATTTGTATACACACGCGGTAGCGTTCAATCTGTTATTAATCGTAGCATTATTAGTCTGATAACGTGCTTCAAAATTTAATTCAATTGAATAATTAGCATTCATTTGTTTTTTTTTTGTTTTATAAAGGTAGTATAAAAATATTTACAACAAGCAATAAAGACAAAAAAGTACTTTACTAATAACGTATTAACAGATGTATTAATTATTTCAAAATTAATAATATTTTCATTAAATATTTCAGCGCAGTTGCATTGCCAGTACAACCTCGCAGCCCACAGCCCATTTAAGCATCCTCTCAACTTCATTTATAAGCATTCATGAAAATTTCTATTGTGACCGAACCAGTTTTAACTTTACATAGGCATTTAATTGTAGTTAAATGCTTCAAATTCACATAACAATTATAGTTATCTAGTAGCTTTTGCCCGCGTCTTCGTTCCTGTTAAATACAAATGGAATTGCCTCCCTAAAGTTAAGTCTATCTCCATTACAAATTTCATCAAAATCGATTCAGTAGTTTAAGCGTGAAAGCGTTACATACATACACACTTTCGCATTTATAATATATAATAGTATGGATTGTGTAATATTTAATAGATGGAGAGTTATTGGAATTACTGATCTTAAATCCAGTTAATAAATCATTCAGATTCTTCACAGCAAGGTGAGAGTGAAGATGAAAAGCATTTGGGATCTCTTCTCAGTTGCACTTTCAAAAATATCTTTCCTTTTACGTTTAATTAATATAATAAAAAAGTGTGTTTATGTAGATGACTAAGATATTAATTTGTTTCAAGTGATTAACTAGGTCAACGGAATAACATTAAATACTTTTATTATGTTTTTATACTGTTTCATGACGTAATTTTTTGTAGCAGTTTTGAGTTGGTTTTAGTTAACCTTGACGAAGAGTTCGAACGCGCGTTGTGCATCTGTTTTTTATTGTGTGATAACAGAGTTACAGCGACGCTATATGCCTCCATAGTACTAATAACTCTTAGTACACATTTTAAATCTGATATTAATAAACTCTGTCACATAAAGTACTCTTACGTATCTTTTTGTGGTTATATCTTTATTATATTATGTAATAAATAATTGTTGCATGTATTGGTGTTTCATTATTTTAAAAGTTATTTTTGTATTTTGTTTAATGTGCAATATTTGGGGATTGTATTAAAACAAACATTTGGTGATGAGATTTCAGAGAGTCAATTCTGTAATAGTTATCATTTTATTATTGGTTTGAAATGCAATTAAAAACTAAAATTACGTTAAACACTTTGATATCCATTGTTCAATAGTTGTTCCGTAAAATTTACGTAATGATAACACATCACTAAAGTATACCTTTTATCAAAACATTCACAGAATAGTAGCCATAAATCCATTGTAATACGAATCATTATCATCTGAACCATTATATAACTTGTGTTTTAAACGATTGGTATATTGTACTGTCATTGTGCACAAAGTAATAAAAAACCAAACAATACTGCGATTCAGTGAGCTAAAGCGTAAATCAACCAATATCTGTGGGAATATAGAAATCATTCATATTTATGTACTTATGTGTTTTTTAACGGCCCCAAACTATATACCTATAATACGAATATTACACAGTACGAGCAACATAAGATCTGGTGTTCCTCGCTTAAGAACTTTAAGGAAATTCTTCTAGCATAAGAGTCTGCCATAGAAAGGAATTAAATCTATCTATAGTTTTAGATTCACATGCCTCAATTTAATTTACTGCACGTTGAAAGGGTTTTTTTGTAACGTAAAATTGATTTATATATATTTCTTATTTGCATTATCTTACCGGCGCACCGGATGAGTTTTATAATCTGCTGTGTTTTTCTATGTTGCAAAAACACAGCGGATTATAAAAGTCATTAAAGTATGTCAAAGTCACTTATCGAATAAAACCTTTGTAAATCACAAAAAAAATTGCTAGGCCAACCAAAAATTAGACACCATGTTTTTATATCTCTAGTTGAATAGACTAAATGCTAACAAAATTACATATATTTATATTATAAATAGCGTAAAAGATATATTATTAAAGACATAATAACATATTATTATATGACATCATATTCCGTGACGATGTTTCATCTCATTATACGAATTCAATGAATAGTTCTACTTTACCTTTAAAGTCTATTGTCTTTAACCTCTGTGTCAAATTAATAAGTGCACAGAAAGTACGATGTCTTTCACAATGCTTAATTAGCACTAATCAAAGGAATGACTGTCTTTGAGTCATTAAATTTAATAAATAATTTATAAAAAAAATTAGAATTAAATTTATATTTCGTTAAGGCGCGCAAACTAACCATAGTCATTTTTGGCATAGCGCACATTCGAATTTTAGTTACTTATCTGTGGTAGCACCCGTTTCGCACAAGCGCGATGTTGTTCGGATAATCCTTTATTATAATTATCCTCATTTGAATTGACCCTGTGCTGATAATTATAGAAATTTAACACTACACGAGTGCGATTAGCATGTCCACAGATAATGTAGGCGAATTTTTGCAAATGAATACAGATAATGCAGTAGGTAATTAAGATAAAAATGACTTCATCACTACTCTACGACGTGAGAAAGAACGTGTTTTTAAGTTAAACTTATTTTATAAAATTATCGTATTATCAAGATTCTAGACATGATTCGTTGCATTGTCACATAAATATGATTTAAAAATATTAAGACTAATTTATTTTTATTCACACACTTCCCCTATGAGAAATTCTATTAAAGTCAGTCGATAAATTCACAATTGAATTATTTTATCTATACTTTATTATAACTATGTCTGTTGAATGTTCTTAGTATCTGTGGTCCAATTTATTGAAGTGTCAAATGCTGATCAACTCGTGACTTAAAAACTCTTGCCGCGTCTAAGTCAATCCAATAAATTTAATTTACCTAATAAAATAAAAAATACTTTGAACTCACACATGGAAATTTATGCATTGTTTAAACGTATGATAAATATTTGAATTCAGTGAATTACTTTTTGCTTACTTCAATTATGCAATTTCTTTTCTTTTGAAAGCCTTTAACTTTGTTTTTAGGTCGATAAAACGTTTTTTAAATAACCCTAAAACAGCTAAGACGTTTAGCTCTTTCTTAATTATTGACCATAAACGAACTCTTGTAACCAATCTGAAAAAAATTGTATATGAAGTTTTATTAGTTTTAAGTTTTATTGACAGTATATCGATGTATAACGAATATTATTAGATTAATACAATAAAATAAACTTGATCAAATAACTTGATTATAGACCTGATTAACAATAGCTTTAAAAAAAATAGTTTTTTAAAGACATTCTAATTGGATCCAAAATCAAACCCATTAATTTGATATCAGTCTCATATAAATGATTATTATTTATGAATTATTGTCACTAGTAATCTTTTAAGAGAGTTATGGGTCGTAAACTCACGGTCGTCATCTGACCATCAAAATATGACTGGCGTTATTTTCGTCGCTCTTAAACAATCGCTAGTACTAACTGTAACACTGATCCGTCGAATGTAAAAAAATCGTTTAAGTATGTTTTATTTTATTATCTCTTTATAACAATGCTTGTATATAGGCATGAGTATGTTTTTATGTATGTATATGATAATCCAATAAATATTAGAATTCTAGGAAGGATTCTAATTAGGATCTATTAAGGTTGTGGTTTTATGAATTAAATAACTTAACATAAAGTATTTAAAAGTTTTGCAAATATGTTCCTTGGATATAGTTGTAATGATACAGTTATAAGTATAAGACCGCGATATAAAAGCATATATATTATCTGTAATTTCGGAATGTCATTATCAAATATTAGTCAAAATATTTTCTAACGGTCCTCTTTATAACCTAATCTATCGTTTACAAATAAATATACAAAGTTATTGATAAAAGATGTACCTTAGCAGTTGATCACGCAACAGTAGAGATAATAATCGCTTATTATTGAAAAATAATACAACTCTGCGGTAACACAAGGTTACATACCATTATTACGTTAGAAACCTCAGTTGATAACTGCGTTGTTATAAGCTACAGTTGACAGTACAAATAAATATGCATACACATTACAAGTGGCTGTTAACGGTTTTTTTTATTTGGAATATTTTAACTTGAATAGAGTATGTGAGCAGGTTACCAGACCTGTAATATTGTTTTGTTTTGATCCCTCCCTGTAAATCCCTTTTCCTTTAACCTTGCAAAATAACAAGTCAAGTGAAATCGACTTTGTTTGTAGGTGAGATGATTGTCTACCGGCAGTTTTAATTGGTTTGTGTCGCCCGCTGGCATTGCTGGTATTATTTTTTATACAAGGCAAACCATAAACGTGAAGTCACCGCCCATAGACACTAGCTTGGAGCTCGCTTTTGCCGGCTTTTTAGAAAGTGGTACGCCTTTTTCTTGATGGGCCATAAGTGGTATTGTTTCGGAAATACCATGGCGGGCAGCTGGTTCCGTGGAGGTGCGTGCTAAGAAATGTCCTACGAAACGCTCAGTGATGGTAACACGGACATGATAGGAAATTATTTTTATTAAATTAGTTTGCATATAAACATTACTTTCAATACATCACTAAATTATTCATATATTATGTTCTAGTGTAACTTGTGTAAAATTTGTAACTCTTTTGTTTTATAGTATTAAGCATACTTTCTGTTTAAGAACTTTAAAAAAAAACGAGACTTAACCCCCATTACGGTCAGTATGTGTTATTAATATATTAATGTTTCATTTGGATGCTATATGATATTATAAAGTGTATTGGTTTCTCCAGATTGGTACTAAATGGACGTGTTTATTGTCCTGATACCAATAAGTATAATACGCGAAATATAGTTTACTTTCAGTTCAGAGGTATAACTTTCGAATGTAACAGTTAGGATAGTTCACGACGCCCAGATATACAAAAAGAAAGTGCTAATTCGCATTACTATGAACAGTTAAGACTAATGTCGCAAAACGCATTCAAAATATCCACCCACATTTAGAAATAACCGTTATAACTAAACTTTACAAGTCAAAATTTAGCTCTAAATAATAATGTGAAGCATAGAAAGAATGTTTTTTTTAATTTGAAATATTATTATTTGTTTTAAAATTGTTGTAAGCCCAATGCAATAATTCAATAATATTTGATAGCGATTGAAGTTTTCATATATTCTCTTTGTTTGGCATATACCGTTATAAATAAACTAGCTCATCCGACAAACATTTATTTGCTACATATATAAAAGGTCGTGATGGAAAAAAGAGGTTTCATCGTAGACATGTGAAAAATTTAGAGTTATATTTATGGTATGTATAACCAATAATAATAATAAATAGAATAACCAATAACCAAGAGTAAAAACTAAGAATTGCATGTATTTGAATTGAATATGAAACACATTTAAAATTTTGGAAAAAATCTATCAAGCTGTTTCGGAGGTGTACGTTAACTAATATTATGAAATGGAAATTTAATATATACGATAAAATGCCTTTTATATACAAGAAAAAAGTAAAGTTTTTTTAAATAGTTTAATAGGTTATCTGTGAAACAACATTGATGTAATAATCACTCGGTTTTCATTATTTAAATTTGAATTTGTACTCTATGAACCACAGACTAATGAACATTGACGACAATTTTAAACACTGGCATATTAAAAAGTTATTTTTTAAATGGTCATCTTTATCTGTTTTGACAGTTCAGATTTTCAATAAGTTATACTTTTAATTACGATTATACATAATGCTTAATAGACAACATTTTTAACGGTTCAGAGACTGATTCGTGATTGAAATGTTTGTTTAGGAGAATTCAGGTTATATTTAGCACTTCTTTAGCAGAACACGTTATCAATAAAACGTACATTACAATATTCTGCAGAGTGCAAACACCCGTGGCCTGAATTGACTTCGCCTCGAATCGTTTCTTATGTAAATTTCAAAAGAATCCTTTGTGATACGTAGGTAATTTTCCGCTACTTTACCTAACACTGATTCCATTGAACCAAGAAATGTCGTTCTATAGTATTTTTACAATGATAATTAAAAATATATATGCTGTGGAATGAACGCTTGGTTCGCATTACGTTTAACGTCATTATATTCATGTCATAATCATAAAATTTCCAAAACTGTCAAATCGCAATTACCTTTGCTTGACCATACCTTTTTTAATTTGTTAACATATAAAAATAATGATATTTTTTCATAACTACTGTACAAAAAACAAATATTTGAAGAATACATTAAATTTCAAAACTTTCAAAATTTTAATTATTTTTTTATATAATCTATGGATGGGAAAATATATCATGATACTAATATATTAATGAGCATTAAGCCCATTGTTTATTTTTATTACTTCACCTACTTTTAATTGTTGTCTACAGCTACATGTTCATACAAATATCTTAACATTTGTATCGTAACTATATATATTATAAACTATTTATATAGTATTTTAGAACAATTTCTCACATGCATGTATAGTTACAATACAAATGTTAAGATATATGTTTATGTAACAATTTAATGAATGCATTAATATTCTGTATTTCATATTTAAAATTCGCACAAAAGACATTGTTTATATGTAATATTATGACATGACAAACCGCACTGACAGACCAAGGTGACATAATGGCCCGAATATTTAAAATATTTGAATTGTGTTTGACCCAAAAATTTGAACGCAATCATTTGTAACTTTCCCCTGTGGGATCTATTTCGGTCTGTCTAGATATTGAGATGCAATTTAATTTCACCCAACAATATAAAACGATTAACAAAATGCATTACTTGTTTGCTATACATAATTAAAATAAAATTCATAATTTTATAGTCTATGTAAACCATAAATGATAGATTATTAGCGACACAGTTAAACATCTTAAATGCGAATTTATAACATTAAAGGACATTTATATAAAAGGATCTTTTTAAATGTTTGCCAATAATAACATATATCTTTCGATTTTATGTTGGCATAAAGTTGGTGATATAGCGCTGTGTTATGAACAAATTATGTGTGATAAAGATATGTGTGACAAAGATTTATCAGCAAGTAACAATCCCTAGTTAATCAAACTAGGATTTGTGACTCATAAAAAAAACAGGATATGATAACGCCGGAAGGTTACTGGTATATTGATTCCTATATATTTAATTTTCGAATCATAAAATTGACATAATAATTTGGCTTTGATTTTAGATAACAATATTTTATTTTTGGCACAAATTAAAATATGTATTATAAACAATTGAAACTTTAGCTAGCAATAGAAAGTAATTTATGGCATTTTGTTAATTAAATTATTTTATACACGTAGCTTAAAATATTTGTATGCATTCTTATAATTTAATATGGACCACATTTTATACACGGTTGGTTAGCCCCAGCTAGCTTTCTATAGCTTGTGCTATTACAATCAATACACGTAAATCATGTATAATATTTATACGTTTATTTACATTTAAACCACAAAATACATATATGCTCATCACACAATTCTGGACCGCAGCAGGGGTCGAACCCAGTACTCTTCAATCGTTAATCCAACATTGTTACCGTTGCGCCAACCGATTCGACTCATATATTAACTATTATGTTAGATAATGAAACCATTTTTTATTACAAATAGGTAATGCTAAGCTGAGATGCGACTCAAAAATCCAATCACCTATTTTATTTTCTTTTTATATGAAAGGAGACAAACGAGCAGGCGGGTCACTTCGAGTGATGTGCCAACCGCCGCCCATGGACACCTGCAACGCCAGGAGGCTTACAAGTGAGTTGCCGGCCTTTAAGGAAGAGGAACGCTCTTTTTTTGAAGGTCCCCAAGTCGTAGCGGATCGGGAATACCTGCGCTGGCAGTTGGTTCCACAAAGAGGTGGTGCGCGGCAGAAACTGCCTTAAAAAACGCACAGTAGTGGAGCGCCAGACGTCAAGGTGGTACGGATGGAATTTCGTATTCTCCCTTGACGTCCGGTGATGGAATTCCGCTGCAGGTATATATACACCTTATATGGTTGTAGCGCTGGATTATTTACAGTAATTGTCAGAATGTACCACTTGTGACCACGCCCTGTCCCTGAAAGTCGTTGAATCGCCAACAGCAATTACATGAACCGTTGAACATCAAAGAGATCACACTTCAATGCTCAATTGCTTTTGTGTTTTTATAGCAAATTAATTATAGACATATTGTAATTATCTGTGAAGTACAAGGCCTATCAAGCAAAGTGTAAAAGTTCCTGTCTTGAGAGGCCGCAGGCTCGTTGGCCCCCCATTTTATATAAAATAAAAATAAGCTGCCATGGTTATATAAACATTGATGTATATGTATAAATTTTACATAAAATTAATTTATATTTGTTCAGAACGTAGTCTTCACTCAAAATCCGGCATCTCATCAGTTGAATTTCATGACTCACTCACTGACAGTTTTAAATAATAAACTTAAAATATGCACTATTGTTACCGAAATAATAATATTATTGTTTGGGCTAAAGCTTCTAATTGGTCTCAAAACAATATAATAGCATCAAACGCGATTAAAGATGTTTGATTTAGTTTGTATTAGAACAACAAAGAAGTATATGTCATTGTAAAGAAAACAATTATCGAATTTAATTAGAATTAAATAATGACCAATTATGATAATTAATAAAATCGTCCAAAATATAATGACTTATGAAAGCGTTACTCGAGCGAATGCCCTTATATAAACTTTGGTATTTTTAATGAATTTTGTAGTCAATAAGTACTATACGTATCACATGCTAAATCTAACTTTATAAAGGTCTATTAATATTGCAACAACAGAGTTTGCACAATTCTGAACATTAACGCCTAAGGGAATGGGTCACAGAAGGCTCAGGCTATTAAAATCGAACGTTCATTCTAGAATGAAATTAAACTAATTTAGTGACATCCTTGTTTTATTATAGAGCTGCGTATATTGTTCTTTAAATAAAGTTAATGTGCAAAAACTTTATTAACTTACAAATCCACTCACGTAAATGTTATAAAATTTTTGTACTGTCCATTGTTGAGACGGCGCATTATTTTGTATGATAATACGAAGCGGACAAAGTACTATGTTTCGCTAACAAGGTACAACAAATATACGAGATGACAATACAGGTTTTTCTTTTGTAAAAGTCCTAACATTTAAATGATGTAAAATAAATTCTTGATGACGCATTAGATGTTTCTTAAATAGCCATATCCGATACACTATGCTTATACATTATATGATATATTAGGACATATATAATATTATGTATATATAAGTACATAATATCATATTTAAATACTCAGATAGTAAGTATCGGTGAACCAAGAGCTGGTGCTTTTCTCGCTTAATATATAAGCATCACGATTCAGTGAAGAAATGCCGCCTACATTATGGGTACTCGGGCACAAGGACCAAACATTTATTATAGTGTTTAAGTTTAATATGTTTTATACCTACTTGTTGTAAGCATTATGATTAAGTTGTTTAACTATTATTAACAAAATAAACTATTATTATTTTGTCATACTTAATTAAATTTCTACTAATAAAAAAATGTTAATATTATAATTTAATAATCAGGTTTCATTTTTAACAAAAGTTTTCATTCTTATATATATCTGTCTTACTTATGTGCTACGGTTAGAACCCATAAAACAATAGATACCTAAAGGATTAAGTTTTAAGCCTATACTTTAGCCTCGGCCAGTTATTGACCACAAAACCGGTATTCGCGATACAGAAAAAGTGATAGTCATCAAAACCTAGCCTTGACTGTTCTTGAACAAGCCTCAAGCGCTTAAGTCAATTAAATTACTGATAACTCAGTCCCGCACAAAATTCGTTCTATTTAAACTATTTAGATTAACAAAATCTCTTTTTAATATATATATAAGCTATTTAAAAATAGCTAAGTTAAAATGTAAACAAAAATTAAGCCAAATACCTTCAAGTTTTACTATAGTACTTTATCGTTTGCAGTCAGTCCATTTCTCACCACATATTTCGTTAACCTCTAGCCTCTATGGTTCTAAAAATACTTTATAGTATAACTTTGTTTATTCTGAACGATAGAAATGCTAATATAACGAAATCCTTTCATTAACGTAACAGTGAAGTCGATATGGGTCTTGCAAAACATTTACGTAAAATTGTGTACTTACTAGTTCTGTTAATTACATCGAACTAGATTGATGTATAATCACGCCATGCCCCAATGACTTCACATGGCTATTATGCGAAACAGATTTTACGCGATTACGGATTTCATAATAAAAAAGTATGCTATTTCCAAAAGAAATGGGTGTTTATTTGGGGGATTAGAATGTTGCCTCTCTGGGGGGTCTAACTAACTTTAGACTTAGTTTTTATGATGTCAATGTGAAAGAAACTTATTTAAATTAGTTTGACAAAACTGGTTGGTATATTAAAATAGCGAAAGTAATCACTTGTTATGTCCCAACCAACTTATAAGCCTCGAGTTCGAGTTATAGTCTACCTTAATAAATCAACGTGAGTACATTATTTTTTCTATTCGGAAAATTAAAAAAATCGAATTTCTTAAAACTCCAGTTTTAGAAGTTATATAACGTATAACAACATATACTTTAAATAAATACATATTATAACACCCAAACCACAGGTAGCATATATGTACACACATAATCCTTGACCGTACCAGGCATTGAACCCGGGACGCTCCGTTCGGCATTCCGGCATAGAAACCAAACGCGTCAAATAAAAGGCTTTGGTGCTGTATTTAGCATTATTTCGT
This sequence comes from Leptophobia aripa, assembly GCA_951799465.1. Taxonomy (NCBI): domain Eukaryota; kingdom Metazoa; phylum Arthropoda; class Insecta; order Lepidoptera; family Pieridae; genus Leptophobia; species Leptophobia aripa. Next base: position 3,319,151 of record OX637281.1, read on the forward strand.
ATTCCTAATAATTATAAATTAAAACAAACAGATTAAAAGCAAAAAAATTGTAAAAATAGTCATTACGTATTATACGTGCAATAAAATTTAGACTGGAATGAAGAAGAACAATACTGATCATATATTTAACACTTGGTCATGTAACATTGCCAAACAAAACACGCGCCAAAACGTTATGCTAAATTTAATAGCCGTCTAATTTTCCGTACATTTCTCGTCTCCACGGAAAAAACACAAACATGAACTAGCAATAGCCTAAGTGGTTCTTAACCCTGGTGATCATAAACTCAAATAACACTTGCTTGTACGCAACCATAGAGAAACCGTGTATAGTGCATACCATAAACAATTGTCAGCAAGCTCTATGCCTTAAGAAATAGGACATGAAATCTGAGCCAATACCCATAAATATGTACAGAGACTTTTTATTCTACTTCCTACGTGAATAAAAACATCGCAAGCTGCCATTATTTGCATGATATGCGCACACGCAGTACCGTGCGCTTGCGACATCACTTTCACTCATTAAGCAATGCCAATCTAAGCCCCATTACAACTGCTTTGAACTAAATACGACCTGTTAATTATTTTAAGTGTTTTATGACCCGTTTAAGGAACATTTTTAACTTTTAAAGACAGCCTATTATAATTAAAGCCGACTCCGACTCCGATTTTCGTAAATTTTGTGCCTGACACTGTTCCTCTAGTCTTAGACCTTAAGACTCTTGTTTTTATTGGCAACATTAGTGTAAATCGCAATTGCAAATAGGGGATTCGACACTAAATTTTAAGGAAGTGATTTTAGAATTAATTATGATGCCAAGTGAAACCAAAAGTATTAGTTAAATGTTTCATAATCCTTATTTACTGCTTATTACGTTGGTCATAAATATACACGTAAGTATTTAAAATATTGACAGGCTTTTACTCTGTTAAATTGTATGTGGGAATAATTGTTTCGAATGAGTTGATTTGTAATTTCCTGACTTTACAAATATATCAGAATACAGATGTAGGCGTGATACTTCATTGCGTTAAGTGCCGCACGATTGCAGTTGTCTCAACCTCTTCATAGTTTGATCCCACTGATGTTATAACAATTGAGTTTAATTCAAATGGTTGAAGCTCTATGTTATTTGCTTGATCTCTTTGTATTAGATTTTTTTAAATCACCGTTATTCATAAGGATCGCACCATACCTACAAAACAAACTAAAACTAAACTTAAATAAAACATAATATTATATACTTTCATTAAATTATAGTTATGTTAAAGTATTGTTTGGGAAAATCTGGTGCGTATGGCTCTGAGTGATTTAAATAGACAAAGAATAAAAGCTAATCTGTGTTTTAAATTAACGTAATCAGTTACATATCGGCACTTTGATTGCTTTGCAGCAATCATAGTCGTTATTTTTATCCAGTAATGGATGTTTTAATGTGTATAATAAACAAAATACTGTATTTGAAGAAAAAATGCATGGATATTTCGGTGAGTTTGCGTTCAGTCGAAACTGAATTGTGCAATTCGTTGCAAGAAGTTGTTTCACTTATTGTAAAAATAAATGGAGCGAAAAAAAAAACAAAAAAATATGATGACACATCAAACGATGCCATGAAACCCCAAATCAGGATCCTCTCGTAATTCTACATAAAATGAAATATAAACTTGACCTTTTTAAAGCGTATAATTAGTTTGCGATAAAGTAATTACAAGTCTGCCAACCGGAATCAAAGTCGTCCTTTACTTTTGAAGGAAGTATTAAAAGTTAATTTATAACGGAATTCAACCACCTTATTTATTGTTTCTTTTTTATTTAATAACGTTATCAAAAGTAAATGAACGTTCGTAAAATTCACCTGCATCTAAAGTTTTTGGTAAAATCTAACTCAACTCATAGTGATGATGATGATACTTATAATAAAGCGTTAGTTCAAAATGACGCTGGGTTCTTGTAAATGAGATTATATTAATCTTAAAGCATCCTAATTGATAGGAAATCATTTGATTGTTGCCAATTGGACTGCACTCAAATAATAAGTGCGCATTTCCCCAGTTCAATGACAATGATCTACATCCAACAATGCACCACGTTAAGCATAGATAATATACATATCCATAGATATTAGAGAAATCTTCTACCGAGGTGACATAAAATGACGCATTTTGAATGCGCTTTCATGTTTTTCGTACGTGTTGTGAATTCAATTGTTGCAAAATTGTTTAGAAATTTAAATATTAAATTTTCTTCAAATCTAACAAGGAGAGCGTGTTTTTTTTTAAGATTTATAGTTTTATAAGTTCGTCCAGTTAACTGATAACATGCAGGGCATTCTAAATACTATATAGCAGTAATATACTAAATAGAGCGGTAAATTTATTAGAATTAGTACTCACTTAGGACTAAGTTGTTAATGCTTAAACTTAAAACGCTTAAAAAAGAACAATTATTTAAAAAAAGACAGAACAGATTAATCGTAACAGAACTATGTAATACTTAAAACTAAATGTATTTATTTACCTGTCTCTGGGACTTGTCCGGTAATATGACGGAGAGTTCGAAAGACCTATTTTTCTTATCACGGCTCCCTGACCGCATAAGCTTAGTCGATCTGGTGATGCTTTGGGCCTTCTCAGGCAACTTCATTGCCACTATGGACATACTTCGGGACAACCTTCGTCCCAGTTTCCGAGTCCGCAACGACATGGACCCGCTGATTCCACGCTTGCGGACCTCGGGCTCAGCGCTCTCCTCAGAACCAGCCATCGCACTGTCACAAATTTCACTTTGTCATAAATCACACAAACTTGACACTCGAGAAAGTTCAACGATTCACGAGATGTTTCACAATTGCACTTTTAAATTGTTAATCCGCATCGTAACTGTGGACCGATATCCGCGAGGGCATGCCGGATCATATGGTCACGGAGCCGGTTTACGACTGTTAACTATCACAGATTTAACGGCTAATATCAATCGTTTTATAACATATAACTGGACTACGTTTAAAGGTATAAATAACCGATTGTGTTACGTTTAAATAGGGCGCGTTATCGTGTTGTGTGAACGCGGCGCGCAAACTTCGCGAACGACTACTCGCTAACGAGTATCTACTGAATACTGACTAAAGCGAAACGTAAAGTTAGCCGTCAGCGCATCGAGTGCTGCCCAACCATAGAGAATGCGCTACATTGCAAATATCACGCGTTTGAAATGATAAATCAATTCTTTTAAGTGATATTGTATGGCTTAATATCTTTTTAAAGCGTCGTTTAATTTTTTGTTGGGTGGACTCTGATTAAAATAAATTGATAATAAAAAAAATAATGTTTTTTTATATAAAAATTAAATGGTGGCGCACATAAAAAATGTAAAAATTAAGGTAATTTCGAAAAGTCCTTATACTCGTAATTCTTTTTTCTTATTAGTTCTTACACATAATGTATGCTTAAGACATAAAAAAGATTAAACAATAACAGATTTCACATACATACACACCAATTACATTAAAAACATAAAATTTAAGAAAAGAGACAAAAAATGGAAAAAAAAATTGTCTGTTAAGGTATGAAATTTAGCGATTAGGTTGGTTAGGAAAGAAGGCAGAGCATCAAAGCATATAAAATTTAATCTCCTTAGATTTAGGTTGTGTACTGTGAAATATTCAGCGCTAGAAGCGCTAACTTCGTAAAAGCGCTCACCTTCGCTGTAACCAAAACAAAATAGAAACATATTATCGAATGTTACTGTATCAAAGCTATGACACCTAACTAATGTTCGTTTGTCTTCACAATAAACACTCCCACGAGATTTTTGACATTGATTCAGGATGTTCTCAATCCACTTAACGGGATGTTCTAAGGCTTTGTCCACTGTCTATGAATAAACAAGAGTTTCGGTAGTTTGGCATAGACAATATTTTAATTTGGCAAGGCTAAACTGTCGCCAATTTCAGGTCACTGCAATGTTCGTAATGTTTTTTGTTCATGTATATCTCTGTTTTAGATAATTTATTTATTCATACGTGATTGCACTTGGACAGTAGAAGTAGATGATGTTATTTGATGTTAATACATATGAGAGAAAAGGGCGGCCTTATCGCTAATAAGCGATCTCTTCCGCTCATTATGTTGATGGTACGTCGTTAATACTAAAAGTTAATATATACAATTGACATTTATTATTTTGTATTATCATCCCGATTAACGCTATTGAGACGGATAAGTCAAAATTCGTAATTCCATCATCACATAGTTTCTTCATAAGAGTTAACGTAATATAAGCTTGAGTTATTTAACATTGCTGTTGTTTTCATATTATTCTTAAGATATCACATTCAAGGTAATCATGTAATTCTTCTGGCTTCTAGATAAGTACACCGCGGTTTCACGCGCTTTTAATGAAGATTTTCCGCTTTTCTGTTTAATTTAAATATAAATTTTACATAATAAATATGTTAATAACTAAAGCAGTTGATTGAAATAATAATGAATTAAAAAAATTACAAATGTCAGTGGGGTCCTGGAGTAATACGTACTCAAAGCAGCCTTTTGCCTCGAGTTACTTCAGAATTACCTCGGAAATTATCATATGATTAAATAGATGATCTTTATAAAACTGCCTTTTATAATTATCTTTGGCGATTATGTCACAAACCATACAAACCTTTTCGCTGCCAACTGATGTCAGTTCGTCGTGGGAATTTTGACAAGTTGTCCCGTTTCAAACTCAGTGAAATGTTTAGCAGTATTTTTTTATATTTCATTTTTTTCCTATATAGTTAAAATGCAGTAAGTGTTGTTAAGAAAACAGTTCAAGTACTAAACGAGGTTACACTGACGTCACTTACACCTCGTGATTACAAGTTAACATTTCTTAATAGCTTTTAGTTTTCATAAAATTTAAGCCCTACTTTACCTTCGTTTCGATATTACTATAATAATTTTAGCATAGCAATACAAGTATTCCTCTACAAGTAGAGGAGGGTCAAGTTTGCGTCTAAGTTAAAAGGCTCAAAAAACTTTCGAGAATTATTTTTTTAATAAGAGGGGGCAAACAGAAGGCTCACCCATAGACACTAAAGCGGGAGCCAGTGGGTGCGGCCGGCTTTCTGTAAATGGTAGGACTCTTGAAGGACCCTAAGTCGTATTGGTTCAGAAATCATGACGGCCAGCTGGTTCTATTACGTGGTGCGTGGATAATAACTATTAGAACGACCCAACAACTTTCTAAGTGCGCGACTAAATAAAAATCAAACTGCAATAATTAGATTACATACTTTCCTGCAATTGTCAAAAGTCTCAACTTAAGCGTACTTAACTGAGTACATATTGCATGCGGTTTTGCGACAGCAGTCTGACCTTCGAGTTTGCACATTGACTTGATTCTAGCAACTTTCAAACAATACAACTAGAATACGTAGGCAGATAATGTTCACGTAAACAAATATTAAGGCTATGACACTCAATAAAGATACTACTGTTGGACCCACTTGCATTTTAAGATGGAAAAGTGTTGTATTTATTCTGTTGTTTATGCGCTAGTAGTAGAGTCACTATAGTTTAGTAATTAAATTTATATATATATATATATTTTTTTTTTATTGGAAGGCGCTGATATAGCATCAAAGAAATGAGTAACGGACCGAATTCTGATGACAGATGGGTACAGTTGAATGTACTTAGTAGGTATAGTCAAAATAAATCCAAAAATATATATGTATATTTAAAACAAATCCTTTGAATGATTATTGCAAGTTTAGGCTTTGTTTTAACTTTGTTATCAATAGCATTATAATTAAAAAATATAGTGATTTTCGACCATATAGTAATTGTATATTATTCGTTATGCTAGTCCTAATTATCTGAACCATCATATGGTAGAATCACATACTAGGAGCTAATCTAAGCAAAACTATTCACATTAATTTGTTTTCTTTCGAAATATTAATTTTGAAACAGACGAAGTTAGAATATTAATTGCAATTGTGATTCCATCTTTATTGTCATGAATTGGGTATTTTAAAATTTTAAATGTAGATTTATATTAACATATATATTTCGCAGGGAGACTCAATCAGCTTGGAGGAGTGGTTCTGATTGGATAGCAAGATATTACAAATTGTATTCATCACGTGGTCTATCTGTGTTAGTAACTTTGCATTTATAGCATTAATATTATAAAATTGTTCAATCAAGCTGGGTGGAGTACGTACAGGAGAATTGTAGGTATAAGTCGATTCAAACTATATATATATATATATATATATATATATATTAGTTGTTTATGATTAAAAAATATTTAACAATATATGTCCTGTATTTAGAGAACACGCTCTATCTTATTCCATTTTACGTCCTTACGCAATAAAATAAACATAATACAACATGGTATTCCTAATATTAATTTTAACCATCAAAGTTTTAACATGAATTTAGAGCTATGAATAATTGGTAGTTTCTATACGACTTTATATATTGTATAAACATGAACATCAATTATCTAATTACACAATTGTAATTAAGTAATTATAAATCAATTATTAAAATGCGTACTCTTTCAAACACTCGATTCAGTCTCCCGACGAGCTATTACAAAAGGTACAGATGACATTTCAAGTAAACTTTTATGTCAATTATTTAGTTCATGTAGCCGGACACCAAGGCCAACTGTCCACAAGTTGTCCCAACAAATAACCGCTTACATGATTCACGTGTGATTCATCGATAGTTAAATGTCAAAGATGTTTATTCAGAATTGGGATTTAGTATCAAAAACAAATTACTAATTATAAGTTAACTGTCGTACGGTCACTGTAAACGTTAGTACATTTATACTTAGTCTTGCCATAAATATTGTTATAAAGAAAAGCACGATTTTTTTTTTATACGTAACATTTATTCCTTTCATAGTGAGTTAGTTTAATACATCAATATATAACTATTAAAAATATACAATGTTTATTCGAAGTGGTCTCCATTGGCTGCAATACAGTCTTTTAAACGTTGAGGCCAGTTATCAATAGCAGCACGAACTCTTTCTAGAGGAAAATTCTTCACTGCCAACCGAATGGATCGTTTTAGGGACTCCAAATTATCATGGCGTTTAGAGCAAGCCTTACTCTCTAAAACTGACCATAAATCATAATCCAATGGATTTAGGTCAGGACTTGACGACGGCCAGTTTTCAGTGCTGATAAAGTCCGGAACGTTAGTTTTCAACCAAGATTGGGTGGATCGAGCTCTATGACCCGGTGCCGAGTCTTGTTGAAAGCACCATTCTTTGTTATTGAACATGGTGTTAGTTAAAGGCTTAACTACCGTCTCAAGAATGGTATTTTGATAAACTTGTGCCGACGTTTTAATACCTTTTTCACAAAAATATGGCTCAGTCACCCCTTCATAGCTAACACCCCACCAAACCATCACTGAAGTGGGATAATGCCCACGTTGTACTCTGTTTACTAATTGCGAAGCTTCTTTAGAGCTTCCAGCATAAATACGGTCATTTTGTTTATTAAAATACTGCTCAATTGTAAAAATTTTCTCATCCGTAAACAAATTTTTTTGTGACCTCCCTTTGCGTACCGCTTAAGTAGTTGTTTGGATTTTACCACCCTATTCTTCTTTAAATTATCAGTTAAGAAGTGACCAGTACGTCTCTTATAGGCTGCAAGTCCTAAGTCATCTTTTAATATACGCGACATGGTTCTAGGAGCTATCTTCATCTCCCGAGATAAAATCTTTTGCTTACGGACAGGATTTCTTCGAATTCTTTCCCTAACTGCTTTAATCACCTTTTTCACACGAACGGTACTTGGACGGCCAGATCTTTTTCTGTCACAAACAGAGGAGGTATCATTGTACCTATCAATAGCCCGGTAAACAAACATTTGACTAATACCAAGCGGGTGGAGGGTTTTAAAAATTGCACTTTTCTCCATACCTACTTTATGTAAGGCAATCACAGCGATTCGGTTCTCTTTATCACCCCACTCCATTTTAATATACCAAATTATTTAACAATATAATGGCGCGAAAATAAGAAAACACATCAAGCAATCATATAAAAATGACAGATTCCAAATTCAAACGTAATATTTTCTTTTTTTGAATAGTAACAGTATTTATGGCCAGACTAAGTATAGCATTGTGTGTGTGTAACATCGATTTTCTTTTCTTTTTTTGAATTTTTTCTGAAATTAATATTGTTGTAACATTTAAATTAATTTTTAACTGAATTTCTGTATTTTTTTTCAAATTCATCTGAATGATTAATATTATTTAAATCATTTCAATTACACATTACATTATTTGATTTAATATCAGATAGTGTCAGATAGGTTTAAAACGTTAATTTACTGTATAAACATGTTAATTAGATAGAAAATGGTTTAGCCAGTTCTCACAACAGATGTCTACGGTGAAATACGAAGTAGGGAATGGTTTGATTTGAACATAGAGCCAATTAATTAAAATTTCAGCCAGATACCGGATCCACCTCGCCGTATTTCATTCATGAACAATGTGATGTCTCCATACGCCACTCTACTCATGAAGTTACGTGCGAGCAACGAAGGGTCCACGACTTCTACCCCACCATACTTTAGATCCATAATGTCACAGCAAAGTGAAAGTAACCGAAGCCAGTAAGTGTCATTATATAATTTAAATTATGGATGCGGCGGAAGTGCGATTTCACGATTTTGAATGGTGTAGGTACGCACGTATTTTAGCGAACGGTCCATATTCTTCTATGTCAACTTATATATGAAGAACTGATGTATCTGATGCAGCCCCACTATATGAAACTTTACTTTAAGTTAGTCCAATACTATGTGAATTAGTATTGTATTATTTTATATTATATTTGCATATGTTAGTGTAAAACATTTTAATGACAACGAAATCCCAAAATATCTTTATTCACATAGGTAACTTATCATATGAATCGTCAAAAAGAAATATTATATATTTCTTTACACTGACGTTTACTAATAAAATATTTGGTAGCTAATCAGTTTATAAAGGACAAAATTATTTTGCCTACAAATATTTGCTTCCGAGCTTTTCAATCGTTATCTAACACGAAGAAAACATCGTCTAGCTAGTGTTCTAGGCAAATATTTACTTTATCCAGCGCACGAGTCTTATTGTCTATAACAAATAATGGTGAATAATCAAAAAACCATAAAGGTGGAGTCGCCGTCCATAGACATACGTGAGTGAGGCTGGGACTTCTATGGCGTTCGTATTGGTTCGGAAATATCGAAAGAAAATTATGATTGGTTTCTAGAAAATCACTTTCAGTTTTGTAGATGTGTTATGTCAAATTTGTTTATGATCGGAATTATTTATAATAATATAATACCACTCATCAGTGAATTATCTACTTTAAAATGTAAATTTATTATATTTGGGTAAATAAATGATGTCAAACAAGAACGACGTAAGCTAATTAGTTTAGTAGGTAACATGTCACAAACTTTCACGTCACTGCTTGTGTTATGGGTACTGACTCATAAGCTACGTACATACTTCAAATAAATTCATATTATAAGATCCAGAAGACAACCAAACCCTAAATTCAATATAATTATTGATAACCCAAAACACGAAGTATTAATATTTCATACTTATCGTAGATCAGATAACTCGGTATTGGATACACAGCTTCTGAACATGGTACGATCACAAAGCCAAGAAATGCAAGACGAGGTCCACAACACAGCGCCAGCTCTACCAAGTGAAAACATACAAGAGTAAAGTAATCATAAATCGAGTAGAATAGATACATTAATTGATTCAGTAAATTTATTACACTTTTGATTTGTTTAAATATCCTAATGCGATTTTATTAGTCTCTAATAATTTAGAAGTACGTTAATTTTATTGACCAATCAGAGCCGAGCTTCGAGTGGGCTCTGGGCGGCATCTTGTTGTTGTGACAGTGTGTTCGGGACTCTAAGGCCAGTCTTTACAAATTGTTACATACGTATATTGTGACGTAGACCCCATATCACGACGCCTACTTACCCCGTTGAGCTTCTTCTCGTTAATGCTTCATCTTCGCTTACTGCTAAACCAATTGCAACAGTTTGTTGCGTTTTTACTAAATTGTTTTTTTTATGTCGACTTTTATTTACTATCTAGTTGTAGTCTAGGCGTATTTGGAGCAGCCATAAATTCACGTTTGCGCTTGTAAATTTCCCACTCTGTAGTGTTATCAAGTTAAATAAAATGTATGAAAGATTTTAATTCTAGATCCTTCAACGAGCCATGCATCCACGGGTTTAGTTTGCGCATGGCGGATCGCAGTGTGTCCAGGTCGCGTTTTTCTCGAATTTCCACACGTCGCGATATGGACATACCTTCTATACTGGCATTTAGCGCTTCTGATGATGCACCCGTAAGCTAAAAAACTATTTCCAATGTTTAATTACAGTGGAATTTATAAAGTTTCCTAAAAACACCCGATTCTTTGTACGTATTATGATATGCGCAAAGTGCAATGCCAAAATAAACTCGCCATATGGATTTAGTTAAATCATCAGTAATTTACTAGTGTTTCTTTTTGTAACAGGCTTCTGTAGAAATACCGGCATTTCAAAAGCGAGCTAATACTGAAAAAAGGGAGATACCAAAGTGGTCCATCCGTCGCTCCGTATGCCCCGTCTGTTCACAAAAATGGCGTGACCGTAGCTCCCTGAAAAATATAAGATCGTCAGGTAAATACAAGACTATTGAAAGTGCTTAATCGGATAAGCGAGACATTTCTTTCATAGACACCCCATATAAGGTTTTGTCTGATTATGTTGGTCAATAATTTGATGGTTTATAGGACTAAAAAGAAATTTAACTGATGACCTACCTTCGGTAATTGCTCCAGCGCGGCTAAGAGCAGCAGCAACATCAGGATAGTATGTACTTTTAAATCAAACCTTCATTTAAAAGCATTATGAAAATATATAATGTATATATATTAACTATATATAATGTAACAATGCAATACATGTTGAATTACATCTACAGTGTTTAAATATTTTTAATTGAATTGTCTTTCAGTACACCTAGGCCTATACCAGCTATTGAAGATAGAGACAACGGCCTAATCCTAGGAGGTTTTAGCAATTCTAGCAATAGATGGCAGCTGACGCGGGCTAGAAGATTCCGTGTACCGAAACCACGTCTACCAGCACCAGAAGACTTAGCCCCAATTAGTTCAACCGCCCCAACTGCTAAAAAAGACCTAGATTTACGAGTCAATCGCTTTCTTGCTAGGCAATTTTGATTTTCAAGTTTTTTGCCATTCCATTTTAAGTAGGATACATAATTTAAGAACTCATTATTTTTAATAGGATACAGCTGCAATTTTACAATGAAAACGTAATGAGGCTTTAAGACTCGTTTATGTATTGAACTGAATAAAATATTACATTAAAATTTTGTTTACATTTTAATAATAAAAATAAATTAGAACTCGAGAGTGAGGTATAAAATCACGGCATTGTTAAATCAAACACATAGTTAGTAGTTGAAAATGCTTCACAGTGTACAGTATGCCTCAATGCGTGAACGAAATTCTTTAATTCCACCGACTGATAAGTTGGCGCTTTGAAATCACCAACCACCATCAATTTAACAATGTTATTCATCATCACATCAACATCTATAGGAGTGGCCTGAGAATTCCAATCGGCTAAGTGAAATACATTAAAACTAACATCAGATCGTAAGCACGATTTCACCATTGGTATATCAAATGCACAACCATAATAAACAATTGTTCCATCGCGTTCCAATAGTTTCAGCATGACATCTTCAAATCTACCGCCCAAGCAATTGAATGCTAATACTGGCTTCGTCAAAGATGTATTGAAACATGTGATAGCCTCGGCCTCATCAATCGTGTACACGGCAGTTGCTCCAAGACTCATCAAATGCTTCTTAACAGCATCATAACCACAATGATTCGCAACTATGTTGAATGTTTGAAGTCCCCATGCCTTGCATAGTTGTATGACACTTTGGCCACAGGGACTGTTCGCAGCATTTTGTATTATCGTATCACCGGGTTTAAGATATCTAAAGTCTTTTAACATTCTATATGCCATACATGGTGCTATTGTCAGCATGCATGCCTCAGGGAGGCCTAATTTAGGTGATATCACGTGTATATCTCTCTCATTAAAAATTCCGTAGTAACGCCATGTGCCTAACATTCTTGTGGTGAGCACAACCCTTTCCCCAGGTTCTACTGTGCAGACATGACTGCCTATTTCAACAACATCACCTACACCTTCGTCTCCAGGGACCGTTGGTAGTTGTGGTAATTTTCTATATCTCCCTGAAAGCAAACATCACTAGATTTATTAAAACACAAATTAATATAAATAATACCAATTAGATATAGTACAAAAAGACAAAAAATATATGATTAAGAAAACCAGGCTTTATTTGCCTAAATGCAGCACTGGATTGACCACTCTCTGAGATACCAAGCAGGAGCTTGATTGTAATCCTCTAGGGAAACGGAAGTGGGGCCATCACAAACAGACCTGGTGACTTACTGGGGCGTGGCAATAGGATAAACGATCAGATAGAGCGCGATTGGACATAGGATCTTAACTCCAGTAAGTCAAGAATACCACAAACTTTATTTAAACATTTAATTTTTATAGCAATACATATATTTTACTTAATAAATGCTCTTGCCCATCTGAACTATGGTTAAAAATTAACTAACCTTATTAACTATATATTTACAATTTATTCTTATACAAAGGTTATTTGTTTTTTACATTTTTTTAGCTTCCGTCAGGTTTTATGCTTACTCTGTAAAATCTAACACATATTTACAACCAGCAAACCCCTGAGGAGCAAGTGAATTTTTTAACACTTCTGGGTAATCTTTAAACTTGATTAATTTGTGTATAGGAGCTTTTAATTCATTGGACATCATTAGTTTAATTACTTCCACCAACATTTCCTCCCGTGCTTCAGTAGGAGCTTTTTTATTCCATGCGGTCATCCAGAAGCCTTTACATGACATATCCTTAAATATGAATGCAGATGTTGGCACAGTCACTGGTTCTCTAGACATACCCCCATATGTGACCATAGTACCTCCATGTTGCATATACCTAAATAATTGAGCTCCACTATTTCCGCCAACACAGTTTAATGCAAGCAGAGGCTTCTTAACTTCCCCTTTAAAAATTTGAACACTTCTTAATTCCTCTTCAGTAAAAACATATGTTGCTCCTAAACTTTTTAAGTATGCTTTTAATTCATTGATTTCTGGTCTATTCCTGACTATGTTAACAGTCTTCACACCCCAGGCTTTACAAATTTGAATTACATTTTGTCCACATGCACTATTTCCTCCATTTTGGATAACAACATCATCCTCCTTCAGACACACAAAATCACTCAGCATTCTCAATGCTGTGCATGGATTAACTGTTAAAGTAGCAGCTTCTACATTTCCTAAAGTATCAGGTACCACTGTGAGTGAAGATCTTTGGAAAACACCAACATCTCTCCAGGTACCTTGCAGCGAAGTTGTTAAGATAACTTTGTTACCACTCTGTAAATCTTTTATTTCTGAACCAACCTTTTCCACTAGCCCTACACCTTCATTTCCCGGAATTGATGGAAGATTTACTTTAACTGGATATTTCCCTGAAAAATATAGCGATAGGAAATCATAAATGAATATATGTTAATAAATGCAAATAAATAGCTGAGCTATACCTTAGGTTTCCTTCAAATGTGAACAAGTAGGAAAGCAAAACATGCACCATTTACTTGGTTTAAATAAAGCTGAAAAGCATTACAAGTATTATTATTAAAGTTACCTTGTATAGTGTTTACATCAGCAGGATTAACTGGAGCAGCAAGCATTCTGACCAATACTTCTTGCTTTCCAAGGGGTGGTACTTCGCATTCCCGATATTTTACAACATGTAACGGATCACCGAATTCATTATAAACTAGCTGTCTAGACATAAGGCTTCGATGCTGATAACTCCACACAGGCACATTGCGTAAGGATTGCTTTGGCTTGAGAATTCTCAACGCAGATTTCGATATCATGATCATATTCTTCATTTAATTGTTTTTATTGTATATGTGGGAGAAAAACAAACTGCAAAGAATGATTTTTACTATTTCTTCTTATTAAGTCAAATACAATAAAGATATTTAGAGTAATTTAGAGTAAGAGTAAAACCTAAATGAGCTAGTACTACTGTTTAATAACAATTTATATAATTTTGCTTTTAATTTTAATATCTTAATTTCAAATTTGTGATTTTTTGCGTTTGTCAGAAATCGAAAGTTCCTAGCACAGATACATTATGTATATAGTTTTAAGTTACCAACTTTTGACAAATTTTTATTTTGGTTGACCATCTACAAGTAATAAGTGACCAAAATGGTGATCTAGCAGTTCATTTTAACCTTAGCTTGACTGTCGTGAGTCGTCCCAAAGTTTGTGAAAAAATGCTTAAGCTAGTGTCATAGTCAAATGAACTGACTAATAAGTATTGACATATGACTTTGACTATTAATTTGATCTTTTGTTATGATAAATAAAACTGTTTTCTGATATTTTTAAACATAAAGTCCTTTAATTTCATAAAGAGAACATTTAAATATGTAGCTTAATTGTGTTCTTTTTTTATAAAAAAATAGATCAAAATGGATACAAATGAATATGAAACATTTGAATATCTCCAACCAAATAATGATGAATCCTTAACAAAAAGATTATTTGTAGTTCAAGATAATGGAACTTATCTTTCTTGTGAGAATAATATTTAACTTAATTAGAATTATGTAAAAAGCGTACAAAGATTAATTCACATTCAGAATACTAATGCATTTGTTGTAAATACAAGAAATCAGATTAAAAGCTGCTTTTTAGTTAAGAAAACTCTTTCTTATTCATCTAAAGTGTTTTGGTTCTTGTTCTAGAGTCTAGAGAATAAACCATATTTAAGTATCGTGATTTAAATGTTTATCCTTTACTGTGTACCTGTACCAAATCAAAACGATGATATGGGCTCGGTCAGGCAAATAATTTTTTTTATTGTTGTCCCTAACAAATTTTTAATTTTTTTTATCCTGTTTCAGTTGATAGAAATGTTGACCTTAGCGAAGTTCAGAATGTTGAGTTACTAGAAGAAGTGCAGCCAGTGTATGACGTCTCTCCAGAACAGTTTTATATTGATGTTGATGGCTCACAAGAAATTGTGACAGTATCAGGTTATAATCAAATTTGTATATTTATTACACAAATGGTGTGTTAATTTTTATGATTTTGCTAGTTCATATAAGTTATTGTTTGAGAATGTATTATAATAGGAAAATAATATTTTTAATGAATCTAGTACTTTTTGTGTTTATTACAAACTAATTCCTATATTTATTATACTAATAACTTTCCTAGTGTAAGAATATTAACTACTGACATTACTGTTTCAGAACAATTTGTTCTCAGCAATGATCTCCATAATGAAGACAATATTTATGAAAATAATCTTATGCTCCATGAATCTAGTTCTACAAATATACAAGTAATATTTATTCTGACTTTAAAAAGCTTATTTTATTTACAACTCTCTGCTTATTACAGCAAGAATTCAGCTGTAAAATTAACATTTTAAGGGTGATTCTTTTACCAATTACAAAATATAATAATCATTAGCACTTATGTTATGGCCATAAGGCTGAGAAAGTGTAATATTTAAAAAAAACTAATTATTTGCAAAATAACTAATGATTATACTTATAATTAGTTTAATGTACTTTGCCTCTAATAATTAAGTTTAAACAAATATATAAACTTTACAGACACAACCAGTTGATCAAATACCAGAGAATGTTGTTGAACAGTTCATAAAGAAAGAACCATCTAATGCTGAAATTAATATGGAAATGGATACAGCGCCTAGTGGTTTCACGGAGGTAATTAAACTAAACATTTGTAATAAAAAAGTGACAATGATCAAATATACGGTTGACTTGACTTAACCTCAAGACGTCATGTCAGTCAGGTCACATTAAGTAAAAATAAATAAAAAACATTTATATCTTATATCGCTTGGTTTGACAAAATAACAAGAGTGTGTCTCCATTTAAGTAAAGACTTGTATTTGGAGAACATTCTCTTATTCCATCTTATCTATATACAAAAACAGCTAATACACAAAATAAAAAAATTATACAAAATACAGTATTTCTGTACATCAGCACACATACAGTCCTAAACGATTTTATTCTAGGGAAGATGTGACAATGGTAAAAAAATTAATATATTTGTAATAGGTAATGCTATCGGACGAGCAATATAAATTTTTAGAACAGAGAGGATGGACATTAGTTGAAAGTAATGATAATATCTTCTTCATCGATGGATTGGGACTACATAACATTACAAATAATGATCGTATGTATAGTCAATATTTTTTAATATAACATTTGTAACAGACTAAATACAGACAAAATAATTAATGAAGATATTATTTTTTTAAACTAGTCTCCAATATGTTTTATGTATGACCGAATTAAGTTATGCAATTATGCTTTTAGAATTAATTCAAGATTTAAAACAGAAGATGAAAGATAATGAATTTACAGACAGAGATTCTAGGTAATTATTTCGTTGTTTCTTTTAATAAAACTTTTTCAATTTCATATGCGTAAGGTTAATAGTGTATGAATTCTTTAAAATTGAAATTTCATAAAAGATTCATCTTTTATGTGTAAGTGGAAAAAATGCCCTTTTTTAATGTATGTGTAAAAAAATAAGTCTAAAAAATGCTTTGTTTTGGTTAATTTCAATTTACTCAATCTCTACTCATATAAAAGTTGGTAATGATTCTTCATTTCTTTCATTTTTTTTAAATACGAGTTAATGCTTATGCATACATATAGGTTAATATAACGGAGTGAGTACATATGTAGGGTTATTTTTGAAAGGCGTGGCATCAGCATTGCCAACATCACGATTGAGTCGGTCATAATAACCACTTCTTTATTTAAAGAAACACTTCACTGATGTTTTCACTAAGATTTATATTTCACTATTTGAAGAGAGGTGCGTTTCGTAGAACGGCCTGAGCGCAACTGTGCTGTGCGGTTTTTTTTTTTTTTTTGGAGTGGGATCTCGCTGGAGGCCTTTACAGCTTAGCTCGGGCTGGTTGGCGAGCTTAGCTCAGCCTCGAATGCTATGCGGTTACAATGCGTCCGTATTTATAGTGCACACAGATGTACGTATTGTAATAATAAAGATGACATTTCACAACATAATAAACTTAAAGTATTCAACTGTTTTTAAACTTATTTTAGGACAGTTAAATAATAGTTAATTTAAGACTATTTAATTGTTATAGTTGCGTCGATATATATTATTGTATTATTTTAGCAGTATTACAGAAACTATAGTATATGAAGAGGATTTTGTGGATAACGGAATTGAACCGACTATCGAATATATAGAAGGAAAGAAACAGAAGAGAATTGATGATCCCAAATTAAATCCTAGTAAGTTTTGTTTATAAATATTATTTGTGATTTATGTACAAATAATTTGTTTATTGTTGTTATAGTAAAAATTTTACCTAAACTCGAGAAAAAGGCAAAGGAGGTGCCAGATTTGATGCCATCGGAGAGAGAATTCCTAGAAACAACAGTTAATGAGCTGTCGGAAAAATATGAAAATAGAGATCCATCGTTAAATAGTAACACGATAAAGATAAAAACGAAATTTTCTTTAAAAGGTAATAAGTTTCCTTTAATAAGCAATAGATTTAAATTAGCTTATTTTTCCAGTTTTACTTCATCTAATGTATACTTCGCACCCTTTGTCGCACTAGTCAAATTGTATTTTACGTATTCTTTTATTTGTGGGTTGCCTAAAGGAATCGCTTATTGGCGATAAGGCAGTCCGTTGCTCTCATATTTATAAACATCATATACTTCTACTGTGCAATAAAGTGTGAATAAATAAATAAAATATCGAAAGTGTTCGTTAAATCGACTGACGTTACATGGAGCTTGCCTCCTGTTACTTAAAATATGATAGTTAACCAGCTGCGATCATAATATCCTTCTCAGACCGGTTAATTTTGGTAACCTCGTACATATAAACAATCGTTTGATCCGATTATATGTGAAAGAGATATTATTAATATGTCGGGGCGCCGAAATATTTCGCAGCTGATTGCAGTTGGTATCGACGCCATCTATCCTTCACTAGAGGGACTATGTGGACCGGACGGTTCGCGTAGCGTCATCAGGAAGTGAATGCTTTTGGCATAGAGGGAGGCACTTGTGAATTGGACAGTATAGAGGACGGTTGACACTAAGCGCTAAACTTCCCGGGTTGCTAGAACTTCAAATCGCGCCATATCTTTGCCTAGACTTTTTTTGGTAATCGGAGTCTGTTAGCGAGATGTTTTGTGACTGTTCTTTCCGTTGTCACGACCCACTGAAGACGAATATATAATACATATTTTCATTTGGATTTACAGATATTCCATCAGAAATAGTTTTGGGAAAGACTGTGAATGGTAAGAAGCTGATTGCCAGGGTGACGAAAAGGGAACAGCGCGATTCTAAAACAGATGTCCACACGCAGAGGAAGAATCATAAAACTTGTATGTTTTTTTTCAACTATACCATTTTGGGTGAAATTATTTTTAAATTTCAAAAACATTTTAGATTCAACTGTAATTTTGAATATCTTTAAGAACCCATAAACTTATTTTGAGAAATATAATAATAATAAATTATATAATAATATAATAAGCAGGAAATATATATAAGTGATAAAATATTTTCACATAATTTATGATTAGGACAAAGCCGTATTGGCCAAACGGTTCTCTAGAATCTATGGAACGTTAGGAACAAAAGACCTATTTGTCTATGAACAAATAAAAAACTGAGACTAAAACCCTAAAAGAGTTGTAGCTATTAAGACGATTATATCACTTATCCATAACTTATTTATGTAATTAATAACGTATCACTATAAGGCTGGCAACGGAGACTCTCGAGCTCCCAGCCACGTGAGTGTCTATAGGCGGTGACTTCACCTTTATAGTGGGCCTCCTGCTCGTTTGCCCCTTGCACTATAAAAATTATATTTAAAAGAGGTTATAAAAACCTTTAATCATAGATTTTAATATTACAAGTTTTTAACTATCAGCCAGTGTTAAATTAAACACTAAATATTGTATTGTTAAATCACTGTAATATTTAAAAAACCCGGTAAACAGATCAAACAAACGCGTTCGATCACAAAATAGAGATGTTGATCCAGCAAACGATAAACGGCGAAGTGTCTCCCGTGACGGACAAAGATGTTATCGATAACGCCGATCGGCTCGTACTGCAGTTGTTGCGCGTGCCTGCTTTCAAACCGGCCGTGATTGGGAAACGACTCATTATTACTAAGGTAAAGGATTTTTTATTAATAAACTAGCAGCTTTTGACCGCGACTTGGTGGTTTAAAGACAAAAAGAAAAATCCACTTATAAATGGCAGAGGTATCTTGAAATTTGTATACAAACTTTTATAACCTATTTCAACTCCTTCAACCCTTTTTTCGCGATGAAACGTATGTGTCCTACCCTACAGTTTAGTCTGTTTTCATAACAGATCTCATCTTAATCAGTTCAGTAGTTTAAGCGTGAAAGTGTAACATACACACATAGTTACTTTCGCGTAAAGCATAAGATTTATTGACGATGATTTATTTACTGTCAAACTGTCCCAAACGGACCCACGTAGAACATTAAAAAAAAACTGATATTCTAGAAGATACCACTTACCATAATTGTATTTATTACGCAATTAAATAGAAAGCAAGAAGTCAAAAAATTTCGAAGGGTTTTTTTTTAAAGAACGCATTAAACTTTTTTTTCAGATTTCGATAATAGAAGACAAGGAACAAAATCCAAAAAAGGAAATTGGTCCGATATTAATAACGGGACAGGTTGTTAACAAAGGGAATGATACGTGGAGTTTTCAATACATACCGGATATGCTTCGAAGGTTAAAAGACAATGGCTGTGAGCAGGGTATGGACTTAATTTTAAGCTTACTCTACGAATCTTGTAAAAAAAACAATACATACACCATGACTTTCTCATATGTTTCAGCAACACACATTATTCATAACGTATTAAAGTATGTTTTAAACCAGAGACTACACAGGCATATCCCTTGGGATAGCTTTAATGATTAAAAATTCTTGCTATTTAATTACCTAACAAAATTGATGTATTATAGGTGTGTTAATCTCAATAAAAATAGGAGTTTTTTTTAAGGATCTAAAAATGCTGTAAAGAACAAAAGTAGTGATAGTGTTGACATCACATTCCTACAAATACATATACATGAAGTGATTGGTCCCGACGGTTGTGCGAAGTGCTCTATAACATTGAATCGACGAGGTATTTTATATATCACTATCTGATCCCGACAAACGTCGTTTTGCCAAAAAATGTCTCTAACCATAGATGTTGGCCGTTTCTCAATATGGCCACAAAATTTAAGGAGAATCGGTCAAGCCGTTTCGGAGGAGTACCGGAACGAACATTGTGACACGAGAATTTTATATATAAGATAACGCGTGTGTTTTTGAAATAACAATTTGCTATATAAAGCTGGCTCGTTCAATATGTTGCGTGGTCTGTGGAGCGCGTGACGTCATAAGCTAATCATGACGCGTCTATCCGTCTCTCTCTAGCGCAGTCAAGATTATGAGTGTGAATGAGACGGTTGTTTGACTTTGCTAGTGTTAGTTTTTGTATTCGTTAGTGAATAAACAATTAACAATATAGATTTAATTATAGGAATACAAGTTTATCAATCCAGTGAAATATTGTAGTGTTTTTAACTATTAAACTCACTGTATAAAAGGTAATATTATGGGTAATATAACAGACCAATATAGTGTTATATAGTCAAAATATCTTTATTCGTACATAGGACCATTTTGAATTTTCTTAAATCTAAGTTATTCTACGTCTGTTCGTGCGCGACCAAGCTGAGAAGAACGAGCAAGAAAATCGGCTTGGTTGTTTTTTTTTGTAATAATCCTAGTACACTTTTTGAAGCAAGGCTAAACTGGAGCTTATTAATTCCTAAACTTTTTCAAAATCATCAGATAATTTATAAAATGGTTTTTCGGAAAGCTTCCGTTTAATTAGTTTTTTTTAATTTACCGACTGACAAGGTTAACAAATTGTTTGGGATTTTGTTATAGAGGCGTATACATTGCGCATTAAATGAATTACCAACGAAATGGAGCCTAATAGTCGGAACTGCAAGCTTATCCTTATTTCTCGTCAATATATATAATAATAATATGTTTTTTTTTCTCCTTTATTTCAGTGATAATTGTAAAATGCAAGAAATCAAACAAGTCACGTAAGACTGAAAAGCAGTGTGTATATACCTGCGATACTTGTGTGGCCATTTTTAACACTGAATGCAAACTGTTAGAACATCAGGAGGTAATATAAAAAACTCTTTATGTTTTATTTTAATTATTATTTCCAAGCCCAAGTGTCAGCGGGTTAATTAGGTTCTCACATTTTCCTTTTAAAAAGAGTTTTTAATTTTGGTTAATAAGACTTTACTCTAGCATATTATCTTCTCCATCCAACTCGACGTTTCATATGTTATTTCGTGTTTAAATTATACAGTTGTATGTATATATATAAAGGTTATTTAAAAAAAATATTAATAATAATACAGCAACTCAACGCTAAGTGACTTTTGGTAACGGATTTCGGCTTATGTATAATTTATATTCGTTTATAGACAAGTAGGTTAATTAACCTAGAAAGGTTATTTGTTATGGGCTATTGTAAATAATAAAAAAAAGGTCTTACGTCGACTCTAAAATTGATTTAAATGAAAATAAGTCTATAGAAAATGTTTGAAAATTGCCTTTTTCTGTACAGTTACACAATGTGGCTGATAATTTGAAGACAAACACAGTTCGAACGAACGCGATGTATACTACAACAAATTTGGGATTGGACACATCTTTTAAATGTAATCAGTGTCAGGTATTTATTTTATTTCTATATAGTTATGTTTTTTTAAATACAGTAGAATCCGGATATAACGACATTATTTCTTAAATACAGCACATTCCGGATATAACGACATTAAATTTTTAAATACAGTAGAATCCGGATATAACGACATTATTTCTTAAATACAGCACATTTCGGATATAACGACATTAAATTTTTAAATACAGTAGAATCCGGATATAACGACATTAAATTTTTAAATACAGTGGAATCCGGATATAACGACATTATTTCTTAAATACAGCACATTTCGGATATAACGACATTAAATTTTTAAATACAGTAGAATCCGGATATAACGACATTAAATTTTTAAATATAATAGAATCCGGATATAACGACATTAAATTTTTAAATATAATAGAATCCGGATATAACGACCTTATTTTTTAAATACAGTAGAATCCTGATATAACGACATTATTTTTTAAATACAGTACAATCCGGATATAACGACATTAAATTTTTAAATATAGTAGAATCCGGATATAACGACATTCAAGGGACTGGCGATACTATGTCGTACTAACCGGGTTACGTACAAAACGGACGGATTATATGTGAATATAATGCGGTACGAGACCAAACTTGAGTAAAGTTTTGTCCCTAAAACCGGTTAATCTTTATAAGCGAGTTTGTTATAAGTAAATTCTACTGTATTTAATTAGTCTCAAATGTTTCTTTTAAATATTTATTCTACTATCATATCTGCTGTCAAAATGACAGATGAGTAAATGATGATTGTTTATTCCATAATTGGCATTAAAACACATTTTTCATTATGACAACATTATTACTTGATAAAAATTAAAACAAAATTTTAACTATATGATTATATGTTGCCATAACATTACAAATGCTTTTCTTTATAATGAGAAATATATTGAATGTAATGTTTCCAGTTCCAGACATCAAAACAGAGTATAATTCATAGGCATATAAAATCTCATTTTAACACACTGATAAACACCGAGAAACCAAACAATGCATTGGATGATAAATACAATTGCAAATTGTGTTCAGACAGCTTTTTGAATGCAACATCCCTATCGAACCATATTGTGTCTTCGCATATTAAAGTGATTGAGACATAATTCTAGTTTTATTTACTATTTTAATCGTAATACTATTTCTAGTGGTTATATTTTTAATTAAAAATTCCATACGAAACACTGCAGAAAGTTTTTATTTCGATTAAATAATAAATGATATATCATTATTAAAATACATCTGAAAAAGCTCCTTCCAAATCTCCAAGTGTGTCCGACTCGTTTACTTCATGTCTTGGTGAGAATATGTTTCCTTAAAAAAATCTTACAATTATGAAATGTTTTTTTAACAGGTATATTTTGGGCTAAGTTAAAATAAAATGTTTAAACACAGTGTAAACTCCATATAACATCACTAAATTTAATGACAAAACTCTAAAGAGTGGAAATCAATTGGCTGTGGTATGGTTAAGCTTCTATTCTAATTCTGATTTTTCTTTCCATTTAACCACTCTCTATAACACCATGGAATGTGACACAGTCCCTTCAGTGTCGTTATATAGAGCTTACACCATATATATATTTTTTATAACAAAATAATAAACTGACCTATATTTTGCGTTTCACATTTAATCATTGTTAGGTCATCTTCTATTATCTTTATAAATCCATCTGGTAAGTCTTCAGTGTCGTTCAAAATGGCATTACTATATATATGAGATATATTCCTTAAAGTAATATTTAGATAATGCTTCTTGAATGCACTACCAGTTGTAAGAACTGTAGGTTTATTTAAAACTAAAGCACAATACTCTGACACTATATAAGGTGCAAAATGTGACCACGCATCTCGGTGAAGCGTACATTTTATGTGTCCTGAAAGTCACCAATGTATAAGTTATAGTATAACATGGAAAATATTGAGGATTAAAAAGTAAGACTACTTTAGTGGGAAGAATTTTAAAGCAAAACATATTTACATTAAATAGACACATTTGAATGTTTAAATCTATACAATCTATGATAACATATATACCTGTAGAATCTCTCAGAGTTATTTGAGAGTCATTAGCAGATCTATCGATTGATTCAATAAATCCTCTTACGATATCTGCTTTTTTTCTCTTCAGATTCCCAGTTAATGCCTGTTGTTTTATAATTTTTATTGTATTGCAACTGAAGAAACTGGTATCTTCTATAAGCCTCTTCCAAAGTGGTGTTTCAAATACTTCACTATTGAGATGACTTTGTGATGTGTTTATATCCTGTAGAATTTCAAATTTTTATTTGATGCAAGTGAACTACCTCAATGTATATCACAAAGTGATATACATATAGTCTGGGAAGTACTATACTAACGAAGTACTACAGATAATTAAATTAAGTAAGAACAATTCATTATTCTTAATTAAATATTTACATAGATTTTAATCATAAAAGCATTATTATTACCTGTGATAAAAGTTCAATTTCGCACATAGCATCGTCTTTACTTTCGCCTATGGTTCCTGAAAGTAATCCAGCAGGTCCAGGAAATTTTCTTCGATTCTGATGGAAGTGGGTATCAATAAATTTCCTTTTATTGTGTTTGGGTGATAAATTTTTATCAATCAAACCAGGCTGAACATGAGGAACTATTTCTAATACAGCCGGTTTATAGCCGTTTTCATTTTTTCTCAAGTGTTCGGGAACTTTGGGCGATGGGATTTGTCTATATGGATCGACCTCTTTCAGGTCTATTTGAGATAATACCTGTAAAATAAAAAATAGGGAATATAAAATCTATAAAGTGTTGTTTAAAAGTTAGTTGACCCTTGATTACCTCATCGTAATCATCCGATTCAAACATTGTACAGGGCTGAAACTTTTCAATTATTAAAATCCGAACTGTGCACACCTAAAACCGTATTATTATTTCCCTACACAAAATACAAATTTTAAAAATATTGCAAAGAAACACCACAGATATTAAAAACTCTAAAGCATAGGTATAAACTATATATTTACTATCTTCCTCCATATAGTAATGTAATATTTTGTAATCTGTATGGAACAGATCACTATATTAATTAAAATTATTAACTCCGTAATTCAGCGTTGTAAATTTTAGAAAATATATTTATGTTTATTCATTAAGCAAGATTTAAGGATCAAGCGCAGCATCAGCGCTATAAAGGTACGACCGCCAATTTTAATTACATGCGTTATTTGCGTTTTTTATTATTCTAAATTGAATAATAAAATAGTAACAAAAAAATGTGCCATTATAAAGAATGTCTAATGAAACGATGGTTAAATATTCTAAAAAACTATGTTGCGTAAGCCCTAAATGTCTGAAAACTGGGTTGTCATTTTAGAATTTGTTTATTTTATATTTTTTACATTTTCTTATGTTTTCTTAATTTGGCAAATGGCTTTCAACGTATTTGATCCTTTAAAAAATGTAACTGTTAATTTCACAGACGATCAATTAACTGAAATAAAAGTGTGGTTTGAGGCAACTGCAAAACCAAGGCTAACAATAAATGAAGGAAACCCAATCAATGTTGTAACAATAGAAGAATTGAAAGACTTTTTAGGAACGAAAAAGTAGGTGAATGTTGAATACATTGCATATTAGCATGGCACTTCAACACAGCAAAATATGATAATCATAATAATTCTAGACTTGTAAATTCTCGGTTAAAGAGTGTTTTTTATAATTTAAAATTCTAAGACTTTCTTAGGGTTTGTTTTTAGATTTCAACGAAGAAGTTTTCACTACCCATCCTATGGAGAAATAATGGAAGAGGCAGACAAATTAAAAGCGGGAATAACGAAAATGTTAATGCATGATCAAGTAGTGTATATGTTAAATATATGGACCATATTGCCTGATTTAAAGCATGAATTAAAATTAGCTTTCAAGGTATACATAAATAACTATAAAAACATTTTTTAAATATAAAAAAAAATACGGGAATGGAAAAAGTTTTACGAATAACATTAATAAAACTGTTTCATAAATAAATGCGTACAAATAACAAGTTTCCATTGGAACTTGCTAGAATAAAGTCGCATCTTTTTTTTTTCAATTTTTATATATATACTTAATAAAATTCGCGGCGGCGAAGACCGAGTTCGTTTTTCTAGTGAGTTTTGACCTTAGTACCCAAAGGTAGAACTTAGTTGTTGCACAAAGCTCAATGTTGATTTTGTCAATGATTTCTCCTAAAAGGTCTATTTATGCTCGTTCATAAATGTTGATTTGTTTGTATTTAACTATCGTTTTGGTTTTAAAGGATGGCTGGACATATGAAATAAAGAAATTTAAAAAAATATAAATGTGTTTTGTAGGTATTCGACACAGAAAATAGAGACTTTTTGGATATTGAAGAAATAAAAATGATTATCACTGGTTACGGTGACGTATTTAATGAATCTGAAACTATAGAAATGCTACGAGATGCAAATATCTCTGGAAATGGAAATGTTTATTATAACAATTTTGTTGATAGTCTTTTCAACTTAGCACCAGAGCTAAAAGAAATAAAGGTAAACTAACGAATACCTTTATATTGCTAAAATATAATGAGCGTTATTTTGAAATTTTTAGGCAGAATATTTATATGAAGACCCAGTAGAAGATCCAAGTGTTCCCGCTGAACCTGTTATTGTAGAAGACGTTGTAGCAGCCCCGACCCAAAGCAACTGAGGAAGTAGCTGGTACAGGTGAAGTAGCATCATCCGGTCCACAGAACTCTAGCTGAAATAAAAAAATAATAATGTTTTGAATAAAATTATTTGAAAAAATCACAAATATATTTATTATTTGAATATTCAAATGGAACTAATTGAAGCATTAAATATTCCTACCGACCTTCTACCTAAAGAATAAAATAATGTACTGTCTAAATTTTGACATGCTTTCAAAAAAGTAGGTAATAATTTTCAGAATTCACTTTTATTTTTATCTATGGATCGTCGTACGTCGTGGTGTAAGAAAAGACTACAGCGTTCTTAACTGTATACT
Organism: Leptophobia aripa; assembly: GCA_951799465.1. Classification (NCBI taxonomy): domain Eukaryota; kingdom Metazoa; phylum Arthropoda; class Insecta; order Lepidoptera; family Pieridae; genus Leptophobia; species Leptophobia aripa. The sequence goes on from OX637281.1 coordinate 3,346,276, forward strand.
TTACTCTGTAGACGTCAACGTCGTATCGATATCGTCATGGAGGATGAAGAATGACATGTCCAATTTTATATTACCTACTAAAAACTATGACTAAAAATAATGGTGTCGGTTATATCTTTAAACATTTAGAATAATACTTAAAACATTAAATTATTCTTGAATTATATATTAAAGAATAATTATATCGATATTATTAGATATCTTGTAATTCTAAGCTGTCGCGATTCGTATGTAGATTTTGTGTTTTTATTTGATATTTGTTGTTTATTTTTACATAAAAATGAATCTGGAAGATAATGCTATGGGTTTAACTACTGAACAAACTGATAAAATATTGCAGTTTCAAGATTTAACAGGTATTGAGGATATGTCAATATGTAGAGATGTATTGCAAAGGCATCAGTGGGATTTGGAGGTAATATTTGCTGCTTATCACACGTTTGAGGTCAAAGAACCTATATTTTTTCAATAACTATAAATATACATTTATAAGTATTTCAAGTAAATAATAGTGATATTAATCAAGTTAGTTTGTAATTGACTAACTATGACCTAAATATTCTTTAAAATCATCATTCCTTGTTGTAGGTTGCCATACAAGAGCAGCTAAATATAAGAGAAGGCAGGCCTTCTGTGTTTGCTACTGAAGCAAGGGCACCACCAGTAGTTCATGATCACATAGCACAACAAGTATTCACAGATGACTCACCAGAAGGCCCTGTTGGAGTAACAGGCCTCTTCCGCTATGTAGTCAACTTAGTTGTATCTGTGTGTTATAGTACAATATCCTCAGTATTGAATATATTGTTAGGTTTCATTAGGAATGATGATAGAAGATGTAAGTAATAATATCAATAGCATTAATATAATGCAATTCAAATCTTTTAATAAGCGTTATAAATTAGCTGCATAAACTAAAAAAAATATTATATGGCACTAGTATTAGTAACAGTGTTTTTGATTAAGGAACTTCATTAATTCTGCTAATAATTAAGAATTTTGGTTATCTTAGTTATCTTGGTTATCTTGGTTTTTTAGTTGTGATAGTCACTGACTTCATTTTTGTATACATGTAATGGTTATTTAATTTTAGTGGTAACAGATCCACTTGGGGATGTTATGGGATTTGTCAATAGTTACACACACAAATTCAACACCCACCCTGTCTTCTACCAAGGCACATATGCACAGGCTCTTAATGATGCTAAAAATGAACTTAGGTTCCTAGTTGTTTACCTACATTCAGAGTCTGCGCCAGAGACACAGAACTTTTGCAGGTAAAAAAATTTCAAATTATCTTTGAAATTGTTTATTATAATTTTTTTGTTTAGATTATTGAACATTGGTCAGTTAAAATTTTGTTGTCATACAAATTTATCGGCCAACTGCAGCTGTTTCTATAGTAATTTTGAACTAATTACATATCATCCGACAATTTGAATCCAATGAAGATGCAATTCATGACATTTTTGTGTAATTATAGTTCTGGACATAATTGTAAACTGATTTGTATTTGCGGATATAACTTGCTTTTTCAGAAACACGCTGTCAGATCCTGATGTGATTACCTTCATAAACACACACGCCTTGTTTTGGGGGTGTTCGGTAGATACATCAGAGGGATGGAGAGTTGCGCAATCTGTAGGAGGGCGACGTTACCCACTGTTGTGTGTAGTCTGCGTTCGGGATCACAGGATGACAGTTGTTGCCAGGAGTGAAGGCAACTGCTCACCACAGCAACTGATTAATAGATTACAAAGAATTGTATCTGAGAATGAACCTTATTTAAATGCAGCACGGGCTGATAGGTGAGCTTCTTTTAACCCTATATTTTTCCCTGCTTGTATCATCGGGTTTACAGTTCTTTGGAACCTTCTAATTAAGGTAAGGTAATTCTTTGCCTATTATTTCCTACAATATAGGCTTGCAACATTTATGTATTTATGAGACAAAATTACTTAAAAACTCATTTGGCATTGGCATGGCCAATTGCTAAATAAATAAGGCCTTGACACAGGTATAAATTAGGCAAATATTGAATTAATTATGATTAAAAATGCGATTAATATGCTAACCCTATTTACTCTTCAGGGTGGAACGCGAAGTGACAGCTCGTTTGCGTGCCTCTCAAGACGAAGCCTATGCGGAGTCGTTGGCTGCTGATCAAGAGAAGGAGAGACGTCGAGCTGCCGAAAGGGAAGCCAGAGCTCAGAGGGAGCAGGATGACATCCACAAGCGTCAGCAAGAGGAGAGGAGGAAGCAGGAGGTGTGTTTTTCTATTTCTCTTGTCATTTATTTTAACAAGTATGATACATCAGGTGAGGAGGGACTGCGAAATATTTAATTTATATTTCAGGTGGTAGAAGCTCGTGAGGCAATGGCTGCTCAACTGCCCGAAGAACCTAAAGCAGGCCCAGAAGCGATAGCCCTGCTAATAAGACTGCCCACGGGCGAGAGGCTCACACGACGATTCCTATTTGCTCACACTACTCAGGTTCAACATGACATTATTCTAAGCAAATACAAAAAAAAACAAACATATTTGATCAATATGTCACTTGTCAAATTTTGAATAGATTCAAATTATTTTTAAAAAGTTTGAACAATTATATTATAATTGTCCTTTAGGACGGCAATGACGGATGCAATTTATTGCATTAAAAAGTCTGATATTTCAGTTGAATAAATGTTATGTAACTCTCCAGAAACTTTAATATTCTGTTAATTTTCAAAACTGGGTTTCCAGGAAGAGATCGTATGATATGTACTAATTAATGTCTATTAACATATTATTTTATTCAACAACGTGTAATTATTTCAAACGATTTTCCAGGATCTATACGACTTCGTATTCAGCCATCCACAAACGCCCGAAGAATTTGAAATAACAACAAATTTTCCAAAACGTTCCATTTCACGGGGTCCGTCAAAACTTGTTGATGTCGGCTTAAAAAATCGCGACGTTCTATTTGTAAACGATGTCAATGCGTAGACTAAATTTGTCTATGCTACCACAGTCTGTAATTGTAAATAAATTGTTTTTTTCCTGTCTATTGATTTAATCTATAATATTCTACATTCAAACAGTTTTATGATTTTTTTATATAATAAAGGAGTCAATGCAAAATGGACAGGTAAGAAAATTTGTTTACTTTGTTTTGTGAAAAGCACACTTGTGTATGCTTCGGTATATTTTAATTTAACTTAATACTGGGTGTAGTAATAAAATTAAGATATAGATAACAGAACGCTATTAAGACACTATGATTTTTGTTTTACCACAGATAATATTGGAAATTCTGCGATACAGATTTCAAATTCAATTTGGGTAATTGTTCCATCAAGAAATTTAAGTGGTTACTTTAGACAAGTTTTGTCCCTATTTTTTCACATAACGGATTTATAATTCATTGTTTTTATAAAACCTAAAAACTTTTGAGAATCAGCGCCATTTATCTTTTATCTTTAATTTTGATATATAAAAAAGCATAAAGAACACTTAGGAGTTTTAGGTATTTTACAACCTTTTTCGGATAGAATTCAATAATTTAAAAAAGAACAAGTTTAATAATATTATTCTAATTATATTTATTATTAAATTTATCTGATCAGTGAGTTTAGACCCATGATTAGTATCTTACTTAACGAGTACAAATCAAGTCGATTCCGAAGTATTTAAAGAAGTTTTTAGTTGAGAAGTAAGACAATAAGTTTGAAAGTTTGTTAGTGAGAAGACTTTGAAATTTTATTTCCATTTAAAGACACCAAATATGTATAAAATTTGAATAAGTTTATATATAACTAATTGTAAGCATTGACGTGTAGTCAAATTAAAGACATTTTTTTGACGTGAGATGGAATCCTATGTAACGGACAACCTTTTGGCCTTGTTTACTCGTTTTCGGACACAGAGATCACGTGACATTCAGTTCGCCTCAGTGTTTTATAACACGTCAGTTAGGATCATAGGTCAGCCTCGCGAATTTTTTTATTTTTTTTTGTTTTTATATCGGTTTTGGAAATTCTACGTCAAATTAGTCTGTGTATAGATGTATTTTATTAATATATAAATGAAAAAAATTACTTGTAACTGGCGAGATAGAAAGGCATGCAAAATTTATATTCGATTTTGAAAAGAATTTCAGTTTTTCTGATGATGTCCCAGAGCACAAGCTCATAGATTATTATGGAGGAAACAAAGCAATGTTTATGTTGTATTTTTAAATTGTTAATTTGGTTAAACGATCGGTTTTCTTACTCTAGTATAAGGTTGACGTTTATTAGTTCTGTTATATCGCTTTAAGAATGTGGACGCTCACCGAAGAGCGATCTTAAAAAATAATTTACAACATAATCCGTACAATGATTGGACCATTAAAGAACTTACATGAAAATCACTAAAACTTGAACAGAATTAATAAAATATTATATAGTCATATTGCAGGGTGGCGGGTTGTCTCTATTTGCATTCCGCAGGCTCGTTTGTCGCCTAATCTCATAAAAACTGATTCATAATAAAATATAACCTAACACCACGTATTAATTGATATAATAGTGCAGGCGAGAGTTAACTCGATTCTGATTGGTCAATGGTATTGTATTATCTACGTCCATTTGTCATAAAATAAATTTTTGTACCTCGTAATTATTAATATTATTTGTAAAGGGGACAGGTGAGCCTACGAGCTACCAAAAGTACAGTTACAGTATATATGCAATCTAAATGATTAGTGAATTCTGTTTTCTGTCATTAGTATTCCATTATAAATTATCTTTCTATGTCAAAAATTTGGTTGAAAATTCGCTTCCGATTTGACAGTTGAACGAATGCCTCGGCTAATTAGTCTATTACCGTACTCAGAGTTATCCATTGGATCTCATGATAGACTTTCGTTATCTATGGTATAGAATGGTCACCACAAAGTTTCTGGTTATTTGAAATATATACCCAAGATCCTCAACACTAGAAGTACGGTTATATTAAAGTGTAAGATTTAATTCATCATTTATTACATTGTATCGGGTGAAAATAGTTTGTTTGTGAATAGTGTAAATCACAAAAGAGACTGGATAATTAATATTAATCCGAGTTAAAGTCTTTAAGTATGTACTTTTTTCATCTTACCGTGATCATTTAATAACTATTTCAAACGACTGATTTGTTAGTACCTACTAACTTGCACATATTTTTAGTGTTCCGTTTCTATTCACTATAATATAAATAGGATGAATTGTGCTTTTTTTTGGTCCTACACAAGTTGTTGCGTATTTGACTAATTAATTTGTTAAAAATATTCCATATAAGTGTTATATTGTGAAACAGAATTGGCAGGACGCTTTTTGCATTTTTTCGCTTTATAGTGTTTTAGATTCTTGTGTGGTATACCGTAGTACGGTGTCGTAAGCATTTAGTTATATCTTTTGTTATAATAAAAATACGTTACTTTTATGTTGTTTATTTTATTAGTTGCGAGTACGCCAAGGAGATTCGCTTATTATAAACTATTTCGCAAATGTAAATAAAAATACATCTGATTTAAGATTTTCCCAATATCAAATAGTACAGAAAAACTTGTAAAAATGGTAACAAGATATTATACGGTTGCTTAAAGAAAAAAAGAAAGCTTAAATAATCATACAGTGTGTGACAAAAAGCTAATCAATTGTATACTGCTAGTGTGAATGGTCAAGCAAACCTTTGACGCTAATTCTAGTATAATAAGCTAGCACACTCAGGTTTTTAAATACTTTAGGCTTTTTTTCCAGAAATGGTGATTTAATAATACAAGTTTCTTAAATAAGAAACAAATATTCATGTCAAAAAGAATCAGTGGGGACTTCTGTGAAAAGCAACTCTATATACTCTCGATCGCTAGGTATATATACAAATTCTCGACCTTAGCTACAGGCTAGAGCTATCACATTCGTCAAAAATTTTGATCATCGTTAGATTATCAAAATTAGGACATTAGACTATTAATAAATTTAGTATGTACCAAAGCTAAGGAAAGGGAACTTGAAACTTTAACCCCCAAGCCATTAAACTAGGAAATAGAAGATGTAATATAAAGTTTATAAAAGCTAGTACAAAAAATAAACATTCAAAATATTTTTATACTTAGTCTGGCCATAAATACTGTTACTATTCAAAAAAAGAAAATATTACGTTTGAATTTGGAATCTGTCATTTTTATATGATTGCTTGATGTGTTTTCTTATTTTCGCGCCATTATATTGTTAAATATTTTGTTATATTAAAATGGAGTGGGGTGATAAAGAGAACCGAATCGCTGTGATTGCCTTACATAAAGTAGGTATGGAGAAAAGTGCAATTTTTAAAACCCTCCACCCGCTTGGTATTAGTCAAATGTTTGTTTACCGGGCTATTGATAGGTACAATGATACCTCCTTTGTTTGTGACAGAAAAAGATCTGGCCGTCCACGTACCGTTCGTGTGAAAAAGGTGATTAAAGCAGTTAGGGAAAGAATTCGAAGAAATCCTGTCCGTAAGCAAAAGATTTTATCTCGGGAGATGAAGATAGCTCCTAGAACCATGTCGCGTATATTAAAAGATGACTTAGGACTTGCAGCCTATAAGAGACGTACTGGTCACTTCTTAACTGATAATTTAAAGAAGAATAGGGTGGTAAAATCCAAACAACTACTCAAGCGGTACGCAAAGGGAGGTCACAAAAAAATTTTGTTTACGGATGAGAAAATTTTTACAATTGAGCAGTATTTTAATAAACAAAATGACCGTATTTATGCTGGAAGCTCTAAAGAAGCTTCGCAATTAGTAAACAGAGTACAACGTGGGCATTATCCCACTTCAGTGATGGTTTGGTGGGGTGTTAGCTATGAAGGGGTGACTGAGCCATATTTTTGTGAAAAAGGTATTAAAACGTCGGCACAAGTTTATCAAAATACCATTCTTGAGACGGTAGTTAAGCTTTTAACTAACACCATGTTCAATAACAAAGAATGGTGCTTTCAACAAGACTCGGCACCGGGTCATAGAGCTCGATCCACCCAATCTTGGTTGAAAACTAACGTTCCGGACTTTATCAGCACTGAAAACTGGCCGTCGTCAAGTCCTGACCTAAATCCATTGGATTATGATTTATGGTCAGTTTTAGAGAGTAAGGCTTGCTCTAAACGCCATGATAATTTGGAGTCCCTAAAACGATCCATTCGGTTGGCAGTGAAGAATTTTCCTCTAGAAAGAGTTCGTGCTGCTATTGATAACTGGCCTCAACGTTTAAAAGACTGTATTGCAGCCAATGGAGACCACTTCGAATAAACATTGTATATTTTTAATAGTTATATATTGATGTATTAAACTAACTCACTATGAAAGGAATAAATGTTACGTATAAAAAAAAAATCGTGCTTTTCTTTATAACAATATTTATGGCAAGACTAAGTATAAGACCATGACGAACACTAAGAAACTAGATATGTATTTAGGATAAAAAAAAATAATACCAATCATTTATTTCACATTTATTTTAAATTAATCACATACCAAAAAATACAATGAACGCACATATTACATGGAATGTAGGCACTTTTATAATATTTTATATTAAAATTAAAGTTTTTAACAAACCTTACAATTAACTTAGTTAAACTTAAAATAATACGTGCCGTTTTCAACCATATTTGTGCTTGTCCCCGTAAACACGGCTTTTGTGTAAATTTTGTATATAATAAGATATTATTTATAATTTTCAGGATTGAACTCTTTTAGTTTATTAGTACTGAGTAGACGGATATGCAGAAGTATTTTTCTTAATTACTATAACATTAGCGAACTTTACTATAAAAAACCCAAGTTATCACCATAACCAATAAAGAAATAATCTATGTTTAACTTGATTATTTCCATGTATTGTATTCAAAACACAGATATTTTCAATACAAACCATTTATTATTGCAATATTATTCCGTTTCAATAAAACTCAATTTTTTTTATTACACATTACATGTGTGATCTGTTATGTACAGTTGTGTTTGTGTTTTCAATTTATTATACTATCTGTGAAAATAGATGATTTTAAATTAATAAATACAGTACTTATGATATAAATCTCTTATTTCAGTTGTAGGACATAATTGGATGGAAAAATATTTATAGCGCTAGGAACTATTTCTAATTAGCCTAGATACGTATATTTTAATAAAGATATTTGTAATTACTAGTATTAATTACGATAGTGAAATAAATTGGAGCCCTTTGATTGTATGTGTTTAATTATTCCGATATGATGCATTGCCGCTTAGTCAAGTCACTGCACATATAGTTTTAATTAACAGATGGATGCCGTACTGCATCTGGATTCTGATCTAAAATTCTATGAATTACACTAAAAATAATTTACATTTTTAAAAAATTTAAACTTGATAGATGAAATGAGTGGCGGTTTTTACCGAACCCTGTACTTGAATCAACTGTTAACACAAGATGATTGAAAACATACTATATAAATATGCTTATACAAAAACTCGGTGAACTATAAATTTAATGTGAATTCTGAATCCTGATTCTTAATCATTAGATAAAAATAGCAGATATTATTATTTAAATATTTCTACAAAAATAATAAAAAAACCTATATATTTCTGTTTTATTAACTTATTTACACTATAATATCGAAATATCGACTAGCATTAAGTTTTGTCTCACTCATGGGGATTCTAATTGGTTATATACATGGAAAAAACATTAATAATAAAGGAAATTTTATCACCGCAATCGTATATTTATTAATCAATCACATACTTCAAAGATTTTAAATATGTTTTAGATTCCAGAATAAACCAAATCTTTCCACCTTATGTATCTACTCCGCGGTTAGAAACCACAGCTTATATTATAAATTTTGTCTTTTGTGTGAGGAATATACAGATAAAAAATCCATATTTTTTCCAAAAATTTGCGTTTAAAAAGTGTGCATTGCAAACCTTTTTAACAAATTTTAACTGAATGCTATTTAAATTCGTATGACGAGATGAAATAACTAGATATGATAATGATATAAATCAAAACTTTGTAAATATTTTTTTATTAAAACTTTATAATATACATAACAAAAAAGTGAACCGAATCTGAAGAAATGTCTTTTAGAAGTCACTTGACTGACTTTTTATTTATTTGCCGCCTAAAATGTACCATAGAGTTTACAATAATTATCCAATAAACGCGTGAATGTATTTATCTTTTACACCGATTTTCTTTAACAAATCTATGCCAGTGTGCGTGAATTCCGTAGGTCCACAGAGACAAGCAAAATGAGTATTTGAACAATCTTTAGGTATAATTTTACTTAGTATATCTATCCTAATTCTGCCTTTTAGACCATTCCACGATGGACGTGCGTGTGACAGTACGTGTAGTACTTGTAATCTGTAAATTAAAAAATATATGTATTGACTGAGGTTTTAATGGGTTTTTAATAGTCACAAAATACCCCATAGCGCACTGAGTCTACACTTTAGCGTCTAATAAATTTATGGAACAGCTGTAAATATTGAACAATTCTAATGCAAAATATTATAATATGATTTATTTTTCCACTCCATTTGTGTTACTAACATTTGTAATAATAATGATATCAGTTGTTTTCTTTCACAAGCCCATTATACACGATAATTTACGAGTCTTGTAGGCTATTAGCTATAAAAAAATATACCTATCATCCTGTTGTGCAATTTCTTCTAATTTCGTCTTGAAAAGTATGTCCTCCTCTGTTTTGTTAAAAAACATTAAATGTACTCGTTCACTGAAAAGAGAAACGTATAATGAAATTTAATTTCACGCATCAAAGATAAGGGGGAACTAATTGCGACACGGACTTTTATTACGTTGTTATGGTTTATTTAATTTAAAACGTTACAGACTGTCCATGTTCATAGATCGTAGATGCTGTATAAGAACAAAATGGCCGCTGAACATAATTATTGACAAACGACAAACTGTCAAAAAACAACAAAATTTATAACTCAAAATTAAATCACTTTAATGCCTAAAAGTGCTTTCGTGATTAAGTATTTAAGAGTAACTATTTAGTTTAGAAATATTAAGGTATACATTTGTAAGTCGCTCTAAACTTTTACAAATTTAAGCATAGCCTTTGTTTGAAATTTTTTTTCTGATGTATGTGTTGATAATTAGTTAATAAAGAAATAAAAAACTTTGGTGAACTCTATCTTGTTGTGTTGTTTGTAAATTTTATTTTTTATATTAACATAGTAGAATTCTATAATTCGCTCTGTAAAACGAAGGCTGTTGATTCCACAATAGTAAGTGTAATAGTCTCAGCAGTTTCTAAGTTAACAGGCCCGTTACGTTAGGAAGCCGTTCGTACGTCAAAAATATTGATTTCCCTAGTTTCTGTAACATTTACAACATCCACAGTTTTTAAGTATTGTGGAATCCACTTTTCATCAAGTCACAATTCGATCTTATATACCTTCATATGCTTAAAATAATATTAATTTAATAATTAATAATAATAATTGTGTAATTCATAAAATATAGGTTAAAATAATGCATGTTCAATCAAATAAATTGTTGAAAATTAATCAACCAAAAGCTCCACCAATGGCAGATTTAATTATTAATTTTGCTACCTAAGCACTTATTCATAAAACTTACCATCTAGGATTCGACCTTGACAACGTAAAGCGTATCAAAGATAACATTGGAGTAATACCGGTGCCCGCCGCTATGAGGTACAATGTTTTCATAGGTCTTAACTGTAAGTAAATCAATATTTAAGTCTAATATTGTTATATACTTAATACGGAAATATTATTTTGTCTCAACATACAGTAACAAACATAAACACACTTTAAAACGAAGATTAATATAATAATTTCTTTTCTTCCGGCTCAGGAGGCATCCATTGCTGGCTGAGGTTTTGCTTCCGAACAAGCCTCCGCCAGAAAAGCCCTATTCCGCGTATGATCACCCTAATTTATCGTTTTGTTAACACTGCACCAGAATATGATGATGACGATGAGATGTTTCTATGACAGGGTAAGGAATGATTGAATGAATTTATGTTTTAATTCTTTTGTATGTGTTGTTTGGCTTCGCCCTTAAAAAGTGCGCAGTGTTAATTAGGCCTCAATACAATGGCCGTGGTCACAGACTAGCCTTATGACGACGCAATAATTATTTATTTCTGTTGATTGGTAGGCAGGTGCCGACAAATTGTGATTAACGACCGTTTGGAATGTATCACGCAAAGGTTTTTTTTTCATAAAATCGGAAACGTAGGGCTGACATTCAACAGACGATATTAAATCATTCAATCAAGAAATAAATCGATTACACGGCAAAATATTTTTTGAGTATCGCACAAATTAATCATAAAAGGGTGAAACCCATTATATATAGGAAACTCGGCATTCGTTTTGAATTAAATTCAATAAGAGAATTGCAAAAATCCAACTATAGTTGTATTTGTTGTATCTTTATATGTTGCAGGTGTAATTTGTAGATTTTCCACACACCAGCGGTTTCCCGTAAGTTAAGATTTATGAGTAGATAAATCTAGACTTCAAGTTACTTGATTTTACATAACTTCGTGAACGAAATCGTGGCAATAACTCTTTGGAATAATAAAAGTTGTATTTCTTCAAACTCAAAATATCTTTATTCAAGTAGGGGTTTATAAAGACACTTTTGAATGGTCGAATTTTTACACTACCACCGGTTCGGAAGGTAGTCATCTACCGATAAAGAGAGTCTTAAATTGGTTACCTGCTGCAAATGGAAATTCCCATAGGACCCCGACAGACTGATGACGTCACCAAGCCCCAATGTTGTCAGATACGGGGAGAGGCTGCCCGATTCGTATCGCTTGACAGCCAACTTCAGACAGCTGAATTCATTTGTCGCGTTGTCCCACCCGTCCCCGATGGGTGTGTACGAACGGATACATTCGGAATCTAGAAATATTAAAAAGAATTTATTGTTGTAACCGATTTTACGTAAAAATTTTTGTTCACTAAGTTAGTTTTAGTTCCATAAATGGGTGGAATATTCGATATAAAAATAATACCTTAGGCACGTTACTCCTACTTGAGGCCGACACAAAAATTACCTCGAATGAAAAATAACTAAAGCAATAAATCTTTTTATAAGATTCTTAATACTGTCGAGTTGTATATATTGTATGTTTATTAATCACATAGCTAGATAAAAGTAAATTTTTTTTTTTTTTTATGTGAGAGGAGGCAAACGAGCAGGCGGGTCACTTCGACTGATGTGCCAACCGCCGCCCATGGACACCTGCAACGCCAGGAGGCTTACAAGTGAGTTGCCGGCCTTTAAGGAAGAGGAACGCTCTTTTTTTGAAGGTCCCCAAGTCGTAGCGGATCGGGAATACCTGCGCTGGCAGTTGGTTCCACAAAGAGGTGGTGCGCGGCAGAAACTGCCTTAAAAAACGCACAGTCGTGGAACGCCAGACATCAAGGTGGTACGGATGGAATTTCGTATTCTGCCTTGATGTCCGGTGATGGAATTCCGCTGCAGGTATTAGCCCGAACAATTCATCAGAGCACTCCCCATGATAAATGCGGTAGAAGATGCAGAGGGAGCCTACATCTCTACGCAGAGCCAAAGGATCAAGCCGATTGGAAAGGATGGGGTCGTCGACGATACGAGCCGCTCTGCGTTGGATGCGATCAAATGGAAGGAGCTGGTATTGGGGCGCCCCCGCCCAGAGGTGGGAACAGTACTCCATATGAGGCCGAATTTGCGCTTTATAGAGTTGCAAGCGATGGCCTGATGTGAAATACTGACGCGCCCTGCTGAGAACACCAAGCTTTTTAGAGGCTAACTTAGCCTTACCTTCCAAATGATTGCAGAACTGGACATCGCTCGATATATCGACACCAAGAATTCCAATACTGGCTGAGGCTTTAAGAGGAGTGTTATCGAATAGTGGGGCCACGACAAAGGGATTCTTTTTAGCGGTAAACGCGCAAACCTGGGTCTTCGAGGGGTTAAATTGGACTAAGTTAAGTCGACCCCAATCCGAGACTCCACGCAGTAGAGTCTCGACTTCAGATACAAGTTTGTCCCGACACTGCTCGACATCAACCCGGGAAATATTTGCACGGCCGTGATATAGAGCATCTCCAGTACTGTCATCCGCATAACAATGAAGGCTGCTTAAGTGCAACATATCATTGATATGCAAGAGGAACAGCGTAGGAGAGAGTACACAGCCTTGGGGAACTCCAGCGTTTACGGATTTGAGGTCGGAACATGCACCGTCGACAGCGACCTTGATGTTCCGATCGGCCAAAAAACTGGAGATCCAGTCGCATAACTTCACGGGAAGCCCATATGCTGGAAGTTTTGAGAGAAGCGCCTTGTGCCATACCCGATCAAAGGCCTTTGCTATGTCCAGACTAACCGCCAGTGCTTCCCCTTTAGACTCAACAGCTTCTGCCCATTTATGAGTTAAGAAAACTAGAAGATCACCAGCTGAGCGGCCACGGCGGAAACCGTATTGACGGTCACTAATCAGCTGGCATTCCTCTAGGTAACGAAGGAGCTGGCTGTTGATAACAGTCTCCATTATCTTAGAAAATAAAGGGGTAACAGCTATTGGGCGGTAGTTTGAAGGATCAGAGCGTTCGCCTTTTTTAGGAATCGGGTGAACCAAGGCGGTCTTCCAAGCGTTCGGGACAATGCCGAGTGAATAAGAGTGCCGGAAAAGACGCGTCAGGACCGGAGCCAACTCAGGAGCACAAGTGCGCAGCACTATTGGAGGAATACCATCCGGTCCACTCGACTTATGAATATCCAGGGAAGTAAGGGCTTTGCGTACAGCACGAAGCCGAAAAACAATTTCGGGCATCGAGGTATCACACCGCAATAACGTCGGTGGAGTATTCCCGTGGTCATCAATCGTCGAGTTGGACCCGAAAAGAGAGCCTAAAAGATCGGCTTTCTCTTTCGGGGTGTTGGCCATCAGGTTGTTCGCCCCAAGTAGTGGTGGAAGAGATGGCTTACAGAAGTTTCCTTGAACAGCCTTGGCAAGAGACCAGAATGCACGTGTCCCAGAAGGGAGCCGAGCCAGTCTATCACCAATTCTGCTGATGTGAATAGACTTTGCCTTAGCAATGGCACTTTTGAGGGACCTAGAGGCCGAGTTGTATGCTTTTTTAAGAACGCTGGTATTTACATCACGTGATGCTGCCGCTTGAGCCCAGGTACGATAACATTCAAGCTTTCGGCGCGCCGCCATTTTGCAAGACTGTCTGAACCAAGGTTGGGACTTGCCACCGATGGGCACAGCAGAGAAAGGAATAAAAAGCTCCATTCCCTGCAGCACCACATCAGCGACAGAGTCGGCAGCAGCATTCGGATCATCCGACGAAAAACAAATCGGCCCCCACGGGTAGGAAGCAAAAAAGGAGCGCATTCCATCCCAGTCTGCTGACCTATAGTGCCAGACGCGACGACAACCTGCAAAACGAGGTCTAGTGAGTCGCGTTGTTCTTATAGTACTCCGAACAAGGCAGTGATCTGAAGATCCTAATGGGGAATCAACTGATACATGATACCCGTCCGGGTGAGAAGTCAGCAGCAGGTCCAACAGTGAAGGATTATGACCTTCGACATCTGGGATTCTCGTGATCGAGGGCACCATTTGAGTCAGGTCGTAGGCCAAGGCAAAGTCGTGAAATATTCTTCCCGCATAGTCGGTGGTAGTAGAGCCGAGCCAGTCGGAATGGTGGGCGTTAAAATCGCCAAGAACTACGACTTCAGCGGTAGGAACATTTGCAATCAAGGAGTCTGTAGCCGATTGTATGTGCTCCACATACAATCAAAATCAAAAAAAAGTATGAAAAAAACCTTCCATCTGGACAAAATCAAAAAGCAAAAGAATTTAAAACTTTTGTCGTTGGAACTTTACCTGCTTAACATTTAAAGTACTCTTAATTAAGAAGTATTCAGGATTCATGGACGACATTAAGCATTCAAAATCCATAAGAAAAGCCAATTATAAGAAAGTCTCGTAGTCAATTATAATGTGTTTAAAAAAATCGAGAGTTACTTACTGTAAATTTACACATACCTGACTGTTTACGATGTACTCTGACATGATGGCCCAGTGGTACTATAACTGGGCCAGTAATTGGTGCCAGGGTTATAAGTTTTGTGTCGTGTGTCACCCTACTAACATCCATCACTCGGCAGTCCACCTTCATTGGGGTTATTATCGATATAGCATCACTGAAAGACGCCGCGCCACACCCTTTCCATAGTTTACACTCGGTTTTTAATGCTATAACCTATAAAGAATACAATTTTATAGTATACCATTAGCTTTTGCCCGCGTGGTTTAAATACAACTATTATATACAACAGACTTTGGAAAATCGGTTCATAAATGGCAGAGTTCTCTGCAAATTTTCAACGCTTTCAACCAAGCCTATCCTTCCTTAAAGTTTACTCTATCTCCATACTAAATTCTATCG
This sequence comes from Leptophobia aripa, assembly GCA_951799465.1. Lineage (NCBI taxonomy): Eukaryota > Metazoa > Arthropoda > Insecta > Lepidoptera > Pieridae > Leptophobia > Leptophobia aripa. The sequence goes on from OX637281.1 coordinate 3,361,784, forward strand.
AAATCAGTTCGGTAGTTAAGCGTGAAAGCGTAACATACCTACATATACATACATATGTATACATACAGTACAACTGTTTGTAATCATATTTTTATTTGAATTAATTGTTCCGAAGGTAACAATAAAAACAAATACACTATGTGTTTAATAGTTAGTTCAAAGTAATTTAATAACAAAACGAGAGACACGTCCTGCGATACAAACGTAACTTTATATAACAGCAAAAGATAATTGATTGGCAGTTATATTTTTTTATTAGAATTCCTTGCTTATGATGAAAAACATATTAACCTCAATTTTCCCACTATCCGAATAAATTTTTAACTGAAGCGGATCCTTTAAGCTCCCTTCAGGCACTAGTCTAAATATTCTAAGCCACTTATCAGTAGCAACTTCAACAGACAGAGCACCATTTGATAACTTCGCACATCCACCGGGATTTGTTAAATTCCCCGTATATATAGATATAAATAGTTTCGATGACGTTTGTATCCAATCAAACCTTAATTGAGGCGGAGTGTCCTTAGATTTATCTGTCTTGGCAGGACTCGACGCTGCTCTACGGCTAATCGATACTGGCAAATCGCTCGACTGTATTAAGCTCTGCATAATTTTACTCGGCGGACTTCCTTTGACATTTTCTTCGCTCTTGGCCGTGATCTTTTTCCGTACCGGCGTTATACAATTAGCCAAATTCTCCATTGATTTCCTAACTAACTCCTGAGCTTTGCACGGCTCACGTAATTTATCAGACCGTGATAATGGCGTTGTGAATAATTCGTCCGCATCTGGCCTATCGAAAGACAGTGGACCGACCAAGCATTTTGCTAATAAGGAGTCGTAGTTGACCCACGGGTGGACTTTGTCAAAGAGCTCCGTTGCATCCATACCAACTCCACGCAGTAACTCTTCCGGACCTTAAAACAAATGCTGATCAGGAGTTGTATTCTTAGGCTAGTGGATTTTTATATAACGCACATACCTCCAGGATGATATGGTAAATAGTAAGTTATATTATATACACGTCCACGTATTGCTAGCCAAGCATCATCTGAAAGAGAAATTTACATTGAACCAGCCTTAAAGAGTCTTAGAGCACCATTAATAAATAGTAATTAATATAAATACAATTCAAACAAACAGCCTCGAAAAATATACTTGAAAGCAGACAATACATATAAATCAGAAGAACACTTAGCCAAAGGGAACTGAAATGCGTGACTTAGGCTACAAAGACTTTCCTGAATTCTTTCAATATGCTTTAGTTAATTTGCTGGTTCTTTTTTAATATTGTGTTCCTAATTTATAGTGTTCATTGTCACCGCTATACGTAAAGTAATATATATTTTATATAACTTTCACTTATACATTGAATTACCTAATTCACAGGAAATATTAATACGTATTTGATAACTAGTTAGATGTTAAATTACATTATTTTTATTTATTAGAAAGAAAACGGACACAACACAAAACAATATAAGAGTGTAGTCATCCTAACACGAGTTTCATAGTTAAGATAATTCGAAGTATGTTATAAATTATAATTATAGATTGTTTTAAAGTTACACATAACTTGCTAATTGGTGTATAAGTTGGAACTTTGTTTAATATTCAATTTACATAACGCGTGACGTTATGAATATTGTTAAATTTTGTTTAACGAATAATTTAAGTTAAAAATAACTTTCATAATTTGATAGTGTCGATATATTTATTTATTATTTCCACATTGTTGCACTAAAAATATCAGAACTAAAAAAGCCAATAAATGAGAGCAACCTTATCGCTAATAAGCGATCTCTTCCAGGCAACCCACTGCCACCAACCACACAGCGAACACACACTCAAAAATACATTCATCAAATATTGCTTAGACGAACAAATTACAGTTCATTTTATCCATAGATTATAGACTTACATAGACAAATAGGCATTTATTAAGTCTTACCTTGAGTATTATGCAATGACAATTCCGAAGGAGAAACTGGTGTCATTCGACCGCCTACACCTGTTAAATCCTTTCCGGAATTCCCTAAGCGAATCCAGTCCATGAGACTGTGACCTGGTTGCAACGCACATTTGTTTCGAGGGTTGCCTGAAACAAAAAAAGTCGTTGACATGAACTGATATTGTCTGTGTTTAATGTAAATTATAGGTTTTTAATAATGAAAAGTTTTAAAAACTCACGGTTTCATAATTTAAAAATGTGTTTTGAGCGTGTTATGTACGCTTGATTGACATTGTCTGCGTATTTAGGAATCAGTTAGAGTTCTATTTAAGTGATAGGTTTTTACGTCGTGTTGATGTGTTTAGATACTTTTTAAAGGTCACTCAAACATAAATCTAGTTTCAAATATTGCCTAACCATATTTTCCAAAGTAAGAGATATATTATAAACAGTCTTATTGCAGACATAAAATAATTCTGCTTTAATTCGTATCGGAAGCTTTAAAAACAATATTATACTTATAATAAAGTTAAAAGGAGGTCGAGCTTTTGCAACGTGATGTGTGTTAGACTGTTTGTTTGTTCTCGCGTTAATAAAAAACTACGGAATCAACTTTTTTTCAGTTTTCTTTAATAGATTATCTTTGTTCCGAACTTATTTTTTGTAATAACATACCAGATAAAAAAGCAAATAATTAATGTCACCGAAGTACGAAAACATAATTATAACTTTGTCCTGATTGATTTCGTTAGAATTTAATAAAAATTGGTTTAGGAAATAAAAGTACTCAAAAAGAAATTTGCGATTTCGAAGAATAAATAGCTAAATTTTCTTTCATGGCCGCAATATAAAATGGCGAAGAAGTTCTCAAGTTTATACTAACTTTACCCCAATTACGCTCACCCAGAAAACAGCGTCTCAATCATAATTAAGTAATAAAATTTGTTTATACAATCAGTTATTTGACACTTAAAACAAAAACAGTTCTGAATAACTTCAAACCGAACGGAACATTTGTAAACATTACGAAGTAATATTTTTGCCATAATGTCACAGTATAGAGTAACAAAACCTAAGTTAAAACTGGTCTGTCTGATCGTTAAGTTAACGTGAAGATAAGTAATTTATCATCGCTTCTTTTGCCTTGTAATTAGCGTAAGCTGGGCTTTAAGTAAAATCAGCGTCAAAATATTGGAATAATATTTTTAAAAAATAACAATAAAAAAATTATAAGATCCTTGACAGTGCTTGACAATTGACATAGAGTCAAAGTGTTTGATATTTGTGTTGGTACATAAAACAGTTTGTAGGTTACATTTTTATTTCTACTCTAGACCTTTTTAGGTTGAATATTGATGAATACTGAACAAATGAACATAATAATAGTTATGTGATTAACGTAATTTATTAGTATTAACAATATTCGATAGATATACACTTTCAGCAAAACAAACCTTTATTTTGTCGAAATTTTCCAATAGAGGTATAATCCTCGGTCATAAATGTAAGCTCTTATAACGCGAGGGTCGGTTATGAGGGTCTTATAATGTTTCTATATAAGGAAAATAGGCTTGCGTCATTTTATTTGCTGTTTTGTCTTTTTAAATAAAACTTTCACGTGTAGTGTGAGAATTGATGAAAAGCACCCAAAACCTGGTGTTATGTAATAAATTTGCGTATGCAAAAACTATGGTAAATATACGTAACACAACATAAGACGTAATGTTTTTTTATTACAAAAATAAGCCTTTTTTATTTTTTGGTAGCGTATAATTTGTATTAAAATGTAAAGCTAACCAGACCGAATATCCGTTATAAAAGTTTTATTTGAACTTAAAGCAAAATGTAAATACAGTGTAAAGTCTATATAACGACAATGAAGGGACTGTGCATGTTATGGCGTTATACAGAGCGGTCAATAAATGGAGAAAAGAAAAATCGCGTTACAGAGTTTTTCGTTAAATCTAGTGACGTTACAAGGAGTATACCAGGAAAAAACGTTTGGAATGTGGACATAAATACTGCGTAAACATAACCAATAATAAGGAAAATATGAATATCATTATCATGAGCCAATTTTCCATCTGACTTTTCAGTGTTAAATCCCCTTTATGAAATGAAATCCTCCGTAGATTTAATTTTTTAATATTATATTTTTAAATCATACAATAAGAGTATACAATCAATGTAGCAAATATATGAAAAAAGCTGCAATTCAGAGAAAATATTTCGCATCGCTTACTCTAAAACATTAATAAGTGATACACATTTTTATGTACATTCATTGTGAAAACCTGTGAGATACTAAATCTCGTCCTTTCTGTTTATCGTAAATAATACCTCTTTACCGGATAACAAGCAATATATCTGCCAACGCATTGAATAATACTTGTACTCATTGAACCACGATTACTTCATCTATAATATACCTGATGGAATAAATCTACAAACACGATTTAATTTCTTTAAGCGTTTTAATTTGCGTAAAAGCTTTGATGAAAGCCAACGTGGGAATGCCCTTGTCGAGCAGCACTGTTCAACGCTCACGTCTCAAACTAGATCGGTGCAAACAAGTAAACTTCAACGCTTAGTAAAAGGAGAAGTCGGAAAAGTTAAATATCTCGTAAATTTCTACAATCCAAAAGATGAAACACCGTTTTATATCTACGTCAGATTTTATGTGAGATACGATTATTTCAATATAGCTACGGCGTAGCATAAGTTGATCTAGGTTTTAAAAATCAAGTTGCTACATTTGAAAATGGAACGGGAAAATAGCGGAGCGGAAATAGCGGGACGACGCAATTCGGCTGTGTTGCGGAAATCAATACGTTATAGTGAGCAAATATAGATGTGCAAATGATACACGGGAAATTGAAAGTTTTTTATACTTTAGCCCAAGTTAATATGAGAACGTTTGGTAAGGTAAAGTGATCGATAGAACATTGGAAAGACACTTTAATGGAATAGGAATCGAGCAAGGCTAAGACCTAAGATACGTCTATTGTGAAGAGTTCGTTTTATTGTTGTTTGTTCGAAATTTATGTTTGCTTCACACATTCTGGAAAAAATACAGATTGCAATTTATTGACCTCTGACAGTCGGAAAATTTCTTAATGTAGAATGATCTGAGGCGCCATCTAGTCTCTGATAACTTATTTTCATCTAAACGGTACTTAAATAAAAAATTCTATTAAATTTTTTAAAACTAATCAATATTAAATTTACATCATATGGATGACTTGGATATTGATTATTTAAATAATCAATATTCAAGTCATTGGATTGACAATTTATTACTTGAAATATTACTAATTAACTATGACACATACACTACCACAGAGATTATACGTTGAAGAGGCATTACGCCAAGCTTCATGGCATAACTTGATCGTTCTTAATCTACATGTCAAACGCCCTGCAGTCAAATAACTCAAGACAGATTATCTAGATCATATACAACGGTTATGTACATGAATTTGCCTACATAGAATAAACAAAATATAGACAACGAGGCCACAGACAACTTGAATAGACACGTCTATAATTCTATATACGCAATGGGTGTAGGAACTCGGTATATTCGACGTAATGAATTTCTTTGTTTATATTGTCTATTGTCCTTCCTTTCCTTCCCTATAAAATATATCTGAACATATTGACATTTCAATATTATAACGAGCTAAGAGAAAAATATTCGATACAATTAGTAATTCCTAGAACTAAATGAGAGCTCTTAAAATATTATCATCCTCACTAGACTTTGTTCTAGTTGTTAGTTGGTTTTGTGTTTTCGATAGATTGTAACACATTTTAGATTTTTAGCAAACGAGCAGGAGGCCCACCATAAAGTCGCCGCCTATGGGTAGACACTCACGTGGCTGGGAGATCGTGAGTGCGTTGCCGGCCTTTTAGGGATTGGTACGTATTGTTGATTCAATTTCCATCTTATAAATTAATTTGTCTTTAAAACATTTGTTATTTTTGAAATCCACATGGGTTTGTAGAGAATAATTGTCAGAAACGATGTTGTCTTAAGAAATACTTGAGTTTTAAATTGGCAACGATCCTTAATCAAATGCAAAGGCCATTTATCTGCCGCGGCTGCAAATACATGGCAAATATTTTCTCTCACCGTACACATTGTTTTCTTTTGGTACATAATAACATTTTAGGCGTTAGCCTCCAATTTATGACGGATGTGTGTGTGAATGGATGAGTTTGTGTGTGCCGGGTGTGTATCAGTGTGGCCGTGAGAGACTGATGGAGCTATGAGGCGCTGGTATTGCTACGTTATCACGTGTAGATTTCTTATGTGGCGAAATCTAAACGTTCTAATGAAATAAATACATATTCAATTGAACAATGTATTTATTTCTTTCGCGAAACTTTATAATTATGCATATAATTAACGCGTTAGTACAACTCTTGAAAAAATGTACTTTCTTTATATATCTTGACATGTAAGTGCTTTATGACAGTTGCTGTCAACAAGAGTGTGCAAATATATCGGTTTATATTTAAAATTGTAATTTAAATAAAGATACCCAATCCTCAATGTCGAATGATACCAACTATACTCTTTAATATACCTTAAATTATTATTAAGTATAGTATACTATATATAGTATAATTGTATCATTCGATTTGTATAGCGTAAAAATAGAAAAAGTTTGGCGTTTAGTCTACATTTCATTGTTTAGTTTTTCTAGGCGTGTCAATGCGCTGATTTGTATGTACATTCTATAGACTTTTATATCTCTAAAGAAACCATTCAAGCGTTTTAATTAAAAATGTAATGAAAAGAAAAGATTTTTATTAACGAGAAAGAATCTTAAGAAATGTTTACAAGGCTTATTTATGGCCGACAGTTTTTGTTTTCAAATTGAATGTATCGGAGAGTTTGTTTCATTTTTGTATAAATTTGATGTTAACAAAGAATTTGTTAACCTTCAACTGTTATCTTTTGTGGCCATTTCGCTGGCTCAAATTTTCAAACTTGAGGATACTTTTAAATTCGAATCAAACTGCGTAAAATTAAAAAAATATTGATTATTGAATTAATGTTTAAAATGTGTATAATCTTATGGTTATACATATTTTAAACAGGTCCAACAGTTATCTGTTAGACCTGAATTGGCGAATGGCGTCATTCCTGATCCACGCAAATATGAACTATGATATTTTTTATTCGTAGCGTTCCATAAATACTAGAAATTCACAGTCATTCAAGAGGAATTTAATGAAGAACTTTATTATTAGAATTGTTCTTATATATTTTCCAAATATAATAATATTAAAAAAGAGAACACTTTAACCATTTGCAAGTTTAGGCTTCTATTAAAACAATGATTTAAAAGAAATCACCTATAAATATGGAATAAGGAATTCATGCCTGTGTATATTAATACTCAATTTTATGATTTATACTTTATTTTAACTCCCAAATAGAATTATAAAGCAGCTGTTTAAGCAGCCATTTCTAAAATTATTCATTCTTCGGTTTTAAATGGCTGCTTTATAATTATATTTGGGAGTTTAAATGAAGTACAAATAATAAAATTGAGTATTTGTATACATTCTTAGATACACGATTGTATTAATCCACAAAGTTAAATAATGTTTATGAACAGAATACCAAGCATGAACATTAAGTTTGTATTACTATGGGGTTTCACTTATTATTATTTTGCACTATTATTTTTGGTATCAAGTTGTATACTCTATGGCACATTCAAATATTACTTATCTGTGGTCGCGACTATGCAGTTGGCGCCATTTCATAAGTTTAATTCGAATGCATGAGAATTTCTGATCAAATCTAAAGATTAAAAAGATGTCTCTGGTTAAAACTAAATTGTAAACAACTGTCAAAATTTGCTAACATAATGATAACAAATAAAAATTCTGCTTTGTATAAGTCTGGAATATTACGATTGATTTATGCACGATCATAAATATTTATGCGAATCGAAGCTTTATACTAATAATAAATATTATCTATAGCGTAACAATTTGTTAAATCAACACATTTTAATATTAATTTAATATCACATATTTTTTATTCTATGAAGTTGAAGTTTTGTTATGCCATTTCTATTTTTTTTAAATTTAATTACAAAAGTATACAGACATATTTATTTATATGTCTTATTAAACGGTTTAAATTGTGTGAGGTATATTTTGTGTTCGAATATGAAAATCGGAAAATCAAATAAACGGTAAACGTAAGTACCTGAAGAGAAAATATCATACGATTAAACGCCTGAAACAAATTATCTCGCTTAACATTAATGTCTTATTACATTACTAGCTCGTAGCCTCAATATAGAAAATAAGGGTGGGAAAATAATTTCAACTAACCCAATTTTATTTCGCACGATAAGCTTTATCGTTCAAATTGACTTCCTTTTTTATTAGTTTTAGGATAAGGGTAATCAGGTTTAAAAGGAATGAAAGAACTCATTGTTTCACTTCACGAACGGCTTCACAATATTTTAGCGTGGAACTGAAAATGACGACAAATAGATGCTGACTTGAATATCAAGTCTGTTATATTTCTTTCAAAATGTTTTTTTAGCTACAAAAAATTACGTGTCGTAAATTCGCGAAATAAAGACGGAGGAGCCAGGTTTGTACATAGTAAAGCTGAAAGTTTTACGCGTTAACCTTGGCTACTGGTTCCAATAAAACCTCTTTTAATGTTTGACTGTCTATTTATACAGGCAGGGGCTATTAAATGCCACTTAACCGCGGTGTACCATTCATTGCAAATAAAATACAATGTAATTTGTTAAAATGCTCTATTTATTCTAATTTAATTATGATATTAACGTTGAGTCGTAATTTATACGAATACATAAATTACGTTATGGTATAATTTAATAATTTCGGTGATTTATGTTGAAAAAAATACAATTTAGTATTATTTTAAAGACCGACTGTTTTGCGTGTGTTTTTAGGAGGCACAAGACGTGGAGGCTTTAGAGCTTGGTCCTTTGTACACCAGCAGTTGCAGCTTTGCATTAACGAGTAAATTTAGTTTGTATATATTATAATTAACTAATTAGCATTGAAGAGGCAGCTGTAAAATTTCGTTGAAATAGTTATTTTTAAATGTAGACTATAGTAGCAATAATAATGATTCTACTGTAGTCTAGACCAGGTGTTGTCCTTAATTGTGTCGCCAGGGATCCTATTACATTTAAAATATATTACATTTATTTTTATGATGATTCCAGAGACAAGTCCACATTTTTATTTCCACTACATATACACCATTTTCAAATAAAAATTCTCTTACAATAATATATTTCGATTTCGATGTATATTGAAACGTAATCACAATAGTCTGATTGCTACCTTTCAAGAATACAAATGTCACGCAATTAAGGTGTTCTGATTCAGCGCAACAAATTCACAGACTATAGAAATAGTAAGCTATTAGCGTTGTAAAATAAATATTGATTGTCTGTAAACTTTACACTATAATGGTATACCTAATTTATTTATTCGTCTAAATTACGACAAGTAAATATCATATTTAAATAGAATAAATAGAGCATTTCACGATATGTCAATTAGTTTTAATTATTTGCGTTGAATAGTACACCGCGGTTTAGTACCATTAGCGTTACCTGTATAAATTGACAGTTAAAAATCAAAAGAGGTTTTCAATCAATATGTACTATAAAAATCTTAACATAGAAACTATTGTGAGATATTTAAGCTCCAACTATGAGTTGGCTTGAAACTGCGTAAGCGTAACATAAAATTAAATATACCGCGTGAAACTTGATTTTTTCATATTGTCCCAATGGTTTGATATTTTTTTCAGTATAAACTATTAACTTTCACTATTAATTATATAACTACTTTTCACTATTAAGTTTTGAATATCAAAAGAACACAATTAAATCACGAAACGAGTTCACATCGCGTCTTATGAACTTTAAAAAGGAATTGTAATTTTTGACCTCTAGAATTTAGATCTTTAGAAATTTTACACGTAATACTATATTTTACACATAAATATATTAAACACTATATTCTGAAAACCAATTTCTAGTAATAAAGCGTTATATTCCGGTGTTATTTTGAACAGGAATACAAAAAAGATGCACTCCCAAGTTGAAAAAAGTTTACGATATGACTGTAAAGTCGGTCAGGCGTAGAACAACCTTCAACGTATATTTATATACCGTGATCCTATTTCATATGTGCATCTATTATAAAATGAAATCAAAGTGAATTTATGCATGCACTACTCTGTGGTAAGAGACTTGCGATGTAATGATAAAATGGCCGGTATGAACTCAAAATTATTCGTGTAACGTACATATAAAACGAATTGTCTAAAGTACTTGGCTACGTATATTTTTAATAAATGTTCTCAAAACCGCTTTGGACTATGTAGTTTGCTTTAATTGTCAACTGAACATATCAAACAAACATATGAAAAAAATGGTAATAAAGAATACATGAAACAGATCAATAATAGATCCAGCGAATTTTATTGCTCCACCAACTTTTAGGTATATATTAAAAATACTGTTTTACGTACGCTATCAAAGCTTAATTAATACAAATAAATATTATTTTACACAAGCAATTAATTATTGAATAAAATTATTTCTGAACAAGACAGCATTCTGGCACTGCTGCATTGCTATACATATTTTAACCAATTCAACAGACAAAGTTCACCTGTCAGAGGATAGTGAATAGCTACTGAAAAGCAATTGTGCTGTCGTAATTACATAAAATTTACGATTATGCTGTTTCATGAGGAGCTACCAATAAATAAACACAGGACTGCAAAAAATTAATTTTTATAAAAGAGAACCACGAGTTATGTTCCTAGAATTTAATGCTCCTGTTAATTAAAACAATATCGTAAATTTTCATTAACCCATACTTCGAAGTTCATAAAAATTCATACAACGTACGCTTGATACGGCTTATGTATGCTTTCCGTTAAATATACAATTTCCCTTTCCGCAATTCATAACCATATAAGCCTTAATGCTCTTGGGGTTGCTCCATACATCATAAAGTCCACATCAAGCAAATATATAAAAGTTGACCTAAATTTTGATTACGCAAACATTAATCAGTATATCGAATGATATTTTTATAGGAACTGCGATAAGGACTTTAAATATTTTTTCTTAGAAATATCGTACAAGTATAAGAGATGTTACTTTTGTTCGTAAATGAATCGGACCCTGGGGCTTTTTAAATTACAATTCCATTTATATGATATCCACATAGAGTCGTATCAGCGGTCACTTGTGTTCGTCAATAATTGTCTTCTTATATATAAGGCTACGAGGATTCCAAAATAAACTGGACTGTGAAAATATTCAATGTTTTTTATCTAGATATATAGATATATGTTACTAAAATATATTTGAGTTTTTGTACAACTACAATTTGTTAATTAGTCTTATTAAATTCATACTATTTAGAAAATTTAGAATATAATAAATTATGATAGCAACCTATTATGGTTGAATTGAGAGCAAATAAGCCTCAATTTAATTTATCTAAAAATAGAAATATTTAATGTTTTTTAAAAAATACAAAACTCGAATAACTCAGATTAAATGGTTAACGCACTAAACTAAAAATAGAAAAATCGACTATTAAAGGTTTTCAACTTCCATTGAGAAAATAGTTTTACATTTAACCAATGAATCACTATATTCCTACTACGTCTCATAACCGCTCTAGAATCTAATGTCCGTCTGGCAACGTCATACTTTAGGCCTTAAAGGCGCATACAGAGTATAAATATTAGGTCGAAATAAATATACATTTTGAACATTAAAATTGTTCATTGTTTGTATCTTAAGCAGCGTTTTTAGACTAATAATATATATTCTTTGACATTTGAATAAAAATACTTTGAAATTGATATCGTATTATTTTAAAGATGGGAAAGGATTTTACCACCCATAGACACTATCTTAGGCTCATGAGTGCGTTACCAGTCTCTAATATACAGTAGAATCCGGATATAACATTCAATGGACCGGAGATACTATGTCGTACTAACCGGATGACGTACAAATGGGACAGATACGAAACCAAACTTGAGTTAACATTATAGTCGCTAAAACAGGTTAGTCGTTATACGTAAATTCTACTGTATTCAGTTTATATAATACGAATAATATACAGTACACATTAGAAACAACAATAACCTACGGCTAATTGGGGATAGTTAAAGTGTAACATCACTATAACATGTAATTGAGTCCGGTTCGGAGGGCATGAGTAATCCCTCCAAAGTTATTTTCCATTAACTCCCTGACACTATAATTCATTTAATCGAAAACTTTGTCCGGGCAAACTTGGTACCTATTTTGTTAATAACATTGAACATAGGTTAAACGATCGAAACACTGTAACACTGAAGGTCTAGTGTCAATATAAAAGACATTTTGGTTTAAATTCTGTTGCAACACAGTACATCAATATAAAATCTTATTACTGAAATTAATGTTTGAATAGTTCAAATGATTTGCTTTGTTAAATGTTATTAATTCTGAGCTTTAGCTTAATTTATATTACAGAATATTTAACAACTAGTAGCTTCTGCCAGCGACTTTGTCCGCGTGGTTTAAATGCAAAAATAATTTGGAAAATCGGTTTATAAATGGCAGAGTTGGGGTGAAAGTTTTATACAAACATTCATCCCCTTCTACCCTTTTTTTCGCTATAAAAAGCCTATGACTTTCACTAAAGTTTAGTGAATCTCAATTCCAAATTCCATCGAAATCAGTTCAGTGGTTTAAACGTTAAAGCGACATACATGCATACATACTTTCACATTTATAATATTAGTATTGATTCAATGTATTGAAATATTTTCGTACTATATATATGTAGGTTTGTCTCATTAGATCGATACAGTGTATTTATACCAAACACTAAGCTTAGTCAGGTCTGTCGGGCTATGTGACATAATTTAGCCTTCATATAGCTCAGGAAACTGGAAATCCATACCTTCAATACATTATTCATATAACATAAGCACTATCGGAGTTCCTTACTTCCACCAAAACTTTGTTAGTGTACGCGTCGAGTCCTGAATATAAACTAGAAATTTAACATAAACTTGAATTAACTGGGCGGAGTTTTATTTTTGTTTGCAGTTATTTCTAACTTATTTTATATTTATTTACGCATTAATTTATATTATACCTGATCGGCTTGATGCATCACTATTTTCACTAAAACAACAGAACATATTACTTCAGCTTTACCACAGTTAATGAGCAACTCAACGCCTATGGTAATCAAGTATTGCCAAGTAGCTTCCTTAAAGGTATCTGACGTCAGAGTGTACGTCTACCTCATTACTGCCACTGACAAGCACCTTAGGAATTGTCTATGATTTCCCTAGCGGTGTTTTAAATTTCGAATTTTTCTATTCGTGAGCGCTGTATTAAGGCTCACAATCTGATCCTGTCAAATATTATACTCATTAACTTCAGTTTGTTTATTTCACGGTTATGAATAAACGGGTCTCGTCAGGGTCTTTTAAGAATTTAATTTAAAAAATAGTTTAACTTTAATAAAATCTTTATAGAATAAAATGATATGGAAGATTTATTAATTTAACCCGTAGTTAAAATGGCTGTTTAGAGAATTAAGGTATCAATTTTGCTTTTTAAAATAATTGAATGTAACAAGCTTTTCTTCTAGCTTCTATTATTAAGTTCTTCTTTGACATTCTTTTGAGCAGAAAAAGAACATATTAAGTAAAATTCATTATAGTGTATTAGTTCAGTTCTCTAAATGTTTAGTTTGAAAACTGATTAAGTTGTAGGAATAAATTAAATATTCCGTTTCTAAAGACGTAATTAAAAGTCAATACACTCAATTCACTGATAAAAAATGTTTGTTAACATTTCGTGAAAATATCTTTACCTGCAGCGGTTTCGGGGGGTCGATGCCTTTGTCTCCCATTCCACCAACAACCACAGCAAGGCATTGTACCGCACAATGAACCATCACGTTTTCCCATTTTCAGTCAATTTCAAACACAATTTTCATATTTTTGAATATCGAAGGTACCTAGTATTCGGAATTGGTAGATTATAAATACGAAAGTGAATTAATAATAATAATCGTACCAACTGAAATGTTACAAGCAAGCGCTTTGTTTTAATATATTTTATTTACGTGTTTTTAAAAGTAGACAACACCGCCATTGCGATACGTCCAACCGCGATCGCTGTCTGCGCTCGACTGCGGGATGTTCGTTATTACTGTAGCATTTTCCATTTTTCAGCCACTTCGTTATTTACGTGGAAAACTGAACTTGTTCAATTTATTTATCGGATTACCGTATTTCAATTTATTTTTTAAAATGTACGACGCAAACGTACTTAGAGTGTCGTTAAAAAGTTTAGGCTTTATAAAAGTAAGTTTTATAATCAAATGTCATTACAATAAATAGTAATATTGGGATATTGCATCTTTTTTGACAAAGTTACTGTTGTCTATGTGAGTAAAAGGAGGTCTAGAATATTTATGTTACTATGTGCTAGATTTTAACATAAGTACATGTTAAAAAAAGTACATGATAAAATATTAATTGAGCAGACATAATATATGAGGCAATTAAGTAACGATTGATTGGTTTATATCAAAAAAATAATTGGAAATAGTCGCACCATAAACATAACATTTAATTTAATGAATACAGAAACTCGTGGAACATTATAAACCAGCAAAACAATTTTTATTTCCCTTTTTGTTGAATAAATGCTCGGATGAACACGAAAATATTATTTCATTCGATACAGTAGTATCGGTATCTTTTAAATGTCAAAATTATATAATCTAATATATAAAATTCTCGTGTCACAGTTTTCGTTCCCTTACTTCTCCGAAACGGGTTGACCGATTCTCCTGAAATTTTCTGAGCATATTGAGTAGCTCTGAGAAACGGCCAACAACTATTTTTGGAGACATTTTTGTATTGGCAAAACGACGTTTCTCGAGATCAGCTAGTATAGCTAAATAATTTATAGTCCAGACATCAAAACTTTTTTACATTAGATAATATGTATTCCACCATTCGACATTTATTTGAGAGACCTATAAAAAAAGTTAACAATTCTCTTTGTTAGTTACCAACATCAAACTAGTTACACTTACCAGTTGCTGATCCAGTGTCCACAGTTTTATTCATATTAACTTGTTTCAGTGATGCTGGCTGCTCAAAGGGATTATTGGATCGTGTCTGAAGGAGCTTGGCAAAGGGAGTCGGTGAATTTGGCAATGACAATGGGCTGTTAAGTAAAAGGGGAGAGGTAGGTGTACCTAAGGTCGAAGGTAAGGACAGTTTAGATTCCGAAATTATATTCCCTTGCGTAACTTCAGTTTCAGAATCCGTACATAGGACGGTGGGAAGTGATATCTTCACATTGTTTCCCATTGATGAATGGTCCTCTTCGTCTTTTGATGTGTCTGACATGTTTACCTGTTAAAGAAATCATAACCGTTAGTGACTTTGAAATTATGTTGTCGATTTATTATTTCTACACAAATAGCACAGACACGAGTCAGCCTTTTTTAAGGATGAAGTCAATTGCTTAAAATACTTCAATCGACACGTCACTGATATGATTTAATATTACGCTTTTGCCTTGTTGACTTAGTTAGGGCTACGCTGGAGGTATTCCCGAGCCTAAAGCATAATTAGTTTAAATTGAGCAACACCGTGACGAGACCCTGGTGCAATTTTTTGTGGTGCGCGGCTGTAACTGTCTTAAATAACACTCATACTCGTTGGTGATACAGGACAAGCAGCAATTTTATTATAACTCTGTAAATTGAGAATTTACCTTGTCGATAACTTTTTACACAACGTTTTTAAATTATTAATTAAAAATTTCAAGGTCTGCTAAGAGGATAGCAATTAACATATATATAATAATGTATTATTTCTTATACTGCGCTGTACCTATTGCGATACACACGTAATTCATATTATAACCCAGTATTATCAGTAGTTGTATCAGATAAAACGATCTGAGGACTGGCCGGAGCTGAGTTTATTTTAATTTAAAATGGATGTTGATATATCAATTCCATTTTCAACTAAAATACTTAATTTTATCCGAAAATGTTCGGTAGCAATATTTGTTTTTTTCGCCGGTGTGTTCGCGTATTTTCGTAGAGAAACAATACCTATTATAAGAGATGATATTTTAAAGTTGCCAGCAATTGAAGTTGCAAGAAAAATAAGGTATAGAGAGGTAAGTACATTATCTAATATTTAGCCAGCTCATAATTATACTATTTGACATATTTAATGTTTTTTAGATTACATGTGAGTCAACCGTACGTGCGTGTATTAAACGAATCGGTGAAGTCAACCCGATATTGAACTGTTTTATAGCTGACCGTTTTGAATTGGCTTTAAAAGAAGCATCCGAGATCGACGCCCTCATACAAAGTGGGGTTAAGACAACAGAACAGTTGCGAGTGGAGAAGCCTTTGCTCGGCGTCCCATTCACAACAAAAGACAGCATTTGTGTTAAAGGTAAGTAAGGGAGCATTTGTAATGCAAGGTAAGTATTAACACGTGTAGCACCAACAACTTTAACTAATAAGATATATATAGATAGAATGTCCATGTTTACGGCACTGCGATAACTTCGCATGGCTTCTTTTCTTTTTGTATCTTTATGTATTAATCTATACTAATAATAAGACAGTAAAAATGGCATAGAGTATAAAGAGTCATAGAAACCAAAAAAACAATTTTTGGAATTCTTGTCTGTCTGTTTGTCTGTCTGGTACGTTATAACTTCAAAACTACTGAACGCATTTGAACGCGGTTTTCACAGTTGGATTACATATAATTGGGAGCGTTGTCAAAAATTTATTTTGTCAAAATCGGTTAAGAGAAAGAGAAGTTATGGTCAATTGAAAATTTACTTCAACCACTGCTTCAAAAATTTTAAACACTTATATTGATTGATTAGTTATATATTGTTAAATATGTTCTAATATAAGTTAATCTTAATAATAAAACTTATGAGAGGTAACAAAAATAACAAATAACGCAGTGCGCGCGGGCGCGGTTGAAGTGTTAAACAATGTGCTCGATAGATGGCGTTGATAAAATTCGTCATCAACCTAGATTTATTGTATTTTTTTATTTCTTAAACCTATACAGCTTATCAAAACAGTTTACACAATAAAAATAGATTAAAAATAAAGCCAAAATAAGGTTAAAATACAGAACCGGAAATAGAATCTAAGATCAGAAAAAAGAATAACAAAAAAAACACGAACAGAAAAAAATAAATAAAAATATATATACACATGAACAAGTAGAACCATGTGAAGTACGAACATTTTAGTGTATCTGTGTGTATCAGTGTGTGCAATGGTGTTGCTGTGTGAGTGAGTGTGCGAGGTTGAGTCTTAGTTTTTTTTAAAGAATTTCTACTTAGGCCAAATATATCCATCGCGGTATTAAGATGCTCCATTGTGTAATGACTACCATGCAGTTCAAACTTTCATTAACGTTTTACCCTATGATTATTTTGAGTGAACACTACCTATACAAACAAGTAAAAGGAAACGAGTGAAGAGACGTTTATCGTTTGTCCGCATCCATTTTTCCACCTACATCCTTAACGTTAATGAGGTTTACCGTTTATTATTTGGTCAAGCTAATAAGTAATAACCTCACAAGTACGTATGTCGTACTCATAACTTCGTAAGAATTTTCTTTCAACTCTTAACCGCTGAGGAGTTTTACCTTTCATCATCAGCTCATCCACATAAGAAGATGACTATCAGAATATAAAATTACCAGAATAGTAATTGCCTGTACGTTAATTTGAAAGTTGCCCTCGATTTCCCTGAATCATCCGATCCTGTAAAGCTACATCATCCCTGAGTAACACAGGCTATATATAATTCCAATTGTAACAAAATTTTAGCCCGTGAAAGAAAGCCCTGTCGAGATCATTAAAAAACGCTATATACTTAACCAAATTACACGTGGGCGAAGCCGCGGGCGGAAAGCTAATAATATATATATATAAACTACGTTATGAATGTCCGTTGACAATTGAAACGATCAAATTGTATATAACAAACACTCTTTTTATTGAATTCCAGGCATGCTGTGATTTTAACTATTAATTGAATGAAAATCCAATTGATACTGATATTTAATAACGTTCCGTAAATCGATATTATTATCAAATTATGTTTTATTCTATTATTCATTTCGACTTTATATATTTCCAGGAATGATCGCAACATGTGGAATATACTCAAAAAGAAATAACATAGCAAAAGAAGATGCGGAAGTAATCAGGTTACTACGTGATAAGGGCGCTGTCATTATCGGCCTCACAAATGTGCCGGAGTTATGTATGTGGTAAGTTTCCAATTTTTATGGAACGAGTCCTTTTCCCTCCCTCGTCCTCTTCTCCTACCCCCCTCCCCCCCAATTTCCAAATTTTCCTATAAAGGCCGGCAACGCACTCACGAGCTACCAGCCGCGTGATTGTCTATGGGCGGCGACTTCACCTATATGGTGGGCCTGCTGCTCGTTTGCCCTCTCTTCTATAAAAATAATGTAGGTTTTAAGAAACATGAAAAAGAAAGCTCTTTAAAACGGTAGGGTGGTAAAAATAGAGAAGGCAAGGGGAAAAGAAAAGCCGGAAATCCTATGAAAAACAAGTTTAACTGATAGATTTTCTGTGAGAAAATCGTATGCTCGATTGGTTGAAGCTTGAAGCCATGACACTCCCATTCAAAACACACCTCACTAATTTGCGGTCGTCACACACACGCCTGAAGTTCAGTAAGCGAACTTATAACACAAAATAACAATAAGTCTCCAGTGGATATTATTTGATCCATTGTTACATTCTCGAATATTTCGTTTATCGCAAGATGTCTATTATGCCTATCTAGTCGCTGTTATTAAATAATATCTATGAATCATAATTTTATGGATTGAAATAATATAATATTTGCACATTAATATTAATACTTATAAATAATATTAAAATCATTTTAGGTGTGATTAATTATATTGAAAGAATTCCATTCCTTATAATTATCTAAGTTCAGATATTTCACACAAATAAAAGTTTCTATTTCGATAATTAATAAGTTCCTTAAAATCAATGTCAAAAATATTTTACAAAATGAAAAAAGTGGCCATCCATGGCGAATTAGGCCCAGGTTACTGACACCGGGACTTATTGAAAAATAAAAATTAAGTAAATATGTCGTATACTTAAAAAAGGTATTCCAATTACGCGGAGCTCGAATAAAAATACGCACCCTTGCCCTGTTTCAATCGTTACTTTTTAATTAAGCACACTATTTTTATTTAAATATATAATAATGTATAAAAAACAACTTGGTCTTAGTTTTTGCATGCACAATATTAGTATGGAAAAACGAAGGAAAATGTGTCCTACCCCTGGTTGAAAAATAATTTATAGTTAACTATAAAATAATAATTAGCTAAAAAGAATCCCTTTGTCGTAGCCCCACTATTCGATATATCAAGCGATGTCCAGTTCTGCAATCATTTGAAAGGTAAGGCTAATTGAGCCTCCAAAAAGCTTGGTGTTCTCAGCAGGGCGCGTCAGTATTTTACATCGGGCCATCGCTTGCAACTCTATAAAGCGCAAATTCGGCCTCATATGGAGTACTGTTCCCAACTCTGGGCGAGGGCATCCCCAATACCAGCCCCTTCCATTTGATCGCATCCAACGCAGAGCGGCTCGTATCGTCGACGACCCCATCCTTTCCAATCGGCTTGATCCGTTGGCTTTGCGTAGAGATGTAGGCCCTCTCTGCATCTTCTACCGCATTTATCATGGAGAGTGCTCTGATGAATTGTTCGTAATACCTGCAGCGGAATTCCATCACCGGACGTCAAGGCAGAATACGAAATTCCATCCGTACCACCTTGACGTCTGAAAAAAGAGCGTTCCTCTTCCTTAAAGGCCGGTAACTCACTTGAAAGCCTCCTGGCGTTGCAGATGTCCATGGGCGGCGGTTGGCACATCACTCGAAGTGACCCTCCTCTAACATAAAAAAAAATTAAATAATTTATGGTTAAAACGGTGGTTATTGTTAACCATCAATTATTTTTCATTACTTCTTTGTTAAAGGGTTTTTTTTTATATAATATATTTATATATAATATGTATTATATTTTTATATAATATGTAATACTACTATGTAAGACTATGTAAGTTAACTTGCCCAAAAATGTTAAAATCCTAATGTACTGACACTATAAACTTACGAAAATTTATATATGGCACGCTTTTTAATATGGTAATATATCTTATGAAAAGGATGAATAACATTCTACTATCATGAATATTACAATGGCAGATTTAATTATTACTTTTCTAAATCACAAAAATTCCACAGAAACATTTGTTCATATATCTTTATAACTAATTATAATACATTCCAGGTGGGAGACGTATAACAAAATATTCGGAAGAACAAAGAACCCGTACGATACTGCAAGAATGGTGGGTGGCTCGTCAGGTGGTGAAGGATGTTTGCAAACAAGCGGTGGCAGTATTTTTGGCATAGGTAAGTTACATTAAAATTAACGATATCTATAGAAAATAATGATGTTAATACAAATGTCGAATGGCCTATACGATCAATTGTAACTTCTGGTAATGAAATAATTCAATGTAAAGCTGTCGGTCAGTTTCTTTTTTATTTAGTTTCACAAATAATATTCAAAGTGTTTATTGTCGTGTTGAGTAGAGCTAGAGTACCACAGAGTTGTTCGTCAGTAATTTTCTTATAGAGCTACGAGTGTTACAAAATAAACTGGTCTGAGAACATATCCACTACAAACTCATCTTTTAAGGATGTCCACTAGTCAGTCAGTACTATCTATGAGTTTTTAAGCGTGGTAACTGTTTTACAAATCCTTATCTCAGAATTTTGAGCTACTCATTTTGTTTTCTATGGTTTAAATAGTCCTTTCTCTATAATAGGACTTGTTCAACTATTTTTGATAATTGACAGCACTCGATCTTATGATAATTTTATACAACAGTAACAAAATGTTTATAGGCTCTGATGGTGGTGGTTCAATCCGTATACCGGCATTTTTTAATGGTGTTTTTGGACACAAAGCCACAAGGGAGGCAGTCTCTACTGAAGGGAACTTTCCTCCAGTGACTTCCGATGCAGAAGAGAGATGTTTAGGTTCGTGACATTTTGCTGTTATCGATTTAACAACTTATCCGACCGAGCACAATATGATTTATATTATCAGAACTTCGTTAGCGCGATTCAGAATTGTTATGACAATTCTGAATCGCATAAGATTAATTTTTTGTACTGACTCATGCAAAAAATGACAATTCAAAAGTGTTTTTATGAAGTTAGCTTGAATAAAGATATTTTGAGTTTGAGTTTGAGCTACTGGTTAATTCAATATGTTTCAAAACTGTATTTATATTTTATCTTTTAAATTCGAACTATAGTTCATTTATATTTGTTAAAAAAACATTGTTAAATAACAAACTAAAATTTAAATATGTCAGCACCGGTGACCTATGAGCTGATGTGTCTTTCGCCTCAACGTCTAAGAATCGCTTTACGGCGAGGAAATTATAGTGTTTTATAATTAGAAATATTTATTTTTCGACGTTAACAATATTAGAACAAAATGTTTCAGGCTTTGGTCCATTAACAAAATTTGCCGTGGACTTGAAACCAATACTCGAAATCATATGTAAGAATCCCAAAGAATTGAATTTAGAGCAGCCCGTGGACATCAGCAAACTGAAAGTCTACTACCAAATAAACAACAACTCACCACTAACGGATCCAGTCGATTCTGAAATCGAAAAAGCATTGATGAGTGTGGTGAATCATTTCAATGTAAAATACAAAACAAATGCTGAAAAGAAAGATTTCAAACTACTGAAACAAACACCGAATATTTGGTTTGCTGGTATGGCGAATGAAGAATCGGATCTTTCTTTAATCATGGAAAATAGGAATACGTGCAAAGTTATTTTCGAATTAATTAAAAGCATTTTTGGATGTTCCAAATATACAATGGAACCACTTCTCTTCAGTCTTTCCAAATCAATGGATCCGTTGAGTGAGGAATGCGAAGCATTTAAAGAACTTGGAAATAGTTTAGAGAGTATTATGAAGAGTATGCTTGGTGATGATGGTGTATTTTTGTTTCCCACACATCCAACGCCAGCCTTGTACCATAATGAGGCATTGTTAAGGACTTTAAATTGTTCATACACAGCCATTTTTAATGTTCTTGGTTTTCCGACGACTGCTGTGCCATTGGGTTTGAATAGGAAAGGGCTGCCGATTGGTATACAGGTCGTTGCAAATCATTATAATGATAGACTTTGTCTTGCTGTCGCTGAAGAGTTGGATAAGCAATTCGGCGGTTGGGTTGAACCGCAACGAAAAATGTTTTAGATGTTTTTTAATTATTTTTGTATTACATAAAACATTTTAAAATGCGTTGTTTAAAATTATTAAAGCCTGCATTTTGAAATGTGTTTTTTTTAAATTATTATATCCTGCATTTTGAAATGCGTTTTTTTTAAATTATTGTATACTGCATTTTGAAATGTGTTTTTTTTAAATTATTATATCCTGCATTTTGAAATGTGTTTTTTTTAAATTATTATATCCTGCATTAAGAAATATGTTTTTTTTTAATTATTATATCCTGCATTTTAAAATGCGTTTTTTTTTAAATTATTATATCCTGCATTTTGAAATGCGTTTTTTTTAAAATTATTATATCCTGCATTTTGAAATGCGTTTTTTTTTAAATTATTATATCCTGCATTTTGAAATGTGTTTTTTTTTAAATTATTATATCCTGCATTTTGAAATGCGTTTTTTTAAAATTATTATATCCTGCATTTTGAAATGTGTTTTTTTTTAAATTAATTTATCCTGCATTTTTAAATGCTTTTTTTTTTTAAATTATTATATCCTGCATTTTGAAATGTGTTTTTTTTTAATTATTATATCCTGCATTTTGTAATATGTTTTTTTTTTAATTATTATATCCTGCATTTTGAAATGCGTTTTTTTTAATCATTATATCCTGCATTTTGAAATGTGTTTTTTTTAAATTATTATATCCTGCATTTTGAAATGTGTTTTTTTTTAAATTATTATATCCTGCATTTTGAAATGCGTTTTTTTAAAATTATTATATCCTGCATTTTAAAATGTGTTTTTTTAAAATTATTATATCCTGCATTAAGAAATATGTTTTTTTAAAATTATTATATCCTGCATTTTAAAATATGTTTTTTTAAAATTATTATATCCTGCATTAAGAAATATGTTTTTTTAAAATTATTATATCCTGCATTTTAAAATGCGTTTTTTTTTAAATTATTATATCCTGCATTTTGAAATGTGTTTTTTTTTTAATTATTATATCCTGCATTTTAAAAAATGTTTTTTTTTAATTATTATATCCTGCATTAAGAAATATGTTTTTTTTTAATTATTATATCCTGCATTTTAAAATGCGTTTTTTTTAAAATTATTATATCCTGCCTTTTAAAATGCGTTTTTTTTAATTATTATATCCTGCATTTTGAAATGTGTTTTTTTTTAAATTATTATATCCTGCATTTTGAAATGTGTTTTTTTTTTAATTATTATATCCTGCATTTTGAAATGCGTTTTTTTTTAATTATTATATCCTGCATTTTGAAATGTGTTTTTTTTTAATTATTATATCCTGCATTTTGAAATGTGTTTTTTTTTAATTATTATATCCTGCATTTTGAAATGCGTTTTTTTTTAATTATTGTATACTGCATTTTGAAATGTGTTTTTTTTTAAATTATTATATCCTGCATTTTGAAATGCGTTTTTTTTAAATTATTATATCCTGCATTTTGAAATGTGTTTTTTTTTAATTATTATATCCTGCATTTTGAAATGTGTTTTTTTTTAATTATTATATCCTGCATTTTGAAATGCGTTTTTTTTAAATTATTATATCCTGCATTTTGAAATGTGTTTTTTTTTAAATTATTATATCCTGCATTTTGAAATGCGTTTTTTTTAAATTATTATATCCTGCATTTTGAAATGTGTTTTTTTTTAATTATTATATCCTGCATTTTAAAATATGTTTTTTTTAAATTATTATATCCTGCATTAAGAAATATGTTTTTTTTAAATTATTATATCCTGCATTTTGAAGTGTGTTTTTTTTTTAATTATTATATCCTGCATTTTGAAATGTGTTTTTTTTTAATTATTATATCCTGCATTTTAAAATGCTTTTTTTTAAAATTATTGTATCCTGCATTTTGAAATATGTTTTTTTTTTAATTAATTTATCCTGCATTTTGAAATGCGTTTTTTTTAATTATTATATCCTGCATTTTGAAATGCGTTTTTTTTAAATTATTGTATACTGCATTTTGAAGTGCGTTCCTAAATGCATGAATGCACTAATAGACATGTGAATGGATGAATGAATAAATCATTTAAGAAAATTATGTGGAAAAGATATATTTAAGAGTTTTCTTCACGATGACGATTTATACATTCAAATCATATAATAGTCATTTTAGCTGCATTAGTATCATATTAAACCGAAAACCAGACAATCTAATGATTTCTAATAAGAAATATTTATGCTTTTATTTTTAAATTGTGTACATTGCTTATAGTACAAATCTAAGCAGGCTGTACAACTCTTTGTCAGATGTATGTCGGAAATTAATTATTAAACGCAACAAATAATTGTATAAGAAAAACTAAATTAAACAGTGCAAACATGGAGTTGGATAGTCACACACCCCTAAATTTGAAAGTGATGCATTTTCTAAGATAAATTATTGTTAAAGTTGCTAGATTTTTCTTTACTTTATACTATTATAATGATAGTAAGAAAATACCGCCTATCACAAGTGATATTTTGAAAGAACCAGCTGTCGAGGTGGCAAGGAAAATTAGGCATAAAGAGGTAAATCTAAACATCTATAATATCTACATGATTTCTGATATTAAATATATGAATAACCGACGGATGAATGCTTAACATACGTAACCGACTTTTTAAATACATATGAATTGTTTACCAATAAGTTTGCTAAGAAGTCATACCTGTTTTATAGATGTTTATAAATTGTTAAAATTCGGTATTAGTTATGTTTTAAAATTAAATTTTAATATGGTTATGAAACCTTACTAATTAAAATCCTGACCCAATTGATGTTAAATACCATTGTATGTTTATAAAATAACTATGGTTTAGATATCCAGGTTACCAAGAACGTGGTGTAATATTTGTATAATAACAAAAATTAACGTCATTTTTTAAAAATAATAACCGCGTTAGAAATGTTATATACAATAAAGATATGATATGTTTAAAAATTAATAACCCCAGGACATAAAGCTACAGTCTGTAGAATGCATGGCTTAAGAGTTTCAGTAGCTGTAAGTCTTAACACAAAAGACCGAGCCTTCTGTGCCTAACGTCGAATAGGGAAAAATCAATTGCACCCTTTATTCGACACGTA
The DNA here is from genome assembly GCA_951799465.1 of Leptophobia aripa. Classification (NCBI taxonomy): domain Eukaryota; kingdom Metazoa; phylum Arthropoda; class Insecta; order Lepidoptera; family Pieridae; genus Leptophobia; species Leptophobia aripa. The sequence goes on from OX637281.1 coordinate 3,387,335, forward strand.
TAATGGCACACTGATATAATTTTATATTATACAACTGACATTTACATATTGTTACATCGCTTTTGCCTTGTTGACTAAGTTAGGTTAGGTTAAATTGAAAAACAACGTGACGAGCCCCTGGTTTCCTGGTCCATTTGTGGTGCGCGGCTGTAACTGTCTTAAATAACACTCATACTCGTTGGTGATACAGGACAAGCAGTATTTTTAATATAACTCTGTAAATTGCAAATTTACCTTGTTGGTAACTTTTTACAAAACGTTTTTAAATTATCAATTAAAAATTTCATTGTCTGATAAGAGTATAGCAATAAACATATAGAAGATAATGTATTATTTCTTATACTGCGCTGTACCTATTGCGATACACACGTAATTCATATTATAACCCAGTATTATCAGTAGTTGTATCAGATAAAACGAGCTGAGGACTGGCCGGAGCTGAGTTTATAGTAATTTAAAATGGATGTTGATATATCAATTCCATTTTCAACTAAAATACTTAATTTTATCCGAAAATGTTCGGTAGCAATATTTGTTTTTTTCGCCGGTGTGTTCGCGTATTTTCGTAGAGAAACAATACCTATTATAAGAGATGATATTTTAAAGTTGCCAGCAATTGAAGTTGCAAGAAAAATAAGGTATAGAGAGGTAAGTACATTATCTAATATTTAGCCAGTTCATAATTATACTATTTGACATATTTAATGTTTTTTAGATTACATGTGAGTCAACCGTACGTGCGTGTATTAAACGAATCGGTGAAGTCAACCCGATATTGAACTGTTTTATAGCTGACCGTTTTGAATTGGCTTTAAAAGAAGCATCCGAGATCGACGCCCTCATACAAAGTGGGGTTAAGACAACAGAACAGTTGCGAGTGGAGAAGCCTTTGCTCGGCGTCCCATTCACAACAAAAGACAGCATTTGTGTTAAAGGTAAGTAAGGGAGCATTTGTAATGCAAGGTAAGTATTAACACGTGTAGCTCATGTGCTAGTTTCAGTCAAAACTTTATGGGTGCAGTACATTAACGAATTTAGGGTGTTGCTTTGATTCTACAAAGTCACGGACGTAGAGGGATTATGAGCAACAATGCGAAGGACGATGCTTGGTACTGCTCCACCAACAACTTTAACTAATAGGATAGATATAGATAGAATGCCAAGGTTTACGGCACTGCGGTAAATTCGCATGGCTCCTTATCTTTTTGTATCGACATCTATTAATAATAAATTATTAACAAACCACGTTATGTGTGTCCGTTGACAATTGAAACGATCAAATTGTATAACAAACACTTTTTTTATTGAATTCCAGGCATGCTGTGATTTTAACTATTAATTGAATGAAAATCCAATTGATACTGATTTTTAATAACGTTCCGTAAATCGATATTATTATCAAATTATGTTTTATTCTATTATTCATTTCGACTTTATATATTTCCAGGAATGATCGCAACATGTGGAATATACTCAAAACGAAATAACATAGCAAAAGAAGATGCAGAGGTAATCAGGTTACTACGTGATAAGGGCGCTGTCATTATCGGCCTCACAAATGTACCGGAGTTATGTATGTGGTAAGTTTCTAATTTTCACAGAACGAGTGGCAGAGTGTTACTTACAAAGTGGTAACCTACACTTGCTGGTGTGATGCCGGACTTTAGGGAGTTATGAATAAGAGATGATGCCCCCGTCAGCCGGGGAAGAACACTGATAAGTGGGAGTGCCATGCTGTTACTTAGAGTTTCAGCCGAATGGGCAGGCACGGCCGGAGAAATACCACTCTCTCACAGAAAAACGGCGTAAAGTGATACAATTGGACTTTATTCATTTTGTACTCGCGTTTCGTTCGGTGAGTGATATTTTCCGGGGCCCACCCTTTTCCCTCCCTCGTCCTCTTCCCCCCCCCCTATTTCCAAATTTTCCTATAAAGGCCGGCAACGCACTCACGAGCTACCAGCCGCGTGAGTGTCTATGGGCGGCGACTTCACCTACATGGTGGGCCTGCTGCTCGTTTGCCCTCTCTTCTATAAAAATAATGTAGGTTTTAAGAAACATGAAAAAGAAAGCTCTTTAAAACGGTAGGGTGGTAAAAATAGAGAAGGCAAGGGGAAAAGAAAAGCCGGAAATCCTACGAAAAACAAGTTTAACTGATAGATTTTCTGTGAGAAAATCGTATGCTCGATTGGTTGAAGCTTGAAGCCATGACACTCCCATTCAAAACACACCCTCTCACTAATTTTCGGTCGTCACACACACGCCTGAAGTTGAGTACACAAACCGCGGAGACACGAAATAACAGAAAAACGTCAATATTCGGTAATCCATGGTAACATTCATGTATCGTTAATCACATGATGTCCATAAGGGCTATCTAATCGCTGTAATTAAATATTATCTGTGAATTATATATTTTATTGATAAAAATAATATTGTAGTTGCATTTACATTACTAAATGTTAAAACCTAAGTGTGCTTAATTATATTTAAAGAATTTAATTTCTATCACAATATCCTAAGTACAGATATTTTTCACAAATAAAACTTGCTATTTCGGAAATGAGTTCCTTTAAATAATCCAATGCCAAAAATATGCAACAACATGGTCTTCAATATTATAACTGACACACAAAGGAAAAGTTTCCTAATCCTGATTTAACCCATACATTATTTTCAATTACTTCATTGACAATAAAAAGGGATTTTTGTGTCAAAAAAATGGCCATGACGATGTTTAATTATACTGTTATTAAATATTATTATAAAGACCAAACAGACTACTGTATAATGAAAACTTAAGCGCGAAATAGGATGTGAAATGTAAATTTGTAAACTGTATAAGACCCGAAAGTACTGGCAGTAAGCTCTGACAACCCTAGCACTATAAACCTATAAAAAACTATGTTTTATGGCAATATATCTTATGACAAGGAAACAAAACATTATACTTTCACGAATACATATTTCAATTCCAGATAAAATGATTTGTTTTCTTTATTCACAAAAACCAACATAAACATTCGTTCATCGATATCTTTTCATTGCACATCATAACATTCCAGGTGGGAGACGTATAATAAATTATTCGGACGAACCAATAACCCGTACGATACTGCAAGAATGGTGGGTGGCTCGTCAGGTGGTGAAGGATGTTTGCAAACAAGCGGTGGCAGTATTTTTGGCATAGGTAAGTTACATTAAAATTAACGCTATCTATAGAAAATAATAATGATAATACAAATGTCGAATGGCCTATACGATCAATTGTAACTTCTGGTAATGAAATAATTCAATGAAAAGCTGTCTGTCAGTTTATTTTTCATTTAGTTTCACAAATTATATTCAAAGTCTTTATTGTCGTGTTGAGTAGAGCTAGAGTACCACAGAGTTGTTCGTCAATAATTTTCTTATAGAGCTACGCGAGTAGCAAATAAACTGATAGAAGATATCCACTACAAACTCAGCTGGTTACCTATCAGTATTTGAGCGTGGTAACCAACTGGTTTTATTTTAGTTTTTTATTTCTTAAACCTATACAGCTCATCAAAAAAAGTTTACACAATAAAAATAGATTAAAAATAAAGCCAAAATAAGGCTAAAACATAGAACCGGAAATAGAAACTTAGATCAGGAAATCAATAACAAAAAAAAACACGAACAGGAAAAATTAAATAAAAATATATATATACATATGAACAAGTGGAATATATTATGTGAAGAAGAAGCATTTAAGTGTGTGTGTGTATTAGTGTGTGCAATGGTGTTGCTGTGTGAGTGAGTGTGCGAGGTTGAGTCTTAGTTTTTTTTTTTAAGAATTTCTACTTACAAATATTTTTACAAATATCAGAATTTAGAGCCACTTATTATTTTGATATTCATGGTTTAAATAGTCCTTACTCTATAATAGGATATATTTAAACAACTGCAACAAAATGTTTACAGGCTCTGATGTTGGAGGTTCAATCCGTATGCCGGCATTTTTTAATGGTGTTTTTGGACACAAAGCCACAAGGAAGGCAGTCTCTACTGAAGGGAACTTTCCTCCAGTGACTTCCGATGCAGAAGAGAGATGTTTAGGTTCGTGACATTTTGCTGTTATCGATTTAACAACTTATAACCGAGCACAATATGATTTATATTATCAGAACTTCGTTAGCGCGATTCTAACTTGTCCTCAATTGAATCATGTAATAAATTACGATTCTAAAGTGTCTTTATAAAGTTAGCTTGAATAAATATTTTGAGTTTGTGTTTGACCAACAGGTTTATTTGATATTTTCTTAAATTAAAACTTTAGTTAGTTTAATTAAAAACAAGTTAAATAACAAATTGAAAATAAAGTAGGCGCCTGGTAGTAACGGTGACCCAAAAGTTGTGGTTTTTTTTCGCTTAACGCTTTATGGGTACTAATTACCAAACATTTTACATTTATTTCAGTGTTTAATACTTATTCGTTTTAGCGTTATATAATTAGAAATATTTATTTGTTCGAAGTTAACAAAATTATTACAAAATGTTTCAGGCTTTGGTCCATTAACAAAATTTGCCGTGGACTTAAAACCAATACTCGAAATCATATGTAAGAATCCCAAAGAATTGAATTTAGAGCAGCCCGTGGACATCAGCAAACTGAAAGTCTACTACCAAATAAACAACAACTCACCACTAACGGATCCAGTCGATTCTGAAATCGAAAAAGCATTGATGAGTGTGGTGAATCATTTCAATGTAAAATACAAAACAAATGCTGAAAAGAAAGATTTCAAACTACTGAAACAATCAACGAACATTTGGTTCGCTGGTATGGCGAATGAAGAATCGGCTCTTTCGTTCATTATGGAAAATGGGAATACGTGCAAAGTTATTATCGAATTGATTAAAAGTATTTTTGGATGCTCCAAATATACAATGGTACCACTTCTCTTCAGTCTTTTCAAAGCAATGGATCCGATGAGTGGGGAATGCCAAGCATTTAAAGAACTTGGTAATAGTTTAGAGAGTATTATGAAGAGAATGCTTGGTGATGATGGTGTATTTTTGTTTCCCACACATCCAACGCCAGCCTTGTACCATAATGAGGCATTGTTAAGGACTTTTAATTTTTCATACACAGCCATTTTTAATGTTCTTGGTTTTCCGACGACTGCTGTGCCATTGGGTTTGAATAGGAAAGGGCTGCCGATTGGTATACAGGTCGTTGCAAATCATTATAATGATAGACTTTGTCTTGCTGTCGCTGAAGAGTTGGATAAGCAATTCGGCGGTTGGGTTGAACCGCAACGAAAAATGTTATAAGTGTTTTTATTTTTTCATTTTTGTATCACATAAAAAAATTTGGAGTGAAATGCGTTTTTTTTTAATTATTATATCCTGCATTTTGAAACGTGTTACTAAATGCATGAATGCACTAATAGAAATGTGAATGGATGAATGAATGAATCATTTAAGAAAATTATTGGCGTCCAGTGATCGCTGATATGATTATATGTGAAATAGCTATATCTAAGAATTTTCTTGACGATGACGATTTTATTCAAATCATGTTATAGTAATTTTACGTATACTGTATTAGTATCATATATCATATCATATATTAAAGCGAAAACCAGACAATTTAATCATTTCTTTTTTTTAAATGTAAATGATGGCAAACGAGCAGGCGGGTCACTTGGAGTGATGTGCCAACCGCCGCCCATGGACATCTGCAACGCCAGAAGTCTTACAAGTGAGTTGCCGGCCCTTAAGGAATAGGAACGCTCAGTTTTTGAGTCCCCTAAGACGTAGCGGCTAGGGAATACCTGCGCTGGCAGTTGGTTCCACAGGGGTCACCACCCCCGTGGAACCAACTGCGACAGAAACTGCCTTAAAAACGCACAGTTGTGGAGCGCCAGACGTCACGGTAGGAATGGAATTTCGTATTCTGCCTTGACGTCCGGTGATGGAATTCAGCTGCAGGTATTAGTCGAAACAATTTATCAGAGCACTCCCCATGACGTAAGCGGTAGAAGATGCAGAGAAAACCTACATCTCTACGCAGAGCCAAAGGATCAAGCACATTGAAAAGAATGGGGTCGTCGACGATACGAGCCGATCTAATAAGATTTTTTATTATTATTAAATTATTTAATTTATCAATATGGTGTACATTGCTTATAGTACAAATATAAGTAGCCTGTACCACTCTATATCGGAGATTAATTATTAAATGCAAACAAAATAATTGTATAAGAAAAACTAAATTAACATTTAATTAAAAAGTAACCATTAAAACCTATTTCACATTGACATCAATATTGGACTTTGAACTTTAGTTGGTCGTCAATTTTAATATTGATTATTGGTTTGCAGATAAATACGTATTTCACGATTTAACTGATAAGATAAGGCTAATGCCTTTAACTCAACAATAATGTCATTATAGCTATGTTTTTAAATACCATTCTGATATACACAATAGGGCCGCAGACTGCAGACATCTATACTCTAATGCTACCTTTCTTGCATACTTCGCGTTTATGTTTAAAATATTCATATAAATATCTTATGGATAAGACCAGGCAAAATCAGATTTAGAATGTTCTGGAATGTCTAAAGTGGTATGATCAGATCACCCTCTCTAGCCTTTTCTAACCCGCGTTCTTTCTTATATATTCCAGTACCATAAACAATGCTTCTTGATGCTATAAATTCCTTACAAAGTATTATATTTTCATCCTCTGCCACACCTAACATTCACTACCCATAAGGCCCATATACTATATGACACATATCTGCAATGTATGTATCATAAACACATAATATCCAAGACAATAGCCATCGAATAACATGAACGTTCAGTAGTTAAATTACAAGTCAAAGTTACTTTTGCAATAATAGTTTCAATGAGATAACAATCAGGACGACATAACGTATATTATATCGACAAAAGTATTGAAGGAAACTGTTGTTATGATTACGCCCGGCGTGGGAAAGAGACGGTTGCAGATGACTGATGAATAACAAAACACGTTAGAGCCAGTTATAAGGAAATACAGTAGATATACTGTTATTTCACCTAATTCATTTAATTAGCGGCAGATTGAGAAACATTAAGAAAATATTACTATCTATTGCAACTGCATACTGTGAACAAAGCTATATTGTTTAGCAGCAAAAATTAATTTCTAAATTATATTATTTAGTAAATTCTAATTTAAATTATTCTTAAGTAAATTCTACATAAAATTGTATAATGAAAAATATACCGTTTTTTTTTCAATTTTTGTCAGTAACATTTCTTTCTGGCAGCATTATAGATGACTAACAAAACACGTTCATGTTGAAACCGTAAATTGACGTATTCGAGGCCAGAAGCCCAGCGCGTAGTGTTGCGATCGCTCTTAATTTTTATCTCTTGATTTTAAAACGTTTACTTTCTAGATATTAGTCAAATAAACAGTGCAAATATGGAGTTGGATAGTCAGACACCCCTAAATTTGAAAGTGATGCATTTTCTAAGATTAATTATTGCTAAAGTTGCTAGATTTTTCTTTACTTTATACTATTATAATGATAGTAAGAAAATACCGCCTATCACAAGTGATATTTTGAAAGAACCAGCTGTCGAGGTGGCAAGGAAAATAAGGCATAAAGAGGTAAATCAAAACATCTATATTATCTACATAATTTCTGATGTCAAATATGTGAATAACCGGAGGATGAATACATAATCTACTTAACCGACTTTTTAAATTACCTACATATGAATTGTTCACCAAATAGCCATAACTGTTTTAAAGATGTTTATAAATTGTTAAAATTCAATATTAGTTACGTTTTAAAATTAAATTTTTAGTATGGTTTATATGGCGATGTATGAAACTTTAGTAATTAAAATCCCGACTCAATTCATGTTAAATATCATTTTACATGTTTATAAGATAACTTATCGTTTAGATATCCGAGTTACCAAGAACGTTGTGTAATATTTGTATAATAACAAAAAAGAACGGCATTTTTTAAAAATATTAACCGCAAATTAAGTCGCGTTAAAAAATTTAAGAAAAAAAATCACGTTATCTGATAATTTTTATTACGTTGCTACTTGCATTATCTCTTTGGTTACAATGAACAAACAAAGATTTGTTTTGAACCGATGCTTTTTGAGTTTATTCGAATGATTAAATAATTAACCCCAGGCACATGAAGCTTCAGTCTGTAGGATGCACGGCTTAAGAGTTTCAACAGCTGTAAGTCTTAACATAAAACTGATAACTTTACCAAGATACGAGAACGGAATACTTTACTTAAGAGAATTCTATAAGACGGATCTACCAGTCGTACCAGAGCTTTGTATAACAAAAATGGACATGATGTAATAACAAACTTTTCCTTATAATATTCGATTGTTATAGAATCACGGTAACCAATGTTAATGTATAAATATTAAGATTTTCTCTGTTAAGACTGCTAATAGACTCATTATTTTTATAAGCAAAGCTTTATGTATTATCTCCTCGTGTCAGTGTCATAAACAATAATGTTATTGGGCAGGTACAATAATAGAATTGTTATATTCTTCAGATTACAAGTATGCAAGTATTGGAAGAGTGTATAAGGAGAATAAATGACGTCAATTCACAACTCAACTGCTTCGTAGAAAGTAGATTTGATGCAGCTTTAAAAGAAGCAAAAGAGGCCGATGAACTCGTGCGCAGCGGGAACAAAACTACTGATCAATTACTTCAAGAGAAGCCATTTTTGGGAGTGCCCTTTACAACTAAAGACTGCATTGGGGTGAAAGGTAATATAAATAATTTATACGTATGCTTTACAGGTGTAGAATTACAGTTTTGGTTTCGATTTAACATTTAAAGAGTGCCTAATTAACAAGAGGCATTAATTTGTGACAGTGACAGATGACAATACTGAAGATAGATGCCTGATGTATGGGGAGTATGTTTAATAATTGGCGATGATGTATTCTCCTTTAATAATTAGTTAACTGTTAGTTTAATTATTCATGTATCGCTAAAAAGTGGAACAAACATAATTCGTCATAAACAGTAGAAAATCACTGTTTAGAAATGAATTGCAAAACAAAGTCACCATAAAATTAATTAGTAATATCAATGCTCTGTGTTTATGAGCAATATTTGCAATCCTACATTCTCGACCCGAATTTATAGATACATAAAATATATTGTTTAACTAGAGAGTAACGTATTTTTATTTTTGATGTAAAAATGAAAGGTCAATGTCAATGTCTTATGAGCACGCGTATTTTGCATAATTATAAACGTGTTTGTTAAGATAAATCTGTATGTCGTATCCATACACATTATCCTTACAAGATTTATTATATGTTCTGATTAAAATTTTGTGTATATGTATTTTAAATTATAAATGGATTCTTTTATTTAACGTCTTCGAATACCTACGTATTTTATACGTATACGTAAACTAAGTTTCTTGAAAAAATATTTATTCTTTATTCAGGTCTTCACCAAACTTCGGGAATAGTGTCGAGGCAGAATTATATAGCCGAAGAAGACGCTGACGTCATTAGACTGTTACGAAGCAAAGGTGCCATTATCATTGGTCTTACAAATGTACCAGAGGTTTGCATGTGGTAAGGAACATAATACTGTATTTCTCAGTTACTTATAAATGACAAGCGTTTATACAGCCTTTGACCTTGGGCGTTTCTGTGTATATAGAAACAACACGGCAACTAGCACTCATGTTGATGAAATAATATGATACTGGACATAAGATATAAAAAAATATATATTTACATAAGATATGTTTAAAGATACTATCACAAGATACATCTCATCCCTGAAATTATGGTTATACATTAGGATTAGGATTTATAGGGTAAAAGTGAAACTGTTTTAAGTTTTATGAGGTAAATTTTTTATGTTTCATAATTAAAAAAGTCTAAGGAATAAATGTATTGTTTTACATATTTTTAAATTAATAATTTTGAAAATGCTGTTCTGAGAATTGATGATGAGCGGTGAAACCATGAACAGTTTTTTGTAATGTTTATTTGTTTTATTTTATTTAAGTCTCAGATTTTTTGTTAGCGCAATATTTTTCCTTTAAAACTAGACAAACCGGTGATTATGAGAACAATGATGTAAATTTTATCATTCATTTAAATTGAAAACCAGTACAATTTAATTGAATATGCCTCTTTCTCGTTTCCTACACAAGTGAAAGTTTATTCATATTATATACTAACTAGGTGAGAATGTGTGTAGGTTAACAGTATCAATACCAAACCACATAGAATCCATTAAGATACTGGTCATATTATAAATATTATTTATTATTGAAAACCTGAAGAGAATTGTTGTATTGGTCAGTATGCAAGAATCACAATTAATTAAGAAATTAAAAGAATTACTTGTTAATTGTATGTTTATATTATAATTGAGTTGATATTTATGTATTTTACAGGTGGGAGACCCACAACCACGTTTTTGGTAGGACAAATAATCCCTACGACACTACACGGATTGTTGGTGGCTCATCTGGTGGTGAGGGAGCAATACAAGCGGCTGCTGGTAGCATATTTGGAATCGGTAAACATTCAGTAATATTTTAACGTGTATCTTAGCTTTTAAGTGATTGAACTTACTATGATAACGCATAGATAATCTTTAATATATGCTGTATACGTTCCTTACACGTATGGATTATTGTGAAGTTTACTTATTTATATTGTACTTATTTTACAGGTTCCGATATCGGCGGTTCAATTCGTATGCCATCGTTTTTCAATGGTATATTTGGTCACAAGCCATCCCGTAACATTGTATCCAACAGGGGCCAGTTTCCATCGCCTAGTTCAGACTTTCTTAATTCCTTTTTAGGTATGCTACAGTCACTTATTTACATAAATATGTTTTGAGATATATAGCTCAGGAGTTATAACATATGTCTCGACAAACACACTTTTTTAAATACTGTTTTTATATTTCAGGTGTTGGTCCTATGACAAGACATGCAGTAGATTTAAAACCAATTTTAGAAATAATGGCAGCGGCTAATGCCAATAAACTTAAGTTAAATGAGCCAGTGAGTGTTGAAAAACTTAAAGTTTATTATCAGATAGATAATAATGCACCACTCACAGATCCGGTAGATCCAGACATTAAAACAGCGATGCTGAAAGTAATAGAATATCTGAATGTAAAACACAAAATTGTTGCGGAGGAGAAAAAGATAACACTCTTAAGAAAATCATTAGCCATCTGGTTTGCCAATATGAAAACAACAAAACATTTCGGCTCATACCTCATGAAGGATTATAGATTTTTGCCTATAGTTAAAGAAGTTTTTAAAAATATTATTGGATGTTCGGAAAACACATTAATTGCTTTATTTACAGCGTTATTTGATTCTGGAGGTGTAAAATTCGAGGGGGAAAAATATAATTCATATCTGAAACTTAGAGATGATTTGGAGAAGATTTTTAAAGATATGTTAGGAGATGATGGAGTGTTTTTGTTTCCTACTCACCCTACTCCAGCATTGTATCATAATGAACCTGTATTACGGTCAATGAATTTTTCATACACAGCTGTTATTAACTGCCTAGGCTTTCCAGCAACAAATATACCCTTAGGGTTAAGTCGAGAAGGCTTACCCATTGGTATCCAGGTGATTGCTAATCATAATAATGACAGACTATGTCTGGCTTTTGCAGAAGAGTTGGATAAGGCTTTTGGAGGATGGATTGAACCTCAGAATTCAACATAATTTTGAACACATTAAATTGTTTCAAAAACCAGTTTGCAAAGCCTCAAATTTTGCCTTGATATTGTATTATTGTGATAATTTACTAAATAGATAATTTTTTATTCAATTGATGTAATTTATACTTTTAGAGCTATGATAAATTGTTAATATTTTGTGCAATATACATTATATAAAAATGTCTTGTAAATTTACCGAGACAAAAATTATGGCAATTTTGTAGAAAAAACTGCCAGTTTAAATTCTGGAATAAAGGTTATCATAATAGTCTTTTGTTATTTAATAGTTATTAATATAGACATTTATTCATTCTGTGTTTAGGTAAAAAGATTTTTTTTCTATTAATTTTATTATAAAGAATTCTATATGAAACTATTAAAATAGCACTATATTCATCACCCACTAGCAAGATTCTGTATAATTGAGATAATATCTTTCCTCTTAGCAGTTGTGTTAATGCTGATCATCATATCACACGTTGAAATCTCCATACGAGATTTAGTGTACTCAGCTAATCGTTCTGTGTTACATATAACATGCACACCACAATCATAACCATTATTTTGTTGTACACACTCTTTATCCACAAAGTTAATTAGATCTGAAAAAATTTCTTGTACTTTAATATAATTTTATATATGAAATATTTAATTTTATGCATATGTAAGATTTTAGTTGTAATGCTTATGTAACGTCTTACCTCTTCTACAAAAATATGTCATTAAATGACTTGCAAAATCCCAAGCAACATCATGATTTGTACCAGATGATGAATCAAGATGGAAAAAAGTATTTTCTATTTTGGAGTATATTAATAAGCTCCAGTGCATTCCACCAGCTGTGTCTGGTGAGCTATTATCATTTAATGCAAAGAACACAAACATCTTTGAATCTATGTTTAACGGTTCCAAGAAAATCTTAATTTCTTCAGTTGTAACCATTTTTATACATTGAGTAACTTCAGGTGAAACAAAAAGGATGTTATTCATATCACTAAATAGCACCTTCTCCAAATATTCGAAATAGAATGATATAATGGTATCATTTAGCCAGTAGGGACCATTCAAAAGATTAACATCAGATTGGTGTAACAATGTTTCGTGAAAGCTGAGCACCACATTAGTCTTAGCCATGACCAATTAATCGTCTCTGCACAAAAATGTCTTGTCAGGTTTTATTAGATAATGAAAATGATAATTAACGAATTTATAAAATAATTTAAACAAATTCTATACCTAGTTACTCACCAATATATTTAGTGCTGAGTTACATATGGTAAGTTATCAAACACAAGCGTTCAATTACACTATTATTAGTCTAATATTATTTTGCTTCAGAAAATTAATAATTATTTTCTAAGCAATACACATTACATAGTCTTTATACACTTTAGATAGTATTTGAAGGGCCCACTCTTTTGCCGTTCCTACTTTATACTTTATAGCATGATTGAATTGATTAAAATTGCTTTTAAAGAAATACATACGGGTTATTATATTTCTATATGATCACTGATAATTCAAACGAATTACAAATAACAATATGATCACTCCACAGTCCACAGACTTGATTTTTGAACGTGACCAGGAAGGTTGTCAATACTCTTTCAATGATTCTGATTTCTGATAGATGAGTAATGACAGCAACAATAGTCATTCGATCGATCAGCTTTTATTACTTTTCTGCAAACAAAAAACAAAATATGTGTATGTCTAAATTGTCCTTATGTTTTTTTTATCTTTCTACCATTCTTACGTAACATTAGCGAAAACCTTTTTGAAATTGGGGGACCATAAATAAAATAAAAAGAATGGTATTAAATATACAATTATTTATACATTTAGTACAAATTTTTATGCTTATATTGTCTTAGAAAGTTGTATAATATTACATAGACTTTAAAACATTTATGTGCCTCCTAAACAAGCAACAACCACAGATAAGTAAAAATACGTTTTGATGATACGTATTCTATGGCTCCACTCCATAATCAATTCCGATTATTGCTTCGTCTTTATTCGTCTTCAGTCAGTCGTGTGATTTTGGCACTGGTGGGGAACGCAGTTTGGCGTTTGAATTTCATTCTACAGATAAATTATATTTAGTGTTTTACTTCACTAAATATTTATTAAGTGAGTACATATTGGTGATTCCTCTTTATTTATTACATTTATATTATCACGTTTATTTAAATAATATATTTAAGTGCTTTTGATGAAATAACCTAACCTGTTGTGAAATTACACTTTTTCATTCCCTATCGAATAAATAGCATTATAGATACTTTAAAAAAAACGTTTTTCTGATTTATGTTATAAAACGGGATTCGTAATAGTGTGCTGATTTTTTTAACCCTTACGTAATAACGTCATCCCGCCCTAATCGTTTCATCTGACATTGATCTCCATGTGATCCTGACCCAGTTTAGTTGCAAACTAGAGCCAAGTCCAGATTTAAATTCGATATCTCTTATTTGAACTGATAATAAAGATTGTAGATAGTATGTACCATTGACGATCTTGCCATTGACCTTTGTATTATGTAATGTACTTCTAGGAAAATGTAATGATTTATTACCTATTACCTATACGTGGTTTTCTGAGCTTTATTTTTTCCGTGACGTTATTAAGTGTAACATTCTTTCAGAATCATAATGGGTGTACCAGCTGGTAATACTGAAAATGGCAAGAAAATCTTTGTCCAAAGATGTGCCCAATGCCACACTGTGAGTATTAAGCCTCGTTTTTTACTTCTAGTTAAACAAAGCACAATAGCTTCTAAGACCTCTTCATTTTTTTCACCTGTTTTTATTTAAATCACATTTTAAAACCTGAATATTTTTGTAATAATTCTTTCTTAACAGGTTGAGGCTGGTGGTAAGCACAAAGTAGGACCTAACCTTCATGGATTCTATGGGCGTAAAACTGGCCAAGCTCCAGGATTCTCATACTCAGATGCCAACAAGGCAAAAGGTACTTTACTTATAGATGTAGTTGTATTCATGACAAAACCTAGTTTAATATTTCATATGCTACTTGAAGTGAATTTATAGAATATGTTGATTAAAATTATATATTAAAAGATAATTAATTTAATATATTTTATAATCTATTATATAGATAAAAATACAATTTAACCTTGACTATCAATACCATGTCATACTGATAAGAAAACTAGCCTGTAATATAGATGTGTAGTTTGGCTTAGGAATCGGACATTCAGAGATGTTTTCAATTAGCAGTTATCTTAAACCTAGTAATATAATCATCAAAATATCACAGGAATAAAAACAAGCATTCAATGTCGACCCAAAAAAAATGCTTACCCTAAATTATCTATTGAATTACTTGGTTGCAGGCATTACCTGGGGTGACGACACTCTATTTGAATACCTGGAAAATCCCAAGAAGTACATCCCTGGTACTAAGATGGTGTTCGCTGGATTAAAGAAAGCTAATGAGCGCGCGGATTTAATTGCGTACCTTAAGGATGCAACAAAGTAACTCTAACCAACTTAGGATAAATCATGAAAATAAAAGGTTGTAAAAAACTTTTTATTTCTTAGCCCAATCAGTATCATTATTTATGTATTTATTGTACATTTATTCATTAAACAATAGGTGATTTTCCAATCTGTCTATGTAATTGGAACGTGTGTACGTAATGTATGACATAAATGTAGACTAACAGTTGTGAATGTTTTTAATTCTATTAAATTATTAATAGTTGTCATAACTAGTATTTTATTTGTGAAAATATGTCCCTGCATTGTGGATTCTATTTGTTAGGTCCATAATTTGTTACCAATTATTAGTTAGTATTTAAATTATGAATAATAAAGAATTTTAAGTTCCACTGTTTTTTTGTTTGTAGATTATGAATGTGTTTTTAGGTATTTAAAATGATATATTTATTTTGTACACTTATGAATCGTCAAAAAAAAGTTATACAAAGTACTATATTTATAAAAAGTGTTTCATTGGATATATTATGATTAATATGATAATTCAAATGAGTATTGCATAATATTTTATCATCAGTATAATGTACAATATTCTTTGTGATCTGATGTAGTTTACTATAGCAAATACCAAATTTTTTTTTTATAGAAGAGGGGGCAAACGAGCAGGCGGCCCACCATAAAGGTGAAGCCGCCGCCCATTTACACTCACGCGGCTGGTAGCTCGTGAGTGCGTTGCCGGCCTTTAAAGAATAGGGGAGAGGGACGAGGGAAGGGGAAAAGGATGGGCACCGGAAGATCTCACTCACCAAACGAAACGCGAGTACAAAATGAACAAAGTCCAATTGCATCACTTTACGCCGATTTTCTGTGAGAGAGTGGTATTTCTCCGGCCGTGCCTGCCCATTCGGCTGAAACTCTAAGTAACAGCATGGCACTCCCACTCAAATGCAGATAAATAAATTTAGCACATTGGGTCAATAATGCAAATGCAAATATAAATTCTTAAAATAGTTATTATTTATAACATAAACTATAGTTAGTACTTTTTTTATTGAAGAGGGGGGGAAACGAGCAGGAGGCCCCATAAAAGCGAATTCGCCGCTAATAGACACGTGGCTGGGAACTCGTTAGTGCATTGCCAGCCTTTTAAGTGGTACGCTTTTTTCCTGAGGGAATTTACAACTGTCATGTCATTTAAATTACCGCATTTTAAAAACCGGAAAAATAACCAAATGTATCAGCAGTAAATGATGAGACGCCTCGCCTTACCCAAGTTATACGCAGTACATTGTAAAGGAACTGAGAAATGATTTTTGCGAATAGCGACATCTACTGTCTGCATTCGGAAACTCTTGTAGATATTATTTGGTTTATTATTATGTGTGTCTTCCTGCAAACAAAAAACAAAATATGTGTATGTCTAAATTGTCCTTATGTTTTTTTTATCTTTCTACCATTCTTACGTAACATTAGCGAAAACCTTTTTGAAATTGGGGGACCATAAATAAAATAAAAAGAATGGTATTAAATATACAATTATTTATACATTTAGTACAAATTTTTATGCTTATATTGTCTTAGAAAGTTGTATAATATTACATAGACTTTAAAACATTTATGTGCCTCCTAAACAAGCAACAACCACAGATAAGTAAAAATACGTTTTGATGATACGTATTCTATGGCTCCACTCCATAATCAATTCCGATTATTGCTTCGTCTTTATTCGTCTTCAGTCAGTCGTGTGATTTTGGCACTGGTGGGGAACGCAGTTTGGCGTTTGAATTTCATTCTACAGATAAATTATATTTAGTGTTTTACTTCACTAAATATTTATTAAGTGAGTACATATTGGTGATTCCTCTTTATTTATTACATTTATATTATCACGTTTATTTAAATAATATATTTAAGTGCTTTTGATGAAATAACCTAACCTGTTGTGAAATTACACTTTTTCATTCCCTATCGAATAAATAGCATTATAGATACTTTAAAAAAAACGTTTTTCTGATTTATGTTATAAAACGGGATTCGTAATAGTGTGCTGATTTTTTTAACCCTTACGTAATAACGTCATCCCGCCCTAATCGTTTCATCTGACATTGATCTCCATGTGATCCTGACCCAGTTTAGATTTTCTGTGAGAGAGTGGTATTTCTCCGGCCGTGCCTGCCCATTCGGCTGAAACTCTAAGTAACAGCATGGCACTCCCACTCAAATGCAGATAAATAAATTTAGCACATTGGGTCAATAATGCAAATGCAAATATAAATTCTTAAAATAGTTATTATTTATAACATAAACTATAGTTAGTACTTTTTTTATTGAAGAGGGGGGGAAACGAGCAGGAGGCCCCATAAAAGCGAATTCGCCGCTAATAGACACGTGGCTGGGAACTCGTTAGTGCATTGCCAGCCTTTTAAGTGGTACGCTTTTTTCCTGAGGGAATTTACAACTGTCATGTCATTTAAATTACCGCATTTTAAAAACCGGAAAAATAACCAAATGTATCAGCAGTAAATGATGAGACGCCTCGCCTTACCCAAGTTATACGCAGTACATTGTAAAGGAACTGAGAAATGATTTTTGCGAATAGCGACATCTACTGTCTGCATTCGGAAACTCTTGTAGATATTATTTGGTTTATTATTATGTGTGTCTTTACATTCAATAGATGGCGTTAAAACAAAAGGTGATTAATTTGTAGATATGTTTTAAGATATCTGATTAAATTTACCGGCCTATTCGTCAAATATAGAGTTTATTCGTCTCCAAAATTAAATACTATCTAATGTGTTTATTAATTGAGTGCCTCTACTGAGATTTACAATACCTTTTATTGATGCAATGCAAATAATTTATAAACGCATCACTGCGAATACGAGGCTACATTAACACAATTTCAGACAACAAACATGTATTTTGTTGGTAATTCTTATATCAATATTAATATAAATTGTGAGTTAATTATTTAATTGTATACCTATATAATACTTAAGTGATTAGTCTAGGAAACGGCAATGAAATATTTTATATTTTTAATTGAAAAATATCGCAATGAACTGAGTTTTCTGTTGATGCTTTTTTATGGTAGATGTCAATGTTTTAACGTAATAAGATATAATATTATCCCTCTACAATTCAATCTATTATTCCGAAAACTTTTATGTTCTTATGTGTTTCTGTCTCATAGTCGTAAGCATACATATTTTACTATTAAAGAATCACAAAATACAATGAATTTATGGAATAGGATAGAAATAACATAACAATTATAATAATTGAAATGGTGTATTTATTACGGAATTGCAAAAAGAAAAAAAATTCTATTTTAAAACAAATCGAATCATTTTGAAAAGGCACTATTTAAATAGCTGTAGGTAGTTACTCAGTTATTTTTAATATAAAAGTAAAAATAAGAAACAAATATTAACATCAAATCTCTTCAACATTTATTTCATAATTAAATATTGTAGCCAGTTCCCACGTGCATTAGGTATCTACCAGTGTTACGAGGCGTTGGTTTTTTTTATATAGACCTCTATACGCCATTGCATTCTATAAAGACTCAAGACTCGTAACACGTGCTATTTCGAATAGAAACCAGGCCATTATATAAATTACATCTTCTTAAACCAAATTGAAATTAAAAGGAAAACCACTGTTTTCAGAGACAATGAAGTGGAGTCAGCACTGTTGCAAAGATCGGAGTGACAAATTGTGCAGGACTGATATTGTAGGCCTTCGCCCTGCTTTAAACAGGAGTTGCCACAATCGCGGACCATGAAGGCGTAACCTGGAACAAGGAGCATATTTACTTTCTCTCATAATCTACCAATAAGGCACGGAACATATCGTTTTAGATGAGACTTTGCTGTTAAAGCTGAAATCGCGTGAAATGTAATAAAATATAATTAAGCTTAACGGAATATACCGTTTTCGTAATTACTATTAAGTCTTTGGGTATAGTAATACTTCCGACCACATTTATTATTCTTAAACGTAACGTAAACGGTTGCCTACGTTTGGGTTACTCATACATATTAAAAATAATTGAATAGCCCCAAAATTATACATAATGTTACCTACATAACAATTTACAACTGATTTTTGTGCCCGTTTCATTTTCGAAACAAAGTTAAGTTAATATAAATACTGAACACAAAAACTTTTATTAATAAATTACCTTTGTGCTTGTAAATTTTCGCAATACAAGCATTGTGGTCTCTCCGGCAGTATTTTGCTGGTGTCCGCATATCTGGTATCCAGCACGATGGGTTGTTGGTGCTACTACAAGCAAAACAGACCCGCGGATGTTTAGTCATTATAAAATTTGATTTGTCCATCTCTGAAATACCAAAACCCTTTGTTGGATAAATTGCTACGCGGCTTAAATCTTCATCGGTAATATTTGAATCGTTAAATAGCAAATTTGTGTCAGACTCGTCAACTGGTTCCGAATTTTTAGAGTCTTTTGATTCAGGCAAGTTGATAGAATTATTATTATTTTTTAATGATTCCTCAATTTGGTTAGAGGCAATAGGATTGGATTGGTGTAAGTTATTGGAATTATTACCCTGAACATTTAATAGATTTGGGTTTATTGGTGCTGCGTAACCTCTTGGTGGTGGTTTTGCAATAGGGTTGTAATTCATTGGAAATTGTCCTGGATTCGAGTTGGGTGGCATTAACCTCCTTGTGTTATTAATATCATCCTTCATTTCGTCATATTTATCAATTGGTTTGTCGGCATCATTTTTTATTACTAATGATTCGAATTCAAAATTCTTTTGTGTCCTGTCTATTACAGAATCATGGTCTTCTTCCAGACTATGAGAGCTGTTATCGTGCTCATTAGTTGTCTTAATAATGGGCCGTTCCTCATTATTTACTCGTCGTGAAGGTACTGAATTATCTTGTGACTCTTTTAACATTTCAGACAAAGCACGTAAGTTTAATTCTGCTTCTGTCATGTCTGTCGTATTTGTGATTTGACTATTGTTATCGTTATTTTGAAATTCTTGTAAATTTTCAGATATAGGCAAGATAAGATTCTCCAGATTTTCGGTTACTATTGCTGTCTCAATTGTTTCTTGCGTTTCATTACTAGATTTTTCACTGTCGTTTGGATCATCAGTTGTTGTTGGATCTTCTTTGTTGCTAGAATATTCCGTTATTGTTGGGTTTTCATCTGATTTAGGTTTTTCATCTGCGTTGGATATTTCCAGTGCTTTTTGACTTTCTGCTGGCGCTACCTCGACCTCTCGTTCTGGTGATTTGACGGTAAAGTGAATTTCTTGTTCCTTTTTATCGATGCCACCACATTTCATGTGTCTTTGTGCTTCTTCTTTGTAATGACCTCTTAATGAATGAATTGTATGCTGTTGTCCTTTATCATTATTATACTCATGATCATCAAATGCTGCTGAATAAAGATCCCCTCTAGATGTAGGTACTTCCCCTGTAACAGAAATATGTATAGTTAGTTGGAGGATATTTAATTAAGTATTTATAATAAACGAAATAACCACCTAGAGTTATTATTGTTATTAGTAAAAATATTATATAATTTATCGACATTTTTGTAACTTTCACACAGTCGTGTTAATCTAATGAAATATCAAAATCAAATGACAGACTTTGGTGTAAATCAAACTAGAAGGTGTAACTTTTATCTTTGAAAACTGTTAAGCGATATCAGTGTATTGTAAAATGGCACTGTGGAAAGGTATTTAAAGAAAACAATAGCCGATTTGGTTAAGTGAATATCAATGCTCTAATCGTTGCCAAAGTATTTTTTTAATAGTAATGAGTACTTAGTATTAGTACTAGTAAGTAATAGGTAACAAGTTCAGTTAAGGATTTTAATTCGTGATGTCTTTGTAAATGGAATATAACAATTTATTGCTAAACTACTTTAGACGTCGTGGCGTCGGTAAAATATAATTGCCACACAAATACAAGTATTAACATTAAAATTGATATTAATCCTTAAAGTAAACATTATTTCCAATATATCTGTTAAGTGTTAAAAAAGAGAGATTGGAAAGGATGATTTACATGGATGCCTCCGCGTTACACGTTAGCTTTGCATATTAATTATACAGTCAACTTTAATATCATTTGTAGATGTGCGCGTAATGAAATACGAGTAGAAATCTTTTCAAACATTAATTTGTTAACGATTATCTGGAATGTACGTAAATGAGGACAGCCACATCATTCAACATTCAACTAATTGGAATCTCGTTCACGTTTCAGCTCGAACAAATTGTCATCCTAACGAAGGTCCGTTTTTGTCAATTTCGCATTTGTATTACAGTAATTTTATTGTAATTAATACGCTGTCCATAAGGAAATTTAAAAGCTTTTTCAATACAAACGGTTTTTAACGCTGTATAACGGGAAATGCATGGCATTTAGAACTAAGGAGACGCAAAATATTGAATTTTCCACTTCAGACGGTCAAAAAAAGTCAAAATATCTTTATTCATTAGGTACATAGGTACATAGGACCATTTTGAATAGGTAGGGGCATAGGTACATAGGACCATTTTGAATAGTCTTAGATCTAAGTGATTCTACGCCTGTTCGTACACGACCAAGCTGAGAATCAGACAAGAAACTCGGCTTGATTGATTAATTTTTTTAAATAAATGTTAAGGTACATATAAATTCTATGATCGTCTTCTCGTTCAATGGCCTTGATTCGTATAAACAAATGTACAAATTAATTATAATGTATTTGTATGCGTTTATTTGTGTATGTATACAGTCCAAAAACAATAAATCAATGATAACAATTTTCGATAAAACCGTAACTAAAGTAATAATTAAAATTTAACCGGTACTTCCTAGGATTAACATTCAGCCAAACAGACGAGACGCTCCTGCGTTGTTATTACGCTCTGAATTCTTATTTGAAATACATTCATAATATAAATCTGACTGTTTTATTATGGAGCCAGAGGGCGCGCTAACATCAGAAGATGGGGATACCACGTGTCAAGCAACGCAAAAAATGACGTCATTCAAGATATTGCTAATGCATTTAAATGAACAAATACTGAAATGATGGCTCAATTATCGCATCATCACCGAAGTACGATGGCAGAAATTATAGGTATTATGAAATCAGAGAAAACCCAACGCGTAAATGTTTTTGATGTCGGCATATGATCCTGATATTCGGCATTTGGGACTTATGTACTGGACTAGGTTGATCTGATGTCACGCTTTCAAGGCGTATATGGGCTCCAAGATCATGAAGTGCGTCTTAAAGCTGCCAGTGTACAAAGGAGCCGTCCAAAAACGTGAGCCTATTGGCCATTTGGGAACTACAACCTGGACGTAGATGCGCGATGATTTTACAAACTTTTGAGGTTGATTTGAGATACTTTGCCGATATTTAACACCATAGAAGGAACGAGATACTGTTGAATTTGTCTATTTTTGTCAATTTGTCCCCGAGTTAATTGCTATTGCTAAGACCTTTGGACTACAAGAAGAGTTTGGACTACAAAAAGAGTTTGGACTACAAAAGGAGTTTGGACTACAAAAAGAGTTTGGACTTCAAGAAGAGTTTGGACTAAAAGAAGAGTTTGACCTTGGACTACAAGAAGAGTTTGGACTACAAAAAGAGTTTGACCTTGGACTACAAGAAGAGTTTGGACTATAAGAAGAGTTTGGACTACAAGAAGAGTTCGACCTTGGACTTCGAGAAGAGTTTGACCTTGGACTGCAAGAAGAGTTTGGACTTCAAGAAGAGTTTGGACTACAAGAAGAGTTTGACCTTGGACTACAAGAAGAGTTTGGACTAAAAGAAGAGTTTGACCTTGGACTACAAGAAGAGTTTGGACTACAAAAAGAGTTTGACCTTGGACTACAAGAAGAGTTTGGACTATAAGAAGAGTTTGGACTACAAGAAGAGTTCGACCTTGGACTTCGAGAAGAGTTTGACCTTGGACTGCAAGAAGAGTTTGGACTTCAAGAAGAGTTTGGACTACAAGAAGAGTTTGACCTTGGACTACAAGAAGAGTTTGGACTAAAAGAAGAGTTTGACCTTGGACTACAAGAAGAGTTTGGACTACAAAAAGAGTTTGACCTTGGACTACAAGAAGAGTTTGGACTATAAGAAGAGTTTGGACTACAAGAAGAGTTCGACCTTGGACTTCGAGAAGAGTTTGACCTTGGACTACAAGAAGAGTTTGGACTTCAAGAAGAGTTTGGACTACAAGAAGAGTTTGACCTTGGACTACAAGAAGAGTTTGGACTAAAAGAAGAGTTTGACCTTGGACTACAAGAAGAGTTTGGACTACAAGAAGAGTTTGACCTTGGACTACAAGAAGAGTTTGGACTATAAGAAGAGTTTGGACTACAAGAACAGTTCGACCTTGGACTTCGAGAAGACTCTGACCTTGGACTACAAGAAGAGTTTGGACTTAGAGAAGAGTTTGACCTTGGACAACAAAAAGAGTTTGGACTTCAAGAAGAGTTTGGACTACAAGAAGAGTTTGGACTACAAGAAGAGTTTGGACTAAAAGAAGAGTTTGACCTTGGACTACAAGAAGAGTTTGGACTTCAAGAAGAGTTTGGACTACAAGAAGAGTTTGACCTTGGACTACAAGAAGAGTTTGGACTAAAAGAAGAGTTTGACCTTGGACTACAAGAAGAGTTTGGACTACAAAAAGAGTTTGACCTTGGACTACAAAAAGAGTTTGGACTTCAAGAAGAGTTTGGACTATAGGAAGAGTTTGGACTTCAAGAAGAGTTTGGACTACAAGAAGAGTTTGACCTTGGACTACAAAAAGAGTTTGGACTTCAAGAAGAGTTTGGACTATAGGAAGAGTTTGGACTACAAGAAGAGTTTGACCTTGGACTTCAAGAAGAGTTTGGACTTCGAGAAGAGTTTGGACTTAGAGAAGAGTTTGACCTTGGACTACAAGAAGAGTTTGGACTTCAAGAAGAGTTTGGACTACAAGAAGAGTTTGACCTTGGACTACAAAAAGAGTTTGGACTTCAAGAAGAGTTTAGACTACAAGAAGAGTTTGGACTACAAGAAGAGTTTGACCTTGGACAACAAAAAGAGTTTGGACTTCAAGAAGAGTTTGGACTTCAAGAAGAGTTTGTACTACAAGAAGAGTTTGACCTTGGACTACAAGAAGAGTTTGGACTAAAAGAAGAGTTTGACCTTGGACTACAAGAAGAGTTTGGACTTCAAGAAGAGTTTGGACTACAAGAAGAGTTTGACCTTGGACTACAAGAAGAGTTTGGACTAAAAGAAGAGTTTGACCTTGGACTACAAAAAGAGTTTGGACTTCAAGAAGAGTTTGGACTATAGGAAGAGTTTGGACTACAAGAAGAGTTTGACCTTGGACTTCAAGAAGAGTTTGGACTTCGAGAAGAGTTTGGACTTAGAGAAGAGTTTGACCTTGGACTACAAGAAGAGTTTGGACTTCAAGAAGAGTTTGGACTACAAAAAGAGTTTGGACTTCAAGAAGAGTTTGGACTTCGAGAAGAGTTTGGACTTAGAGAAGAGTTTGACCTTGGACTACAAGAAGAGTTTGACCTTGGACTACAAGAAGAGTTGGGACTAAAAGAAGAGTTTGACCTTGGACTACAAAAAGAGTTTGGACTTCAAGAAGAGTTTGGACTTCAAGAAGAGTTTGACCTTGGACTACAAAAAGAGTTTGGACTTCAAGAAGAGTTTGGACTAAAAGAAGAGTTTGACCTTGGACTACAAAAAGAGTTTGGACTTCGAGAAGAGTTTAGACTACAAGAAGAGTTTGACCTTGGACTTCGAGAAGAGTTTGGACTATAAGAAGAGTTTGACCTTGGACTACAAGAAGAGTTTGGACTAAAAGAAGAGTTTGACCTTGGACTACAAAAAGAGTTTGGACTACAAAAGGAGTTTGGACTACAAAAAGAGTTTGGACTTCAAGAAGAGTTTGGACTAAAAGAAGAGTTTGACCTTGGACTACAAGAAGAGTTTGGACTACAAAAAGAGTTTGACCTTGGACTACAAGAAGAGTTTGGACTATAAGAAGAGTTTGGACTACAAGAAGAGTTCGACCTTGGACTTCGAGAAGAGTTTGACCTTGGACTGCAAGAAGAGTTTGGACTTCAAGAAGAGTTTGGACTACAAGAAGAGTTTGACCTTGGACTACAAGAAGAGTTTGGACTAAAAGAAGAGTTTGACCTTGGACTACAAGAAGAGTTTGGACTACAAAAAGAGTTTGACCTTGGACTACAAGAAGAGTTTGGACTATAAGAAGAGTTTGGACTACAAGAAGAGTTCGACCTTGGACTTCGAGAAGAGTTTGACCTTGGACTGCAAGAAGAGTTTGGACTTCAAGAAGAGTTTGGACTACAAGAAGAGTTTGACCTTGGACTACAAGAAGAGTTTGGACTAAAAGAAGAGTTTGACCTTGGACTACAAGAAGAGTTTGGACTACAAAAAGAGTTTGACCTTGGACTACAAGAAGAGTTTGGACTATAAGAAGAGTTTGGACTACAAGAAGAGTTCGACCTTGGACTTCGAGAAGAGTTTGACCTTGGACTACAAGAAGAGTTTGGACTTCAAGAAGAGTTTGGACTACAAGAAGAGTTTGACCTTGGACTACAAGAAGAGTTTGGACTAAAAGAAGAGTTTGACCTTGGACTACAAGAAGAGTTTGGACTACAAGAAGAGTTTGACCTTGGACTACAAGAAGAGTTTGGACTATAAGAAGAGTTTGGACTACAAGAACAGTTCGACCTTGGACTTCGAGAAGACTCTGACCTTGGACTACAAGAAGAGTTTGGACTTAGAGAAGAGTTTGACCTTGGACAACAAAAAGAGTTTGGACTTCAAGAAGAGTTTGGACTACAAGAAGAGTTTGGACTACAAGAAGAGTTTGGACTAAAAGAAGAGTTTGACCTTGGACTACAAGAAGAGTTTGGACTTCAAGAAGAGTTTGGACTACAAGAAGAGTTTGACCTTGGACTACAAGAAGAGTTTGGACTAAAAGAAGAGTTTGACCTTGGACTACAAGAAGAGTTTGGACTACAAAAAGAGTTTGACCTTGGACTACAAAAAGAGTTTGGACTTCAAGAAGAGTTTGGACTATAGGAAGAGTTTGGACTTCAAGAAGAGTTTGGACTACAAGAAGAGTTTGACCTTGGACTACAAAAAGAGTTTGGACTTCAAGAAGAGTTTGGACTATAGGAAGAGTTTGGACTACAAGAAGAGTTTGACCTTGGACTTCAAGAAGAGTTTGGACTTCGAGAAGAGTTTGGACTTAGAGAAGAGTTTGACCTTGGACTACAAGAAGAGTTTGGACTTCAAGAAGAGTTTGGACTATAGGAAGAGTTTGGACTACAAGAAGAGTTTGACCTTGGACTTCAAGAAGAGTTTGGACTTCGAGAAGAGTTTGGACTTAGAGAAGAGTTTGACCTTGGACTACAAGAAGAGTTTGGACTTCAAGAAGAGTTTGGACTACAAAAAGAGTTTGGACTTCAAGAAGAGTTTGGACTTCGAGAAGAGTTTGGACTTAGAGAAGAGTTTGACCTTGGACTACAAGAAGAGTTTGACCTTGGACTACAAGAAGAGTTGGGACTAAAAGAAGAGTTTGACCTTGGACTACAAAAAGAGTTTGGACTTCAAGAAGAGTTTGACCTTGGACTACAAAAAGAGTTTGGACTTCGAGAAGAGTTTGGACTTAGAGAAGAGTTTGACCTTGGACTACAAAAAGAGTTTGGACTTCAAGAAGAGTTTGGACTACAAGAAGAGTTTGGACTACAAGAAGAGTTTGGACTAAAAGAAGAGTTTGACCTTGGACTACAAGAAGAGTTTGGACTTCAAGAAGAGTTTGGACTACAAGAAGAGTTTGACCTTGGACTACAAGAAGAGTTTGGACTAAAAGAAGAGTTTGACCTTGGACTACAAGAAGAGTTTGGACTTCAAGAAGAGTTTGACCTTGGACTACAAAAAGAGTTTGGACTTCAAGAAGAGTTTGGACTAAAAGAAGAGTTTGACCTTGGACTACAAAAAGAGTTTGGACTTCGAGAAGAGTTTGGACTACAAGAAGAGTTTGACCTTGGACTTCGAGAAGAGTTTGGACTATAAGAAGAGTTTGGACTACAAGAACAGTTCGACCTTGGACTTCGAGAAGACTCTGACCTTGGACTACAAGAAGAGTTTGGACTTAGAGAAGAGTTTGACCTTGGACAACAAAAAGAGTTTGGACTTCAAGAAGAGTTTGGACTACAAGAAGAGTTTGGACTACAAGAAGAGTTTGGACTAAAAGAAGAGTTTGACCTTGGACTACAAGAAGAGTTTGGACTTCAAGAAGAGTTTGACCTTGGACTACAAAAAGAGTTTGGACTTCAAGAAGAGTTTGGACTACAAGAAGAGTTTGGACTACAAGAAGAGTTTGGACTAAAAGAAGAGTTTGACCTTGGACTACAAGAAGAGTTTGGACTTCAAGAAGAGTTTGGACTACAAGAAGAGTTTGACCTTGGACTACAAGAAGAGTTTGGACTAAAAGAAGAGTTTGACCTTGGACTACAAGAAGAGTTTGGACTTCAAGAAGAGTTTGGACTACAAGAAGAGTTTGACCTTGGACTACAAGAAGAGTTTGGACTAAAAGAAGAGTTTGACCTTGGACTACAAGAAGAGTTTGGACTACAAAAAGAGTTTGACCTTGGACTACAAAAAGAGTTTGGACTTCAAGAAGAGTTTGGACTATAGGAAGAGTTTGGACTTCAAGAAGAGTTTGGACTACAAGAAGAGTTTGACCTTGGACTACAAGAAGAGTTTGGACTACAAAAAGAGTTTGACCTTGGACTACAAAAAGAGTTTGGACTTCAAGAAGAGTTTGGACTATAGGAAGAGTTTGGACTTCAAGAAGAGTTTGGACTACAAGAAGAGTTTGACCTTGGACTACAAAAAGAGTTTGGACTTCAAGAAGAGTTTGGACTATAGGAAGAGTTTGGACTACAAGAAGAGTTTGACCTTGGACTTCAAGAAGAGTTTGGACTTCGAGAAGAGTTTGGACTTAGAGAAGAGTTTGACCTTGGACTACAAGAAGAGTTTGGACTTCAAGAAGAGTTTGGACTACAAAAAGAGTTTGGACTTCAAGAAGAGTTTGGACTTCGAGAAGAGTTTGGACTTAGAGAAGAGTTTGACCTTGGACTACAAGAAGAGTTTGGACTTCAAGAAGAGTTTGGACTTCAAGAAGAGTTTGACCTTGGACTACAAAAAGAGTTTGGACTTCAAGAAGAGTTTGGACTAAAAGAAGAGTTTGACCTTGGACTACAAAAAGAGTTTGGACTTCAAGAAGAGTTTGGACTACAAGAAGAGTTTGACCTTGGACTTCGAGAAGACTCTGACCTTGGACTACAAGAAGAGTTTGGACTTAGAGAAGAGTTTGACCTTGGACTACAAGAAGAGTTTGGACTTCAAAAAGAGTTTGGACTTCGAGAAGAGTTTGGACTTAGAGAAGAGTTTGACCTTGGACTACAAGAAGAGTTTGGACTTCAAGAAGAGTTTGGACTACAAAAAGAGTTTGGACTTCAAGAAGAGTTTGGACTTCGAGAAGAGTTTGGACTTAGAGAAGAGTTTGACCTTGGACTACAAGAAGAGTTTGGACTTCAAGAAGAGTTTGGACTTCAAGAAGAGTTTGACCTTGGACTACAAAAAGAGTTTGGACTTCAAGAAGAGTTTGGACTAAAAGAAGAGTTTGACCTTGGACTACAAAAAGAGTTTGGACTTCAAGAAGAGTTTGGACTACAAGAAGAGTTTGACCTTGGACTTCGAGAAGACTCTGACCTTGGACTACAAGAAGAGTTTGGACTTAGAGAAGAGTTTGACCTTGGACTACAAGAAGAGTTTGGACTTCAAAAAGAGTTTGGACTACAAGAAGAGTTTGGACTTAGAGAAGAGTTTGACCTTGGACAACAAAAAGAGTTTGGACTTCAAGAAGAGTTTGGACTACAAGAAGAGTTTGGACTACAAGAAGAGTTTGGACTAAAAGAAGAGTTTGACCTTGGACTACAAGAAGAGTTTGGACTACAAAAAGAGTTTGACCTTGGACTACAAAAAGAGTTTGGACTTCAAGAAGAGTTTGGACTATAGGAAGAGTTTGGACTTCAAGAAGAGTTTGGACTACAAGAAGAGTTTGACCTTGGACTACAAAAAGAGTTTGGACTTCAAGAAGAGTTTGGACTATAGGAAGAGTTTGGACTACAAGAAGAGTTTGACCTTGGACTACAAAAAGAGTTTGGACTTCAAGAAGAGTTTGGACTATAGGAAGAGTTTGGACTACAAGAAGAGTTTGACCTTGGACTTCAAGAAGAGTTTGGACTACAAGAAGAGTTTGGACTACAAGAAGAGTTTGGACTTCAAGAAGAGTTTGGACTACAAGAAGAGTTTGACCTTGGACTACAAAAAGAGTTTGGACTTCAAGAAGAGTTTGGACTATAGGAAGAGTTTGGACTACAAGAAGAGTTTGACCTTGGACTTCAAGAAGAGTTTGGACTACAAGAAGAGTTTGGACTACAAGAAGAGTTTGGACTTCGAGAAGAGTTTGGACTTAGAGAAGAGTTTGACCTTGGACTACAAGAAGAGTTTGGACTTCAAGAAGAGTTTGGACTTCAAGAAGAGTTTGGACTATAAGAAGAGTTTGGACTACAAGAAGAGTTCGACCTTGGACTTCGAGAAGACTCTGACCTTGGACTACAAGAAGAGTTTGGACTTAGAGAAGAGTTTGGACTAAAAGAAGAGTTTGACCTTGGACTACAAAAAGAGTTTGGACTTCAAGAAGAGTTTGGACTACAAGAAGAGTTTGACCTTGGACTACAAAAAGAGTTTGGACTACAAGAAGAGTTTGACCTTGGACTACAAGAAGAGTTGGGACTAAAAGAAGAGTTTGGACTACAAAAAGAGTTTGGACTTCAAGAAGAGTTTGACCTTGGACTACAAGAAGAGTTTGGACTATAAGAAGAGTTTGGACTACAAGAAGAGTTCGACCTTGGACTTCGAGAAGACTCTGACCTTGGACTACAAGAAGAGTTTGACCTTGGACTACAAGAAGAGTTTGGACTATAAGAAGAGTTTGGACTACAAGAAGAGTTTGACCTTGGACTACAAGAAGAGTTTGGACTATAAGAAGAGTTTGGACTTAGAGAAGAGTTTGACCTTGGACTACAAGAAGAGTTTGACCTTGGACTACAAAAAGAGTTTGGACTTCAAGAAGAGTTTGGACCACAAGAAGAGTTGGGACTTCAAGAAGAGTTTGGACTACAAGAAGAGTTTGACCTTGGACTGCAAGAAGAGTTTGGACTTCAAGAAGAGTTTGGACTACAAGAAGACTCTGACCTTGGACTACAAGAAGAGTTTGGACTTAGAGAAGAGTTTGACCTTGGACTACAAAAAGAGTTTGGACTTCAAGAAGAGTTTGGACTACAAGAAGAGTTTGGACTTCAAGAAGAGTTTGGACTACATGAAGAGTTTGACCTTGGACTACAAAAAGAGTTTGGACTTCAAGAAGAGTTTGGACTACAAGAAGAGTTTGGACTTCAAGAAGAGTTTGGACTACAAGAAGAGTTTGACCTTGGACTACAAGTAGAGTTTGACCTTGGACTGCAAGAAGAGTTTGGACTACAAGAAGAGTTTGGACTACAAGAAGAGTAATAATTTATATGGAATTTATTTATATAAAATGGTGTATTTTTAGAAGAGGTGGCAAACGAGCAGGCGGCACACCATAAAGGTGAAGTCGCCGCCCATAGACACTGACATGGCTGGGAGCTAGTGAGTGCGTTGCCGGCTTTTTAGGTAGTGGTACACTCTTTTCTTGAAGTACCCTGAGTATTGGTTCGTATTCTGCCTAGATGTCTGAAGATGAAATTCAGCTTATTTATTTCAGTATTTAAATTGAAACATATTTGTTTATGCGTTTTATACATTTTGTATATAAATACAAAAGAGAGTAACACATTCAATAATTAAGTGACATTTCGATAATAATATTTGTAAAACACGACAAATTTAAATTGTATAAGGCTACTGAAAGCACCTGATTTTTTTTCTAATCTAAAACCTGTATAAGTCTCTAGAAAAAGAGCCTTTACTACAGAACCTGGTTTGGGAAGGTCTGATTTCAGCTAGAAGATGTCTTTAAATGGTACAAAAATTGGGAAAACGTTTCATTCAACCGTACGTTCCACCATTCAACGTACAGTATTATCCACATTAACATATTCAAGCACTATTTTTTTAATTTTTAATTTAATATAAAAAAAACATCAAGTTAATTAAATATCTGAAAAGTAATTAAATAAATATCTCAAATGGTAAAAATTCTTATTTTTTTTTAATAACTAGGTCTATTATCTAATGGGCATATATATTATGTATATAAATATCACGCCTATCTTAGAGCAATACTAATATAATATGAGTCATTATGTTATCACAAAGTAGGCTTCAAGATTTGAATATGTTTTTACCTTATATACCTATGTTTATTTTTTTTTTAATTTGTCAATCTTTTTTACACTTTGTATTGGCATGCTTTATAAGTAAATACAACGACAGCCCGAGTAGTCTAGAAGTAGTAATCTAATACTTACGAGATAGAATAATGCGAACAACCGAAATTTACAACACCATTAATCACTAGGCTTACAAGGAATAATTTGCTGAATCTTTTATTTTCTTTCAAAATGATTTATGGTAAAAATTAAATTGGAGCGGTATAATTCACAATTAAGATAATTGATTTATATTTGTTTCGCATTTGTTAATTCCTCGATTTGTTTCTTTAATATATTAATAATGTTTTTGATGATACATTTAGTCATGTTAAAAATAACATACCGAATTCACATATACATATCACAATAACAAAACAACAGATTTTTTTATTTATTATAGTCCATCAACTCACAGCTACTTATTTTGTTATCAGAATATTATACGTTTACTTTCATGTTGTGCCTCCTGCTCGTTTGTCCTCCCTTCTTAAATACATTCAAAACCCGCAGTACTTTGAAAACTGAGTCCTGTCTATATTTGTTTTACCTAACTTATTATTTAAAAATATATGAAAATTTAAGTTTGTTTATAGATTAGTGAGACTAAGAATATATGTTAACTCTTAACTGTAGGTACGGGCTATATAAACCTCGGCAGGAAATATGGAGAGGTCCTTCCGCCTTGGTTCGCGCGTAAAGTTCCTACGGCTCAGATCTGCACCCTGTTGCATATTATGCTTTATTTTTAGAATATGCAAAAGAGCAGCAGGCGAACCAGTATGGTAATGTTGCTGCTCATAGACAAACACACATGGGGATCGTCGTAAGTCGTATTGGAAATACCGTGACGAGGCAATCAGCTGCCCCTTCCTGACCTCCCCCCCCCCCCCCCCCTGGCGACACCCTTGAACACACCTATGCAGCGGCAGAGGAACACGCCTCTCGGAAAATAACTGGTCAGCGACGATTCTAAGCAATCTTGTCTCGATAACTAGTTACATATGTATGTTTCAAAAGCTTTCTAGTGTTAACGTGTGTTGGCGTACATCGAACGGAATATGTAAACGGGAATAGATAATCAGCTTTAGGCAAACCTAAAACCGCTGAGAAGGGTTCACTAAATTACAGTTATAAATTAAGTCGTGCTGGTTAATTAAATATTAATTGAATCTTGGAATTGTGTTTGTATTAATCATATAATAGAGCATCGTAAAGTGGATAGGTACGTAATAGTTTAATTGAAGATTGAATTTACATTTACAATTTTTATTAAAGTTGTATGCCATGGTATATGTAGGTGCGAGAATTAACATCACTGTAGTTTATAAAATTCATAAACTATACAACACTGCGTTTTTCAACAGATTTAGGAGTGTTGTTATATTAATTTAAGTTATTTTTAACCTTAACAAAACTGAAAATGATTACACGAACAAAGAAAGAAACATTTGCACAGAAGTAGGCAGTATTCTTTTAGACTCGCACAATACGCTAGCCGTGGGCATTCAGGATACCCTTATGGTCATAAATTAAATTTTCAGGGAGATCATTGGTCATAAATACAGTCATGTAAAATGTAAAAAAAACCGATTATTGTATACAAAAAGACAAATAACCGTAGATATACTGAAACACAGAAGCTAAACCATCATCAACATATTATGAATTTTAAATCAACGATGAAAGAAATAAACAGGTTATATACAAGGAAAAGTCCAGTCATTCGTTACTTAAAATCAGTTTGTATATTAAATTTGCCACAAATTTGAGGCGTATAATAAATATGTAAGCGAGACAAAAGATTCAAGGCTCTAGTTAGAGAATACGAAGTCTAACTATGTGATTTGCACTCGAGTCGATTTGGGCTCTCCATGTCCTCCCAATTTGCAATCTGATTGAGGGTTTCGGTCGCTTAACCAAATTCTGATTTAACTAATTGGTACCAGAGCTCTCTCTCACTTGGCCAAGTTTGCATCTGATTTGATTGAATATAAAGGAATTGTTATGGCAGCCTGTTGAAGAGTTCTAAGCTGACGGGCAAAAAAAGCGAACAAATAAAATAATATAGATAGATAGTGTAAAAGAAAAGAGTAGAAGATTTTAGAGGCACACATTCCTTCGGAAGTCGTTTATTAGTTTACCATAATATAACTTTTTAAATAATGAATATATAAGACATTTTATGTACGCCTAGTTAGTCCTAAGTAATTCATTTATACACTGTGTTTTGGGTGCTTACAACTGAAAAACAAATTATATTACATATTTTACCACAAATTAAATATATTGGGTAGTTGGCTGTTCACTTTTACGTAATATAAACTCGTGAAAACATATGAATATGTCACTAAAATAACAATCTTTTTCTATTAAAAGCTACACCGATTCGGAATGGAAAATAAAAAGCTATTCAACCAATTTTCATAAAAGCGCCTCGTGTAATAATGGACTAACGAACTTTGCATTTCACTCTTGACATCTACGTCGAGTGGGCATCGTGCGACTTATTGTATTGCTTTTTTGTAGCTTTCATAGCATTCATAAGCTCAATATTGAGTTATTAGCTATTGCATACGCTTCAAAGTAAACCGAAAAAGTGGCTTAACTTAATTAACAATAATACTTGTCAATTAGTTTTTGGCTTTGAGTTTTTATGGCTTTGCTTTAATTTAAGATGACTGAAACGTGGAATGTTATGTAAGCCAATAGTGTTATTTATAAATATGAATGACATCAAATAATATTTTTTTAATTACAATGTATAAGTGGAAGTAATTCAATCGATAGTTCCATTGTAAATTTATTACACTTTTGAAAATTGTGTAAAATTCTTAATAATATTTAATTCAATTTGAATAACCTCCACTTAATTATTCTAATATTATTTAAGAATTGAAAAAACATATCGAGCAATCAGAGCAGAGCACTTGAAGTGGGACCTAGGCGCCATCTTGTTGTTGTGAGAGTGTGTTCGGGATCCTAGCGGTCTTTGAGAAACCATAGTTGATAGTACGCTTGATGGAGTCAAACTATTGACATATCTGTTGACAGTGAGATCGGTGCCGTGAACTCTGTTGCTTTCTATGCTCTATGCTCTTCATAGTTATGTTCTCGATTACCACTGTAATATCCGTATTTACATGCTCGCATATAACCCATATCACAACGCCCACTAAGTACATTAAGAATAGTGGTTTATATATTAAATTATTATATTTGTAACTAGTTTTTGTAAATGCATTTTTAAGATAATAAAACCTGTTTGGTCGAGAATCGTGTTCTGTGGAGCTTGTCTATAAATAGTAAGAATTGGTTGGGTTTTAATAGGAAAAGAAAACTACTTCTACGTTCCATTACGACGGATCCTTTGTCAGTGCGGCCACAATGAACCCCTTTTAACTGTGATTTAGTGCGATCCGTGCTTACTGCTTAGCCGTAGAATACCTATTACACCACGTAATTATGTGGCACTTTCACGAAGCGGCAAACATATAGTGGAAATACGTTTTAACCGCAAATGTCTTGAGTGTTTCGAAGACATTATTTTTCTTACACATTGTGGTGATAAAGATATTTGAAAATTATAACATGCTAAAAAGGTATTAAAAACCCATAATATAATCCTCCGCACCATTGTATCAATCAAGGAATCAAACGTGTGGAAAATTAGATAGATATATAAACTTTTAACTATCTTCATTTAAGTAGGTCTTCTTTATAAATACACTTATAGAAGCGGATGGCAGTTATAGATCATACATTATATGTATGTGTAAAACACAAAGTGTAATTAATTAATTTATTTAATAAGGCACACCAACAACACACATACAAACATAACCCGAACAAAATTACAAAAAAAACACACAAGGCATGTATGTGCATAAATTATAGGGATGCACAGCATTACAGGTGTACAATTTTAAAAAACAACCAAACAATCATATTTAAAACAAAAAAAACTCTACACACAGAAATAAAACAAAAAATTAACGTACCTAAATTGGAGTCTATTGGCGAAACAAGGTCCGCAACAATTTGCGTCTGAAGACATGGAGACTATCACTAAATGGATCAGCGTCGCATGTCCTCAGAGCACAGTTCATCGATGACGGGCATCTAATGAGTGGACTGTTACAACCTACGTTTGTCCTCGCTATCTGGGTGTAAAAAAGATTACATGGTTTTCTAGTCCTACTATTTATTAAAAAATTACATTAGTAAATTTAATTATTTATTAAATTTACTTTAATTTTTAAAAAATATTCGTTATAACATTTCCTTACAAAATGTTACGTTGTTTTTGAATTGGAAAAAATGAAACGCTGTTCTACACACACAGAAATCTCTATTGACTGACGGTAAAAAGAATTTCGGACCGCTATTTCACATTTCTATTTAAATTTGGGTCCTTTAGTCGCAGTAAATTCGTAAAATCTCTATTGTTCACAATTTTGTTCGCACTTCATGAAATTGATGTTAAAAATATAATTAAGCTTTGTAAAGGTTTCGTGTTTGTATATAAATACTATTTTAATAATGACTAATTAATAGACAGTCCCGACAGAACTGCCAATTATTACATTATGTACCAAACGTGGTGGTTTATATATGTTAAAATTACATAGAAACCATTTTTAAAAATTAAAAGGGCGTGAAACATGCCTATTTTATATTTTCCCTACAAAATACTTAAGAAAATTAAAAATTAAGCTTATACGAATTTCCCCCGTATATTGTAGAAATATAATATAACTATACTTATAATAAGACAGTAAAAATCATTAGTACAGACATTCGATTTAATATCCAATTGTAACAAGATTCTGCCCTTCGAAAGAAAGCCCTGTCGAGATCATTAAAAAACGCTATATACTTAACCAAATTACACGCGGGCGAAACCGCGGGCGGAAACCAGTCTAAAATAAGTTTAGGAAGCTTTCATATTCTCTATTATTTTCAGACTTAATATATCCCTGTGACTTTTACGTGATAGCTCACATAAGATAAGGGTTTGGCCCTTACTCATTTACAGTAGTGGTATGTTTAGGGACATATAACACACTCGTGAAATAATATTTAAACTTTCATGATATTCAATTGTTTAAAAAAAAGGGTTAAAAAGGCGTGTAATACTAAAAATACGTATTAAATACTAGAACATTTTAAAGATCTCGTTTATGTGAGTGCACTCCGGAACTACAGCCTCCACCCTCCACTCTGCTGATAGCATTGTAGCCTCATTTTACATTGTAATAATTTCTTCTCGAAAATTGTGCTTTTTATAGATTTGCGTCGATTCATGTCATTAATATATTTAAAAACACAAAACTTATGGCACTTTCTTATTTAGTTACAGCACATTATGTATATTATTTTAACGTTAGTCATATTTATTGTATACAAAACAAACATATAGTGTCTTCATAAAAAAAATGTATTAGTTGTTATTGTTTATAGAGAAACTAATACATTTTAAAATAGAAATTCCTATATAAAAAAAACTAACACGATTTGTCATTTATTTATATATTTTCCATAGAATCTTGTGAAAAGAGCTGTTTTTATTTTCTGTAACATTTTTTAGTAATATTGCCGAATTGAAAATTTTGAAGAAGCCCTAAACATGACGATATTGAAATATAGCGATTCCAATTTCAAATTTCGTTCATACGAATCGATCTAACTGTATTGCTCAATAAAAGCGGCGAATCATGTCGAATTGCAAGTAGCAACATGCTGTAGTGGCAGCAAAAAAATCATTTTTATATTTACTTTTTTTCCAATGTAGTAATTAATGTACTAGTTTTATTTATGTTACAATATGATACTAGCAATAATGATAGCTTTATAAACTAGACAAATATCAAATGATTTCACTAAAATTGGTTCAGACACGATGACCACTGCAATGCAGTTATGTAATGTATTCATGACAATATGTTTTGTAAATCTGAGCGACTTCTGATTGCATATATTATGTTAGACAGGCGAGCTTTAACCGCAGGAAGCTAAATGCACAGTAATTTGCCGCGAGGAAAAGCTTTTAGCTACTCTTGTAAAGCACTAGGTGCATCCTTCCCATTCATAAAAAGCAAAATACAAAGTTGGTATAAATTATAAAAAGGAACTCGTTACCTTTTTTTATGTTTTATCTATACTTATGTAAGAATCATTATTTGTACAAATCCTAAATAGGTATAAGTCAGCACTGATTAGTTTAAATGTAATTTTAATTTAATATTTAAAAAAAATACCTGTTGTCTACTTTTTTCCGCTTATATGTTAAGATTAAAAGAAATGCTTATTGTTATAACTTCGGCATTTCAAGATATGATTTAATTACATACCTTTAATACTAATTTTAAAGCTAATAATGATAACATTAGTACTACGTGATTTGTTGAAGTACGACGTAAAGAAAGAATTTTAAATTCATAATGAAATATACGCAAGTTATGATCAACAGACCATTTCAAGTGGGAAAGGTCGGAAATCTAGAATGAAATGACGAATGGAATGAAAATTAGTGTGATAATGGGGTCGTTTTAATAATTCTCTCTAGTCCGATTTACGAATGCTAAACCGGAATAATTTATTCCAAGTTGAGGTAATTTATTCATAACGTTTTAAACGCGAATTGCATTGTAATCACAAAATGTAGATCTTTAAAATCGTCGGTGTTATGTGAATGGATTATTCTTCTATAGGTTACAATATCATTATACAATATTAGATTGATATATTATATAAATTAAATATTAAATCATATATTTTCACCACATAATTTTATTAAACATGCAGGGATCCTGTTTGAAAGGGAATCGAACCTCTGTTCTGTTTGAGTCCCCTGACGCTAAGTGTAAGTTAAGTTACTTATTAAAACATTTTTGAATAAATGTTATGTTAAATAGCTATGTATATTTTATTTAGTCCATATAATTTAGTATATGTTTCACATCGTTATGATTAAATGATGACAGCTAGTTAAATCGTCCATTCATAATATCCATATAATGAATTAAAATAAGTAAATTTTGCTTACAAAGTAGAATTTGTCGTGAATAATTTATTCCCGATGTAGTAAAGACGGGTCAGCTGTGAGAGCCTCTTAAAACGTGGAGACGACTGAGGACCATTAAATCAGACGGTATATAGACCAACTTCTGACTGTGTTGACAACTCTCTAACTATGAAAAGTCTCTCTCCAAATTTTATTAAAGGCAATAAGATGGTTCTTTTAAAAAGACGTGAAACTCTTATCATCAGCCACGACCATCTTTAAATTCATGTAAATGAGTTATTAACAGTTTCTCACTTAGAATAAATATTCAAAAATAATATTTCCCTTACCAAAGAGCATTAGTTTTAAGTTTTGAGTTGCTCATCATTTCGACATGGTTCTCATCGTTCCCAAGTCACCAGTAGAACCAATACAAAGATAACATGTCAGAAGATATTATACATTGAATTCGTGTCAGTACAAGAAATCCCGATCTTGAGGCGAATGAGGAGAAGCATAACCAGGTTTTTGATCGAAGATGTGCGGTAGTTTGTTAGTCAGGATAGAAGTGCCAGTGCCAGATCGCGGGATGAATGACGCATTGAATAGAGAATTTGTCAACTGTCATTGATACAGCCTTACTGAATTTAAGTGGCTTTAATTTAAGTTAAGTTAAGTAGGTTTTGTACCATTTCTTTTTAAATGTTTTTAGTTTCACTTAACGAGGAAATTAACTCTGTAGGGTTCGTTTTGAAAGGCGTGGCATAAGCATTGCCGACATCACGATTAAGTCGGTCATGATAACTACTCATTATTAAAGAAACACTTCACTGATATTTGAAGCAACCGACAATGTACTAAAATAATAAAGATGACATTTCACAGCGGTTATTAACTTAAAGTATTCAACTTATGTTTTTAAACTTATTTTAGGACAATTAAATTATGCTTGTACTTAATTATTCTACTAATTTTAATACTATTTGTCGTAGTTGCGCCGACGTATAAAAAATAAGTAATTACTGCTCATACATATGTCGTGACATTAAAAATGTTTAGTTCAGTTTAAGGTAGATGAGCTAGCTATAAAATTGTATTCAGTTATCCGAGACCAAGTGTCAAATGATTATAGTGAGTAAACAGCTATTGTTTAATTTTGTTCCAGAATTTACGAATTATTTATATTACTCCCATACACCTAGCGTTTAGATGAGCTGTGCAAATTGTATTTCCATATTTATAGCCTTCGACAGGACCCAAGAGGATTACGTCTATCTAGATTACGGAATATTTTGTACACCTGAGCAATAACCTAACTGGATATAGGTTTAATTAATGTTTCTCTATGCAAACTGTTCCTTGGGTAGTAATTTATTATTGAATTTAGATTGTATGTTACAACTTTTATTCGAAACATCTAAACAAATTACATAAAATTACAATCAATTTAGTTTTTTTCTACCGCGTAAAAACCTCCTCCAGCTTTTACCATTCCCTTCAATCTCACCTTATGCTTTCACAGGTTTCTCATTCTCAGGTTTTGCCAGCTAACCTTGATACGTCTTCCCATCTTTTGTAATGGTCTCTCGTACGTCGTATGGCAATCATAATATTTACTATTTACTTATATATATATATATATATTACCTACAGGTGTAAAAACGATAAACTAAATCTGCATATTATATCAATTTAAGTATTCAGTTGGTTTAAGTATTCATACTTTCCCATTGATTTGGTCCCTTGCTTCTGCTAAATGTTTTGAATAGGTAAAATATTATGGAGATCAATTACTTAATAGTCAGTAATAATTTCTTACAAAATTTATCCAGTAATAGCGAAGCCTTTGATGTCCTGCCCTGTTGCGGTATAAAGAATAGGGTAC
Source organism: Leptophobia aripa (assembly GCA_951799465.1). NCBI lineage: Eukaryota > Metazoa > Arthropoda > Insecta > Lepidoptera > Pieridae > Leptophobia > Leptophobia aripa. Next base: position 3,427,958 of record OX637281.1, read on the forward strand.
ACGGTATTGTGTAATAATAGTGCCTAATATTATAAACGCGAAAGTAAGTATGTATGTTACGCGTAAACTACTGAACCGATTTCAATGATTTTTGGTATGAAGGTAGACTAGACTTTAGAGAAGGACATAGGCTTTATTGCGAAAAAAGGTTGAACAGATTGAAATAGGGGAAGAAAATTTCTATAAACAGATGTTACAAATTCCTTTTGTATTTAAACCACGCGGACGAAATCGCGGACAAAAGCAGTAGCTTAAGTTACTACTAGTAAGTAGATAATAAAACATTCCCAACGTTTCAGTAACTGAATATTTTAATACTTATTATCCTTATATATATATTATAATGTAGGCCGTTTCATACATAATCAAATTGATACTTCTGATATATAAAGTGGTAAGTGAAGCTGTAGACATCTTATGTCGTCGTATTGAATACAATACATTAACAATGATTAAGTGATTAGTGGATTATTCGACTGTATCTTCTATAGTCGTGACGTAATCCGTTTGAAATCGTAGCTATAAAACGATGTTAATAATATAGAAAAGTTAATGAATTTATTTAAAATGGAGCTATCAATAAATATTAATGCTTGATGTAGTCAATACATTATTAATTTACAGTTTACACTGTAACATTTAACATAATAAAAGTGGCCGTCGCTAATAAGTGATCCCTTCCAGCCAACTATAAAATGATTAACTGTAAATGATTTAAAGATTTTTTAATTAAATACACATAATGAAAAACGTTTTATTGCGGTTCGTACAATTAAGAATTTAAATTATACGGTTATAACGGTACTATGTGATGTACAAATTTATGGGACTTCGTTAAAACTTTATGAATGAAACAATTCAGTACAGTCATACATAATTTTCACGTAACTTTCACTGTTTACTAAGAACGCAACGGAAGCTCTTAAAATGAATCACTTTCCCGTTTTATGCTCCACTCGTACTGAAATAGCGACTTAATAACATACACTTAATCATTTTCTCAGAATATTTAGGAAAAACCTACACATATTGGTTGACGTGGTTGGCATTACCAAGCCGTATTGACAAACAAAGGGGATACGATCTTGTTATGATATATATATGCATATTTTGTATTTAAAGTCAACTATTAAACATGTTCTTAAATAATAAGTTAAAGAATTGCTCACATATAGTGCTTAAACTAAACTAAAAAAGTACATAAAAGTCTGTAAATAAAGTGTTTAAATATGAGTAAATGAACGAGCAGATATGTGTACGAGTATGTACTCGTATGTATATGTAGTTATCTGTTATCTTAGTATCACATTATACACTATGTGTAGTATGTCCCATAAATATTTTCAAAAATCACATACAGTTTTGGCTTAGGATGTATGCGAAATATTGTGGAATGAATATTGGATACATCCGTTAAGTACATACAAATAATTGCCTTATTAACACCAAAGAAATAACAAAGCTATAAATTAAAATGAAGGTAAATGTTTTTCACGGCGTCTAAATTGTAACGAAAGTGATTTAAAGTGGCGAAAAAATATGTTTTCCCTCTGAATTCTGTTTATGTTTGAATTTTCCCCGAATTTCGAGTTTATGTAGATGATCTTATTTGATTTACAAAAGTCGTGATGCCGGAAGGATGTAGTCTTATCGAAGGCTTTAGTCATGTCTGCTCCGATAAAGATATACATCGAATTAACATAGAAAATATCTTCTAGAACATGCAAAAAGCTAGTTTATTGTGAATATACATTGAAAATAATAAATAAAAGTTTAGTAAAATGTTTTGAAACTTAATAAAATTTAATAGATAGTTCTATTGACATTGTAATAATTAGTGTATGTTATATTTAAATAGCTTCCTTTACGGATATAAACATGAATTTATTGATATACATTTCTTGTGTTTATCTCTTGTATGTGTTGTGCTAATAAAATGGGAAATCTATAAACTCAATTTTTTGATATATACATGACTTCACAATTAAATAAACGTAAAAAACACATATTATTACAATGTATTATGTATAACCTTTCATAAATGCTGTTACGTAAGCTAAACGGCCATGTAGCCGAGTGGTCTTCAAGGCTTGTAGCTTTGCCTGCAAATCGGGATATCTTCCTGATTGAAGTGCAAATTTGAATTAAATTTAAATTTGTGATTTACCTTTATATGAAAGAGCTGGCCGAGTGGATAAGCCTTATGAGTGTAAATGAGTGAGGTGAAAATATATGGGCTGAGGGAGGTTTTTTTTATATAAAAGATACAAGACAAAAAGGCGAAGTATAATTATTTTAAACAATATATCCAAGTTTTCTTTACCGTCTGAAGTTTTATAACAAGTTAAATCTTGTATTTTGTATTATAATTTTGTACGGAAACTGTTTTAATCTAAAAAAGCGCAGGTGGCGAAATAGTAGCGTCAACAGATAATTGTGGTGACGGCGTAATTTCGACAGAAACAAGAGGCGGATTGCGGGCTTAATGACAGCTTCATCAACACACTGCATCCCTGATGTTCATTCACCTGTTAATTTGATAAAATCATTGATTATTTGGGGCCACAGATTACTTCTCAATTATAAATTTGTATATCTGGCTGGTAAGAAAAAAAACACTTGAACTTAAGTTACGTAAGTGAGTAAGCAAAAGCTACTTTACGGAAATTATAACGCTGATGCTTGAATTAAGTTGACATAGATACTTAAGATGAAAAACGGGCATACAGTATTAACAGTATGATTAAACTAAGCCCTACTTTACAAAGCGAGCTTACGAGGATAAAATCCCATACGTAAACTAATTTACTTGAAAGTCAATATTTAATTAAGTTTTTAATTACCAAAACAATGGCACTCGGGTCGTGCAACAAAGTGCAGGCGCCTTAAAAGAACCTCGAGTGAAACAAAACTTTTGCATTAGCGAAATTGAAATACTGTGTACTACAGTACAGTTGTTTTGTATCGAATGTCCACGGAAACCATTCTTTTGGTGCATAAAACAAAGTTTGATGCTTGACACATTTTAGCATTTAATTTCTTAGATTTGTTTTAAATAACACAGGTGCACAGTTTTGGCGTGCAGTTTTCCTGGGGTCCCAGGTTAGCAATTCCTTTCTTGTCTGTTCATTGATTGTACAGTAAAGGCAAACATTTTGGAACTGGCATATTTTAGATCTAAAATCAATTTCAGAACACATCCTTGTCGAAATATAAATGACTAGCTGAACCGGCAAACGTTGCTTTGCCATACATATTATCTCTTGTGTAGTACAAAAATAGGTGGGGATAACTAATTTAATTTTATTTTATTTAGTTTAATCTAGTTCAATCTAGTTCAAACTAGTTTAATCTAGTTCAATCTAGTTCAATCTAGTTCAATCTAGTTCAATCTAGTTCAATCTAGTTCAATCTAGTTCAATCTAGTTCAATCTAGTTCAATCTAGTTCAATCTAGTTCAATCTAGTTCAATCTAGTTCAATCTAGTTCAATCTAGTTCAATCTAGTTCAATCTAGTTCAATCTAGTTCAATCTAGTTCAATCTAGTTCAATCTAGTTCAATCTAGTTCAATCTAGTTCAATCTAGTTCAATCTAGTTCAATCTAGTTCAATCTAGTTCAATCTAGTTCAATCTAGTTCAATCTAGTTCAATCTAGTTCAATCTAGTTCAATCTAGTTCAATCTAGTTCAATCTAGTTCAATCTAGTTCAATCTAGTTCAATCTAGTTCAATCTAGTTCAATCTAGTTCAATCTAGTTCAATCTAGTTCAATCTAGTTCAATCTAGTTCAATCTAGTTCAATCTAGTTCAATCTAGTTCAATCTAGTTCAATCTAGTTCAATCTAGTTCAATCTAGTTCAATCTAGTTCAATCTAGTTCAATCTAGTTCAATCTAGTTCAATCTAGTTCAATCTAGTTCAATCTAGTTCAATCTAGTTCAATCTAGTTCAATCTAGTTCAATCTAGCTCAATCTTCATATAGATCTGTATATTAGATTACTAGCTTTCCACCCGCGGCTTCGCCCACGTGTGATTTGGTTAAGTATATAGCGTTTCTTAATGATCTTGACAGGGCTTTCTTTCACGGGCTAAAATCTTGTTACAATTGGAATTATATATAATTATGTGTTACTCAGGGATGATGTAGCTTTACAGGATCCGATGATTCAGGGAAATCGAGATAAATTTCAAATTAACTTACAGGCAATTACTTTTCTGCAAGTTTTATATTCTGATAGTCATCTTCTTATGTGGATGAGCTGATGATAGAAGGTAAAACTCCTCAGCGTTAAAAGAAAATTCTTACGAAGTTATTAGTTTGACCGAATAATAAAAGGTAAACCTCATTAGATTAAGGATGTAGGTGGAAAAATGGATGCGGACAAATGACAAACGTCTCTTCAGTCGTTTCCTTTTACTTGTTTGTATAGGTAGTGTTAACTCAAAATAATCATAGGGTAAAACGTTAATGAAAGTTTGAACTGCATGGTAGTCATTACACAATGGAGCATCGCAATACCGCGATCTATTGACTATATTTGGCCTAAGTAGAAATTCTTTAAAAAAAAAACTAAGACTCAACCTCGCACACTCACTCACACAGCAACACCATTGCACACACAAATACACACACTCACACTTAAATGCTCGTACTTCACATAATAAACTCCACTTGTTCATGTGTATATATATATATATATTTATTTATTTTTTTCTGTTCGTGTTTTTTTGTTATTGTTTATTCTGATCTTAGATTCTATTTCCGGTTCTATGTTTAACTATATTTTGGCTTTATTTTTATTGTGTAAATTTTTTTTGATAAGCTGTATAGGTTTAAGAAATAAAAAAATAAAATAAATCTAGGTTGATGACGAATTTTAGCAACGCCATCTATCGAGCACATTGTTCAACACTTCAACTGCGTTATTTGTTATTTTTGTTACCTCTCATAAGTTTGAATATTAAGATTAACTTATATTAGAACATATTTAACAATATATAACTAATCAATCAATATAAGTGTTTAAGAAATTTGCAGCAGTGGTTGAATTAAATTTTCAATTGACCATAACTTCTTTTTCCCTTAACGGATTTTGACGAAATAAACTTTTGACAACGCTCCCAATATTATGTAATCCAACTGTGAAAACCGCGTTGAAATCCGTTTTGTCACCTGTCTCCTGTTGGCTGTCACCTGTCACCTGTCTCCTGTTGGCTGTCATCTGTCATCTGTCATCTGTCATCTGTCATCTGTCATCTGTCATCTGTCATCTGTCATCTGTCATCTGTCATCTGTCATCTGTCATCTGTCATCTGTCATCTGTCATCTGTCATCTGTCATCTGTCATCTGTCATCTGTCATCTGTCATCTGTCATCTGTCATCTGTCATCTGTCATCTGTCATCTGTCATCTGTCATCTGTCATCTGTCATCTGTCATCTGTCATCTGTCATCTGTCATCTGTCATCTGTCATCTGTCATCTGTCATCTGTCATCTGTCATCTGTCATCTGTCATCTGTCATCTGTCATCTGTCATCTGTCATCTGTCATCTGTCATCTGTCATCTGTCATCTGTCATCTGTCATCTGTCACCTGTCATCTGTCATCTGTCATCTGTCATCTGTCATCTGTCATCTGTCATCTGTCATCTGTCATCTGTCATCTGTCATCTGTCATCTGTCATCTGTCATCTGTCATCTGTCATCTGTCATCTGTCATCTGTCATCTGTCATCTGTCATCTGTCATCTGTCATCTGTCATCTGTCATCTGTCATCTGTCATCTGTCATCTGTCATCTGTCATCTGTCATCTGTCATCTGTCATCTGTCATCTGTCATCTGTCATCTGTCATCTGTCATCTGTCATCTGTCATCTGTCATCTGTCATCTGTCATCTGTCATCTGTCATCTGTCATCTGTCATCTGTCATCTGTCATCTGTCATCTGTCATCTGTCATCTGTCATCTGTCATCTGTCATCTGTCATCTGTCATCTGTCATCTGTCATCTGTCATCTGTCATCTGTCATCTGTCATCTGTCATCTGTCATCTGTCATCTGTCATCTGTCATCTGTCATCTGTCATCTGTCTCTTGTCATAAGTTAAAGCGTTTCTAAGTCGGCTTAAGTTCATATAAAAACTTTGTTGCTTCTTAGCCATCGAATAGACCAATGTTGAAAAACGTTTCTTTTTTACAAAGATTTTAATTAGATAAAAAAGGAGGGATAATGACTATTTTCTTAGTCCCGTAGTCAGGATCCGATGATTCAGGGAAATCGAAGGCAACTTTAAAATTAACTTACAGGCAATTATTTTCCTGACAATTTTATATTCTGATTAGTCATCTTCTAATGTGGATGAGCTGATGATGCAAGGTAAACATCCTCAGCGGTTAAGAGTTGAAAGAAAATTCTTACGAAGTAATACGTACTTGTGAGGTTATTAGTTTGACCAAATAATAAAATGTAAACCTCATTACATTAAGGATGTAGGTGGAAAAATGGAGGCGGACAAATGACAAACGTCTCTTCACTCGTTTACTTTTACTTGTTTGTATGGGTAGTGTTAACTCAAAATAATCATAGGGTAAAACGTTAATGAAAGTTTGAACTGCATGGTAGTCATTACACAATGGAGCATCTTAAAACCGCGATGGATATATTTGGCCTAAGTAGAAGTTCTTTTAAAAAAAACTAAGACACAACCTCGCACACTCACTCACACAGCAACACCATTGCACACACAAATACACACACTTAAATGCTCGTACTTCACATAATTTACTCTACTTGTTCATGTGTATATATATATTTTTTATTTATTATTTTCTGTTCGTGTTTTTTTTTTGTTATTCTTTTTTCTGATCTTAGATTCAATTTCCAGTTTTATATTTTAACCTTATTTTGGCTTTATTTTTAATCTATTTTTATTGTGTAAACTTTTTTTGATAAGCTGTATAGGTTTAAGAAATAAAAAAATTAAATAAATCTAGGTTGATGAAGAATTTTATCAACGCCATCTATCGAGCACATTGTTCAACAATTCAACCGCGCCCGCGCGCACTGCGTTATTTGTTATTTTTGTTACCTCTCAAAAGTTTTAATATTAAGATTAACTTATATTAGAACATATTTAACAATATATAACTAATCAATCAATATAAGTGTTTAAAAGTTTTGAAGCAGTGATTGAAGTAAATTTTCAATTGACCATAACTTCTTTTTCCCTTAACCGATTTTGACAAAATAAACTTTTGACAACGCTCCCAACTATATGTAATCCAACTGTGAAAACCGTTCAAATCCGTTCAGTAGTTTTCAAGTTATAACGTACCAGACAGACAGAAATACAGACAAGAATTCCAAAAATTGTTTTTTTGGTTTCTATGACTCTTATTTAATTGCCTCCTTTCAGTTTTTTGGAAAAATATTCAATGTACAGATTTTCGATTTTTACTGTCTTATTATTAGTATAGATATACTTATTTACTTGCCTATATACGTCTTATTGCCAAATTTCAAGTAAATAGAGACAAGGAATAAGATAATTCACAGTAACGTTTTTACCCCATTTCGCCCCCTTAGGTGGTAGTTTGATAAAAAATTATAATGTCAACCTTATTTACTTGACTATGTACGTACGTGTTAGGGCTAAATTTCAAGTAAATAAACGCAAGGAATAAAAAATTTCATAGAAACGTTTTTGCCCCTTTTTGCCCCTTTAGGGGTTGAATTTCTAAAAATTATTTTTGAACCTACATGCCAAATTTCAGCTTTTTTCAGTCACTCAGTAACGGAAGAGTTTAACATATATATAGATAAGAGAAATGAATGGAATCTATGGTCAAGGTTAAAATTGTTATTTATTTATTAAGTATAGGTTCATGTTAAAAATGGCGTCACTCATGTCACCAGCTCAAAAAAATAATAGCAATAGCAGAATACAATCTATGTAACTTAAAAATTATTAAATAAAATGTTACGATAAAATATTTTCATATATTAACTCTTGTGGTCCGTTCAGTACAAGGAAAGGGCTCAGCATCAGGGGATAATTAAAAAAGTTTCCTCAAAGCAACTTAAGTTATAGGCTCCTTTGTGTATATGTGTAAGGGTATGTGTTAAACTAACACAAATAAAGTGAACAGTACCGAAATGAAAACATATAAAAGTGAATTGAAAACTTGACTAACGACTAAGCGTAATAATCATGCCAGACAGCCAAATAGAGGGTCGCGGGATTGATACCCGACTATACAATAAAATTTAATGCCAGTTCCCAAAACAAAAGTCAAAGAGCGGCCGAGATGAATTGGCTAGAAACTCCCCGCTACTGTTTTAAATCGCATTGTGTTCAACAGAACCGTCTTAAAGAGCTCCAACGAATGCAAAACAAGTATCTCTGTATCAAACAATAAAAAAAAATACTATATTTTACTACGATAATATAGACATTTGCCGTGTTACTAAAACACAGGTAATCTCTAAAAAATATAATCTCTATGATATTGATATAATGAAAATATTTTCGGTAATATTCTAGCAATAAATAAATTTAGTTTTAAACACTCCATATTCTGCTTGAGTTATGGCGTTCCATGTTTAAATATAGCTGTCAAACTTTCAAAGTTTCCATGTGATTTATAACATAAATATTTCATTTTGATAACCAGTATCTTCAACGTTAATCCTGGTATTTTCAAAAAAAATTCAGTCTTCATATAAAATAAATACAGAATCTATTTATTTATGAATTAAACATCTTTTCATCTTACAGAAAACCAAGTCGTTTTTTTTTAAATAAACATTTCTAACATTTTTAAAAAAATTATAAAATTCTCTTCATTTAATACGTTTCCATTGTTTCATAGTTTACTTATTTTATTAAAGTCGAAGCTTTATAATACAAATTCAGAGAAATATAAAACAATTCACTTTGGGACTGTTTCTTTTTTATCTTCACTGGCTGTGCTATTTAAACTATAACAAACTTAAAGAACTTTTGAATTGCGGAGAAAACTTGCAAATAGTATTATGGAAATGGATATGCATTCTGTACTTTTTTTGTCCAGTAAAATTTAAGTTTGATAGAAATTATAATCAAGTAAGCTGTTTAGCAGTTCGACACTCTAAGGTAGTAGAGAGTTATATTATCAAACATTTCACAAAAATCCAAATTTACTACCAACAAAGAACTCGCTAAGAAGGTGAAACAAAACACCTTAAGCAAACTCAATTCTAACACGACTGCATGTATCAGTTAACGAGGTATAAGACCCGCTTCAATTAAAAGGAAGATGCCGAAATGGATATAAAAAGTCTTAATGTGATAACAACTGTTTGTAACGCTTAGTTTAAGCTTTAAAGATATCTTATCAGTTTGCACTATGCGTACTCTGCTGCAATTCATACAAAAATAAAACTTAAGAAATATAGCCCGCTTGCATTTATGCGTAATATGATTTTTTAAAAACTTTTAATTTTTAAATAATATGTTTTTTAGACGTAGTCAAAAAAAGAGATATGTTTATTATTAAGAAAAGTATAGTCAAAAAAAGAGATATGTTTATTATTAAGAAAAGTATAGTTGAAAGACTCTAAATGGTCAAAACGGGGTCAAAATACCAAAGAATAGGAGTAGCCCTATTTAGGTACAAGGCCGAAAGCTGCGGGGTGACCGTAAGCCCGGGGCTCAGTCTCGCGTCAACGTTCCAATGAGCTGGTAGTACGTGGTCAGCCATTTTAGTTCCGCGCGAATTGAATTATTTCGGACACGTAAAGTGTACTTTGTGACGTGTGTTAAATTAACTTATTATAAAAACAAAGTAAGTACTTTAAAAAATATGACTTTTTTAATTTTGTAGTAAAACTGTCTACGAGGCTCTACGCGTCTACGAATTAAGCTCCATTCATATTTTGTTGTCTATGTACCTGAGTTAAATTTTAAGTAATAGGTTTTTTTAGTATTGTACTTTTTTGTAACCGTTTTTACTTAGTTTTTACTTTTAAAGTCCTCCAGCATACGTAAATACAATGTTACATTATTTCGTGTTGAATAGGTAAAATCTGAGCGTGTTTTTGATTTTATTTAAATTTAATTATATAGAGAATATGGTGTTTCTCAATTTTTATTCTCATCATATGCGCTTAAAAAGGTGTTGTCAAAACGTTAGGACTACCGCAAGTCAAATTATTTGATATTATTCTAAACAAGATTTTCACATACGGGATAAAAAAATCTGAAAACGTACATCATTATTACATAAAACTTTATATGACATAAGAAAAGCATGTATGCTCTTTATTAAAGAGTCACGTAGAAAACATTTCTTTGACAAACTGGAAAAAGGAATGGAAATGTATATATCCGACCCTATTAGACAGTTTTATGAGTTCTATTTTTGTGAAGTTTATGTTTTATTAAAAACTCATATACATATATGAATGTTACAAGTATATACGACAGTAACTGTGTATGTATGTTACGATTTCATGCTTAAACTACTGAACCGATTTTGATGAAATTTGGTATGGACATAGACAAAACTTTAGGGAAGGACAATTTTTATCCCAACTAAAGGGTTGAAGGGGTTGTAGTAGGCGATGAAACTTTGTTTAACGCTGAACTCTGCATTTATAACCCGATTTTCCGAATTTATTTTGTATTTAAACCATGCGGAAGAAGTCGCAAAAGCTAATATCCTATATAACTTATTATTTTCGCATATCTCTCCCATTATTATTTACAGTCATATTTTTTCTAAAATCATAATCATAAGTCAATGAGACTACTATTATGTATTGTAAATACAGTTCATAATATATAACATCTCCTTGCCTTAACGCTGAGACATCAGATAAAAATCTGTTGTCATGACAGATCCACCTATAATATGTTTATACTCAATTACTCATATACTGTAATATTTTTATCTGTTGTAATTATGCATTCAATTCCCTTTTTTTATTTGGTACGTTGTTTATATGAAATATACATAATCCTGCGTTCATTTCAAGTATTTTCTTCAACAATAGATCCATTTACAAAGACACGAGGCATCAGCAAAATTTCCTTTCAATGGATTCCATTGACCCTAATTTTTGATGTAAATTTTCGATGAAGGTGAATTTAAGGATTATTGGGTTTCAATATACACTGAATTAAACATTTTTTATGTGTTGTGACGTTTTTTTGAAATAGGTATCAAACAAATTTGGCAAAAATAAGATAACGGAATATAATTATTTAATTGTAGCAAAAACCAATGATTTAGTCACACAGTTAAATTCCACAACATTTAAATCACCATAGAGTATATATTAACTATACTACCTTTGTCTATGACGCATTTCAATAATTTGTGGCCGTCTATACTCTATATTATATTAGATCTGTGGTTGCACCATTTTTGGTACTAATCATTTATCACAATTTTACCCTGTAAGTTTGTTATAATGAAACTAAATATGATTTATTCCGAAAATATAGGTTTTATAAGGAAGTTCATAGATTTTAGGGACTATTTGTGTGATCTGTCACGTCTGCCAAAGTATTAGGGAAGTTATATCATTGTGACAAGAATTGTGCCAGTGATATTCAAAGAAACATATTGGAACTCATATCTTACATTTCATACACAACATTTTCAGATTCCGAGTGTTGGTATTAGCTTTAAATATATGTCTTCATCCAAAATTAAATATGATCACTGAATATCGTAAGGATCAAAAAATTCGTTACGATGAGCGAACACCACAGTGTTCGCAATTTATTTCACAAAACATATTTTATATTGTATATATACTCAACCTCACACACTCACTCACACAGCAACACCATTGCACACTCTAATACACACTCACACACTTAAATGTTCTTCACATAATATACTCCACTTGTTCATATGTATATATATATATATATTTTTTTTTATTTTTTTTATTGTTTTTTCTGATCTTAGATTCTATTTCCGATTCTATGTTTTAACCTTTTTTGTAACTTTTGTGTAAACGTTTTTTGATAAGCTGTATAGGTTTAAGAAATAAAAATAAAATAAAAATAAAATACAGTTATGTAAATATACTCATGTGATGCGGCCATGACTTTTTTTGTCTACCTTAGTTCTCATACTCTTCCACAACAACACTATTTCGCTAATTAACACTTGGTTGTACTTTTATTACTGTGTTTTTTTTTATATATTGCCTTACTTTTTATTCTATGATTTAACCCTATTTTGGCTTTGTTTTTATCATATAATTTGTGTCATTATGCTGTATAGGTTTGAGAAATAAAAAAAACGTATAATCTCTCTCTCTCTATCTCTCTCGGTAGATTGGTTCAGCTACCAAACGCGTATACAGTTAGACTCAAAAATAATATTTTGTAGACTTTTCAATATAAATAATAATTAAGTAAACGAACAACCAAATACACAAGGGGATAGGAAAGCGAACTTTTGACACGTAAACGTGAAATTATGCGGTTAAGATAATTAATTAATTCTCTAGGGTGAGGGAAAAAAGTGCCGGCACGTGTCCCATTTATAACTCACTGAGTTCGTTAACGCCGCTTTAAACTAAATGCGATATATGAAATAACGAGAATAGAAAAATAATATTTTCACACGCTTAAAAATGTGGAAAAAGAGGAAAAATTATTTTTATACTGTAAAAATAGTGTCCCATTTTAAAGGTGGCATTTTCAATGTAATGGTGACAGAATGGAAATGGATAAGTACGCGGAAAATGATATTTGAATCACAGATAAGGGTCCGAAGGAAATGTTGATTTGAGATTTCAGAGTCAATAATTTTGTATACGAAGTAAGGTTATACCTCTTCGTGATATTTTCTTATTTCTTAATGAGGTTCATAACACGAACAAACGAGAAACTTTGAAGTTATTTATATATGTATTAAATATTTTTAAATTTTAATTTTATCGGCATATAATTAAAACCTAGCTTTATACTGGTAGCAAGACTAAATAGGTTGCTTTGCCTGTTTTTAAAAGATGTAATTTTTACGGTTGGCTACTAATGCAATAGTAGCATTAAATTAATATAAAGTTAATAAAAATAATGACTGAAATATTGTACACAAAGGAGGTAAACATAGGTAAGCGAAATATACTATCTGTTATACACTGCAAATACTATACATACATATTAGATGTATACACGCATACAACAGCCAATAATTATGCTCTTCACAAAAACATTTGATTTTACGGGAAAACTAAACAGAAAACTCTATGTTTGGAAATCCTGTCTGGTCACCAGTGTGCTAACTAAGTCGTCATGGCATGGTTAATAGTGTTATTGTTAAGATTCGTAGTAATAACGACTAAAATCCTGGATTTATAAAAGAAAAACTTATCTTGCAAAGCCATGTTAATACACTTTAATCAAGTTTATAACAGGAGTAATTTTAAATCAAAATGTACCTTTCACGCTTCTTTAACAGCCAGCTGTAAAGGAAGTGGACCTGTCAAAACTTGGTCCGCGCTCATCGCTTTCCGCATCCGCTCAAAATCCCGCCACTCCCTATCTCCGCGACCACCTTCGAACACGGAATATAAAATATCCTTTGAATTTCCCTACTGAATTGTGATATGGGTTTAGGTTGTGTTAAAAAATTATTTTATTCCCTCGTTCATGTATATATTAGTTGTATTCCTGTAATATTCACACAAACACGTAATTGACTTGTTAATTGGAGTGTTTTAGTATAACATGTGTATATAAAATTAAATTTGAATGTGTAGATTATAAATTGCAGGCTTTCATTTTAAAAAAAACTTGTTATCTTTAATTAACAGTGTATGTTGAAGGCGTATTAATATTTCTCATACCTGTCTATTTGTGTTACAAACGACATGGAGAGATGTAGGATAATATTTAATAAAATATAAATACAAAATTGGTAAAAACATAATTTAACAGAAGAGCATTCTACTGTACGCCTAAAAATTTATAACCTCCAATTTACATATAGAATATACTCATCTTAAAAGTTTTTATAATATTGAAAGAACACAATTAATATATAGGCAAGTTATTCTGAGGTTTCATCGCAGTGTTGAGATAACAGCGCCTCCAATTGCCTATAAAAATGCTAATGCGGATGATGTTTGAAAAGAAAGGAAAATTTGCGTACCTTATATACTTTTACGCATAGGTGAAAATAGTGGAAATATTCCTAGGTAAGTATATGAAAAGCTATAAATTATATAAAGGAATATTTTGAGCGATTATCATTTACTGGTGACTTAGAAATATAGATTATGATGCTAATTTTTTTTTTCGAGGTGGATTTCCACTGCAATGCATTTGCATTTCCTAGTCCAAAAAATTGATCTGGTTTTCAGAGACGAGGTAGCCCACTAAAACCACCTCAGGTAGACCACAAGACCGCGTTAAAAGGGCCCTGGGGTCACTCTGGCACCAGGGTAAATAGTACATGTACCTGTAAGTCCAAAAAAAATTGGAATAGCATTATTTAAATACTCGTAAGTAGTTGAAATCACATTGGAACGGTTGGGCGAATATCCACATTGAATACAGACAATAAAATAAATGGGTCGAATCGAAGTTGAGGCGTTTAAAAAATCATTCGGAGCGAATTCAATTTGCGTAGCGAACTGGAAATGCGAGATAAGACAAAATTGTCACGCACCACTATGGTTACAATCTATAAGGGAGATGTTAATTCGTTTTAATAAATAGGCTTTTATAAAACTAAGATTATTATTGCCAATACATAACATGATGTTTAGAGATTTTGTAAACGGCGTTACTCTTCGCTAAATAATAATAATATTATTTATTTTTATAATTTATGCATAAATCAATTAAGTAATATCACAAATAAGCCAGTACTGATGAGATGAGATGTTTTTACTGTCTGTGGTAGGTAAAATCTAACTTACCATTTAATTGTTGGTATAGTTTTTAAATCTTTTGCCTATCTTCAATAAAATCTCATATTTACATATGAAAATATTTTTAAAGGATGAATGAGAAACTTTCACAAACAATTATCATCAGAAAATTTGTTCCATAAATGACATAAACAGCTAAAATATTCTGTATTTTCCAGGGAAAAAAAATTGTTTGAAGAAAAATAAAAAGCGACCCACTTCGCTGGTAACAATGATTAACTGGACTGTGTCAACAAAATAAAGGAAATGTGATTTTTCAACAAAACTTTAGACGTAGAACTTTCCTTACAAATATTTCACCTGATAATATTCTGTATTTTCACCTTGGCGAGAACTTAAACGATTTTTACATTAACTTTTTTCTTTTATTCACAATTGCCACATTCACTTGCGTCGTTTTTTTTCTATTTAAAAAAGAAGTTCTCTTTGCGCTCTTCAGATTTTATCAGAAAATGTAACATGGTCTGCATACAGACCAACTAGATATGCGTACTAACCTATTAACCATATGTCTGTGCAGTTTTAGGTGAAAACATTTTTTTTACCTTTTTTTACACTATAACAATCAGAGTGCAATTATATTGTCTCCACTCCCCTAAACACTGTACTTTCCACTTATACTATAAAAATACTTGATTAAATTAAGAAAAACTGAAATATGAAAAAGCTAGCTTTTAGTGACGTTCAAAAGTGGAGTGATAACAATCAGGATTGCATTACCAAATCATTTACGCTGAAGAGTATGAGAGAGAGTTCCATTCGCTTATGCTAAAGACAATATCTACTTCACCTAAAGTTGGCTGTAGATTGAAGCTGTTGTTGCAATACATTTTAACGTTTAAGAAAGTTTTATGAAGTTTCAGGGGATAGAGTGAAAGTTGACAGACTTTGTTTCTCTCCAAGGCTTTTCTAGCTTTACCAAATTACTTGATTGTTGTTCCTAAACTTTAATCAAGTTGAACGAAGTCAGCCAATGGCGAAGAAAGATTTCTGTGTTAGTTTCGTTGGTATTTATGGGGATTTGCATTATTTATTTTATCACTAATGTTTTTTTATGAAAGGGTGATTTCAAATAGATAACTTTCTTAAAGTAGAATTTGAAAAGTATTTTTCCTAAAGTTATTGAATTCTACGGATCTAATAGTTTATTATAAATAGGCTCTAAATCTTTGCTTAACATCTGCGAACTGTCAAAAAATCCCTAAAAGACAAACTATCAATTTTTTTCTTCCTTATATTAAATTCTCTTTAATGTATGTTAAAAGTGTATAACTCTTAATCTAGGTACCAAATTGAACCTCCTGGTGGTTTGGTGTTTGAAAATCTTTTACTAAATAAGACTACTTAAAAAAAAACTATTTACTATACTTACTCACTGTTCTCCTACAGAGTACTAATAATTTCAACACTAATAATTCAAATAGAAGTACGATTTGTTCATAACCTTGGCTAGGAACTACACAAATTTAATATTTCGATTGAATAATAAAAATCATTAAAACATCTTTAGAGAAAACCAAGACTCATCCAATAAAATATCTTCCACAACAAAGAAATGATTTATCAGCAGCATAAAAATACAATCTTTCTGTGGTTTCGTATTATAGAGGTCGGATGAACCCAAAGGAGTGAAAATAAAATGGAGGATAATAAAAGATGAACGTGTATCCTGAGAGTAACAACGTTTACTTGATGCTTCGGTAGTTTATGAGTCATCATGAGTGGAATAGGAACCTTCATTTATCCAATAGCGGAAATAAATATTTATTATCTGTCGTATAGTTGTAGACAATGTCTGTATTTTGAATATCGAATGTTCCATAGATACATGCGTAGTTTAAGTATATTAAGGGAAGATAGCGTTGGGATCAATATAAAGACTAACGGAATTTACTATAGAACGCTACAACATTTGACTTTATTTTGATAAAGAATATCTTTTTAAATTGAAAATAGTTTTACTGGTAATAGAGTACAGAAAATGTGATGAAATACAGATAATATATAATGTTATAGAACAACCTATAACTGATATGATATACGAATTTTATTGATCATAAAATACCATCATCCAAGCTATAATGTTCAATTGATTCTTGTTTTATTACTGTTTCGGTTAAGTTGCTTAAAATGAGCTTCTGTCGCATGCGAGTGCCAAAATATTGATTTAATTACAAATGCTCGTTCTTTACTTAATATACTGCACTTGTTCATATGTATATATATTTTTATTTATTTTTTTCTGTTCGTGTTTTTTATTGTTGTATTATTTTTTTCTGATCTTGGATTCTATTATCGATTGTATATTTTGACCTTGTTTTGGCTTTGTTTTTGATCTATTTTTGTTGTGTAAGCTTTTTGTGATAAGCTGTATAGGTTTAAGAAATAAAAAATAAAAATAAAATAAATACATAAATAAATTTCTGTTCTTAACATATATCTTTTAAGATAAAATGTTAAGAACCATGTAGTATATAAAGATATCAAAAATAATAGTATCTGAAGTGCTTTAATGAAGGGAAGAATTAAATAAATAGGGACCCAAAAAAACTAAACTTTAAATAAAGTCAGGGAGGAAATTGGATTTAATGAACGATTCTGAGTACGGTATCACGGCAATCATCGTACAAATGTAACTATTTGAACGTGACTCAGTCGGCTTCGGAGTTTGCTATCAATTAGTGGATTCCCTATGCATAGATTTTTTATTGAAAACCATTCGAAAAATTCAAAACGCAACCAGTTTCAAACTGCAAATGATTTCACATGTTTGTAGATACATTTTATTGCGTATTTATTGAAATTGAAAAAAAAATACTTTTATATTTCAATCTAGATATTCATTTAACACTTTAATATTATTTGTTTCAGACAAAATATATCGTTTAAATTTAATATATTTTAACTGCAACTAAATAAAATTAACGACTAGTGAAATTGATAACACTATTTTTATCGTATCGTATCGTATTTATATAGTATCGGTAATAAGTTTGTCATTAGCAATAGATTGAAACATTAGTGTAGTCGGATGAGTGAATGATCAGCTGATAGCAGTCGTAGAGAAAGCTCTTAAGTTATATCTCGGAAATTCAAGGTTTGATGCAGCATCTTGAGCAAGAATGGGGTCGCTACGACTCTTATCTTATATCGATCTTCACTAATTATACGGTGTGAAAATTAATTTTTGACTTTAATAAGCTCTTAAATGACCTCGGGTTTTATTGAACGTCAAAATGTTTTTATTTATTTATATCTTTTTAACATAGAATCGTATCAGTGATCACTAGTGTACGTCAATAGTTTTCTTAGCTACGAGGATTTCTAAATTTATTGTTCTGGGAAGATACCCACGATGAACTCAATAGCTCACTATGCTCTATATCTAACGCTAATGTATCTAAGCATTTCGGGCGATTAATGCCCAAGCTTTTTTATCATTTAAATAGTCCTTTACAATAGAACTTGTTCAACATGTTAAAGGTTTTTTAATTTATTGAATATACAAATTTGGACATGATTTGGGATTTTATTGAAAAAGGGTATACAATTTCTCGAGAAATATATTAATTGAGAGTGGAATTTATCAATAGGTTTGTTTTCAATTAGAGATCACGTTACCCAGAGTGAGGTTTATGAGCGACTTATCTAATTTCTTTGATAAATATTAATACCCGGAATCTCTACTCGCAGTGCATTTACAAGGATATCTCTTGGAGGTAGATATTTGTCGTCTTCTGAAATATTGATTTATGCAAGGTTCCTTTTTGTAGTGATTAAATCGACCATTTAAAATAAGATAACTTCACATTTCAAACATAAGTGTAATTCTTATTTAAATAACAATTATAAATTATGAATAATCTAATTACTTATTATAGTTATAAAAATTGTCCCTAATTATTTCATCAGTGTGAATGTTGAAGTCCCTTAAATAACGCGACTTTGGAGAGATAACCATATAAATGACAGTGAAAATAATAAAGAACCATTACTAACAAAGGAAAATGTTAGAGGACGCCCATATGCCAAAACACGTGCATAGTCCAGTATAGCCGGGCTTATCAAAATCATCTTTCATTAGGATAATTAGTTGAAGTAATCAAAGCTTGAATGGTAGTTCCTATTTATCTAAAGATAATCATGCTACATATATACACTTCATAGGAATACATTTAATAAACCACATACTTTATAGGTAATATTAATTTAAATACTAAAAGTATATTGAATATTCGTTTATCGTTAGTCGTAATTGCTTCCGTTCAATATTTCTATCGAAAGGTTAGACGCTTTACAGAAGTATGCACGACGCAATTTGTAATTATGAATAATTTAATATTTCAGTATACGTTAAAATGTTTATTTATTTATGCTTATCGTTTCAGGGTATACATAGCTTAAATAAACAAACACATATTTTAAGTATCTTTTTGCAATCAAATATAAATTGTATGTAATTATATTAATTACTAGCTTTCCGCCCGCGGCTACGCCCACGTGTAATTTGGTTAAGTATATAGCGATTTTTAATGATCTCGAAGGGCTTTCTTTCACGGGCTAAAATCTTGTTACAATTGGAATTATATATAGCCTGTGTTACTCAGGGATGATGTAGCTTTACAGGATCGGATGATTCAGGGAAATCGAGGGCAACTTTCAAATTAACGTACAGGCAATTACTATTCTGACAATTTTATATTCTGATAGTCATCTTCTTATGTGGATGAGCTGATGATGGAAGGTAAAACTCCTCAGCGGTTAAGAGTTGAAAGAAAATTCTTACGAAGTTATGAGTACGAAATACGTACTTGTGAGGTTATTACTTATTAGCTTGACCAAATAATAAAAGGTAAACCTCATTAACGTTAAGGATGTAGGTGGAAAAATGGATGCGGACAAACGATAAACGTCTCTTCACTCGTTTCCTTTTACTTGTTTGTATAGGTAGTGTTCACTCAAAATAATCATAGGGTAAAACGGTAATGAAAGTTTGAACTGCATGGTAGTCATGCATTACACAATGGAGCATCTTAATACCGCGATGGATATATTTGGCCTAAGTAGAAGTTCTTTAAAAAAAAACTAAGACTCCACCTCGCACACTCACCACTCAGCAACACCATTGCACACACTGATATACACTCACACACTAAAATGTTCGTACTTCACATAGTTCCACTTGTTCATGTGTATATATATTTTTATTTATTTTTTTCTGTTCGTGTTTTTTTTGTTATTCTTTTTTCTGATCTTAGATTCTATTTCCGGTTCTATACTTTAACCTTATTTTGGCTTTATTTTTAATCTATTTTTATTGTGTAAACTGTTTTTGATAAGCTGTATAGGTTTAAGAAATAAAAAAATACAATAAATCTAGGTTGATGACGAATTTTATCAACGCCATCTATCGAGCACGTTGTTCAACACTTCAACCACGCCCGCGCGCACTGCGTTATTTGTTATTTTTGTTACCTCTCATAAGTTTTAATATTAAGATTAACTTATGTTAGAACATATTTAACAATATATAACTAATCAATCAATATAAGTGTTTAAAAATTTTGAAGCAGTGGTTGAACTAAATTTTCAATTGACCATAACTTCTTTTTCTCTTAATCGATTTTGACAAAATAAACTTTTGACAACGCTCCCAATTATATGTAATCCAACTGTGAAAACCGCGTTCAAATCTGTACAGTAGTTTTCAAGTTATAACGTACCAGACAGACAGACAGACAAGAATTCCAAAAATTGGTTTTTTTGTTTCTATGACTCTTCTTTAATTGCCTACTTTCAGTTTTTTGGAAAAATATTTAATGTACAGACATTCGATTTTTACTGTCTTATTATTAGTATAGATAAATATATAAATTTACTAAGTAAATTTTCGAGTTTAGTTCTTTCGACTAACTTCAAGAAAATAGCATACCACTTCCTAAAGGGCCGGCAACGGCAAAGCACGATTGTCTATGGTCCTGCTCGTTGGCCTGTAAAATAAAATAAAAAACTTGTATCCTATTAATAACATAAAGAACAATGAAAATATAGACTATACAAAAAAAAACCCTACTATAACATCAAGAGAATAGTTCGAGTCCGTATTGTGTACTTGGCAGGCGTAATTTTGCGACGTACCTATGTGGCACACATTTTGGCTGGGTTGCCATGCCAAAAGACATTTTTTCAAGATTTTTTTTAACGTGTTACAGATTAAACAATAAATTCAGTGTTTTAATATTATAATTTATTTTTGAGAATCTTTTTTGAATTCAAATTAGATAGTTTATATATTAAATAAAAATCTTAATTAAATTATAGATTTAAAAAAATATTTACAAAATAGTCTGCCGAATATTTCCAGTTTTAGAATGGCTCCTAACAGGGCAGATAGTAATTTCCAAAAACATTTTTAAACAAACATGTTTAAACATGGCAACACAGTCTTAACACCGCCATTATTATCCCCTTTGCATATTTTTCACTTATCTCAGTGACCTTATAACACTTTATTTTATACTCATGAATACGTTGATCGTAATTAAAATTTGTGTGTATGAAAATAGTTAATAGGTTTTTCTTTTGTTCAACACTCAATGTTAAATTAATTCAGACTTATAAGTACAAGTGCACATTCGCCTATTAAATAATTAAGTAGGCGCCTAGTAGTCAGCACCGATGGCCCACGAGCTGATACTTTTCTCGCTCAAGATATAAGCATCGCGATACACGAGGAAATGTCAACACTGCCACAAAGAACTTTTCAAATTAATTAATATTAGTTTATTTAAGTTTTATACTTATTGTTGTATTGTTAATAACTTAAACTTTAACCTATAGAACTAGTACTGTCATTGTTTTTGAAACTCCGAAAAGTTAATAATTATTATTTTATCTTATAGCAAAATTAATTATAACTTTCTTGGGAGCTGAAGCTATTAGTACACGTAATTAGTACTTGTCATCTATGGCTAATAAGACTACATTGTTGACGTATCATTCAACTTAGCTAATTAGTAGAACGCTCCTGAACTATTCAATTAGATTAATATAATTAAAAACCCAATCGCTTCACACGCACTCTTTTTAGGGTCTAGCTATGTTTGTATTTCATTTCATAAAAAAAGGCATCTTTCAATATAAAAACTGATATTATTGATTGTTCATGTAACAAATGATTTACTAGTTTCCTCAGATTTTGTTAAAAACTAAAATGCGATCGGAATTCAATTTCCGGAGTAGATTTACCAAAGCCTTGTCTACTTTGCAATAAACATTTCGTTCGGTTCATTTAAACTTTATTAAGTGGAAATATATCTGAATAGTGTACTGGCACTTTAGAATCTGTAGACTCAACCTATTGATTTAAACCCTCACTACCCACAATCAATATTCCTGATAAACATAACACTTTGTTCTGGTATCGTCTGTATATTAGTTTCATTACTTAGTCCGTAATTTGACTATTAATTAATATGTTTGCGGGTTGTTCACACTTTAACGTAAATGTGTGCTCCTATTTCGCTATGCCCACCGATGATAGTAAAGGTTATTTTTTATTGTTTTTATTTTATATATATATTGACGCATTCGGTGCATGGTGTAATGGTTGCAGATCTTTACAACCGTACTGTAAAACATGCTTGACGATTTAAAGGAGTGACGGAGAGTCTCTTGTCTGTTCGTCGCGTCTACTCTACGACCTTAGATTTGGAAACTTTCCGTAAATGTAGCCTCGAAATTAATTTAATAACTTTTTATTGTTGACGATTCATAAGTGTACCATAGTTACCTAATTGAATAAAGATATTTTTGATTTTATTTTAATTATTCATTATCTTTCTTTTATCTTTATAAATTCAGTAAAATTGAATTGCAATTAGTAGTTAACTATTTACATAAACAATGCTTAATCCTTTTTTTGGGTTATGCATAACAGAAATATACAAAAAAAATAAAAATTTAAAAGTAAAGTAAGAATCGCGATTAAATTTTCACGCATGACATTAGAAATAGTGAGAAGTAAAGCTTTCAAATACTGCTTTCGCAAAGCTTTTGTATCAACGCGATAATAAAATGATCCAAAATTATTTTACATTACGCACACGGACGTCACAATGAATTATTAGTCAAATGTAAGTGTTATAGTGGTATATTTATATACCTATCTCCATGATACAATGCGTGGGTGAAGTGATTCGCAATTCGCAAAATAAGTCGCAAACGCCACAATTAAAGCAAGACGATCGTAAAATTATTATATAGTGGTCATTGGAAGTAAGCCATATCCAACAGAGCTACATCGTGTTGACAACTGTTTATTAATTGCTATAAAAATGCGAGCCTGCGATTCTTGTATTCTGAATAGATTAATGTGATATATATAAAACGTTATGATACTTTTTTCACTCGACACTCTTATGACATGATTGATTGATAATTATAGACATACGTGTAAAACTGATTTAATTTTTTTTATCATCTTTCCACATCTAATCGTATCTACGATAGTTAGATCGTAGCTATATATAATTTTCTTATATCTAGAGTTACAACAAACTGATTAACTATCATTTTTATGATGATTACTCTTTTACAAATCAAAAATATCTTTATTCAAATAGCTAACCATGATACAATAAAACGTCAAAAAAACAATAAGTTATTAAAAAACTGGACTCTACATTTACTGCCAGTTCTCAAATCAAATGCGTTTAATAAGACCTAATAGCCAATCTTTTAATTTCCAATTGTTTTCTAATAGTGTGATAATAACAGCATTGCTGATTTGCCTTGTATTCAATTTGAAATGTTATTGCTAATTCAAACCATCAACGCAAAGATAAGATCGTTGTTATTGTTTGAAAATATTTCTGGCCTAGATTCATGTACTATGATAATTGCGTTTTGCGTTGGTTTTAATCGGTACGAATACTGCCAAACGAAATAAATCTATAAACAACCTACAAAATTTAATCGGTTTTATAGCACTCACGACTGTATATATTTTTTAAAATATTATATAACCGTTTGTATAAATAATAGTAGTAGCGATACATCGCTGTAGGGATCGTCGTCTTAGATTGAGTCTTCCATGAACAAATTACTTTGACGGTATATATCTGTCTGGAAACTAACTTAAACCTATACGAAGTTTAGGGTAGACAACATTGGATTCTAAATTTAAAAAAAGATGTAAGACTGATGTAAACTTGTGTCTTGTAAACAAAAAGCTATTAAGTCTCTCGCTCGTCTTTCCCAAGCGTGGATTTAAGTTAATAAATCGCATTCGTAAAGAAGTTTCATTATAATTTTTTTTTTTCAATATATTCAAAACGGCAATGTTCCTTTTATACAAAAAAATATAAAGCACAAATGTTTCGGCTGAAATGTAAAAATACAAATCAAATTTATAACTCTAAATGTGAATAACATCAAGATAAATCAATTATATTTAATCCGATTAAAATGAAACCCGTAAACAAAACTCCTTAATAACAATTTAAATGTTTTCCGCCTGCCATGTGAATAATATATGCAAATAGAACAATGTAATGTTTATCTCGGATGACACGTAAGTGGGTTTTGAATCTTCAAACGAGACAGCGGCCTACGCCTAACCCAGAATAATGTTTTGTTACATCTGATTTGATTTAATGAAATCAGATTATACACGCAGCAATGAATAATCAAAAACATACTTATATACACATATATTTATATCTTTCTTAACTATTCAAACTAGCTGAACCGGCAAACGTTGTTTTGCCATATAAATTATTTAAAAAGTAGAAATAATTAAATAGCCTAAATAACACGTGGTAGTCATGCTATTGAATTGTAGCTTAAATGACACGTTTGTCGGTTTACCATAGCAGTGCCATCTATTGATTACTTACTCAATCCAGTCGAAGAGTATCGACATCGGTTAAAATCTTTCAGAGTTAACAGATAATTGTTACTGTCAATTAATTATATAGACAAATAATTTGCAATAAAATAAAATTGCGACTATAATTAAAGATCCAAGCTATCCTATATCTCAAGTTGGACCAGACTGCTCACGGTGTGCCAATTTTATTTAAAATCGGTTATGTAGTTTAGGAATCCATCGGGGCAAACATCGTGACAGAAGATTTATATATATTAAGATTATATACTACTCGCTTTTGCCGCGACTTCGTCCGCGTGGTTTAGATACAAAGGAATTTGGCAAAATCGGTTTATGGAGTTCTGGTGATTTGTCTAGTGAATTTAATACAAACTTTCATCATTCCGATATCAACTCCTTCAACCCTTTTTTGCGATAAGCGAACTTTCCTAAAGTTAAGTCTATCTCCATATCAAAGCTCATCGAAATCGGTTCAGTAGTTTAAGCGTGAAAGCGCAACATACACACATAGTTATTTTCGTATTTATAATATTAGTATGGACTAGTCGACTTAGGTTTCCCCGTGTTACTTGATATAGTAATTAATGGGGGGTGCTAGTAATTGTTTACGTCAAAGGAGAAAACAGTGTATTAGATGTGAGTTAATCAAGAAAGGAAAAAGTGTTAGAAAAATTGAAAGTCAAGATGAATAGCCGCGCATAACTCTGCACAGACTCAATCAATTCATATGATAAATCAGATAAAAAGGCATGATTCACTGAGTGTTCCTCGACAAAAATGAATAAAAGGGCAAATCTATAAAAACGTAAAAAACACATCACATTTTAGCATTTTCGATGCTGACATTGAATTGATGGCAAAAAATAATAGGCAGGATAAAATGGCCGTACTTACCCCTTTAGTATAAACAGCTCATTAAATAAGTGTGTACAAGATATAAAGTCAGTGTACATTCACGACTGTACATTCAAGAATACAGAATATTAAGTAAAATAAAAAGTTAAACATTCCAGTCTTTTTTTAATGATGACTCTTTCTTTTTAATGATATAGGCGATGACATATGACGAGACACCAGAACTCATCTCATGCGGTTATGTATGTGGTTGTAGATGTAGAAATTATTAAATAATAATAAAGTATTAGCAAATTATCTCATATATACATGGGATAATTTGCTGATTATTGATCTTTATGATATGGGCACAATTAATTACAAATTAATTTTAAGTCACCGATTTCTGTTACGCGGGCGCCGCCTCGTTCAAGAACATATGTCAAGAAACTGCTCATATTACCAACGACAATGACGCTTCGTCATGTTGACATCAACTGTCATTTCAACCTGAAGTTTGACATAAAAGCCGTCAGTCAGGTAGTAATTGCGAAAATAACAATCAGTCGCGTTATTGTGATTTTGTTTCGAGGGATTCCAATGAGCCCAGAAAATTTAATTTCAATTTATTCATGAATACATAATTTTGTAACCTTTTTACATTAATTTAAATAGTGTATTTCAAGCCAACGTTAATATATATAACGTTAAAATTACCTACGTAGTGGCCTAAGGCCCCACATCGTGGCAGAGGGCAGATAACGTTTATACATATATAAATAACACATAAGTATATATATTTTTGGCTGCTGTTTCCTTGTTTCTTTGGCTTCTTAGATGAAGTGTCATATTAATACAGATTCTTAGATTTTCACACCCTTAGTGGTTATGGGTGCATCTGACCTGCCCTTTTTCTAGAACATTCTGATCGATGTAATTACGGGCACCCAACCCCGCCCATACCATCACACACTTTCCCCTTATCAGACTTTTCTCATTTATTCAGTTTAATCTAATGATAAAAAATTACAATCATTTATAAAATGTCCGATTTTAATTATATTTGTTAAATGATGACAAATCTTTTAAAAGTTACTATTCATTAATGAAAATGTATTTATTTTTAGCCAAAATTTGTTATAAAAATAAAATACAGTGAAGTAATCCGAAAGAGTTTAAATAAAAAAAATATTGTCGTGTCAGAGATATATTTTATGGTAAATAACGAAGCCCGCAGTGATGCGGAGCCGATAGATTTTACAAAAGCATATGCACGTACAACCGTGATAAGGAATATATTGGAAAGTTTAATATTGATCAAGTAAATATGAATATGCAACGAGTTTTAAAACGTTCCTTCTAGTAACGAACAACGTTGGTTTCGAATATTTATTGAATACTACGTCAATATTAGTATCGGGACGTAACTTGGCGATATTTTGAGTGAGGTAAGCTTTAAACTGGGACATAAAACAACATGGCAATTGTTTCTCCTTATTTTTGTAGACTTTCTGTTTAGTTTTGAAGGGAATTTTTGGGGACTCTCGTATAAATTTTCTATAGAGAGAGAAATTACAGTTCAAAATAAACCATAAACTAAATAAAAATTAATATATTTTGTTTAATTTAGCATAAATAACTCATACACAATGTTAATTGACAGACATTCGGACTTTTGAGTTTTAGTTCATAGTATATTGATATTCATTTAGATTACACACACACACACACACACACACATATTACATATATATATAGATTTGTATAATTATTTCAATGGAAGTATAAATATTTGTGCACCTGTAGTGTTCTGTGTAACACGGAACACTGCGTAACTCTGTGCACGAATAGAGACCGCCAATTTTAGGCGGGAAAATGACGTGTCTAGTTGGCCATGATGTAATTGCTTTGTGATATAATGTTACCTGTCATAATGACTTATAAGTTTTAAAACACACACAACCTGAAACCTTATTATACCTAGGTTTGTTTTTTTAGATTGTTAACCACACCTATATTTACAATGTAATCCTAAATGGACAATTCAATATAAGAATGTCATGAAATAACGGGTTATTCTAATTGTTGACAATGACATGCAAATCATTTATTCTATTCAAAAGGCGTGTCTCATACGTATATTCTGTAACGTATTGCATGTTCTAAATTCGATTTCGAAAAGGTGCTATGTACTAGCTATCTCGCAGCTTCATGTATATGCTT
Source organism: Leptophobia aripa (assembly GCA_951799465.1). Classification (NCBI taxonomy): domain Eukaryota; kingdom Metazoa; phylum Arthropoda; class Insecta; order Lepidoptera; family Pieridae; genus Leptophobia; species Leptophobia aripa. Next base: position 3,455,848 of record OX637281.1, read on the forward strand.
GATCATTAAATATTGTCAACGTCAGTTGTAAGATCTGTCATATTTGACAGATCTCATACGTGACGGTAAAACTAAGGATGCCTCGAAAAGTAATAAGACGGTCTGATGACGACTAAAAAGGGCTCTTCTTATAAGGAAGAGGAGAGCCGCCTCTTATAATAATAAAAAAGCTGCTTCATAATTTTTTATTCACCTTTTGTAAGGAAGTTTAATGGTACGAGTTTTCTTTGTTAATACCAGCTTCATAATAAAGTGTTGGTAAATAAAAAAAACGTTGAACGACTTTCATGAATGCTTCATAATGTTATTTATTTCAGATAACTGAATTAATATATAATTTATGTATGTAAACCTACTAGATAGTACAAAAAATGTACACCAATTCGAAAAATAAAAGTTGATCGAGATGATCCTGAACTGTGGTCAGAGCAATTTCATTCGTACATTAGGTCCCAAAGATTGCGGGAATATCAACGATTGTGTAATGTTGACAAATATGAACACATATATGTATTTATGTAAGTATATGTACTTTAAAACTTGGGGTAAGCCGACTATATGAAATCAGTGGCGGTACTACTATATAAGCCCAAAAGCCCGGCTTGCTCTACTAAGGAGTAAAATGTATAAATTTTAATTAGCACGTAATTCCCATAACGCGTAAATAAAAAGTGCGAAAACTCAAAATACTTCCGCGCATTCGATAATTGATATTGACCTTGCCACTGATGACCGCTGACCTCTATGACATCTGTCGCCTAACCTGTGAACTTTTTGAAATTACCAACCGCCAACGCAATGCTCTGTCGCATCGCCGTCGTCCCATCTCTTCACCCTTACACTGGAAGCCTGTCGTCCTATCTCTTTTACACGTAGGTAAAAACCCAAAACAGTTCGGCATGCCTTGCTTGATGCTTCATATAACCCAAATAAAATTCGTCAAAATTTTTATGCCACTTATCTATTATAATTATAATATCAAACAATAGCAATAGAATAAGTTGTCAAAAAGCGGGGATTTTGGCGTCTTCGGCTATGTTCGGGGCTTTCCGAATTCGTAATGTAGTTGCGCGAGCATCACAAAACGATTTTTTCGACGTTGACGGTTTGTTTATTGTTATAATTGAGCAAATGGCCGCGCGTTATTGTAAATTTTTCTCTTAATTATTTATTAGATTATTATCTATAATGGCATCTAAATTGTTGAAATGTGTTTCATGTGAAGGATTGAGGTGTGTGGACTTCTTAGCTGGACAATAAAAGGTAAAAAATTTAACTTTTGAAGAAAAAAATAATTGAATAATATCGCCCAAGTCATCTCCTGACTTGTGTATTTTTCAAAATACTAGTAAAACCCATAAAAGATATTTCAACCGATCAGTCTATAATAGTAATTGGGTTATTGGGTGTTCTCATACCAATAATTGTTCTGCATATTTTTTTGTAATCATAAGAATGTTTGGAATTCTTTGGGTTTTAATGATTTAAATAATTTTGCTTTAAATCTAATAAACACCAAGAGGCACAAAAACATTAAAATGTTTGAATAAGACTACTACTATATAAAACTATTATTTCTTTTTGTAATTTCGGCGAACAGCGCATTGAAACTTCTTTATCGAAACAACTTTTAATGAAATATCAAATCATAATTCACGCGTTGAGCTTAAAGGTATTGTTTTTCAAAGATTAATTGATATTGTTTGGTCATAATGAATCTAAGAACTCATTGAATGTAAAAATGTTTGAAGAACTAAATAATTAATAACGTCGTCCAAGCCAGTTCCCGACTTATCTTTTCATTTTATATTTTTCAAACAAAATCAAAAAATTGCACATATCAAATTGTATTGTATTGCACATATCAGGTTGAACTTTTTTCAAGGCCATAGCCATACATCTGTATAATAGGGATATTTCTGTTTGGATCATAGCTCGCTTAAAATATTAAACGACTTGAAACGACGACAAACACAGGAAGGTTTAAAAAACATAATAACTTTATGTTTTTTATTGAATTAGATGAATTACTTTAGTTTAAAATTCAGTGCATATACAATTTTTTGTAGTTTTTGGGCTTGCCCTATAATATAAGCTTAGGCCCGCCACTGTATGAAATGTGTTCTTTAAATAACAAAAAATGGACATAAATCTCTCGAATTGAATTCTCGAGTAGCAATAAACGTAATTAATTTTAATAATACAATGTTACGAGCCATCAAGATCCCTTGCAAGCCCCATACTTAACCTACATGTTGTTTCATAATCGTAAATCGTGATCGAAATATTAATGTGTTGTTATAAATATATCTCGGTAACTAAAATAAAATAATGATTTTGTGTTGATATATTGAGGGTATTATTTATATTGGCGTTATTAAAATATTGCAGTGTTCGTTTTGTGGGTAGAATGGGTAGCTAAAGTGTACGTACCTCTTTCCGATATTTCGAACCATGAAATTGAATATTCGTTCATTCAATTTTGTTGTAGAGAAACCATGATCTTGCTGATCACATAATTGACTGTTCAGAAAATAATGTTCATGTATGAGTTGGACCTGAAATGGATTGGATTACTTAGCTTACTGGTGTGATATGATAGCTACGTCTATCTCGGGTTTAAAAAAGTATTTTCCACTATTGCGATATAGTTTTAAACAACTTAACGTAAAAGAGGATCAATAGAGATCGATAGATCGAGGAGGATATAAAACGCTAATGCATTTTGTATTGTCATATACGTGTTGGTTATATATTAATAATATTTTAACATCGTAGTATTAAATTAATATAATATTATTCTTGGAAGCGTAACCCCATGAGATTAGCAATGGATTCTTTGTGCCACTCAGCAAAAAGTATGTATTTATGGACTTTAATATTCCTGGGAAAATTTAATTACTTACTCTCCTTTATGGCTGGGTTTTTAATATTCATTCGGAAACTCAGCACCGCTATTAAGGATCGCTTAGCTTTTTGATATTGTAATTGAAATATGGATAATATTTGTTGATTGCCAGGGAACATTTCAAAAAAGGGATATTTGATTGCCAATTATGTTTCTTAATATTGCAACATTTTATTTTTGAAGTAAACTTTGTATCCTTTTCTATATGCGAAAATTCCAAATTAACTATCATTAAGAGAATTTTTCTTCCTTACATGGAGTCCTCAAAGTCAGCTGTACAGTGAAACGCTGTCAATAACCAAGTCCAACGCATCATGCTCTTGGCTACTTAAAATTGAAAAAAGGGCAAAGGCGTCAGGTAGGGAAAGAGAAGGGACTTATAGGGGTACACTATAGCTCGGTCAGGATTGTTCTGAGTAACTCGAAAATTTTACACAATACTTTCGACATATTGTGACGTACGCCAAGACAATATAATCTGGATAGATTTTCTTAATCGTTAATTTGCATTATACACAGACTATGTACAAACTCATTAAAAGTTTAAAAAAACTCGTAATAATTGAAGAAAGTACGTATACATCTTTTCAGTGTAATCTACTCTGGCTAATTATAATGGAGTAGTTACGTCGTTATCAATCACGACTCGAGGCGTCGCTGTCGCCTGAGTTATAGAACAGACCAATTAACTATCATATGTCTAGAAAGACCTGAAGGTAGGTTTCATTCATTAGGTGGTATTAACTTATCTAAGTTATTACATAATCTACTGTATTTCCTTTTTTTTGCTATAATATTAAATATCTATCATTTGATATGTTAAAATTCTTGTGATAACAAGCCGGGCAAACGGTTAGGTTTAAATACTATAGACCAGAAATTAGACCACTCTCCATAATATAACATGTAATATATCTCGAATGAGTAGCATAATACTCTATGGGCAAATAGGGTCTTACGATATGGGTATAAGAATAATAAGTATGAAATTATGAAGAGCAGCGGTTTAGGGTACCAATCTCATTATCGCGATATGTATATATGACCTAACTTGGCGAAACTGTACTGTACATTAGGTTACCAAAGAGAGATGGCACTGCCAAAACAACAAGATGGCGCGCCGACCCCACCCGAAGCTCTGCTCTGATTGGTCAATACTATAAAACGTATTTTTAAATTATTAACAAATTTGTTTTAAACTATTAAAAATTAGATTAGAGATTAATTCAATAGAATAAAATGGTATTAGGACTTACAAATCACTAGTATTAAGTTTAATCAATTTACTTAAGTAATTGTTGTACATCAAGCCATATGTTGCTTTCCTTCGACATAGCTAAGCTAATAAGACATAGCTTAGACATAGCTAAATGTGTAGCAAGAAAATGGGAGATTGTAAACTAGGGAATTACGAATTATAAGCTGTATTTCATACCAACAGCAGGTAATCAAAGCTATAATACATGGTAAACGGTTAAAATGCTCTTATCGTGCGGTGCACGTATTAAAATGGGCCCGTGTCTCACAAACAGGTGTTTCAGAAGCAATAACCGGACAATGTATTGCCATTAGCCGCAAAATTACGTTAAAAGCTTAAATAACGCTTAACGTTACGTATAACAAAATCGTGAAAGCCTAACGATCGTGGTTTTACTGAAACAATGAAAGCTCTTTTCTTAAAACTGTCCCCTTTTCTAGATAATGAAAAAGTATTTAAATGTTACGATTTAAATATTTATTATGAATTCATTATCAAAAATATTTTTAATTTGTTTGAATAACCAGTCCAAATATTTATTTGTACAAAACAAAAACATTGGCATTGAATATAATAATACCTTAATATTTATTCTATCCAATTTGTCACTATTGACAAAATCTACCATACATACGTTACAGCTACCAAGAATATTACTGTAAATGAAAAATTAAACACGGCTTTAAAAAAATCACTAAGTATGGGGCAGATAAACATAGGGTCTAAAACTAGAGTTGTACACTTTTATTAACAGAAAGGTCATTAAAAATATAAAATATTTGTTTCAGATTTATACAATGCTACGCGCTGCGCCTACGTTGGTTAGGTGAAAGCAGTGAGGCAAAGCATGGTCATGATGCATATGTGACCATGCTGACTGTGTGACGCAGTTCGAATGCGTCGCGGGAGTGTTTATAGCGTGAGCGAGGGCGTGGAGCGGTGCACCTGTGCCAGGTAATAAAACGCTTATAACTTGCGTCTAATGTCCCGCGAGGATTCAATATTGTTTGATCTAAATTGTTATGAGTTTATTTCATTTGTATGTATTGGCTGCTGTTTGAAATGTAAACTATTGAAATCATTTTTAATGGCGTACAATGTCTTTGTTTTATTTTAGTATCTAAATATTTAACTGAATTGATTTTTTACATTGTTTTTAATATTTTAAACGATAACGAACTTAGATAAAGACATATTTTATTAAATGAAGTAATAACAATCTGAGACGAAGGCCTATCCAAATACTACCCACTTGTCCATAATAAATAAAAGTGACAAATTCGAAATTAGTATTCTTTGTTCGAAATTCAAACACCGAAGAATTCTTTAATCTCGAAAGTTATTGTTTCATAACAAATTCTTGCACAGCTATTAGATGCAAAATCACAAAACTGTGTTCCTTTGTCTCTTGAAAGCTAATATTAAAGTGTATGTTGTTTTCAGCGCTATTAGTATATTTAGGTTAAAAAAATGTGGATTAATTATTCATTCGCTTTTGTACTCGAATTTCTATTAAAAGAAAAAAAACCTCCATTACCATAGTTTATATTAACAAGAGAACAATCCTCATTATCATTTTAACTCCGGAATAACTTTTATTATCTCGTTCGTAAATGAATTTAACTATGTATTTTGTCTATAGAATAGTGTCCTTGTATGACACAGTTTTAACATAGGTAATGCATTCTGAATTTAAAAATTGTAGTGTGATAGTCTTCATCACTTTTCGTCCACGATCGCGTATTTTAAATTTAAAGAACGTTCAATTTATGTATTGTAATTGTGTAACTCTGATATGAATACTCGACACAGATGTTGAAGAGCAAGCGTATAGAATCATTGGTGTAGTTAACAATTGGCTGTTTGCATTATGAAAGAGATAGAGTAATTCTTTTAGGTAGCGCGGGCGCGGGTGCGGGTGCCGGCATGTGCGGGGAATGGAGGACGGATGGTCACCCTCCTCTGCGTCGCCGCCGCCGCCGCCCCGCCCCGCGCCCCGCTGCCGCTGCCGCTGCGCGCTTTCCACCAGCTACAACTGCCTGCCACACTATGGTGAGTATCTTGACATGCCTATACACTGTGTACATACTAAAGGTTTTTGAAAATTTCATTTTTATATGTCAAGTGATTTATGTTGTTTGTTGAGCTTAAGTATTCTTTATTGTACTTTGGTAAACCAGGATGACTTTTTAGGTTGTTATCTTGTTATTTTTAGGTCTATTTACTGGACAAAGTAGATTTCTTAATAAAACGGCGTAATTAAATGATATGTAAATAGTGTATCTTAATAATTATAATAACTAAATAAGTTTGATATACAGACTTGACCCTTACAATATTTATTCTATCGATTTCAAATTTCCAATATTTTTTTTATTGTAATCATACCATATTATACACAGAGGGTTAGTAATGCCCTGAAAACAAAGGTAATCAGACACAGTCGATAGTAGGAAGGTAATTTGAGTTTGTAAGCGTGTACATTAAAAAGTTATATCGTTCGTCAACCACAACACCGTCTGCATTAATTAATTTACTTTGCTTTACCGATTTTCAAAAATATGTATGACTTAAAGTTATTAAAACTTCCGCCCGCAAACGTTGCAGTATCGCACGCCATTATGAGTTTTAGCATAACTTTGTGGACTTCGATTAGTATTTATATAACTTTGTTTTGTTATGACGGAATAAAATCAGTGAATGGGTAATTAAAACACGGCGACAATAAGACAAACTAGGGATTATCATTTCTTATGTGTAACATATTATCTTTGTCTCGTGGTATTCAAAATTCAATTTACGTTTTGTTTTTTATGTACGACAAATCATTGACATTGAGTATGTTTTACGACAAAGACATCGTATTAAAAAATTCAACTCTACTAAGACTATTTCTTATAATTAAAGACTAAATCTTTATCTATTTGAGTGGGAGTGCCATGCTGTTACCTAGAGTTTCAGCTGAATGGACAGGCACGGCCGGAGAAATACCACTCTCTCACAGAAAACCAGCGTAAAGTGATACAATTGGACTTAGTTCATTTTGTACTCGCGTTTCGTTGATGGGTGAGATCTTCCGGTGCCCATCCTTTCCTCTCCGCCGTCCTCTTACCCTACCCTCCATTTCCTAATTTTCTTTTAAAGGCCGGCAACACACTCACGTGCTCCCACCCGCTTGAGTGTCTATGGGCGGCGACTTCACCTTTATGATGGACCTCCTACTTGTTCTTTAAAAAGAAATCTATTAATCAGTTGACCTTCGGGCCTTCAAACATTAATATTTTCTTTATTAATATACCTGGTCATCGTTAAGCGATAACTCCGCCCTCCTAATTATTTTATTTAATGCTAAAAACTGTTTATCAATAAGTGATAGGGACGCCGTTTAGCATAAATATACAGGTTATAACTCATCATAAATAGAATTTCAACTTAATATCGTATTAAAATACAATTCTCGTAAATGTTGAGGATCTTTAAATATTTACGAAGTACATTTGATTGGGGAGCATAAATCATTTGTAAGCAAATTTGTAAAGAAGTACATTATAACATTGAGTATATAAAGTATATATTTATTTGGTAAACTTAGGTATTTAAGAAACGTAAGTTTTACTTGCATTTCCAAACCAATTTCAAATATTGGATTGTTGAATATCTAACGTCATGGTTAACCGAAAACTGTAATAAGTTTTGTTGCGATACAGTTTCTTATCTTTTGGCATGATTTTTGACTGTAAACTTATTGTTACGAGTAATAGAAAAATGCGATCTGTAATCCGCATTGCACCAAATATCTAACTGTTACAGTTGCATTCATTATTAATTCAGTAATATTTCTTTTTATTTTTTGATAGTTTAAGGTTGCTAAAGAGATCGTTTGCTTCATATATATATTTTAGTATGGTATTGAAATAAATATTTATTTAAGATTAAAACATTTTTTTTTCATATCCAATCAAGAACGGCTTGAATCGTATAGACGATTGCTTATAGAAGCAGACTACAATTTGCAACAGTACATAAAATTGTTTTTGTTATCAGATGGGTGGCCGGACCTTGAAGACGAGTCGACGGGTGGCGCTCTCCGAGAACGCGAGCTTCGTTCCCTTCATCGTACCGTACCTGCGTTACGAAGACGAGAACTCGACACACGCGCCATCAAACACCACTTCTATCCGGAAGGTGGATGGGGGTAAGTTTCTGGGTTAATATTTAATCCCGCAGTCGTGCCTTGTTCCAATTCCCTCGTGTAAGCACGAGCTACTGACAAACTTCAGTCTTGTTACGCGCAGCCAGAACCTATAATGAATACCGTCTATCCTTGGACATATTTAGTCTAAAAAGAAATTCTTTTCAGAACAAACTCATCAAAGAGTCAACCTCATATACTCACTCACACAGCTACAACATTACACACACTTACATTAAATGCTCGTTCCTCACTTGCTATACTTAGTTATATTGTTTAGTCCTATATATATTGGATTACTTTCTTATTATATATTTTAACCCTGTTTTTATCTTATCTTTATGATGTATCCTGTGTTATTTTGCTGCATGGGTTTGAGAGAAGAATTTTGAATTTGAAAAATTTAAACTAAATCATGGTATAAGATACGAGCCGTAGGAAATATCACGGAACCGTAAGGCTATAAGTAATGTGCAATTACGTTGGTAATTTGATTTAAGGCTCATTTCAACTTTAATTTTGCCTTTAATGAAATGTTTATCGTGTAAAACAGCTGATTTATTATTGGATTTGTGCTGTACGCATAGAAATCACATGAGCCATCTATTAATTAGTGTTTAATGCGTTCTAAAGTTGTTAATTAATTAGAATTATGTAGAAAGGATTAGGGAAGGTATACTAATTGGGTATTACAGATGAATAATACAAATAAGCTTCTGATAAATTTATAAATTAAATAAAATAGCCCTTTCAACCACAGTTTTGCCATATACATAATGAAGATAAAAGTGTATTATATATAGTGAAACCCCGTTGAGTAGTTGTACATACTTTTTTATACTTCATTCATATTATTGAATACAACCGTACCACCTTGATGGCGTTCCACGACTGTGCTTTTTTTAAGGCAGTTTCTGCCGCGCACCACCTCTTTGTGGAACCAACCGCCAGCGCAGGTATTCCCGATCCGCTACGACTTGGGGACCTTCAAAAAAAGAGCGTTCCTCTTCCTTAAAGGCCGGCAACTCACTTGTAAGCCTCCTGGCGTTGCAGGTGTCCATGGGCGGCGGTTGGCACATCACTCGAAGTGACCCGCCTGCTCGTTTGCCTCCTCTGACATAAAAAAAAAAAACAATATAAACAATTTTTAACTGTAATTGATAATAGACATTCAATTATAATGTATAGATAGGAAATCGTACAATAAATACTAAATAAATTATGTCACAACTTAATTATAAAGACCTCGCAATATTTGTTGAAATTTGCAAAGATTAAAGTTAGCACGAATAATTCGGGCTCACAAATTCAGCAACTTTCAAGTAACCCGTTAATTGCTAACACTTATAACGGGATTAAATGTTCTTAATTATTAAATCTATTGTGCTCTATCTCCGACCAATTAAGCGATAGATAACTACACAATTTTGGTTACCTGCAGTGAATACATTTATTAGCTAAATTATATTTATAATTTATTGTATGAATTTAATTATTGTAAATCGTGTTGTGTTTTTAATCATGAATTAATTATTTCCAGTTCTCATTCAGGTTAGTTCTTAGATCTACATTGAGTAAACGTAGAATTGCTTTTATTATTTCTCGTTTATTTATTAAAGTTGAATAATTTTTCGCGCTTACCAAGATACCGCATTTTTTATTTATCTTATTATCCGGTACGCAATACAAATACGATCGTTGAAATGACAACGAAATTTCCGCTGTCACAAATCATCAGAAATAAATGCTATTTATGAACGAATTCTCAATCAGATGTTGCAACATTTTGATTTCTGCTTACAATTGTGGTGGAAAATTATCCACTTAGTCTGTTTATTGAACGTAATATGTGAATGTTACAATTTCACTACAGATTTTGTTTTGTAGATATTGTGAGTTCGTTTAACTTAACTATATCGGTACGTAAAAGCGGACCAGGCCGGAGACATATAGGCTAAGTCGTAAAGGAGGCTGTATAAGAATTAAGTACGATTGGTAGGAACAGCCTTTCTTTAAATAGTTGTAAATAACTATAGAGACGAACGATTTGCTTTTTATGAATAGTACGTTGGAACATCTGTTTTTAAAATAATAAATAGAATGTTAAAACTATCAGTCAGATTAGGTCAGAATATTATTTCAGTCGGATTATTTTTGCTCTTTTTATAAACAATTGAAATATACAGATCGCAATCAGACCAATAAATAATAAATTACTTTCATTAAATACTAAAATAAATATAATGCTAATGTCGCGTATAGTTCTAATATATTCAAAAAGTTTTATTATGTCTTAACTTATTAAAGAAAACTGAGCTCTAAGTGAATTAGAAGTTGTATTAAAGTTAAAACGGAAAGTTTTGAGGTACTGATAACTTTGCTAGTTCATGTTTAACGACATTATTATGAATATTCTAATTTTCACGAGTAACCTGATTACATTAGTTACTTAACTGACATTAAGACATGTATTTATAACAGTAAGATGTTATTAAAATCAGAAAACTGACCGTGAAAATATTATTACAAAATTTTCTATACGACATGAATGTGTCTTTAAATAAGTGACTTGTAATATTGTTGTAAATTTGCAAGCGTCGACGAGGTTAATTGTTAAGAAAATAGAAATAATTATACTAAATTCTCTAACAATTCATTTGGGAAATGGCTCAATCTCGTAAAGGATAAACTCGTGATTCTTTCAACAAATTATCTGCCAAGGGATTACCGACCCTCGGATCACGTTCTGACCTTATCGTATTTATATTTAGAAATATATTGCTCACAATAATTATTGCGAGCAAATATCTTAATCAAAGAGCGATTATTTCGATGAGATAGCGGTTCTTATTATTTGCTTTATATAAAAGGAAAACTATATTTTGCGTTAGTTTGTTTTTATTATAATAATATTAATTTATTTTGACACTATAATAAACACAAGTGAAAAATTATATACATATTATGGTATACTTTAAATACATATAACACCCAGACATCAGCAAACATATATGTACCGAGGATCGAAAACGGGACCTTCTGTTATAAAGCTTGTATAGACATGTGTTATGAAATATCCTCACAAAAGTGGCTTTCATATATGTCAAAACTTTAAGGGTCTATGTTTGATTCCCTATTATGGCGTGTTTTAAGGACTCTTACAAAAACTATCGAGGAACCCACGGTGTTATAAACCCAAAGAATTTTGTTTCAATTTACTTATGCTTTATTGATAACCTACATATAATCGAATCAGAGATCACATGTGTACGTCAATAATTCTCTTATATCAAAAGCCACGAGTTCCGTTAAAATAAACCGGTCTGAGAAGACACCCAAAACAAACTCTGGTTAACTATCATCTTTTTAAGAGTGATCAGTGTTTTAAACAAACATCCTTATCACAGCACTAAGGGTGACTTATTCGCAAGCTTTGTAACGTTTAAATAGTTAATACAATTAGATTATCAAATACAATTTATAAGCAAATATGAAACATCATTAGGAGTTTATAGAAATTTTTTATTTAAATTTAATAACTGAAATTTAATTTGTTATTGAAATAAGTTGGTGTCAACCTATACAAACAAGAGAGAAGTAGTTGGATTTATATCAAAGCTAAAAACTAAAGTCTGTCCCGGAAATCAATCATGCACTAGATCAGTTTATCCATTTAACGTATGGCTTGAAGGCTTTCCTAATATCCGGGCGTGTCAACTTGACGAATCATCAATAAAATACATTTCCGTATCTATTTCCCAATATCGACTTTCTATTTTATGTATCACACACGTTATGCCATAGTTAAAATTCACAATATATTTATGACAAATCGTATATTAAAATGATATATGAAAATGTGAGTCGATATTTTGGATTTTGCAAATTCTGTTTGAAGTAAATTCGAATAATATTCTATTTGCATGTGCAGATAGACGATTTATACCTATGACTGTAATGCAATAAAATAAATGATAATATATTTTAATAATATACAATCTTGTAAGTACTAATTACGAGTGTAATTTTAGTACAAAATATGCAAATTATTTATTTAAGACTACTCAAGAATTGAACTGTCACGATGCTGAGCAATTGCTGACACATGAAAGGGATATATTAATTATATGTCCTGTATGCTTATAAAAAACACACAACTGAAAGATGTGGAATTTTTGGGTCGTTTTATAACTGTGCTACACGATTTACTTTTAAAATATATTTGTGTAATGTGAGCAGACACATCTGCTGGAAGCGCTGTAATAAATGAACGTAAATGAAAACTTCAATAAACAACCTATTTTTGCTCATGACCCATAAATCATAGAGGCGATTTATAAGGCCCGCCATTGACGTGTTTTATTGGCTTTAATCTATCTGAAATATAAAGTAACTAATTAAATTATATTACATAATTAAATTTAAAAATAAGTGGTACTTGATATTCTTCATTGTATTTAGGCAAATAAAACATTCTGTATAAAAATATTTAAAATGTTTTCAGTATAACATATTATTTACACACAAAACATTCATATATACCTAACAATTCACACTTATTGAAAAAAAATGTGGAGTCTTTTTACAAAGCTTCTCAAATAAACTCTTTTATTTAAATCTGGTTTTTGTTCCAGTTGGATCGTATGTGGAGCAGCATTCTTAGCACATTTACTGTCGACTGGTCTGCAGCTAGCGTACGGGGCGTTACACGTCTACGCCTTACGGCACCTGGGCCCTTCTTCTGACCATGCAGGTTATATAACAAACCACACCTTTAATCTACATTGTAACCGGCAACAAAGAAACACATTAATTTTCTCCAACAGCTCACCCTAACCCTAATTACCTTAAATTTATGTGTTTCACTAGCCTAATCTATCCCCAACCTTGTTTTGTCCCATACGAGACTTTAACTATAGCCTGACATTTCTTCCCTCCAATTCCAATTTCCGAGTTGGAAAATGGCAATGCAATAGAAGAAACCTTCTTTCTGGTAATATTTTCTCGGATGAAAGCTGTCGACGAACAGATAAAATCAGATGCCAATACAAGAACAGCAATATTCTAAGAGCGGTCAGCGTTCTCTTATCGTTGAATCATTCGTAGTATTTTGCAATATATTTATGAATGTATCGAAAAATAAAAATTCTATTAATATTTGGATGTAATAGCTTTTACGAGCGTCTTAAATATGCGTTTTAGCACCAGATGAAAAATAAAATGTTCTTATATGTGCATACGCATATAAGAACATATGTGACAGCATATAGTACAGCCCAGAAAAACATTACATGATGTGTAATGGTCATGCAAAACAGCCTCGAAATATAAAGGCTTTTAAGACATAGGATCATGTCCAGCGATCACTTTTTTTTTTTTTTTTTTTTTTATGTGAGAGGAGGCAAACGAGCAGGCGGGTCACTTCGAGTGATGTGCCAACCGCCGCCCATGGACACCTGCAACGCCAGGAGGCTTACAAGTGAGTTGCCGGCCTTTAAGGAAGAGGAACGCTCTTTTTTTGAAGGTCCCCAAGTCGTAGCGGATCGGGAATACCTGCGCTGGCAGTTGGTTCCACAAAGAGGTGGTGCGCGGCAGAAACTGCCTTAAAAAACGCACAGTCGTGGAACGCCAGACATCAAGGTGGTACGGATGGAATTTCGTATTCTGCCTTGATGTCCGGTGATGTGCAATTTAAGTAAGTGATAAAAATCGGGACAGTGCCGCCGTAAATTCAATATTTTCTTTATAGTTTAGGTGCCTTAAAAAAATAAAAGTAAAGTTCGTAAACGTCACCTGCGGTTATGGGCTAAGCTGCAGTACAATAGTGATATGATAAATAAGATATTATTACATCAGAAGTTAGAGTTATATAGCGTTATTTATTTTGTCGGTATTTCAATTAAACAGAAGGTATGACAAGACTAAATGTTTCATTCGTAATTTGAACGCCCGAAGCAAAGTAATCTATCAATAGATCCCAAAGGAAATAGACAATCGTTATCTCGGTTCTGAGTTTAATGACCATATCTACATACTTTATCTTGATTGAGACAAATCATCTATTTTGATGCCAATTAAGTAGATACAGCTTTATCTGCGTAGAACAATAGATAAAAATTAATTGCTTTTTGGTGTATTTAAGTACGTAGATAAAATTTTAAACATCGAAGCGATCGACTCGTAGCAAAGCATTTAAAAGCTCATTTAACAAATACCTTTTATTAAAATTTAAACGACTTTCGAGCACTTTATAAACAATTCTGTTTAAATAACAACTGGTTTTCTGGAACTGGTATTAAGAAATTAGTACTGAGGACCCGAGACAAATCAAATTACTATAAGCGACGTCTTAAATTACATTTAAACAAAGTTTTCAGTAACCGTTGTTTGTGGCCGGAGTGATTTATTAAATTAATTTTCCGAGATTCACGACCTGGTTTAAATATTAAGAGGTGGAAGTTATTCCGTTCATAGCGGTCTTTGTCAGCAAGGCGGATACGGAACCATTACTCTTAGCTTTGATTCAAAAGTTCGACTAATGAGTTAAGCTGCGAGCTTCACTACGTCACGCGGTCCTTTGGGGTTCAAATGTAACATCTGTATAACTGATTGTCTTATAACTGAACTGTCATTGTTAAATTTGCATTTTTATTGATGTCCAGTATTTAGTTAGTTAGTTTTTTTGATTTACTTTTGCTGATATATATAAATAAATATGGCACTTAAACACACTGTTAGCTCGTAGGTAAGCTATCTATAGTTTGATTTATATGTGCTAACATAACTAATAAACTATACTTTAAATAGCTATATACATTAAGACCACATACATGTATATGTTTATCACATAGCATGGGAAAGGTGACTATTGGAAAGCCAAGTCGGACAAAGGACAAAAAGGACAATCCCCTGCGAAAGAAGGATTCGATTCTTTTCTTTTCCCTTCAAGTAGATTGTGAGAAGCATCGCATAATACTAAACATTCATCAGTAAGGACACCCGACCTTTTTATTAAATTAAAGGGGAAAATGTGCGCTTTCATTAGAATTTGGCTTATCCAGATATTCAAAACGTAGTCATTTCACGGCACTCGACTTTGATAAGGTTTTTTCCTTAAATTTCGGCACGGCCACTTAGTTAAAAATGTTTATGAAGCCACATTTACTACACAATACGATAAATGCAGATATAATATACTTAAGGTTAAAATAATAAAAATATATCCAAATTTTGTCATGTTCAAAAACGAAGCCTCCATGTTTATTTGAATTTATAATTTAGTTTTTTTTTGTTGTTTTTACTAGGTTACAGGTTTTACTATACAGACAGCAATTTACAATCCCGAAATAATCCGATCGTCTCTTTCTAAATTATAATGTTCGATTTTAATCGCTGGGAATTGTCACCTATTAATTTACAAAGTTTTAAATATTCAAACGGAAGCACTTATAAACCAGCTGCAGGGTTCAGCATCAGGGGCGAACTTAAAAGGAACTTTGTTATGAAAACCATCAAAACTTAACAATGATTAGAAAAAGTTGAAACTAAGTTATATTATTTTTATTCAATTAAAATAAATTTTGTTTAACTACTAAAAATAATATTAAGGTTTTTTAAATTAACAATCGGTGCGACGATGTGCATATCTTTTGTACGCCAAAGATAATTTAGTATTGGCTAAAATACTTTTAGGCGTAATTAGGGTCTAAAAAATTGTTGTAATCCAAATTAAGGCATATAAACTTCATGAAAACCGGATGTCCATTAATTTTATATTTTAAAAAAATAGTTAGTACTTTAGTCCTTAATTTGACCTTTTTGACTTATTTAAAAACTTTTATATAAAATCTCAATATAGATACGATATGCATATTTACGTATTACTAACACAGAACTTGTTAATTAGTGGCTGCGGAAATTTCGACATTGTATCATTAAATGAACGCATTAAGCGGCACAATGGGGATTTATTTTACATTGGAATAAGGATTTACGTAAATAGACTGTGATTACCTCAACAAAACGAGATATTTGAAAGCTTAACGCTCCCAAGATAATTCCACTAAGTGAAAGTGCCTAAACGTCATTAAAATGAGGTTATATTACCGTTTTTATCGTTAACTATAAACTGGTTTATTTTGAATTTGAATAGTTTAAAGCTGAAGGCGGAGCAAAATCTGAAAATTCGTTTATGAAATTATATTTTTAAAATTAGAATAAAAATATATTCTTAACTGCCTAGCTAATATAGTTAAAATATAAAACCTCCTTATCGACTTTTAGCTACGTAATTATTGGGTTTATTAATGAGCCTCAAGTAAAAAAACTTTGGCGTTAATGCAGAGACCGTTTTGCGATTTATGTGGTACGTTTTCCTAAAGTGTTTTATACGGGTCATGTTTCTATACTAACACTTACATAGGGTATAAAGTTACTATTTCTATATACTGGACGACACTTGTTCAGCTTTCGCATAGGTATATAGCCAATGATCTCACTGAAAATCAGTGCTTTGCTCATAAAGTTAACCTGAGCGTACAGGGCTGACTTGAAGTCAGATTACAACTGCACCATTTTTAATTCATTATGTAACTTTAAAAATGGTGTATGCCCCATTGTTTCTTTCAAACAAGTATTGAATTTTCGCTCAAAATTGAAATGACTTAGTACTATAATATTCAGACCCATATTATCCGGATCCTCTTTATCTGTTATTATATTCCTATATGGAAAAACCTAAAATGTAATCGTAGCTACAAATTAATATTTCCACACGTTAATCTTTTTATCTCATGAATATATATTACAGCTTAAGCTTCAACAAAAGATATACCATAAATTGAATACATTTTTGTGAGCTAATCCACTTCATATGTGTCTCTGTCAAACATTGATGAAACAAAGCGTTTATATTATTAATATCCAAGTTTGTTAGGGTTAAATTGTGAGCCAGAATTTAATGGGACACAACCAGTTGTCTCCAGAATATCCAGATATATTATTGCGTTTGTTTCATTTCTAATTAAAGTTCTGTTTATTTTTTTTTCTATTGAAACCAGGTTTTTGGTATACATATTAAAATAAGGTGGTTGTGGAGAACATACCTAGAAGAGATCTACGTAACATTTAAAGTTATTAGGTTCGCATCAAAAGCACTTCTTTATCGATATAAGAAAGATACTTTAATACTATAGTCATATTTCAAAACTGTAATTAAATTGGTTTCAGTGACTCATATGACTATTTTCAGTGTGGGCAGGTGCTATCTGCGTAGGGGTGTCACGCGCTGCTGGGGCCATAGTTACCGCTCGTCGGAGATCACCCCGGTTGGCAGCCCTGCTGGGTGGAATTCTGCTACCGCTGGCTTGTCTTTTCACGTCATTTGCCACACAACTCCATCAAACACTTTTAAGCTATGGTAATTATTCAATAAATGAATTGTGCCAATCTTTCTAATCGCGTTGATCGGTTAACATTGTTCCATACACAATAAATTCATTTAAAATAGTAATTCATTCCTACTATAAAGTTATGTAATTTAATGCGAAATGTAGTAACTGATACATTTTACGAACTTTGGAGTTTTTATAGCGCAATATCTGTCAACTTACGAAGTACATGATGTATGGATGGTGCACAAAAAGTTTCAACATCCAAGAATATGCAAATAGGAGACAATCAAATATGCAAGAAGATAGTTAAGAAAATTTAACTTCTCCAGAAAGCTTATATATTGTTATACCAACGTGGGAGTATTCTCTTTTGTACCTTAATAACCTTGACACGGACACTCACGCTAAACAGCACCCAGCAACACCAGCTTTTGAAAGCAAGTTAATCTATGCAATTTGGGGATGACGCTGGATATCGTCAGTGTCCTCTCATTTAAATCATAATTACATCATTGAGTAAACCGTAAAAGCAACTCGTGGTTTAAACGCCTGCAAAAATAGGCGGAAAGATCATTTTGAAAAAAAAAATCTTATTTTTTTTTTTTATATTGTTAAGTACCACTCGTATGCAATCACGATATAACATAAACGTAACATTTTTAGGCGTAGTCCTGGGTATCGGTTGTGGTTTAGTCCGGGAAGCGGCAGGCCTTGTACTGGGGACATACTTTAGAAGACGAAGGCAGTTCGTTGAGCTGGTGGCTCACGCGGGGGGAGGAGTGGGCATAGCACTGTTTAGCGTCGCCTATAAGGAGGCTGTTGGGTGAGTACACTTTATTTTATATTAGTCATTAAAAGAAATGTGTTTCTATCTATACACAACACACAATTAGTTTATGATATTTTTGGTCTAACACTATATTTATTTGGCCTTAATGTGGTTTTCATTATTTTAATTATATATAGTATACGTTTTATAAACAATCTGTCGTAATGTTATAAAATGTCAATTAAAAATAACAGCGTCGCAAACTAAAAGTTTTAACGTTTAGAGCTTAAATCGGAAACTATTCAATCGTATATTTCGAAAGCTGTGAATTGGTATTTAAGGTTGTACTGGCTTTTGATTCACACCTCCCAATTTAAACTCTGAAATGTTTAGGTTTTCATCAATCAGACTTTATATGTGAATTTGAAAATAATAAGTTGGTTGAAATAACTTTTTTTCAAACCATGTAATAAATCATAAAACAAGTATTTAAATATGGAAAGTGTTTTATGACTATCATACTGATGCACCTTACAGAAAACTAGGCTGGAGGCTCGGTCTGCAAGCAATCACGGGATTCGTAATATTAGCGTTCTTCCTGAGTGCAGTGTATCGAAGCGCTTCACTTTATCATCCGCAACGCAGGGCAATTTTACATTTGAAAAACCAACGGAAAAAGGTTAGATATTTCTATTATGTGCACGATAAATGTTATTTTAAATCATTACTTTAAAGTGATATGGAGTGAAGTGGTATTTTGTCAAATTAAGATAAAAATGAACAATAATAAATGATTATCATATATATTTCTTAAACCTATACAGCTTATTACACAAAGTTTACACAATAAAAATATATTAAA
This sequence comes from Leptophobia aripa, assembly GCA_951799465.1. Classification (NCBI taxonomy): domain Eukaryota; kingdom Metazoa; phylum Arthropoda; class Insecta; order Lepidoptera; family Pieridae; genus Leptophobia; species Leptophobia aripa. The sequence goes on from OX637281.1 coordinate 3,475,229, forward strand.
AATAAAGCCAAAAAACATAGAACCGGAAATAAACAATAACAGAACGAGCATTTAGGTGTGTTGCTGTGTGAGTGAGTGTGCGAGGTTGAGTGTTAGTTTTTTTTTTTAAAGAATTTCTACTTAGGCCAAATATATCTTTATATTAATTAGTATTTGACAAATCATTTTGACAATAGGTAAAGGAGAAAGGCCTGAAAAAGTCCCAGTTCATCGATCTCAGCCCGCTACAATCCCGTCCCGCGAAAGTTTTGCTATTAGCAGCCGGCTTGGCGGCCTTTGGGTTATATACGCCCGTATTTTTCCTGGTAAGTGTTATTACGTAAAATTACGCTTTGGTATTCTCATCGGTACGTTAGAAAATCTCTTCAATAATACTTTATGGAAAAAAGTTGTTGAGTTACCAAAGAGGTTAGTTTTATTTACTCTATTCGAGACAGGTCAATTGCGATGTGAAATGCAAACAATATTGGATGATTCGCTAAAATTGCAGGATTATAAACGAAAATAAAAAAAAAAATTGTATTCGGGCTGTAAGTTTGTAAATTTTCATTTGCGTAAACTGATAATAATAAAAACACTTTGTTCACAAAACAATCTTAGATGTAATAATCTAAAATTAAGAAATAGATGACAACCGGCCGCCTTATCGCTGAAAAGCAATCTCTCCCAGGCAACCGTAGAAATTGAAATGTAGTATAAGAAAAATAAATATATTATTTATTTTCGTCGTGAAAAATGACCTGCAAACAAAAAAATAAATATATATAATACAATATATTTAAAAGAGATGTAACAAGTAATAAAAGATTTTAATGTATAATATATAAAATTTTCAGGCACTTCAAGGCTTCCAAGAAGGATTAGAGGAGAGCGCGCTCGTATTGTTACAGACTTTTCTGGGCTTCGCCGCGGTACTGGGCTGTGCGGGTTTCGGCCTGGTACTCGTTAGGCCGTCTGCACAATGCCTCGTTTCCAAACAATATCTTTGTCAGACAGCCATGTTAGGAATAGGTAATAAAATATTCAAGTATTTCTATTATATATATCTTCGTGGGGATTCCAAAACTATTGGAAATATAAAAAAATCCAATTAAGTAGCTCTGAATAGTGTTATCAATCTCAGTAAAAATGTAAATTTTCAGTATGATCTGAGTTATCTTGATATACCTTAATGACTTTACAAGTATCAAGACGAAGAACCTTATATTTATTAAGGAAATAATATTCTAATAATAGGATATAATAATATTAGTTTGAATTTGTTTAAATAATATTCAATTTAGCACTATGAAAGAACAATTGGTTTCTTAAATAAGCATATAAATACATTAGATAATAGGCTCCAATTTAGAGTTTTCATTATTTTTTGTTTTATATATGATTGTTTAGTTGTTTTCTTTAATTGTTCATTGTATACCTGTAATGTTGTGCATCCCTATAATGTATTACATATTACAATCATTTTGTACGTATAGGCAATTTAAATACATTTTTTGCAGGAATATCAATGCTAGCTCTAAGCAGCGTTGAGGGTTACCACGGCTACGTACTCTTTACGTGGATGTACGGCCTCTGCTTGGGAGGTTTCTTATATTCTATTAAAATGCTCACAATGGAGAGAGTTAGAGGTCGGCACTTCACCAAAGTTTGGAGTGAGTACTTAGTCCAATAGTTCCGTGTCTAGTTAAAACTTTCAAACTAAAGCGTCTGTTCTCTTAACAGGTTTCGTTCAGGGCGCGGAGGCAATTCCAGTAATTGTTGGGGTGCCTGTGACGGGTTATATAAACCAGCAAGTGCCTCGCGCTGGATTTTACTTCTCATCAGCTTCGACCCTTCTAGGAGCTATTTTATTGTTTTTCGTTGGGTTTTCTAAGCGTGAGCCTGATCCACCTCTGGCACCTGCGATCTCTGAGGCTTGCCTTTGTCTTACTCCACCTCGTTGCGAGCCAGCATGGTGTGCTTGCAGCGCTGGTGGCGCGACCACTTATTGCGCGTGGACAGGGAATTCTTGTAGTATGTCTCGTCTTCCAAAGTCGTTATCTTATGGGGCGTCCCTTAATAGGCCGTGTTGTATGACACCATACCCTGAATGCTGTCGGCGGGTTCCCTTACGACCTTCGCGTAGCGTTCCCGAAGGCTTAGCCCGCCGTGGGGTATGGAGCCGCAATGGCTCCTGTAGGGCGTCATGTCACCGTCGTGAACATCATTTAATAGAACAAATCACCACTTCTGTTTAACATAATTTTGATATTGTATTTGGGATTTACTGTACGCTTCCTATTCAAATCACTACGGATGTCTTAGATAAACAGGAAGCCGGTCTTTCCGTGATTTTATTACATTTGATGTTCCATTTGGAATACGGAGTCATGTAACGAACTGATTATTTCCAGAACACAGTTTTGATGTTTGACCATATGTTTCGTACCCATTTTTTTAAAGTACTGTGGGACCTTTAATGTTGTTACTTGTAAAAATTTATCTACCTTATTAATAAAATCTATTGTAATTTTAATCGAATCGTTCAAAATTTGTAGTAAGGTTATTGTGAATATAGTTACATAACTTAAGGAACATTGTCAATTTAAAAGTTTGTTACAGTGGTATTGTGATTATTTGAGTTATGTGATTGTTGATTAACTAATAAAATTATAATTACAGGTTGAGAGTTTTATGATTGACGAGATGAGAATTGTTTTCTACAATACTGTTCAAGTTATTATTTCAATACAAATGTTTTAGAGAAAATAAAGTTGTTTTGTTTTTGTCACTGTTTCTTTTTTATAACATATTTATTCTGTTCGGATTTAAATTGACAAATACTAACAAGTGTAAAACAAAAATAAATTCAATTTTCAAAGGCCAAATATTCAATATAATAATCGCTAAAGATTATTAAACCATTGAAATCAAAATCAAATCAAAAATATATTTATTCGTATACGCCACTAAAGTAAAAAAATTCGACTGATATGACCATTATTTTTTTATAACGTGAGTAAAATAATAGTAACAATTCTATACGCCATCCATTTATACAGCCTCCGCAGTTTGACCACACAATTTAGTAGGTACCATGCCTCACGCAAAGGTTGTGGAGATCGGAAATTCCGGTAATAAATATCACGCCGTCCCACTATTCTAGAGGACTGAACGATTATCTGATATTCAATGAAAGCTTTTCCCAGATTAACGAATTTCAGTTATTCAATTTGATTGCAGGCATTTTAGCTAGCATATGTTTATATACACGAGATTATATAACCAACAAAAATAGCTAATTTAGTGAACACTCAACTCTTGTGGTTCGAGGCCTCGAATTAAAAACGAAAGATGTTTAAAAGTATGGTAAGTCCAACGTAGCTACTAGGTTTTTCATACTCACATCGATTAAGGAAATTTAGGAATTCGACCTATAGGTCCAAGCATTTTCTATTTATAAATAGTTAACCGATTCGAAAAATAATAATTGCTTTAAAAGTGTTTTAATAATGATTTCAAAGACATTTGTTTCTGACTGTAAATATGATAATGATAACATTTCGATTGTCTCTTGCAATGAGCCTGTGAAAGGATGACTAATGTTACCTGTCATCTGAGATGTTCGCAAATGGATAACAAATTCTATAATATTTACCCATCTTTGACAAGGTTTATTTATTTACACTTTATTGCACTTAAACAGTTAATGACGTTAGTACATATAAGAGCAACGGGCCATATCGCTAATAAGCGATCTCTTTCAGACAACTCACAGTTTATAATTGTCAGATTTATAATTACTTCCTATATGTTACTTACAAACAGTCTACCTAGAAGTTTACAAAAAATTGTCAACATACTCTTCTTTTAATAATGAATGTTAGACTGATGTCTTTTTCGGGGAATTTACACCAAACGATTTCTAACCTCTAACTGATAATTCAAGTCTATAATGCATTTTAAGGCTATACTTTTCGTTTTAATAATATGTAATCGTATATTTATGACAATAATAATACTATTAAAATAACAAAACATATCGTATAGAAAGCATACCACCGTAACTTAGCTATGCAGGGACTCTAAAACTAACTAATCATACATACAAGAGGTTGGTAAAAAGTACACAAAAACATTCAAACATTTTTGAACAGCGATCTCTCAAAACTGGAGAAATATCAAAGCTGTTGAATGAAATACTCGTAGATCATTTTATATTACAATAATAAATGTATTCAAATATATATTTTTTCACTTACGATATTGAATGGAACAAATCAGCTTTCACTTTGGTTAAACAAGCAATTAATACATCAAACAGTCTATGTAAACAGTAATTTGAATCCGCTCACAGGAAATTTTGACATTACCATAGAAATAGAAAATACAAAATATGTTTTATTGAAAGTTAATGAGAATTCTCTAACATCGGCATATAATATTAAATAGAACCTTAAAAAAATACTTTTTTTGTGAGTTTGAAACAACTGGTTCTCTAGTCCGTCTAACTTTCTTACTAGATTTTATCTAAACGAGTATAATATCCGTATCGACATATATGTTCAGCAGCAACAAACAATAGGATGACATCATCGATCCTAAACCGCGCTAATTAAGTTCCGTGGACAGCTAAGCATAAATACAACTTACCTTAAGTATACAACTTACCTTACATATGTAACTTACCCTACATATGTAACTTACCTTAACACTGAGGCTTTCGGGCCAATGTAACAATGGTGTCGACTGTTAGAGCATCTTTAATTTTCGGTTGGAGCTACACCATAATAGTTTAAGCCTATACATTAAAGAAGAAAAGAGTTATTTCAGGCAAGGCAGAGAATGATCACATACAACTATAAACAAATAAAAAAATATCAACGAAAATTGAAATCAGAAGCAGAATTGCTTCTATTAATAGAATATATTTTTACAATTCTAAAATAGATTATGTAAATTAAATAATTTTAACGATATCATAACTCCGGTCTCTAATGTTTTTCATGTCGGATGTAAAATTACATTGAATTATGTAATACCCGATGCAGCCTCGTTCCATGTACTTAATAATGCATATCATTATGAAGAATTCTGTACGAACGTTGCATGATTATTTACATGTGTTTTGCTTTATGTGAGAATGGAATAAAGAGATTTGTAAAATGTATGTTGCCTTTGTTCGCTGTGCCATGTGTTTTGACGTGCTCGTCTGTTGTAGAGGAATATTGTATAACAGAAAATTTCTATTAATATACCTTGGTCACGGCTATAGCAGAGGCTTAAGTTTGATTTTTGTATGTTCATGAACAATTGTGTATGAATGATTCTTCCAATTTTTCGTATAATTTATTTAATAGATTTTAGTAAGGTTTCGTCATAAGACAAATAAAAACAAATTTACTATTATTTTTTTAGTCCATATAAATACATATTGCTTACATCATTAAAGTTATTTTTTTAGATCATATGACTTGAATAATTACTTTAAAAACCCTTCTTACATATTGGTGACGTTCACTTTTGCGTGTATTAAATTTAACATTGAGTAAGCTTATTTAGACATCGAAGATAAAAACATCTTGACTGAGACTTGACTGACGCGGTAAAATTTGTAACTCTCTGTAAGTACGACATAAACTCCTTCAAATATTTTTTTTACATGACTTTATCTCACATCCATAACAGAGATCTAAATTTAAGTATTCTACTGATTGTTACATTGACGTTGGAGTAGATGCTCGTTGACACTTTAACTACATTGCTGCCTTGTAAGTAAGGTTTTATTACAAATATTGTTAAAATACTTGAAATAAAACATACATGACAAGCATAATGCGATGTTGAATGATCCTAGACTAACCATAAAAAACGTACAAAAAAAAGTCATTATTTCATTTTAATACAGTCTATTATGTTTCACAATTTCTTTCACAAACAATATACTTCTGTGAGAAGTGATGTTCTCTCATTACTCGAAGTTGGCCCATTGTGTGTTTTCAAAGATTTTATTGTACTGAAGCCCCAGCTTTATGATAAGCACCATAAAATTTCACAGGCGTAGAATGGGGACTATAAAATTGCTTGAAGACATTTATAACTTGGGACTATTGAATATTAAGCAATAAAAACAGCACATCTGGTACTTTGCAGATGTCACCGAGACTCTATTCTGACGTCTGACCTCAGGTCAGTACACATGTATACTTTTGTATTTAAAATTTAGTATTCAGTAGACGATACATAAAAAAATTAATTATAGTTCACAATATTGAGTTAATTCTATTCGCATTTGTTTATGATACACTGATATTCTCTTTTATATAAACTTAAATTTGATTTAAAGCGATACATTTAAGGAATTCAAATAAATCTATTCCCAAGACAGATGGGAATTGGAAACATTACCTTTTGCGAAATTCAAATTTTACAGCTCACATAAAAACATTAGTTGCAAATGGGAACGCGGAGAAATCTATAAGGACACTTAAATACTGGTGAAATTCAATATAAGCTTAGAGGCAATAAACTATGTAAACAGAGAAACGAAGGCTTTCGGTGAAGTGAAATGTTATTTGATCCTTTAGGGACTACGTATACTCTTTCAGAACACATGTATAGGTATAGTTTTGGATTTTATAGCTGATAACCAAAAATCTGGAAAGCTTTGTCAACTATAACTTAGATTATTCGTTATTCTTAGACACAAAAAATCATTAAAAACAAATTGAAATTTCATACAAAACTTGAAATCCAGTTACAACTTTATTAATATATTCACATGCATTAAAATGGGTTAATTGGTTTAACCGTGAAAGCTTAACATATAAATATTAATGAAGTCGCAGTTTCTCGACTTTTCAAAGCGCGGGCAAATAATTGCGTGTATAAAAGCTTTACCTAAACATGGTTTTACATACGTCGTGGTTATTTCAGTTTTTGACAGCTAAACGTATCGATTTATCGAACAGTTTGTATAGTTTACAACTTTCTATTTGAATAATGCTTCCGTTTAGGGATTTTTCAATTTCCAAATTCGAATTCAACTTTGCTGCTTTATCTTTTCCGATCTTGGGTAAGACTTAAAATAATATTATCAGTCAAAACGCAAATACTAGACCGAAATCTATGGTTATAATTTATTTTCGATATATATTTTTTACAATTAAACACGGCGTTAATATTTTAATTATATAAAATTCCAACTAATATTTTCCGATTATTGATAATATTTATTCACGTAACTAAGACTCATAAGACATATACTATGTTAGTAACATTAAACACATATCACAAATTTAAACATCAAAATAAAAATCAAAAATATCTTTATTCGTATAGGTAACGAATGTACACTTATGAATCGTCAACATAATAAAATATAAAAAATTTAAACTCTACATTTATATAACATCAACACGACAGCGTCACCGTGTACGCAGTCATCAATCTACAATGAAGAGAAGTAAAATTACAAACACGATTGCTTAATGATTAAGAATCATTTTGGTAACATTTTCCCAGCTTTCAATTTGCTTAATTTCTCGCGATTAGTTAATGAATATTTGATATTAGTGTCACGTTCTATATAGGTTCGACTTTTGTTTACACAATCGCATCACGTATTCCGTAGTTATCAAGAGTTAATACTTTGGTTACATTGTTTTTTTTTTTCAATTTCAGTAACATTGCAAACCATTTTGAATTTCGAACACCTGTTTGACACCGGCTGGATATATCGATGGAGTGTTGAAGTCAAAATAATGGGAGCTCCATATTTCCATTACATTGAAGACGACAGAACGCCTAACAGTTTATGAGTTTCGTTAGAATCATTTTTTCAATATTACTTGATTTTAAATTTTAACTACAAATAATATTATAAGGAAATGTAATTAATTAAATATAATCACAACTTAATCACATACTTTTTTTTATAAAAATGTGACTATAAGATTTATGAATGATAATCAAAAGTTAAGAAACAGAGGACCCGTTTAGTTCACCCGATATTTTAAAACTGAAACTAGTAAGAGTTACTAAAGTTTGCCTAAATCCACAAGGTTTCCTGGTATTTATTTATCAAATAATATCAGCAAGTCATTTCATATTTATACATATGTTTTACAAAGCAAATTAAATAATATCGAAATGGAATTGAACATATAGATGTGAATCGGATTGGAATAGATTATTATTCGACACAGCAGCTTATTGCATAATTTAATTCAACCAATCCTCTTTGTGTATTGCTAATATTAAAAGTAAACACTAATCCTAGTAAGCTACCATAATCTGGACCTTGATATAGAGCTTAATGGCATTAACACTTTTAAATACTATTTTCAAATTTAATAAATTGTCAATAAATTTTGTATATTATTTCGTTAATTTTATATATAATTTTCTATAAATAACGTATTTCACATGTGTGAAAGGCCTATCGTTGAAATGTATGTGTACATATGGCCCTTGGAATTTGCGTAGTATTTGTTAATTTCACTTGAACCTCATATATGAAATATGAATTTATATTAAAAGATATAGTTTTATTTCTTTTAATAACTACGGTGAGCTAGAAAAATAACTTTTAAGGCTCTAAAATAACGTTTACTGTTTCCTAAATCAAGGGAATACAATTAATGAGACACATTCATTGTGATGAAACAAAATTCCGATTATTAATAAGTTATATTCTTTATGGAATTACGTAAAGAAATTTACTTAAAAAGTTTAGGTTTATCGTGAAAGAAGAATTTAGTATTTCTTCCAATCACGTAATACGTGCATAATTTTTTCTTCTGTAAAGTATTGAATTGCACTTTATTCCGTCGTTTGAATATTTCCAATAATTGGATTATTCTTGTTAAAACGGAATTGTAAGGGGACCACTTAGTCAACACGAGCAGATCTCTTTGCAGCTTGTTAGGATATATATATATATATATATCTTATTTCCACCTGCTTTTGAATCGTCATAAATCTAAGTGATTCTATGTCTGTACGCCGAGCTGATAAGAAGCAGGCAAAGAAACGCGGCTTGGTGTTTTTTTTTGGAAATGGTCTCAGTACAGTTTTTGAAGCAAGCCTAGCTGGAACTAATTCATTCCCATCATCAAAATAATCAGATAGTTTATAAAGTGTTTTCTACTTCTTAGCTTCTTAAGCTTCTGTTTAACTAATTGAAAATACTCAAAGACCACCACGTTGTCGTAACAATAATAAAACTTTGGTGTCTTCTATTTATACTCAAACTCATATAAAAACTTTATATTAAAAATGAGACAATTACAAGCATAAAAATCGGAAAAATTATTTAACACCAGTGGAAATTTCATACATTTTCATACTTTATATTGAACCTGAAAACATTTAGTATTTTTAAAACTTCTGCCACGAAATAAAATATGAATTTACACGTTATTTATGCAAGCTGCAACATGCTTTAGTCAATAGAAGCTGCTACTTATAAATTTCGAATGCAAAAATCTATACTTATAATAAGGCAGTAAAAATCGAATGTCTGTACATTAAATATTTTTCCAAAAAACTGAAAGGAGGCAATTAAAGAAGAGTCATAGAAACCAAAAAAAACAATTTCTGGAATTTTTGTTTGATAATAAAACAGAACCTAACAAAATAAGATTATCATAGTGTTTTTAGATGTATACTAGTATTATAAACGATTATGTCACCAACTAATAAATGTGTAGTATTTTAATAAGTTGTTAAATGAGGTTTTATTCCCGGAAATCAATTAATTTTGCCCACGAGGGCGTACGAACGACTTATAAAAAAAAACACAGAGGTCATTTTTATATCATGTTTCGTTATATTTCTCAACTCAACAAAACATAACGAACACCGGTTGAAGTAAAGTGGCCATTCATCGTATCAAAGGGTCTTATAAATTTTATAAATAGACGATCTAAAAACATTTAAGGGTGCGCTTTATAACATTTAAAAAAACTTCTACTATTATTCATACACGGGATATATATATTTTTATATCATCTTACCGATGATACGCACAACCTTGATCATAGAACAAGACCTTGGAATAATATATGTATTAATAGATGGTCCTATTATAGTGTAAAGGACTATTTAAACAATAAAATAGATTGGTAATGAGTAGCTTTAAATGCTGTAAGGACATTTAATAAGGATAAGGACATTTTGTGAAACAGTCATCACGCTTAAAAAGCTGATAGGTAACCAGCTTCTTTAGCTTGTCGCCTCAATTGGTCGACCGGTTTATTTTTTAACCCGCGTTGATCTAGATATAAGATTTTTTTTAAGTACACGAGTGATCTGATACGTTACTACGTAGAATAGATATACATAAGTAAATACATATATATGTATTCGTATACATTTTCATTATTTACTACGAATTGTTAGACGTATGTGCTTGTAACTTAAAGTACTTTGAATTTCGAGAAACTTATATACGTAATGTATGTTTCAATCGCACTTTACGAACTATTTACCCATTCTCAGACGTGGAACGCGTAATTAAGGATGAGATCCACTTAACCCTATTTCTGCTTTTGTTAATCCTAATAAGGTATGCAACGTAATACTTATTTAATATATATCGTATATAAGTTTTCTTCTTTTAATACTCTTATATTTATTTTATTTTCGTGAATATTAAAAACTGAGAGGAGTTCGAGTATAAAAGACGTAATTTAGAACATTTGCAATTTGGCAATAACGACAATTTTCAGCTGAGCTGAGATTGAAGCCAGGAGGAGAGACCCAAAAAAAAGTGCTGGCTTTTGCAGCAGTATTTTTGAAAGGTGTAGTCATTATTTTTATTGCGTTATAGTTAATTACTTTTGTACTTTGTTACTTTTATATTTAATATTGAATTCCTCTTCTGAAACTCAAAATAGGTATTTATAAACTATGTGAATCTTATATAGTTTTTATACCCCTATTTTAACATTTATTGAAATAACTTTACTGTAATTACATCGAGAGTTTTTTAAAGTATGCTTTAAATATCACTTTTACATGAACAATACTTGAGAATAGCAAAAATATATCATTTAAAATATATTAAAAGGGGTGGTTTAAGAACAAAAATGTGAATATCCCGCGGCTGAGAATAAAACAACGTATAAAATTACAGTAATAACATGTCGTGACATGCTTAAATAATGCGTCAGTACCATTTTATCATTTATATATTACTTAAGAAGCTTAACATAAGTAATTGTAACAATTCTTTGCATTTTGTCCCACTGTATAAGCATTACGGACTGTTAGTCGCTTCAAAAACTCACAAGCCCTAAGCCAAATACTAGTGAATTCAAATTAAACCACAAATATATTAGAAGAAATAACAACCATTGAAGAACATAAGAAATTAAGTAGCACAAACCATAAATAACGAACAGAACGCAGTTTTGTTTCGCGCAGCCAAGACTAATAATAAATAAATCCTTTTTGTCCATGGACATATTTAGCCAAATAAGAGAACCATTTAAGAGCCACACCTATTCACTCCCGCAGCAACACCATTACACACTAATACACACAATAAATGCTCGTTCTTTGTCATATTATTGTTTTTATTCTTGTATATTTTAGCTTACAGTTATATTTAATGTTTTAACCCTATTTTGGCTTTGTTTTCATTTTTAAATTTAATACGTAATCTCTGGTATTGTGCTGTGCGGGTTAGACAAGAAACTGATACTCTTACAACAGTCATAATCTTTTTAGACAACATAACTAAACAGTTAATCGATAGTCGGTATATTAGGCGTTCGTCATAATCGTATTGGTAAACAGGGGCTCACAAATTGTACTTGCCTGACAAATCGGTATTTTCATAATAAATCAAACTAGAAGTCATTTGTAACAGTTGAGTTGACTTTCATTGATTGATCTGTTGTTAGTTTGTACCTATATTGGATTTTTTTAGCATGGAACACAGTTGACACAAGATCAGTTGGCGCCAAGGTCAGCGATATTTATTTCGTGTTGTGGGTACTAACATAGGTAGAAGTTAGTTCGGTATTTTTTGTGTCCATTTATTCTTTGCCTTTCATTTTTTAATTTTTATATTTCTAATGTAATTGGTGTGTATGTGTGTAATGTCTGTTATTGTGTTTACACATGTATGTATACAGAGTGTATGCTTAAATACACAGCTTTTCTGTATTGAAAAAAAATCAATAAAATAACTGATAAACTAGTGTTAGATATTAATTCGGAGGCGCAGCTGGTCGTCGGGGTCACCCTTTTTATAGGCACACTTTTTGAGCTAGCCTCGGACGCGTCGCTTATATGTTCTTGACTAATAATTTGATTATTGATTATTTAAATCTCTCGCTTCTGATTTCTAAGACTAGATATACTTTAAATAATTACATATTATACATATAACACCCAGAGCCAACCAAATTATTCGTTAAAAATAATAGTCTGTTCTGTAGTTCGACATGGCATGGCATCACTTAAGTCTTAAAGGGTATTTAAGTAATATAAATATGCCTAGAAAAGAAACACATACAAACGATATAGTCACCTGTCTTTCTCCTAATTTTCGACTCTGCTATATATTTTGTAAAGAATAATAATAATTTATTAATAATAATATATAATAGAAATATTATCCCTTTGAAATGAACAGGAAATTATAACGTTTTTAACACCATAAGACGTTAGAAGCTGCAGCGGGAGCTTATTTTGAGATGAATATTATAAAGGATAAGCTTTTCAAATTTCGTACGGATTAGTATCGTGTACATTAATGAAATGTATAGAAAGCTTTATGCACTAACATGCGGCGTGTAGAACCTGTAGAACCTTATCTGCAAAACACGCCAAGATACAAACGATAATACCTTTCGTATTGAGTTATATGACAGAGAAAAAAATATTAATATTTATACATTTGTATGACTCCAATTTGTTAGATTTTTTTATTCATATAGATTGTGGTATAGTGTTTTTGGTGATTTTTATTTTTTTTTTAGAAGAGGGGGCAAACGAGCAGTAGGCCCACCATAAAAGTGAAGTCGCCGCCCATAGACACTCACGCGGCTGGGAGCTCAAAAGTTAAATGAAATGTTTCTAGACTTAAACCGACACTTGAGAAACAGAAAGACGACGTTTAATACGTTCAAATTACAAATTCTTTGTATTCTGAACTAATTTCTCACACTTATTCGTGAGATTATGTGAGTGTGCTCACTCCATTTATCAGATGTCTGCAAGGTGTTGAGAGTTGATGAATGTGGGTTGACTCCGTATTCCGCGAAAGTAACGAAGACAGATCGTGTCCTTGCGTGGACAAAAATCTTCCTGAATCATGTTTATTCTGTTGTTTTCTATATAGCCAATGTTTTCTAATAAAATATCTAAAGAGTAATAATTAGGTGGGTCTGTAAAGTATCAACAGATTTACGATAGCTCTAAAGTATGTATTGACAATATGTATCAGGTGTCTATTAAAAAATGCAGACAAAAATTGAGGTCAATTGCCTATACGTTGGTCTGTCCGGATACATGCAATTTTGAGACTCAATATTTCGAGGGTCCTATGACAAGGAGTATGGAGGCAGGTTGATTCAGGAATGACATTTCAGGAAAAGCACCATCTGCAAAGAGAAAATTAAAATATAACTTGATTATACAAATAAAATTACATCTTAAGTAACTCAAATGATAATTTGATCGCTGTGGCAAAGTACCTATAATTATACGATCTTGGGTGACCGAGACTGACTACCAGGAGCCTACTTAATTCTTTATTTATTTTTATCACAACGTACCTAACTTACTTAACAACTTACTTACTACTTAGGATGTTAGGTACGTAGCCAACTCTTAAAGGAACAAAATCAAAGAGTTACTCTTTTACTGTATTAGCTTTTTTCCTTCTCCAAGGGAGACGCGACTTACGTGTCCATACAAATAACGTCCCAACCAATACCCGTCCCATACTCTAAGGGATCAAAGACATTTATCATATAAATTAGTTTATAGTTTAGGTTAAATTAATACAATAATGATTAAACTGACTTCAGTAACATTTATTAACTTCGCTCGCGTAAAAGCAAAACATCATTTAAAATTAACTATGCAAATGTGTTGGAAATAATTTCGGTAACACTAGAATGGATGTGGTTTGCCAGTATTACTCTTCGGTATAGCGATAAATACACTGTGATAACAATATATATGTATGTATGGGAGTTTTTTATGGGGTTGTAATGTTTACATTTGCCTATGGAGATCTACTTAGTATCCATACCTAGTTTGTAGTACGTAGTACGTATATTCATAATTTGATACTTATAAATAATAGGAATGTACAATTTTTTATGAAGTTGTATCAAACGATATTACGTATTTATAAAATTTTACAAAATTTAATGAGATCATCAAAAGTGAGTTCAAAAGAATATTAAAAGATATAAATTTCAAGAAACACATTAATAAATCCACCCTTGAACTCTTGTTGAAAATCGTGATAAGAACATTTAATAACTAATCTTTTTGGCTCTGGTCGAATATTTGCATAAATTTCTAATTAAAATTTTCTCAACGTCGCTGACTAACTTTGTGTGAATTCCTTAAGCCTTCTCTTTTATTTATTACATTCCTCAATAGTCCTCTTGCGACTGTAATTGCTACCTTTATAAGCATACTGTAAGCTTTAAATAGCACGCTCCGTCATTATTGTTCTAGTTTTACTTTGAAAATTATATTCTCATTAATTTCCGTAATTACATACCATTCCAATTATGCGTATTACAAAACTCAATAAAAATATATAGACAATAAAAATCATTCCATTTTTAAATTATTTTGAACGTTATTCTTAGTTATAGTTCCTTTTTTACAATTAATTATAAGATTGAAGCGAATTTTATGACATTATTTTAATATATGAAATTGTATATACGCTGTAAAAACACTAGTATTGCCTTATTAATAAACGAGTGATTTCAATTTCAATTACTAAGCTATTAATGTTACAGAATATTATTAGCCACACCCAACCCGTCGCGGTTTGCAAATGCTTTCAATAAAACTTAATTTGAATAATTTTAATTGAAAATTAACACTGGATTATACGCTGTATACTGTCACTTAATAATTTTACAATTTAACTGTAAGCAGGGTTTTTTATTATCCATTGTTTCGCGTTTTCCCTTGTTTATAGACAAAATTATAGTACTTAATGTTTTATGAATATTGTATCAGTTTGCTAATATAGCTATAACATATTTATGACCTATAGTAACTTATCAAAAAGGCCTTAATAAATGACTGACAACACGCTTTTTCAGTGCCTCGACTTCAGTATGTGGCCAGGACTCTTACCTATATTAGTGATACTGCTGCCCACACCTCTAACGGCTTAAGGTCTAATATGCCCACTCGTATTGAATCAAAAATACCTCAACATCAAGCATCAATCATAAATAAGTAGAACATATTATATGCTTATATTTATGTATATTAAAAATGTATTTATCAATATATATATATATATGGTAGCTATATTAAAACATATGTTTTAACAATTTAATGAACATTATATTTTGAACTATTATAAAATCATACAATATCAACTAGTATAATTGTAATGAGTCTGGAAACGACTCAGGTGATAACACTGCGAAGGTAATAACTTATCTCCGTCGTACCCTTGCATTCTTAATTACTTGTCCTCTAATATAACAGATGATACATTGTGACGCTTAGATAACACAATTGAATGGAGACATGGCCCAATAGACGTTGCATAGGGATGCTGAGCAAACGTCCAAATTAAATGGTCTGCCAGAAGATCTAGTCTGTACTCACTCACACATAAACACCATTGCACACACTAATACACACACACACACTTAAATGCTCGTTTTTTTACATAATATACTGCACTTTTATATATGTATGTATATATATATATATATATTTATTCATTTTTTTCAGTTCGTGTTTTTTTTTGTAGTCTATTTTCGATTGTATGTTTTTACCTTCTTTTGGCTTAGTTGTTGATCTATTTTTGCTGTGTAAGCTTTTTGGAATAAGCTGTATAGGTTTAAGAAATAAAAAATAAAATATTAAAACGTATCACGGTAGCGTAATTTAATGATTTATGCACCGCTGAGGTACAGGGGACCTTACGTCCTTAACTTAGGTGTCAAAACTTACGGTAAATTAAATAAATAATAAATGTTTACACATTTCGTTAAGCTCTTTCCTAATATAACTGATTGATATTTACTAATGTATATCCGTTTGATATAAAATCCCGATTTTAATTCGTTTCCCGGTTCGAGCACGAGAATCGAACCCGGTAACCTCTGTTGGGCTGTTGGCAGATGGTGTTTTGTGGTGGAATCTGGTGGTGACTCTGTTGATGAACTATTTAATTCTCACCTATTAATATTAAAACTTTAGTTCTAATAGTGAAATTGATTGCCACAACGTGAAATGTTTGAACGTTGAATTTAAAAAATGTTTTTCAAATCGATTCTGTCACCTGCACGCTCTATATGCATGAATGCAAAATCCTTTTTTCAAATGTTGACCAAAATGTTAAAAGCACATGTTTCGCAACGCTTCCCAAGCCAGATTTAAAAGATTTTATTACTCCGGTATTCCTCTATGGATACCTATGTACAAAGCACGTACAAAGCACGAGTATTTAGTTCACAGGAATGGCGCGGGCTGGCTACGACATTATACCTAATTTACTATTACATATTTTATTATTCTTTTTCTAAATTTTTCAGTCACGATCCTGCTGTAAGTCAACTGTCTCCTTCAGCTCAAGTCTGATCACACTAAACTTCGGGCAATCCAGTCAGCAGGTGCAAAGTAGTCTGTTCTGTGACGCCATTATGACAGGCTTATTTAGTATTGATAGTCAATGGATTTTCGATTTTTCTTTTTTATTTCTTTTTGGTAATTCGAGTCTTTGGGCTTTGATAAGTTAGCCACTCGGCCATTCGGCCACATCTACCGTATAAGTATTAAAATTGAATTTCTAGGAATGTGACTTTTCGTAAAAATGGTTTGACGATACAATTTATCATTTTTCTATTTTATTAGATTATTGATTGCCAGGCGTAAGTTATTAACCAACAATAAATTACACTTTTAGGACACATAAAAATCGTTCAAAGTCAGGAAGCCAATGTAATTACGGGTATGGGAGAGTTCTTCACAATTTACGTTCAATTAAGCTACCATTACGGCAATGCTCTTAGTTCAATGGGGAAGTTAAACAAGGGAAAATCAATTTTAGGTTGTGCGGAATGAACATTTTCATAATAATTATTTTGACACATCTATGAAAGCATTCTCACTTTAACCTGTCGGTTGAACCTGTCCGTTGTCACACGGTGGTTCTGGGTTTGATGGTAGGTGAACCACTTTTATGACTAACAAAATACTAATCGACTTGTAATTAAATTAAGAGAGGCACTCATAATTAGGTGCAAAGTAATTTGTAAAATTAAATTGTTTTATCTCGTATGTTAAATAATTAAACATGAATAAAATATTCTATTGACATTAATAGTATAACCTTTTGCGTATACAGAACAAAGTTTTATTATAATTTTAATTATACAAACATCGTGTTTAATTATTGACTTGAGTAAGTTACAAAACAGTAGACAATTCAAATATTCGTTCTATAATCTTAAGTTTTTCAAAAATTTGACGTCACTGCGTCAAATTTTTGAAAAACTGACTTGTCTTAATAGATAGACCATACAAGTATGTTTTTTTAATATAATATTGTATGTATATCATGTTATGTAATAACACCTGATTATTTACGGAAATTGTTTTTTAAACTTTATAATTATCTGTTTGGTAATTATATCATTTTAGTTGCACATGTTTAAATTTAAAATTATATATTTTTATAAGAGTCTCTCTCTCTCTCAGTCTCTCGTTAGACGTCTTCATTATAATTGCGTATTTCGGTCGCGTCTTTTAATAAAACACTTGTAAGGATTATGAACAATGGCACTGCGTCTGTTTATCACTTGTGCAATTTCTTTTAATAAAGAACCAACCATTGTAATATTAAGATCACTAACTTGAAATCTGTACAGCTAATTACCTTGTATACAGAGAACAGAACGCAAACTTAGATAATGCTAAGCATTCATAATATTTGAATAAGATTTTGGTAAGTTTAAATTCAAACATTTATTCAATTGTTATAACGAACATAGTTTCAGATGTTATCATGTGTTATGTATCATATACGCTATTAAACCTCCTTGGGTTTAACTCTTTTTGATGGTTAGTAGTTGACATACTGGCCAGTTGAAAAAAAAGTATGATAGTTTGTTTCAATCATAATTATTGCTCCTAATTTAAATTTCATTTCACAAGTCTCCGTATCAATTTATGAAATGGAAATGATTCTTGGTTTTAATTTAAAAAATCAAAGCTCTCTTTTAAGGAAGTATTTTGAAACAATGCTTTGTTTCCTTTTCCATAATAAAATACAAATATAATTTATATCCCCTAAATATGAAACTGGATGGAATCTCTCTTTGCATAATTTATTCTTTAACTGTATGTTTTTCATTTTATTTCGTTACCCTGTGTACTGATGTACACGTGGGCGTGTCCAAATCACTTCAACCAAGATTTTTTTTTTAATTATATAGACTACGTTTCTCTGCTATTAATCCTGACATGAAGAAAGAAACTTTTATTTGTTTATATGCCAACATTAAGACTTTATTTAAATAAAGTAACTTAGTACTTTCTTAATTACTGTATTTAAATAAATCTGTCAAGTACAGACCGAGTCAAGTCTCATTTCCGTTAAAGTTGAAGTTGATATTTTGACGAACGACAAATCATTTTCAACAAACACACGCCGAAGAGTCATAAATGTGCATTTAGAACATTTCTTAGCCATCAACACGAAACCTTAAACAGCCTTATGGATGCGAATGGGGATATAACAAAGTCTCGGTCGTTTACGAAGGTTCTTATCAGTACTGAAATAACATATGTTAGATCGTTATGTACTTATGTTTAAGTTATGGAGCAATTTGTATGGTTATTGCGTGATAATGTTTCTTAACATAATTGTCATAAGATTTACATTAATTTTTATTGCGATTATTATATGAGATAAACTATTCGGGCTTAAAAGACATTCAATAGTTTATTTAACAATTCCGTACACTTACAAAACCATATCTCAAAAACTACTAAATCTTATTCTAAGTATAAAAAAGTGTAATAATTATATGACTTTCTCAGTGCAACTCAAAAATTAACAGCAGCCAACCAAACATCAAGTAACATATAACCTTAATATTTGAGGTCGTTCAAAATTAGCAATATTCTAAATTGTTTTCAAAAACACGTTTAATTTTATTTAAGACAAATATTGTATCAACATTTCAAGACATTAAACAACAATGTGTGAAAATATAAGAAGTGGAATTCTCAAGTCGAATTGTAGAACAAAGGGAAGACGCTGATGAGAACAGGATGTAAGCCCGCCTCGGGGCTGGCATGCTTTCATTTTAGCTCCATAATACTTTGAATATATGTATTCACATTACCAATACTATCTACTTGCCTCACTACGTACTGTTGTATTGTTTAATAAAAAATACATGCGCGCAGTCTTATCGGGATCACATTTAATTTAATAAATAGAATGGTATTATAAATCATTATTGTTTCAAATTAACTTTTAAACGCGCGTAAAGAGTATTCTGGTTAAAAGTAGTATGCCTTTTTTTGTTAACGAATTTTTAGGACAAAGATTCCTTTATTATTATATCAGTTTAATTCTTGAGAAGCCTTAACATGCTTTAGTTATTTGAATTGGTCATGTAAGTATCATAATTTTTATATGAAATGTTTATTTTAAAAGAGCAGATATCGAGTTTCTTGTCGGTTCTTCTCTGTGGATAACGAAACCGGTGGTACTGTAAAAATTGACGATTCAAATGTGTCTTTATAACTACTTGAATAAAGACATTTTGAGTTTAGAGTTAATAGAACATTTTTGTATAGTTTGACGTGTTAGACCCAAATCCTTGCATGTGTTTATGCCTTATTTTATATTGTACATTGTATACATTGTGAACATTGTACTGTATCTGTAAATGTTTAATTAAAACTATTTATTAGCGAAGTTAAATATGTACACTAAAAAAACGTTACAATTACTTAATATTTTTATAATGACCTTTGTCATTTCATACTCATGAATAATCTTTCTATAAAAACCTCGTCACACTTAACTGTCGACTGAAAATTAAAGAGTTATCCTTTTCTGCTTACGTCACGCCTTTGCCTGAGCCTCAAATTTACCACGACAAAGTTAAATCCTTTGTTGACTCGTCTCTGAGTTTTTACGTAACCTGAAATTATATATTTGACTTTATACGAGTCATGTATTATGTCATATGTTGAAATAAAATTTATTCCGACCAGCAATTGAATAAGTGCCTCTAGCGGCTACGCTGGTACATACAAATTCAAGTTTACTTTAACATAGCCGTGTGTGTTTATAAACTCAATAAACTGCGGTCAATATTTGGTGGTTCAGTATCAATTGTAATATTTGAATATTTAGTGTCGTTAATAGTTACTTACAATAAATAATAATGTCATATGGTAGCAGATGAATGTGACTGTATGTACATAATACACTGTTGTGTTGTGTCTCATGGCATGTAGAAAATTGCAATCTAACTATTTTAATGTTACTAACATAGTTTTCTTATACCTACTAACACTTACGAGTCTTGATTACTTAATAAATGAATATTATAATAATAATATAGCTTATGTTTAGGCACGTGTATACATAACAAGTCGGCCTTTACCAAGAAACCTATTAAAATTTTCACTTGGACTAACTAAATGGAAATTCAGCCATGCGAAAGAATAAATGCGTAGTTTTACCACTCGGAAACATTAAATTAATACAAACTCCTTTGTGGAAACATTCACAATTCTGAAAGGTGGGTAAAGAAATAGTTTAATTGCTCTTCGATGCCATTAAATAACAAACAATGCAATGTATTTTACTCATTATATATCGATAAAGGAGCAGTTTCGTAAACTTTCGTATATTATACATATTGGGACACAGTTTACAAATAGTCGGTTAGACCCAAGGGGTGATTTATATCTAGACACAAGACACGTTACATATAATTAAATATTTAGAAAAAAATATATTTACATACATAAACAGCTAACAAATATTTTCTTTAAACAACGTTGAACATTGCACGTACCGGGGTTGCCTCACTCCAGATCAAGGCTCCTCAATACTCAGACATGAGCAATCGACCGGGAATCGAACCCGGGACACTCCGTTCGATGATGTCCGTTCATTTATAGTACCTTAAGTCATACAAACACTCGCATGTATTATCGTTATATTTGTTCGCCTACTTCGAAAGATAATGGAAACACAATGCATAGATATATTAGTATGATGTGCAGGTGTTGAAAATAACAAATGAAAAGTCAAATGGTGGTCAAAAAATTGTTACTGGTTTTTCATTTTATCTATTTAATATTTCAGTTTATAATCTTTAACGATACCATCTGTCTGGATACTTCATTCGAGCATTGTAAATATGTTTGCTGTACGAATAAAGTAATGCTATATTAAAATTGAAACAGACTACGGGTATACAAATCATGAAGGCAGCGTTTTATTATAATTCCATACAAAATGGCGAGCTCTTTGTAAATATTTTAGGGACAAAGTGTCATCGAATATGATTGATGGTATAAACGATATAAGGACAATTTTCCAAATAAACGATTATAATTTATGATACACCTATTCATTGCATTATTGCATAGTCGCTAGATATTTTCTTACAAAAGTATTGATACAAGATAATATTTGAAAAAAATCACTTCGCTCATTAATTGTTTGATTGAGGGATCCTAACCAAAATTTTTTTAAAGGATGTCCCTGTTGTCTTTTGGGCATTTGGCTATTACAGCTCAGCATAGGTTTGGTGGCTCCCGCGCTAAAGCTCCTACAAGACTTAACTCTTGGACTATTGTAATCACTTAAGTGGTGATGTTAAGATCTTCATTAGAAATAAATTGGTGGTGTCAACGCCTGTGGGAATAATATAATAATTAAATGTGTTATTCTAACTGGCAACATTGAATACTTAAGCAGTGCTAACATACCTTAATTAAATTATCCCTTAACATGCAGGCTGAACGTGAATTACCTTCATGAATACGTTTAGATTGTTAAACAATGAACCACTTACGTACGAAAGCAACCTGTCAGATATGTTTCTCGTACAATTCATATAACTATTATTCTGACGAAAGCTTTTTCATTTCATTCTGTGTACTTTTGTAAAAAAATATGAGCCCGTGAAATATTCAAAAGAAAATTCCATTTTCTATCTAAGTTTCCTGTTTTACAAACGAATCAAAAAGTAGGTAAAGCCAACGCTCGTTCGAGAGTCTTGTAAATGCAAGAATAGCATTAAACGTGAAATGGGCACACAATACTCGCCTCTGTCTTCCGACTTTCATATTTGGATCATTATTGTTCTTGACATACAACCTCTAGTCTATACAAATACAATAAAACTAAAATGTATGCTTGACCCAGTGCATAAAATACTAGTTACAATTGTTGTAAGAATATATCTGTTATTAATATGTATGTTTGTGTTACTTGGCCCAATACTCACTAAACCAGATAAACTCAAACTCAAAATATCTTTATTCAAGTAGGTCTTTATAAAGACACTTTTGAATCGTCAATTTTTACACTACCACCGGTTCGGAAGGCAGTCACCTACCGAGAAGAACCGGCAAGAAACTCGATAGCTGCTCTTTTAAAATAAACAATTAGTACAAAATTGTGCTACTGACAATTAAAATAACAAAGCATTGTAAGGCTACTCAAGTTAGTCGCATAAAGCGTGAATTCGATTCCCAGCTGTGGAATTATATATTGGAGTTTATTTATTAAAGTATTTTTTTTTTATTTAACGCTACCATTCAATCCAAATACACATTGCTGCCACCTGATAGGAAGGTATATGCGATATAATTCTGGTGACCTGTATTCGACAAACTGTGTAAGCTTTTGGTACTGTCTCCTGGGAAAAAACTTTTTATTATGTAGAAAATTTGCCCAAATCAACAAAAAGGTCCGTTGGAGAAAGATGTGGCAAATGCGGTGGGTGGTGAGTTTTCTAATTGCAATTCCTGTAGACTTAAAACGGTTTCTTGTGCTGTATCAGGTGGGTGATACATCACAAGAAGCACAGTGTTTAGTATGAAAATATATTTATAAACACGAAACCACTAATAACAAAGGAACGATAATACATTAACAAAAATATACCTGAAAAAATAAACAGGGGTGCTAGAATAATATAAATAAGGGGAATTAACGAAACAAAGGAAATAAGATCTGAATTTTCATTAGGAATTTTGTTTAAGTTTATTGTATACAAAAACCGTAATAACTGGCAAATATTACAGTCCTCGCATGGCTCTTGGAATCCATCCAACGTATTTCAATTAGCAGAAGTTCGTATGGATATGTCTCAAATTAAAAGAACAGAGACTACGATGTATATTATCAACTTATATACAAAAGTATGTATAAAATACTTCAGATTACTACAGATTTGGCTTCGGTTAACATATGCATCAAAGTTTATTTAATTTGACAGATTGGAAAAATCCAGGATTAAAGGCTTTTTGTTTTTCCTCATGACCGTACAATTTGCAATGTTTCTTAGTAATTCATTTAAATCGGAGAACGATCAAATGTTTACGGTTCTTGGGAACAAAAACCCGTTCAATCTCAGGTGGCAAGCTGTCAGATGAAAGAATGAATACAAATTGTGGTTCCGTGACCCATTGATGGATTGTATGTAAATGTTTAAAGGTATATAAAGACCGGAAAGTTTTACTGAGAAATTCTCTATTTTGAGAACGTATAAGTAACATGATGTACGGTTGGATGGTATTGTATTTGAGTTTTTAGATTTAGTGTTTGCCGTAGTAGATCGCGGTTTCTGACCCGAGCCGTTCAATGGAATTGTTGTTTTTAGCAATAGTGATAAATAGGAGTAATCATTATTACTTAATAATAATAACAAAATTAATTTATAATTGGTAACCAATTGTTGTATTTAATGAAGTTTAAGTAATTACAAAGCGGAATTCTACTGAAAATAATATATTATCAATACCCTAGTAAAAATATGTAACATAAATTATTGTCAATAACAGTCAGTGACAGTGACAGGATGCTGGTACGAAGACATTTAGGGAAAATTATTCATCTTTCATAATTATGAATTCGCTGAGTTTTCATTGTTTTTAAGATGTATTCTGCTATTCGGGGCGGAGACAAATCCAACGAATTAAATACTAAGCATATAGGTCTAGCAGATCTCAAGCTATAAGTGTTGTAACAAACCCAACTTTTATAAATAGATTTATAATATATATATAAATATCTATATATATTTTTAGCTTATATAATATTATTGTCGATATCCATAACTCTTCTTAAGTTTTTTTTTGTTGTTATCACACTCTTTTATTGTTTACTATTATAATATATCTTAAATATAAAATTATCGTGTCATGTTTGTTCCTTTACTCCTCCGATTCTCCTGAAATTTTGTGGCCATACAGATTAGTACTGAGAATCTTTAAAAAGTCTTTTAAAGTCTAAAGCATCTTTTTAAAGTATCCTTTTTTTCAAATAGTATTAATTAACCCTATATTAAAATACCAAAGAGTTTTTTTATTTCGATGCAATAAGATTATACACAGCTGTAAGTTAATTTCTTGCAATAAAACCAACAAAACCGTAACGAAAACATCTTGAAACATTCAAATAGACTTAGGTGGGTTTTAATTGAATTTTTATGTTAATTGGAGTGGTAAAAATAATTAAAAACGTACCTTGTACTCTGAAATAATCATGCTTCAAACGTCCTTATTATTATAACCTATTGTTGATTTACTTCTAGTTATCTTCTGACACAAGAGTTATTTCATTACTTTAATTATACGAACCATATATTAAAGCGAGCAAAATGATTCAATACCCAACAAAATATTATTATGTTACCATTATGTCAGAACCCGTCACTGGGGACAGCCGCTGCGAATAGGATTAAAGGTTTATCGCTGTCACATCTCACCGAAATTAGAACCTGGTCCTATCAACAACTCCAAAAACCCAATGGAATTGCCTAACATACTTCATTCACTTAAATTTATAAGCACGATTTAGAACAGGTGCACATAACTATGTCTTGAAACACGACTAAGGATACTTCAAGACGAGAGCGTACCAATTACTAGGCTGGCATTCCCTAGCCCTCTGGTGAGTGTTTAAGGCTATTGGTGGCGACCATATTGGGGTGCCTCCTGTGTTTGCCTTTTCTGTTTATCTTCTGTTTTGACAATTCATAGGTGAATGACCCATATGAATAAATATATTTTGATATTGTTTTTTTATAAATAAACAGTTTCACGTAACTACTTGTAATCAATATTAAGTTTTGGCAAATTTAAAATAATTGTATTCATATAAAAATGAATTTTATAGTTATTTGTTTGGTGGTTGTATCCGCCAAGAAAAGACTATTTTGCTTATTAAATTCCCGTAGCATCGTTACATCGTTCGAAGTATTGTGTCCATTTTTGACATTTTCCTTTCAAGCGATCAGTCTTCCGACGTCTACAAATGCTGGTTATTTTTCCTTCCGTACAACGTAAATCCAATAACAATTAAATAATAATTACAAATGCCTTTTCACTTGAACATTTGTAGTTCTTTTTACGTTTACGAAAATATGCCGCGCAAAGCACTATTGCGAAACAGTTGATTATATCTTGAAACTTCTACCGTTTAACCACAGGTAAGTTAGCTGAAACTACCTGCACACCCATGTTGGCCCATTCGTGACAGACATGTCAAACAAAAGGGTTAGTGTGAGTTACTGAATTAATTTTATTTCGTTACATACAAACTATACGTAGTCTCTTAATTAAACCTACATATATGTTCTACTTAAAATCTTTTTTTCTGTCTGAACAATAATTGTTATGCTTGTTATAAATAAATAAGTAATAGACTTAAAGATTGGTATACAACTTTCTTATGTAGCAGTAGGCATATGGGCTGGCGGGTCACTTTGGGTGAAGAGCTAACCGCCGCCCATGGACACCTGTAACGCCAGGAGGCTTACAAGTGAGCTGCCGACCTTTAAGGGAGAGGTACGCTCTCTTCGTTTCCACCTTTAGTTTCTTCCAAAGATACCAATTATTGTGTGTATTAATTAACAATTGTTTACATAGGCCTCCTTTTTTCAACAACCTTAAATAATTATTTCTTCTTTATATATAAAGCACCCAGGGAAAAACCATGAAATGTACTTTTAAATTTTAAATGTACTTTTATACAGGTATACTGTATAGAATTAAAAGTACACGATTGTATTTTCCTTTAACTAAGATTGATTGGCCACTTGACTATAAGATCAAGTGACAAATTCGAATAACGATCACCATTTTAAATTGGATACTTAAAATTTTCACTGAAAGCATTTGGGTAAGATATGTCCTTTCACAGTATTTAGATTCAGGAGACTGCACAATTCCAAATTCACTCGGATTACAGCAATTTATTCACGTAAATGTCGGAATTCTCGCTAAATTCGTTGCTATTAGAAAGAGAAACATTTGCTACGAAACATTTGGTGATTGGAAAAAGGTTTGCTTTTCAAACATACAGGTGAAAATTTTTGGTATTTGTATAGAATATTTTAAATATTAGGCATGTCATTCAGTACTTAAAATAACTTGAATTCCCATCGAAAAATGATTATCGAATTGACAAGGCTTTCTCATATATACGCCACTAACATGAAATTAAAGATGAAACTAAAACGATGTCTTGTCAGAAAATAAAGTTAAAAAAAACATTACTAACGACACAGATTCCATCCATGTATTCATTTGAAAATATTCCCTTATATTGTGCAATAGATTCAGGCTGATTTGTGTGTCTGAGTGGCATAATAAATGTATTAAATGAGTCAATATTTTTATCTATGAACCTGTTAAAAAGACGCACACTTTCAAATGGCACTCAGTTCTTTGCGATTAAAATGTAACCTAATTATAATGAAAGAAAATTTCAAAAATACATTTCAGTTCACAAATATAAATTCTAAAGTATACTCCCGTGTAACCACTCACTTAGTTGGAAATTATGCGGTGCACTGCGTTCCTATGAATATTTAAGTTATCAATTTATAACGTTGTAACATAGTTTTATATCTGTTTTATTTATTTACTATATTTTACAGGCTAAAAGTGTTTTAAGTATAACTTTGTAAGTTTTTTTTATTAGATGGGGTAAACGAGCAGGGAAACAGAAGAAAGGTGAAGTCACTGCCTGGAAACAATTTCAGATATAACTAATTATAATATATTACGTCGCTCTCAAAACCAACATTACATTACTATCTATATATATATATATATATATATATATATATATATATATATATATATATATATATATATATAGATAGATATCTGTATACGATATATATATATCTCAAACATTACACAAGGAAATAAGTATATAACCCTTGTCAAAAAGCATTTTAAAGATTGAACTACCACAACAAAGTAATAAATTACCGCGTCTAGGCGTCATTAATTAACCTATACTACATATAAAGTAAAATAAAACTTTAATTTACACAAAGTTCAAATAAAACAAACTCAATACAATTACGAGTCCATTAAAAATATTGCCAATTAATTACGGGAGTGCGTTATTCAAATATTAGTTGTAATAAGTCATATATCATGTCAAATCGCTTTTCAGAGCTTTGATTGATGAACTTTTTACAAATGATTTGGCGTCGGGCCAAGCCTTTAGTGGCTTAACGATCTGAGTACCGCCTCAACATTTCAAAGATATAATTCATATAATATTCAACAATGTGGTTTGATAAATTCAGTGAAATTTATTCTATAAAGTGAAAAAACTTTGTTCTGTCATCAAACTGTTATTTACTCAAACAATAATTGTTGATATATCTAACATCTATTAATTTTATTAAAATGTACGTTATTTTTTTTCAAATATATGTTTAAATTTTTATAATATATGTAACATATTATGTAATACACAGAACCTTTAAAAAATCGATGAAAATGTTTTCGAATGAATTTGCTCCAGCTTGCTTTAAAGCATTGTATTAGGGCATCGACAAAAAACGTAGGCTAAGTTTCATGCTTGCTTCTTCTCAGCTTCGTCGGGTATGAGCAGACGTGGACTCATTTAGATTTAAGGCGATTCAAAATGGTCTTACACCTTACTCAATAAAAAGAATTAAGTTAGACTTAAACGATATATACAAATTCTATTCAAACGACTACATTTAGATATTTAATTTAATTTTTATTTATATACTAAATTTTTATTATCACACGTTCACAAAGCTTTAATAACCGTTCAAAGGCCTTTAAGCCAACCACACGCCCTTTTGTAACCCTTACAAGAATTTATTTTAATACCTTAACAAAATCATACGTTTTCCTTGCTTTGTTTTTAGCTTGTTAATACGTATTAAAGTATTAACGAACAATTTCAAGCCAATAATTATGTGGTGTATTTGCATTCTTGAGATTATTTAATTATTATAAAGCAATTAAAATATATGTTTTCAAAAATATCCTCTCCACTTTCATTGGAACCAATTCGAAGTATTTCCGTACAAACGATCCTTGTTAACAATAATAAGGCTGTAAGGAGTATCCCGTATATTTAACTAAAGTGACATTTTTTACTATATACATATCTTTTTGTATATTTAATAAAATATGTTTAATAGCCTGAATTGTTATTTAAACGTCAAATCGTTTGATTTAACCAGTGATTTAAAATTAAGTTTCTCAAATTGTAGCAATATAATTATGTTCGTTAAAAGCAAACTAAACATTTTGAATGGTAGCGATATGTCGACGTTGAACATATGAAAGACGGAAAATGACAAACTCCGAGTTTCCGTAAGTGTGAGTAGGGCCTGCGCGGGTCGTCTGTCTCGCTGCTCTGCAATAAAAATATACATAAACTTTATATAACGACACTGAAGGGGCTGTGTATATTTTTTATTTAACAGGAGGAGACCCATGGACAACTGCAACGCCAGGAGGCTTACAAGTGAGTTGGCGGCCTTTAAGTTAGAGGATTGCTTTTTTCTTGAAGGACTTCAAGTCGTAGCGGTTGGGGAATACCTGCGCTAGCTGGTTTCACAAAGGGTTGGTGCGCAGAAGAGGCTGCCTTCAAAAACGAATAGTTCTGAAATCTGGAGGTGTGGTGGATGGAATGTATAATATAATTATAGAAAGTTGTCATAAAATCGAAATCACCCAACTACATTGCCTTCAAGAATATTATCAAAGCCTGGCCACACTTAAAATCCCTAATGCGTTATCTATACTAGAAACCATAACAATATCATGGTCATCTAATACATGTTAATTCTGTTTGTCTATGGATATGGGTTTCAGAAAAACAAACATCTATACCTAATCGACCCTCGTAGAGTCTACATGCAATCATTTCTCGTAGCGATAGCACATCCTTATACAATGTGTCTCCAACTATACATACAGGGAACATTGGGATTAATTGAACTGTCAAAATATTGGCTAGCCTAAGCGCAATATCACTATCGATCTGCAACATAATATATTAATAAATAAACTAATAAACATCTATTTACATTTTTATTAATTAATCATCAAAGATAAACTTAAAATAAAGAATTCAGAAGGCGCCTGGGAGTCAGTACCCGTGATCCAAAAGCTGGTGCTTTTCTCGCTCTGCGTTCATACGCGATGCTCATGCATCGCGATATATTGTGGTTCGATTTGTTTATTATGTTTTATTAATAATTTTAATTTGACATAATAAATAAACTTATACACTACCTTCCAAAAGTTTAGTATAGATAATTAACCCGTAGTAAATCGAAATTGAATGTTCTAACGAACTTGTTTTAACATTAAAGTATATTTTGCATATTAGTCAAACAAAAGCGGTGTTGTCACAGTTTGACTATTGATGTTGAGATGTAATATACGAACCTTTTCTCTTAACAGAGTTGAGGTGATGCTATATAAATCCATCATGAATGTTAGGAAAAGCTCAACAAACATGGACAGCAACTGAAATAATATTGTAATATTAAACTACATACAATTTTTTTGGTCACCGAATGATATTCTGGGTATGATCAACTACTCGTTGTCACAGCTGGAATGATAAATATTTATTTAGTGTATATTTACTTACCATGGGGCTTGA
Organism: Leptophobia aripa; assembly: GCA_951799465.1. Taxonomy (NCBI): domain Eukaryota; kingdom Metazoa; phylum Arthropoda; class Insecta; order Lepidoptera; family Pieridae; genus Leptophobia; species Leptophobia aripa. The sequence continues at coordinate 3,505,617 of OX637281.1, forward strand.
GGTATGTAAAATGTGTCCCATTATTAATTACGTTAAAAAAATACTAACCTGCCATTTGATAGCCTGTTTTAATGTATCATATGCTTTTATCATTCTATTAAAATAGTTGACTAACGATGTCAATTCAACATGTTTTGGGGATTTAAATTTAACAGCCCTATCAAGCGGTCTAATCGTTTCCATATTAGAATAGTGTATTTCAAATAAATAATTAATTAACTGCATACGAACAACAAGTTGATACAATAAATGTGCACTAAAATAAAACTGTACAGTGTAGAGCAGTCTCATTGGCAAAAAATCAATAATAGAACGAAAACCACCTTTCAATATCCGATCAATAATTAGAATACTTAGACGTAACGAAAATGGTAATAAACACAGTACTAAATTAAATTTTGATGTACGCGATGACTTTATCTCACAACCGACTTCCCTATCAAACATGTGGATTTGTGTGAAGTAATCGCGATATCGTTTCCACAATAGGGTATTTATCACAACTGTTAAAAAGTATGAAATATTATTATAAGCTGATATTGGAAAGAAGCACAAGTCACAATTCAACATGAAGTAATAGAACGTAATCAATAGGATCGCTGAGTACGCGTATCCGATTTTAAGTATATACCCTCTGACATTCCCAAATAACGCGAGAATGTTAAGACCCAAAACCATTTGGAATATAATGAAAATTTTTGAAATTGTATCTACATAGGAGGGGTTTTTAAAAAAGGAATTCACGCGAACATCCGGTTTCGACATCTTCGCCGCAAGTTCACTTCGAGTGTGGTCAATACATTCCCTTTCGCCACTTACATTGATTGCTTTCATTACATTATTGAGTATGTACCAAGTGTCACATTTATGTTTTATGACGTAATTTTTTATAGAAGAGGGGGCAAACGAGCAGGAGGTGGGCCTCCTCCATTAAGGTGAAGTCGCCGCCCATGGACACTCATGAGTGCGTTACCGGCCTTTTAGGGATTTGTACGCTTTTTTCTTGAAGGACCTTAAGTCGTAGTGGTTCGGTAATACTGTGGCGGGCAGCTTGTTCCATAACGTGAAGAAATGTCTTAAGAAACGCGCAGTGGTTAAGATCATCTTTTAATAACACATTGAAAACCGAATAATATAAATGCCGGTATAATTTTGTGTTGGGTACACAGTAAAATGTAACATACAGAAATATCATCCCTAAGTCTCGGGTTGAGAAGTTCGACAAATGGTTCAATGTTCACGGCCAGTTATTTCACACATTTTTTAGTGAGCGTCACGCTTGAATTATACGAATTGGATTGTTCTTGAACTTATTAAAACTCGTCTCTATAATTTTAGGTATAATATTTTATAGATAATGCCATTATCATTACAAAATTTATTAGAAGTCTATACAACACAAGTAAGATTTATTTTCCACATATAAACCACATATAAACCACATATAAACCACATATAAATCCACATTAAAAATAACTATTAATGGTACCTTAACATTTTCGACAGTATCTTAGGTATTGGTGAGATTGCCTGGTTGAGTGCGAAAGCGACCCCAGGGCCCTTTCAATGTGGTCTTGTAGGTTTACCCGAGGTGGTTTTAGTGGGTATTGCCCACCTCGTCTCTGAAGAGCAGAGACACCAGCGTGGGTTGAGTCCCACATATCCCTTATCCTTTGGGACCAGGGAATGCGGAAATGCATTTCCACCTCGGAAAAAAAAAAAAAAAAAAGGTATTGGTGAGATATGTGGACAGCGGGCCGACACGTCATGCCAATTAATCTTTCGTATACTTTATCGTGTAAAGTTCATTCTGTAAGCTGTTAGAATACACCCTTTTCGTAATGTCACGTTTCAACTAAATCACATTCCACATTCACTTTTTATTATCATACTTTATATGTACATATTTACTACTTGAGCAAAAAGTATCAAATATCTATCTTCAATTAGATATACCAATAGACCTTTATGATGTGCCTCCTGCACGTTTGCCCCACCTCCTTAAAAAAGAAATAGAAATCTGTTGGATCTTAATTATTGTACTATTAAGAGAAACGTTCCTAATTTATTCTCGTATAGGAAACCACGTTAATGAGGGTTCAGAAAAGGAACAAAATAAAATCAATTTATTTGTTGCAAATATATATTGTGGTCGTTTTAACACTCGAATGATAAAAGAAACTCCGGTAAAGTCCACACGACACCTCATTTATCAGCCTCCGTACAAATTGCTTCGCATTTATATACTTTGTTTCTTTGTTAACCGCATTAAAAAAAACTCTGTTTTTCTAATATCCGTCCCTGCTAATGGTTATACCAAGCGTAAGATGCGAGAAATGTAAACGTTGAGAATTTTTTACTGAATTTATTTGCTTGTGTAATTTGAATTTCATATTTGAATATATGAAACTAAAAGATTCGATTCGATGCGGGCTTTTCAATTTAACATTCTTTTATATGTTTATTAATAATTCTATATGGTAATATAATAATAAAATCTATATAATAAATTTCACTTAAGTTTGAGTTTCAGGCTATTTTTTTTAAAATGATATACCTGCATATATAAGCAATTCAACGGTGTCACCTAATGATCAAATAACAAATATTGTCCATTTAATTGGTGGGTATACAGTAACTATGTAATAATTTATTTCTCAAAAACATTAAATAACAGTTACAGATTTCTAAACTCAACATTCATATTACATATTCTTGGCAGAGCGCGTTGCCCAACACAAATCCTTTCAGCAATCTGTTGAAGTTAAGAACTACTTCCCGTCTGAGCGACAGTCTTTCTCTAAAACTTCTTGAAATCTTTTAGCGTCTTTATTAAACTTACGTTGAATATTAAGAATAAAAGATTCATGAACGCATATTCAATGTGTATTGTACACCTAGCTTTTAAGACCAATGCAAATTCGAAAAGCTTGTCTAACAACCTTTATTATTAAGGTATTCGTTTTAAAAATAGATAAATAAAATAAAAATATTGACTTGCATAGTCATTAACGCTCGGCATTAATATAAGCATAAACTCACTAGCCCCATAATCAGCTACGATAAAATCATTCTAGGGAAATTGTATACGCATTTTCAATAAACTCCCAACTCTTGTTCCATATTGGTCCTTTAATAATTTAAAGAACTGTGTAAAGGACATTAGCAAAACAGTAATCTTTATTAAAACTTGATTAGTTAACCAGCTGAGTTCTTTATGGGTATCTAAGACTTCTTATGTTGGAACCCTCGAAGCCTTATATATAAGAAGTTATTGACGTACACAAGTGATCACTGATACGATTATATGAAAAATATATATATAAATTATAAACGTAGAATTAATTTCGTTCAAAATAATATCTTATATATGTTTAATATACAATTGGGAATATAGCCTTGCAAGAAGCGTGCCATAGGGAAAAATAGGAACAAGTCCCTTTTCCTGCTTTTGAATTTTTTACTATATTTTCACAAAGCCCACGCTACACTACAAGTAAAATTATTGTTTAGTCTTAAGATATCCTATGTAAAGAGAGACTTAACATTTTTTTATTACTTTTAGAATTTATTTACGTATCTCAAAGAAGGATTTAAAAAGAAGTTGGTAGGCACAAACTACTTGTCTTGACTCCATAATTAAGTGTGTATAATAAGGTCAAAACTATTATGTCGGAGGTACTCTTTATAACTAAGGAAAATAAAATATTTAATAGCTAAGTTATGCTCGATTTTACAGTAGTCTTCAGAGAATGCTCGTTACAACGTTTTCGCAGGTAAAACTAAATGATGGTAAACTAATTACATTTAGTGTAAGTTATTTTTCCTTTAAATCATTAGAAGACGGAATAAACTTTTGTTACTTATAAATACATTTATCACAAAATACTTGTTTTCGTATGTTAGATAATATATAATCTACCTATTTACTTTCATGTTACAATTACGGATTAAAAGCTTATACACTTTTTAACTTTTATTAAAACTTTGAAAGCATCTCATTCAGTTAAAAGTTAACGTACTCTTAATACTTACTTTATACTTACTTAGGACTTTTTGATAATATTTAAGATACCACTTAAGAAATTTAAAGTTAATAGTCTTTCAATTAATTCTTAAATTTACCATTTTAAAATATAATGAAGAGAACCGAGAATAAAATGTTTTCAATTATATATAAGATTTCACAAGGGCCGGCAGGGCATCCGCCATTGAGTGACCATTGGCAACGTGTCTCTTAAGGCATGCTGATTCTCCCAATATCCCTTAAAAAATGCAACATGTTAACAAACTGTATGCAATTAGCAAGCCGTAAAGTTGTATGGTTTGTAAACTTCATTTTACAAACTACAATCATTGTAGTTAATTTGATTACAGCTTGAGCAATATCGCCTCATCCAATATTAGCTAGCTTCAAAGGAGCGTATCAATTTTAAAGCTAGCTATAAAAGGTTTGTATAACATTGTGAAACACAAACCTACTTCGAATACCTTAGCTTAAGAACTTTAATTATAAACTTCGCATCCACTATCTATATATGAAATGGGGATAGTCCGTAAATATTTTGTAGGATAAGCCTTGAAGTAAAATTAAACCTTTTTTTTTAATGTATAGTGATATGAATTTTAATTAACGCTACGCGAGGAATATATAATGGAGAGTCCGGAAAAATATATTTAAAGTGCTCAAAAAAAGTATCTATATTCTAATTTATTATGAAAATTCAATTGAGATAAAAATTATCTTAGTCCATTCTACGTTATCTTCACCTTATCTGTGTAAAATAGTGGCCATAAAGCACTGCCAATTTCAGCAAAGCTATAAACATGGAGAATAATAAAGGGTATGTGGGAAAAGCAAACCCTAATCTAAAACACGTCATAAACCAGAACAATCTGCAATGTTTGTATTTTTATCACCGCAAAAATTAACACGTATGCACAAAATGTATGAACAACTCCAGTATCGTTATAACTTAAATTGTTCTAATGATTTTTTTCGTTTTGTTCAAACGGAAAGAATCGAACAATGTCAATTAGAACAACATATTAAATCAAACGTTTTGCATTGATTTGAATTGGAAATAATGTAAAAATATTAACGAACGTTTTGGTAAATGTTCTGTTTTTGACATTGACGTCAATTATCAATTCATAAGTTTTCTCGGGATGTTGATTTTAAGTGTCAATTCCCCAAACAGAATGTAAAATACATTTACGCACAGCCAGGTTGAGAACACACCATCAAACGTGAAAACTATTAATCTGTTCCACATATATAAAATATATATATTAAATCAAAAATATATATATAAAAGAAAAAAAAAGCGTTCGTCTTCCTTAAAGGCCGGCAACTCACTTGTAAGCCTCCTGGCGTTGCAGGTGTCCATGGGCGGCGGTTGGCACTTCACTCGAAGTGACCCGCCTGCTCGTTTGCCTCCTCTCACATAAATATATATATATATAATGTTTTATCCAAATAAATAGGCTTTTGACAATATCAAGCATCTTTTTCTCACACATTCTGATGTGATCACGCTATACCAACACAAGGTATGAAACATCTGAACGCCTCTTATAAATAAGGTTGGTTAGTGCGGCTACAGATTAAAAATTACCAACTGAAATATGTCACAGACATCTGACATCTTGTCTAAATTTAGACATTGTTAATCAGTTTAACGAATATTTTAAAATAAATAGTATAAAACGAAGACAATGAGTTCAGAAAGCGCAGCAATAGACGAGAGGAAAGTCAGTTCAATGAGATTTGTGCCTTTCGGAAGTTTACTGCAGACATGGACAGAAGTCTCTAGGATAAACTTTATGTCTGCGATGGCCATTAATGATGTTTTACCGAGAGGTAATAAACTATTCACATAATATCAAATATATATTATATATGAAATCACGTCTGGGTCACCAATTAAATAATTTAAAGTATCCAACGTTTACAGACAGTCTTAAATGATATGATACCCACTATATTTCGAATTCACAATAAGAAGAAGATATATACAGTTATCCTATGTAATATGTTGTAGACCAATTGAACGATATTCAGAAATCGCGGGAAAACCCAAAAGTGGTGCCTTGAGCCAGTCCACAGACTAAATACAAAACGTGTCACAGACTACGTATAACTGAAATAGTATGTGCGTCTATAAATTCAATACTCCTTTGTGTACTGACTGTAGTAGCTGCTACTGTACAGTCGTCAACTTTTCTTGATAGCGACTGTTCAATAATATTTTTAATTATCCATAGAATAGTTATTTCTTGCTAGTATTCCCGATCGTATACTAATTGTGAACTGACTGTTGTAATCTACAGAAGATGATCTTCTAAATTTAATTCTTTACACAAATACATTGCAAAATCCTTAAGGCATATAATTTATTATTTAATTAATTCGTTTCGTGTGCTCTTCATGTTTGCTGCAAATGTAATGAGTGAGTTTCGTTAAAACAATAACGTTTAAACACTTTAACGTACTTAAATAACGTTATTTCGTATTCTACTACATTTTGTACGGATCTAAAAATGGATTATGAATATAAAATTTAAAAAGGCTAATTATAAAAATATATTAGGTTTATCAACTGAACTACGAATGTAGTTACTAGTTGTACAATTTTGGCAATTAGCCATCCATATTGGCGAGGACATGCCGTATCGCTGTAGTTTATATGATTAAAGCTGTTTGTCAGGATCCCGGTCATCGAGTTTTGACTAATTAGATTGACGTAGTTCAATTTTGTATTTACATTCAACTATCCGTCAAATTGGTAATATCATATATTTTCTCACTTTAAATTTAACGGGATCATTATTATATATACTTATTTTATGTTTTCACTTTCTTTTTGTTTATCAATGAAACATGTCAAAGACGACCTCATTTATTTTCTTTTTTATTCTTCTCTTTTTTCCTTTAATCAATTTATACACTGTACCGTTTTTTTTATTTCTATATTTTTCCTAGTGATGTGCAGTTATACTGCTTCTTATAGAGACAACAATAAACTGTTAGTCGCATCAATAAAAACACTCGTATATGACCAAAATTGAAAAAGGAATAAGAACAAGACAGTAAGGCTTAATATTGCATATTGTTAATCTAGGAAATCCTTTAAAATGTTATAAAAAATAATTAATGTACTTAGATTTATTAAATAGTTAATAATAATTAATTCTCGGGATGTTGTATTCGCATTTTCAATAAACCAAATGATGTTGTATTATCGCTAAAAATTCAATCCACGCTTAAAATAACATAATAAATAGGGAACATTAATCAATATATAATATATATCATAACCAATATCATTCTTAGCTTTAGAAAAACCTAATATTACAAGGTACAGTCCATGAAAATCTTACAAATGTTAGATATAATTTACTATATTAAATACATTTGTTTAATATCCAACTATCAGCACTGAACTGAAAATGAACGCTCGGCATGCATGTTCTGTGTTTCCACATAATGGAACATCTTAGCAATATATTTGTAAATAGTTTATAAAATTTATATACGAAAAACTAAGTTGTGTACACTGCTTTACTTATATGAATAACCTATACAGTGTTATTATGTCTACACATGGTTATCTTATGTCTTATATACGAAAAAGCTACTAAATTTCTAAAATCGGAAAACACGTGTTTTTTTAATGTAACAGTTTAGAAAGTACCCCTTAAATAGTTTCGCTGTCAGGTTATTCCGTAGTATGCTCATTTCCATAGACAACTAGACGCAGCTGCTAACTAGGTGTTGTTCGAGGAAACGGGAGTGTATAGTATCGGTTATCTGAAGCGTTATCTGTAGCAATAATTTACTTAAAGCTAAGTTTGCGCTACCTCCAAGCAGCGGTAGCAAAATCTCCAACGACTTGAATTAACCAATTGGTGCACCTCTTTAATCTAGATATATTAGCTATGAGGTTGTGAGATGTTAATTTTTTTTTATTTAAAACAAAAAAATCGATGTACAGAGTAACAAATTGTACTAGGGCTCTGCGCCGAGGTTAGCTCAAATATTTTTTTCGTCAAAGTACCATTTCATATATACAATATTTTAACCTACGTCTCGCGTTGTAGTATCAGTTCGTAGTAGTCCACGAGCTTAAGTATCATACGCCAAAACATGTCATTAAAGTATGAAAAACATAAGACTTTTATTTAATTTCAGATCAAAGATTCAAAAGTTTTTCTTTGCCATTAAAGAAAATATCTGTGCCGGTATTTGATCCGTCCAAGTTTCGGAATAAAGATGAGGAAAGCGAACTAATTGAACAGGTAAGAAAAATTCGTAAAAGTTTTTTCGTTAAAATATTTTAATTAAGACCCTGTTTTGATAAAGCCCCATTGTTTTGTTATTGTTGAGACAAAAGACGTTAAAAATGTGTTGATTGAATTTTTTTTAGCTAATTATATAATTAAATTAGCTAAAAAAATGTTCGCTAAATCTACAGCGTAGCATTTAGAGGGACCTAATATCCATTGACTATGAAGAAAATATGATTTGGGTTGGGTAGGCTTAGATAAACATGCGTTTATCTCGTATTATTTCACTTACTATTCGGACATTGCCCAAATACGAAGTAAGTAGAAAATAACGCAGTATCATAATTTTAGTCGGAATGTTTGATAATTACACAAAATTCCCAGTTTCCAATAAACCTGACACCGCTTTTGAACGACGACAGACTGTGGAGTTGTTTCTATAACTTTCCCGAGCTATATGACGATATGTATTCGCCTCTTGTACGCGTGAGGAATATGGATGATATCCCCGATATTGAAGATGGTGTGCTTACAAGGGACCTTGTTAGCGTTTGCCTTAGCTATTTAAAACGATCACCGATATTGGGTGACTACGTGTGTATAAAATTGGATTTGTCGTCCAAGGTAAGTAGTGTTTACCTTTCTAAAATGTAAGGAAATGCAGAAAAGTGTGTTATATATTGACGGTTAACAATCTGTCAGACCGTACTCTTGATGCTTAAAGTAAAAGCCTTTGCTACTGTGTACAGGTAGTGAAGGATGCGATGAAAATACATAAATCATAAATACCATACACACTAAGATAAAAGCAGGAAAATGCAAATCTTGAAAATCAAAATCTCAAAAATTGATTATAACAACTTCAACAGAAAAATAAATACTGAAAATAAGCCCTATTACAGTTTTTTTATATTGTTATTATAAAACAGAAGATAATAAATAAACAATACAATATAGGCGAAAAGAAATAAGAAACCCATTATATATATTATAACATCGGACATGATTCACTAGAAATTCGCAAATGGGGTCCCTAAATAAATGTTTGCTCCTAAAAGTTCTTATATTTCGCCTTACTAACGCATAATTTTTATATCGAGAGTGACATTTGAAGGTGTGGATGATCGGAGTATGACGCGTTCTTTTATTCATAAAGTTGAATGTACTGTAGCGACATGAATGTTGCTACAAGTCCGATTGTTAAGCACAAATTATCTTGTTGATGCCTTTAGACCAGTACAAATGTTTAGACTTATCAAGAATCGTCCCCATTTTTATTAACTTTACTTTAAGGAGAACTTTCAGGATTCAGCTTCATAATAAGGTTGTGTCTGAATATATTAAAATGGTGTTTTATAAGTTCTTTAATTATAAGTTCTTTAATCATAATAACACACACTTATAATATATTAAACACACTTATATTTATTTATATATATAGTAATGTAAAAATACTTGTTTTTAAAAATTGTTTTATAATTATTTCAGTTTCTTAGTAATATCGACGTACTGAAACATTACAAATATTTAGTTTATTTGGATCTATCGAGTAATCTTCTGGGAGATCTCAGTGTGCTATCATTCCTTCCATATATACAATATCTTAATGTATCCTTTAATAAGTTTCAAACTGTACTGGATTATGAGACCCGTATGTAAATTTAAGCTATTTAAAGTAAAAAGTAAACTTAAGCCTATAGTTATTTAATCTCAGGAATTAACACATTGTTAAATACTCCCAAAGAATGTTCAATAATTAAAAAAATATTACAAAATTAAATGACTATTTAAGAGATATAAAATCTTAACGATTAACATGTACGCTGAGTTTTTTGTGGGTATCCGGGTAGCGATTAAAGTTTAAAAATCTCTTAGAAACGTCAAGGTCGTAAATCCTGACGTTGATACGTCCTATCAAATTGATCTGAAGAGATGCACTTCTTGACGTACACAAGTGATCGCGATTTGTTGTGATTCCGATTGACTATATGGAAAATATATAAAAATCATGGTTATCAGCATATAAAATAGGTTTCTTAAGCGATATTTTTTTTCAGCCCAATGGTTTTTAACTGAAGTACATTATAGATATAATTATATAAAGAGAATACGCGATTTAGATGCGTTTTGGTCCATAACTGTGATAGATCTAGCCCACAACAATATTAAAACTATAAATGGATTGGAAACATTAAGGTTACAAGCGTTCCTTTTCATAAAATGTAAAAAATTGTCTTATTAATAAAAAAAATTATTGATAGATAATTTAAAGTAATGGAAAATTACTTAATTTATTAAGGAAGCCTCAAAAACCTTAAGGCTTCATACAGCTAACGGCGTACAGTCTAACCATAAAAGAATTGCGTTGTATCCCCAATACCATATGTCTGCACGAACGACAGTACTCAGTTTGTTAAAAAATATTCTTGTATTTTTTTCATAGATATCTCCGCCGTCTAGACCTATCCTTCAACCACATAGAAAAAATCGAAAACATAAATCATCTTCGTTTACTATGGCTCGATCTTTCCTATAATAACATCTCTGATTTTGAATTCGGTGATAACTCTGGACTCTGTACATTACTTCACTTGGAATACTTGAATATTAACGAAAATAGGCTGACGTCTATGAAACTTTTTTCGGGATGTAACAGGTAAGTTTATAAGCCCCAAATCGTGGACTTGAGACACGTTTATTTCGATTCTTTTACGTTTTATTAGTTGCACGTCAATTGCTGCGGCGCATTTGTTTACTTCTTCCAACTGTATCAATATTTTGGCAATAAGCGATTTTATTAAGAATGTAAGGAATCAAGGAAGACAATCGTTTCGTTTTAATTTTAATAATTAGATGATGAGATAGTTAAGGTAATATATTCAATAAAACGAGAAAAAAAAAGCAAAATAAAACATGTTCTATAAAAATATATTAAAAATGTAAAAAAAAGGATCAAACGTAACGCGATTCAGTTAAATAGTGGTTCTGTTAGCAAATTGTACAGGGCACCGTTAGCAATCACCACATCTACCCATTCCAAGCGTACTTTTTTGGGATTGGGATTTTTGTATTCTATTTTCCCCTATCCCTTGCAAATCCAAGGACTTTATACAACATATATTTAAAATATGGTTTTTTTTTAAATAAAAAAGGTAAAAAGTGACGCACAAAACAGTTGCCATTCACGCGCTTCCTATATCCGTAATAATATCCTTAACGTAACGTAACGTAACGTGTAAATGTGTGTATTAGTGATATATGTAAAAGCTCTAACATTAAATGACATTTACGCAATGATATATTACATCGCTTACTGTAATATCATTAAACTTTATTCCATAGACTTCGTGAAATTCACGCCAGGAATAATAGACTAAGTTCCTTATTGGATCTGGCAGTATACATGAACAAGTTGCGTCGCCTGACCCTTCTTGACTTCCGGTCTAACCCTGTCTGTTCTGTACCGGGATATAAAGATGTCGTCGTCAATACATTTCCGCTTTTGCTTTGTTTGGATGACATCGAACTCGATCCCATTGAACAGGTACAAATCATTCCCTAATAACATAATTTTTAATGTATGAAAATTATTTTAAAACAAATAATAGTTTCTGACTAATATGACCAAAATCTATTGTTTTGAAAGTGTGCTATATTAAAAATTTGTAGATTAATAATTTGTAATAAGCTTCTTTCTTTCTCTTTTTTCATCATTCTTTATCTTTTTGTCATGTTTATCTGGCCAAGTGGAAGGCAATTATGTAGTAGTAATAGCTTCATTCCATGGAAAAAATGGCATAAAGCCTTCTCTATATCTACGGAATACAGGAATTATCATGTGTTTCTAATTTTCTTACAGAGGACATGTAAGATGAACATGAATCCAGATGTGTTTATGTTCGCCTCCCGTCGCCTGTTACGGCTGTTGTATATAGAACAGCTATCTCGGTCACGTGTGTCGCCTTACAACCCTCCAGCGGATACCACCGACGTCCCTATTATAGTGCTGGTCGGCTACGAAGCTGTTGGAAAAGGTATTTTATTTTTAAATACACCAATATAATAAATAAAATTTGAAAATATTTAAAATTATAATTCTCTGCAATAATGCATAGAATAAAAAAATGTATGTGATAATTCTCATGACCAAAAATATATAATTACACAGGATTGCATGCGCAAACAAAGCGATTTCTAATCAACAATTATACAAATATATATTTCATACGTAAATCAATTCACAACCTGTATAATATCATGTATATGCGTTATATTTATTCAAAGATGCACTCGAGGCTCTGATGCAGCTTTAAGTTTTTGGCATCACGCCGAACAGTGACCGTAACAATAATTTATCGCCTGATAACACTATAAACAATGTAGTAACTCGATACTGTGCGATTTAAAGTTCGCTACTAAATTTTGACGGTCTATGCCACAGACTATAACATAGACCATAGAGTCTATGGTTACTTGACACACGATAAAAAAAAAACGTAACGTCTGCTACTATTATTGTCTATTAATATAATTATCCTTATATTTTTGTAAATATTTATTATTTATAATACTTCAGGAAATAGAAGTATTAACTTGCATCTTAAAAATCAGATAGGCATACGATAGCCATACTTAAATTGGAAATAAATAATAGAAAAAGAAAGAAACTAGTTCGGAATTTAAGAAGCACGTTCATGCTTGTTAGTTCCAATTGTGAAAAGTTTATTTCGTAGGCTCGTTGGCTCGTCGCATAGCAGCAGAATGCAGTTCACATGTTGAATTATCTGTGATGCACACAACAGCGTTCTACCATTCCCAGGAACATTATAAACAAGTGACGAGAAAAAAGTTCGATGAAATGTTATTGGATGGGCAATTTCTTACGTATAGTGAAATGGATGGAGAGTCATATGGTCTAAGTATGTTTTTATTTTTTATAAAAGAGTTACGGTACGCGTAATCTTATTTTAGTAAATTGACATTCGGTTGGTTGGTTAAACACTTTTGAAATTGTCAAATATAACAAAACTTTAGTAAATCCATACTAATTAAATGCGAAAGTAACTCTGTCTGTGTATATGTAAATAACACTTTCACGCTTAAACTACTGAATCGATTTAAATTAAATTTGGTATGGACATAGACCAGACTTTAGGAAAGGATATAGGCTATTCAAAATTGCGAAAAACAGAATGAGTTAGTGGTTGAAAGTTTGTATAAAAAAATCACCAGAACTTTGCCATTTATAGACAGATTTTCCATTGTCCCTTTGTGTGTAAAAAGGAAATGGCCCAAGTACTTGATACTTAAACATAAGATGTCTTATATAATTTGTATATAGAACACTACAAAATATAAATGATTTGTTTATAACACAGTAAAAGGTCTACACACGTTACCTTAATTCTAATAATTCGAAGTTTAAATCAATTCTAGAGCATAACTTGTTAAAACATGACATTTTTTCTTGCTGTAGTTGTTCTTATTAAAAAGTTAACAGTGCCCAACGAACTGCGAAAACTTAAATGGACCTCTAAAACACTATCGCCGCCGAACACAACTTCCGTAATCGAGTTTTAAGATCGTTTTAAGTTTAACTTGAGTTTGACTGTAGCTAATCAAATAACTTAATTCTTCTACTCCTCAGAGCATTCAGCGCTTTTTAAGTAAATCACGGTTTTCCAGTTCCAGTTTGCATAATAGCATTTGTAATAATGTTTTATGTCGTGATAAAACTATAGCGAATAAATTGAGTCATCTTCGTCAAATATATATAAAACCTTTTTGCTCGTAACCTTCAATGGCATTGTTTTATAAATGTAATTGAATATCATGAACCTCGTAATAACAGACTCTGTTGACTTAATATTAGTATCAAATGTAATAAAATCATTTTTAATTACATACTTACATGTTTACAAAATATACATTTTGTTAAATAAACGCGCTTACGTATTTTAGGTAAATTTATCACAATTTATCAAAAAGCTATGATATATATAAATTATTATTACCGTGGATAGACGCCATATTCCTAATAAGATGCAATAGAATATAACAGTTCCAAAACCTAGTACAGCCAACACTCATAAACTATTTTTATACTAGTTCTACGACGCTGACAGCGAAGCATCAAGGGATGTCATAAACTTATACTTTACAGCATACAAGTTTCGAACAACATATTATTGAATGAAATAATGTTATTATTTTAATTTAATAGACATTACGAAACTGGTTTAATGTGGCTATACAAGCTTAGAGTGGCGTACTTAATGTTTAACTAAGCATAAAATTGTGTAACAACGTTTCGTGCAGGTCGCGAAGAGGCTTTTGTAAGAGACGGCAAGGTTAGGGTTGTCACAATGGACCTTATAGGCGCTTTAATGCTAAAATTGCGAGGCCGGCAACCCTACTTGATATTAACGACTTGTTCGGATAAACGGTCGATGGCTGCGAGGCAACTTGAACGAAAAACGTATGTAAAATTTAACGTCACATATAAAATACATTTTTATTTATATCTTTTCCACAAAGATTCGTATTAGCGATCACTTGTGCATGTCAATAATTCTTATAGAGCTACTAGGGATTCAAAATAAACCAGTCTGAGAAGACACCCACAACAATATCAGCTTACAGCATTTATCGCGACAACATAATCATAACCTTAACAAATCATTGCACAATATAATAGCAATATCTTGCATTAAAAAAATATAAATATCTAATTTAGAAGATGAAAATTAATTAGTGTACCGCCATGATTCGAATCTATAACCTCAGGATTAATAATCGCACGCTAAAGCCACCAGGCCAAAGCTCACCCATGTGAGTTATTCGTGTCATTACACCGTAACAATGTTTTTAGCGCGAAGGATTTAGCCAATGAAGAAAAACTATCGTCAACAATGGAGATATCGACACTACAAGTTTTGCTATCCGGACGAATTCTTATCAATGGAATCATTAATGAAATATTACAAGTAAATCTATTTGATTACCCGTAGGTTAAAAATTTTGGTTTAACAGACGTTAAACTAAAGATTCGATAATCTGTGATTGAATACAAGATGCCGTTGATAAAGATTTAACACTCCATCGAAATACCGTTTGATTTTTTAGTCTCCTTACATTAATTAATTAGCACAAATGATATTTTTAAAATAATAACTTTTACCTATTATTTGTCATAAGACTCAAGTTTTCTTTTCCGTCGCCGGACGATTCATTTGAAAGATACAAATGAGAAACGTTTATTACCTATGTCAATAAATTGTCTATGATACAAATGTTTTCCCAATTTAGACTATACCTGAGGACAAAAGCCACAGTGAGTTTCTAATCGAATCAGACTGTTCTCTCTTGACGGAAAGCGAGAGACACGATCGTAAATATAACAAGAAAGTCAATAGACTTACTGTGTTGACGCCAGTGAGTATACCTCATTATGTCAGAGCACGGAAAGTGTGGCCACTATCGCGAAAATTCATTTATAATAATAAAAATATTATATAACTTTTAACTTGACCTAAATTTACATTAATTATAGTGAAGACAATATTTATTATGTCATATACTAAGATTTACTTGAACATTTTAGTAACATATCACGTAAATTTAATAAACTAGACGACAACCACACATTAAAAAAGCAGATATGTGTGATATGTTTTTTTTAGTTTTGAAAAGCTTTTAAGTTTACCGTTTTCTTTATTTAAACTTCATAAAACATATTCTTGAGGTACGGGCGGCGCCCAGGCTCCATACTTAATACAAAATATGTTTTATGGATGTACAGTAATAGTATGCTACGTATGTGTATTCCGTATTTTATTTTTAACTCTTCATTTTAGAGTAGTTCCATAGGAGAAAAAAGCGAAAAGGATAAAAACAGTGTTCAAGGCTCCAGTTTGCACTCTTTGTATCAGGAACCGCAACCGGTTGATGAGTATACGAGCAATGTCTATGGTTTATCGGCGGGACGTGGACAAGCCAAAACGTATTGTTTTAAATAACTATGTTAATTCTAGTTGGTCACGTTGGTCACGATTGAGTTTTTAAACAGATGCGATTTAGGTTGTATCGTCTGTGACATTTCAAATACATATATTTAAATAAAAATAAAAATTAATTGAGATTAATATAACTGAAAACTTCAAATTTACAACATAATTAATTAAACGTAGGATTGTAATAATGCTCAATAAATTCTTGTTTTAGAAGATCTAAAATTTGTAAGGGACAAAAAAGCTTTGAGGACAAAAGATTTAGAAATTGGAAAGGTACTATGTTTGTATCTTATGTATCTAAATTTGCGTGTTCCAATTCTGCGTGTTGTATTTAGACAGTAAATATATATGAAAGTTGTAGATGTTCACACATACAAGACCCCGAAATGTGGATTCTTATTTCTATATCTGCTGTTTTTTTAATTATCAACATCCAGATGCAAGTCATAAGTTTACAAAAATGCATATAAAAAGTAGGAGATTTACCCCCAAAAATGTCACACTTGATTACGTATCCCAGAAAAGTCCAGAATAGAAATAGATTCCCATACTGCACTATAATTTGAAAACTTAACGAAACTGATCTTTCAGCCGGAAGTAGAAAGTCTTCTAAATCGGTTGCATTCACATCTCCGGAAAACACGGACATCGCAACAGAAGAATCAGACCCGTCGGGTTTATTTATCGAACCTATCAAGGAAAGTATGAATTAAGAAATAAAACCTTGCTAGTACTTTCACAATCAATTTCGGTTGATACAACAAATAAAATTAAAGTATTTTAATTTAAAACATATTAAAAGATGTAATTTTATGTGCAATAAAAAACTAAAATTAATAAAATGCAGAACAGTGACATCTGTTCACTCATTATAGAAGCATTCTAATAATTTATAAAAATCTATTGTTTTCATTCACGCTTGGTATTATTTTATTTTAATCTATATATTTCAGTGGAAAACGTATTAACGACATCAATAAGTGCTAGAGTGGATCGATCATATGAAAACGATTCACAAGCATCGGATTTGTGGTTGGCTTTCCTCGCTGAAAATGGTTTGGCGCAGGCGAGCGAAATATTTTCAGAAGACTGTGCGTTTTGAACTTTTTATTCTATTTCTTTATATATGTTATCAGTTATAAAAACCCGGCAGAATTACTGTATATTGCGCTTTAAAAATAACTATTGACCTTTACCAAAGTAGTGTTACATTTAAAAAAAAAAGGATCTAAGGTTACATTAAGCTTGGCATTTGCCATACTAATGTTTATTTTTTCTATAAATTCTTTTAGACACCGCAAATAGACATGAGAGTAGGTTATATGAAGCCGAATTTTTCAAAACTCAATTGGATAACTATAAGGAGGTAATAATTATCACAAAGCTGGGAATGATTTAGTTAGAGGCTATCAGACTTTAAATCACTTCAATAATAAATATGATTTAAGATACCAATCCATACATTTACAACTACACTGAAAGATGATTACGATGAGATACATCGGACATGCCCTGGACTTTTCTGGGATACAGTAAGTAATCAAGTGTGACCTTTTTGGGGGTAAATCTCTTACTTTTTATATGCATTTTTGTAAACTTATGACTTGCATCTGGATGTCGATAATTAAAAAAACATAGCAGATATACAAATGAGATACCATTTATTCAAAACAAACAAAATTGTTTGCTATTTTTAGATTTTAGAAATATGTTTCAAGTTTAATGGAAAGTGTTTCCTTTTTGTATATATTTTGTGAATATATTGAGAAAATTATGGTTAATCTTTCTAGGTAAATATGGACAGTGGTGACGGTGCATTTTTGAAAACTAAAAGGATTATAAAAACAATTGTTAACTCTCAGAATCGCTTAAAGCCCTTATTCGACATAGATTTTACTAACTTGAATCACTTTCCAGACGTTGAAGAAAAATTAATGACAATTTCCAAACAAATTGCACCTCAGAGGCTTTTCTATTAATAAAAGGCATTTCAAAATTGAATTTATTTTACTTTTGTAAGGTTCTTAAGTGTCATAAGTAAAATTCTGTTGGAAACATTGAAGAAATAAAAATAAATGAGGCTGTATTCCTTACTGTGCCACTCCATTATTTGCCTTAAGATCTTAAATACAAAATATCTTATAATAATCATTTGAATACCATTGTATCAAGCATTGCCCCTAAACATTGGACAATGTTATTTGCCATTAATACATCAACTTTTTCTTCTAAATGTCTCTTAGGGTCTTGTTTGCCGACATTCTTGATAGCCAATTGTTCTGGGGTCATCTTTTCTTCATCCTCCAGAGCTTTATTGTAATTCTTTGCGAGTTCCAACATGTCTGTGACAGTTGTCTCGTTAATTTTGCAGTGCTCCTTATAATCTGAAAGAGTGAGACCATCCATCCAAGATTTCTTGTGGAGATTTAACAGCATCTTTTGTTCCAACTCATTCTTTCTGTAGTTTATGCTGATTGAGTAATAATGTCTGTTAAGACCATGGATGAGAGCTTGTACTGAAGGCTTTTGTAAGTGCCCAAGGTTGGATGTAGTCTGCCTGGGTTCCTGGCCGAGAACCATCATGTTAGGGTTAATAAGGCGGAATGCATCAATGACAACTTTGCCCTTTACGGACTGAATGGGGTCAACAACAACAGCTACAGCTCTCTCGGATAAAGCTTCAAATGACTGTTGTGTGTTTATATCAACACCAGACAACCAACAACCAAATCCAGGGTGAGAATGGTACCTGGAAATAAATTTAATAATGGGTTAAATTAATTAATACTCATTGTCAAATAATTATAATTCACTAATGGTTGACCCTATTGTTATAAAAAAAGATTGACAATACTTTGAAAGCATTATCTAAATTAAAAGGCAATTACTATAACTTACCATCCAACAACCATCTCTGGACGCCCAGTTTGTTTCAACATATCCAACATTTTAGCTTGAAAAACTGGGTCAACAGCTTCTACAGACACACCAGTTCCAGTTTGAGGCATGGCAAATACATCAATAACTCGTACTGTATAGTCATCGACAAACTCCCCTGTAATAGAAATCACAGAGGATTAATAGAGAGTGCGGGTAACAAACCTAATAAAAGCTGAAGAAAATTTATATTCACCTAACATTAAACCCATAACTTCCATGGGTACTCCGGCTCGGCCATGTTTAAGCATTTTTAACAACGCTAGTGAAGAAATGTACACCTGCTCAGCCGTGTCTACGACGGGAGCATCAGTTGGTGGCGGTGCTTGAGATAGGCCTGCCATACCACCACCGAGACGCAACAAGCGATCCATGTTTCAATAATAAACTGTAATAATAAAACAATTAATAAAAACTGCAAGTCACAATGTTGGCATCTTAAAGCCGCACATCTCGTAACTCAAATGTCGATTTAACTAACATAAATAAAAAGATTTACCTACTTCTTTGTTAACTTTTTGCTTTGATATTAAAATATCTATATGAATTAGCAACTTTTCACAATAACGTTTATACTGTTATAATATTTCAACAAAAACTTAAGGATTTGAAGACGATGATGAATTAAAAATTATAACATGAATAATGACAATTGACATGACAGCAACCACAGACGGACCGCAACGAGGTATGAATTGGCATCCCCATGGGCAAAAGATTCATAAAGGTTTGTATACCTTAGGCGTTAAAACTAAAACTACCTATAATTAGGTACGTAATTTTCGTATTTACGACATAGATGCAAAGATTGATGAGAAGATTTATGAGAAAATTACACTTAATGGCGAATAAACGCGAAATAAGAGGATTTAAAATCATCGCCTAAAAAGAAATGTCAAGGCTATTTTGATAAAAAGACGTCACTATTTCTTAAGCACTATGAAGGAATTGATGAGACAATGAAAGCAATGCTTAAATCAGCGAGTGACCAAAGTTTTAGTAAGCCTTCTCTTCACATTACATTTATAAGACCAACGAGGCTATCTTTCACTTTGGCCAATTGTTTTGCCCACCTATGGCTGCAAGTCCAATACCTTAAATCCAAACGCATTGCTA
This sequence comes from Leptophobia aripa, assembly GCA_951799465.1. Lineage (NCBI taxonomy): Eukaryota > Metazoa > Arthropoda > Insecta > Lepidoptera > Pieridae > Leptophobia > Leptophobia aripa. The sequence goes on from OX637281.1 coordinate 3,525,971, forward strand.
TAAAGCTACTCGAAAATTAATTTTTCCGTGAAGATCCTCAAAATGAAACCCCTAATGTAAAGGACATATTATTGGCTGTCAAATGTAACTTTCTGTCTTTTTCTGAAGCATTATTACAAAGTATTTGGAGTCCAACCAACAGCGTCTTCAGCATATACAATCGACCGAAGAACAACGCATAAGAAGTCGAATGTTCAAAATTTCTACAAATAATCTTAAATTCATTATAATTGTTGAACGTTAAGAATCGTACTTCGAAGTTTTTTTTATTTTGATAAACTTTACGTTCATATTTAGTAATAAAATGACTAAACAAGTACTTTTTGGCACTAAATGCTTAATTTACGCAAAATTATATAATTTCAAAAACTTAAATGCGAATTTATGCGAAATTTTAAAATTTTGTGAAATGTACATGTACATTTATTTGCGAAATTCCGTGCCACCTATATTATATTATATCATATTTTTCATAAATGACATTTTATATAAAATAAACAACTAATCAAGACATAGTCGAGTCTTTAGTAGGTTAACACCTTTTAGCATAATTAAGCTCTAGCTAAATAAAATATTACAAATTTAGAAAAAGAGTTTTGTATTGTATTTATAAGTATTTTGTAATACTTACTTCATAAAGGTGTAAACTTTTTCATTACGGTGTATGTCGTGATTTAGTTACAACATAGTATCATCTGTATTAAAATTCTACCATTGTCAAGTGTCAAATATGAGAGTTACAATCATCTTCGTCTGTATAGTGTGAATTACACAGCTGATGAAAAGAACAGTGGAGAATGGGATACATAAGTTATTTGTTAGAGAATTAGATTAAAACATCCTATATTGAAATAAAAGATAAGTTTTTATATAAAAAAACACTTTAATATCAACTATGCAAACTACAGAAGATCATTCTGTACTATCACCCAAATTATCAGCGGGGCCCAAAGGTTTGGGTAAGTAGAGTAGGCTCAAACAGTAAAATGTAAGTTACCTATTGCTATTTAAAGACTCCACTTTCTGCAGGTGATCCTGATGACATTAGTTTAAGGAAAGTAGAAATAGAAGTCTTAATTCCTAAAGCTATGAGAGAAAAAGCAAAAGCTCAAAAATGTGTAGAAGAGGTCTCACAATTTAATGAATGTTGTAAAACTTCATCAATTATGATGGTTTTTAAATGTAGAAATGAAAACAGTGCAATGAAAACATGCTTAGGAAATTGGTACCAAAATGAAGAATTCAAAAAACTATGTACAGAAGAATATTTGAAAGAGAGAAGTGAATATAGGAGAACGGGGAATAAGAAACCAATAAAAAGGGCCTAATATGTAAAATATTAAATAAGAGAATAAAATTTATTAGTCTTTATCATCATTTATTGTAACTGGAAGATTTCGTGATACAATTATTTCCTTAACTGTATATTCATTTAATTCTTTAGGTAGGTTTAGATTTCTCTTTTTTGGTTCAATCACCTCAACAATCAATATTTCCTAAAAAAAAAATACAATTAAGATTTTTAAAATTAGAAAATATATCACATTTCTTCATATAAAAAATACCTTAACAGTAGTAGCAGCCATTCTTACATGGCCTAAAATAGTAAGCCAGCTATTATAATCTATGTGGTTGTATTTTATAACTACAATGTAATCTGAATGATTAATTCCTGGTCCCTCTCTATAGATTACTAAAACAAATAAATTTACTTTTATAGAAACTCTTAGCAAGCCTTAATATTTTTAAATATATTTAAATAACAGCCTTTAATATACTTACAAAAATCCCCTCCAAATTTTATACCTGGCTTTACAATATAACCTTTGGATCTATAATAATGATACACAATGTACTTTGAAATAAAGTAACTATCACCTTCAAGAAAGAGATTCCAGGAATCCCTGACTGTTAGTAATTTATTTTCATGAAATACTTGTAAGCAGCCCAAACCATAAGCTAGAAAAAATGCTTCTTGTTTAGTGAGTACCAACTTTTCTTCTAGTTTAGTTTTGTTGATACAACATTTAGGCTTCAAGTTAGCAAAATAATCATCATCCTCAGAGTCACTGTTAGGAACTATGATTACAATATCTGACTTATCGGAGTATCTACATTGAGGGACCATTAAATTATATTGGTGATCTTCACAACCTTCTTCTTCACTAGATACCAAATCTATGACAGTCTTTTTGAGATGTTGTGAATCCTTTTTTATTTTTTTTCTTAAATCTTCTACATGTTTAAAGAAACTGTCACTTTCTGGATCTTTATAAGACAAATCTAACTTCCTATACCAGTAATTTCTCTTTAAATATTGCCTCTTCCTAATGATTGATGGTCCGCTATCTGTCTTTATTGCTGTTGGCTTGGACCTTGATAATGTTCCCTTACCAAAACAACCCATATGATACAACATTGACATTTCCTCTATTCCCCTTACTTCTACTCCAAAACCATTGTAATGACCAGTAAAAATTATTCTCATAGAACTGTCTAGGGGAAATCGTAATGATGACTCAACTTCCATGGGAATTTGTTCATTTGGGCCATCATTTTGACAATGTTCCTCTGTTTGCAAACTAGCCATGACAAAGAAACTGGCCAGTACCCAAATTTTATTTTTAGTACAGTTTGTCACAAGTCCAAATGGATATGAATCTGTAACAAAAGTCAGTTTGTAAACATACTAAAACTTATTATGAATTACGACATTAAATTATAATAACATTTCTTTAGTTCCCAAATTTATAAGTTAAAAAAAATGGAAACAACAATACCCAAAAAGGAAGACGATAGGTATAATTGTAAGTAACCTCTCTTGAATTGTTATAACAATAAACGTATAAATTAATTATGACAAAATGGAACTTCTTTACAAAAAATTGATAATACTTTCAAGTTTCAATTGTAAACACTACTACATTCACATCTACTTCCATTTACTATTGAGGCATTTAATTTGTTCACAAATAATTTTAAGCATTTAATTTTATTTTAAATTAATTAATTAACTAAAGACTGAAATATTTATAGATTGTTATTATCATCATAATAAATTAAAGATAAATATTTTTTCTGTCGTAAGATGGGTGATGGGTCTAATAGAAAAACTTTATTATTTTGGAAATAGATTTTTTCCACAGAGAAGGCCTATAGCAGATAACAGACATCTACACATTAATGGACAACTGTTTTTTTAGCCTTGCAACATTTGGATAAAATATAGTATACAGTAGTGACAACATAATTTCTTATATTTCTATCTCTCTCTTACAGCTCAAAAGGTGTACACAAGAGAAGGTAAGCGATATTGAGCGTAATCATAGACAAATAAATCAAAGACAAATTCACTTGCAAAAGTCACAAGACCTCTCAGCTGAGCTTTCGATTTTCCATTTTTGTGTTTTCGGAAAAATTGTTTTCCGCAAAATATATTCTCCTGTGGGTGGCATTTTCTTTATAAAATATAATAGCCAAAATGGCTAACATTAATCATGAAAATGTTAGCAAACTTATCCCTACCCTTGGTGATGACAAAATTGGTAAGTATTACTTTTGTATTTTTATATTTATCAGTAGGAGGTTTTGTGGTTCTTTATAGAATATAATTACTACTTTCAGATATGATTGCTGCTACCAGCGTGCTTCAAATCAGGGCTAGTGAGATTAGACAAAGCCAAATTAATTGGCAATCTTATCTGCAGTAAGTATCCATAAAGACAATTTTATCCAGGGCCTATATGAAAATAATATGTAAAAGTTTATGTTTTCTATTATTCTAGGTCACAGATGATTAATCAACGTGATCATGATTTCATTGTGAACTTGGATCAACGTGGGCAAAAAGACTTGCCTGACAAGAATCCAGAAGCCTGTGCTGATGTCTTCTTAAACCTCTTAACTCACATCAGCAAAGACAACACCATTCAGTATGTGCTTGTGCTCATTGACGACATTTTATCTGTAAGTTCAATTATTTGTGATATATGTAAGTAACAAGAAAAATATATAAATATGCTTGTTTTAATGCTCATGGCTGCAATTAATGTTTTATTTCAATTAAAATTCACAAATAAGCTCTTCCAGCTTCGAGCAGACTCCATGTACATAAATAGAAATGCCAATGGTAGCAATACATTAGGGTAATAAATTAAATTAAAGCCAATAAACTTTGTCTCAATAAAAATTAAAGATTGATGATGATGCTTTATTGTATTTATAACAAAGAATCATAATTACAGGAAGACAAGTCTAGAGTGAAAATTTTCCGCCAATCTAGACATGGAAATGTCTGGCAGCCGTTTTTGAACCTGCTAAATCGTCAGGATGAATTTGTCCAGCACATGACAGCACGCATCATTGCAAAGTTGGCATGTTGGCACCCACAGCTCATGGAGAAGAGCGACTTGCACTTTTATCTTTCCTGGCTGAAGGACCAACTTAAGTCTAATGTAAGTGACTAAATAATAATTAATAGCATCCAAGTTATGATAATTATTACATTTTTTTGTTTTGAAAGTGATTGTTCGTTATTAGAAAGAGCAAATTGTTGAAGCTCTTGTGTCATAGTAAAGAAATATCCTATGTGCCTTATCTAAAATAGCAGTTCTTTCTAGTATCTTTTTTTTTATAATATTTCTGATTGTAAATTGTGAAGGGTTTGGTTTTCATTATATTTTTTATTAGTGTTGTATTTAAAAGCATGCTTAGCTTTATATACAATTTTAATTTTCATTATTTGCTTTTGGCAAGATATTTTCTCAATACAGGAGGATCAAATTAAAAAGTGATAAGTGCTTCATAATAAAATTTGTAAATATTCTTTTTATCACAATGTTAAGTATTTTTTTATAAATATATAACAGCCCAGCCTATGGATTTAAAATTATTAATTATCATGCATGTTTAAAATTTGTAAATAAACTGTGAGTTTTTAAGCCATGGTAACTTATGCATAAAGCATATGCTTTATATACAACAGAATTTGTATATAATGTAAAAGTATTATAATAAATGTAACTAAATTTTTAACAAGCTTGCACCTAAGTCACGTAACAGCACTCATCATGGGGATATTTAGACATTGGTTTGCATTTTATCACCGTGAGGTTTGTTTTCTGGCAAGGCGGTGAATATGTCTGCCGAGTTAGCGCATGCCGAGCAGGTTATGTTGGAGCATGAAAAGCAAAATTTCTCCGATAAACACATTAAGCACAAGGAGAAGAATGCAGAGAAGGCTGACAGTGAAAAGTATTCGACCCTGTACAGCTCTTTTGATGTTCTGAAATCGCATGCGGATTTGCCCCCAGGCCTCCACAAGGTATTCTGTGTTGACGCCCAACGTGAATGTTACAGTAACTACAAGACGGGTCACTAACATGAAGAGCTGAGCTGAAGAGTGTGTTACTAATATGTGTAATAACGTTCTCCTGTTAGGCTTGCATTATCTATTTAACTTGTTGTACTAATAAATGCTATGTTTTTTTGCTTTTGCGTCTCAATATTGTACATATGTAATTATTTATGAAATAAAATTATATTCTACTGCCACATATAATTATAAGTACTGTTCAATGTGTATAATTTACTCATGTATGTTTTTATTTATATAATGTAAATTTTGATTTTTTGGGGTTTTATTTTGTATCTAGATGTCAATTGTTGTGACAATAAAATGTTGTTAAGGTTTTAATGATAATAATTAAATACAGCTTAGTTTAATTTGAAATTTCATTCCAATTTGGCGTATAATAAGATAATTTCTAATGGTGATTGATTGAAAAACGAAATTGTATGTTCATGTAATGATTTTCAGAACAATGACTACATTCAGTCGGTGGCTCGCTGCCTTCAAATGATGCTTCGTGTGGACGAATACCGTTTCGCTTTCCTCTCTGTCGATGGTATTTCTACTTTGCTATCCATCTTGGCTTCCCGTGTCAACTTCCAGGTAATAATAATAATATATGGAACCCATTTTATTATCTTCTGGCTTCTAACAAAAGATAATGTAAGGGTGCTGACACAAATCATACATTACATGTAACGTGTAACTCCATGTCACGTCACACAAGTTTACGACAAAGTCTATAAAGTGTCGAAATAAATTGGCTTTGGTTGGTTTAGCTTATATTCCATACAATGATTTTTCTCCTTCCATTTAACGACAGCTCTCTATAAAGCCATAAAATACATAGTCTAAACTGTACATATATTGAATTGATACATATTGTTATATTATTAGATCACACAAGACAAAATATGAGATTAAAACTACCGGGCATCAACCATAACTTAATTTTTAAAATAACTATTTATTACAGTTATCTCGTACACTATAATGTAAAAAATTAAAACAGTGTTAAATATATTAAATAAAGTTAATATTTTAATATGAAAAACGGACTGGTACTCAAGATATATCTAATTTTTTTTTTTCGATCTTGCCGGTTCTTCTCGGTAGATAACTAACTTTTCCTCCCTTGCCTTTTGAACTGGGGGTAATGTAAAATATAATAAAACAGCACGTTATAGAGATTTCTTAATAAACTAACTTTATTTCACAAAAGACTTTTGACACTTTTTAAAGTTGACAGATTCGCAAAATAGATGTCGCTAGTAATGGTAGCAATGGAAAGCTGCTATGATGTTTTAGTTTTGGATATAATTTATAATATAAAAAATGAAGAAACAAGTGTATTTATGAAACAAATATTTTAATAAAGATATTTTATGTAATAAAATTAATTGATTTTAGAAATTGTGCACCTCCAAACACTAAAGGAAACTTCTAATTACATATTTTAACTTGTATGTAATTTAATTTTTTTTTACTTATAGGTTCAATACCAACTAGTGTTCTGCCTGTGGGTTTTAACTTTCAACCCACTACTTGCTGAGAAAATGAACAAATTCAATGCTATACCGATCTTGGCTGACATCCTCAGTGACTCGGTCAAGGAGAAGGTCACTCGCATTGTCTTGGCTGTCTTCAGGAACTTGATTGAGAAGCCCGAAGATCAGCAGGTACCCAATATTACATTGTCATGTGTCAATACTGTTTAACTGCAATGTCACGTGATCGCTGCATTGGCCAAGTTGTGTTTTCTGATTCACCAAAAAAAATCTTATTATCCGCTGGAGAGAGCATTCGTATATTTATTTACTAATATGAAGAAACATATAACCTATATATTAACATATCTATTTTGATCTTTTTTTTTATTGTAATGTATGTGTTTTCTTAATAAATAAAGTTGTGTATAGATTTTGTAATTTGTTTTGTAGGTGGCGAAAGAGCACTGCATCGCAATGGTGCAATGCAAGGTGCTGAAGCAGCTCTCCATCCTGGAGCAGAAGAGGTCAGACGATGAAGACATCATGAATGATGTGGAGTACCTCAATGAGCGTCTACAGGCCTCTGTTCAGGACCTTAGCTCCTTCGACCAGTACGCCACCGAAGTTAAGAGTGGCCGGTCAGTATTTATAATTCATTAAAAATGACAAAAGTACGATTTTTCTTTTGTTAGGAAATCGTGTTTCATGTTTATTATAATAATATTGGTCTAATGGTGCTCATGCGAAAAAAGTTTTCGAAGTTTGTATTATTTTTGAAATAATTAATTCGTGATTTAGAGATTTTATCACTAGATGGCGTTGCGCGTCCAATAAAACGCGTCATCGACTTTAAGCATTTGAGTTCACCATCACGTTTCGTATACGTACTCCGAGCCTTAAAGTAATGTCATTTAACATCAGTATTATCAGATAAATCTTATTATTATCTATTCCTGTTATCTTTTGATTGATTTGTTTAAAATTTCTAGTACTAAGAATATATTTATTTTTCATATTTTCGCTTTCCATGTGTATTATCTACTCTAAATAGAATTATGAAATATAATTTAAATGTTTAGCTAAAAAATTATATAATTTTCTTTTTTTATATACCATTGAATAATGTGTTACTTAGGCAATAAAGATTGTCTTTTTAATATTGCAGCCTCGAATGGTCTCCGGTGCACAAGTCTGCGAAGTTCTGGCGTGAGAACGCAGCGCGGCTGAACGAGCGCGGCCAAGAGCTACTTCGGACCCTGGTTCACCTCCTGGAGAAGAGTCAGGACCCAGTGGTGCTGGCCGTGGCTTGCTACGACGTGGGCGAATATGTCCGTCACTATCCCAGGGGGAAACAGTGCGTACATTCTTGTTATATATATTTTTTTAACCAGTTTCATTTAATTTGAGTTGGGTTTGGTTGGAAACATGCTTAAATTTCTTTTTCTTTATGAGTTTGTGTTAAACGCTATATTTCTACTTGTCATTCGTGTGCGTTGCCGACCCTTTAAAGAGAAGTCTGCTCATGTGTAAGTATATATGCAAATTGCTCTTAGGTGATTGAAATATGTACTTGAGTGGGAGTGCCATGCTGTTACTTAGAGTTTCAGCCGAATGGGCAGGCACGGCCGGAGAAATACCACTCTCTCACAGAAAACCGGCGTAAAGTGATACAATTGGACTTTGTTCATTTTGTACTCGCGTTTCGTTCGGTGAGTGAGATCTTCCGGGGCCCATCATTTTCCCCTCCCTCGTCCCTCTCCCCTTTCCTTTAAAGGGCTGCAACGCACTCACGAGCTACCAGCCGCGTGAGTGTCTTTGGGCGGCGGCTTCACCTTTATGGTGGGCCGCCTACTCGTTTGCCCCCTCTTCTATAAAAAATAAAAAAATAACAATTTGGTACTTATCATCAATTTTTATATACTTGTGCAACGATCATATATTTCTTTACTTTAAGGGACTCCTGAGAGGAAAGACTCCTCGTCTCCTATTTTTTTAAAATATATATTTTTTTAGTGTCCTGGAACAACTTGGTGGCAAGCAGCGTGTGATGTATCTGCTGAGCCACGATGACCCCAATGTCCGCTACGAAGCCCTGCTCGCAGTACAAAAACTTATGGTGCACAACTGGTCAGTGCTTTTTTTTTTAATCTGTCAAAAAACATTAAATCGTTATACCTATGCACAACAAGTCAATCATAATTGAAGGTTTTTTTTCATATTAAAAATCTAAAAAAAAGTTTAAAAAATCTAGATTTTGTTTTATTGTAATTTAATAGTTTTTGTAAAAATTAATTTCATTGTTATACAAATGCCAATGTCAATAATAACTCTGATATATTGAATTCATTTTTAAATACATTTATTGAATGAAAATTAGTTTTTTATTATTTTTTAGAAATATTTTTCTTTTAAATCGCCGACAATTTCTCGGAAAACGCTAACGCACTGGCGTATTTTGTTTGTTATAAAGATTTACCTCCTTTTCCAGGGAATACCTTGGCAAGCAATTGGAGAAAGAGATCGACAAGCAGGCTGGAACTGCCGTTGGGGCTAAAGCTTAAGAGGAAATATTTATTGTTATCGTTATAGCCAAATACACTGTACGCGCCGCAATCGAAATATTTATTGACAGTGTGAACATTATGTAAATACGTTAGAAGTAAAATTAAAAAAATTTATTCCCCCAACGCTATAAATTACATTCCTATACGAGTTTTACTGTTGAAATCAAATGTTTCCTTTCGTAGATTAGCTCGTGAATATGTTAACGCGCCATTAATAAAGTATTAATTATAAGGGTGGTTTTTGTTTTGAAAAAAAAAGTAAACCCCCAGAATAGAACTCACGACCTCACTACGAGGTTCTCGATTGAACCACTTGAACACTGCTAGTGTGCGAGTGTATGTCTTGATATAATATTTATAAAACAATTTGATCCCAATTAGAAAATTCACAGGTATTTAAATCGTTCATAGATTGCATTATGGGCGTGGGTAACCGTGGGAATAGACCATATACTCGTATAGCCTGTATACCAGAGTCAATACTCCAAGCTAGGCTCTGCAGCCTCGACTAATGCGACGAGATGATAGGCTTGACTATAAACAAACTCAATGTATATTCAAGTAGGTCTTTATAAAGACACTTTTGAATTGTCAATTTGTACACTACCACCGGTTCGGAAGGCAGATTCGTACAGAGAAGAACCGGCAAGATTCTATAGACAAATTATAAATAGTATGGAAATCGTATGTTGATATTTGGGCTTCGACATGGTTCATACAAGAACTAAAAGCACAACTCAGAAGCGAACATTATTTAGCGAATAATAATTCTTTAATGATAACCATGCTTTTTGGGCGCTGACGATCTGTAATTTATAACTAATGTACCTTATAGATATATAAAACAAAACTAATCCTAATATTTTGAAACTTTGAGTTTTAAAATATTATTACAAAAATAGACACGTCATTCAACTTTTTCACATTTAGCAACGTCTTTTTTTATAGAAGAGGGGGCAAACGAGCAGGAGGCCCATTATAAAGGTGAAGTCGCCGCCCATAGACGCTCACGCGGCTCGTAAGTGCGTTGCCGGCCTTTAAAGGAAAATTAGGAAATGGGGGGGGGGGGTAGGGGAAGAGGACGGGGGAGGGGAAAGGATGAGCACCGGAAGATCTGACTTACCGAACGAAACGCGAGTACAAAATGAACAAAGTACAATTGTATCACTTTACGCCAGTTTTCTGTGAGACAGTGGTATTTCTCCGGCTGTGCCTTCCCATTCGGCTGAAACTCTAAGTAACAGCATGGCCCTCCCACTCAAAACACGTATTTTCACTTGTGTCTCACAAAAATGAAATGGGAATTAGTCGATATAAAAAGAAGATAGCCTTATAGATACAGTGCTATATAGCTATAGATAGATCGCCTATTATTTATTATATGAGTTAAAAAAATGTCTAAATGTCCCATTTGACACGGTAACACAAAGATGAAGTCACGATTAACGTGATTTCATTCGTATGTAGCGAAGACTAATTTTTCCATACATCTAAATATATATCGTGAGACATAACAGTACGATAAAGTCGCTAACTTTTAATAATGGAGTCAGAAAATCTGCAGTTTTTCAATTTAACAGCACTTTGCGCAACTTCGCGGTTGTTTACGGCATTATAAAGATACCGTTATTTCTAAAATGTTTATGTTTGTATTATACTAAACAACATTGCTTTCGCGAAATTGAAATGAAACTGTAAAAGATAAAATTGTAGGAAATATATCAATGGACAATCTTGAACAAAGATGTGCACACGAAATAAAATGCTCTTAGAAATAATTAGCTTATAGTATCTATCAGTAATGCTAGTAACATTTCGTAATGTAAGGAATACACCAACTTTTGCATACAATACGATGTGATGCGATACGATAAGAGACTATACTGTCACTGGAATGCAATAACTGTGAATGGGATGTAATAGAATATAATTAAAAATTAAAATGATACTTTAAAACAAATAAATCTAATAAGTTCATACTTAATTTGCAAACGAATTAACCCAAATAATGCTCATGTCTATCACAGGCAGGCTACTTATGGCTTTTTCAAAGATACAGACCAATCCTTAGCTATCTATTTTGTAGTACTGTCTCTTCATTTGTCTCCTGTCCCATAAAAAAGCAAATTAAAGCCGTGAAAGGCATTCGGTTAAGTATCGGTATTTGGCCGTAATTCTTGTTGCCCAAAAAAAGGTTTATCATTTTTAGATATGTTTATTACCTTAGGGAACGAAAGCCTATTTCCCTGTATTCTCTTTTGTGTTCGATTTTATAAATCGGCAAAATATTCACCAATAATTTAGACACCTATGAATTATTTTTCATAAATAAAGTTGTTACAAAGAAAATTTTCATGCAAAGCATTCGGAAAACGATATCGTTTTCCGTTTTTCTCTCTGTAAGATAAGGGACACGAAACTCAATAGTTGGACGTGACCCTTTATCGGTTCCTTTCAATTTAACTGGCAATATTTCAATTCAAAAGAAAAATATTGCCATGGAGACAACATTCCCTTTGACACATTACTTTAAATGAGATTTGTAATTTTTTTTCGGATTTTGTATGACTTGAGAGTTTGGGCTGATATGTTTTCGAATGTTAGTATGTATCATTTTGGTTTGTTCTATGTCTATATATTTATATGCCTCAGTTTTTAATACATATCTTTGAATTATTATGAATTAGTAAGCTTTTTTCAGGCAAACAATAACACGGTGTTTTGAAGGCGGCTTAGTGTGGGTTCAGAAATTCTACTACCGGAAGCGTGTAGCCTTTTTAAATAGACTTTTACTTAAAATTTGCACTTCTTTAATTTAAAATATTTTCTCTATATATATGGTGGATATTTTTCAATTTTATTTCAATATTTTGCGAGTCAATTGACCCAAATTCGCCACGCCGGACCGCCGAACCGAGGGTCGGGTTCGATATCCAATACAACAATTCTGTAATTAAAATATTATTTTTCTGTGGCCGGGTGTTACTATATCAATAACTCAACCTATACTTTCATTAGGGTTAACCATGCGTTGCATATTTATAATAAAACCTATGTGGTCAGTGAGTGGTTCGAGCTTAATTAAGCTTAATTTTGAAGTTAAGTTTTTCAGTTTATTTTAAAATGTTCGTACACTTTGGGAATTGAGGTTTTGTTACCTATATATATGAATTTTAACGAATGAACATTAATCTAGCAGCAGATAAAAAATCTAAGCCTTCATAAAACTGAAGTTCTTTATGCCCAGTTAAAAAATCTTAAATCATCATTGTGTTTTATGAAAAAATAAAACGGGCCAAACTCGTAAAAGTTAGATGCGCTGTTAAGTTTGATTTAACGGCTACAGCCTTTTAATGTTTTATATCAGCGGTTTGTGGGTATTTTGTTGGTTAGATTTTTTGTAAAAAAACTAAACTAAAATTAAAAATAATTCTTAAAAAAGATAACAACTTTCATTCAATAACAGTGGAACAACTTCAAATATAAGTTAAAGATAATTGAATAAATTAAAAGATTAAATTGTATTGATAATTTTGAAATATGTTATAAGGAAAGTGATTTTTAAAATATATCTATATTTTAAAACTCGATTAAACTGGTTGTAAGAATTAAAATTAAATCTTGTGGAGTATGGAAAGTACATATCTTGGTATCACTTTCACAATAATATGTAATTATTTTGCAATTATTTAAATAATACTTTCATCATACTTTTATTTTACAATTGAATATTATTAACTTTATTAAAAAATTATCATACTTTTCTTGATCACAATTTGAATTAAATATCAAATACTTCCAGAGTATTCTAATCCTGTTTTTTTGTTACACATCTTTAAGTATAGATGTTAGAGTCAATTGAAATATGTACAATTTTGTGTTTATAGGATATGCCACTCCACATTATGTGTAATTCGCATAATCATTTATTAAAATCTGTTTTAATGCTATAAACACATATCCAAAATAAAGTATAGTACTTTATGTATGTATTTTAGTTAGTAGTTTTTGTTTAACTTGTAAAATTGCATGCCTGTTCGAAGGTTTTATTATCTACTCAGTGACACGGGAGCAAGTTTTCTTTGAATTAATAATATTGTGTAAAATATACATGCCAAGTATTTTGGAAAAAGTCAATTTTTTAATAAATAGAAGCACTAGAAAACCATTTAATCTTTTTTATACCCAGATAGCGAGGACAAACGTAGGTTGTAACAGGCCACTCATTAGATGCTTGTCATCGATGAACTGTGCTCTGAGGACATGCGACGCTGATCCATTTAGTGATAGTCTCCATGTCTTCAGACGCAAATTGTTGCGGACCTTGTTTCGCCAATAGACTCCAATTTAGGAACGTTAATTTTTTGATTTATTTCTGTGTGTAGAGTTTTTTTTTGTTTTATATATGATTGTTTGGTTGTTTTTTTAAATTGTATATACCTGTAATGCTGTGCATCCCTATAATTTATGCACATACATGCCTTGTGTATGTTTTTTTGTATTTTTCTTCGGGTTACGTTTGTATGTGTGTTGTTGGTGTGCCTTATTAAATAAATAAATAAAAATATTTGTATTGTAATTTTCGAAAATAGAATGTATGCTTAATACATAAAATACAAAACAGTTACATACACATGAATTACATTAAAAACATAACATTTAATAAAAGGGACAGTACACAACATATAATATACCTACAATGGAAACAAAAATAGAAAAGCATACAATACTAACTTAACCTAAACCTCATTGAAAGCATATACTGAATGACGGATACTAAATATTATTATTGCAAAATATATTGATATTATTATAAGCGTTAACAATAGGATTATAAGACCGAGATAACCTTTACCTTTACTTAAACTAAACCCAAGATAACAACTAGCTAGAACTTCCCTAAGCTAGCCCCTCAGTAGGTCTACAGATAGTGGTAAGAAAAACAAATTTAAAATTTGCATATGCTATGTTATCTTATAATAAAACCGCGTTTTCTTTTCAGCACAAGTGATAACAGTACTGTCTGGGTTCTGTGACACTTACGCTAAATTAATTTCCTTTCCAAGATAAAATGTCGGTAAAGAGGATGTCATTAAGTGCATTTGTACACATTTTATCATTATTACTCGTACATTAACAATACATTGTTGTTTAAAATAAGTAAGACGGAGTTTTGAATAAACAATAAATATGTATTTTAATAATAATGTTTAGTATTTAATAAACATGACTTGCGTTTTAATAAATCCGTATAAAATGTGTTTGTGAGAGGAATAAATGCTCAAAATGTGTTGTATGTGTTGAACAACAGTAGGACGTAACGTAGGTATTATATAATGGTTTAAACGCGTTACATAGTTTTTTAATGTCAGGTTGTAATAATAACAAGTAATAAAAATAATATATTTAAACTGTAATAAAAAAACTTAAAAATTAGCCAAACAAAATAACTTATATATAATTAACTAAAATTAAGAAACAGACGGTCTTATCGCGTTTTCTTCCAGGTAACCGAAAGGTTATGTTATTTTGACAGTATCGCATCGATATATCATCCGATTTCGCATCGATGCGTACCTACTCCAAGGTTTCTCGACGTATCCTTTTTCAGAATTGTGGTGGTTTCTTCTAGCCTTCCCTATGCATTCGCAGGATGAAACTTCTGTAATTAGATGCACCCGTCCTTTTTATCAAATCATAGACACTGGTCACGACAATATATGGCTGCTCTGAGATAAGCTAACAAGAAACATCTGTATAAGCGATTTCATGATTGATCTATATTTCATTCAAATGATAACGGTTCTGCTAAATGTGATGTCACGATCCCTTTTACCCTCTGCCGGTTAACTCATTTGTGAACGTGATCTATCCCCTAAGTATGAGCTTTTCCGGTATGATTTGAAATTTAAGGTATTTTTTTAAAATATCAATAAGTGCAACCATATCAAAGTGATTTCGCTATGATTTTTAAACCATATTTAGTTATTTTTTTTTAAATTTAAGTCATTGTTGTTAAAACAATTTACGAGAGGTTAACGAACGATAACTGTTATAATACGGTGTTCGGTTACACAAAAGGTTTTAAGTATTTTTACCATATTTTGTAATAATACAATATATAAATTTATTATTAAAGAGACCCGCTCATTTTAACGTGTCATTAACTTATATTATATATTTTTTTTATTAAATACACTTATAAACACAGAAATAATAAGCAAATAATGAATTAATAATATTTATAATCAATATTTTTAACAACATATTTCTTCTTTTCTTTGTGTATCTGTTTGTACTCTCTGATTACGAGTTGCCATTAGGACTGCCTGCTTGCCTTAGTACGTATAGTATTCGTCCATTGGCTCTTTTATTGTTTACTGGTTTAATCCAAAAGCCAGCATCCATTTCTACCTGTGTATAATATCATCTGACCATTATTTCTATAGTCTGCCTTTCTTTCTTGCTTTCTGTTACCAGTCCATATTTATGTTAACTTTTTAATTGTGTCTATCTTCTATATCTTGTACTTTGGTTCGGTGTCTGTGACATGAATAATTAGTTTCCTTCCTCCCATTTAGTATACTCCATCCAGTTAACAATTCAATAAAGGTAAGTAAATAAAAAGTACTGTCAAATGTCTATCTATGAAGTAAAACCCAATGATGTCGTCAGTGGTAAAAAATTTAACACGAAGGCACGCAGGCTTCGTGAAAATGGCGGACTCTCGCTCGTAAACGAAAATTGTATATAGCTTATATAACTTCATACATAAAATACATACATATTACATGAGAATCAGGAAACGTTTCCATTTTTAATGCTTTCAAACTGAGTTAATCTACTGATTAAAATATAATTATGTATATTATATAATATGTTATATACCAAGAACTTTTGATTTAAATTATGCTTTACAAATATCGTCTTTAGTAAAAATCGTAGAGTCTAAATAAGACGGGATCTTTAAATTCCATTCCGCAGATAAAAAATACCTTTTTTCTGACAGTCAAGCACGATTAAACAAAAACTCTGCACCTTTCAAGTGCATACCGACAGTTTCGGTCAGCAAAAACCTTGTCACGTAAAATATCTAGTAAAATCATAAAATGTAACAAAAACTCGAATCTACATAAAAATATAAACGTGCAAATCACAAATTTACGCTTAACGTGCTTATTAGAGATTAGAAATTTAATCCCGCCCCACGAACGCAGTCACTGATGACTGAAGTTGTTATATGAGTAAAATATTTTTTTATAGAAACGGGAGCAAACCGATATAGAGATAAAGTCGACGAGAGTTTGGAACAGATCGAATAAAAACATAACAATACTATAATCAACTGTTAATATTCTGTACATATGTAAATATTATACAATAGGTCATAACTCATAATAGATTTGTAAAAAAGGCTGAAACCAGCCAGCCAACCAGTCCTTATTAAGGTTTCAATAGCGTCGCGTTTAGAAAATAATCTCAAGGGATCCATTGATTCTCGGTCGGTCAAAATGATCTACCTTTTATAACAGTAACTCAATATGAATGCAAAGGAAGTAACTAGCTCTTTAATTAAAAATGCTAATCTAACAAGATTAGCATTTTTAACAAAACTTGTTAAACAAAACGCAATGTTAAGAGAGTGCAGTGTACGCGATAAGAGTGAACTATATTCAGTGTAAACTCCATGTAACATCACTTGTTTTAACGACACTCTCTCTAAAGCGAAAAAAGCCAATTGAGGCTTTGGCCGTTTAACGACTACTCTATATAACGCCATTAAATACACATGTTATATAGAGTTTACAATGTAGATTGGTTAAGCTCAAGTGCAAAAATCAAATTTATATACTTGGTCAGCGTAAAGAATTCACACACTTGTCAGTAACATGCAGAAAGCAAACTAAGATATCCTAAAAATCAAGTCAATAAAATACCAATCTCTTTGTTCTTTTAAATATGCCTAAAGTGGCTTTTATCCCAAATAAATAAGCCAAACTATCTAATTCCTTATTCCATTTATATGGAAACAGAGTTTATTAATTTCTCTAAGATATGAGCGTATCACACGCTGCCAGCCACCGCAATATCTGAGCTGTTTACGAAATAAATCCTGAATAAGTCTTATTTAGCTGTATAAGCTGCTTGAGGATTTGTCTGGAATTACTGTTTAATTAATTTGAAGAAGAAGGTCCTGATATCATTAGGTCACCATTGTCCCGCCGTCTTTAATAAAGAATGAATTAATAATTCATTTTTAAACTTGATATTCTTCTAAGATCAGATTCTATAATATAATAATAATCGTTTATTTGTTAAAATTAGTTTACACCGATACAAAGGAAATAACAAAATCAAATAAATAATAAGACGAAAACCTTGATTCCTAATTTTAAAATGTCTAAATTTTGTATTGTTTACAAATAAATCAAACAAACAGGTCAATTTATAAATCTATGTTACACGTATATAATCGAGTAAACTACGTATAATCAATAGAAAATATACATATTAAAATTTCATACTATACGGTCATGAACAGTTCTTAAGGTATATTAAAAAATATATTAAAATAATTAACTGTGTAGCAATTTGTCATTTATTAATTTCTTTTATAAATCGCATAACATCTGTTCAAACGCAGGTGTTTGCTAGAAGTAAATTATGAATGACGCGTAAGTAATACAAGTCTAAAAAAGGTTGAAGGTCCCTAAATCGTATTGCGATACAGTGACGAAGAGTGTTTACTTTTTTTCCTAATATCCAATAATTCCAAACTATCAAATGAAAGTCATAGAAAACAATAAATATTTCATATTTGAAATAATTGATAATAATACCGAAAACTGTATATTTGTTCGAATAATACTTCATCAGGAATCTGGTTGAAGGCATAACCTTCAACCAGATTCAGCGCAGTACTTAAGAGAAAAACATAGATAACACTTTAGAAGTTATAAAGCTAATTCGTTACAATACATTTTATATACAAAAATAGGACTTTAAATATTTATTTCAATACACAATAATTTAAATGAAAAGTTTTATTATTGATTACATTATAATTAAATATTATAAACAAATGAAAAAAAATTAACAATTAGAAACAATGTCAACCAAACAATTTTAAAGTCATTTCAACAAAAATAGGAATACTTTGATAATTTATTTATTTATTTAAGGCCGAAGCCAAAAAACACATACAGTTTTTAACTTAAATCTGACAACCTCTCATATTCGTCCACTATCATTCCTAACCCTGTCATAATACATAATGATATCCACAGATGGAAGGATATTCTCCTTATATATTATATATTCATTCATTTATATAGTATATCTTATATATTCATATATTTGTGAAAATATATGGTTTGGTCGATCCTCCATCCAGCACTTCTTGTGCCAATCCAGTTTGTTTGCCTAGAACATTAGTCATTTATTTTTAATTCAGTATTCTGAAGTACACCATTTATAACAATACCATGCTTTCATCCCCGCCGTTACTATAAAACTAAATTATTTCCTTTCACGAGGTTTAGTTCTCTTGAGTAGCAACAGTGACAGTGGCGTAGTTCGAGTAGTGATTGTAAAACAGTGGTGAGTTATTAATATATAATTATTAATTATTTAATTTATTTGTAAAGCTATTGGGTATTTTTGAATGAGACTTATTTTTGTCAGTTCGCGTGAAAATTTGTCCCTAGGGAATTGTATATTTTCACCGGGATGAGATCTCGGTAAGCTAAGTTTAACTGTGGTTGACAGACTTACGAATTTCAGGTAACTTTTTTTAAAATTAGAACAACTGTATTCATATGTACTTTTATAACTGCCTTGTTTTCTACTACTAAGCCTCAAATAATAAGAAAAATTTGAGCTAAATTATTTGATTCGTTTCATTAGTTATCAAAATGTAACAACGTTAAAAACTGAACGCTGCGCTTGCAAGCGTTTTTCCATGTCAAGCCCAAATAGGAATTCATTGTATATATTGTATGTTTATTTCAGACAAAGTAAAAGTTTATTTTCATTCAGATCTATTTACATAAATCTATTTACATTTTTTTATTCGTACAAATTGGTTATGTGTACAAAAAAATATTCATACATATATTTATATATATTAAAAAGTATTTTTTTGAATATTAATGGCGCCAAAACCCAGCAAATAGTTATCGTGCATGCGCAATAGAAGGCATTGCCACAGATAAGTCATATTTTGAGTAGGCGTAAGAGATTGGGTAACAGATTAATCAAGTTTAGGTAATTCAACATTATATTATAGTATCTTCTACGAAATGATTTATGGTTCCTATATGGCGCTCAATTTTATATAGCATACTTTTAACGTCAAAATTTTAAGAATTTGTGTCAAGTAAACAAATACCAGAGTAATATGAATTCTGATGTACCTAATATGGAATAATATGAAGTTCTAATTATTTACATATTACTTAAAATGGACATTCAAATTTGGTTTTACCACATATTTCATAAACACTTTATATAAAATGTATTTTTTTAAAATTTATAATATATAATCCTATGCTGTAATAATTCTATAACTTATTATAAAAATAAACAATTTTAAAAATATTATATTATACAATATAAATTAAATATTATTAGTATTTTTTCTAGTTATTCATTGTAATATGGGTATATCAATAATTGTCTATATACCTATAGGACTTTGAGCGAACCGGGAGGATTGTCTATGACCCAGACCTTGCGCCGTTAAAACGCGCGAAATTTGTTAGGCACTTGTACAACTTACATATCAATGTCACTGTTGTCACAATGGACGCAGCCATCGGCCTTAAATCAATGCGTAGCATTGTTTCGCGATATTGTAACGAATAATCGAATGAAGTAAGTCACAATGGCTTATTATTATAAAATATTCGCACGTTTTTTCCTCGACACTATTACAGGTGATAGGAAATATTGTGAAAGATCAACCTCTAACTGAGATCAAACTTAAATTACTATGTCACACGCAACTTTGCGTCATACTACCATAAACATAGTAACAGATTAATTTGTACTCTAATTAAATAAAACATCATGGCTTAATATTAATTATAAGCGGAATAAATTACGAAATATATTTCACCACATAATTCTAATGTATTTAAAATGAATATTAAATTTACGAAAATTAAATTGAAAGTATTTGAAATGAGTACATTGCCTGAGGCACAATTACTCAAACCGACACCTTATTGATTAAGCCCTTAGGTAACTTACAAAACGTGCAATATACATTCACTACTCTACGGAACCAGCTGCTGCAGCATCACTTTAATTCGGAACAAATACGACTCAGGGTCCTTCAAGAGCGTACTAACTCTTAAAGCACTGACAGTGAAATTGTCTATGGGTCTGTACGTCTTTTGTCTTTTGTTTCGGTCAGCTTAAATTAAACTTGTTCCTAAAAAGTCATTGGTTATTACAAGACAAGCACAAAAGGTTTTATTAAAGCCTACGTTAACTATGTTTGTAATTGCGCGTCCATGATATATTCTTATTACCGGTTCTAGTTTAATCAAACTTGGGTAAAAGGCCAATAACCTTTAATAATTAATGGCATATTTAAAATATACATTTTGCACTGTATTGCAATAAGTGAACGTATTTTAATAGATTTGAAATGCATGTTGCAAAAACTGTCATTAAGAGAATGAAGATCCATAAATCTACTATTTTCCTGTATAATATATTCTATAGACATGATTTATATATCGAAATAGCGACGTACAGTTGATAAATGACATTTTAATCATATCTAGATGTCATAACATTATTGTGATATCAATTAATGTTGAAGTAAAATCTTACCTTATAGTGTCCTTATTAGTAAAAATAAAATAAAAAGTTTGCTTCAAGACCCACTGTTAGCAGAGTATCCGTTGTCGCGGCATATAATTAACGCAAAGATTGAAGAATCTCAGCAGTTAGTGGTATAAAATTAATTGTAATTTATTTTTATTATGTTCACACATAATTGTCTCAGATATAATTTTTATATAACGTAACGTAGTAAGCCTTCCAGGATTCAACTTTCTTCTTATCGATCGAAAGTTGTTCTGAGAAGATAAGATTTTTAAATTATTACATTTAACAAAATAATCCACGACTTTTTAACATTTTATAAAACAAAACATATTGCGATATTTTTTACAGGGTACTTAAGATGCAGACGCGAAAGCGGCTATATTGGACACAATAAAGATATTTTTGCTTCTAGTATGTGACAGAAATGTGTAATTTTAACACTGTTCCAGATAGAATTTTGTCTCACAAAATTCTTATGTTTATTACGTCATAATGCCGTAATATTACCGTGTAATAAAGGCTTATCATTTTTATATACATTAATAAGAATGGACGGCCGAGATTTTATTAACTAACACTTTACGTCTTAAATAAAAAGTTATGTGAGATTTTCCATTTTTTATTTTATAAACGCGTAATGCATGCCCTCAATTCTTGGGTCCAAGAAATTTCGGTTTCTATCATCGTTGAAGCAAGAGTAAAGATAAATAAAAATCCAACGCAAATAATAATAACTAAAAATATATTGCACAAACGTTTTGATTCAGACTTAGTAAAATTTATGAAATGTATTATAATTCAATAAAATACAGGTATTTAAGGTGTCTCTACAGTCTTAAAATGTAAATTAATTATAATATGTTTTAATGGTAACCATGATAACAAATAAGGCCAGCCATATAAAAAGGGTCATAATAATAATAACTATATGTAGACTATTTTGATTTGGCATCTGTTACTAAAGTTATCAACTCAATTCGATATTTGTTCATTTGATAGGGAACTTCTAAGTGATTACCGTCAATACAGCCTGACGCTCTACAATAGATCGTAATTTAGCTGCGAAATTAGAAGGGAAAGCTTTTCAACACACGGCCTTCCGTGTTTAGTGCTTTAGTGGTATTTAAGTATGGTAGAAGTTTTATCCAATAATCAGGAAACTATCGATTTAATCTAAAGTTTAACTTGTTAATAATGTTTCATTTGCTAATAAGGTATCATTTGAATTAGGAACTTAAGGTTTTTTATGAAACTCTTAAAATTGTATAATAACTATATTTCACCCCGTTAATTTGTTTATTAACCGTTTTAAGTACTATAACTAAAAAAATCCTATCAATTATATATAAATTAATAACGAGTATATAATAAGCCATACATACTTTTATATTTGTCGTATTAACATGTTTACTGAGAGACTTAAACTTATAACGAATGGTTAACTTCACCGTTGATAAGGGGTCGTGCCCAGGCAAAATAGAAAATTAAAGAGAAAACGAAATAAACCAATAAATAACTTGAACAGTGTTAATTCGTATTAAACATTAAATCTTTTAATCAAAAATGGCAAACCAATATTCAAAACTTTGTCTAGACAGAGTAACTAAGTAAGAGTTTATATATATAATTCGTCTATTCGCGAATAGTGTTATTAAATATGGATTTACACAGATTAACTAAGTTTTAATAGAATCAATAAAAGACACGAAAACCATTTAATATCATACCCTACAATCGTTACAATTGTGAATGATTATTGATCGTCCTTCGGAGACTGTGCTCATTGTGATTGACTGTTGAGTAATCAATTTTATGTTACATTACATTGCCACTTTGTTTTATGTCGTTGAATAAGAGTTTAATAAAATTTATCGGTCTCAATTGTACTATGGTTATATAATTTTATCGATAATTAAGGTTGTTGAGTTAAGGTTTGTTGTACATTGACGCCAATGCAAAAACAGTGACGTAATTATGAAGCTGTCAGTTGTCAATGGCTTTTTATCTAATAAATACAATTCTCGTGTCACAATGTTCGTTACCTTACTCCTTCTGAAATTTGTGAGCATATTAAATAGGTGTAAGAATGGGGCAACATCTATTTTTAGAGACATTTTTTTTGGGCAAAACAACGTTTGTCGGGATCAGCTAGTGATTTATAACAATTTATAAGTACAATCTTAATGCATATATAATTAAATTAATCTATATTAGCTAACATATAACGTATATAAATATATTATCCATCCATAATTCATTCAGGCTGATTGAAGAAATTAAATCTTTATTCTAATTTATATAAACTCAAAGTCAAGTAGATTCATATCATTGCACAGAACTAGGTAACGTTACCTGTAATTTCCGTTTCAAAGTAGGGGAAGGATAGAGTTCTATTGTCTATTAGAAATTCAATTTACGCGGTTAATAGAACGAAAATTACATTTCCGGTTCCATAGATTAACATTATTTCATTAAATACTTATTATTAAAACTAATTAAATAATCTAATATTTCATACATATTTCGAGTAAACTATGTGTCAACTTCGTTGTTTATTGTTCTGAAAAATTATACGAGCTATTCTATAATGGCTTTGAACCTTTGGACGTATGATAACAAATGGGAAACGTGACAAAATGAAATTTGAAGTTCTTTGAACGTAACTAGTTCATTTTTATTAGTGAAAACTCTTTCTATGGTAGAGTCACTTAAAATCAAATCTCATAGTTCCAGTGATGAATGTTAACAACATCCTTATACCGTCATTGTGAAACAAACCGAATGTCCTCACGATTGACATTCACAGTGGTACATAACAGGTTTGAAAAAAATCTCTACTGGAATAACTCTGCTTTCTATCTTAATGTACCTGGCTTTTGGCCTGTGCTTTCTCTCTTACATGGCAATTTTAATCGCGAGATAAAAAAAAACCTTTTTGCTGTACAAACTGAAATATTTCGGATTATTTCTGGGCTTTGCTGATTATTGTTGAGCGTGTTCACAACAGCAACGTTATTGTGTAATCAGTAAAGTATATTTAATTCTTTTTTTTATGTTTTAATCTGTAATTATCTATTGTATATATGGTAACCCAATAGTCTCCATATGCGTGGGTTCCCCGAAGTGTGTTTTTGTGGTTATGGCTCACCCAGACCTCTGAATAGCGGCTGTGAGTCGAGTCCCATATATCCACATGTGGGCGATGCTTTTCTTTTTGGATTACAAAAAAAAGTGTCAAATATATAATTTGTACTTAAGTTATTGATTCTATATTCTCTCTCATTTGTGTAATATGTTTTACCTGTTACATATATTTTTCATGCCTTGCTGTGCATAACCGATGGCTTATGATAACTGATGTTGTCATGAGGTTAGCCTGAGTGTCCACGGCTAGTTTACTGTGAGAATGTACTAGTGATTGCAAACATAAAAAAAACATTGTGTTACTTACTTTCAATTATTTGTCAGGTAGTGTATAAATAAAACAAAAGGAAACCTTTAATTGAATAAAGCGCCTTTAGGCTGAATATCCAAATTTTCTCGCATTTAAATAAGCCGCGTAGTTCTATATTTCCCCTAAAATTCTCATTATTCTCATTATTCTCATTTAACAGAAATTCAGTGGAAAATTATTAAATAAATAAATGCCGTAACCCATGTAACTTATAATTATATGGAATTATTTTTTTAAAAACATTTAATGGTCAATAAATTAGATCAATTAAATAAACACTTTTTGATTTTCGTTGTTCAAACACCATGTATAGTTGAAATATAAACATTAAAATCTCATTTATGTACTTCTTATGAAGTATAGGTCTTGCGAGACGAATGTGAGTGTGCTTTTTGCATTGACCCCATCGAATTGGATTGACACCTTCCTTTTACGCAACGTGTTGTGATAATAACCGGAGTGAGATGTTGATTATCATTCACAAGTAAGGTTATAATTTGATTTATTGATACACGCATACATACATATACACACACAATTTCACACTACAGCTCGCTCGCACGCTCTCACGTGTTCTCCAAACACAAGTAGTTTATTACTTAAATGGAGGCACTATCCTGGTATTGTCAAAACGAATTAAAAAGTAATATATTATTATTTTAATTAAGATCTTAATAATTTCATCGGTATTAATTAAAATTCTTAACAAAGAAACATAAAAGATAACCATTACAGATTAAAAATTACCAAATTCTATACAGATAATGAGACTTAAATTATTTTAGTGTTTTTATAAATAACCCAAAGTTGTAGTATACAAAACGCTTGCGGACAAATCTAATTATTTAACTGAAAAAAAAGGTTGAAAATAATATTTTAAGGCTTCCAAGTATGTTTGTTAAGACACTTTCACGAAACGGACGCAAATATTTGCCAACTTTGAATACAGATGACATAATATTACAAATTCTATACAATTTGTGATAATTAAAGATAATTTTTATTTAAGTACATTGTTTAACATACCTTATTATTATTTCTTGTTATAAAAAGGGGTTAGTATGTGAGAGTTATATAACTTAGACACGGTAACCGAAATAATAACACAGGAACTTATAGTATAATTATGTTCAAGACAAAACAATGACTGCTCTGACCTACATTATGTATAATAATAGGTATTGAATAATTTATTAGATAATATGCCATCAGACGGAAGTGTTATAAATGTTTAATCTATCCGATAAATCAATTATTTATACAGACTTGTTTTAATATACAAGCCCTATATTTAATAAGCTCGGACAACTTCTAAACTTATTGACCGACATTACATTATTGTGTTCGATTTTTAAATTAATCGTAGAAAGTCTAAATTAAAAATAAGTTATTGCCTTTAAAAATGCCTCCAACTAGCGAAGGTTGCAAATGCCAATTCAAGTGAGTAAAGCATCCCACTATTAAAGTCAAAAGGCATACTGATATCGCAAGACACTGAACTTAACGAGTCAAGAGTAAAAATGTAAATATTCTATTCTGATCTTTAAAAACACTTCATTCGTCAGGTCCCAAGGATTCAATGAATTCTCAAATAAAGTTTCACTTAAAAATACATTGTACCTATTTCAAAAAATGAAATCCCTTACATTTTCTCTATCATTTATCGTTCATTTACCGTTATATTAACCCACCCAGGGTTTTGATTTTTTTTTGTAACTCAAAATCACCAATGATTTTGAGTTACTTCTTAAATCCAAGAGATAACAATTTAGAAATATTTTCACATTATTTCATAATTTGGTGTTATGATAAGACAAACTAGCTTGCATGGATATTAAATCATACTTACGTATTGGTAATATATTTTGACCTTTACGAGGGCCTCTTATTAGGGATATTCCAATATCGGAAGTTATAAGTAAAAAGCTCTCTTACCTTCAAAGTTTTATATAGGAGTCGTGGTAATAAGCCCTTGGCTTACTTCGGCTTATTATATGCACTGTGTTTGTAAAGCATTGCTTTTATATTCTGCTTTATTAATCTTTTTCCTCAATATTCCTTTAATGAATTATTTTACAAGGACAGCAATTACAGTGATTTAGTTTTTAAAAAGGTTTTAAGTTTCATTCTCGGATACTTAAATTATATTTAACATATATTTCAAGGACCATATACCTAGTTTTATATCGGCTGGGCGAGAGACTGTATTGTATCCAGCATCTGACAAAGTCTACCTTCTTTTCCCATATTTGGAATAAAAAAGTGTTCATTTTATTTATTTATTAACTAAATTGGGCTGCAAATGTGGACCATTTTAGAGTTACACGACTAACAACTTGGAATATAATTCATTATAAAAGCATAGTCTATACATACCTGAACAATATGTATAGGAATTTCCGGCGGAAGTTCTCCACTAAGAATTTTGAGACAGGGCCGGACTTAAAGGTCTTGCAAATAAGTAAACCCTTCGCTAAAAACTAGAGGCTAAACTATATAACAATGTCATTGTTGTTATTAGTCATGCTAGATTTACTAAGAAGGGCAAGTTACGAGACAAGATAGATTAACGATAACCTTGATCTGAATATACAATTTAATAAGTCGTAAAGGGTGTATAGAGTATGCCTTAAAATTACGAATTATTATTGGTATTTTAGTCCATTTATACAGTCTTTATACGTAAAAGAATATTGTTTAAATTTCATTGATTTATGTTATATTTAAAGTTTGGCAGATTTCCAATATGCGCAGCCTTTTAGATATAGTTTGAGATATCGAGACAGGTCAAGCAGGCTTTTCAACTGTCAAGATCCGTTAAGTGTTTGACTAATGGGAGTGTAGGTTCGAACTCACCTTGCATATATGAGAACCGGATGATTTATATATATCGGATATTATGGGTTTATAAGTATTGTCAATAGTAAGCCAAAACCTGTTTCATTAACGCTTTGTTTTAAAAACTATATTAAATTTTAAATGAATTCATTAATAACAAGACTTGTAACAAATGTCTTGTTCTATAGCGATTTTTCTATCGCATTTCAGATAAATTACTATTAAATTCACACAGCAACACCATTGCACACACTAATACACACACACTTCTTCACATAATATATTCCACTCGTTCATATGTATATATATATATATATTTTTTTTTGTTTGTGTTTTTTTTGTTATTGTTTATTTCTGATCTTAGAGTCTATTTCCGGTTCTATGTTTTAACCTTATTTTGGCTTTATTTTTAATCTATTTTTATTGTGTAAACTTTTTTGATAAGCTGTATAGGTTTAAGAAATAAAAAAAATATAAAACGGTACCTTATCATAAACATACACTGTTCTTCGAGCTGAATGCTCTTCTGGATACGTACCCTGAGTACGTTTTTTTTGCAGATAGATGGCGGACTTGAAGTTCTGTGAGAGAAATATTGTATAATTATTGTAATTGGTTTTTAAGTACCGTTTTAATCCTATAATAATAAATAACTACTCTCGTAGTCAAGAGAAGTTGTATCGTTATTTTTTTTTGTAAATATGCTCAGTGCACGTATGTCACTCTAAACAAATAAAACGCGTTCTAAATTCAATTTACCTCGAAAACCTTTGAAGGTTGAGCTTTCATTTCCCTCAATTAAAGTCTTGCCCAACGCCTTAAACAATGGACATATTATTACAAAACAATATATTGTGCCTATTAGTTACGCACGGCGACTTAAATTATAACGCATAATGCCTATACGCACAGAGGTTTTTATTAGCTTGAATTATTTTTTACAGTTGAATCTTATTGCAATAGCATTTTATAATCGCAGGAAAGTGGTTTGTTGTGTGATACACATTGTTTGCGGCATGTTGCGCGTCGTATACGCGCGATTAATAATTTGTGTGCGTGAAGTACCTTAATGTAGGCAATAATGCGGTATCATTAAAGACAATGATAATGTAGTTGTAATATTATTTAATTTTATTAAATTGTTAAATTTTATTTCGGTTTATCGTTTTTTTTAATGTTATACTTTTTGTATTATTTTCTGTAGGTTTTAGGTTTTACTACTTTTAGTTGACTTTTTATGTATTTAAGGTTTGTTCATTATTGCGTTTGTATAATTAGTTAACCAAAAGTATTTATTTTGTTAAGTCTTGTAAAAAATATCTTTCGTTACATAACATATTTTGTGTTTTCAAAACACTTGTAATGACATTATATCACAATAGATAAAAAGTTGTATGTTTAATAGAATAATTATTCAAATCGATAATTCCCCATGTCCCAAAGGGTGCAACCTACCCAACCCAACCCAACTAATATAAAAATTAAATAAAAAAATACAACTGACGTATGAACATCGGTGTAATGAATTGAGGAAAAGACTTTGAATAACTTATCTGTGTATAATTGTGTGCCTTGATAGCCATAAATATCATTTTTACATGAATTGTAGCACGCCTTTTTCTTATAACTTACACTCACTGTTCGTATGTGATTCTGGTATAAATTGAAGTATATATTTTGTATGACAATAATTCAGCTAAGATGAAATAAGGGTGCTGTTTATATGTCTGAAGTCAATATGTGTAATTTTTATTCATAATAAAAAAGTTAATTTTACTACTTAATAGGGCCTTATCAATTGTTTGCTGCATAAGGGTGATTGAACACGGAAACTCAACACGACTTCATTGAATGTAGGAATGTAATTTTGTTTGCTTTTTCGTGGCTTTATTATTGTTTATATTTTATTATTTATTAAATGTGAGCGCGGCGTCGCGTGGTGTACCTGTGTACTAAGTGTGAGTTATTAAACGCACCCGTTAAAGTAAACTTGAATTTGTATGGAATTGCTGGCGTAACCACTACAGGCTCTTATAACTCCCACTTAGAACACTGAATCTAATAAGTCGTTGCTGCGCGATTTGGTCTATATTTGAAAACATAGCTATTAATTAAGATTTAATTTTGTAAATGTCAACCCCGAAATAATTAATCGATGTCCTATTAGTAACCTCAAAAACTTATTGAACATTCTGCTATCAACTATTTTGTCTGTATAAACAATAATTAAAATATATTTCTACTGTGTTCTACACTAGGCACTCTGTAATAAACAATTTTAAGCCATCTTTACATAAACAGCATTGAAGGCATATGACATGTCAAATTTGAAAATGACGAAAATGTCTGCTAATATAACATATATTACCTCTAATTTTTCATCTGGTT
This sequence comes from Leptophobia aripa, assembly GCA_951799465.1. Lineage (NCBI taxonomy): Eukaryota > Metazoa > Arthropoda > Insecta > Lepidoptera > Pieridae > Leptophobia > Leptophobia aripa. Next base: position 3,555,896 of record OX637281.1, read on the forward strand.
AAATTTTCTATTTTGTTCACCAAATTTTAATTGTAGATAGCTTATATCTATAAGGTCTCCGTTAGATAAACTTTAGTTATAATTTTCCTACTAAGCTTTTTTTAAACAAAGAAAATAAAAAGTAATAGTTATGACAAGCAGCCTTCAATTATCGTAAAAATAACAATAATATTTGCTCACCTATTTTCCCAGTGTCGTAATGTCTATTATTGTAACGTGAGGAAAGGTCGTCCAAAATTGGGTCATATGATCCTTACTAGATTAGATAAAAATATAGATAAAAGTTAACGCAAACTTAAACTCTAAATATCTTTATTGAAGTAGGTTTTTATAAGGACTTTTGAATTGTCATTTTTTACATTACCACCGGTTCGAAACGCAGTTAGTAATCTACCGGGAATGCGTAAAACAATTACTGTAAATTTGACTACGACAATATTTAATAACAACTAAGCGACCTCAATAATTGTAATGATGAACAATCAAAAACTGAAGTTAAAGTATAATTAAATACAATATGGACTAAGAATGGGATTTTTGAAATAATCTCAAACACGAGTTCAAGGTTTTGGGTGTCCTTATTACAGTACACTTTACGATCCGTAGAAAGATTTAACCTTGAGTTCACATAAATCTTCCGTAGTATTGTGTAGCCGTAGCTACGGATTATTTCAGTCTCTATATGCTTAACTCCTTCTCTTCCTTTAAGTCTCCTCATATTAAATACTTTTCCCGTGACTTCGTCCCTGTTTAAATACAAAAGAAACATCAGTTTATAAATGTCAGAGTTCAGATGAAATTTCATCCCCTATTTCACTCCTTTTTTTTGCGATAAAAAGTATGTCCTATATTCGTCCCTAAAGTAAAGTTTATATCCATACCAGATTTCATCGAATTTAGTGTAGTTTAAGCGTAAAAGCGTAACTTACCGTGTACATACCATGAGGGTCTAGTTAGTTGTATGAAGAAAGTTGATTCTTTTACTTTGAGTCATCATATCGAATCTCCAGGCAGTTTGCCCACGTACGATTTATCCCTGAATCTATGTGAAAAATATTAAAAATAAATGAAGAATCTATTTTTAGCTACTCATTTACCGTTAGCTCATAAACAACAGAGGATGTACTATAATTAAGAGTCGTTAATAAGAGTTACCTTAATTTCACGAAAAGGCTTAACTTTTAATTTTGAAAAAAAGGTACAATTAGAACCATTAGTACTAACTTGAGTCTTGTTGATGTTTTAATACACAACTACGAATAGTAAAGTTGTATATTTGGATAGAATTTGGTGTATTAAAAATTAACAATATTATGATATATATAAAAAGTAAATGATATTATTTCTTTTAGACAAAAAATTTAATTATTGATTTATCTAATTTTATTGTTACTTATTTTATATTTATAGTGCGTATACGAAACAGAATTTAAAAAAAAATTGAGATTTTAATTTGTGTCCAGAGTATTTACAATTACAACCTATGAGAAATTAGAATAACATATTCTCTCTGTGTACAAAAACACTTTATAAAATCCTTAAAAATATTATAAAGTACAATACAAAATTCTACGATTTAACTGGTACCCCTGTGCATAAAGTTGTTCAGGGAATTGAGAACTCTGATTTTCCAACCTATTCGACTTTAAAAGATCTGTTAGTTCTTTACCAAAGGAATAGTTTAGAATATACAATCACTAACTCTATAGAAATATTTATGTAGTTGGTCAATGGTTTCGTTGGCATTGTCTTTGACCTTGTGGAAAATGCATGGAAGGAAAATTTTACAGTATCTAAGGTTATAGAAACATTTACGCTAGGTCAGTGTTGGATGACGTAAATTATAAAACTGTTTAGGCACGCGAAGAGATTAAATCACTTCCAGAATGAAAATATCTAATATAATTTATTCAAAACGCATCCAATGAATAGTAAGACACATACAAAAAAAATATAAATAATGAATTAATTTACGTACGGCTATAACGTTTAGCCGTACGTAAAGCCTTTATGGTGTGCCCCTCGCTCATGTAACTACATTCATTATAACTAACATCTAATGTAAAGAAAAAATATACCGAGACTTAATACATAAATACAATAAATGTCTTAAGTTCCCATTTAATTGTCTTATGTGTAAACCTAGTTGTGTTATCTCATAAGTTTATAATTTTAAATGTATTTAGCACATAAGTAATAATAAGATATAATAAAATAAATCACCATTATACCTACAAGGGTGAGTCTCTTAAGTCAACACTCAACAAACCTCCCATTTCCTGAAGAACAAATCGCTTTCGACAAGCTTTCATATTTATTTTAGTGTCTTAGTTTTCATTTTAAGTTGAATGAAATCGTATTGTTATAATACATCTCTGTATGTAATGTTGATAACTCTTTGTCAAGTCCTATTGCCTAGCATCCTAGGCAAAGTGCTCAGGTTGTCGTTCAATAGATTAATTTTAGTTCGGTTTAATCATTCGTTGCGGAAACACATCTACGGGTCTTATTAATTCTAGTTTATTATTCAAATAAAGCCCTTCATATTATATTCTCTCCTTTTTTTAAAACCCTTTGATTGGGCAAAGGGTCAATACTAACAGTATTGTTGAAACCAATTGATTAGTGTTATTCTCTGTACTGTCAAAGTATACGTAATAAATTAAAATTAAGTATGTAATATACGAAATTTTAACCAAGTAACGAACTTGCTACTTGAAGTATAGCTCGAATGTAACTACACTACTTGTTTAAAAAAAATGTAATTAATTTGCATTAAATCCGCTAAAGTTCAATTGAATGTGTTTAAAATTATTCAATCAAAATCGTATGATTTGAAATCTGTGTAACTAATTAAAGTATACTGAAAGAAGAAAATGGATTCCCATTTATTTAAGCGTGTGGTCAAAACCTAAAAGTTTCTATGGGATTACAGTTTTAAGAAATGCCTTACTGAATTATTTATTTGGTGTCGACTCGAGACATGTTCGAGAGAAAGTTTGTCTATGTACTGTTAAAAAATTATTATCTTTCACAGCTAATTTATACTGCTTTATACTGCTTTATACTGCTCCCTTTGGGAACTGTCAGTATAAAGTCAATTTTTTGACGATTACATGACATAAGTATTAGAAATATACCTATCTATGTGAATAAAGTAGTGAATCGCTGAGTTATACAATCGAAAAAAAATGTATATACAGACTTAATTTATATTTGAATTACGAGTTTCCCTTAATTTCTTTGTCTGACATTAATCCTTAATTATACACCTCGTATTCTAATTTGAGTAATAAATATGTCGTGCACTTCGCATGCCGTGACATTTACTTAAATGCTATGTCAGTGTAGTATACTTTGTGTTAGAATATATCGTCAGAGCAACCAGATAAATGCATTTGACTAAATCGAGTTAAAAAATAAAATGTATTTTGTTTTTACTTCGCTCCAATAGCTGCCAGACAGTGCAGAGCGAGTTTTATTAATTTAAAGAGATTTTATTAGATCAAATTAAAACATATTATTTAACGTTTGATTTAATCAAATTACACTAACTGCATTTATAACTTTTTAAGCAGAAACGTAATATACATGTACTTTAAAAAAAGTTTAATTCTTAACAAATGTCAATGAACTTCCAAATGTATTAAATAGTTAGAAACTAATCTAACAGTATTAAGATTTTTAAACAAAACAAAAGTGTATCTTCTTCTTCTTGTAATAAGTTCAATCTTTACAACCGTACTGTGAAACATGCTTTGCGATTTAAAGGAGTGGCGGAGAGTTTCTTGCCAGTTCTTCTCGTCCGCTCTACGCCCTTGCTTTGATAACTGGCAGTAAATGGACAGTCAAACATTTTTATAACTTATTTTTTATATTTTTTGATTTTTTTACATTTGTCCCCAAACATCTTATGTGCTACATATATTAAAAAAAACAATAAACTTATAAGATAAAAAAAACAAGGTATACACACAAAACAATTATTTGGGAACTTGAAACAAGTTTTATTGACGATTCATAAGTACCTTAGTTACCTATATGAATAAAGATATTTTTGATTTGACTTGATTCATTTAAGCAATTAATGTACAATCCCAAACCCATCTATTGCCCAACATATATTTCAAAAATATAACTCAGTAGAAAGTATGCCACACTGCCAATCGGAAGATCCGGGTTAGATTCCCGGGTGTGGTCATCAATTGTGTGATCAAAGTGTTTTGCTGGCTGGGATTTATAAGTGTTAGCACTTATAAAAAAAGCTATAAATCTCTTGAGCGTAACCATGTTTTAGCACACATATGACACGCTAAAGCCTTATTGTGTGTGAAAAGTATTCTTATATAATCTAACCGTCAATCATATGTGACATTCTGATGAAGTTCGAAAATTATTGATTTTCGTGTTCGTACGTGGAAAGGCTTTGCTGTAGGAGAATAGTATGTGAACAAACTTCAGACGCGGAAAGTATGTTCTACAACTAATAATCCACAGCTAGAAAATATACTACCCATATCTTCTATTAAACATATTACAAAATGTTTATTATTTATTTACACTTACATTGCACTTAAACACTAGAAGCAAATAACGTTAATAGATTTTAGTACATATAAGAGCAACGGGCGGCCTCTTCGACGATCTCTTCCATACAACCCACCTTTTATTATGTACCTTTTAACCATATTGTCTTTAGGGGTGTAATGTTTGTCTTCCAGAAACATTAAATAACATTCCCTATTTGAGGCTTCCATGGACTATTCAGACCGATATTATGTACAAACAAACGTAGATAGATATATGTGAAATTTACATAACACAGCTTGTGAAGAGCAGCGCAAATAGTTGTTAGTTGGGGTTCCTCTTTATTTGTATAACTGTCTCCGGAAATATTAACGGGTAATTTGATACAAGTTTTTGGTAAATATGCATTGGTTGGTACATTTTGAGTTAATTAAATGTTTCTTTTCAAATTGAGAATAACAGATCTAGCAAAGATCTATTAAGCGGCGAACTTTCGCTATAGAGGCAATAAATAAGGTTTTGAGTAATTAAAATTATATTTTTTAAGTATTTCGGGCATGTAATTATTTAATATGTTTTCTGTTAATCACATACACGACATTTTTTGACCAAATCATATCACGAAGCCGATCCAGACCCACATAATGATGTAATTACAAATATGAATCAGTCAACGCGTATTTTATTTGAACACGTGTTCGACGTGTTATGTCGTGTTGATCACTTGATGTTTGTCCGGGTAGCCGTATGTAGCAATTTCTATGCATTCTTTCAATTCTATCAGTATGAAGATGTCCGTCTATGTCCGTCACCTAGTTCTAAGCTACCTCTCCCCAATTTTCAGAAAAATCGATTCAACCGTTCTTGAGTTATAAATAGTGTAACTAACACACGTTCTGTTATATATAGATAGATTTTTGATGATAGCTCAATTTTACCCTAATGAAATTAGCGAAGGTGTGGCACATGGTGAATTGTTTGCTATCTGCCGTAGGTAATACGACTTTATATGGAACGATAAAGACATATAAACAATACAATTAACACTATATTTGTTCAAAATATACCTTAGCTTTATCATAAAATAAACTCAAAGGCTTTAAATGTGGTATAATTTTTTTAAGGTACTGGTTTAGTTCGGAATGTAATCTAAATGCATAAAGAAAATATTAAACAGGCAAATGTTTGTCGTAAATTGTCATCTTACTAAATATTTATAAGTTTGTCCTTCGTTTTCATCGGATATATACATTTTTTATGAAATACCAATAATGTAGTGATTAATTAGGTATGTTATTTATTTAAGCGTATTTACATTACCGAACATACAACTTATTGAGGGGTTATTATAACGTTAAATAACATATGATTATTTTATTTTTCTATTTGTTTATAGTGTAATATGACACTTTGTTGCACAAATAATTGGAGTTAGTAATTGTTAGTGTTAGTATATATAAGAGCAAAGGGCGGCCTTATCGCTAATGAGCGATCTTTTGTAGCCAATCCACAAAATGATAAAAAAAAATGATCACCAAAATACGTAAGTAAAATATGGAAAAATAAGTGAATAATAATTGAAATATAAACATTATTTCATTTAAAAATAGCTTATAGACAAAAAATGCTTACGAAATTTAAAAGATTATAATGAGGAGGCCGATTGGATAGAATCAAATGAAAATGAGTTTCAAAGTTTTATTGCGGACGCTCTAAACGATTTTCCGTGAATGGAGTAGTGGGGTGGAACTTCAAGAATATGTCTGCTGGATGAGCGTAAGTAATAGCCATACTGACTCATAAATTAAAAGTTATTCTTAGGATAGGAAGGAGTATTAAAGAGGGACTATTTTAGTACGAATAGTTAGCAATTATTATTCATTATTTTTTCTTCTCTCATTTGTCTCACTTGTTGTCACTGTGTCTTATGAAGGGTTGCCGGGCAGAAATCTCCATTTAGCGATAAAGCCGCCAGATTTATTTTATTTCCTTATGTGTCTATAATGTAATAAACTGTTATATATAACCGATGCTTCAAACATTGGCAATGAAATAACTTATAGACTCATCTGACATTCTGTTACTTACTTACTAGTGTCCCATGGGGACGATCATTATCACACGGGAAATGAGAATCACCCCTTATTCCTATCTCTCTGGTGCCTTTCGCTTAAGTTCGCTCCAAGTCAGATCAATGGTTTTGGCTACCGCGATGATAGATCGCTGCCAGGTCTACTTGGGTCGGCCTTGCGCTGTCCCAGAGGGATATTCTGTTAATCCTAATTGAATATTTATATATATATATACAAATAAAATGTGACTTATGGCGTGATTTTAATGTAAGTCCAAGGGTTTTGATAAATAAACACAGTTATTCGTTGTAAATACATTCAGAAAGCCTATGAAAATATCCACCCTACAATTGTTTTCATATTTCTATTGTTTGATATAACGTCGTAATAACAATTACGTGTTTGCTTAACGTTGACAAAGCTAGAACCAACACACTACCTCATGTTTTTGAAAAACCGGCTGGTCCCCTGGTTTCACTGTCGAATCGAAGAGAGAAAACCTTAAAAATGTTCAAGGGAAATAGAATTATTGTATTTTAGAAAAAATAAAGTATCGTTTTTGGGGGTGCAGTGTATTCTTCAAGCGTAAAATGTGGATCCTCGACCTTCGAGCGATATTGACCTATGGCGTCTTTACTACTGTACTGATTACAATTAGTTCTAGACAACACATTCTCGAAAGCATTTGTTTTTTTTTTATATTTTAAATACACAACTCATCCTTCAGTATAGAATACTGGTAACGAAAAGTTTTGATTATAGTGAAACATAACAATTCCAGTATTTTTATAATTTTTTCGTTGTGTACTGAAGGTTTCAATGGATTTTATGTTTACGCAAATCTATATATACTATGATAGAAACTCAGTTAGTAACACTGTTTATAACTCAGGAACGGCTGAACCGATTCGGCTGAAAACTGTTTGTTTTTAATTTTATATTTTTGGCATAATGCATAGAAATTGTTCAATTGCTGTTACCACGATCGACACAATATCACAGCACGTGAGTTCAGACAAAAAAATGCGTTTCCTGAATCATATTTGTAATACAATGATGTGTAAATGTAAAATGTTGCAATGTCCAACAGGCGACATAATTAACTGTACACTACTACTATTATGGAAACAATAAACATACTGACTACTGAATTACTTAACTTCTTCTTACCTAACTTCCTAACTTCTTACTTTAATCTATTCAATGCAACATGGGGATGACGCGGGATAGATTGAGTGTCCTCTCTCGGGTAAAACTGGAACAACGCGTGAATCACGGCATAGGGAAACCGTTTCGCGGTTTAAATGCCTCTTAAAATAAGGTTAATATGAGAAATTTGGAAATAAATAAAAAAAACAAAACTTGAATAAATACAAAAAATACTTTCTATCTAAATGTATATCGGTTGAAATGTAACATTTATCCTGTTATTGTTTGCCACTAACGTACTTCGCGTAGATTGATACGATTCCTTTGTATCGCCTATGATTTATCTAACATATCAGTTGTATAAGACAAATACAATAATATGATCATACTGTATAAAAGATTTCCTATATAATAATGAGTATAAGTATAAGGTTTTTTACTTCATTAGGTTAGTTAGTTTCTTTAAGTATATTAGATACAGTAGAAGTACTGGTTTTATAAATTCTTACGGGTCAATGTTATTAATGTGTAATTCTGGAATTAGTTCAATTAAGTATTTCATTTCAGAAATGGAAAAGGCGATTGTGCTGCTCGCAACCTGCGCAATGGTGAGAGGGGATTACAACCTCTTTACAAATCCAACCTTCTTTCAAGATGTTTCGACTTATCAACTAGATAACAGGGTTGTGGATGGTAGTGTACAGGCTGAAAGACTGCCAGTTAATGGCTTTGGGTAAGATTCGTCGAATAGATTCAGAGACTGAGTCATATTGAGTCAATAAGAAAGAGTAAATCCTCCACAAACTGAATCAGCGGTATCGTTAAATTTTACCGTCCCACTAATGGATTTTTCTGTGTTAAAAATAACTCTACAGTAAAGTCAAACGTCGTAGTTAAAGCTGTAAACATAGACCTAGAGTTATAGACTTTTAGTCTCTGGATTATCATTTATAATCTTAATACGTAGTTTGTTGTTAACTGTTAGCTTTTAACTTGATATTAATAGTTATTTAAGTGCTTCATTAGTCATTTGCGATTTGAACGTATGATATATATAATTAAATGAAAAGTTTACCTTATCCTGAAGAATAATGGGGGAGATATTGTAATATTTAATAAAATGTGTTTTTGTGTTTAATAGTAACTAATATTTCTGTATATGTCAAAATTAAAATTGTGCACTCATTTTTATGTGATCACAAAGTTGACTTGTTTTGAATGATACTAAAATCAAATAGTCATTAAGAAAGAAACTTCTATACATATAAAAAAATAATTAACTTAAAATATATATAAAAGAGTGCGCAGTGTTTAATTCGCTCCCTACGACCGTGGTTATTCAGATTAGCCTAATGATCAAACATGATTTTCAATATTGTATTTATGTAATTGTCACCTTATACAATTAATCTGTCACAAAACAAATGTATTGTAACAACAAGCATTCTACAAGATGGGTAAAGTTTGTTTGGCAACACTCCGCCTACACCAGGACAACCAAAATAACTCAGTCACATATGGTTGATAACATTTCAGAACCATTCAGATGTAGCTGATATAATGATGTCTTTCGCCACATTGCAGCATCCCAGTTATTGTTTGAATCTTATGTATAAATGCATGGTGGCATGAGTAATTTTAATTGTCATCGAATGATTCATACTAACTTGATGTGTTTACTAACTGCACCCTTTGTTAACAGAAACATTAAAAGTACATTAACAGGCCCAGAAGGCTATCTAAGGTAACTATTTATTTAATATAAATTAATATGTCCACAATACGTGTTTCAATAATATAAGTTCGTTTTTAATTTGAATAAGAGATGTAGCTATCTCATTCGTTCGTTTGAACTTAGTCTGTTATTTATTCCTGGTACTTGGAACAGAATAAAAATATTGCGAGGAAAATGTCTCTTTTCAACTTATTATTGCTCATTACGTTACTAATACATTTTTGTAAGTATGTTTATAACTATATATTAAAAACTTGTTTAAGTTTTACGTTAATTATTCAAGGTGGAACAAATTTACATAGGAAACAAATGTTAATAATAAAAATTCAATCATAACTAAAACTGATTTTTAATCCAAATATTTATTATAAATTTTATCAGGTTATTAAGAGTTACATTTTAATAACACAATAAGATAATCTTAAGCCAAGAAACCTCCAATACATGCCTTATTGATTTGACGACACCCTACAGTTATACAAAAAAAGCATTTCAAAATACATTCAAGGCGGGAAATACTAAACTAAAAATAATAATTGACAGCTTCAGCAACCCACCGCCACCACCAGGCTCAGCACAAGATCCTACCACGCAAACATGCGCAGTGCCACCATCTTTTTGCACTAAGTCTCGCTACCGGACAATGGATGGAAGTTGCAACAATCTCATAAAGCCCAATCTTGGCATGCCACAGACACCATATCAGAGATTGTTACCGTTCGCCTATTCTGACGGTATGTATAGCGTTTATAATATTTTAAGAGGGTAGTTTGGAAGTGTCAGAACGTATTTATAACTTCATGTTCAGTACTCCCAGACGGGAGACTAGTAACCATAGAATCATCTGAATCATTAATTGCTATGTCGGATAAGCCTAAGCCTTTTATTTTTAATCGTTAGATTACTAGTATTAAGTACCTCTGCATGTATATAATAATATCTATCTAAAAAGCTAAAACTAAAAGTTTAGATTATGTTCCTAGTAAGAAATTATACATAGTAATAATTTATGAATGGCACGTTTAGTACATGAATAGTCAAGAAATTTAATAAACATTTATGAGGATCACAAAGAAAAAAAAACGTAATTCGAAAAAGCAAACACAGTATAATACTATACTGACTACTGTGGATTATCACTCATGTTGGGAAGAACGGAGGTTTAAATTATGAAACTGGCAGACCGCACAACACCTGTAAAATTTGAACTTGAAGGCTGGCCTAGCTGGCTGTAATGCAGAAGGCGCTGCAGCCAAAAGCAGTGGAAGCAGGATGCGACCGGTACAGAAACTCTGGCCGTGCGGAGTCGCAAGACTGAAGACTCAAGACTGAAAACTGTAGAATAAAGACTCCAGACTGAAAACTGTAGTGTGAAGGCTCAAGACTGATAGACACACGGGAAAACTAACTCAACTCCTCACAGGACACGGTGGCCATTTATATACCTACTCGTGTTTTTCAGCGGCCCATAATTAAACACGTATCAAAGCAGCTTTGTTTCAATTGAAGGATTACACATAAGCGTGACATAACCACTCCATCATCATTTAACATACCGCTACCATTGACAGATAAGCGTATAATAAATCACCCTACTAAATAACAGGCGAAATTGTCTCTTTGACATCAGCAGAACGATTCAATTACGCGACTCCAATTCGGATAAATATCTGCGGTTAGACTTATTTTGTGAGGTTTATTAGTACCTACTGAGTATTGGCAATATTGTATACAAAAAGAAATAAAATACGATTATTGATAGAAATTTACACCTCCTTATAGATACCTTATAGAAGGCTTAAATTTATCGTGCCTACATTAATTTGGAACCAATCGTAATTAATAAAATTCAAATGTTAAAGCAGATACAGACATAGCTTTTGTATGCTCTATTAAAATTTACATAATAAAAACAAGCGTAACTTTAAACTTAATTGAGCGCTTTTCTTGAGAGTAGGTAAGGTTTAAGTATAAATGTATTCCATCCAGAACGTTTTTGACGGAAGTAATCTAAGCCTCGCCTCCTTTGTTAATGCCCTCATACACATTTAGAGAATTCAAAAACATTTAATCTTAACAAGACTATGCATTATTACAGACTAATGACAAAACTCAATATTACTTTGTGCTTAATTAAGAAAGTTCAGTTTGTTGCTGATAAAAGCTGTCTTGCGCGATTCCCCCAGACATACTATATCACTTAAAATAAGCATACTTGCATTAATTAAATGAACTCCAGTGCTGAGTTCCACAATCTTATGGAAACATATAATGTTTATTTTGTTTTATATATGTTGGATTGAATAGTTTCATCAACCTTTTTAGCGACTTCGTGGAAAACAAAAGCGTATATCGAAAATCAGCAACAAGCAATGTTGTAGCAAAGCTTTATAAAGATTCATTGTACGAAGTATATGGCATAGTTGGAGTGGCATTGTATACTAGGTTATAGGTTTTGATGATAACGGATAGCATGGTGTAATAGTTGCTCCTTGGAATCGAACGGTAATGGTACCGGTAAGCATGGGCTTAGCGATTTAAAGGAGTGGCGGAGAGGTTTATTGCCAGTTTCCTTTTGTCCGCTCTGCGCCCTTGATATGGGAACTAGCAGTTAATGTCAATTTTTTTATACTACTTAGTCTTGCCATAAATATTGTTATAAAGAAAAGCACGATTTTTTTTTTATACGTAACATTTATTCCTTTCATAGTGAGTTAGTTTAATACATCAATATATAACTATTAAAAATATACAATGTTTATTCGAAGTGGTCTCCTTTGGCTGCAATACAGTCTTTTAAACGTTGAGGCCAGTTATCAATAGCAGCACGAACTCTTTCTAGAGGAAAATTCTTCACTGCCAACCGAATGGATCGTTTTAGGGACTCCAAATTATCATGGCGTTTAGAGCAAGCCTTACTCTCTAAAACTGACCATAAATCATAATCCAATGGATTTAGGTCAGGACTTGACGACGGCCAGTTTTCAGTGCTTATAAAGTCCGGAACGTTAGTTTTCAACCAAGATTGGGTGGATCGAGCTCTATGACCCGGTGCCGAGTCTTGTTGAAAGCACCATTCTTTGTTATTGAACATGGTGTTAGTTAAAGGCTTAACTACCGTCTCAAGAATGGTATTTTGATAAACTTGTGCCGACGTTTTAATACCTTTTTCACAAAAATATGGCTCAGTCACCCCTTCATAGCTAACACCCCACCAAACCATCACTGAAGTGGGATAATGCCCACGTTGTACTCTATTTACTAATTGCGAAGCTTCTTTAGAGCTTCCAGCATAAATACGGTCATTTTGTTTATTAAAATACTGCTCAATTGTAAAAATTTTCTCATCCGTAAACAAAATTTTTTTGTGACCTCCCTTTGCGTACCGCTTAAGTAGTTGTTTGGATTTTACCACCCTATTCTTCTTTAAATTATCAGTTAAGAAGTGACCAGTACGTCTCTTATAGGCTGCAAGTCCTAAGTCATCTTTTAATATACGCGACATGGTTCTAGGAGCTATCTTCATCTCCCGAGATAAAATCTTTTGCTTACGGACAGGATTTCTTCGAATTCTTTCCCTAACTGCTTTAATCACCTTTTTCACACGAACGGTACGTGGACGGCCAGATCTTTTTCTGTCACAAACAGAGGAGGTATCATTGTACCTATCAATAGCCCGGTAAACAAACATTTGACTAATACCAAGCGGGTGGAGGGTTTTAAAAATTGCACTTTTCTCCATACCTACTTTATGTAAGGCAATCACAGCGATTCGGTTCTCTTTATCACCCCACTCCATTTTAATATAACAAAATATTTAACAATATAATGGCGCGAAAATAAGAAAACACATCAAGCAATCATATAAAAATGACAGATTCCAAATTCAAACGTAATATTTTCTTTTTTTGAATAGTAACAGTATTTATGGCCAGACTAAGTATATTCATAGGCGTAAGGAGGTTATTTAATTAAATTTATTTATTAAGAGAACACACAAGATACAGCTTACACAATAACATAACATCTGAATCAAATAGAATGTTTAAAATTATAGCTGCTCCCTGCGGAACATTCAAACCAGTGAAAAGCATTCAAAAAACGGAAGCTTATAAAGGTTTTTACTAGTAATATTTTAGACGCTTGAACATTTTAACAATATAATTTCTATAGACATACAAAGAGAATGAAAGCAAGAAACAGATGTAAGAATATTTTGATGTTAGCCTCGCATTACTCTCCTACACATACAACTACGTATACAACTACGTAAAATTGTATAAATCTAGTTTACCAAATTTAGTATAAACACTATGTGTAAGAAAAGTTTTATAATTCATTACCTACAAAAATCTCATATATACTTACAATTTGGAATTTATTTACTGTATTTAAATTCTGTGTTTAAATTCCCGAAATTCAAAGAAATCCCTTTAAATAAATTCAAAGGCACAACAAGGTTACAATTGTATACAATCCCTTTGAATTACAGGATTTTTGCCGAGTCTTAGACTTTAGACATTTGACTCAAGACAATGTCTCGCCTAAAACTCAATTAATGATTTGGTACTTTCAAAGTTACGATTAATTTGATCACGTTACGTTTGAGCTTAACAATTGTATAAACTTCATTGAAAGTTACAATCTCCTGTAGTCACATATTCTTTATGCGAAGTGGAGCTGTTAATAAGAAAGTTTTGATATAACTAGATACAATATAAAAAACAATTCATTTACAAGCAGCTGTATCTGTGATTTTATTACCATAAAATTTTCAATGATTTTCCGCTTAGTGACAGATTAAAATTAATTATTTGACATGTGTTGGATATGGCTCACAGGAGTAAGTTATAAAAACGAAATTTTTTTAATTTATTACTTCTTCTATGGATCAAACGCACAACATCTCGGTTGAGATACTTGAACCTTTCGGCCAATATAGCTTTTCCTCTCTTGTATGAACAGGTTAAATATAGACATACACATACTAGACACAATACTTTATGTTTTAAGTCTAGTTTGTTGTTAAGCAATTTTTTAATCAATATTAAAATATTTCAAGTGAAATTTCTGAAACAATTTTCTGTGCAGTACTACAATAGATGTGCAAGGGAAACTCAGTTTAATATATTTCATCTCTTATTTAAAAAATATATATTCTAACCATTTGGTAATTTATAATGTATGTTTTTATAGGTATCAGTCAGCTAACGAAGTCGGTTACTGGGGAAGAATTGCCAAACGCGCGTGAGATCAGTATTACAGCTTTTCCAGATAAACCCCTAATAGACCCCAAATGGAACTTGAACGCCCAGCAGTGGGGCCAAATCATCACGCATGACATGTCGCTCACGGCTGGAAACCCGCAAAGTCGTAAGATTATTTTTACATTAATAAACAGTAATTAATCTTTTAGTGAGGTTTTCATTAGTAATTAATTCATAATTAAATGTAGTTTGTAAGATATTTCAAGAAGTATGAACTATGTTTAAGGTCCTATTCCTTTTTTTATAAATAAAAATCTTTATAAGTGCATAATGAGTGAGATATATATTATTACAGACGCTTAAAAATAAATTTACCAGTACTTTGAAATATTTGATGCTGTTACAAGACTTAAGTCTAGTTAGAGATCACAATTCAATTAAACCATAAATAACATACATTAAATTGTATACAACTTTTGATAAATCGGAGAAAATATCCAGAATACATTTTGTCTAATATTTTTGTGTTGACTATAGAATCAAACATAAATAAGTAAATAGAACCAGGAATTAAATTGTTTATAAAAATATATTGTGTTTCTATAAGTATTACAGAAAAGGCTTCATAAAAACCTTTACCGGTTTTATGAATGGCGGTTCGTTAGTTGTGAACCGAGTAGAATTTTAATATCAAACGTCAATTGTCATTTTAATGCGAGAGCGTAAATGAAGGGTTTGCGTTACTAAATATTTTTAAGGAAAATATTTTACAAGTAAGCGTTTCCGATTGGATTACGATTGATTTGAGAAACAGATTGTTTTTTATCCTAATTCACGGAGGAAATATAGAATTGGACATTCTCCTTCCCTTAAGTTATTGGTTTTCTTATTATAATAATAATTTAACAATTAATCAACATTCAATTAATTCACGAGAATTTTAATAATCCTTAAATTAGATATCAAAACTCAATTCTTTTAAAATTTTAATATATATACAATTAATACTTGTTTATTTTTCAGATCGCAATCCTATCGTTTGTTGCGATGAGGAGGGTCGCCTGGCACCAGATTACGGAGTAAACCCCAAATGTGCCCCAGTTCTAATCCCCGGAAATGACCCAATACACGGACCGCAAGGTACACAATGTATGAACTTCGTCAGAACTGGAACTACTAGGGATAGAAGGTGCACACCGCCGAATGCTCCAGCGCAACCGGTAGGTCATAGTCGAATTTAGCATAATAAAGTTAGGAAGTGTGGTAACAAGTCACCATACAAATTTAAGCTGTTGGTCCATTGAATTAATTTAAATCTTCTCTAATGGATATTCCTACAGCAATTACAACGGACCTAGGATCTAGTCAATCAGCTAACGTATACACTGCCTGTGCCGATAATTATTTTAAAAAATAATCACTGTTACTCACCATATCGTTGTCACTGTCATATTTCCACAGTTGTCAACTGTCACCGCATACATGGACCTATCGCTAGTCTATGGAAACAGCGACAGACAATCGCAGTCGCTCCGGGAATTCCGTGGCGGCAGATTATTGACAGTTCTGAGAAATGGTCGCGAATGGCCCCCGCAGGACCCTAATGTTACAGTTACGTGCGAATCTGCACAATCACCGAATGAACCTTGCTATTTGACTGGTAATATAAATTATTAATAGGAAATTAATAACTCCTTCACTACTTCTACTTTATTCTGACATAAAGTATTAAATTTACACTTCTAAATGCTAGACAAAATAACTCTTGCAAAGATGTCGTGCGAATGTAGTAGTAAAGATTTTAATATTAAGTAAGAATTTCTTTAAGTGGGAGTGCCATGCTGTTACTTAGAGTTTCAGCCGAATGGGCAGGCACGGCCGGAGAAATACCACTCTCTCACAGAAAACCGGCGCAAAGCGATGCAGTTGGACTTTGTTCATTTTGTACTCGCGTTTCGTTCGGTGAGTGAGATCTTCCCGTGCCCATCCTTTCCCCTCCCCCGTCCTCTTCCTCTACCCCCCCTATTTCCTAATTTTACTTTAAAGGCCGGCAACGCACTCACGAGTTCCCAACCGCGGGTCTATGGGCGGTGACTTCACCTTAATGGTGAGCCTCCTGCTTGTTTGCCCCCTCTTCTATAAAAAAAATAAATAAATAACGGGTGGAAAAATATCACTGAATTATAGACAAGACATACCTTATTGCTAAGTTAAGGTTGCCCTTGAAGGGTTCTTCTTTATGACTAAATATGTCCAAGGACATAAATAACTTCAAATAAAATCAAATTTGTTTGGTTAGTTGAACGTCACATTTTTGTTAGCCCAATATGCGATACGATAGCTGGAAACGTTAAATAATTTCCTAATAATCGTTGAATATTTTTAATAAAGCTCCTTACAATTTCGACATTCAATAAGTAGAAATTCAGGAATATTTTATGAGGCCCTGTTTCATTTTCACGTTTCATCAATTTTCGCAAAGAGAAAGAGTCTAAATTACATGTTTGAGGCTATCAAAATCTCATTTACCGATTTTTAAATTGATATTACACTATTTGCACAGTGTGTAATCAATCATTTAGAAGGAATAAGCTTAGAGTTAATAATGCTATAATATTGAATAATTTATAACGGAACTGATAAAAGTGAAAATCTTTCGCACTACCTTTTAGAATATTAAGTTGAAGTTCTATTTATTAAAGCTATAAAATACATTAATTATCTTGACTACAGTTTTGATAAATCGGAATTGGGCAAAGACATCTGTCATTTCTGTTCAACACCTTGCTGAGTTCAAACAAACAGTTATATATTTCTATTGATAAGCTTTGTTTTAACTGTTATGGCGTCCGACCTGGGGTCATTAAACTTTTGCTTACGGTAATCGTAAAGAATACACTTTTCGTCAGCGAGGTTCGATTTTCTAATCGAAGTTTCCATCTCGAAAGCCAGCCCATGGGAATAGTTAGTGAAAAATCCTTGAAGGTACCAATTACATACTTATACCCCAAATATATGGAGCTTAAAGTGTCCGCAATAAAGTGTCCGCTTTTGAAATCACTTCTTGACTATCTGATCGGCCTCCACGTTATCATTATTGCTCTTCTCCGTTAGCATTTTCCATCATAATCTATCTCTTAATGTTATCATTTTTTAAACTTTCATTTTGTGGGTTGAATGGAAGTGTTCAAAGAGATAATGCCCGTTGCTATTATAGGTACTAACAATTACTAACTACTAATATTTGTGCAGCAAAGTGTGAATAATAAAAAAATATAGACCCAATTACTAAGAAGAAATATTTATAATTTCTGATTTGTTAAAATCGATTTACATAAAATAATTTAATCGTATAAATTAATGAAATACTCTTTCAATCATTCGTTATTGAATGGGATTCTTAAACAATTGCTTCAGATTTGAAAGTATTTTATAAAATCAAATATTTTCTTGTGTTTAAATATGTTTAGTATTGTTAATGTTATTTTAATACATAGTACAGTACTGTCGAAATAATCCTCAATTCGCGTTTCCTGGAATACATAGATTAACACTGTTCATTTCGAACAAAAGTATGTTTCATTGTCTATTTACGGTTTTAAGAGAACTCTAATCAATCTGTGTACAAATTCAAATTCAAAATTACTTATATGTGGATGAGACCTCTAGCTCATATTTGTTTTGTTTGACACGTGTATCCATTCTTACAGTCCAACCAATACAATAGTTTCACTATGCCCCGCGATGATAGGAAAGGTTATTTTATTGTTTTATATAATACTAGCTGATCCCGACAAACGTCGTTTTGCCAAAAAAAAAAAAAATGTCTCTAAAAATAAATATCGGCCGATTCTCAGACCTAAGCAATATGCTCAGAAAATTTCAGGAGAATCGGTCAACCCGTTTCGGAGGAGTAAGGTAACGAAAACTGTGACACGAGAATTTTATATACTTAGTCTTGCCATAAATATTGTTATAAAGAAAAGCACGATTTTTTTTTATACGTAACATTTATTCCTTTCATAGTGAGTTAGTTTAATACATCAATATATAACTATTAAAAATATACAATGTTTATTCGAAGTGGTCTCCATTGGCTGCAATACAGTCTTTTAAACGTTGAGGCCAGTTATCAATAGCAGCACGAACTCTTTCTAGAGGAAAATTCTTCACTGCCAACCGAATGGATCGTTTTAGGGACTCCAAATTATCATGGCGTTTAGAGCAAGCCTTACTCTCTAAAACTGACCATAAATCATAATCCAATGGATTTAGGTCAGGACTTGACGACGGCCAGTTTTCAGTGCTGATAAAGTCCGGAACGTTAGTTTTCAACCAAGATTGGGTGGATCGAGCTCTATGACCCGGTGCCGAGTCTTGTTGAAAGCACCATTCTTTGTTATTGAACATGGTGTTAGTTAAAGGCTTAACTACCGTCTCAAGAATGGTATTTTGATAAACTTGTGCCGACGTTTTAATACCTTTTTCACAAAAATATGGCTCAGTCACCCCTTCGTAGCTAACACCCCACCAAACCATCACTGAAATGGGATAATGCCCACGTTGTACTCTGTTTACTAATTGCGAAGCTTCTTTAGAGCTTCCAGCATAAATACGGTCATTTTGTTTATTAAAATACTGCTCAATTGTAAAAATTTTCTCATCCGTAAACAAAATTTTTTTGTGACCTCCCTTTGCGTACCGCTTAAGTAGTTGTTTGGATTTTACCACCCTATTCTTCTTTAAATTATCAGTTAAGAAGTGACCAGTACGTCTCTTATAGGCTGCAAGTCCTAAGTCATCTTTTAATATACGCGACATGGTTCTAGGAGCTATCTTCATCTCCCGAGATAAAATCTTTTGCTTACGGACAGGATTTCTTCGAATTCTTTCCCTAACTGCTTTAATCACCTTTTTCACACGAACGGTACGTGGACGGCCAGATCTTTTTCTGTCACAAACAGAGGAGGTATCATTGTACCTATCAATAGCCCGGTAAACAAACATTTGACTAATACCAAGCGGGTGGAGGGTTTTAAAAATTGCACTTTTCTCCATACCTACTTTATGTAAGGCAATCACAGCGATTCGGTTCTCTTTATCACCCCACTCCATTTTAATATAACAAAATATTTAACAATATAATGGCGCGAAAATAAGAAAACACATCAAGCAATCATATAAAAATGACAGATTCCAAATTCAAACGTAATATTTTCTTTTTTTGAATAGTAACAGTATTTATGGCCAGACTAAGTATAACATAGATGCACCCATTCGCTGGTGCATGTTGTAATGATTGCAGATCTGTACAACCGTACTGTAAAAGATTCTTGTCGATTTATACTTGGCAGTGAGTTTCTTGCTTAATTTTGGGAACTGGCTATAAATTTAAAGTCAAACCAAATAACATTGTGAACTCGCTCAACGAGCATACAAAAACCTTAACGCAGGCATCGTTTAGCAAGCGGAGTTATAGTCACCGGAGGCTTGTGCAACTGATTTGTTCTGCCCCTTGACACCGCAAACGAGCTTGGTCTTCGCGGTTGCGAATATTCGTTCGGTATTCTTCCCACTCCCCTAAAGACTTTGAAATCATACCAAATGCAAATGGCATCGTGTTTCTAATTTATTGTACCTCAACATGGCTAAGACAAATAAAGTTACATTAAAGGGATGGGATAATAAAACTTTATTTAAAAATGACTAATCTAAATTATTTAATTGAGAACATTATTAAAAAGGCAAATTCAGCATTCTCAATGCAGATTGGTTCTTAATGCAGTGTAGAAAATCTACTGAATTATATTGAATAAATGAAATATTGTCTAACTTTTATAATGACGAGTTATTATTTATTAAATATAAAATCGAAGGCAACTGAATATAGTTCAGTACATGGGGAAATTAAGAATTTATTTGTGCATACATATCTAGTACCACATAAAACCAGTAGCGGTAGTTAATACCATATTTTTAATCAAATTAATATAACATAAGTAAATGATATAATAAATAAACTATTCTAAACTAGATATGTAGTGGAAATAACATTACTATCACAAGTTTAATTTCAGGTGACATACGTGTGAATCAAAATCCACAATTAACGATATTACAAATCATTTTGCTCCGTGAACACAATCGTATCGCGGATAAACTAGCAGCTATGAACCCATGGTGGAGCGATGACACAACATTTCAAGAATCGCGGAGAATTAATATAGCACAAATACAGCATATTAATTATTATGAATATCTACCTCTATTCCTTGGTAAGTGAATCATTCAATCAGTTTAAAGGAAATCATTTATAGGAATGTTAGAATGGACGATTATAGACGAAGATGGTCGTTTTATTTTTCTCATTTTCCGTATTTGAATAGGTGATTTAAAAAAACGAACAGTTATTGTATTGAAAATGATTCTATTATTTCTTAGTCTTTCTTCGTGATTGGGACTAAGATTATTAAGTTTTCATTTTTCAGCGGAAATGTATTTTCTCTAGCGATTGTAACTCGAATGTATCACTCGAGTCACTTTAGTGATAATTTAAAACGAGTATTGTATACACGATACAACTTGTTAATTTTTTAAAACCTTATGTAAGTGTAAGGTGTATACAGTTTTCTAAGGAAAAGTCTTAGGCTATCGAAATATTATAAATTAGATTGTAGCGTTAAAGTTTATTAATGTCTAGGGAATTCGTTACAATATGAGGAGAAAAATTAACAAAAGATTGCTATTGTAAGTTTTATTATGTGAAAGTCTGAGATGTACACAAATAAAACTATATATTTAAAGAATTTCAATCAAGAACGTTTATTCAACTTCAAGGCATTCCTTTCATTCACGTCTCGTTATTAGTAGCGTATATTTTTACAAGGTATTTTTCCTTAATTCAAGTATTTCAAACAATGTTTTAAGATTAAGTTAATTTCTTTATTTAATCTAACAGTTTAACCATACGATAGTCACAAATCAAACAAAAAATATAATAAATTTGATGTAATCAGTATTATTCCAACAGTTTAAATTAAAGCCCGCGAAAAATGCATTCGAACTGAACATATTATTTTAAAAATCGAATACGAACTGTGTAAGAATTAAACCGAAGACAATAATAATTGTCTAAGGTAAAACTAAAACGAAATGGCGTGTTTAATTTCTTTGCAATTTCGGCAATGTCGCGTTTGATTGGAGTAGAAATGTTCGACTTATTCAGCAGTCTGCTCACCAGCAGTGAAAATAATCGAATTATATTTTTCAGGTTTAGAAAATATGCTTAAGAATAAACTATTGTACCGCGGAGTCGATTCATACGTTAATGACTATAATCCAAGAGTAGATCCATCCGTTCTGGACGAACATGCGACGGCGGCCTTCAGACATTTCCATAGTTTGATACGAGGATACTTGCAGTAAGTTCATTTTAAAATAAAAATTTTCAGTTTGTTTCAGTTACGCGTAGTTGCTAGATAGAAATAGATTTAAAGTAAAGGCAATATTTCATATAACATGTCATAAAATATCAGATTTATTTATGTTCAAGTTTTCCCTTCAGATACACGAGTCTTAGGCTTTTAGGATTTACAAATACGATATTGTACATTTACATACATTTCATCCTTCATATAGTTGTAATAAATATCAAACGAAATTTCCTTATAAAATTCTCGTATTCTTCTACGTCAAACTCGCATTATTAGATATCCGTATTTGAAATCTAGACTGTGTCGACGTTAAAATTTGACAATTATAAGAAGTATAAAAATCCCAATTCTTTATTATGTTACTTTATTGTGCTTTAATAAAAAACAAACAAGCTGAGTTCTTTCTAATCAAATTCACGTGCAAACAAGCGTATTTACTAATCGTAATCGATCGTAACCGTCGTACCTTACTGAATGATTTGAATTTAAAAACCTCGTACTTTATAGTCTTCCTAGACTTCTAATAAATCTATAGAAAAATTGGTGGTTACGTTTAATCTATTTTGTCTATGTTTTAAGCTTAATAACAGAGGATAGACAACTGGCTGGCTACGCCCGTATGAGCGATTGGTTCAACCGTCCACTGTTGTTGGAACTGGACAACATCTTCGACAAGTTGACTCTGGGTCTTGCCACTCAGCCGCAGGGGTTCAGCGATCGATTTTGGGATAGTGAAATTACTCAATTTCTGTTTCGGTATGTTGCTACCTTATATACCAATGAATATTTATCGACAGAAATTTGTTATTCAAAGTAAACCAACGGAATAGCTAGCGAGGTTTTTCGTTGCCTCCTTAAATCAAACTACTTGTGTACCGCCCTAAAAATCACATATATACTTTATTACATTATCAGACACGCCTACATTTTCTTATTATTTCGTAGTGTATTTTTTATAAATACAATTTTGTATAGACTAGAGCGCTATTGATTAAAACAATTCGATTCAGTTTAAATTTAAAAGAAATATCAGTTGAAATAAACACCTTTATTCTAGATAAAGGAACAATTTATAGAAGAAAATGCAGTTGAGAAACTTATCGAGGTTCAACTGATCGTAAATGTTATTACGAACATAGTTTAACACAGAAGTGTATATTAACTTAAATATCTTTTTAACTTTTATAGCGTGTGTAACTAGGTTTTAACTCTTAAGGTTAAAATAATGCAATTTAAGTCTTCTTCTGTATTCCATTTAAAAGACTTACTAAACTGTTAACGACCAGTATGAATGAATATTACTTTTTAAAAATAATAACACTTAATACAAAAAAAAACCTGCCGAAATATATCTCTTTCAAGGTACTTCGTGTTGCATCTGGAATAAAAAGAGTTGATATAAATTTATTTTTTTATTTATTTATATTTATTAAATATTTTTTTATGTAAAATGTCATGTGTATTTCTGATATGTAAAAGCGAGTCAAATCGCAGCTAATGTTTGAATACTACACAATTATTTTTAATACCCTTAAACAAATCTTGTATTGACATCAAATACACAAAACGAATTCTATGTGTGGAGTTTTGTGTCGTGTTTGTATCAGTTTAAAAACTTGTGAATATGTTTTGTTAAGCCGTAATCAAACATTTGGTGGTGATCTGCGAGCGACAGACATACAGCGCGGTCGTGATCATGGTTTGGGAAGCTACATTGACACTAGGGCAGCTTGTGGTTTACCAGTACCCCGAAGCTTCCAAGATATGGTGGATTTTATACCAAAAGAAGTAAGTGTCTTATCTTGTAAGTGGAATCATACCATAAGTCTATATAAAGAATTCTCATATAAATATTGGTTATTGTATAACATATATTTGAGTGTTGTTAACTCATCCATATAACACAAAATACATAAAGCCGGTATTTAAACGCACGATCATATAGCACTCTTTAACTAATTAATAGCGACAATAAATGTAAAATATTTTATTTACACGTTTAGATTGAAAATGTAAGCGCAAATACATAATAAAATTAATTATGTAAATGTATGCAATATATATGCCAATTAAATATTTCAACATTCATAAATTAACGCATAAATGCGAAAGATCTCAGATATACGCGTGATGTACAGAGAAATTTATAGGCAGTAGGCGGGTTTAGCAGTGTAAGGTCTCGCAAGTTTGTATGAAGAATTTCTTTATACTTCGCATCTAGGTGACAGTACGTTAATATAACTTGTACGCATAGCGCTTTACATTTATATAACTCAAAGTTTTTTGTACATTTATGGTAGTAACATTTTTTTATTTTATATGTGTCATAAACAAGTAAGTTTAAAGCTAAGCTAAGCATGGCGGACGAAGCCGGCTCGCGGGATTCGCTATATAAAAATCAACAGTACGCTAACGTATAAATAATTCCCTTTTTGCGCTGTATATCTCAAAAAACTTGCTTATCCAAGCTTTAGTAAATTTATTACTACTAATATCGCTAAATCAAAATGTCTTCGGAAATACTCGCAAATAAAACGTTCATAGAAAACGATTTTCTTTTTACACTTAGGATTTCCGATTGTTTCTCGTCACACGTAAACGTCTTGAATGCTCTCTTGAGAAATGTCTTCGCTATTATTTCTAAGATTTATTGAGACTTCCTTCGTTCAGATTTCTAAGACTATTTACTCGAGGCACTTATGCTGTAAGAAATTGCAACACTACTTTTACATTTATTGATACAAATTGAGTGTCGATTTCAGTTTTTCTAGTCAGCTTGAGTGAGCTTTACTCAAAATTATTAAGTCATCAACGTTCGAACAAACGATCGTTGATATACTGGTTGTAATTTTTTAATCCCTGATTCTGTCGTAAGATTTTGCACAGGCATTTATATTATTTCGTTCGTCGTCTTTATCAGCAGCCCCTGTAGCCCCAATTATAGACGTAAGACCTTACAATACTTTTCTTACCGTAAAATTGTGTATATATAAGCCCGTCGGTATAATCCAGAAGAAAGACTTCTTATATTTCTTAATAAATTTTACCTTTTTTACTAGTTGTATAGATTTATTATTATCATTTTTTGCATACCATATTTTTATTTAATAATCTATTAAGACTTTTTATTTATATAAATTGTCTTTAATATAAAAAAATATAATTTTCTATATAAAGTAGTCAGCAATATATACATTGTTTTAAGAGAATCTTTTTTTCAGAGTGTAGACCTACTAGAGACAATATATAGAGACGTAAGAGACGTAGAAGTCGTGGTCGCCGGGTCTTTGGAGCTAAATGCAGCTGGTGCACAAGCTGGTCCCACCTTCTTGTGTATACTTACTGAACAGTTCTACAGAACCAGAGTTGGTGATAGATACTTCTATGAGAACGGGGATCCGGAAGTGGCGTTTACCTTAAGTAAGTATATTAACGAATATTTCACATCGGTTAAACTCGGAAGGACGAACGGCTCGAAGGACCAAAAAAGAATGTACAATACGTCTTTCATATCAATGATTTAGGAGATTTAACTAATTCAATTGATAATTAACGCTATAAATGCTTTAATGACAATGTTAAAGGAGTATCTGATTGATAATGTTGCGGCTATACTGGCATGAATATGCTAATTGTGTAAAAGTCGGACTTAACCGACTTTAGCGGCTTAAAGGAAGTAATATATGTTATGTGTGCTAACCCGACTTACATATGTAATTATATAACATTATCAGTACGTATTTTGGTGCAAGCATGATTTTGCACGCCAGCTCGACGATATAGGAGAATTCCAACTGATACAAACAGTTCTGCAAAAAGCATCACTGCAATATTTAATATGTTTAATTTAATTTTTTTTTACTGTATTTTAGGTCAATTGAACTCCATTCGTAAAGGAGCTTCCATGGCTCGGATTCTTTGTGACAACGCGAACAACATTCAATTTATGCAGCCACGGGCATTCGAACTTATTGCAGCTGGGTAAATAAATAAACACATTTTAATAAACATACATTTTAATCCATGCACACAAAGAAATTAAAGTTCTGGTAGTTACTTATAGTACATATGTTTAGTACTCTGTTCAGTAATATTATTGCTTAAATATATACCTGAATAAATCTATTTACTTCAAGTTAATACGTCTATTCACTACTAATGTTAATGGAAATGTAATTAAACCGAGAATAAATTAATTTTGAAATTACAATGTTTTGCAATAACGTTTCAAAAATAACGTTGAATTATCGTTTTTACAGGAATACACCTGTCCTCTGCAACCGCCTACCATCAATCGACTTAAGTTTATGGCAAGACGAAAGAAGAAATTTCGGATGAACTATAATAACACTAGTTAATCTTAGATAAATAATATTATTTTTACTTTAACCCTAATTAAAGGCGTAGTTATTTCCAAAGTATAATAACAATGTGACCCATTGCTCTGTTAACCATGTTTTGTTTTAGAAGACCAGGTTTTTCGTATATTGTGGTCTATCTAGACTA
Organism: Leptophobia aripa; assembly: GCA_951799465.1. Lineage (NCBI taxonomy): Eukaryota > Metazoa > Arthropoda > Insecta > Lepidoptera > Pieridae > Leptophobia > Leptophobia aripa. The sequence goes on from OX637281.1 coordinate 3,582,525, forward strand.
TATATCTTATATATACTTTATACTTATATACTTTTCTATAACATATCTATGTTATAGAAAAGTGTTGTATGGATTATGCACAGCCGGATTTTCTACATACGACCTTTAAAGTTTAAAGCTATTTGTCGGTTAAACTTAATGTCGTAGTAAAATTTTATTTCAAAGTTTTATAATAAACATACAGTTGTAATATGTATGTTTTAATTTAATGAATATTTTAATCAATATTTGATTTTATAATATTGAATATTTAATGCTTAGTTGTACAGTTTGGACACTTACGTTTTACACAATATTACAGTATTATGTAAAAAAATGGGTAAAAATATAATAAATAAATACCATTGTAAATACGAATAAAGTAAAATAAAATGAATATAAAGTATGTTTTATTGAATTTAATTCGCCAAACACAAGGTTTTAGCAAAAATTACGTTATGACACTGAATTGAATAATCCTATACTATATTAATTAATTTAAGATATAGAATCCCTTTAGACTAAAGTTGCCTCAACTAATTGGCTAACGAAAATCTGACAGTCAATAATTACATTAATTTACAATCGATTTAACGTCACCACACTAATTCATGTTTGAAGAGAAGTGAGGTATTCAGAATGTACCCATTTACCTGCTATATACCTCCTGCTAACAGAACAGAAGAAAAACAAAAGAATGTAAATAAACAATACTTTATCGGGTCTAGCTTATCGTAACCCCTAGGTGCTAGCCTTATCACCACGATCAAATTACATTGCCAGATAACTAACGCATACTAAAACTATTTCCATGAAAGAGAGATCTGAACTGATATAACGATGCAGTGTTTTGTCTAAACATGCCGCGTAAAACATGGAAAAAGAAAGAAAAAAGAACATTGTCATTTTACATTGTAAATTATAAACAGTTTAAAAATCCAACGCTATTAGATGTTAATTGAAAGTTTCTAACTTAAATGAGTTTTAAATGGAATTAATCCCTTTGAAATTGTTGTAATGGCTGAATGCCAATTCGTTAACATACTTCGCTCCCCGTTTCGACTAGAGCTGCAGTTTCTATGAAAATTAATTAAAGTGAAACGCTTTGTTACCTATGCTTAGTTATTGATGATAGTTGGATCTACGGTTTAAAGGTTTCTCCAGGTTATAGTTTTGCATTGCTTATAATGATTAAAAATCAATAAATGCACACTGCATCCTGTTAGGTGTTTTCATAATAATAAATTTCTTAACGTTAAAAACAATAATTTGGGAACGTAAAAAATGTTTTAAGTTAATTGTTTTGTGTGTATATCTTGTTTTATTATCTTATAAGTTCATTGTTTGTTATTATATTTAGCACATAAGATGTTTAGGGACAGATTTAATCAAATAAAATAAAATCTTCTTACGGTATCGCATCGACAATGACCAGTTGTTAAGAACACAAATTTAATATATTTTACAAATGACAACAATACCAAAACATTATATATAACAATGAACGATGGTAATAATAAAGCACAGTTTATTATAGGGGCAAACAGCTTTTCTCTTCTGAGATGGTACATACAGTCTAATATATAAAATTCTCGTGTCACAGTTTTCGTTCCGTTACTCCTCTGAAACGGGTTGACCGATTCTCCTAAAATTCTGAGATATTGAGTAGGTCTGAGAATCGGCCAACATCTATTTTTAGAGACCTTTTTTTATTTTTTTGTCAAAACGACGTTTGTCGGGATCAGCTAGTATCAGATATAATTTGATAAGGATACACATCAATGATCACAGAAAGAGACTGACATCGCACACAAGCTCATAAATTGTCATTGACAGCTGTCATACACTGACAATTACAGACTAATTATTAAGTGGCATAACGATACATAAAGTGGACAATTATCCAATGCTTTACGACATTTATGTTTTAAAAAATTCAAGAGAATCGAACTTTTTAAATGTGGTGGTTTTTTTTTAGCTTTAACCACCGTCTCGACAAGGACGAATTAACTTAATGAAATTTGCTCTGAACAAATTTAACATACGAATTCATTCGCGAATAAATTCATCATTGTAAGACAGTATTCAATAAATTTATATATACAGAGTACATTTATTACCACAACATATATTCAATATTTCAATATCTTTTTTTAAAGATTCCTTTATGTAATACAATCAGAGATACTCAAATTGTATATAATATATATGTTGTATAAATGTGTATAATCAAAGTGCTAAGTTACCCTTGATACTTAAAGTCTTTAACGCACTTGTTATTTGAGAAGACTACTTAGTTTCTCGACGATTCTACGTATTTAAAAAGTCTCTTTTGAATATTTTATTGAAGTTTATTGTTTGCGAAGATTGATATTTGAAAAACTTGTGACTTTCGACACCTATGTACCATACTGAATAAAGATATTTTGACTTTGACTTTGGTAGAATATTTTAATAAAGGCTGAGCACAGTGCACGGCCATATCGTTAAGAAGCAATCCTTTCTGGGAACACTGAAATAGGCGCTTAGTAAAGACGCCTAAGCAAAATCAAATATCTCTAGTCCAAATAAAAATACCATAATTGTATTTCACGTTCCAAATGTACTCGTGTATTCTTTATTACTTTCACAATTTACTTTTGTATTAAATTCAATACTATTTTCATCCAGCTCATCTTCGCTTATTTTATTCGGGTCGTTTAAAAATAACATATTTTCCCCATCTATTTTCTCCAGGTTAATGTTGCTTTGCTTCGTATCATCACCCATGCCATCTTCTGGATGATAAGGATTACGGTACCGTGAGCGAAAATTACTTAAAGCGTTCCATGTGTGGACGGGAACATCTTTCAAGATAATTCCTTTAATTAAGTTCAAAAGATCCATAGAATCTAATTGAATTCTCACATCCTTCGCCCGTATGGCGGTAAAGTAAAATAACACTGAAAAGATTTAATTAAAGTTTTTACACAATACATTATCTCCTTTAATTAAATTAATAATAGTATTTTTTAATAAATAATTGTTTTTTATTCCCATAAACCGATTAATCAAAAGTTTACTAAGATACTAAAATTACATATTAATCTTAAATATTGTCTTAACGTAAACAACAACAAAAAATCTATATCAAATAAATACATTAATAATTTATTTATTTATTTATTATAATTCTTTTATTTTTGCATCCGCTTAAGTAGCTTTTTGGATATAAATTTACAATTTAATTCACTTCAATCCTAGTATGTTATAAAATTCATACATACATTTCTTAAATGTGTTGTTACAGAGAAATTAATAACACAAGTTCGTACTTTGTACGATAAAAATAACCGTTCATTACATCTGTTACACATAAATTATATTATTTTGCATGCAACTACGATAAATATATTTTAAATATATTGTACAATGTTTTGTCTTTGTTGTGTTGTGCATATATTTTTTTAGATTTCAACAATAGTCCATTGAAATCTTACTTTTGCTTTGCATTTTTAGAGGACGCGAGGTCAAAAGAAGCTTAAGTTCGAGTTTGTGGGTTTCCCTCTATAACTTCTTTAATTTTTAATTTTGGGGCAAAAAGTAAAATAAACACATTTATAGGCAAAACAATTTGCTACAAATTATGTCGCAACTTTTTTGTAAGGCGCATAGTTTCTGAGATATTTCGAAAAGAATGTTTTCACCCCTTTTTCCAAGATGGCGGCCGGGTTACAAGGCGTCCCCACAAACTTAAAGTTAAGCTTCTATTGAACCCAAACATGTCCCAAAAATACAATTGCGTATTCTAATATATACCTTATTCGGTTCATAAATAGTAATATTTGAATAACTACAACTTGGGTGATTTTGAAACAAATAACATTTATGCTTAATCGTTAAAACACAAGAGAAGAAATATCAGCCCTGAAGCGTGTAATTTGATTCAACAACAATTAAGAATCTTACTTACACATAAACCAACCCATTAACTATTTTCAAACACTAAGGAAATAATTAAAAGGTTTACGAATCCAATCAAAATTAATAATACTCGGTAAATTATTAATTACACGCTAAGATTATTTAGCACTTAACCAGTTATATTTGCTAACTGAAGCTCGCGGGTTTGTTTGTCTAATATTAAGACTAAGGTCCATGTTCCAAGTCTGTAGCATTTATTCTAGATTTGAGTGTCTATTGTATACAATTTTGACTTGGAATATGGACCTAAGTTTATTTGTCTTGTCAATGTTTAATACGTACTAACACCTAACGCGATGTTTGATTGTTTATTCATCCATCAATTGATGACGAATTATTGTTTTTATTGTTATATATTTTAGCTTATTTTTATATTCTATGTTTAAATCCTATTGGAATTGTTTTATGTTTCTTATTAATATGTATTAGCGGTAGCGGGTTATGGGACTGCTGTATTGTAATTAAGTGTATTGAAATGAATAAAGTGTGATTGAAATACACCATTATAGCGGTTTGCAAATACAGAATGTTTCTATTTAAGCAATGAGTTATATGTAGAAAACTCTCTCTTATTCTATTGTCAGTATACAAAAAAGCAATTAAATACACAATACAATATGTAAATCCCCATTTATATAGACTTCTCATATATAAATGAGAAGTGATATTTCTCATTTATATATGAGGAGTTGTGAAGAACAATGTGTAAATGTATAGATTAATTACATTTTTCTTCTTCAGTTTTCTGTGTACATTTACAGAATAAAGCGTTTAAGCATATTTGCTTTTAACGAGATTGTGACCATGAACCAAAGTAATTTGATTGTAGTGATTGTAGATTAACACTACGGATTGGGAGGATTGAGGAATTATCGTGAAGGTAAGGTTGTAAAACGTAAGGCAAAAGTTGGTTTATTGAGAATACCGCCCATGGACATAGCTAGAAAGCTCGAAAGTGCTAATAATACATCTAAGTTTCCGTGTTTGGCATTTTGTTAGCTAACCATACTAATATTATAAATACGAATGTGAGTATGTATGTTACGCTTAAACTACTGAACCGATTTCAATCAAATTTTGTATGGAGATAGTCTTTGTCTCTTTAATCGCGAAAATAAAGTTTTGAAATGGTTATTTCAAAAACACACGCGTTATCTAATTTATCTAGTATATAAATGTAGTAGTAGTATAGTTATCTAATATATAAAATTCTCGTGTCACAGTTTTCGTTCCCTTACTCCTCCGAAGCGGGTTGACCGATTCTCCTGAAATTTTCTGAGCATATTGAGTAGGTCTGAGAATCGGCCAATATTTATTTTTAGAGACATTTTATTTTGGCAAAACGAAGTTTGTCGGGATCAGCAAATTATTTATGTACTGTAAATTTGAAATTAAATTCAAGGTGAAATGTTATATATTATTGATTGATGTTATGATATTGTAAATGTTAAAAACAATGAATAATACTTTTATGTTTATATTTATCACTTTTTGTAAACTATATTGAATACATATAAGAAAACCATAATAATATACTCTAATACAGTTGCATATATATATATATATAAATGTATTAAATTTAACTTTCTTCTTTCCATAAGCTCAAGTCGATTGCGGGTAGACTGTTGCAAGGTACTAGCGGGTTCCTAAAAAAAGGTTTTATTTAAAAAAAAATGTCAAACATAGCAGAAGTACCAATAAAAATAAAAAAAACATATACTGAATAAAACTTTAAAAAAATAGTTTAAATTCAAAGTTCCTTTTGAATAAAAAAATATCAAACAAAAGTGTAAAATTAAGCAAAACTGTACTTAATTAAAAAAATGAATTTAGTTAAATTGAGTAATAGCGACCATGTCTTTATAAGTATTTTTAACTATTGAATATTTTTACCCGTTTGAAATGAGCTCAAATGCGTTTTGTTGCATGTTCTGTATGTTTGTGTTGTCACACAGAATGCGGGCCATCGAAGCTCCTTGACGGATCGATTTGAGTTGACCTGTTGACGGCATAATTCTATTAAAAACTTTGCACCTGTCTTATTATTTTTTAAGTATTCTTTTATCGTGTGGGGTTGTCTGGAAGAGATCGCTTATTAGCGATAAGGCCGCCCGTTGCTCTTATATGTACTAACATCTGTTAACGTCATTTGCTTCTAGTGTTTAAGTGCGATAAAGTGTAAAATAAAATAAATAATAAAAACACCATTATACATACACAGGCATACACATTATACGTACACTTTCACACTTAAACTGCTGACCCGATTTCTATTTGGTATAGAGATACACAAAACTTTAAAAAAGGGTTGAAGGGATTAAAATAGGGGATGAGATTTCTATTACAAATTTTACCAGAACTGCCATTTATAAACCGATTTTCTGTATTTGAATCACTATTAGTATATATATATAGGCATATTAATGTTAGTTAATGAGAAAATATAATTTATTATTTGATATTAATGTCGGTTCCCTGATGATTTTTTCATATATTTCACGGCGAAACAAAAATCTAAAGCCAACGATGATTGAATCATTTCATCTTGAAATTACCTCTGAAGGGTCGAAAGTTCATAGAAAAATTTTCTCTTTAAGAAACTTAGTTTTTCGTCGGCGTGAAACGACGTGTCGCTTAGTATGTTGAAAAAATGTTACGTCAAAGCATACGTAATAAAACAAATTTCGTAATAAAGTGAGGATTTGAAGACAATAAAATTCACCAAATAAAAAGGAGTTATAAAAAGTTTTCCTTTCAGATGTTTCGAATGTTTAATTTTATTGGAAAGCTGGGTTAGCGCTTTTCAAAGTAATTTAAAGCTATGTGATCCATGTGTTTTTTAAATATATAGACGCCGAGCCTTCGCGATGCCTAAAATAACGCGGACTCGGAGATATTATTATTGTATTTTTTAAATTTACAAATTACTGTATATATAGATTTTTTTAAATATATTTTTGAAACAGATATTATTTTCTAGACATTCGAGTCTTTTACGTGGCTGTTGTGATGGATCTATATTATATTGGCTTAGCAGGTTATTATTATGAAATTCAGTAATTTAGAATATTCTCACATTGCTATATTGCTACAATAAATACCATTGTATATCTTTTTAGTTTTATTTACCAAGAAATTAATAAAATTGCATAATTTAAAAAAATGCCTTTCTCGGAAATAATTGTAGGAGGTATATATATATAAATTAAACAATTTCTTATTGGTGCAAAGCTTAATGGTAGCAAAGATACTTACTTGGAGTGAAAGCGATTTCCGAATCACCGTTCTCGTAGAAATACCGATCACCAACTCTAGTCCTGTAAAACTGTTCCGTCAACAGGCAAAGGTATGTTGGTCCAGCCTCTGTACCAACAACATTGTTTTCAAGCGAACCTCCTACCACGAGATCGATATCTTTCACATCCTCGTATAGCTTGGCTAAAACTTCGACATTCTGTAAAAAAAAACATTCTAGTCACAAATCTAAACTCATAATAGACATTTTTTGGTCTGGACTATCGCTTAACCGTCTGGTGCCGTGTTATCATGCAGATAGACAACAAGCCATACGTATTTTTAAGTAGAATTCAAATTAATTCTTTCTTACAATTTAACGATCAGGCACTACTTGTGAGTTATAGATTTGGACACCTAGTTGTTAGTAGTAAGGTAAAAAAATTTAAAAAACGATAATTTTGTATTAAAATAGACTTATTAGGCTGTGCTTAACAACTATAAATAAATCTGTTTAAAGAGTGGAGTGGTCGCAGTTTTTGTATGTAAAATAGTCACTTGTACATATTGGAAAGTAGAAAAGTTAATTTCCGGTCCACAATGAAACTGAATATTTGATAGGTTTTCCATTCGTTTTATATTTTAGATAACAAAAATCACTTTATAATAAAACGATAATTCAATGATTTTTCTTTAATAATAACAAATAATAATTTTTGATGTTATTAGTTGTCTCTTAGTTGGATGCAGCTAGTAGTAACTCATTACCGTGTCTCTGTTTATTTTAGAAAATATAACTAATTAGCTAATAAAATTTCAGAAATAAAATAATTGCAAAGCTTAATTGCATACAGTTTGTATAAACTTTATTTTAGTATTCTATATTGTGATATATTTTCATTTAACTGCATGTATTTATTTGCACATTACTTATATGTATTAATATTTAACTTGTATCATGTTTGACTCGCGTGCAGTTCTAAGAATTGGTTATGTTTAATACGTGGAAAACGCTGTGGGTTTCACATAGTAGAACTATCTATTTTTATTATTTATATATTCAATGTAAGTGTGTAACTGTTTGTTTTCCCCTAAAATAAATAAACTCAGCTAAAAAACAGAGAAAAAAAGAAAAAATAGAAAACTAAAACAGACATATACATACTTCCTCAGATATGTATTCCTTCATATCATCAAAGGTCCTAGGTACGGAAAGGCCACATACAGCACGAGCGGCTGTGTAAGTTCCCAACCCGTGATCACGACCGCGCTGGATGTCCAAGGCGCGAAGATCAGTTCCTACAGCCTTGCCGTGCCTTTAAGCATAGCAATAAAATGCCGATAAGAAGGATCCCAATTTTTATGGAACAAGTGGATAACGAACCTCTCTGGTGTGTTGACGGAGATAACAAATAGACATTGTAATAACAATAACTTAAGAAAATTTGCTTGGATTAGTACGAAACAAAAGCACAAAGTCAATATTATTATTACAAATTATATATCTAATCTAAACTAGCCGACGAAATCTTGAAGAAGGTCACTAAATAAGTGTTTTCGTGATATTTACAACTTACAGTCGACATAGTCTCAACCAACAGTTACTCAATAACTGTTGGTTCATTAATAAAAAGTAAAATATATTTAACATTGTCATATAACTGGATCCTAAATATAAATAATGCAGTGTTGACCAACTGTCAGGTCAAAATCATTGTTATGTTAGGATAACTAGCGGAAAAACTTACTGGTACGCTTGGAAGTCTAGCTCAAAAATCGATGACTCTCAACTCAAGATCTTTTATCACTGTATTTAATAATAATTTACAGAAGTATTAAGGTTTTAGGTAAAAGTATGACATACCGAAATAGATAATCTACGGTTTCGCTATCCCAGAACTGGTCACTCGCCGATTGTGCTTGGGCAGTGAAGCCCATTGTGAGTTCGTCGAAGAAGTTCGACACTTCCAACATAATGGGACGATCGAACCAGTCGCTCAAGCGTGTGTACGCTTCTAACTTCCTGTCTTCTTTCATTAAACTATAATTTATAAAATTATACATTACTCCAGTTCCATCATTAGATGGATGTTTAAATAAATACGAGTTGATATTTTTGTCTACCATACTGTATTTTCCTAAAATATTCCTAACAAAATATATTATTAGATTTTGTGCTGATGCTGTGTTTTAATTATTTTTAGTATGTAATGCTGCTGTAAAGGTTAGATAGTCCTGTATATATGTAGATAGATACAAAGATGAAAACACATGTTCAGAAAAAATACATACAGAAACACAAAAAAATAAAACAAAAAACAATGAAATATTCGTTTATATATGATTTTCATTTCAATTAAATAAGTTCTGTAAGCACGCACTTTAATCACTACAGTAGTTTCCGAGATTAATACATTGAAAAAATCACTCATCAGCTTTATAAGCTAACAAGTAAGTAAAAAAATATCACCAATATGACAAAAGAGTTATAATTAATAAGAAAGACGACAATGCGTTTAATGGGACATACACACGGGTAATGTAACAACACAATGAGACAATAAGAACAAATGTGAATATATACTCGTAGATAAATATATATTTTAAAAGTATCGTTGTGTTATACGAGTCCTTGTTATTGGGTTTTTAAAAAGAGGATTTATTATATAACCAATATATTTAACTTAAACACTTTAATAAGGACTGAGAGAATTAAAATTACCGGTCAATGAGAGTTATGAGAGCAGACTGACTAATCTAACGAATAAAATAATTAGCTGTTAGCTAGGCCCTACTGACTTAGCAATCCTGGACACAGGGTCAGCAATAAGCCTTCACCTGAGGGGTATAACAGTTGCAACCAAATAGTTATTTTACTTATTGTTAATTATACATACTGCAAGTATCCTCTGATTAATGTGTGGAAATGTCTGAAGGCTGCTGTTGCGTGTTCATCAGAGACTGTTGCGTCAACATCGGAGTTGTAATCGTCAACATAGCCGTCTTCATCAGGGTAAATCAACCCATTCCTCACCATATTATTGTAGCCTATATTAAAAAATGTATTATTGAAAACAATAATATAACCCGCCTTTACAGTAACATTTATTAGCGTTAATACGGGTTTATTAAACAGATTTCAAGCCCCTTTATACAGTGTAATGTGTATTCTTTTAACGATACTATTTATGAAAATCTAATATATAACTCTTGTCACAAGTTCCCCGTACACCTCCGAAACGGCTTTGACCGATAATCATGTAATTTTGTCTGAGAATCGGCCAACACGTATTTTTAAGAGACATTTTTTTTCATAATGTCGCATTAAAAAATACATACAACACTAAATTATTACTCTTTCATCATCAACCCCTATTTATGGCACACCAACGTCTGTCTGATCAGTTAGTATTGATATGTCGGCGCGTAGCCACAGGGACACCTGCGCTTGGTAAACAAGACGACGCATTCTTCGTCGCACACGAGCAAGACAGACGAAGACGAAACCGAGTCTATAAAACCGAATGTTTTTCCTTCCTGAGATCATGTGTCACTGCTGAGCTAAGCTCGTCAACCAGCCCGAGCTGAGCTGTAAAGGCCTCCTGGCCAACAGCGTGATCGCAATCCAAAAAAAAAAACACCTGGGATCAGAAGCGAGCTATCGTTGTGCAAGACGAGACTCTCCTGCGTTGTTATTACGCTCTGAATTCTTATTTAATATAAATATATTATAAGCGTATTTCAAATTTATATTATAAGGATATTAACAGTCGTATTTACGACTGTTTTATTATGGAGCCAGAGGGCGCTCTAACAGATATATATTTGTAGTTTAGAACAAGCTATCAATAGGTGACCTCGGGAAGTGAGGACATTAAATTAATTAAATTTTACTTACCGAGGAATATTGGAAGATATTCATAATAGTTAATATGTTGATTTTGGGCGATATGAATTCTCCTTGCTTCTTGGAACACTTTTTCATCACTCCAGTCTGGGTTCAACTCGGCGAGCTTTTCAGCTATACGATTGTGTTCCCTTAACATCACAATATGTATGATAGCGAGATGTGGACTTTGGTTCATGCGACTGTCACCTATAAAGATATTGTCACATAATATACACACACACACACAATTTTCTTTAAATCGGTTAAAACATTGCCCCGAAAAGTACTTCCACAATTCCCTTTAACATAAATGTCTATTTTTGTCAAAATTATTCCCTGATCTTAAAAGATTCTTTGTAATATTTTCTTCACTAAATGTTGCTAAAAAGTTTTCATATAACAAATACAAACAATTATATAACCATATTATGCAATTTAAAGGATTAAAATAAGTTGAAGATTAAATAAGTTGCTCTCTCTTTTTTTCTTGTCGGGGGAACTAGAGACAACATGAGTTATATGGTCCTACCGCTTGGGGCTCTTACCTTGTATTAAATATGCCACACATATATATATATATATCATTTTTATATATATATATATATATATTATATAAATGCCTGTTGATAGAGATCTTACCGGTCATGTAGCAAGGTTCGTTGTCTGACTCTACTCCAACACAAGCCGTTGTTGGACTGGCTTCTTGAGGAGGCCACTCCTGGCCGCGTCTAATGTCAGTCAACATCTTCCCTCCTTTGAAGGAACGCAGTTTCTTTATATCGCTTTCAGAATTACCATAGACAACAGATAGGTCCATGTAAGCGGTGACTACTGATATCTAAAAAAAATTAAACATTTTGTTCAACTTATATGTTCAAGTAGCTTAAGAATACAACTCTCTAACCAGACGTCGTCATCGGTCCTTAAAACCCTGGGTCAAAGCGATAATAACATTGCTAAAGTAAATTTAAGATACTGGCATAAATAGCGTGTGTCAATCCTACGTACCTATGTACCTCAACTTAGACCCGGGCAGCTTAAACTTTAGTTTGAGCCCGGTAATATTAAATACATAATAAAAACAGGGTAGCTTTACCGAGCGGATGAAATTAAATAGTCCTATAATTATATAAGGCTTAATTGCACAAAATATTTGTTAAAATTGTGTTAGTAGTAAAAGTGTACTTTGTAATGCCAAAAAAAAAATCAACCAAGCAAAGATTGTCGCCTGCTTCTTCTCAGCTTGGTCGCGTACGAACAGGTGTAGAATCACTTAGATTTAAGATGATTCAAAATGGTCCTATGTACTTTAATTAATAAAGATAGTTTGACTTTGACTTTCAGTAACAATATTTAGAAAGTTTGTGTTAGTTATAGTTACAGTAATAACAGTGTAAGTGTAGCTGATTAAAATGAGTCCGTTTATAATAATTGTCTACGTACAGGAATAGCAGGAGAGTCAGGGGCAGTACAATTTCGATCCCTTGTTGAACCAGTTCTGACGAATTTCAGACATTGTGTACCATGTTGGGCATGGAACGAGTCATTCGCAGGAACTTTGATTGAGGCACATATAGGGTTGGTGGATGCATCTGGTGCAAACTGTCCATTGGAACAACACACTGCTGGTTCACCATCTGGTATGCAAAAAAAAAACAATTGAATTTTTCATATATGAAAATAGTATCGTGCTATATCAAAGAAGTAGACTGAATAAATTCTTCAAATTTTTATTTACGTAGCTCATCGATGAGCCTTTTCAAATCCTTGATATTAACATACAAAATAACTCATAAGCTTCAGTTCGGTGAAAATACGCCGAGGGTGTAAAAATCCATTACACTTGTATAATATTTTCACAGATAAATTGGTATGTAATTGAGACTACACAACCAAAATAAACAATACCTGCTAAAAACATTATTAAATAAAAACGATTTACCAAATTATTTTAATAACAGAATAAAATTGTTTTAAATGGTTACCATAATATGAATAATGTCTAGAAAATATACATAGCTCACCAGATGAAACCCCAGACGCCGTAAGTGACATATCGTGAGCGACAAATTGGCCCCACTGCTGAGCGTTCAAATTCCATCTGGGATCGACGACTAGCTTGTCCGGAAAAGCGGCTGTACTAATTTCCCGAACGTTAGGTAAATCACCACCAGTAACAGACACAGGCAGTTCACTTATACCTATAAATAATAAATGTAAAAAAAAATTAGGTAATTATCACTAACCCAAGTTACTAATTCTACTAATTACGTATTTAATTTACTAGTCCGCTCAGGGAAAAGTATCAAAGCAAAGTCCTAGACAATGACCGATGAAGACTAACGACTAATAAGAACTCTTGATATAAAGAAGAGAGCCGACTTTTATAAAAAAAATGTACAACGCGTTAAATATCTGAAGGCTATTAATATTTTTTTGACTTTATAAACGTAAATACGTATATACAATAACATTAATAATATCATTTTCTATTTTCTGTGGTGGAATTAGAAGCCACAGAAGAGAAAAAATACATATGAACTACTTTAAATTAATATATGTCTTATGTAAATCTGACAAAGATATTTAACAGTGTAATTCTTGAAACCATTAAAACACTTTTAAAGGTTTATAATAAAACGTTTAAGTTTCCAATTGTATCGGAAACGACCAACAATACAGAATTGTCAAAGAGACAATTCCCATTACGTAGCCCGATGATTTATTTCGCGTAATACAAGTCTATCAAACGTTTTGTCCGGTAATTTATTGAGACCTGCGTAATATGAAGGCTAACAAATCATTTCAGATGTCAAAGACCGTTTAGTGAAATTATTTCACTATTCGCCATTTCATTACTACAATTGCATTGTTAACTTAGTTCATTGGGAATGAATGTATCTCGTATTTTGGGTTCTTCTTACAATAAGGTAAATGTGTGTTCTTATGCTGCCCAGTGGCGTGCCTAGGGTTATGTTATAGAGCAAGCCCAAAATTTTGAATTAAAAAAAATTGTATATGCACTTAATTTTAAACTAAAGTTATTCATATAATTCAATAAAAACATAAAGTTATTATGATTTTTATACCTAACCTGTGTTAGTCGTCGTTTCATATTTTAAGCGTCGATAGTTATGATCCAATTTGAAATATCCCTATATTAAATAGATGTATGGCCTTGGAAAGTCGTTTGATTATAAACTTCAACCAACAATACAATTTATTGATATGTGAAATCTACAACGAAGTTAAGTCTTTTTTAATTTTCACCAGTAGTTTCAAAAATATAAAATGAAAAAATAAGTCGGGAATTGGCTTGGACGACGTTATTAATTATTTAGCTCTTCAAACGTTTTTACCTTTCATTCCCTTTATTCAATGAGTTCTTAGAATCATTATGACCAAACAATATCAATTAATCTTTGAAAAACAATACCTTTATGCTTAACGCGTGAATTATGATTTGATATTACATTAAGAGTTGTTTCGATAAAGAAGTTTCAATGCGTTGTTCGACAAGATTACAAAAAGAAATAACAACATTTAAATATGTTTGTGCATTTTGGTGTTTTTTTAAAACAACAGATAAATTATTTAAATCATTAAAACCCAAAGAATTCCAAACATTCCTATCGTTACAAAAAAATATGCAGCACCATCAATACGGTTGAAATATCTTTTATGGGTTTTACTAGTAGTTTTAAAAATACACAAGTCTTGTTGACTTGAAGTTGACTTGGGCGATATTATTAAATTCTTTTTTTCTTTAATAGTTATAGTTTTTACCTTTTCTTGTCCAATTAAAGAGTCCACACACCTCAATCCTTCACATGAAACACATTTCACCAATTAAGATGCCATTAAGGATATTAATCTAATAAATAATTAAGAGAAAAATTAACAATAACGCGCGGCCATTTGCTCAATTATAACAATAAACAAACCATTAATGGCCAAAATTTCGTTTTGTGATGCTCGCGAAACTATATTTCGAATTCGGAAAGCACCGAACATAGCCGAAGACACGAAAATCCCGCCTTTTTGTACAAGTTCTATATAGAAAGAGATGGGACGACAGGCTTCCAGTGTAAGTGTGAAGAGATGGGACGATGCGACAGAGCGTTGCGTTGGCGGTTGGTAATTCCAAAAAGTTTACAGGTTAGGCGATAGATGGCATAGAGGTCAGTGGCAAGGTCAATATCAATTATCGAATGCGCGGAAGTATTTTGAATTTTCGCACTTTTTATTTACGGCGTTATGGGAATTATGTGCTAATTAAGATTTATACATTTTACACCTTAGTAGGGCATGCTTTTGGGCTTATATTGGGTAGTACCGCCACTGACTATGCCCACCGATTATAACCTTACCTTCACTAGGTTATTTTTTTATATAATACAGCGATTTACTGGTACATGGTGTAATTGTGGCAGTTCTTTAAATGTAGAAAAACTAGGCCATTTAAAAGAGTGGCGTAGAGCTTCTTGTCACTTCTTCTCGTACGTGATTTGGGAACTGGAGTAAATGGAGAGTCAAATTCTTTGGAATTTTTTGTTTTTTTGTTTGACGTTTCATAAATTTACCATAGCATAAAGATATTTTAGTTTAAATCTATTCAAGAAAATAGTGTACCTTAAGGCCGGGTCACATGTAAGCCTCCTGGCGTTGCAGGTGTCCATGGGCGGCGGTTAGCACTTAAAGTGACCTAAACCTAACCTAACCTAACCTAACCTAACCTACCTGCCTTGTTTGCAGAGTGTGTGTGCAACCTGATTAAAAAACTATTTAGGTTTCATACAGCTTACCATCTCCGTAGTTCTCCTTTAGGAGTCTTGAGTAAGGGGTGTCGGGCATGCCCCAAATTGGATTTTCAAGGTTATTGCAGCTTCCATCAAGAGATCTGTACTTTGTGGACGTGCATTCAGTAGGTGGCACTGCGCATGTTGATCGCACTTGTTTTACTGATTGTGCTCTAAAAGTTTTAAAATTTAAGACCAATGTTTAAACCATGACCTTTCCAATTTTATCTTTAATTATTTACATACAATATTGCCCATAAATACAGAATCACATTTGGTTTTAAATTGTTGGCGCAAAACGAATTAAAAGAACAGGCAAGAAAGTGTTACATATCACGTTGTGGGATTAAGTTTTGTGTGGTGTTCCAAAAGTGTGACTATTTTGGAAATTGGATTGAAATGACTCGTACTAAATATATTTAAGTCATCTTTTTAAATATGTATTTATTAGTAGAATTAAAGAATGCTGTTATAATTACCTGCTAAGGCTTCCAAGACCGCTGTATTTACATTTCACCTCTCTAAAAAATACAATCTAAGTACTTATTTTGCGAACACTATTTGTTTGAAGTAATAAATTTCTTTTAGTTGACACATCAACAACACTTTCAACCAATAAAAATCTTATTTTGCAAAGAAATTGTATTAGGCTTTGATATATAGGTACATACATTTCTTATATAAATTAGTTTTATGACAATAACACGAGAACCCAGGCTCCGAAATGTTCTTAAATAGGAAAATATTAAACATAACGTTGTCTTAAGCTTTCCTATTTACATGTCATGCACAATAAAATCGTAATGGCAATATAAATATATAAATATATATATATATATTTATTTATAGATATAGATAGCTTTTCATGATATATGTAGCTAGATATGTAGCCTTTTAGAATGACTGATTAAATTTAACCTATATTAGTATTTACCAATACAATTAATTTGAAATCTCTCTTAGGTTTTCGTAATTACCCCATCTTCCCCTATAATCTGAACAAATGTATCAACAATCAAAGAGGTTTTTATGTCCTTTTCGGGATTTGTTATATCGTTTAAGTAAAGCAATAAATTGCAATATACCGATTTACCGAAGCGTTAAGGTTGTCTTACCCTAGTCCAATGACAGGCAATTCTTCAGACCGATCACTGTACTCTGGGTATGTCAATACATAATCCACTCCCACTAAAGCGCAGACGACAATAAAAACTAACAGTTTATCCATATTTCTGAAAAGAAATATTGTGTATTAGTATTTTCATAAAATATTTTAAATTAACTATTATTAAGTCTCCCTGATAAAAAAATCTGTAATCTGTGAGATTATGTTCTATATAATTGCCCCGTAATCGTGATAATGAATTAAATAAATATTTAGTAATAAAATAATGTAATCAATTATGTGATAAACCGCTTTTATTAAAAAACCTAATATTATATACATGGTGGCAATGTTTTATTAATTATTATGAATATAAATTTTCACTTCAAAAGTGCTTTAAAATTTAACGAAATTAAGTGTAAAAATAATGGCGCCAAAACAGTCGTGGCGCGCTGCCACAGATAACTATTTTAACATTACAGATGGCGAGATTAGTATAATTATTCGTGTGTAAGTTATGTTATTATAGACACTATTTACTTCCTAAAAATTATTTTCACTAATCCCATATCATTAGGTTATATACAATTGATATAATTTTTATTATCTTAGCTGACAATAGTTCATTTTAATTGCTTAGACTCTTGTAAAAGAATGTGCTGTGTACGTAAACGATGTCAAATGTCATAAAAGTTATTTATAATCAACGAATCCAATTAATGGCGCCATTTTTGATTGTCATACGGTTGCCTTCTCATAATTATATTGGTTTTTGATTGTACTTTATTACCTTTTACCATGCAAGCTAAACATGTTAGATAACAGAGATATAGATACATATACTTATAAATATACTGCATATAAAAAAATCAATAATTACTTATGTGACCTCTCTATACTATTTATTTATATGTACTCTTTTAAACTATTTATTCTAGGAACATTTTCTTAATACAACAATTTATTGACAATAAATATTTGAGATTCATAGATACACATCGACAAAACAATGTTGAAGTATTATTAAAATAACTTAAATCCTAATTTGAACCACCCATTTCCAATGTTCAATAAACGCGTTTTAACTGTAGGATTGTTTTTAAAATTATTATTATTTATTGTTTTCATTACTGAATCACTAACATGGCCCACATTCGAATTTATATTTCGTGATAACATTTCTTAAAATAGTACAATTAAACTGATTAAATATCGTACTAATGATAAACTGAAGTAAAAATTCTCGTAAAGTATACATTTTGTATATAATTTAAATGTAATTTAATTTATTTAAACTGTTTAGACTTACCGTAATTTAACTACATATGAGATCTTCGCAGTTTTAACGTCCGAGTCTGACACCTGCTATGTATGTATAAAGTTAATTAAAATTTCCTATAATTACTTATGCGATGTACTTATCTATGATTGATAATTATTATCTGAGACCAATAACATCATAAAGATCGTTTACATTCGTCCCAAATTTGGGGATTAACGCGACAAACAAGAGATTACACAGAGTAAGAGCCATATGCTTCTACTTTTTATGCATTTTAATTCATAGCATTCATTATGCGAAATTTGTTACACATTTTTTACAAATTTGTTACACGTTCTTTATTTATTATGTACTAGCTGAACAGCAAACGTTACTTTTCCATACAAATTATTTATATAACTATGTATTTAAATGACGATTGACCAGTAATCGAGCAGGATGAAAAATGATTATATTATTAAAATGTCTATGGAAATAGGGGTTGGTGATAAAAGGGTAAAAAATTAGGGTTGTATGTACTTTTTAATGCCACACTATAAAAAACAAAAAAGTTCGTCAATAAATTAAAAAAAACACCCTTATCACTTCTTGGTATGATAAATGGATGTTGGCCGATTCTCATACGCACTTACGAGTAAAATTTGGTAAAAATCGGTCAAGCCGTTTCGGAGGAGTACGGTAACTAACACTGTGACAAGGTTAACGATGATTCTGTGTTCCATCGCACACACACACACACACTGTTTTGATAGATATGGTTGATGGGAGATTGGGACACATTTGCTTTGCTTAGACAACATTGAACTTTAATTAATAGTATTAAAGCTCAAATTGACTCTACGTTTTTGTTACAAAACGTTTGTATAGAAAAAAGAAAAGATCTGTTTTTAGCGTTTCTCCAGCAATTATTCGTTTTTTCTTGTGGTAAAAACCACCCTTGAACATTAAAAAAAATGGAATTAGCCAAATTGGTCCAGGCGTTGTTGAGTTATGCGCTTACCAACACATTTTGCGATTCATTTTTATATTATAAAAATAAAAAACCTAACCATAATAATTATATCAAATAAATATACTTTTTAATATAATATCTTTCTTCTCCGACTGCCTTAAGGTCTTCCTTGACGACTCGGTTATTGCAACGATCATGGGTTCGATACACGTGGTCATCATACAATTGCTTCTCATCTTAGAGTGACAGAGGCCCAAACGTTATGTTATTGCATTATCTCGATTACAGCATAACCCGAGAAAAGAAGACCGTACAGAAGAACCCGTTAAAAAGTTCTAAGAAAGTGGAGCAGAGATACCATTATTTGGATATACAGTGAAATCTCTTTATCTATACTAATAATAAGACAGTAAAAATCGAAATTACATTAAATATTTTTCCAAAAAACTGAAAGGAGGTAATTAAAGAAGAGTCATAGAAACCAATAAAACAATTTTTGTAATTCTTGTCTGTCTGTCTGTCTGTCTGGTACGTTATAACTTCAAAACTACTGAACGCATTGGAACGCGGTTTTCACAGTTGGATTACATATAATTGGGAGCGTTGTCAAAAGTTTATTTTGTCAAAATCGGTTAAGAAAAAAGAAGTTATGGTCAATTGAAAATTTACTTCAACCACTGCTTCAAATTTTTTAAACACTAATATTGATTGATTAGTTATATATTGTTAAATATGTTCTAATATAAGTTAATCTTAATATTAAAACTTATGAGAGGTAACAAAAATCTATACTAATAATAATAACAAATAACGCAGTGTGCGCGGGCGCGGTTGAATTGTTGAACAATGTGCTCGATAGATGGCGTTGATAAAATTCGTCATCAACCTAGATTTATTTTATTTCTTAAACCTACACAGCTTATCAAAAAAAGTATACACTACAATAAAAATAAAGCCAAAATAAGGTTAAAATATAGAACCGGAAATAGAATCTAAGATCAGAAAAAAGAATAACAAAAAAAAAATACGAACAGAAAAAAATAAATAAATATATATATACACATGAACAAGTGGAACTATGTGAAGTACGAACATTTTAGTGTGTGTGTGTGTGTGTGTATCAGTGTGTGCAATGGTGTTGCTGTGTGAGGTTGAGTCTTAGTTTTTTTTTAAAGAACTTAGGCCAAATATATCTATCGCGGTATTAAGATGCTCCATTGTGTAATGACTACCATGCAGTTCAAACTTTCATTAACGTTTTACCCTATGATTATTTTGAGTGAATACTACCTATACAAACAAGTAAAAGGAAACGAGTGAAGAGACGTTTATCGTTTGTCCGCATCCATTTTTCCTCCTACATCCTTAACGTTAATGAGGTTTACCTTTTATTATTTGGTCAAGCTAATAAGTAATAACCTCACAAGTACGTATTTCGTACTCATAACTTCATAAGAATTTTCTTTCAACTCTTAACCGCTGAGGAGTTTTACCTTCCATCATCAGCTCATCCACATAAGAAGATGACTTTCAGAATATAAAATTGTCAGAATTGTAATTGCCTGTACGTTAATTTGAAAGTTGCCCTCGATTTCCCTGAATCATCCGATCCTGTAAAGCTACATCATCCCTGAGTAACACAGGCTATATATAATTCCAATTGTAACAAGATTTTAGCCCGTGAAAGAAAGCCCTGTCGAGATTATTAAAAAACGCTATATACTTAACCAAATTACACGTGGGCGAGGCCGCGGGCGGAAAGCTAGTCTTTAATAAGTGCCGTGGTTGAACGTAACTCAGTTGTGAATGAATTTAAATAAATTATACCTTGTAAAAAATACTGGTTTAGAAATGAGTGACTATCATAGTTAAATCGTGATAAAAAATAATCCTTGACCCTTCAATAAATCTTATCTATAAGTGTTGATTACATTTCAATTAATTATCATAAAATAACAAATAAGTTAACAACTGAAACAGCTAGGTTGATAACATAATCATAGCGGAATTTTTTTAGTTATTTTTCATTAGTGATTAAACCCGCGACCAGTGTATGACAATGCATTATCGATAACTTAGTAAATGCTTCGATAAAAATTTGTTTGTCCGTACAATTGTTTATTTAAAAATCCACAAACTAAATTCAGTATTAATATTTATGAGTTGTAGAACAACACGTTAATTTAACTTATAGCTGGGTACAGAAATACCTCAAATGTCGAGAAACACAGAGCGAAATGAATAAAAACAAGGAAAGTAAATTAACTCTTGGCTTAGTCAGTATTTCATCAGTCGTTTGCCTAAATTTTATGACATCAATAGAGATCAGAAAAATATACAACCTTTACAATCAATATTATTTATTATCTATGCAAGAATGAATTACTTTAGTTTGATCCTTTAACTTTTCGCTCACATGGGTGACCAAAATGATGTATTCATGTCTGTATAAATCTACTGCACAAAACAGCGTTAATTGAATTGTTCTAATAATTGCACGTAGTTCTTTAAATATGCATTTATTATGAAGTGTCTACTACAGCAATAAGATTTTCAGTAGTTGACTTGTACAAGTGACTTACAACGTGTAAACGCTCGCGCTAGTGGACTTTTGCAAGTTTTAGTGACTTGCCGATCTTGCCGCAAGTCATACGACTGTTTTGACCTTGTAGCAAGCGCTTACGTCTTTATTTTGTTCACACAATAATAAGTATTTAGAACAAGATATTTCAGCTGAAAGGATACATATGTGACCATTACAAATTAATAACTAACAATGAATGTTCGCACTATATTAGTAATAGCCAATAGATCGTGTAGCATCGTTTCGTCAGATTAAATGTACCAAAATGTCGATCTCGTTATAGAGAAATCTGCGTGAGTAAGACTACCAAAATTATTAAATATGTTAAGTTTTGCTTTACCACCGTTAGACTGGTTGTTAGACTATGAGGAAACAAATATTTAGAAACCACATGCGAATTTCTTGGGTGGCATGACCGATGTTATATTAATTATGATATACGATTGTGTATGTATATTATGTTTCTATTTTGTATTATTTATCTCCTTTATTGCTAATATTTTATTTTTCATCATACACAACTGTTTATGGCTTTAATTTTAATATTATTTTTTGTATCTTTGAACTAAAAGGCAAACTGAAATATGTAAAAATAAATCTACAAGAAGTCTAAATATAACTTGACACTGTAGAAAGTTGCGAATTTTGTATAACTGGAAAACCTTATTTAATTATTCAAGAACTTTATGCCCTTTTCCTTAACTATTATTATCTGTTTCTTTAATGTAATTTGAGGATAAATATTTATAATTGTATTGTATCTATTCTATGACTTGTATAGTCTTTACGCCTCATTAAATTATATTACAGCATAAAATAATTCATAAATAGATTATTATCTATTTGAAACATGCACCAAATTAAACACCTAACGAATAACCTTGAGTTCAATGACACAATTTTCATTTTCTAAAATAGCAATAGGATCCGAGCGGCCATCTCAAAGTATTTCAGTGGTATAGTAGCGTGGAAAACAAATTATACACGTAATGTAAATGGAGAGAGTGAATATGACGTTTTGACATATAATACAAAAACATGTTTTAGATTTTTTTTTTATAGAAGAGGCTGCAAACGAGCAGGAGGCACCCGATTAAGATGCCCATAGACACTCACGTGGCTTGGAGCTCGTGAGTGCGTTGCCGTCCCTATAGCTAGTGGTACGCTTTTTTCTTGAATGACCCTAAGTCGATAATACTCTTCTCGTTTCGTATGTTAAGACTATGTCGATGCAGTATCACTCGCTTTATAACATAAAATGTTTCTTAGAGAGTTACAAAATAAGAGGTAAATTTTTTTTTTAACATTTCGGTATTCACACATGGCGGTGTGGATTGGATTATTCCACATAATCTTGATAATGAATTTAGCACTGACTATTAGAAACTCTTTTAAAAAATGTAGAATAAAAAGATGTTAAAGTGTTTTCAATGCATTAGATCGAACAAAGTTTTCTTGAATTATCATGATAGCAAGGGTAGTTTTCTGTCGTCTATGGTATATAAATTTTCTTTTGTCAAAATGCCAGAACTAATGGCAAGGCTCCAATAATGGAATGCAGTATTCTTCACAAGTTCACCCATTTATTCATGCCATGAACGATGTTCTTATAAACATTTTTAACATAAAATAAAACATTGATGCTCACACTTCGCGATTTGTCTAGGAAGAACGTCGCTCGACGTGTGTCGGCTTTTAGAAAGAGAGCTTGTTTATATATAGGAGGGAAATTAAGGGAAAGTCACTGGAAATCTTTTATGACATGGATAATTAGTTTCTTATCTATTCTTCATTCTCTTCCGTATGTTGTTCCGTAAGTTATGGATCTAACGTCAGTAATAAAACACCACTGTATTTCAGTTCGTTAACTGTAATTGTAGCTTTTACGTTCATTAATCGTTAGTAACGATATTTCACGAACTCTCTTTGTTCCTCGTTCTTGCACTAACGACAATTCTGTCTGACTGCAGCGACATCTGTGGTCTGTAGCTACAATCACTACGCTAAAGTCATTTTAATAGCTCTAATAAAGTCGTCTAGGCCACGATACGTATTAATAAATCCATATATTTTTATTAGACATTAAAAAAAATTGTTTTATTATGACTATATTAAAAATATAATATTGAGGTATTTACATAACTAAGAAACATAAAAACTTAAATATAACTTAAATAAGTCCTTGTGTCTAGAGTGCTTATTGAGTGAGAATACGCCCGCACTTGGGTCACAGATTAGAAATCGCATAAACTGTCACAAATAAACCCAATAGTGACTTTTATTGCTTAAATAATTGAATGGGTCAAGGTAGGTTTCTCATAAAACAGTTAAACCAAAACGTTTTCTAATCAGAGTTTCTTATATAATTTGATATAGAATATTTTTTTTAAACCCTTATCTTAGGTCTATGCCAAATAGATGTTGGCCGATTATCATACCTACTAAATACGCATATAAAATTTGGTGAAAATTTGTCAAGCCGTTTCGGACGAGTACGGTAACTAACACTGTGATAGGGACATTTTATATATGACTAGCTGATCCCGACAAACGTCTTTTTGCCAAAAAAAAATTAAAAAATGTCTTCCGATTCTTAGATCTACTCAATATGCAGAAATTTCATACGACTAATTTATATATTAGATTATAATGCGATACGAAACCAAACTTAACATAACGATAAAACCGGTTAGTCGTGGGTACTACAATACGATATACATATATCCTATATACATATAGGATATATACTATATCACCAACAACAAACCCAGTTATGTTAAGTGGATCGTATGGGAGTCTCGTAAATTCAACAAATTATCCTAAACTCTGCTTTAGTCTGAAAGCTGATACGTAATCAATTTTGAGATTAGGGAGGCTTTTTGTCGGTTACTTGTGTTCTCAGCCTTCCCAATTTATATGTTTCATTGTATAATCGTATCAATTTTCAACAGCGTACGCAGTTTCAAACAAAACCGGGTTGTGTTTATATATAACTTTTATCCAGTCTAATAAAACACCTTACAATACGTCATCGTGTTGTTAATCTATACTAATAATAAGACAGTAAAAATCGAAAATCTGTACATTAAATATTTTTCCAAAAAAATGAAAGGAGGCAATTAAAGAAGAGTCATGGAAACCAAAAAAACAATTTTTGGAATTCTTGTCTGTCTGTCTGTCTGTCTGGTACGTTATAACTTCAAAACTACTGAACGCATTGGAACGCCGTTTTCACAGTTGGATTACATATAATTGGGAGCGTTGTTAAAAGTTTATTTTGTCAAAATCGGTTAAGAGAAAAAGAAGTTATGGTCAATTGAAAATTTACTTCAACCACTGCTCCAAAATTTTTAAACACTTATATTGATTGATTAGTTATATAAATTGTTAAATATGTTCTAATATAAGTTAATCTTAATATTAAAACTTATGAGAGGTAACAAAAATAACAAATAACGCAGTGCGCGCGGGCGCGGTTGAAGTGTTGAACAATGTGCTCGATAGATGGCGTTGATAAAATTCGTCATCAACCTAGATTTATTTTATTTTTTTATTTCTTAAATCTATACAGCTTATCAAAAACAGTTTACACAATAAAAATAGATTAAAAATAAAGCCAAAAGAAGGTTAAAATATAGAGCCGGAAATAGAATCTAAGATCAAAAAAAAGAATAACAAAAAAAAACACGAACAGAAAAAAATAAATAAAAATATATATACACATGAACAAGTGGAACATTTTAGTGTGTGTGTGTGTGTGTGTATCAGTGTGTGCAATGGGGTTGTTGTGTAAGTGAGTGTGCGAGGTTGAGACTTAGTTTTTTTTTAAAGAACTTCTACTTAGGCCAAATATATCCATCGCGGAATTAAGATGCTCCATTGTGTAATGACTACCATGCAGTTCAAACTTTCATTAACGTTTTACCCTATGATTATTTTGAGTGAACACTACCTATAGAAACAAGTAAAAGGAAACGAGTGAAGAAACGTTTATCGTATGTCCGCATCCATTTTTCCACCTACATCCTTAACGTTAATGAGGTTTACCTTTTATTATTTGGTCAAGCTAATAAGTAATAACCTCACAAGTACGTATTTCGTACCCATAACTTCGTAAGAATTTTCTTTCAACTCTTAACCGCTAAGGAGTTTTACCTTCCATCATCAGCTCCTCCACATAAGAAGATGAATATCAGAATATAAAATTGTCAAAATAGTAATTGCCTGTACGTTAATTTGAAAGTTGACCTCGATTTCCCTGAATCATCCGATCCTGTAAAGCTACATCATCCCTGAGTAACACAGGCTATATATAATTCCAATTGTAACAAAATTTTAGCCCGTGAAAGAAAGCCCTGTCGAGATCATTAAAAAACGCTATATACTTAACCAAAGTAAACGTGGGCGAAGCCGCGGGCGGAAAGCTAGTAACTAATAAATTGCTTGATTTGTACATTGTCTAGATTGATAATTATGATTTTTAAAATAATAATAAAATAAATTAAAGAGTTCCATGCAAAACAGTGCTGAAAAGAAGTTAAAACGTCAGTTAAAAGATATAAGTTTGTTATTATTCTTATTTGTATTTATGGGTAGTCTTGATACTATATACTATAATTGAACTAAGTTTTAAGTATACTTTACTTTAAGTCAATAAGTGAAACTAAGTAAAAAGAATATTAGGTAACTGGAGTGAAAAATCAATTTGACTTGTTCAGTTAGTCCCGAGCCGATCTAACGTTTAATTTCAAACACGAGTACGGAATATTTTTTATATTTTTGTAAATGGGATCAAAAATTATATCAATTTAAGTAATGAGTGAATAAATTGCGGTCATGAGTTTAATGGCTTATACTTAGAAGTACAAATATTTTACAACATGCTAAATGCTTCGTATAAAAGCTTTGTAAGCAACATGTACGCTTCTATTGTACTTCTATGGTACAAAAATCGGTATCACATATAAACAAATTTACCAATTGTCTATTTTATTGTATTTACAGCTGAACGGATAACTTAAATTACATTTGTATGTTATTAAGTCTCAATATCGTATTCTTTTTTCAAAAAAAAAACCTTTAACAATAACTTCAATAAAGCCTTCGATAAAAAGCACTCTAAGAAAAATCTTTAAATGAAAAGTCGTCACGTTTGGCACGAGCAGAGCTTATATTGCAAAAGTTGGAAAGGTAATATTATCTTCATCTACAGCTGTAACAGTACGTAGCTACGTAGCTGACACTTATTTCTCTGAAAAAAAAAACACTTGTCATGTATGCAAATACAGTGATATTGTGTAGTGTCCCTTGCCTCAGTTTTTGTGATTATATTTGAGCCTGTCACGCTTCCTCGCATAAGAGGTTAATTTTCATATATTAATAGTTGGCATACCATAAAGGTAAAGTCGCCGTCCATAGGTTCTCACGTGGCTGGGAGCTCGTGAGTGCGTTGCCGGCCTTTTAGGGAGTATTACGGTCTCTTCGTCTTTATTTAATTATAAATCCAGTGAAGTGCACCGAGTGCAACGACCTTGGTGTCTCGGTGCCTGTAAGTTATATTCCATTGTTTACAAGCTGTCAAGGAAAATTCCGTCTAGTAACATTTTTAGCTTTAACGAATACTTCATTAAGTGGAAATTGTTGTGACAAGGCTTCTATCTAGTTAAAAAGTTTTACTAATGTTCCTAAGTTAAATTGCCAGGTATGGGGATGGTAAATTAAATATTAATAAACCACAGATTAGTTTGTCTAATTAAGGGTCCACACAGGTTTAGGTTTAATTATCTATGTCAAGGATAAAGCCTGGTAAATGTACACTGTCTGCATGAGGGCCCTATTTTCCCACTCAGGCTTAGTCTAGCATAAGTAAGAAGACTCTTATAACCAACCATAATAACATAGCGGTTCAAGGAGTTCGTCATCAAAGTGTAGCGACGTATTTTCAAGCGGAACGGATCTGAAGTCAACGGCTAAAACCAGCCAACCATAGATAACCACCCAAGCGTGGGTGGGATTCACTATATATACGTATATATATTATGTAAAAACTGACACGTCTAGTATTACAGGTATGTAAAATCTGTTATTGTTGTTGTCTTTTATTGCGTGCATAAATAAAATAAGGTTTTGTTATCTGTTATTTATTATCTATGAATTTCAAACCTTCAAACACCATTACATGGGGTGATGTAAATATTCATATTTACTCATCGATCGACAAAATGAGTCACTAATGCACTATGAAATAGTTTCTTGCATAAATCTTTTGTAGGGAGCATATTTATAACAAAATACCCGCACGTATAACCAAATTAACTTCTAACAAATGAAAGGCGCGTAAAGAGTATCTATTCTGGTAAAAAGGGTATTTAATTACCCTTAAAAAAATTTTAGAGGAGAAAGATCCTTTTGAGGTAGCAATAGCTCAGCTGATGTTTAATTCTTGAGTAGCCATACGTTATTTGCAAAATGCAAATCCTTTTGCTATTTGAATTAGCCATGTAAATAACATAAGTTTATATAAAATGTTTATTTTAAAAGAACTGCTATCGCGTTTCTTGCCGGTTTTTCTCGGTAGATAACCGTCTTCCGAACCGGTGATAGTGTTACAATTGACGATTCAAAAGTGTCTTTAAATACCTACTTTAACAAAATATATTTTTAATTTGAGTTTGACGTAACGACTGACTTTTGGAGCAACAAATTTATAGAAACGTGTGTTAGGACACAAACACTGACAACTTTTTAACTTTTCTTCTATCATGTATGAGTATATTCTAGTGTTGGCTAAAGCATTTGCTTTGTATGCAACATATATTGTTTATTGTTAGCGCACATCAAGTTTTAAACGTCGTTATTAATGTCAAACAACATTAATTCTATAATTCAATTTTAAGCTTATGTTCCAAATGTTGTGGACACGTTAATAATAATGGAAAGGCTATGTAAAAACACGACAACATCTCTTACGTTCTCAATAAAGGTGCCTACTAAAATTTTCACGTGATGACCTCTAAGTGTTGTTTTTACGATTGCTCCCATTCCTTTTATTGACATACTAAAAAAATCACAATGTAATTTAAAAGTTCACATGAGTATAGTTCTGAGTAACTGGACAAAATTAGTGTTCTGTGTTGAGCGTGTAAATGTTTAAACTATATTCGTGGCTACAGAGACTTAAATCATTCGTTTTATATATTACATTTATGTCAGATATTATCATACTTGTTCTTATGTTAGTTGAAATGTCTTCACTGGTTCAATTTTGTTTTTTAGCAAAATTGCATGTAGTGCCTGTTTCGCTTGGAATGTAAAGTTCTAGAAATTCTCGAGGCTTTATTCACTACACGGGTGGATCACACCCACGTGTTGCGCTGTTTTAAACCGCTTATCTCATACTTTAATATATCGTTCACTAAGGATTTATTTTAAGCGCAGTAATGTAATACTCATTAAAATTGTTAGAGCTGTAATCCTAAACTAGTATTACAGGTACTGATTCCACCTAGTATAAGAAGTATTAATATACTACCTAGTATTACAAATACTAATATTCTACCAAGTATAACAAGTATTAATATACTACCTAGTATTACAAGTATAAAATACAATCGCTATGATTTGATTCATATGTCAATGTAACCATATATTTTATATTTACAACTAGGTTTATTATTTTTGCTTTTCTTGATATATCATTAATCTTTAATCGAACATTGATATCTAACATATTATGTTGCTTAACGGATACAATTAACGATTAAGTATCGATAATTTCGATTGAGATCTATAAAGATATAATATCGTGACAGATTAAAAAAGTAGAACGTTTAGAGTCATATTGCATTTATTTACAATAATTCTTTTAGGTTGTTTTATTTTATCTTTCGGCATATCATTTTGAAGGAATGCTGCTGTTATATGATAACACTATATTTCCGTAGCAATGTTCGTTAAAACGGGCCGAGATAATCACTATTAGTCACACAAAACATTATTAGTATTACCAGGTGTCCATGTCCATTGGCACATCACTGGAAGTGACCCGCCCGCTCGTTTGCCTCCTCTTACATAAAAAAAACTTAGCGAGTATATTCTTGAAAGCTTGATCCTTAAATCTTAACCTTTAAACGTAAGATAGGAATAAGCATGCTGGTCCCACTACTAGGCTCCATAATAGAAAATTCGTTCTAGGAACAATGTATGCTTATGTAACAAAATTCCAAGAAATTTTCTGTCTTTGTCAGTAAATAAATTGGAAAAGTAGTTAAACAAAAACTTTAAGAAAAGGCATTTTGTAAAATATCTAATTATTTTTATGATTAATAAGTTTGGGAATGTATTTTGGCTTGACCTTACTCATCACTAAAAAATCAAGTAATATGAGTTTCTTGTCGGCTTTTTAGCTTGGTCACTTAAGAAATTGAGTACAGTTTTTTACATATAAGACTATTTAAAATGGTCCATAATGGTATAAATAATAACATGACAAGGGTGACTAGTAAACAAGAACTACGAACAAGAATTCTTCTTATAAAGGAGTGAAGAAGAAGAGAAGCCGTTACGAGAAAAAGAAACCCCACTATCTTTCCGCTTGAATGGAAACAGATATTATTAGTCCCTTTATCCGTCAAATGAGGCTGATAAGGTCACCCTTCGGATTCCGAAGATAATATTTCTGAAAGATATTTGAGATATCTGAGAAAAACATGACGATGCTTATCTAGCTAATGTCTGATAGTTCTGATTGAAAAAATATTATTTTCTGTAAACTCAAATAAGCATTAGAATTATGTTATGTACTATCTTATTCGATTATCGTTTCTATTAAATGAGAAAAAAGATGATTGAGCTACATATATAAATGCTTACGCCGTCTGCTGATTTTCTTGCACATTTAAAGCAAATAAACTAAAAAGAATTATAAGTCGAAGTTAATTTTTTTTTAAACGAAATAACAAATGTGTACCGACACGTTTAATATTTTTGTGCTAATCATACAATTCGTAATTTCCTTTGTTTCCTAAGAAATAAATAAAAACTTTAAAATAATTAAAATAAACAATTTCAACAATAAAATTTAATCATTTAATTTAATTTTGCATTACATTATTTTATGTTTACATTATAATAGGTCACTAGCCTCCACACTAGGATTCCCTGTGTCGTGGTAGCCCGTCTCTTTCACACATGTGCAAAAAAAACATAAGTTTAAGGCCATCAAGTATTGAAAAAATGTGTGCGCGAATGTGTGTGTTTGTGTGAGTGAGTGTACGACATGAGTGTCTATGGGCGGATACCCCCACTTATACATAAAAAACCTAATTTTTCTTCTTCTTCTCTATGCCGTCATTGGACTGATATGATTGGACAACAGCCACAGCATTCGTTGGTGACCTCTAAATAACTAATTTAAATACATTTGACTATACATGTAGAAACGTGAATACAACTGTAGTGAATGAAATTATTTTCCCTCAGTTGGTATAATTAATTATTCTTGCGTTTATATAGCAATGAATATGCAGATGCAGTAACTAATTGAGTTTAGTTTGCAAGGAATGAAAGTAAGAAAATACTGTAGCGTAACTGTTTCAGAAATAATTTCTCAGATCTTGGACTATCAGTTTGCGTGGTGTGTTTTAATATTAAATAGTGTATGTTATGATTTTCCATGGCGGAAATAAAAAGTTCTTTTTAAATTACATAGTTCTCCCTCGTTTACGTTGCTAATTTACTTTTTACAAGTTACGACAGCCTAAGAATATAAATCTCAAACTACACACAGACCGTTAAGAATAAATCATGATTGAATTGACATGAAAAAAATAATTTAAACTTTGAAATAGCAACATAAGTTATATCCATATTTTGTGTACTTTATACTAAAAGGATCTCTCCCAAAATATGCTAATCTGACAAACGTGCCATATACTAAATGCAGAGCTTCACATGAGCACATTACTTTGGGAAAACTATAAATTCGTTACACTTTATCATAGAACCTTGTTTTAAAAACTGTCAGAGAAAAATTGCAACTTCTGTGCGATTTGAATAATTTGAAACTTTTGAATATAATATCATCAGATATATCCGTTTGACGATAATTTGTTTCTTAACAGATGTTGTAAAATTTTCGTGAACGGCCAGTGATAGAAGCCCCAATTCTTAACGTTCGCGGCTGAATGGGATTCCGGCTGTGCATAGTACCGAACTAAAACTCCCGTCCCCTAAAAAAATATCATAAGATATCCGGCATACACAACGTGCCAACGACACCCATTTTAGGCATTATCATTACGAAACAGATTCAGAAGTATCCATTATTCATACAAACTGAAAAAAACCGAGCTTCACTAACAAAAGTCTGCGGTCGCGTTTGAGAAGTTTCCTGGACGGTTTATTTACCCAGTTTATAAAACAGTGAAGCTTACATAACATAACTCGTTTTAAATTATAGAAGGTTCATTTGATATTTGTAAGAAATGCTCGTTAACTCCTTATCTTCCGGGATTAGAATGAGACAAACGCTTTGTTTAATGGTAACAAATAAAGGAATATCATATCATATTAATAGGTTTTATTATATGGAGCATGGTGTATGATTTAATATGTAGCAGTATATTTAGTTTGTAGACTAAACGTAGATAAACGATCACCTTAAATATATATTATCGTTGTGTCTTGGTACTTGTAGAACTAATTAAAAGCATCTTTTTTGGTTAATAAAAAGTTCAGTAAGCGTTAATTGAATGAATAGGTAACAAGAGCCGTCGCCCAAGTTATATCTCATAATAAGTTTCACGTGTAACTTATTCTATAACAATATTGTTTACAAAACCCAGAGATCATCGTATAATCTCTCGTTAATAACTTTATTACAAACACAAAACTAACAAATCCCTATTGTTTATGTTTGAAACAATTAAATTACATTTACTGATCAATACATAATCGCTGATAAATTTGGGAAATTATCAGTAATATTAATTCCCGGACTACCGGTTTAATTCCCGTTACGATATATATGTGTGTAATTGCATATATTTGTATACAATATATTATACAAGTCTATATGTTGTTTTGTCTTTGTGTTAGCATCGCCTTAAATAATAATAATCACATAAACTGTTAAACTTACGTCTTAAAAAAAATTACATACTACCACGAATAATAGTCCGCAAATTACATGTGATATCTTGTATATATTGTGTTTATGTTTTGAAAAAACCTATTATTGTTTATAGTGTTTGTCAAAAACAATCTATTTAAGTACAGCAAAGGTGCTTTTAAAAGTACAGCTTTCAAATCGATCTTTAAGTGTGAATTGTGTGGCGTTCAATTGTCGATACTTATAAAACGTTCTTCATTTATTTTATAGCTTTCTTACCAATTTAAAGATGTCTAATAGAATGGTGGTAATAGTACCGCGAAACTTAAATTCTTTTGTTTTATACCTGATTTATTTTAGTTTTACATATTGTATTTTTAGAATATTAAAGTCTAAATTTTTATATGTAAAAATCGGTCGGATTTTTCTATTGAAAATTGCGATTAAATAAATATTTTGCTTAGATCAACTTATTTCTGTCTGTTAGCAGTAAAACGAAATTCGTAGAATACATTTTATATAACGAACAACTTTTACACACATATTCAATCTACGTGTAATGTTTATTTAAAGTACTTTTTGCTTAGTAACTTTTAAGGTCACCAGAGTGATTTATTCATATTTTTGTAAAAATTTTAAACTCATATTCGCATGTTGTGATTACTACGTAGTAGTATATATGAAAGAAAATCACAATTTTTTATGTAATATCTAACATCAACATTTTTAATCATACAAACACAAAGAAAAGCGTATATAATTGTATATACGTATAAAACGTTACAGCCTATAAATAAGTACATTAATTTAAGAGAAAATACGAGTATCTTCACGAGGAAAAGGGAAAAATGCTTATGGTATCGCATTACAGTTATCTGCAGTCGAATAGCAATAAACACATAAATAGGACCTTTTCCGGGAGCCAATTGTCATGTCTAAAAAAATCATCCAAAAGATTAGCATTATTAGTGAAATAACAGTTGGAGACACTGAGAGAAAATATTGTAGATTAGTTCTTTTTTCACAAGTGTCATCAATCATAGGCCACAACTGTCAAGAACTTTTTAATATACTCATATCATCTACTTCATATCTGTAAGCTATATCTAATTATCGTATATTTTTTCTTACTTGTAACATTTGTTTCATTTAGAAATGTAATTAATCCGACTCCATTAATTTTTATATATATTTAATTATTACATTAATTGTATTATACGTGAGATAATTCATAGAACTATTGTAAAAACAAAAGAAAATTATAAATGGCCAATGACAAAGGGAACAAAAAAAAGAAATTAAAATAGTTTCCACGTAAAAAGGTTTTAGTCCTGCGACTGAACACATTTGTTTTCTTTTCTCTTGTATTCTAATAGCACAGAGTACTTTTAAAAGTACTTAAATATTTGTTAACGACATCTTAAAATTGTTGTAAATTGAAAAATATATAATTTCGTATTATATATCTAATTAAGTTACAATTGGGCAACCACAATGTAACGTTAAAGTGTGAAAAAAATGTTGAATTAGCAGAAATGTGCAAAAGTTTAATTTAATATTCTATGTTTGTACTTTGAGACTAGCAACTGCACAAACTGCGTAAAATCGTTGGAAATTTTTAATGAATAAAAAGCTTGTTTACTGCGAACGCCACTGCAAACACTTGGACAGTGTTAATGACCGGCTGGTTCTATCTACAACTCACCAGACTTAGTTTAAAACTTTTAATAGCTCCCTTTGTCTATGCATGCTTTGTATATACATGAGTTAAACAGAGAGATTCGTTTGTTGTTGTCGTTTCAAGATCTTATATATATATAAGATATTGTGCTTCCTAATTATTACAACCTCCTTTTGATAATGTTTGAATTAGGCTTCCATAATCACCAATTGATATGTTATTATTTATTTTTATTGAACGTAAAATCAATTAAACACATTAGGATAATAATTACACAATATAAAATAAATGTTAGTCCTTCGGCTTAACGATTAACAAATAGCAATGATATTCCTTTTCAATAATGTATGACATGACTTCCGGGTTTATATCGAATAACATAAAATTTGTATGAATCCAAAATCTTGTGATCACAATTTTTGGATTAACTTAATCCTACACAAATTTCGTAGATACTCAAAGTTCTTAGCGTTTAACCTAAAACCAACACTTCTTTCAGGTCCCCATTTATAAAGATTACTTTACTTTACATAATAACGACGGTTCCCAAGTTAACAACCCAAGCCCGCAATGAAGAAGCTTTGAGGTTTGTTAAACAATATGTCTTGTTAGATGAATTACAACTTTTTGCGCTAAAATTTTGCATCGTACACAAGAAATCATAACACGAAAGACTTAAGTATTTTTAAGGTTTTATATATTGTTATTATCTTTTACTTGAATTATGGTAAAATATTACTGTTATTTGGAGTCAGATAAAAAACATACAATACTACCTCAAAAATTTACATTACGAGTGAAAGTTCCCTTTTTACTTTTCTCAAAGTTCTTTTCTCTTGTCCGTAAGTCTTTGTAGATTAAGCTTTGTAAAACAAAAGTTGAAACGACATATCTGTTTTCGCACACAAAAATAAATATAACCTTCGCCGTAAAGGCGAAGTCTATAGTTAAGCCTCACATACTAACATATTCTCTTCATAATTTAAGTTTAGACCGTCAAGGAATAGGATTCGTACTTTATAAAAAGTAATATATGTATTCTATAATTTGTTAAGACCATTAGCGAGATATATCGCGAAGCTAAAGATCGCGAACGCGATAAAAGAACACACAACGCCCTATCATTTCAAACTCAAAATATCTTTATTCAAGTAGGTCTTTATAAAGACACTTTTGAATCGTCAATTTTTACACTACCACTGGTTCGTATATATATATATATATTAGTATATAATATTAGTCTTTTTAGTTCACATATAATTGTTTTATGTTTTTTTGTATTATAAATATTATATTTAGCACAAAAGATGTTTGGGTACAGATTTAATAAAAGAAATAAATAAAAACATGAATAGGTAAAACAAAAGTTTAACGTCGGTTTTTTGCTTACTTAAACTTAAGTTTTTGACACAGAAATTATTTATTGCTATATATATTACCCATCTATACTAATAATAAGACAGTAAAAATCGAAAATCTGTACATTAAATATTTTTCCAAAAAACTGAAAGGAGGCAATTAAAGAAGAGTCATAGAAACCAAAAAAACAATTTTTGGAATTCTTGTCTGTCTGTCTGTCTGTCTGGTACGTTATAACTTCAAAACTACTGAACGCATTTGAACGCGTTTTCACAGTTAATTTACATATAATTGGGAGCGTTGTCAAAAGTTTATTTTGTCTTAATCGGTTAAGATAAAAAGAAGTTATGGTAAATTGAAAATTTACTTCAATCACTGCTTCAAAATTTTTAAACACTTATATTGATTGATTAGTTATATATTGTTAAATATGTTCTAATATAAGTTAATCTTAATATTAAAACTTATGAGAGGTAACAAAAATAACAAATAACGCAGTGCGTGCGGGCGCGGTTGAAGTGTTGAACAATGTGCTCGATAGATGGCGTTCATAAAATTCGTCATCAACCTAGATTTAATTTATTTTTTTATTTCTTAAACCTAAACAGCTTATCAAAACAGTTTACACAATAAAAATAGATTAAAAATAAAGCCAAAATAAGGTTAAAATATAGAAACCGAGTTATATTAATCTAAGATCAGAAAAAAGAATAACAAAAAAAAACACGAACAGAAAAAAGAAATAAAAATATATATACACATGAACAAGTGGAACTATGTGAAGTACGAACATTTTAGTGTGTGTGTGTGTATCAGTGTGTGCAATGGTGTTGCTGTGTGAGTGAGTGTGCGAGGTTGAGTCTTAGTTTTTTTTAAATAAATTCTACTTAGGCCAAATATATCCATCGCGATGCTCCATTGTGTAATGACTACCATGCAGTTCAAACTTTCATTAACGTTTTACCCTATGATTATTTTGAGTGAACACTACCCATACAAACAAGTAAAAGGAAACTAGTGAAGAGACGTTTATCGTTTGTCCGCATCCATTTTTTCACCTACATCCTTAACGTTAACGAGATTTACCTTTTATTATTTGGTCAATCTAATAAGTAATAACCTCACAAGTACGTATTTCGTACTCATAACTTCGTAAGAATTTTCTTTCAACTCTTAACCGCTGAGGAGTTTTACCTTCCATCATCAGCTCATCCACATAAGAAGATGACTATCAGAATATACAATTGTCAGAATAGTAATTGCCTGTACGTTAATTTGAAAGTTGCTCTCGATTTCCCTGAATCATCCGACAGGCTATATATAATTCCAATTGTAACAAGATTTTAGCCCGTGAAAGAAAGCCCTGTCGAGATCATTAAAAAACGCTATATACTTAACCAAATTACACGTGGGCGAAGCCGCGGGCGGAAAGCATGTATTAAAATATTATCATTTTTCAGTGAACTGTTTAATATATAAATTGGCAGACAGATTTGACTTTAGTCAAAAATATATAATGTGTAGTTGTTCGGTTACAATGGTTAAAATAACTATTATTTAGTAGATATACAGAATACCAAATAGTTACCAAAAAACGAAATAGAGACATGAAAAAATTTGGTTGTCTAAATTAAAGAACACAATACTAATTGTGATAATTACATGTAATCTTGGTACTTCTTACGGTAAAGGTTCAGTTAATTTTGTCGTAAGAACTTAATTACACATTATAATGGGATTTTATGTAAAACTTCCTTTCCTTCAACTTAAAGTAAAGGAAATATTTTATAATACACGAAACTCCACTGTAAACGTCGTGTTGCATGTATTTTAATAAAAAAGATGTTCTATATGTTTTAAGCTGATTTACGGTCTTTGTAAGTCTCTCCACAACGGTCTGGGTGGAATGACACAAGCCAAACTAGTAATAATATTCATAATTAGCGACTAACGTACACATGACATTCGCTTTGACATTGACGTTTTGACTTTTAAACCTAATTCCAATGAAATTTATGGTAAGAACACTTATATTCTCACGTGTTTACGAGAATAAAATTAAAAAACAGTGCCTCGAGTAACTGCAGCGTCAAATTTTTTTTGAAGATTTATAAGAGTATATAGTTAACTATTTGAATAGAGATATAGGACGAAATTAACTATGGCAACTTTGTCTATTGGCTATATTCTATTGGCCAAAAACTATAAAGCACTTCTCAGTCCAATAGTAAATAGTCAATCTTTTTAGACGTATTTTTAAAAAAACAAGAGTAGTTTAAACGTAATGCCTACACATATCAATTATTCTGTTTATCTATATTTGTCAAAGCTTACATGAATTCAGCTCTTCACCTGATTTTGCTATATCAATCGTATTTAGTCTATTTTGTATGTATATTTCTCAGGTATATATTGAAAACATTCTACTGACATTCATCAGTTCATTAAATATTCAAATTGATACCTTAGCAAAGCTTCGACAAATAAACTCCCAGAATAAATAAAATTCTAAAATATCTTGGAAGTACTTTTTTATTGTTAAGCATTCGAATGTCAGACTGTCTAATAACAAATCTAAAGGACATCAAATTAAATTAAACCTGGACCTTTGGATTGTACAGAGATTTTTAACTTTTTTTTTACATAACATATTAGAGCTTTGCTTTTACAGAGGTTTTATTGTAATTGATACTTGCCTATACCATAGACAATATTAATAGGTTTTATTACTGTCGTCACTTCAAAAAGAAGGTTCTTTGATCGAATTTTGTATTATGTGTCCGTGTCGGCGTTATTATACTTTATTAATATTTACTAGGTATAATTCCATAATCATTTCGTATAATATCAATTCCATACTAATTTATTCGTATGTGCGATTTAATCAATATATCATTAATGCTATGATGAAAAAATAATGTTAGACTTAAAAGTCCTGTATCAAAATAGATAACAATGTTATTGAAATAGACTATATAGTATCTTTTGGACCATGGGGTGCAAGTGCACAGGCGCTTATTAAAGAATTATGTAGGCGCCTGGTAGTCAGTACTGGTGATCCAAGAGCTGGTGCTTTCCTTGCCGCCAGCATTGTGGGACTCTGCCACAGGGACCAAACTTTGTTTTAGTTTTGTGTTTTGTTATATTTTAAGTTACTTATTTTAGTTAGGTTAATATTTATAAAAATATATAATTTTGTTTATAGTATATATGTTCTAGATATGGACATTGGAGACAAATTTAAATGGAAATATTTATGACAATATTCAAACAATATAAAAATACAAACAGGAAAGGAAAAAAAAATCTCGTCTCACAAATAACAACATTTCAGAAAGTATTTCTAATTAAAAGTATTTCTTGATAAAATTAAATGTCAAAACAGGGCACAAATCTTTTGAGCGGCGCATTTTTATTTGAAATATCAACCTCATCGTTTGTTACTTTTCCTAACTTCCGTTTGATTGCTTTTCTTCCGGGGGAGAATGTGTTATTAATTGCTTAATTCATTTAATTTAAAACGCGTTTTTCTAGGACCATTGCTTTAAAAAAGTACCGGTAGATGGAGTCTTAACATATTTTTTGTTGCTTTATCAGTATTTATTTATTTAGCCAAAAAACATATACAACAATAACATAGTGCATTTAATCTACTTACATCTAACAATATCTTATATACTTCCACTTCAAAAATATTCACAATATACAAATATTCTGGTGCCGAGTTAATAGGTATGTACTACACAAATTTGTTATAAAAAACATGCCTGAGTGTCCTCTCAGTTAAAGTTGAAGTTAATATAGTTAAGTTTATCATTGCACGGTTGAAATATTTAAAAAAAGTTTTTTTGTGTGAATTGAAAACAAATAATGTTTTTTTGTTAATATTGTTGATAATAAGATTTATGTTAAGGTACATATTAAATACAAAACATTAATATTTATTTATATATTTCCCCCATACAATCGCATCAGCGAACATTTGTGTACGTCATGTTCATCTTATATCCTAAGGCTACCAGGGTACATATTATTAGTTACGACTAATTAAGAGTTTAAGAAAAGTTTAAACTGAAAACACCTGCATTGTTATAGAGGTTTTCATTAAACTTAGACAAAGGATTCCCAACAAAGCATTGTGGTCCCGTTTCAAGAATGCTTAGTCAAACGAAATATTTTTTTCATGTTTATTATGTTCTTGCTTAATCTCGTCACTGCGTGTCCTAACATACCTAATCGTGTCCGTTGTTCCATGCCAAAAGTTGTTGTTGAATCGGTTCGGTTATCATATCATATAATTATTATATCTGTTTCAGTTATCATGGTGGTAATCTGACTTGGACTTAGGTGAAAAGCTTAGAGAGGAATTGAGAAATGCCATATATATCATGGGGAGTGCTCCGATGAATTGAACGTCTGGCGCTACACAGCTGTGCGTTTTTTAAGGCAGTTTCTGCCACGCACCACTCCTTTGTGAAACCAACTGCCAGGATTGGGGATCTTCAAAAGCGTTCCTCTTCCTTAAAGGGCGGCAACTCACTTGTAAACCTCCCGGCGTTGCCGGTGTCCATGGGCGGCGGTTGGCACATGACTCGAAGAGATCTGCCTGCTCGTTTCCCTCCTCTTACATAAAAAATCTACCCTCTGCCCCGATGTGGGGCCTTAGGACGTAAGTAATTATATCCTTGTGGAAAATATGAAGGTATATTATATACCGCTATGGCGACGCGGTGGCTTACAGTTGCTAAATTATTTATCATCTTCCCATTTCCATCCGTGTTATGTTCTCGTTTATATAATGGGTAATTAGAAATGAAACAATTAATTGGTGACATGCTCGCGATATAATGTCATATTTTAATGTGACATGTGTCAGATGCAAACACGCCCTCTTTACCAGCCGTATGTGTTTAGATTCTAAATTTCAGCTGAATATAACAAGGAAAAAATTTATAAAGCCAAACGCTGGCTCCGAGCTATCGTGTTACTGGTATTTATGATTATATTATAATTTGTTTTCCCTAGGGTGGTATTCCTGATTAATATTTTAATCGAATCAATTATTATTAATAAGATTGAATAATAATAAATACTTTTCAGTATAAATAATCCTCGCGGTTTATGATTAATATTAAACAATAGATCCTATGTATAATAATTGAACAAAGTATTCCAAAAACGAAATAACAGGCCTAATTTGGTAGAAAATACTATAAGTCCAAAAAATGTAGAGGAGAGAGAAGTTATTCTATAAATTAAAAGCACAATACCGATAATTAACCTCAATACTGAAGTTATAAGGAAAAGTATTACCATTAGATGTGTATGAAATGATAAATGTGTTCGCATCCTATTTCACAAAGTAGTCCATAATGTTAGCCTATAGTAAAGAACAATTATTAAGAAACCTTAGATTAACATAAATAATAAATAAATATAAGGACTCTTTTTACACACCGTCAGTTAGCCCCAAGATAAGCTACATATACTTACATATGATATACTTGACATAAAATCACATTATAACACCCAGGCTATAGCCAACAGATATGTTCATCACATAATCTTTGACCGTACCGATTATCAAACCCGGGACCCAATGATCGACCCTCCTGCTTGGGAATCATTGCGCCAACCGAGTCGTCAACACGTGAAGTCGTCAAATATAATACATATAAAAAATAGATAGATTATTAAGGATAATTGTTATTGAAAAACGTAATGTTACAAATAGAGTACGTTTTTTAAGTCGCTAACGCAGCATCCGGCCAGATTTTAAAATTGTGTTGTTATTGAATATAACCCCTAAGTTTTTAGCATTATTACCCCAAAACATCCGAACATCCCAGTAGCGCTTCACCGCCCTGGCAGTCCCAACGGCATGTTAAAGATATTGTTGTAAAGAACACGCAAAAAATCGTTGAAAAAATAATTTGATTGTAGTTTCAATTTCAAAATACAAAATAAATAATAGATTCTTTAAAAAGTAACACTATAAATACACAAATTTACACAACAATAATATTCTAGGTGAAAATTATTGTTTTCGTTCACAGAATGACAGTCTGACATTAGATACTTTGAATTCAGAAGATGAAGGTAACCGGAGGAACCAAATTTTGTGACATAAATATTTATCGAATGGCTCTAATAGTAATTTCCGTATCAATACGACTTTTGGTCGTTCAAGAAGAGAGGATATTTTTTTTAAAGGTTGACAACGGAGCACAACCCCTGGTTATTAGATGTCTATGGGTGATTTCACCTTTCTGGTATTTCTTCTGCCCCCACTTATATTAATAACAACATAACAATTCAAAGGTGTATGTTTATTGTAATTATATCAAATTTGTTTGAGACAGACGCGAACATTATTACGTTGTTCATTCGCAATTGTAGCCATATTATTAATAACTTCAAATAAAAGAAATAGGTTTCAAGGAATCAACAGCTTCGTAGAATTAATCATAAAGCTTTTTCTTATTTTAATGTCTATAATGACGCCCATAATTAATGGAATCTTTGCCTACCCTTACCAAGAAGGCAGAGTAAGCGGATTAAAAAAATATATATTATCACTATGTAATAATAAATTACATTATAAATCAAAATCCTGTAAGCTCCTGTAAACACGATTTTATTTTATATCCCGTAAATGTTTGATGCAAAAAAATATATATACGCTTGATGCGACAACCCTGAAAGTTTCGCTTACGAAGCTTTAACGACACCATCTATCAAGTACTCAACTTACCTTAACATAATAGATTTCCCACGTATGAAATTTTGTTCAGTCACAATGCGAAAGGGAATTCGTATTGATACTTAATCTTTGTATGATATATCAAAATATCTATCTATCTATCACCAACTAGATGTTTTTTTTAATATATACCCTTAAAAGCTCGAGATACGACCTGTTATCATTTGTTATTACAAATTTAAATCATTTCTCTCGCATTGCTATTGGAGCGATAATATAGGCTTTCCTTAAATAAAATCAATACTACAAAAATACTGTTAATTTTTTAATATCTTTGCGTTTCGTTAAATGTTTTGTTTCAATTACTATATAATTCTCAAACGGTTTTTTTTATCTAAATAATATATTTCGTATATAGGTCAAATAGGATAACTGTCAAACCAACGCTGGACAAGGTATAGAGTAATAGTTTCTTGCCAATTCTTCTCGTCCGCTGTACGCTTGATGTGGGAACTGGCCGTAAATATAATTTTCCTTGACGATTCACAAGATCGAGTTATCTATGTGAAAATCAAAAATATCTTTATTTTTGATTTTCACATGCATGAAACAAAAGTAAGAAAACACAGATTCGTTTAACGCTACTAATCTTATTAAATTTTTAAATATTTATTCACTATTTAATTCATGTATATTTTGATAAACAATCCTATAGAGTTAATTTGGGCCAAGAAATAGAAAAATCGTAATATAGTAACGCTTTATTAATCAATAAATTACAACAGTATATGCATATATTGTCCAGTTATGAAAATATTTATTTACAAATATTCGAAATGATTTGAGCAAACGACTAGATTATGAAAAAATATGTTCCAATTCCATCTTAGATTTATAATCTATCATCGCAGACGTAGCACTCTTTCACAGCCTCGCTACGCTGTCTCGTTTTGAGTGAATTACCATTCGTCATTGCCGACGTGAAGTTAGACTGCCCTGTAAGAGGATACTCTAAGAATATTTTATGGTTTACGACTTGTTTGAATCATAACTCAACTGTCTTTATAGATTTTCGAGTTAGAATGTTATCTGTGGTTGATAATAATAATAATTTATTGACACTACAATAATTCTAATAACAAAAATACAAGTGAATGAAGACAATAGAGGACAAAAAGTGACCTTAAAAGCGCTGGAATAGAAGCCGGAGGAATGTATAGTTCTTATTAACATGAGGTACGAAACAAAAAAATTATAATTAAATTTCGCTTGTAAAGCTCTTTGAAATATGCACTTCTGAAACAAATGTACATACTTCGATATTAAAACACATCAATATATATTTATACATCAATATATAATAATACTCATATAACTCATAAAGAATATAAAAATAGCGAACCTATTAGGAAATTTAGCGACA
Organism: Leptophobia aripa; assembly: GCA_951799465.1. NCBI lineage: Eukaryota > Metazoa > Arthropoda > Insecta > Lepidoptera > Pieridae > Leptophobia > Leptophobia aripa. The sequence goes on from OX637281.1 coordinate 3,626,588, forward strand.
GAAGGGTAAGTTGACCTAAAAACATCGACTATCGTCTACAATTTACTTTGGGTGGAAGTTCATTACCCTAAAGGTTCTTTCGTGAAAATAAAACACCCGTACATATGAGCTTTCCATATAGGTTTTGTATTTTATTACATTACCCAACAGTTTATTAAAGTGAAAACGACGTTAAACGGGGGGAATTAAATTATTTTCATTTGACATAACAAATTTAGCCGTAGAAAGAATTTTTCTACGGGACTCTCACTTAGTTCATTAAATCAATTTGTCAGATTTCACAGCCATAGATTTATAGCTGTGTTATGGATGCTTATACAACTTATTCATTATATATACTAGCATATTATACTTTTAAAAATTACACCCAAACTACAGCTAAGAATTACACGACACAATTCTTTACCATACCGGGGATCGAACACAGAATCCTTCGCCAATCCGGTACAGTCAACCTTAAACATCTATGAACTTTACACTGGGGTAGGCACTTGCAAATATATAATGAGACACTCATTTAACTTATAACACCTTTGATGCTAGTTTTTTTTAATGAGTAAGCGTGCCTCTGAACCGTGAAGTTGGTGCATTCGATTTTGTCTGTTACACAAAATATTTGTTCTTTGCTCGAAAAACAACTTACGATGAATATAAACATCAAGAAACTTTAAAAATAAAAAAAAAATTGAGGCGAACCTAGGGAATCTTTTTATTGACAAATACCATTTGGCGTAGTGGAGCGTGAGAAGTTGCTCCGGCGTCGTGACTGTCAGGCTCTTGTGAACGATGACGCGTCGCGGTAATGTCTCTGGCTCGCTTTAAAAAGAAGAAATATATTTTATATAGTTAAATTAATCTTCATGCCGGTTAGGCATATAGCATAGTAATAATAAATTGCTCAACATGGAAGTTTACCGTTTACAAAGTAATATTATGATTATTTAAATCTTTGGAGGTATTGTTTGGTGTTATAATAAAACTTATATTTAATAAAATATAAAAGAATATTAAGTTGTCAAGTAATGGTCTGTACAGCGATAAGCACTGAGCATAATACAGAAGCCGCGTCTTTGTTCTATAGTGACGTCACTTTCAGTGATTTAATTACAGCTATAATACAATCGTTTGAAGCTATAATTAAAGAAAATGTTTTTGCGGAATTTTAAAAGTAATTCAGTTACGCAAAAATATAGTTGCTGTATTTCAAACATATCTGTTTAGTTATGAATAGTACATATGACAAAAAAATCATAGATTCGCGCGGTGGTCATAGACAAATAGAAATTTGACGCGAAAGTGCGCGCCTGCTAGTAAAAATTACTGAATAAAGACTCCTTGGTTGGACAAACATCGTGACATTGACTTTTAATATGACATCACATTATTTTAATACGGTAATTTTGATAGTCTGTATATAAAGATTAATTATATTTTATAATTCACTAGATCCTTTTCTTATATTGGTTTTTCATGTTAAACCAGCTGAGCTGTCTCAAAGTTAATCATAACCAAAGAGATTTATGTTTTTCCTCACATAGAAGAAATTATGCACTCCTAAGAAAATAACAAACAATTGTTTTGATTTCACTGAATAAAAGATTGTTCTGAATGTATTAACTTAGCGAATAAATTTTCTCTATAGAAGACAAAAGTTGTTCGCATCCGAAATGAACACATCGCGTAATATGTTATTTTGCGTAACTCACGAACGTAAAATTAATAAAGAAAAACAACAAGATGAAATATGAATGGATTTTCCCTAGATTGCACGTTTCTTGAAACGGGTCGTAGTTCATCTTGGGAGATTTTATGAAAATTTTTATATTCTATATTATTTTTTCATAACATACATGTATTCTTGTATATAATTTACGTATGCCTATCATCAAAATTAAATTAGTAGATCACCAAAGGCTTTATTGTTGCCTCAAAAACAGCGGGCCGTTTTGTTGTATTTAATTTATACCGCGTATAATTCAGACAAAAAAATCTGAAGTTTGAAGAGTTTGTTAACACGTATACATATACTAAGACAAGAACGTCTAGTAGAAAGGTGCGATTAAAAAAAATCTCAATTAAAAAAAACATACTGCTTAGGAGGTGCATCGACAGTTCTCTTAATAACAAACAAACCCTATAAGTAACAAACAAAAATATTTGTCAACGTAATTCACATATCCTGATCTAATTCATATGTAAGTATTTTAAAATTCAAATCTTATTATCACAGCAAGCTTCCACTCTGTAAATGCGTCGTAATATTAAATCATATTCTAAAACTATATAAATAACAATAACGATGGAGTATTTCAATATTCTCATAATATTTGAGTTACTCAACCGCGTTCTAATGCGCTGAAGGGTCGACACATAAATCACATTTTGTCAATATTAGAGATAGTCGTTGTCGACAGTCTCAGAATAAAAATGAGCTTGAAAGTTGCTCAATGGCTTAAAGTTTAAACTAAACACTAATCGTATCATATCGATAAAATATATTTATAATCTGATTTCTCTGAAGTATTTGTTAGCACATTAAGGCCGCATTCGTTTTCCTTGTTAGGTTTCCGGATTAGGAATTGTGTTTTTTCGAATAAAATATTCTGCCGCATACATTTTTTTCATTATCCGGATGGAAAACCCGACATTCGGCTGGGATACATACCGATGTTTGGTCGGTCAGAATAGAAACAAAACCGAATCACGTTATACCGGATGCATCGCTGACATAGATATTTTTTTAATAATGCCTGTACTAAAATATGTCATGCCTATGGGTTATTAATAAGTTTATCAAACGATTTTATTGGCACCCTGTAAAAAGTGAAAAAATACTTCTGAATTTGCTCGTTATTTCGCTATTTTTGAACTGATGACTCTGTATTATTAAAATTCCTAATACAAAGAACTGAATGCTATGGAATTACGAATCTGTAATACTGGTCTGGAAATGTAACTAGGGCAACGAATGTATGCAGCCCGCCTAAAGGCCATACGCACTATGGGATTCTCGGTATCGAAATTTAATGTACATTAGTTAATTTTGAGTTTTTTTGAATTAATATAAAAAATTTAGATGACTTAAAATATTACATACCAGAGAATGATTTGTTCAACTCTAGTTGTTTTCTGAGGTCATCCGGTGTCGCTGTCTTGACGGTTTGACACCAACACAGCACCAACCGGAAATATACCCTGAACCTAAAAATATTATCATATTAAGCTAATTAATTTTTCACGTGTATATACGTAACACTCATATTTTACTATTTTTTAATTAGTTCTAAAACAAAATGTATGCTTAATATACAAATTTTACATTTTAAGGAACATACATTTTAAGAAAAGAGACAGAAAAGCTGTTCGTAAACAAATTAAATGAATATTTAATTTACAACCAAACGGAGTAGTAGTATAAACAGTACTCAATTATATTTGAAATAATTTATTTTGTTGATGTTGCATGCCGACAATCGGCACACGCAAGCACGCCCACCTATCCATTGTAACAACAGAACCATCTACAATACACCTAAAGAGCTGTAGAAGTGAGATTACCCTCGAAACCCGATATACAGAAACCATACAGGGTAAACAAAGTATAGAGAAAAGTCTACATTACAAATTCAAGCTTCGCGATAATTACAAATAATAGGTTAATTATTCTTGTTTATTTAGTAACATCCAACCGAATGTTTAGATAATTATAAAATAATTATTTTTATTCACAAAGAAAAACAACGTGCGTGGGTGTTAATTAAAACATGAAAATGTGTACAAAAATAAAATGTTATTTTAACTCAGCTTCGATGAATACACAATTTACGAAATTTATTTACTACGACGAATTTGACGTGTTTGATGTTTATCTATGTACATCATTCATGTGATTATATAGAAAAAACAAAAGCCTTAATATTGTCGTCAATTATTAATAATGTAGGTATATTCAAAGTTTCCTAAATGTTGTAGCAGTGTCGCAATGGATTCTCATGGATTGGATATACCATCCACGGCTATGGTTGAATCGTGAACCATTGGATAATTTAAACTCATAAAATCTAAAGTCTGGTTTGGTCTGCAAATATTTCAAATAACCAAAGTTTCAATTTCATTCTCGATTCCCAGTAACATCTTGTGAGAACTTATGTTATTTTCAATATCATTTCATTCAAACCGTACATTTGTAACTTGAAATGTAGATTTTTCGTCGCCGATAGATTCCTGAATGTAGTAAAGAGTAAACATAAATCTTTTAACTGTTATTATACAGTGACCTTGACTCTGGTAGAATGCTAACGCCACCGGCCACCCCAGCATTCTCCGTATGTGGAATTGGACTAATGAAGAGTGTTTTAGTGGGCGTGGGTGGTTTTAAGGGTATGGCTTGCCGGTCCTCTAAGTAGCAGAGGTTTCCGTGTGTGAGTTGAGTCCTACAAATCCCCTTGTGACTTGTGACCCTTGTGACTTTTGGGTTGCGGGTAATATTAGAGGATTTCCTCCATCATTATCAAAAAAAATTGTGACCTTTCTTGGTTTACGGTGTTAATTTGCAATTTACACATAGTTTAGGAGTTTTATTGTGTCTTAACAGGTTTATTCCTGATATATGTTAAGTGCGACGTTTTAAAGTTATGCAACAAGCTCAGGACACCAATCTCACTGTTAACAGATGCGACTACGACCTCAGAATTCGGAACACAATGTCGAAACAAGAAGATGGCGCCTAGATCCCAATCTGCTCTGTTTGGTCAATACTATAAAAGTACGTTTAAATGTTTTAAATAATTAAGTAGACAATATTGATATAGATTACAACAGATTTTTAAACACATCAAAAGTGTAATGAATCTTAAACAATTATTAGACAATCAATCTATATTGCTTCCTCCGTACATACGTATATAATAAAGTAAATATTTATATAACACTTGTTGATTATGTATTAAATAGATTCTATATATTTCATTCATTTATATAAATTCATCATTTGAAAAAACCTTACGGCTTAGCTTCATTTTCCAAAATAATCTGTTTCCTATTTATAACCAAAATAGCTTTACTTAGGACTTGACTGAAGTGCTTGATAATTGTGCAAATAAATATCAGGAAGTAATACGAAAGTAATACTTTGTATTGGGTATACCACGAGTTTCTCTTCAGATTATTTAGCTGATGTTATATTATTTAATGCACCCAACACTATTGAACCAAATGTCATAGACATGATATAGAAGCTTCCAAGAAAAGAACAGACCCTTAATTTGCATATATACGCCTCGAACATTTTGTGTTCAAGAGCGTTATACACTATCAACTATAAGCCTGTCCTCTCTCGTCTCCGCCTGCAGGTTGACGATCATCATGGCTAATCTTGCCGAAGCCACGGTTCTGAACAAATTTTTAGTGTTTCGCCGAGAATTCTTAAGGCAGGATTTATGGATGAGGTCAGTTGTCATTCCACCAGCCACTTTGCCTTGTAATATGAGTTAAACTCGTATTTCTTATTGTTTCGTACACACATCCAATCCTGTCACTGAATTAGGTCAAACACGTATTGTATGAGGTCTATCCGAAACTAAGTTCAAAAAATAGTATAACATACTTACTTGTTACTCATCCAATAGTAAATTAAAGGGTTGAACATCGAGTTGGCCATTGCCAGCCAATAGAACGCCAAATATGTGTGTTGTGCGAATGGTGCTGATGCTAAATACTGGTGGTGATACACCAGAACGAAGTATGCGTGATATGGTAGCCAGCATAAAGCGAATACCATCACCACTAACACGAACATACGGACTACCTGTATACAAAAAATTAACATATTTAATAATAATGTCTTTTATAAAAACTAAAATAAGCCTACAAAAGTGATCAATGCCTACAAACATAAAGTCATTTACGAAAAGTTTACAAAACGGTGTATTGCGATGTTTTTTATATGTCACCAAAAAATCTCTATATAAGCTTGGTATGATCTGTGGTCAGTGGCAATTCATTTAATGCCCCATAACGTATGAGCTATTATAATTTAATTTTGTTTAACGACTATATCTACTAATCCCAATGTTACAGGGCCCATACAGATGCTTCCTTCTATGTTAATTGATTCACGCATCGTTAATTTCCTTAAAGTAATTCGAATTTGGAACTCATTTGGGCTTACAAAAGTTAAAGCCGCGTTCCCATTTGGACCGTGATGTGAAAATTAAATTTGCTTACGCAAGACACCCCTATACCGCTACTTCAAAGAGCATTTGGTTTTTCTATTTAAATAACATACATTCTAATAAAGAATTCATTACATAAATGAAAGTTTTCAACAGTATTTTTCTAACGAAATTGAATATCAACACTCAGCGTGACGTGAAATATAATTTTGAAAAATGGAAGGTATTTCAATTCCATTTTCAAATTTACAAATACACTTGCAACCTACACACGTGGTATGATAATTAGAGATTTCAACGGTAGATTATTCTGAAATATTACGTGTGTGTTGAGCGCCTTGATGGTACGCATTACTTCAGCATTTCTGTTTACAAGATAGCGAACCGACACTAATTTATAACCCGTACATTTTAATCGGTCTCTCAGTTCTAGTCTGATAAAAATATATTAGAGAGGCTAATTTTAATAAAAATTAAAAACTCTTTAAAGTTAGAAAAACCTTATAATAAAATCTTTAAAGTATACTTATATATTACTGTCTGAATATATGTCTAGTAAGCTAAGATAAGTCAGTATACATTGTATCTAAACAAATGTAGATCATAGTTTTATATTAAAATATGTACCGCTTGTAAGTGCGATGTACTTATATCAGTTTTTGATTAATGAGGGAACAAATATCACTCCGTCATTTAAGCCTTATCTTGAACTTCAGCCACCACACATCAAGCCTTTATAAGGTTCTATACATGCATGCATGCTATAAACACGTTTTATTAAAATATATTTTTAAGAGCTTTACTTAAGATTGAATTTTTCTTCAATGTATTGGAATCATGTCAAAAAACAACCAGCAATTTAATTAAGACTTCCTCTCTCTTTTTTTTACTTCTTTAAGTAAAAAAAAATCAAAATAATCAAGTAGTTCTTTATAAAGACACTTTAAAATCGTCAATTTTTACACTACCACCGGTTCGGAAGGCGATTATCTACCGAGTAGAACCGGAAATAAACTCGAGAACTGCTCATTTAAAATAAAGCATTTAAATTAAAATTACTACACAACTAATTCAACTAACAAAAGTAGTCCGAAAAACAAAATTATCGGAACTATAAATACAGAGATAATCGCATATAAAAATATCCCCTTACTAACGACGCAAGAAAATAACTTACCCTTCAACCTTTTTTATTCACATATTTGACTGCACTTAAGATGATTTGAGTAAATGGAATACCGCTACTCTAAAAAAAACCCTTATAATGTTTTCCTTTTGCTTATACTATATTTAAATTCCTTGTTACATACTTGAATGTAATGTAAATATAATGCAAAACGCGTTCCCCTAACCGCAAGAAAGATTTCAAAACCGGATATGCATAGTTGACGATGACTAGGATACATTTACCATCAATTTATAACAACAAGAACAATAAATATAAATAAAAATTAAAGGTTCAGTGGGGAGGCCATGTGCTTTATCGGCTGAAAGCGATTTCATATTTTCAAATTTGTGATCCAAAACGTCAGCTAAATGTGTTTTTACAATATTAATTACAATGTTAATATTAAGATTTTTAAATGTTACGTTCATATTCATATCGTCATGAAGGTCGAAATTTAAACGAACAGAAAGGGTTATGAACTTCTATCAAAGTTTCGTCGCCTTTTACCCCGTCAACCTAATTCTTGTAACTCCTCCCGAGTCTGCTATAAAGTTATATTGGTTGCATTATTTTATGTTTTTAACCACCTTTTATTAAAATTATGTACAAACTATATCGGGTTGTACAAAATTCGCAATCTTGTCGGCATTGCTACAAATGTGTTTGATTGTTATTTTGAAAATAATAATTAAATTTAGCTCATTGATACGGTATTTCATATAAGGGGTATCTAAAAATAAATCTATCCTTTTCAGATTATAACGGAAATGTTTGAAGTGTTTCCTCGCGTCGAAAGTTATTTGTGAAGGTTCAACGATATTGACCAACATAATATATTTTGTAAAGAAATATATTCTTATTTTATTAATAGGAAGCTGTACTGCAATTTATGTTGTCAGACTATAAATAGGACTATAACACGGATTCCAAGTATCGACGCTTGGACATTCCGAAATTACAAAGCAAACGTTTTGCCATAAACATAATAAAATTCATAAATAATTGGTTTTTCATGACTTTAAATAGTCATGAAAATATTTAATGAAATATATTTTTCCGGTACGGTTGAGCCGTCAACAACAAGCTATCGGCTATCAACAAGTACCTTAAGTACAAGAATTTGATATACAACATAAATATTCAATATAAAATAATCACTTCAGACGAATATACAATACCTTTCTTTTAGCTCTGACAACCTGCATCTGATGATGAGTACACTCTCCGATAGTCCTTCCACGAAGTACGGCACTCATTCTGGCGTAGGCCCATACCATTACTGACATAGGTAGCACATAGGTCACTCCCAGAAAGACAAGATTATAACTGTAAGAGATATACAATAAATGAGAAGTTATAAACTACACGATACACTACCGACATATCATTGTCCCTGAGGAGGCGTTTACTTCGCCATTGTTAAAAGGTTATGGTGCCGTTAACAAAAGAAACATTAATTATCTTTAACCTTTCTTAAAGTATAAACTATGGATACAGCGCGAGTCGTTTCCCCAGTAACACGGATTGATATTTTGAAAGAACTGTTAAGATTTAATTTATTTTAAAAACAATTAATTAAAAACAAAAGTTTGAAGATATTTAAAAATTCACTTACTCAAAAACAAACGTTAATTTTTATGGTTTTATTTTTATTTCTCTAACCCATAACAGCAAAATACCATAGATTACATATTAATCATAAAAATAAAAACAAGTCCAAGTTAATTTTAAACATGGAATATAAAAGTAAGCTAAAATATATAAGAATAAAAGCAATAATCACAAGAATTTGTGAATACATCATTGTTATAAACTTTTTTTAACTAATACACTTTTATGTGATGTGACAAAAGTAACCCTATAGTGATTTTAATACTTCGTACTCTCCTAATGAGAAATCCGCTAAATCCACTTCCTACAAGGAACGAATACTTTGTCGTAGATGAAATTGCGTTATTTGCATATTGTAATGATTCAAGGTAGTTTCTAAAAGTGCTTTTGAAGCAACCGCATTCTGAGTGAATTTGTTGACATTTTCTAGTAACAAATGTGAGGTTATTTTTGTAAAAAAAACTTTAAAAATAAGAATTTATTTCGAATTTTTATTTAAACAAATCACGTGGTACCAATGAACGGAAAATTAATGAAAAATATTGTAAAAAGGGATAAAAACTGGACCCAATAAATGGTTTAATCTTTGTTTTGACCCTTTTGATCAAATTTTAGGGTAAAAAACAAACACCAAAATCTAAGTAAAGTCATAAAGAATACCCACGATGGGATATCCTAGTCTATTCTATTCTCTTAGCCAATTAAAGTGTTTTATTTTTTCTACTGTTGACTGTTTTAAAATTTGAAATCTTTACCCCAAATAATTAAATTCTCTTCACAAAAATCGGCCTCAGGATCCACGAATTCATTAAAATTGCTATTATTATTATAGCACTTACACCTTATATTATATTTATATAAGGCTATTGTAAATATTGTCAATTACGTATAATAGGCTAATTGATACTCGTTATTCAACTTTTATGTGATTTGTGGAGGTAACTAAAGGTTCGACCCACACATTCGGTGAGTAATGGTTTAATATAAAACCCCTTAACACATCGCTAAGTTTTTAAAAGGGGTAGGAATTGATAAATTATGTGAGTGTGATTTTATCGCGTTAATAATTCCTATACTAAACAAAAACAAATATAGGGTTTTGTAAAATGTTATTATATTATATAGGTACATGACTATTGAGGAAAAAGGTATGATACCTTTCGTCTGAAAGTCGTGGTTTAGTAGAGATTCATCAAGAAATTCATATTAAAACTAGCTTTTTCCCGGGCTTTGCTCACATCTGGTAAAATATAAAAATAATAATAATATACGTATACTGTTTTTTTGGCTTTCTACCTTGAATCATTTAAGGGGAAAAGAGCAGAGTATTGTTCTATTCTATTTCTATTATCTATTTAATCTGTGAAACATGTTTTAGAATGCCCCTGTAATTTTGTCATTTATATTTTGTGATGTGATGTGTCTGTTTTGTTTTCGAAAAAGAAATAAATGAAATCTCTCTATCTTCGCTATTTAAAGGGGTAGGGGAATAGAAAGACAAAAACACTGCCTGTCTCTCCTCAGCACTTTAACTATCTCCACATAAAAACAAGAACACAATCTGTTGCTCAGTTAGGACGAGGAAGACGGACAAACACATTTATATTAAGGATAAAAGTACAGCTCTTGAAACCGGTATGAAGGCTGTTTGAAGACTTCAATATCGTTTAACGACTTGGGAGATAACGGGAAGCCATGGTGGTTAAATGTCTTCTTAAATTAAGGACAAGGGGTAACGTAATCACGTTTAGATTATCATTTTAATTAAGTCACAAATTACTTTAATTAAATTGATTTATATATAGCTCATCAATTAAATTCATCACAGTAATATTATCCAGACAAAAATATAATCATGTTATACAGGCATTAATTATATCAGGACTGGTTAAAGTGAAACACAGACAATTTTGTAAAATACACAAAGTACCTACAAAAATGCTTTTTTTTCTTATAACCTAAACCTTTGTTTTTCTCTCTTAATCATTAAGCGTAAGTGTAACATTATCTTTGAGACTCTGTCATTAATAAAGCGGTTTTTTTCTTGTCTATCTTCGGCCCTTAACGGGATTATTTACGGCACTGCTACGAGATATAGGGAGCGAAGGCTTTTGTTTCATTCTATTCGGTTTTTACAAATTTTAACAAAGTTTAAAATACTTTAATAATAAATACAGTGTAAACTCACACGCTTAAAAACAGACACTTAAGGGACGGTGCGTTTTATAGCATTATAGACACTGGTCGTTAAATCGAGAGAAGAAATCATCATCATCAATCATCATTGTATGGAATACAAGCAAAACCCACCAAAGCCAATTGATTTCGACGCTTTAAAAACTTTGTCGGTAAATCGAGTAACGTTACATGAAATTTACACACTAGTTAGTTTATCTACTACAATGGGTTTTAAACAATCATTGCTTTTTATTATATGTGCAATCCACCGACTCATCAATAAAAATATTTTTATACAAAAGACAATATATTAGAAAATATCGACATACCAATAATCCGTTTTTGACGTAGGATAGCTCCCATCCGGCCACTTCATAAAACATATTTCTCGTTCGCCATTAATGTACCTTTGAAGATAAAAGATAATATATAACACTTATTTCATGTATAAATATTTTTTTTTATAAATTATATAAACCCTTATTTATGTAATTTTCTCTTTTTTTAACTCTTGAAAGGCCGGCACCGTACTGGCCTTCTGTCACATTGAGTTCCAAAGCAACGATACTTTATTTGATTCACTTAAGTTTGTAATAACAATATGGTCCTAAAATATTATTAATCATTTAAATAATACTCCTCATACCCAGTTATGTTACATAAATATTTACCGTATAATAATGAAAAAAGAGTGCCCTAAAACCAAACAAACCCAAAAAGAACAAAATCTATTTTTATTCGAAACATTCCAATCAGATAAACAAGTAAATTAAAACTTTGTCCCGAAGTTTTAACAACGCTGGCAGGTACTTAGGTTAATTTACTTGGTTTTAAATGACCCTCACTAAGGCTTACGTAAGGTTCTCCAATAGACACTCTAATAATAATAAGAATTATTTTATTTAAGTGATTATTACTCATAAGTGTTACTAACACTAGCATAAATTATTTATTGATTCATACCCTGTTGCACACAAATACTCGTAGTGGAAGAATATAATGTTAATGAATAATTTAAATAAAAAAACGGGCAACGGGCGGCCTTCCTTAAGCGAACTCTTCCAAGCAACCCCATTAAATGATTACTTAAAAACAAAAAAAAATCTTTTTTAAGCGATCAATAAAAAAGCTGTTTTCCGTTAAATACAACTCTACGGTTTTCGTGCCCTATCATAAAGGCATATATTTATATAAAGATATATTTTATTTATGCCTACACATAAACTTCATGAAACCTCCCCGCGTGCATTATGGTTGATTATTGCGAGATTCTGCCGCGTTAGTTTCACTCTGGAACTCGTATTAAAAATCACTCGAATATTTAAAAATATCAATCTGTCTGAGTTGATTGAAAAAAACAACTGAACTTGATAATCAAAATAGCCTTTTTAAAAACAGAATGTCAAATCTACAATATAAAAAAAGTTTCACTTAAAACCATGGTTTTAGGTCTATTACAATAAAACCTATTTCAATAAACCGGCAACGTTTTACCCAAACCCTTAAAGGCGTGGTTTTAAAATAATTAACGTAGGTTAGCTAAGATCAGTCGATTAGTATATTAAATATCATTTACATATTACCTAAGCAAAGGTTACCCTGGATTAAACATTATTTAATATTTTATTTGGTTAATATTAAGAATTCAGTTAATTTTACCTGGAATATGTACATAAATTACTCGAACAAACCTTTTGGTTATATATTTTTCTTTGGTATTAAAAAATATTGTTTTTATATTAGCGCTAATTTCTAAAGGTTTACAAGCTTTGTAATTCCAAAGCCAGGTGAAGGCTTTAGTATTGGAAATTAATTATTACCATTACAAGTGTTGTTACTAATTGTGAGTTACTTTACCGTTTCATTCATCTATATCAGACGGTTATTTCTATTATGCTTTTGAAATATCAGATTTTTAACGTGATATAAAAACGAAAAAAAAGGCATAAAAAGCAAAAAATTAATTCATAATATTAATTATCGTAAAAGGATTCTTCATAGCGTTGTTTTTATGACATAGACAAAAGACTTTTATCCCAATTTTTTTCATGACAAATGAAGGAAAAGCCATAAAGTCAGGTACCACTTCCTTGTTTATACAGATTTTACGGCCAATTCCCGAAATGAAAGCCGAAAGAACCCGAATGCAGCCTTGATAATATAATTTACGAAACGTAGAACAGATATATTTTCGGAACAGTGTTAAATTTAGCTTTAAGTTAATGGAAACGACTTCGATAAAATTAATGTTTAAATTTTACATTCACAGTAATGCTTTTGCTTGTTGGCTGTAGCTAGGAAGCGTTATAAACCCGTCTTGGGTCTTGAGATTTAGAACGCAAACAGTATAAATGAAAATCCTATGGATCGAATGTAATGTTATGAAAAGTATGACTCAATTTTTTTTTACTTAATAGCAAGGCTTTTTAATAAAAATATTTTTGTTTTAATTATAACAGAGTTTATAACTTCTATAAATTAATAATTGTATAGTTATTAGACACATTTAATTACTTTTTATGGGGCATAATTATTAAATAAAAAGAAATGCCGTCAGCATTATGGGTACTCTGCCACAAGGACCAAACTATTAAAATTTGTTTTAGTTTTGTTTTTTGTTTTCTTTATTGTTTTTTTTAATATTTATTATTGTACTTTCACAAAATTGTTCAGCTAATAAACAATTATATTTAAATTAATTAATATTTCGTTTAGGTGATAGTTAATGTTATTCGTTTGGTATATAGCCGTACAATGAATTTAATATAATAATAAAAGACTATTCACAAAAGTTAAACGTAGAGTATTACTAATGGCGTACAAATGTTCGAACATATAAAACATAGTGAATGTAACTTTGATTACACTTTAAGACCTATTTTGACAATCATATTTATATGTTTTATTATTAATGAGCTGAAACTCGATCGACATTTGACTGAAAATAGATAGAGAAAATTATATAGCATACAAATCAGTCATAATAATCTTGAGACGGTGAAGCAAATCAATATCGTCTTTTCAATTACAATTATGACATTGTAGTAAGGTTGTGGATGACCTTGATAATTATATAAGTATTTGAGTGGGAGTGCCATGCTGTTACTGAGAGTTTCAGACGAATGGGCAGGCACGGCCCGAGAAATACCACTCTCTCACAGAAAACCGGCATAAAGTGATACAATTGTACTTTGTTCATTTTGTACTCCCGTTTCGTTCGGTGAGTGAGATCTTCCGGGGCCCATCCTTTCCCCTCCCCCGTCCTCTTTCCTACCTACCCTCCCATTTCCTAATATTCCTTTAAAGGCCGGCAACGCACTCACGAGCTACCAGCCACGTGAGTGTCTATGGGCACTTCACCTATATGGTGGGCCTGCTGCTCTTCTATAAAAAAAAAGTATGAAATACTTACTTTTTCTTATAAGTGTCGGAGTAGAGAAGACTAGGTAACGCTAACAATGCACTTGCAAACCACACTGTGAACAGTGCTGCTCTCGCAACACGACGACTCAACCTGTGTTGCAGTGGCCTCACTATCGCAACGTACCTGCAAATAAATATATAACATATAGTAGCTGTTCTACTATTTAAGTGTTAAATTAATTCTATGTATTGAAAAAGTGCTTAATCCAATTCGAAATTTAGCTGAATACGAAGTACAGTTGGAATAAACAACATGGGAAAGCAATGTATTATTACTTTTACTGCCTGACATTTAAAAAAAAAATATATGTACAAAAAATAACATTAAAAAAAAATGAAATGTCCAAAAATAATCAAATATCAGAAAAAACATAATATGTTCATACGCCGTCGTATATGGTTAAATTTGTTTATTAATGTATTTTAAAAATTGAAGTCATGGAGTCGTCAACATCTAGATCGCGTTATAAATTCATTAAAATTATAATTGATTTTATTGGAAACTAACCCAGTTTCATTACAAGTAATTAAAGCCAGAAATGGTAATTGAAGTTCATTATTGTCCTAAACATATTCAAAAACAATAAAATCAAATTCAATTTGTATTAATTTAACATAATATTTTCAGTAAATATTAGAAGAGGACTAAGAAGGAACAAAAACCATTTAAAATGGGATTCGGTAGATTCGGGAAGTACTACGAACTCGGTACATTGTATTAATACGCGTTTTGTAAACAGGGAGGTTCTACACGATTCCTGTATGTTATAGTATCGACGCTAAAATTGATACACATCATTCGAATAATTCTAATCTCGACTATTCTATACGTAAAAACAATATTTATTATTCGTTTAAACAAGTATTTAAAACATTAATTTCTTTATATATCCAATAACTAATTACTATTAATATATGATTTACCTAATAATGATCATTAATAAACTTAAAATATAAGATCAAACCGCAACACTGTAACAATTTTTCATTTTTAAATACCGTAGTAGGGAATGTATTTCTAAAAAGCGAATTGTTCTTACGAAACGATTAAGGTTAAGACAAAACTTAAGATATCGTTTCCCTACTTTAATTTTCGAATTAGTTACACCTGCGCTTCCGTAACATCTGGTTTAAAAACATTAAATAAAACTGATATAATATGGAAATAAAAGATAATGCCTCATTTTGTGTTCAATTTTCAGTAAAGATTGCAATTTCGTCTAATAGGAGCATTCGTAAGTAGTCTGGGGGATGTAATTTGTTGCATAAATTGGCCAATTTTGGAATCAAGATTTTCGACATTTTAAATATTTTTGAGAAATGGAAGTAGAACGTAGGGTGTGGGTCAGTTTTAAGTAGTATTGAATACTATACAAAAAATAATTTGACCTTGACTATTACTCCATAGATTGGATGCGATTATCCATGCGTGTTTAGGCTCCATATTCACGACAAGCCATTTTTAGACAATGTCTGTATCTCATACTACCACTAGTAATATAAAAAATATTTTTTTATTTCTCAATACTTTTTTTTTTTTCCTTTCAGGTATCTCCTAGCACGGGTTGCCTCCAACAAAAATTAAGCGCTAAGGCAGCCCGGCAGACAACATTAAACTTTTATGTTTCATCTTTTCTTTGTCTTGTATACAAAATTAATAAATAAATAGAACCTTCTAATAGGTTCCTTCCAAATCTTAAAGGTACCAATTAAACGATTTGGTTAATAAAGTAATGAAATTCAGAGTAAAGTACCTTCGCTGTGCTTAACGAAATCACGTAACTTATATTCGTACTTCTAGATATAATATATTATTATAATATATTATCTGGGGTGACTTGGGGTAGCTATGGTTTTGTATAGCGCAGCTTACCTCGTAAGTTTCCGATGCCTATTTTCATTATTTTATAAGTTACTAGCTGATCCAGACAAATGTCGTTTTGCCAAAAAAAAATGTCTCTAAAAATAGATGTTGGCCGATTCTCAGACCTATTCAATATGCTCAGAAAATTTCAGGAGAATCGGTCAACCCGTTTCGGAGGAGTAAGGGAACGAAAACTGTGACACGAGAATTTTATATATTAGATATTGTATTGTTTTGAGTACATGTTGGGACATATTTATTCAAATAAAACCTACTTATATTGCTGAGATGGTAAACAATATTATTGATTGCGGATTACGAAGTACGTATAGACAGAATGTTAGAAGTTCGTACATAATTATGTCATGTCATTTAATGTGACCTCCAGGAGATATTTATATTTTCGGTACCTCTGTTCCTTCATTAACAAACATATTAGGAAGAACTATTTCAGTACTTTAAAGTGTGTTCTACATCTAAATTTGGTTATCTATTATAATCTGTTAACTGTGGAAACTTGTATTTGGTTGTATGTTTACCTAAAAATATACTACTTATGTGTTGCCTAAGAAAACATACACCATGTTTTCTTAATTTGTTATCGAATTAGCTTTTTATGAAGAGGGACTATAATTTACATTAACAATTATTCTAGACCAATCGTAAACCCTAATTAAGTAAAGACAATAAAATGTTTGTAATTTAATTAGTGTTTTCACGGCCGTGAAATCTAGGATGTAAAATTTTATTTAGGCTAACATAAAATTTTATTACGGTACGACAATCAAGTTATCTTTTCTAAGTTTAACTGTGGGGTAATAAGTAAGAATGTAGCTTTTATAGCAGCGGTGCCGGTTATCGTGTTTATAAATCTGTTGAATCATTCGACAAGGGATAGCGTAATTGCTCTCACTTATTAATATCATAATCTAATGGACAATTCTAGCGATTGTATTAATATACTGCATCCATGCCTACGAAGATCATCATATGTGTTAAGATTTTGTTAACACAATTGTCTATGCCTAAAATGGTTTATAAATAAAACATTTTAAACTTTAAATAATTATTAAACTCGACTATGCCATTTTGCATCGGATACCAAATATTCCGTTTACAGAAAGTGCTTAAGCCGGAAATCTGTTCATCATGAAGTAACATCCTAAGCTTAACAGATAAGGAAAACCATACTAATAAATACGAGTCACATTTAATAGTGGGTTAGTCTATGTATAGTTATTGTTATAGATACATATCTGAGATAATTATACAAAAAAAAATACATATTATAACAACCACCGTCATATTATATATATATATATATATATATATGTTCTCTATGATCGTACCGGGCGCAAACTCTGTTCTGCATTCCAGTATAGAAACCACTACGCCAACTGCGTCATAATATATCTCATAAATATGGATCCTAATACGACAAGCAAAAAGATATTGGGAATATTTTTTTAAAATCATAATTATATTTTCATGTATATGAAATGTTAAAATAAAACATCAATTCAAATTAAGTAAGTCTCAATGGAATACACTTTTAAGCATCGACTCATTTCGGCATTCATTAATGAATATGCGTTTTATACATTTATTTAATGCTACTTTGTATAAACAAATTAATTGATATTAAATAAAATATTCTTAATATTAATCTAACTAATATACGTAACTTAAACAAATTTAAAAAGTTTGGCTCCTGTGGCAGAGTACCCACAATGCTGGCGGCAGTTCCTCGCTGTATCGCGATGATTATACGCTTAGCAAGAAAAGCACCAGCTCTTGTATCACCGGTACTGACTACCAGGCGCCTACTTAATTCCTTAATAAGCGCCTGTGCACTTGCACCCCATGGTCTAAAAGTCTCTACTCCAAAAGGAAAAAAATCATAGTTTGAGAAAAGACTTTTGTAATTTGACCTTTTCTTTTCTTCCGCCTGCTCTTGGCCGCGCCAGCTTTGGAGCTTATGATAGTTTTATACATTATATTGTATTCGTTAAATAACAGACAAATCATGCCAAAATGACGTCTAAGTGTTATCGGGACTAACACACGGCACTTAACGTTCCTAAAGATTTGTATTGATCAGTTCATATTTCCATTACATAAT
The DNA here is from genome assembly GCA_951799465.1 of Leptophobia aripa. Lineage (NCBI taxonomy): Eukaryota > Metazoa > Arthropoda > Insecta > Lepidoptera > Pieridae > Leptophobia > Leptophobia aripa. The sequence goes on from OX637281.1 coordinate 3,645,127, forward strand.
TTTTAACGTAAGGAAATCAGACGTCAGAATGCTTAATCTTTGTATGCTTAGTTTGTTTGTGTTGCACACTACCAACAGTTAAAGTTGCGAGCTTTCAAATGTATGTCGATACGTGGTTGTAATATTATTTACATATATTTATTTGAGTTATCTTTTATATTTTTGTTTGTGAAATGAATTTGTAGTGTTATTACGGCGTATTTTATATTTATTCAATATTCGGTTAGTATAGTTTTATTTCTATAATAGATTTTTGAAGTTTTTTGTTAAGGTTATTAATAAATATTTTTTATACAACCAATAATATATTTTATTACAAGCCTCCAAGCTAAACGCCGTTAAATCATTGTAGTGACGCTATATATTATACTATTGGGTGAGGAATGGCGTATTTCATGCTAAACTGTACTGTCATAACGATAATATTCAAGGTACAAATAACATATTTATTCATCCATTATGAATTCATTTGTAAATGACCGACTTTGATTTTATTGCAAATTTATGTTTCTTGTAATGACAGCTTGAAACAAATTTAACAGAAGAATAAAAAGAACTTAACCTTACCTTAAACTATGTATGGTTAAGCCTTCTGTTGAATGCGATAAAATACAGAAATATTGATTTATTTACAATTGGTTGCACAAAATAGTTAATGTTAGTACATATGAGAGCAACGGGCGGCTTTGTCGCTAAAAAGCGACCTCTTCCAGGCAACCCACAAAATGAAAGGATACTGGACTAGTGCAAGAGGTGCAAAGAAAACAAAATAGACATACATTAAATTCTCCGTTTATATCATTAGAATTTCTCTTTATGTCGTCTTCACCAAATTTTTCGTACAAAAGTGTTCCGAAATGTTTTCCATTACCGCACGCAAATCGAGCCTTGAACGAATCCATTAATTCAACTACAGATTGAAACTCAATTCCTACGGTCGAGAATCGCACGATTCCAAAGCAGCTCAAGGCCGACACGGAGTAAGATTTAGTAGTGAAAAATATTTTAATTAAAAGATAACAATCGTCTTCACTTTATTATCGCTTCATTATTTACGTGTTTATGTGTCTTTATCCAAACATTAGTCTTAAGACGAAAAAGTTATCAAAAGAGATGATTTAAGTCGAAAACTTTAATAATATAATAATGACATGGCAAAAGATTTTTAAATACTTAATGTAGTTTTGAAAGAAAACACATGAAAACAAAGTCACTCAGCTTCACTATAATTATAATAACTACAGGTCTCTCAACCAACTTACTAACTCACGGGCTAAGTTTAAGTGCGATTTAACTCCAAATGAATTCGTTCTTTAAGTTTATATATTCTAACTATGACTATATAATAACATCGGAAAATAAAATTAATTTAATATATTTTAATGCCATACACAACACAAACATTTTAGACAAGAAGTGAACAATAAAAATCAAATATGGTTGTGTCTATAAAAGAAAAATTGATGTAACTGTATGACTATTAGTAGGTTAGTTTTAATTTTTATAACACAAAAAGTAGACGGCCTACATATTAGAACACCTCAAACGTAAAGTGCTATATCCAAGTTATGAAACAAAAAATCAGAAATGAAATGGGTCTTGAATAATGAACATAAAAAATTACCTGTCAACAGTAATGGCGACAAGCGTGAACACGCCAGCGGATACAGTAAGGTTCGCCGTGAAATTGCTGGCAGTACATGTCAGAGAACCAAACGGCCAATGTGCTGTCACTAAGAACACGAAGTTGGGTGCTCCATTTAGAGTTGCCATTAATAGATCCGCCACAGCCAGGTTAACCAGGAAACAGTTTGTCACAGTCCGCATACGACGGTGAGCTGAAAATATTAAAAAAGGTAATTTGATTTAGCTATATGGTATAAAAATTTACGTCAGCCCTCAGTGTGTATAAATTTTCTCTCATTTGTGCTAAATAAATTTGTCACGTCATGTTATACTCTGTCTTCTTTATTTTATTATATCTGTCCCCAGACATCTTATGTGCTAAATACATTTAAAACAATAAATATATGAGATAACACAACAAGGTTTGCACATAAGATAATTAAATGGGAATTTGAGACACTTTCATTACAAAACTCTGAAAACCAAATAGTTATAAAGTTTAGTTTATAGCCGTTAAATAATCTGAAATTGTGAGTTCTGTTTGTATAATTGTAATTTTGTGCGATCGATTTGTCTGAGGATGTAATAATCGGTGTACGTGCCGATGAATAATTCCCGCCAAAATCAGCGGCCTTATCACTGACATTTGACAATTGACGTATACCGTTCTGTCATCATTTAAAACCATTTTGAAACACTTCGGTATTAATAAAGCATCTTTGTTTTTTTTTATTCCAATGTTGTAAAACAAATAAAGTTAACAGAAATTTGTCTCCAAGTAAAACCATTTAACATAACAGTAAACTAATGAAAACGAAATTTACTATAATTATGAGCAATCATAGTTTTAAGGACTAACAAGACAGAACACAGAATGATATTCCAACACGGCGATAGAAATTAATTCAAATTTAATAAGTTAATATTGACAATTATTTTTATAATTAATTACGTGAGAGAAACATCAACCCCAGATTTCTTTAAAAGTTTAATAAAGTTACATCTTAATATAACATGTTATATATTATACTAATATGAACGGACCGATTGAAACCTGTGTGCTAAGTGTGAGTTATTAAACACACTCGGTTATGTTCAACTTGCATACAAATTCAAGTTTACCCAAATATTGGAGTCATCCGCTACTTTTACTTTGGTTCTGTGACACCAGAGGGGTACTGCTTAAGAGAGAGAGTAAATAATATATAACATTACTGAATACTATTGTAGTTTGTAAGCAATGCCTTATGAAAATGAAATATATAGTTTCGAAGTTTGTACAACATGTCGCAGTTTCTAAGATTACAAATAATTAGTTGTATGACTTCCTTACTGATTTCGGTCGTTTAAGCACGATATATGTAATAGCTAGTAACGTGTGGTTGGTGAAGTTTGGGAACCGGGATATATTAACAATTCACATACAAAATACTTGATCGTTGTTTTTCGCTCTGATATCGCAGAAGTTATCATATTTTTCAGACTGATGATAATGGATACAATGTACAGTATAAAGTATACAATGACAGTGAAGGAACTGTGCATTTCATCGTGTTATAGAGAGCGGCCGTTAAATGGAGTAAATAAAATTCATTGTATTAAATACAAGCTAAACAAACGAAAGCCAATTGATTGACAAAAGATTGACGCTTTAGAGAGTTTTTCGTTAAATCGTGACCTCACACTGTATTCCTACAAGAAGAGCAACGAAATCCAATGTGTATCGAAAAGGTACTTAATACTGGCAAAGTAGATTACTTGAATAAATGTAATCTGATAAACAAGATTTAATCGTTTTAAGGTTCACATTTAATTGTGAATTAAGTGCATTTATTATGAAAACTCTATTATAATTATCTTATTAAACTTCCCTGTAGAACGCTTGCCTGCCTAGAGTGATAAGTTATCGGTTCTTAATCTTCCTCAAAGATACAAAGTAATTGAAAAGTTTCACTTCGCGATGGAAGAGGGATAATTGAACTACTTTGACGTTGAATTAGAGTATTTTTGGAAATTAATATTCATAGATTATTATGTAGCGACCTCTATCATCAAGTGACTATAATTAGTACGATCGATACATCAACGATGACGTCACCGACCCGACATTGTGCTATGGAAATTAACTCGACCGCTAACGCTAATCTCGACATAAGTATCTGTGGCTTTCCGGCCGGTCTTTCAGTGGTTTCAATTGGTTGAGGATTCCCTATTCATTTTAAGGAAGTACATTGTATTTTTTGATCCTTTCATGAAGGATGATCGCTGACCGCAAAATAACGATTACTGGAAACGGGTGTACATATAACAATTAACTACATTCTAATAAAATTGTGAAGTTTTGCAAAGCCTGGGAATCCCCGGAGAACTTACAAAGTGCCAAGTAACAGAAATGATTGTTGAAATCTATTGAGCTTAATTGCTACGATAAAAGCTGTCAGTTTGCTAAAATGATTTAAGTGTGAACGTTTTAAAATATATAATCAAAGCTGAGCGATTTACCTTCGGATAATAATTTTAGTAGTAATGGCTCAGTCATTGGGGAATAGGGGTTAATAAATTCGTTTCTGATATCAAGAGGGTTAGGTGATCAAACTTCTATGCCTACCTAGGCTGAAAAATAAAACGCCATTTTTGTTATTGTTAAGGTAAAAACTGACTCTAAAGTGTATTTATAAAGACCTACTTGGATAAAGATATTTTGAGTTTTAGTTAATTATTGTTGTGTAATTCAAATTGAATCCAAATTAACAGTGTTATTTATACATGTCGTATTTAATTTTATCATTTATTTCTTTTCAAGGGACATTTTCTATATTTTTGTTTACGATTCCTCCATTGTGGATCTAACAAAAAATCTAAACATCTCTTATCTTGGCGTGACTACGTAAAGTAATATCAAGCACGCCCAAAACGAAGTACAAGAAAGTTCTAAATTTAAATTCACGCGAACAAATACAAAGTCGTAAATTTTTCGACGCTGATCCCAAAATTACTTCCTTACACGCTGTAAAGAAAGCTTTTATTTTTCGTTTTATCTTCGCACATTCTTGTTTAATATCGCATTTGAGTAACTGTGCAATGTCGTTTATGGTGTTAGATAGTTGATAACAGCTTTGTAGTATTGTTTAATCTAATGGAAAGTAATATAATAAAAAACAATCTTCAGGTTGAATATTCCCTGATAAGCGATACTTTTGTTTACGTTTCGGTCTAGACATGGCATGATTGCTTTTTACTAAGTACCCGCTAAATAGGTGTATACAATTAGCTTTTGCCCGCGTCTTCATCCGTGGCTTAAATATAGAAGGAATTTGGAAAATCGGTTTATAAATGGCAGAGAACAGGTGCAACTTTCATCCCCTATTTTAACTTTAACTTCCTACAACCTTTTTGGGTATAAAAAGCCTGACCTATGTCCTACCATAAGATTCAGTCTTTCTGCATACTAAATTTGATCGAAATCTATTCATTAGTTTAAGGATGAAAACGTAACATATATACGAAATTAGTTTCGCATTTATAATATTCGTATGGATTACTTAGAATTGTTGAAACATAACATTTTGTTTATTTTTAATAAATTGAATAAGAACATTGTCATTTTAATAATGAAACAACGATCTGACGTTTTTCAAAGTTTATTTCAAGTTAACACTGTATAAGAAATGCTTGCAATAATATCTCATCACGTATCGTATCAAGTTACTACTTATAAAAAATAATTTGAAAGTGTTTTCAACTTACCTAAGACAATCCAAATGACAAGGGTGTTTCCCAGTATAGCAAGTAACAACATAACAGCAAAGACGACGAACCAGGCAAGTTGCCCCCACCAAGGAGGGACATAAGGCCTCTTCCCCATACCCATACAATTGCTAAGGGTTACTCTGAAAATAAAAAAATAATATTATGACTAAACAAAAACTGACTTAGATGTAATATCAAGAACTAATTTTCTTTGTTTTTCATTCACACCGCTGTTTTTGCTACAAGTATTATGTGTAAGATTGATGTTCGGTTATTGTTTTATTAAAACACTTTTTCATTTAATAAAAACCATTTATATCTAAATAAGAAAGTTAAACTGGCTCGTTCTTTGTAATTTTCAGGTCACATCTCGTAAACGTTAACTATTTTTTAATTGTAATTTCATTCATCTGAAGAATATGTAACAAAAAATAGAAGTAAAGATAAAAAATCACAAAAATTAAAACACACAAACATTAACATAAAAATTACTATAAATTAGGCTTTTAGTTTTGATTCCGCGTCGGGCTTTCGACCGAGGCGGACGCGTCATACGTGCAGGGAGCAGTTTGTTTCGTATTTGGAGATTTTTTATCTTGTGTTCTGCGTTGATTTGTTTCCGCATTTTTGTTTATTTGTTAAATCATTCAAAGTTGTGAGTTAATTATTTTGGCTTATTGGTACTAATTGTTTTGTACGCTTGTACATTACGGTACGGTAGTCGGTAGTCTTGTAAATGTAGTATTAGGTACAAAGGTACCTACCTACATTTAGTTATTTTTGTTGATCTAATTTTAATTTTATTTTTTGGATTTATCGATTTTGGGTTATTTTATTTGTTGTTGTTGCTGTATATATATTTGTTTTTGTCTTTCATTTTGTTGTAATATGTTTCTTTTGTTGATTTTTTAATCTATTGAGTCAAAATGGATGACGTTAGCTCCGAATCGAGCCTATCTGGGGTACCAAGGACGAGAAAGCGGGCCTTATTTAAGGTACCCCATAATGTGGATGAGATTTCTGCATCTGACACGGAGACAGAAGCGTCAGCATCAAGGAGGCAAAGAGGCAAGAAAAAATCTGCTTCTCATCCTGCGGGACTATGTAAAGCCAAGAAAGCTTTAAAAGAGGCGAAACAAGAAGCGGAGGAGTTAAATTTCAACAGGCAACTAAGTGATAAAGCCTTTCGTAAGGATGCCGGAAAGAAGACCACCAATAAACATTCGTCCCTTCTGGATGAGGCTATTGAGTCTCTGAGTACAGTACAAATACGTCAGAGAGCGGAGACGAGAACAAAGATGGTCTTGGAGTTTACTCAAAAGCAAGAAAGTCTTGGCGAGCCCCATGTTAGCAACATACAAATGGCGGCAAATGACCTGCAGGACATCATCCATTGTTTAGCGTCACGCTCGACGGCAGAGGAGACCCACCGACTAAACTGGCGGGGCTGAAGGACCGCCTCTTACCAGCACCCATAATTCGTCCGCCTCTTGCGGCTTCTAGAGAAAGGGAGATAGCAAGACCTTTCGACACCTCTGTGAATGTGATGCCGGACATAAGTGCGAAATCACCTTCACATATTATAGAAAGGTCTGCAGACGATGTAGGTCAGTCTGAAGTGCGTTGTCCTATAACTAGTGGGTCCCTGGAGAAGGGTGTTGCCTGGACGAAAGTAAAAGGAAAGGGAAAGGGTAAAAAAAAAACTGTACAGGTGCAAAACCTTAAACAAACGCGTGAGACACAAGTCGTGGTAGCGCCAAAAACGGCTAAACTATCTTCACCCAGGTCTTCGGCGGTTGTTATTACACTGCAGCAAGAAGCAGTGGTTAAAGGTTTTACGTACGCGACAATTTTGAAAAAGGCTAGAGATAATATTGTTTTGTCTGACTTAGGCGTTAGTAACATCAAAATCAGAGAAACTGCTACTGGAGCTCGAATGATCGAGTTACCGGGAAATCAAAGTGCAGAAAAGGCGAACCAACTCGCAGAGAAACTCCGTGAAGTTTTGGTAAACGAAGCCAAGGTGGTAACGCCTGTGAAGCGTGCATTTCTTCGCATTGGCGGACTGGATGATTCTGTAACCATCCAAGAAGTTGTGTCTGCAATCGCTAAAAAAGGTGAATGTGACACAGATTTGATTAAGGTGGGAACTCTTTTAAAAGGACGAGGTGGGTCCAATGTAGTTTTTGTGCAATGTCCTGTCACTGCCGCAAAAAAGGTTTACGAAGGTCGATTGCTTGTTGGTTGGAGTTCAGCTCAAATACAGGTAATTGAAGACGGTCCTTTACGATGTTACAAATGTCTAGGTGTCGGTCATATTGGCTTGAAATGTCCGTCTGATGTGGATCGAAGTGCCTTATGTTTCCGTTGTGGAATTGAGGGCTATAAGGCTGCAACTTGTACAGCTATAACTGCACATTGTGCTGTCTGTAGTGATGCGGGTAAGCCGGCAGACCATATTATGCGGGGAAGAAAATGTAATCCTCCTTTGGTGAAGGCAAGGATGCATACTTTGACCAGCGGACTCAGCACTGAGAATCAGGCTGTGGCTCGAGAGACTGATTCTATGTCCCAATAATGGATTGTCGGACACCTAACAACTTTCTCCAGGCTAATATAAACCATTGCGCCAGGGCACAGGATCTTCTCCTGCAGACCAGGGCTGAATGGAATATAGATATTGCTGTTGTTTCAGAGCCGTATTTTGTACCTCAACAATCTCATTGGTTGCAAGATTTAAATGGTCTGGTTAGCATAATTTCCCGTCCTGGTGGTCCCCCTTTATTTTTGAAAGATCGGGGAGTAGGTTTTGTTGTGGCTGCGTGGAAAAGCCTTATCATAGTCGCCGTTTATTTTTCTCCTAATAGACCAATTTCGGAGTATGTCACTTTCCTTGACACCTTAGCTCCTGTTATTCATCAAACACACTTACCATTAATAGTTTTAGGCGATTTCAACGCCAGATCTCAAGCGTGGGGTGATACTATCACTAACCCTAGAGGCAGAGCTTTAGAAGAATGGTATGCAGAATTGGGACTCTTATTACGTAATACAGGGAACGTTCCAACATGTGTACGCTCACAAGGCCAATCTGTAGTTGACTTAACGTTTGTTTCACCATCTTTAGTTCCCTCACTCCAAAATTGGAGAGTTATGGAAGATATAGAAACTCTGTCCGATCATCGGTATATAAGATTTAATATCTTTGAATCCCATAGGCGATATGCCTTGCCTTATAATAGACAGGTTTTTCCACGCTGGGTTTTGAGCAGTCTCAACAAAGACCTTGCAGAGGAGGCGGCAATCGTACAAACATGGTGTAAGCCTACTACTTCTTCTGGTAATGTTAACGAAAGTGCTAGTCGTTTTTGTCATGCGACTGTAAAGATTTCGAACGCTGCCATGCCAAAATGGAGACGCCAACCGCCGAAAAAAATGGTTTATTGGTGGAGCGATAATATCGCTTATTTTCGTCAAGTTTGCAATAGGGCTCGCAGAGCATATCTTCGTAGTCGTCGTAGGCAGGTCCGTGATACAGCCGAAGAGCAGCGACTCCACGCTCAATTTATGGAACATAAAAAGGCTCTTCAACTTGAAATAAGTCAAGCGAAGAATAAGGCACATGATGAGTTTCTCGAAACTTTAAATAAAGACCCATGGGGACGGCCCTACCGTCTTGTACGAAATAAGTTGCAGGCTGGGGGTCCTCCGTTAACTGAAACACTCCAGTCAGACTTTGTTGCCAGGATTGTATCGGAGTTATTTCCAGCTGATCCCAATATTGTTCCTCCTTCGATGACTACCGGTGCAATACCAGACGAGGAAGGAGATATTCCTTTAGTTAGTGACGTAGAAGTTGCAGATATTGTCCGTCGTCTAAAAAGTCGTAGGAGAACTCCAGGCCCGGACGGTATACATGGCCGAATATTGGTGATTGCCTTTGAACATCTAGAGGGTGAATTGCGGGAATTATTTAATCTTTGTTTCCGCACAGGACAGTTTCCGAAAGTTTGGAAAGAGGGTCGTCTTTGCTTATTGCGTAAGCCTGGTCGTCCGCCAGATACTTCTTCTGCTTACCGACCAATAGTCTTGCTTAATGAAGCTGGGAAACTCTTAGAAAGGATAATGGTATCGCGACTGAGTCACCATATCTCGGTGGTTGGGCCGGATTTAGCTGATGCTCAGTACGGTTTTAGGACAGGGCTTTCAACAGTAGTAGCGATAAAAGATTTAAAAGATTTTACAACAGACGCTGTCCAAAGTGGAAAAAAGGCACTGGCTGTTTCTTTAGATATTTGCAATGCCTTCAATAGCCTACCATTTGTTGTCATATTAGAAGCTCTCCGTTTTCATAGGATTCCTCTCTATCTACAAAACCTTGTCAGAAGTTACCTAGAAGAGATGGAAAATGAGGTGCGGTATTCCTCAGGGCTCGGTACTGGGTCCATTTTTATGGAATATTGGGTTTGACTGGGTTCTTAGGGGTACATTGTTACCTAGGATGAAGATTTTCTGCTATGCTGATGACACCCTAATTGTAACCCAAGGCAAAGACTTCCAAGAAGTGTCACGTTTAGCAGAAGTAGGAACGTCATTAGTGATTGATAGGATTAGTCTACTTGGACTTAAGGTTGCTCTTGAAAAGACAAGTGCACTTTTGTTCCATGGGCCACGGGGTGGTCCACCAAGTAGAGCCTCAATACGTGTTAATGGAGTTAAAGTGTCAGTGAGTCGCAATATGAAGTATTTGGGTCTAATCCTTGATGGGAGATGGAAGTTTGAGGACCACTTTAAAGCTCTTAGTTTAAGACTTGTAGGAGCTGCAGGAGCTTTGGGACGGCTACTTCCAAACATAAGGGGACCAGACCATCGTTGTAGAAAGCTTTACTGTGGTATTATTTGTAGTATGGCTCTTTACGGAGCTCCAGTGTGGCAAGAGGCACTTACGCTTAATAATAAGATTCTATTACAAAGGCCGCAGCGGGTTATAGTGAGAAGATTAATTCGTTGCTACCGAACGGTGTCGTTTACCGCAGCTTGTGTGTTGGCTGGCACCCCACCGTGGGAGTTAGAAGCTGAAACACTTGCTTCCGTGTATCATTACCGGATGGAGAGGAGGGCTGAAAGTGTCTACCCTGCAGTTGAGGAAGTCGAAAACTTTAGAAGGCTAGCACGTAGAGGTGCAATACAAAAGTGGCATGACGGGTTGGCTGAACCATTAGCGGGATGTAGAACGGTGGAGGCAATTCGTCCGGTACTTAGGGACTGGGCGGATAGGAAAAGTGGTGCTCTCACGTTTCGAATGGTTCAGATTCTGACGGGACATGGTTGTTTTGGGCAATACCTGAACAAAATAGTTAAGCGGGAGCCTACACCGAGTTGTTTGGAATGCGGTGCTGAAAACGACACAGCGCAGCATACACTAGAGGAGTGCCCACGGTGGTCACGACTCCGGAGTGATTTATGTTGTGTGGTGGGCAACAACCTCAACATGCCTGTTGTTGTCCAAAAGATGCTCAGTAGTGAGGAGGAGTGGAGTGCAGTGGCAACCTTCTGCGAGACGGTTATTTTATTGAAGGAGGCGGCGGAACGGGAGAGAGAGCGTTCCACCACAAATCCACTGCGGGTTGGGAGACATGGAGAGCGTAGGAGAAGGTATGCTAACCTTCTTCTTCCGATGTAGACAACTACATTAGCAGCCGCTGGGTGTCTGGTTGAGTGCGAAAGCGACCCCAGGGCCCTTTCAATGTGGTCTTGTAGGTTTACCCGAGGTGGTTTTAGTGGGTATTGCCCACCTCGTCTCTGAAGAGCAGAGACACCAGCGTGGGTTGAGTCCCATATATCCCTTATCCTTTGGGACCAGGGAATGCGGAAATGCATTTCCACCTCGGAAAAAAAAAAAAAAAAAAAAAAAAAAAAAGGCTTTTAGTTTTAAATCTACGTTCTTGAACGCAGGAAACAATTTAATAGTATTTTCTGTATATTGCTTAGTTATATATAACAATACAATTACACAGCAATTACAGTATTTATTATCTACTTTACTTTTAGTCCAACCATATTCCTTCAATAACATAACTTTGTTAATCTACAATGTCTATACGTACTAATACGAAATTGATGCCATAGAGTTTCCTAAAACCTGTACTTATCAAGTCAAGTTATCTCTGTACATATCAAGCATATCGGAAGCTAAAAGAAAACACGTGTAAAAGAAAGTTTTATATTACACAGTTCATTATTACCACTTTGTTAAATATTAGTTGGCGTGTATATTTTAAGATTTAACATATCTTGACCTTATGAAAAAAAAAGTATTTTCTCACTGTAACTGTAAAGTTGAGAAGTTACTAGTTTAATGAGTTTTGACACATTTTTTTATTTCGTCTTAGGCTAGTTAGCAATTATATTTATAAACCAATTTGGTTTGTTCATGTTATAATTGTCAGTCATTGCGACCGCGATTCATGATCAGAGTCATTATGTTTATCACAGATGTCGCTACAGGTATTTTGAGAATAGATAATTAAATGTCGGAAACTCATCTTACTTTAATGCAAATAGCGCGGCCATTAAATTTTGTTGTGAATGAATTTGAAGTATCCCTACAATGTTTTAAGGTTTTAATTTATTCTATCCAAGCCTTTGTCACATAAACCTGCAGTATATTCGTAAACAAACAAAAAACATTAATTAGAAACATCCTTCCTTTAAAAAGAGCAGCTGGCCGACCCTTTCAAATAATTTGTTGTTCACGGCCATTTGTCTTTTTAGCAAGCACAACCGGAAACAAATAACGTTAAGAAAGCCCTTAGAAAACTCCATACCCAATTTTGAAACACCATAAATTTTGATTTTTACTCACTAAGACTAGGGATTTTTTTTGGCAATTTAGAACTTTAGCAATAATAAATAATATGACAGTATAAAACCTTGTTTTTAATTGAATAAATATAACACTATGTTTCCTGTTTAAGGGTCATGCATGTTTTTCTTTGAGTAAATTCTGTAAGAGTACAATAAAACGCGTATTCAATACTCTATTGACCCTTGCCTTAATTATATATGACACTCGTTCTATATCCTGGTAGTGTGTTATTCCAAATATAACGACAGCTCACAATATATATTCTCTATTGTACTCACACTGTTACAAATACTTCACTTATTCTCTTATTCAATCAATCTATCACGACAAAAACACCAAAAACCCGCCAAACCCCTTTTCAAAGTCGCCATCTTATTTTTCACAGTAAACCACCACAGACTACATACAAACTTCACAGATTCTAATAATATTCAACAAAATGAATAGCATAAACAATACTTACCAACATTCAAATATTGTCAATAAAACAATTCTATATTCAAATTTAGCAAAAGATATAATAATCATAATAATATATATATTATTGTTCCTGCTTAATTATATATATTATCATATAATTAAATGCGTATTATTGTAAATAATTTTAAAAATAATTGTTGTACTAATTATCTTTCCTATTTCATATAATTTTTCCATCTAATCTTTATATATTTACAAAAAAAACAGTACAATAAATAATAAATGTAAATTTCTACAACGTATATTAATCAACTTATCTTATTGCTATTTAGTTGTTACAGCTAATGTGAAAATAGAATAGGTACGTTCAATTTCAGGCGGAACCTCTATAAACGAATAAAAATTTAAGTTGTCTAATCAAAAAAGTATAAAATTATCAAAATTAATAATATTTAAACAGCTTTTGAACCTACATCCACTTCAAAAGTCTAGACTTCCGTCTAGACCCAATAAAGAGGTTTGCTCCGGCGTAGGCGGCCCAAGGAATTTTGTACCAGGATTTCATATTGCAGTAGATAACATAGCATATAGCAGATGACGATGACTTAAAAGCTCTTAACTTATAAAACTATTGTCATATAATAAGTCCCAAAATAATAATAAAATAATCTAGCTATGATGTAACGCGCCCTTAAATAGGATTTTGCACCCTTCAAACGACCTTAGGGAATTCTTTGGGTAAGTTTAATGCCGGAACAAAATTTATTTCGTAACGGCATAAGAAGTTTAACAGCTATCCTATTTATTTTGTTTTGGGTGAAATACTTACCGAAATCTCGCGTTTAGCTTTTGAATTTGACATTCAATTGCACCATTCTAACACAATTATGTATAAAAGGGAATTGTGTTTTATAATGGAAGTTGTATGTATGAACGAGGAGTGTTTAAAATGTGAAAGGAATATTTAGTCCGTTTTTTTATATGAAACAATTATTTTATTTATTATAATCGTTAAATATTCACGAAGCATATCTAAATTAATAATGTTTAATTGAAATGTATATCTACAGGTGTAAGGCCAAAATTTCAACATTCAAGAATAACAGCTTCAGCATATTCAAGTTTAAAATCAGAAACACTAACAAACTCTAACTTTCATTATTTTAAACGTAGACTTGGAAAAGTTGTAATGTTATTTCTTACGTAAACAGTACCAATTGTACTATAATACTAATACTAAGTATTATAATACTAAAATTATGCGTGTAATTCATCTTTTGAACCGATCCAATCACTAATAAAACGTTTTTTTAAGTAGAACATTTACTATATACTACTTACTATATATAATATTAATTTTATCTTTCAATAATTTTTATAGTAGATATTGATCATAGTTTATTTAATTAGTATTGTTAATAACCAATTTTGAATATTACGTAAGTATACATGAAATACAAATAGATTGTAATGAAACACTAATATAAATTTTAAAATCCTTATGTCTCCCACATATCTCGATATTATATTAAATACCGTTAATAACGGAATTCTCGTAAGCTCCTAAAGTGAACCCATTACATTCGAAGAACATAATGATGTCATGGTTTCAAACTTATGTATGTACAAATTCATTTAATCCTCGGATGCTAAGGCATGATCCGAGGTAACATCTAATTACTACATCATTTAGTACGAGTCGTAACATTGTAAAAATGGGAATTTATTCTAAGGCCATTTGATATCTCCTGATAACATGTCACTAGTTAGTACACTAGTAAGTACAAAATAACGAAAATAATTTCAACATAACGTCATCTTGTTCTGCGCTTTTTTTATAGAAAAGGCAAACGAGCACGAGGCCCACATAAAAGGCCGCCCATAGACACTGACGTGGCTCACATCTTTATGCATTAATACAAAAGCAGTGTTAATAATCCTGCCTGACTAATATAATATATAATATAATTAATAACTTGCTTCTACGGCGAAAACTAACATCGTAAAGAAACTAGCGCTTAGACTTGAATTAGGCGCAATCTGAGCAGCTTTTTTTAAAAATTCACAAATAGTTTTATCCTCTTACCTTTAAACCGTGCAATGCTTATGCCGCGGTTCATTTTATTATAAATTAATTATACAAAAAACACGTATACGTTGATCTATATACTTATACATAAATTAATATAATTTGTACTTTATAATATAAAACACGAACTATAAAAAAATAATCAATGAAACGGTAATCTGGGGTCCATATATTGTAATACTTCAAATAGCATACGAAAACGTATATTTGCACAGGCATATATATCAATAGGGTAATTGTAATGGATTTAAAAAAAATATTTTACCCACAAATCTACTAAACCATATTCATAACCTTTGAAATGAATCAGAGGATAAAGCAATTGTTAAATGCTCCACTTTGCCTTTGAAGCTGCGGTCAAATTGAGTAAGCGAATTAGCTTTTCAGGATCCGTGTACATTAGAACGACTCGACGCGGCTATGTACAGGAGATAAATATTAATACTTAGTATTATTATTGTGTTAAATATTTTATTTTATATAAGAGGTGGCATACTAGGACATACACCATAAAGACTGTAAAACCGGCTATAGACTCCAGGTCCGCCTTTTTAAGTATTAGTGGTAATTCATTCTACATTTGAAAATGAAGAAGCTTTCTTTTCAGTAAAGCTTTTTAGTCTATTATACATTTTACCTTTTATCATATCGATACTTATAACTTGTCTTTTTATTGCGATGTATCTGTATTTGTTTCCTTAATAGATAAATAAATAACTAACCGGGTGTTCTTTTACAATTTATCCTAAAAGGCAAGTATTAACCTGTTAAAACCCGAAAAACGCCAATCGATTTCTATGTTAAGAAGTTGTATCACGGTGTATTTGCGTCGGCAAATATTTAAAAAAGTTTTTACGACATTTGATCCAAGTTAAGAATCAGCAAACCCTTTCAAACGTGTTTTATTGAGTTCTGCCCATCTTACAAGGCAAAATGGCAGGTAGGAGGAGACGTGGTATGTGGTCATATAATCTTCGGCATTGGTCCAAATGATTACAGAATTTGACATCCAAAGTAATCCAAACGAAAAAAAAAAGTTATATATATATATATGCCCAAGCATGGTTTCTTTTTTTACTACCTAATTAGAATGAGTACTTTTTAAAAGAAGGCCCTGTAAGAGTAATAAGTAATTAGGTTTAGTTTGCTAGTATGAATATTTAAGTGTCCAATAACACAACTTGCAGTCTCTATTAAGAAACTATATGTGTTTTACATTATCAACTTATTACTGTTATGCATAATTAAACACGCTAAATTAAATGTTAAACGTCTAGTTTACGTACTAGTTAAGTAACTAGTTTACTTACTAGATTTGTTACTATTTATAGCGTTGAGAATCTAAAAAGCCCCATTCACGTAATGGGTGAGGTTTCGGTCGTAATCTTCAGAAATCTTTTAAGTCATATTGTTTCTACTAATTTAAATTGGGATCAGTGTGAGTACTTAATTTGAAATAAAACTTTGTGCAAAAGTGTATAACATACACGGCCTCGACCGTTATTTACAGTCAGTAATATCACATACCTTTACATGAATTTGGTATCTTGACAATAGACGACGTGTCTTCAAATCACTATGAATGTTTCGTAGACGGCATTTTTAATATGGCACGAAATATTTCAATATTTATTGACAGAATACGCTGTAATAAATAAAAAACCGCAGAGATCAGGTTTGATCGGAATCAATGAAATGGAAGTAATGTTAATCAACGTGAAAGCAAATACTTATTTACGTAAGGAGGGTGCTTTGTTTTCTAATCAAATTATACTTAAAAGTTACAATGGCTATCGTTAGCATGCATTGGCTATCCTAAAATTATTAAGGATAGATTACATAGAAGGCTTATATGCGCTGAAAAGGTGAGAATGAGAATCAACCCAACTCAACGACTAAAACAATGTTTTTTTTTAATAGTTCTACCACAGAATGTATACATATTACAAAAAAAAACAGTCACATATTTTACAAACATACACACAAATTACATTAGGAACATAAAATTTAAAAAGAGACAAACAAAATTAGGTACATGAAAACAAAAAAAGATAAGTATATGAACCTAACCTAAACCTCATTAAATTACGTACTGAAAGGCGGAAACTATTTATACTATTGCAAATATATCAATTTCATTATTAACAGCCTGTTTTGTGTATCTAAATTAATATTATAACCGGGTGGTCCAGGCCTTATAGTTCAGTTTCTTGATTATTTCCCTTAATAGCCAAAGAGTTGATTTTTTGATGTTACATTGTATTCAGCCAGTACTTCCAATAACTTAAACAAGGTAGGCTATGTAATTAGTGCTCTATTTCACAATTATACAATTGAGATGACCTTTCGACATTAAACAATAATTATTCTATAACCTCTTGGGAGTCGATCGTTGTCCGAACACGGAATAACTGGCTTAGAATGTAAAACAAATGACGCCATTTAAATATATACCGTTGACTATTTATGTGGTATACCAACAATAGTCCCTAGTATAGAGCTACTGGTTCTGTAACGTTTCACCCTCGGACAAAATAACCGCGACATAATAACCGAAGACAAAATAAAAAAATCACCAAATTATTTTATAATATTATATTATATATATTAATATTATAATATATATAAACAAAATCATATTATACAATTATATTAACCTAACCTATCCAGGCTGTCGCTTCTACATTAGTGGTGTTCTGTGTTATTTAGTTATTTTGTCACGTGGCTATTTTGTCGTCCGTTTATGTTTGTTTATTTTTTTGTTATTATGTCGCGGTTATTTTGCACGCAGTTAAATTAAATTAAATTATAAAAGCGTGTCACCATGTAAAACGTATTCTATTTTTAATAAAAAATATATTTTTATTTCCCTTTAAATTTAGAAACATAAAATCAAATGTTTGTATTCAACCGCAAAAAATGTCTCGATTTCAAAAACGTAATGACTTCGCTTAGCAATAGCTTTCATCTGTCATTTCTTGTTTCATGTTCTTCAAGGGACATCCGAACCCCGAACTAACTTTGTATATACAAATTTGGTTAACGTCTTGTATAATCACAACTTGCGAACTAACCTTGCTGGCTTCTAAATATGAGGGTAGAACTATTGACAGTCAATTTATATAAGGCCCCACCCGAAGCATCAGCTTTAATGTATACGATACAATCCTTTGTTTGTACAACCAAATAATTAATCAACTTCATATCATAATTTATATTTCCATAGAACCACTGTATATACAGTGGGAAATATAAAAAAAATGCTTTAATTCATTCATAATTATTTTTACTATTAAATAATGTATCTTTCCAACATAGAATATCGAACAATTGTGTATGTCAAGAAAGCTCCTAAATACTCCAATTGGATGAGAGGTGTTAAAAAGGACCCTAGTTTTTATATTTCTTCTTATATCTAAGTCTCACGAGTGCAGTATGAATTAATTTACCGTAGGAATGCAAGATAAAAAGCGTAGAGCTTGTCCTCCCAATAGGGAGCAAATTGTTTGACGCATTTTTTTGTGGGTTAGGTAAACTTGTTTTTCCACAAAACAGATTTATGTTTACTTCTATGATTTAATCTATATATAATAGCCATATTTGTATTTCTCCATACATCAATGTCAATGGTAATGGTTGAATGTTTACCGTAGCAAGTATCTAAAATATGTAATTAATATAATAAATCAAATGCTACTAGCCAATAATTTATTTATTTATATTATAATAATAAAAAACATATATAAAAGAAAAGTAAAGGTTTTTTTTATTCGGAAACAAAGGGGCAAATGGAAAAAGCAAACAGTTACGAACAGCTAGAATCTACATACAATAATGTTATAAAATTAAATACAGTTTAATCCGTTAATTACTGGACATTAAAATTTAATACCGTCGATCAGACAATGTTAATGACTTTCCTGTCACATTGTCATTTCCATGAAAACTATTATTGAAAAGGCGTATCATATATTGATTTTCGAACTTGGAATAAACTGAACTAAATTACATAGAACCCTTTCGCGTTATACTACTAGATTTTGCAAAGTACAGTTTTGTGTTTGTATAGTAAAACCACAGATTCAAATTCACGAGTATAAATCACGGATGCACCGCAATACCTATGTGTACCTTCTTCTTCAGTAGCAGTAGATTATTATGTGATAATGTTAACCACCATTGTTTTATTTAAATAGCTAGACGTTTTATTTAAATATATATATATATAATGTGTTTATATTATCTAATAATAATGTATCCTGTTCACTTTGACACCTCATATGAAATTGAGCTCTTCAGGCACTTTCTTGAAGTACACAAGGCGCTACAACGTTTGTATGTTAAAAATATATATATAATTGACATTTCCGAACTATATTTACAACGTCAAGGAACGAGGTGTGGCGTAGAAACCTTTGGTTCTCTAACAAAATTATAAATGAAATTAAAACATGCCTTCTTACATGGTGTAGTTTTAAAAATATCATCGAGTTACCAAAAAGTACCGAAAAGTTGTCAAAAAAAGATTAACTTGTTAAATAAAGTAATTTTAATATTGAGCGCATCACACGTATATTTTCGCGAGTAAGTTCCATTTTTGCGAGAACACATAAAATGTGCCAAAAATAAAACACAAGCGTAAAATTAAAAAGAAACATAGCGGCCAGTATTAAAACATGTCCAAATTTTACCACAAAGGTCAAATACAGTGTTTAAAAATGTTTGAATTGTTCTAATCCTCGTTTAATATAAGAAGCTACTCACTTCAGTGACATATCCTGATGAAGTTGTTTCGGAAGAAGATCCAATAGCTGAGACACGTTTAAGGTGTCCCATGATAGATCTCTTCCTAAGATCTGTTTGGTGCAATTCAAAAAAGTCTGAATGTGATCTTCGGAATCCATTATAAATACGTGACACTATACAAATTTCACCCAGTCAATGTTTTTTACTAACGATTAAATTACAACTTAACTTTTACGGTTTAACTCTATTAGACTTACATAACATTAAGATTGTCATTTAGAGTTCTACATTTTTAATAATTAGAAAATAAAGCACTTTCTAAATAGAATACTGAAATAAATAGTCTAAAATCAATTTTATGAACACATTTAATCTACACGAATTATATCATAACAATATTTAAAATATAAAACACGCTTATCACCCTGCTAGTTGCCTCTTTTAAAACGGCTTGGCCGATTTTCATGAAATTTTATACATATATAGGTCTGAAATATTTTAAACACCTTAGTGCTATAGAAAGAATAGACCCGGTTTTTTTTAATTCTATTTTCGACTGTAATATTCAAAATCGTTTTTAATTTTTTTGTATGTATTCACTATTAATCAATATTCGTATTCTAATACGAAATTTAAGCGTTTAGTTCGTAGTCCCTAATAAATATAGCAACAATATTTTATGACAGAACAAATTTGTTATAACTTTGGGAGTATAGTCACTCATTATCCACCATTTATTACATATTTACGACACAATAAACATACTTGTATGACGTTACATTTATGACCGCTCAAAATATTGCTATGACATAACATACTTAAATAAATTTTAACGCAACATTAAATATAAACAATTGGACATTCGAAATTTAAACTTTCAACTATTGAACAATAAAAATAATGAAACAGGCATATTCGGATGTAAATAAGCAACTAATTAGTATAAAAACTTAATCACTGTATCGATTCAGTACATTTTTAATTTAACTTTTCACTTTTAGTTTTTCGGACGTGTAATGACGTCAACAGCCGTCGCGTCCTTTCAGGAGCGGAGCGTGGACACAACTACCGCTCAACGAAAGAAAACACGACAAGATACCACTTTGTATATAATTAAAACATATAACATTATATATATAAAATAATAATCGCTACATTGATTTAAGTATAGCGAAAAGCTCGTGAAACAGTGCTTAAAAAAATTAATTAACCAGTTGAGTTTGTTAGGTATCATGGGTTCGGTATCTTATCAGAGTGGTTTATTTTAGAACCCTCGTAGCTATGTATAAGAAAATTATTGACACACAAGTGATCGTTGATTCTATGTGGAAGAGATATTTAGAGGACAAAGATCCTTTTAATGTGTCGGCAATTGGCTCAGCATCGGGACAGTTTAATTCTTGAGTAGCCTTACAATGTTTTGTTATTTCAATTGTAAGTAACATATTTTGTATTATTTGTTTATTTTAAAAGAGCAGCTATCGAGTTTCTTGCCGGTTCTTCTCTGTAGACTGCCTTCCGAACCGGTGGTACTGTAAACGATTCAACAGTGTTTTTATAAAGACCTACTTGAATTAAGATATTTTGAGTTTGAGTTGATATAAATAAATAAATGGTTTAAAATGACTTAAAAGCTCTTAAAAGCAAAGCTTTCAAGAGCTTTACAAGCAATCCACCTCACTTATTTACCACATCACACCATTGCACACGCTAGTACATACTCCTTGTACTTAAAATACATTTTAAGTCTATTATACTCGTTATTATTGTGTTTCATTCCTGTTAATTTATTGCAGACTAAATATTTCTATGTTTTAACAATATTTTGGGTCTTTTTTATTAATATGTCATCTGCATTACTGTGCTGTATGGGTCTAGAAATGAAATAACAAAATGCATTTTTCTTCAACCTTGTCCGATGCTGTCAGCGATATTGATGTCTCCTCACCGTATTCGTGTTAGTTTAGTTAGTTAGATTTAGTCAAACGTAAAGTGCCAGTTCTTCTCGTCCACTCTACGCCCTTGATTTGGGAACTGGCAGTCAATGCAAATGTACAGGCAATTTTTTTTATAAAAATTTAATTTTTGACGATTCATAAGTGCACCATAGTTACATATGTTAATAAAGAATTTTTTAAATAAAAAACTCGATTCAGAGCCGTATAGTTTCATTTAGAAACCATGATATCTTAGCGCTAAGTCACCGGCTGGGACTAACTGCAACCGTTATAAATATTCCATTCAAGATAGATGTAATCAGACACATATGTTCCTATATTCAACTAACAAGAAGGAATATCTATAATTCGTAATTGTCGTAGGCCTATTTTCTGCAATTTTATTAACAATTTGTCTTGTCACACACACATAAATTACACACTCATGCCCACCAATCCTATAAATAAGAGATCTGTAAACTACGTACAATATGGTTTCCCTAGCGTTGGCGCCTAAATACTTTGTGTTAAAAAACAAAACATTACTTTAGTTTCAGTTTCAATCAATAAATTTTAAAGCCATACATTAGCCTTCTGGAGCTTTAAACGTGTTATATGATATTATGACTCAAGTTCAATTCAGTTCATTCGTTTTGACATGCGCTATGTTATTAAAATATAAGTTCGATACTTTAATGGTAGCGAATAGTCGACTCGCGTATACACGGCATTGTGACTATGTAAAATCGTATGTTTGATTCAGTAATCATATAGATATACATATACAATATAAGTAAAATTCACACAGTTTACGTAATTCGATTTTACATTCTGAAGATAACCAAACAGTGACAAATTTAAATGCACAAGTGAAACAATTACGTGACTCGAATAGAAAAATGCGGTCCGATTCAAGTCTTAAATATTTTTTTTACAGTTCGCAAACTATTTGTGAATGCGTGGAATGTTAGATTCTGTACCAGAATTAACCACAATTTGTAAACTTTTTAGCCCAAGCCAATTTTAACTTGTATTTAACAAATTTGGAATGCCTAGTTTGTGAAGTTTTCGATTTCATGAATATACCAAACAACATAAAAAAACCTTAATTTAATAATATCGTGAAATAACAGAACATTATTTTTATCATACTTTAAAGATTAAATTATTAAATAGACAGTAAACATGTTGATTCAACCCACATTAACAATTGTTTCTAGTTCTGGACGAACATTGTAAGGTAAGTCTTGAAAGAGAACTTGGCCAGACACAAAAGGCTTTTATACTTGTCTATTAGCAAATAACAATGATCAAAGGAATAGAAATCCAAGTCTAACAACCCCGTAGGGTCTTAGTAGGTCGTGGGTGGTCAGCGTAGCACCAGTGATTTATTAATCAAACATCTTATTTCAAACAAAATTTGGCAAAATTCTTCCTTATATTACCTATTTTAACAGTTAAAAAACAGAGTTAGTTTCCCCATGGGAATTCACAGATTAATTCTCTCAAAAACTCTTAGAGTTCTCCGAAATGAAACTTCGCGATAAATTGACATCGTTTATCTTTATCTGATTTTTTATCTGTGAAGCTCATTCACTCGTGACAGTGAAAAAGGTTTTTTTTAGAAGTGTATTTTCATAATAATTAGGGGCCACAATTTTCGACCAACTTAAATTTACATTGGTTGCAAAATAACAATTTTTTTCACCCTACGCTAATTACTATTGACTTGAAGTCGTTAGTCGTCTCATTTAAAGTATCAAATATTATTAGGCCATATTTGTCTATAATTAATACAAACACGAATAATCTCAAGCACGCTGTCATGTTAATTAATTTTTGACGGTGCATGTTACTTAATTGTTGTAAACGTTTATTAATAACTACATATTAATACGTACATAATATAACTCAGTGAAACAATACAGTGTAAAGTTTCCCAAAGAACTAAGGATATAACTTAGTCCTAGATTAGACCTGGTAAGCTCGTCTGTAGTTGGATATTGTACGACAAAGTATTATAGATACATACGAGTATCTATTCTCATGGGTAAAGATTTGCCTTTAATATATTAAATTTAGACAGTACTGGAATTGACTTATATATTATTTACTTATTTCAAATTCGCTAATATTTAGACGGTCACAATTCTAGTGTGCTTTTATGATGGTTGCGTAATAGAAAAAGTGACAAGTACTTTATACAACTGTTAAGCAACTGATTAAATAGGTAATTACATTTTTAATAAGGAGAATATTTAAAAAAAAACCGTGTAGTTCTTCCAGAAAAATGATAAAATAATAAATATTTTAGCTTGTTAGTGCTTCAATCTAAATATTTTCCGTGTTATAGTAGGCTGTTATGGATTACAAAATTGGCTGAACATTAAATCCTATTATTTATTCTGGATTGTTCCTAACCACAATTCCTTAGTTTATTAGGTGTCTGAAGAGTGTTTAGAATAATTTAAGAGCAAAATACAAGTACTACGTCGTCATTATTCAATCAAAACTAGTGTTCAATATATGGTCAGCAATCAGGTCAAATTGTTTAAAGAAAGATAACCCAGTCAAAACGTTGGTTAAATATTTTTTTAATACGGTTGAAGCTCGCTTACACCTATGTGCGTATCTTAAATGCCATCTCAGGTGATTAACACCTATTTGGTTCGGCGTTTTATAATTTTAATATATTTTACATTTATAAATCAGCACAGTGATGCTATCCCGCGTTGCATAGAGTAAATTCCTTTTAAAATCTGCTTAGTGATGCCGGGTCTGCTAAGTTATTCAGGTACAAAGGAGATAATCTCACGTTCACTTGCCATAGCTGTTGTTTCAGCACTACGTATCTGGGCATGTAGTTAAATATGCGCAGATACTTTGTTAACTTGTTGGCAAAAATACAGAGCGATTCGTCACTAGCATGGTGCGTGGGCGCCGTATAGTTCATAAAGGTGTCCAAGATAGCCTTTACTACCATGAGGAAGGCGCTGTTTTAGGGTGACATTAAATGTCATACCTGATGTTTCACGTGAACGCTGACATATTTTTTGTACAGGCTATATAGTTTTTATATACATTCGCTTTTTGTAATTATTAAACTTAATTCGGGTTTTTTATTGTGTAATGGGCATCGTATTAACGACATATTTTTCATGAAACTACCATTTCAGGCCACTGAAAACGTGGAGTAATGTAATTAATCGGTTAAGACATTTTGACGATAAATTTGGAATATGAATTGATTCTAATATAAATCTCGACCAAAGGCCTTTCCAACCCTATTAATATTCAACCCGATTCCGTGACGTAATTTCAAAAATATCTGCTATTACACAAAAACCTAGCCAATAACTCAAGCTCGACCTTAAACAAGATTTTGCCCCGAGTGCCGTGCACACTTCAAACATGGCTTTGTACAATTTATTAAGTACAAAGACTTTTAGGTGAACATAAAATCCTATTGTATTTTGTGTGGACAACGTTGGAATTTCAGAAATTATTTCATGTACCACTAAATTATTGTTAGGACACGCGGCTTTGTCGGCGCGGACTTTTTCTGTCAGAATCCCAACGATAATATTTAATAAGATTAAAGAAAATGTGTCTAGTATGAATTATATTATTCTTATCGCACTAGTAATTTAGGATCTCCTTATATATAGCATAAGTAAATACACATACATTTATTAATTTTCTCTTTATTACACCACAAAATATTAATTATATATGTTTTTTATGTAAGAGGAGGCAAACTAGCCTCACTGGTCACTTCGAGTGATGTGCCAACTGCCGGTCATGGACACCTCCAACGCCAGGAGTCTTACAAGTGTGGTGCCGGCCTTTAAGAAAAAGGAACGCTCTTATCACACACGGTCGATTTAAGGCTGGTGTATTCGTTGCTAACTCAACTGATAGACTATATTTTCTTTACCACAGACAACAAACATGCTTATCACATAAATGTTGTACCGGGGATCGAACCCAGGACCGTCGTTAGTCAGTCCGGCATGAAAACCATCGCACCAACACAGTCATAATAGAAAATAATATGTAGTGTAACAGGCAGCCTTTACTCCATATAATAAAAATAATTATAAAACGTAATATTACCCATAGCGTGATTCCCCTACAAAATTTAACGAAGTTATTCACGCAAAATAGGTGTTAACTTCTCAACCAAGTTATAATTGGAAAGTAATACAAACTACTAACATAATATTATAATATAAAAGCATATCTATAGAACAATAGACCTTTGTAATCTTACGTCGCATTTTGAGCATGGGTTATTAGGACGTATCTTAACAATATACCCCATATCATTAACGACTATTATGTATCACAAGAGTTATAGTTTTCATCTGTCAGGTTAATCAAATCGCCATGTTAAAGTACCTTGAAGCGCCATCTTTGTATTGATAAGACAACATCAAACTTTCTAAGAATAATTTGAATTAATTGTTAAACCAAATTTAAATGTAAAGTATTTTATATAGAAACTAGCTGATCCCGACAAACGTCGTTTTGCCAACAACAAAATGTCTAAAAATAGATGTTGGCCGATTCTCAGTCCTACTCAATATGGCCACCAAAATTTCAGGCGAATCGGTCAACCCGTTTCGGAGGAGTACGGGAACGAACATTGTGACACGGGAATTTTATATATTAGATAAACAGTTTAGTAACAGAGAATTGAGTTTCCACATAAAACAAAATCATCAATAATAACCATTAACCATCGAAACAATTTTGTCCGGTTTCTGTTTATTAATATATAATGAGCCTGTGGAATGCCAAGATACGCTTCAAACTATGTACCAACCTCCAAGGGTGAGTTGTCGACCAAAAAATTATTAAAAAATCTGTTAATTTTTTAAACACTGATATTAATTAGAAATACGGTCTTACGGTCCGCATTGTTTTCAAAGATCTGAAGCCTCGGGGTTCTAACACGATAGACTTTTATAACAAAAAATCGCGTTTACGCATTGCCCGATAGGTTTTAAATACCCAGTAATGGACCACCTTGATTCGTTACGTTATACTAAAGTTTCCTAGAATCAAAATTAAAAATATATAACAATGCTTAAAAAACCTTTTATTTCATTAATTTGACTGTGACTTAAGTTATTTTCTTTATCGCTAATTATTATCTAAGTATTTATTATTATTATTAAACTGGACCCAAACATTCGAATGGGAATATAAATGTCGGTCAGCCTGTATTTATATGCGACGAGTTAACAATTATGAATTTCCGTTTATATTATATATTGTCCGTAATATTACAATTAATAGTTATTATAAGATTATAATTTGCAAGTGGTATTATAAAGTCTGTTTGGGACTTAAGGATTCCAGTCAAATGCAATATCAAGATAACATTCCCAAAGAGGCGCTTAACTGGCAATCAGAATTGTGAATACCATTATTTAATATCTGATTACATAATAAAGATAATGAGAACAATTATTTAGTAAAATCTATTTAAATTAATATTTCTTTGTAATCTAAACACTAAAACTATATTTTATATAATAATTTTGATTTTATGAAATTACAAATATATGTGGGTTTATCTTTGGGTTGTCTGGAAGAGATCGCTTATTAGCGATAAGGCCGCCCGTTGCTCTTATATGTTCTAACATCTGTTAATGTCATTTGCTTCTAGTGTTTAAGTGCGATAAAGTGTTAAATAAATAAATAAATAAAATATAGTATTGTCAAAAATTGTAAATACTCAATAGAGGTTTAAAACTGATTATACCTTTAAATAAAATTAATTATAATTACAAGTTTTGATTATCCCGCCATCTATTGAACATAAGAGTAAACATTGTTAATGTTGGAGTGTACTGTGTATAGATGACGTTAGTGTCTTAAAACTGTTTAATTAATCTCAAATATTGAAACTTTCCCCTGATTTATAAGTTTTGATGTAAAATACAAGAGATATATACATTAATTACCCTTTAAGTACTGTACCGAAATAAACTTTTCTATAAACAAAATAATAATTCTAATTATATTTACTTGAATTGATGGACATATTTAGATATTTAGAGAATCGAGCAATCGATCAATCAGTGATCGAAAAGTCTTAACACTTTTCGGTCACTTTTCGCTTAATAAATAAATAATAAAACCGTAGTTTACAGAAATATGTTGTTAATACTTGTCTTAAATTGCTGCTATTCAAAACAATATGAAATTTTAAGACAAACCAGAATTTTTTTGCACTATTGGTTAGAAGATAATGTTAACAAGAAAATAAACGAGCACTTGATATGTTAGAGGGAAATTTTTTACCGTTAGCGAAGGTGAAAGCTAAGAGTAGAGCACAGTTGTAGGCCAACCGGCGCGCGCGCAGACGTTATAACCTGCATTTTTATAGTGCATTTAAGAAATTGTGATTTGTGAAATTATACTGCAGGTAATAAAGTGATTTTAATTTATATCTCAAAATAAAAGGGTCTTTATTAAATAATACAAATATTATTTATTGACCTATATTTTTTGTAAAACAGTGCTGTCTATTAAAAACATATCAGAACCACTCCGCTGAAAATATTATTATTTAAATTATATAATCCAGTTGTTAAAATATAAATAGCAATTATTATGTGAAAAATAATTAAAACTTATAACATATAACTTTTTATATTGAGCAAGAATTAAAATCTAAATTTTTTTATGTATAGAATACTTCTCTTAACTAATATTTCTCTTAGACTATTATTAATAAAAAATATATAAAACCTGTACAATATTAAAATAAGTAGCTTTAATAAACTAACATCTCTGAGCGAGTATTTTTAACTTGAAACTAGTGTACCTAATTTTACCATAAAATTACTAAAAAATAGGGATTGGTGATAAAAATGTAAAAATGTAGGGTTGTATTTATTATTTGATGCGACCTACTCAATAGGTAGGCTTACGAAATATAATGAGAATCGGTCAAGCTATTATGGAAGTGCACGGGAACTAACATTATATACACGAGAATCTTATATATTAGATTTACACTATTGTGTTTTTGTGAATAGGATAGCCAAGAGAATCTCGTCTCCTTCCAGACTTTAGTCATGAGCCATCATCACCAGTCATCTGATAAAGACCAAAAGTCACGTTTCAAACATTTAATAAAAATTTATGTCAAGAATTTTCAGTTTCTCAATGAGTCGAGCCGAGTCACAAAACTATCTAGGATCAAATTAGTATTCGTTACGGTTGTGGCTGACCTTACACAACAAGACCTAAATTTTATAGGCTTTATTACAAATGCCTTCACAAACTACACCGGTAAATTTCCATTAGTTAGGTTTATATTTTAAATGAAGTAATAATAAATATAGTAACTATTATTTTCAATTATATTTAATTAAATAAAAGGTCATACAGTCCTCAATAGTCTAACATCTATTAAATAAAAAAGAGCATCTATGAATGATGTGCAGACTAAAAATCGATCGAATCGATTGGCTAAATTGACGACGTATGGATCTCACAATCATGTTTAATTGTATGATTGAAAACGAGCATAGGCCTATACCGCCACAGGAGAAAATATTTAACGTGTGGCTCTCTTATTGACTCCTAATAGCCTAACTGTAATCTTGTTAATTTAAAAATTTCGATATATTTATCATCAACATTTATTTTCAGGATGTTACAGGAACGCAAAATGAAGACACAATCACATGTATCAAGCATATTCGACATAGCCAAAGATACTGTGCTGTTTCTCGTCCTCTCATGTTATTATATACTCGAGTCATTATTTTGGACTGCAGTACCCAACGTCCTAAGACCCATGAAAAGTTTAAGGGGCGATGTTGTGCTGGTTACTGGAGGGGGAGGAGGAGTGGGTAGGCGATTAGCGATAAGACTTGCAAGACTTGGGGCTAAAGTGGTTATATGGGATGTCAATGAAGACGGTAATAACATTTTTATTTATATTTGCAATAGTTTGCTACTAAAATCGCTCTACGGTTTAGTCGCCTGAATATATGATGGAGACCCGAACAATATCGACAATGACACGAATAGGGCCGGCACTATGTTTACAATGTTCAATTGTTGTAACCAATTTCGATTAAGGTTTGATGCAGATTTTGCAGACTCGAGGTCAACCAATATAAAAACTCGTTTGAAATTTCGCTTTATTAAAAGAGCATGGCAAACAATTCAATAAAACATTACATTTTATTCTGATTAAATTCATAAATGATGCTACTTTGTAAACTCAGATTGCTTAAAAATAATTGCGTATCTATGTTGCCTTTGCGAGGAGCGCAGATGAAATGAATGAAAATAATTAAGTTAATGACATGCATAAACAGTGCGTGCCAGAAATGCGTTAGTAATAATACAAGAGAGATAATTTTAATATAAAAGCCGCTTAATAAATATATTTTCACAGAAAACATTTGTATGCGAAAAATATATTTAGGAGCATCAGTAGAAGTATAATTACGCATACCTTATAACGTATAAGTAGGTATGCGAACCGAGAAAATGTTTACTTGAGATATATTTATTTTATTTGAATTTGGAATACTCAATCTGTCAATGTCAATCAATGTCTCAATGTCAATCTGACAATTGTCCAAAAAACACAGATAAATGGCACGCTGATTCTTAAAATACTTATTTAACCCTAAAATAAACTCTAATTATGACAACTTACAAAAAAAATCTTTAATTACTTGAACAGCAATTTTCGTAATAAGAGGTATCTTGTATAAAAGGCTAATTAATATTCATTAGACATTCAAGAGACCGTTAACATGGAGAATAACAATTCGTAATCTACAAAACAAATTTGTTTTACAAGTTTTAAACGAGATGCAATTATTTATTTATATATATATATATATATATATATATATATATATATATAAATAATATATTAATAACCTTACATATATATATATATATATGTAAGGTTATTTTCACCGCTTAAAAAATAAGGAATTTTCTCGTAATATTAAAGCCTTAAAAATTCCTCATTCTAACCATACAACAAATATAATATAAAGCAAGACAACTATATTGCTTGAAAGCAACGTACTATTTCCTGCTAAAACAGATACGTGTAAAGTGATAAGAAATAGAGAAACACGATAAAACAAATCACACATTCTCCATCTTGAATTTAACGGATCCTATATCTAATTATTATTGATATTATATTTCCCATATTATTTACTACTCCCAAAATTCTTAAATTTATTATTAGCGTACGGATAAGTACGACAGTACCATAAATATAATCGAAAATTTTCAGATGTAGATTTAAAAAAAAACGTACTATTATATACTGTTAT
Source organism: Leptophobia aripa (assembly GCA_951799465.1). Classification (NCBI taxonomy): domain Eukaryota; kingdom Metazoa; phylum Arthropoda; class Insecta; order Lepidoptera; family Pieridae; genus Leptophobia; species Leptophobia aripa. Next base: position 3,675,901 of record OX637281.1, read on the forward strand.
GGTTATATAGTATACACAGTCTGTAAGTTATTAATCGAACTCTTATATGTTAAAATAAACTTGAATTTGTATGCTGACTAATATTATTTCACAACTCTTTTTCAGAACTGAAATTAATAACAATATACTATAAATAAATGCATAACCGCAATGGCCATACCAGATTAGATTCCTGTAAATACTATCCACAGTGTCATTAACATCCTTCGTTGTCTTTTAACCTATTAATCAATCTAGAAATTACCTTTCATTAGCGTTTTTCTACGGTTTTGCTCTTGATTATTTCCTCTAATGTACCTTAGCATTTATTCCTATATATCTTGTTTTCAGCGTTAAATAAAACATGTTCTGCAGTTCGGGACGAGGGTTATGAATCGACAAGCTATGTTGTTGACTTGGCTGACCGTACTGCTGTATATAAAACAGCACAGAAGGTTAAGAAAGAGGTAAGCATTTCAGTATTACAAATATCTTATGTAGCTATTGAATGTAATTTAAGCGTTTGGCGATATTTGATATGATTGCATATATCAATAATAAAAGTAATGCAAGCAAAGGTAAGGATGTAAGGTATACGAAGGTCATCGTATATAATTTACGTACAAAAACCTAATTGGACTTATGCGTAAAGAAAGCAATAATTAAAAATGATCATTCGTTCGGTTGTTGTTTTAATCAATATTAATCTAGCAGAGTTTTAAATTTTTCTTTACGCAGGTGGGTAAAGTTGATGTTTTAATAAATAATGCGGGCGTTGTCTTCGGAGAAACACTTTTAGAGCTTAACGACACAGCGATTGAACGTACATACAAAGTGAACATTCTTTCACATTACTGGGTAAGTTGAATTTTATGAGATGAAATTTTAACTCAAAACAAATTTACAAGGTGCTTTTTTACTTTCCCTATAACCAAACTCAAAAAATCGTTATTCAAGTAGGTCTTTATAAAGACACTTTTGAATCGTCATCTTTTACATTACCACCGATTCGGAAGGCAGTTACCGAAAAGAACCGCAAAAAAAATCTCGATAGCTGCTCTTTTAAAAATGATATATTTCAAATATGGTAATTTTATTTACATGATTAATTCAAATAACAAAAGCATTGTAACGCCACTCAAGAATTAAACCGACCCCATGATGAGCTATTGCTGACACATTCCATGGATTTTAGTCCTCGACATATTCTTTAACTCGATTCTTTTCCAAACAGAATACTCCTTTTTGTTTCAGCTTAGTTTAATATTCTTAATAACTATTGTATTGTTTTAATAAAGCACCAATAATACAGAACGGATATTAATTTTTGAATTCTTCAATACTGTTGGGCGAGGATTATCTATAATTATTTATAACTAATATGACAATTAACAACTCATTTTTAGATTATCTATGTATAAATGTTATTTTAGTACGTATAAATAAATAATGTAAGAAAGTTTTTTTATGTTTCAGACGGTAAAAGCTTTCCTTCCAGACATGATAGAAACCGGGAAAGGTCATATAGTGACAGTGGGCTCAGTGGCCGGTCTTCTCGGCACTTACCGATGTACAGATTACAGCGCTACCAAATTCGCAACAGTTGGCTTCCACGAGAGCTTATTTACGGAGCTACGGGTAATGTTTATAATAATACAAAATAAATAAAATATATTTTAATTTAACATCAAACAAACACAAAATCTAGCCATAAAACCTTTTTAAGTATTTCAAATAAAAGTATAGTTATAGATAAAAACTAAATTTATATTGAATAGGAAAATTGTCATGTTTAAATAAGAAAAATACTACGACAAATTTGAAGTATTATAATACCCAGTAAGTCATAGAAATATAATTCTAATCAAAATAATGCATAACTAACCCTTTGTTGTATCGTTGATATTTTCTATGCTTAGTTATAAGAAGAAAGTTGAATCCTGGAGTGGCTATTGATGACTCTGCATAGAAAAGATAAATCGATTCTGAAATTACAGTTCTCGTCCATTGTTAATTAATTACTAATTGTGTACTTCAGGCGCATGGTCACAGCTCAATCTACGCAACTCTAGTATGTCCATACTATATAAACACCGGTATGTTTGATGGAGTAACACCGCGTTTGATGCCTATGCTGGAGCCGGACTATGTGGCCGAGACCATGATCGACTCAATTCGAAAGAATGAGGTTAATTGCATCATGCCCGGCTCTGTTAGGTATCTTTTGCCTCTTAAATGGTTAGTACAATTTCACTTCATTATAAAACTTTTTTATGCTTCCGAATTAATGTTTCTCTTCAGTATATAAAACTGTTTTTATGTTCGGCTTTATATAATTGGTGTGGATGTGTGTAAAAATTGTAACTCTTTCGTTCCATAGTGTTAAGCATACATTCATCATTATATTACAAGTATCTATAATTAGAATGGAGTTATAAATTATAACTTATAATTTATTACAATATGTAATATATAAAAAAAGCTATTCTTGCGTAGATACGAATACATATGAGTACCAAACGTGTATGCATTACTTACGTTAATTGTCCATACATAAAAATATTTTCATATCTTGTACGTTTTCAGCCTTCTACCATCGAAAATGTGCTGGGACTTAATGCATCGAGTGATGAAAGGCCCTCAGTCAATGATGGAGTTAAAGAGAAAAACTCAAGCCATCTAATGCCAAGAGACAATATTTAATATGTAAATAGCACATAAACAACAAAAATGATAATTATGACGTTAAATTATTAAAGATTTTATTTTTCTAATAATGATCTATTTCAAGTATTCCACGAATATTTCTCTATTAAGTGAAAGAAGAAAAAAGAAAAGATTTAAAGCTCTGATTCAAGTTTTAAGGTTTTTTAATAATTACATAATTTATTAACTTGCAATATAGTGCTACAGAGCTTAGGAATTAAAACCAGACTATAAAACATCTGTCATCACATTTATAACTGATTATTATTACCGACTGATTAAAATTACCGTCAAGTCATTTGCAACACGAGTTGATTATTTATATTGTAACTTGTAGTGTTCTATTAACTTGACAAATAGTATAAAAGGTAGTTTTCATTAAAATATGTAAATAACGCCTCCTTATGCGCGCGAAAAATAAATAAGAAAATTTGGGGAAAAGCGTTACTTGAATCGCACTCGCATGTAACCCAAGCAAATGACACTTGACAGTAAATGTGAAATATAATCATTTTTTTCTGGTAAAGTATTGATAATCTGTATGTTCGGTAATAATCCATTTAATAAAAGTAGGTACTTTCCGAAATACTATATGAGAATAAAGAGGAAGCAATTTATCGCGACTCTAAACTATTATGAATGTTATAAAGACAAATTTGTACCAGACCATTAATAATGTTGCCTGACGCGAAATTACTTTCTTATAAGAACAAACTACGCGCTTTAGCGACGTTGCCGCACTTCAAGATTCGAATACCAACGGAAACTCATATAGCAGACAACGTCGCTTCTGTTGGTATTACTTCTCCATATCTCTGTAATCGACGATTAAAATTTTTTCACAGAGGTCCAATAATTTACAAGGTTTTCAAAATCAAAGGAATATTTCCTTTAAATGAAAATTGAAAAAACACATTGGCATTTTAATTTAATATCGGGTGGCATTAAAAAATATTTAAATTGGGACATAATTTATTAAACCTAATAATAGTATCACGTTTTGTTTTAGAATAAATCATAAAAATAGTCCAATCCTTGACCAAGCTCCCATATGGCAACACCAGTACCCAACTCCCTGGCCAGATCTAATCGTTTCTGTATAGAATATAATGTTGGGAAAAATACTTTTTTCGCACCTTGCAATGTCCTAAAATAAAAAAATAGAGTATTATCTGTTATCTACTATATTGTCTATTGACTAACACCAATAGCGATGTTAACTTTAATTGATGATATTTTTATTATTCATATAAAAATATTATATATACCTTGATATTGATGATTGCACCATCTACAGTTTTTTTTAAATTGATTTACAAGCAAACTCACCTTATTTCAATATAGTTTTCAGCTGTATTGTTATTATATGTAAGCATTTGATTATTTTTGGCATTCTTCAATAGTTCAATGTATTCTGTGCCAACAATAGGTCCACCACCATTAGCAGTATAAGAGTTTCCATAAAAGTTCAGTCCGAGTAATATTTTTGATCGTTTCGAGGGATTATCTTCATTTTCGATCAATTTTTCTAAACACAGTTTTATCCAGTATAATGGTGCATTTGGACCTAAAAACCAATTGTTTATATTGTCACATTTATATAATTTTTTATATCTCATTTTATACATCATTAGGTCATATTCATTAACAATATACCTGGTTTTTGTGTACTTGAAAAGTCATAAGTCATTACAGAAATGGCCTCTACATAAGGATAGATATCATTATACGCTTTAATAAAGAACTCATCACTTGGGTAGCCTCGGAATGGAGGGTAGACTAGAATTACTTTTAAGTTATCTTCACTCATTTCTAAACCTATAAAACAAACAAATAATTTTACTATAACTGTTCTAATAAGTCAAATAGCTTTTGCCTTAAACAATACATGAACAAATGGGTCATGTATTGTTTAAGGCATTGACTTGGGTACTTCCAAACAACCAATTAAAATATCAGAACCACAATAATTCAAATTACATTTTAAATTAAGATAAATATTTGTAAATACTAATAAGACTAGTATAGTACAATTATATTGTAAAAATTAAAGTCAATTTTACACTTTGATATTTCAATAAACACAAAAGCTCCATCACCAAACAAAAAGTCAATGTAAGTATAACAATATCTCACCAAACTGCTGGATAAATTTGACAGATTTCTCCACATACTTTCCAATCTGTGAAAGCATTTCTAACACAATACCATCGAACGTCCACTGTTTGCATGTTTTCTTCACTTCTTCAATCAGAGCTTTTTGTTCAGATAGTGAAGATGGCTCTATAAAGAAAGCCTTTAAATCTGAGGGTTGCCAATTTTCAAATAGCAGTCTTGGGAGAACTGTAACAAGTGTATGAAAAAAAACGTATATTTGGGTGTATTATTATTATATAAAAATATTATTATTTCATATTATTCAGTTTTTACTACAAAATAAAGTTGAAAATTTAAATACATTTCTCATGCAATTAATATTATAACATTATTTTCATATAAAACTTAATATTAACTTAATATACTGCATAACACACTACTTATTATAATATTTTTAAAGAATTTCAATTTTAATTTTAAAGCATTTTTCCTAATATTTATGGGTCCCTATGACTACAATCTGTGCTCTTCCATCAGACATATCCTCGAAATTCCACCCCACCATTCCTCCTTTTACGGAAACTCTTTTAGAGTGTCCATTGCCCTTATACATATTAACATCTTCTACTTCTACTTTTTAAGTGCAATAAAAAGTAAATAAATAAATAGTACCTACTTGGAGAAAAATATAAAAGAAAGAAATATAAGTTGTGCAAGTAGTTGTACTTTTTGTGCTAATTAAATCATTAAAATAAAATAATAGATGTACATTTAACTTCTACTTTTCTATGTCAGTGGGATATGCACAAAGCACAAAACCTACACTACACCCTCAAAATTTGCTACTGAGTAGATCATAAAAATAAATAACATCAATTACTTACTTTTACCATTACTTGGTGCACCTTTTTGAGCGACTACTTTCATCCAGGCATGATCAACATCATGTAAACCGGAAATAATGTATATGTTAGGACTCTGGCGCTTCACTTGCAGCCATACCGGTGATATATAATTAAACTTAGGTGCCCATGTCTTAGCTACATCATAACCTTTGTTGTTCCACTGTAAGGATATAAAGTATAAAATATACTGCTTAAAAATGACTGTTTATTTATACATAGCTTCCATCTAAAAATTCTAAGAAAAATATTATAATTATTATACAAGCAATAAAATATATAATTTAAAACTACGTACTGGTGTTACAAACCCTAAAACTGAATTTAAAAAGAATCTTGTTGTAACACTTTGGTGGTAAGTGGCGTGATATTTTATGATATCCTTAGCATATGGTGTTTCCACCACTAATTTCCTGTCCAGAACATTATTTTTTCTGGGACCGTCTTGAGGTTTAACGCCTTTTTGGGATTTTTTATCAGCCGGCGGTGATAAAGTTGCAAAACACACGCTTAACATAACCAGTACTTGTATGATTGTAGACAAGCATTTCATTTTAATGCAATAATAACTTCCTCAAGGTAATATTTATTATCAATATCAATCTGAATAATATTTTTAATAAATAATAATCTTGGTGTTTTATAATATCACCGGTAAAAATATTGACAAGCGCCGGCAATAAAACTCAAGTTACAAAATACAGACCAAGGTCGGTATTAAAAGTAGTCACTCAAATCAATGATCAACAGATTCTTGATTGAAGATCAAAATGGACACTCAATCGGCTGTCTTATTATAAGGCCTGCATTCCAAGTCGCCAATTAACGCTCAATTGGAGATAAGAGTCACTGTTGATTGCAGATATGGCTCGGTTTAACGAACGACACTCGGGTCCAACGATTAAAAATAATCGACTTATTTTTAAACGCCAATCAAGTGGAGATCTACGATTATGAACAGATTTAATTGAGTCTGGTAAATTGGTGACTTGAGTGCTGATTGTCTGTGCAAAATTGTTGTATTTCTAGTTTTCTCGTTATGTTTGTGTTGAATAAGATAAAACCGAATGATAATAATGGTTTTAATCGACAAAGTTATACGAGACATAGTATACATGACACAATATATGAATAAATGTGACAAGAAGTGTCACATACCACAGATTGTTAAGTACCACAGTTTTATATTACAAATATCTATTGTTATTATCGCCATTAATAATTTATCCACGAACTTGTAAAATTATGAATTTGATAAATATTCTATACAAGTTGTTATCTCAGATAATTAATAAAAACATCATAATTACAAGAAATATTGATGGTGCAATAGACTGCACTCAAATTAAAACAAATATTTTATTCTAAACCTCACTTGAAAGTTGAATAACTTATACCTTGTGATCTGAAAATATCTGATTTTCATACAGTTATTTTATATCTTTAATATTATTTCAGGTTGCTGTTTGACCTACAAGGTATTAAGTTATTGAAGTTAATCATAGTGGGTGCAGGTGCCCTTATCTATTAACTACAATGCACTCTTCATCAAGCGACTCTGAAGAGTAGGACAATATTGTACAAACATTTGAAAATTGGATGTATGGAATGTCTCAAATGAAATGAAAGAAAATAAAGTTTTGTTGCTTACAAAAAGTCATATATAATAGAGACATGCTGCAGGATGACAAAATTAGTAGTACTATAAATAGTGATACTCTTTATTTGAATGCTATTTGCTCCGTTGTCTTATCAATAAATAAAGCAATGTTTATATATTAAAACTGTTTTATTGTAATTCAAATATAGAATGAATCACTCCTTTACTTAATACTAATAAATCTTAGTTGCTATTCGCTTAATTTTGCATATAAATTTCCAAGATTCAAATAAATTTAAAATACAAAGAATGTTTTTTACTATATGTACATTTCAAAATACAATTTTCTAAAATTAATTATTAATTAGGAAAGATAGAAAAAGATTTCACAAACTGAGGATATCTTTATTAAAAACAAACATTATCTAATAAACAATATGGTACCGGCATAAAAATTAGTATCTATTTTGTCTCCTAGATTAAAATACTCATTTCTTCTCTTTGCAGTTGGAATATATATATATATATATATATATATATATATATAATATTTTCTCCTTTGTATGTATATGTTTTCCTTAATATATAGATGTAACCTTTCATACTTCTACACACCATTTTTGAATGGTAGTAAATATTTATATTAAAAGCATACTTGAATCAAACACAATACAAATCTTCGTATATTTTTAGTAAGCAAAACTATATAATACAAATAATGCATTCAGAAGAAGTATGAAAAGGTTACATGTCTATATTAAGAAGAGAGGATATATGACACACAAAGGAGAAAAAAGCATGTTAGCTGCACATGATAGAAATGTAAAATCGACAGGTGTTTCTCCTGCTTTTATATCATATAATAGAACTAGGTATATTCAAACTGCAAAGATAAGAACTAACAGCCGAGTTGGCACAACCATTGTGCAATATCTATTTAAATCAAATTTTAATTTGCCTAATTTTTATGCAAGCACCATTATGTGTGTTTATTTGATAATGTATTTGTTTTTAATTAAGATATCCTCAGTTTGTGACGTCTTTTTCTATCTTTCCTAATTAATAATTAATTTTAGAAAATTGTTTTTTGAAATGTACATATTGAAAAACATAATATATATCAAGGAGACTACCTGTACAGGGCTACCGCTGACCCCACTACTCTGTAAGGTTAGTTTTTAAAAGGCGTAGGTAGCATCAGCATTCAAACTCAAACTCAAAATATCTTTATTCAAGTAGGTCTTTATAAAGACACATTTGAATCGTCAATTTTTACACGACCACCGGTTCGGAAGGCAGTCATCTACCGAGAAAAACCGGCAAGAAACTCGATAGCTGCTCTCTTAAAATAAACAATTAATACAATAATTGTGCTACTGACAAAATAACAAAGCATTGTAAGGCTACTCAAGAATTGAACTGTCCCGATGCTGAGCCAATTGCCGACACATTGAAGGGATCTTTGTCCTCTAAATATTCGTTTACGGTATAGTATGCCTTTTCAACCGAAATAGCCCTTACGCGCGTTTTAAATTTGTCGGAAGGCAATTTGGTTATAAGTGATGGGACTTTGTTATAAAAACGTATGCTCATACCTACAATCGATTTATGAACTTTACTAAGGCGAGATTCAGGCACATCAATTTTTTCTCTATTTCTTGTGTTGTTGTCGTGTTTATCTCCACTAAGTGATAAAAAGTGTTTATTTTTATGTACGAACAATATATTGCATAAGATATATTGTGAAGCTGCTGTAAGAATACCGCTTGTTTTAAAGTGAGACCTTAAAGATTCTGTGGCTCCTAAACCAAATAAACCACGCATAGCTCTTTTTTGTAAAATAAATATAGTATCTATGTCGGCCGCTTTTCCCCAAAGAATAATTCCGTAAGACATGATACTATGAAAATAGCTAAAGTATACTATTTTCGCTAAAGTTTTAGCTTAAAGTTTTTGTTAAAGTCGGTTAAGTGTCTAATCCTTCGTACTGCAAATGCAGCAGAACTAAGCTTTTTAACAGAAGAAAATATATGGGCGCGCCACTGTAATTTGGAATCTAATGTTATCCCCAAGAATACCGTGGTATCCACATATTGCCAACATTAACGATTGTGTCGGTCATAATAACCACTTATTTATTTAAAGAAACACTTCACTGGTATTTTCCAAGATTTATATTTCACTATTTGAAGAGAGATCCGTTCCGTACAACGGCCTGAGCGCGACTGTGTCGTGCAAGCATGTGTTTACAAAGACGACGTATAGAAACAATAAAGATGACATTTCACAGAGTAACAAAATTTAAGTATTCAACTTATGTTATTAAACTTATTTTAGGACAATGAAATGATGTTTGAACTTAATTATTCCAGTTAATTTAAGACTAATTGTTGTAGCTGCACCGATATATAATTTTTTTGTATTTTAAATTTATTTGAATCATGGAAATTAATATGCGTATTTAAGCAAATAGATATATAGAGATATTAGTATAAGGAGTGATTTATTCTATATTTGAATCACAATAAAACAGTTTAGATATATTAACATTGCTTTATTTATTGATGACAATGGAGCAAATAGCATTCAAATAAAAAATATAATAACGTTGAATACAAAATAATGTCAGTAAGAATAAAAACGCGGACCAAAGTTTTCCTTCCTAGTTATTTCTGGTTTACTTCTGGATTTAAGATAATACATGAAATAATATGTCGTGGTGTAAATGCTCATTGTCCCAGAGTGTCTTCAGTAATAGAATAGAATAAACCCTAAGGATTCCATTCTAGAATACTATACTGTATACAATCCAACAAAGATACTTATGTTAAACTACTGTTTTGCCCCCTTGCCTAACAATCGACTATTTATAATTAATTTTACACATTCTCCAATACGATATGAAAGAAAGGAAAGTTAGTGGTAACTTGCTGTCAATGATTCAGTATTACAAGAGAAGCTGAGTCTACAACATGGCTTGTCGGCTCTCTCGATTTTATTTTAGATTAGCGCTAACACTGTTTTTTATAGGTAACTAATACAGATATTGATAATGGTGTTTTGTTATTATAGTGAATGATGAATGTGATTTATTTTATATTATAGGGACACAGGGACATGTGCTTAAAAGTTTTCAGGATATCAAATGCCATGAAAATGAAAGGTTTTACAGGCAAGTTTATTTACCTATTTATTTTATTGTTTCATATTAGGCTGTACAAAAAACTGTTGTGTACTTAAACTATCGTAACTTTTTATTTATATAAAATATGTATTCTTTTGTTTAATATTATTTTCTAATTTAATGTATACCTAACTAGGTAAAATACATATTTTTAATGCTAAAAGATTCATATAAGTATATTCAATAATTTAATATATATAACTTTGTATAACAATATTGCCGTTACATAGTTTTTATTCATAACTTAAAATATAAGTATTTTAAAATAGTTAAGTAATGATTAGATAAACTTACGCTTAAGGAAGCACTCAAAAATGAGTTACCTATACCATATATGTAATGTAATAACTAATACATTACTGATTTCTTTTCATACATCATAACATACAATAACTTTATCGGAATTAGTAACAAATTTATTAAAGCACTATAATAATATTCATAGCATGCATGCTAATAATTTTTTTAATCCTATGGCCAGTATCACCTAAGGAGTGTCGCCTGCACAAATATTTAGAACGCTGTAACTATTTGTAACGAGCTGTAGGACGCTTATAATATTTTATATAAAATACAAATTTATATAAATCCAAAAACATAATTGATTTTAAAATTACAACTGTCATCGTTTATGTAAATAATCAAGTATATATGTATCGTTTCCGTAAATATTAAGAGCACGCAAGAACTCACGCGACAATGATTACATAGATAAAACACAAACGCATTTATTCATTTCCCGCCATTATTAGCGGGTGTTGACCTACACTTTCGCCAACCTTGAGCTTGTCTTAAAACTTTTCTGATGCATTTTTTATATCAATTAATGAATGTAGTCTGTAGAAAATGATTGAAATGTTGGAAACAATTGTAAATGAAAGTGAATTGTACACATGGTACACAACTAATTAGCATATAAAATATTAGTTGTTTTTAGAATGTCATGTCAAAAGGTTAGTAGCGTAAATTAGCACGTTCTTATTATTCTTTTCAGTTTTTTGAATTTCTTAATTACTATTAGATGTTGCTGTGTAATCATTTGTAATACCTTAAACCAAACTCTCACAACAGATTAACTTAAACTATTATAATTAACGAAAAACAAAAATATCAAAAGCTTTGAATCATATTTCACACGGTACGTCCACTAAGTCTATTAAATCTCCCGTGGTGTTCCGAGAATTTTGCTTTCGCTTATTTATACTTGGTATTTAAACACGTCTTACCTAAGACGTAGTAAGTATTTAATCATTACAAAACTTTAAGGAACCCCGATCGAGACGAGGACAATATGTGGAGTTCTGACGAGTGCTCGAAATATTACCTATGCTTAGAAAATGAAGTATTCGAATTCCAATGTTCGAAGGGTCTCCTGTTTGATGTCAACCGTCAACTTTGTGATATGTACCAGAATGTACACAATTGCGATCTCACTACAGGTAACTTACAAAACCAGCACCAAGAGACGATTTTAAATCAAAGCTTTAAAGCTTTGATTTAAATTCTTTTTAATTCTTTAAAAGCTTAAGCTTCAAATCGTTCACTATAGAAAAAAATACGTAAAAATACGAATCGTAATGTCAATAAACTGTATCTACATCACTTGAAAAGTATGATTAGCAAAAAAGATATTTTCTTACACATTTTGGCAAAACTGTTTCGGTTAATAAATGACTTAGTTCTTGGGTTGCAAAGTACATTATCCTTGTTATGATAATCCTAAGCCGCAAATATTTTGTATATTTTTAGAAACCCTGATTCCAAAACCACTGTTGGATTCAGCGAACTGTGCCAACGAAACACACCTTGGTTGTTCTGATGAGACATGCATACCAGCAGAATACTTCTGTGATGGAGCCAACGATTGCTCCGATTATTCAGACGAGGTAAGTATTGAAACGACATCTATAACCTGTGGTTAACAATCAGTATGAAACTTCATACCCTTAACTGCACTCACGAAATTCTATGACCGGACATCAGCCACTGAGTCCTTTATTCACAAGAGAGCTACGCTTACACACAGTCCGAGTTAAGTTGGCGAATCCCTTCAGGCAATAGCCTGGTAATTTAATATTATGGTATTAATTAATATTGGTGTGAACTTGAACCCCAAAAAGAACTCAGCTACTCAATTGGTCTAAACGATCTGTGTGTCTGAATCTTCATCCCTTTATGTCAGAAGACATTTTCAAGTAGGTCGAAATATTTACATGCGTGGCACTTTTTAACTATATAATCTAAGAATAAATAATATTTGATCTTTTTAAAGTCGGATTAAAGAGAGTCTGTCTATGGGATATCGGTAAAATATATAATTTCTTTAAGACTCTAATTTACATAACAAGTTTTCACTAATGTCCACTTTCACCGCGTGTTTATTTACAATAAACTTCCGATGTTTTTGTTATAGGAAGGAAATATTTATTCGCATGCTATCTCTAGTGCCAAATAATAACTGGGTTAGTATTTTATTATTGACGTCTCGTAATTAGTGGGATTTAATTATTTTATTTTAATTCAAGAAGCAAGACGCACAAAATATCATATATATATTATATATAACTACTATAGAAAATTAAACAATATATCTTAATAAACAAATTAAATTACAAAAAGTTTAGTACGAGAGTAGCCATCATACTGACGGCATTTCCTAGCTGTATTATGCTGCACTATGCTTGGGTCACCGGTTCTGACTACCACGCGCCTACTTAATTCCTTAATAAGTGCCTATGCACTTGTACTTCAAGGTCTAAAAGTCTCTCCTCCAAAAGCAACAAAATCAAAGTTGGAGGAAAACCTCTAGCACTATGACCTTTTCTTTTTTCTGCCCGCTCTGCAGCCGCGCCAGCTTTTGTGCTTGTCATAGGAAGGTGGGACGGTGCTCAAGGGTCCTCACAATTGCCATCCCAAACCATAACCCGTCCCATACTCCGAGGAATCAATGTCATTCCATCCGGTCGCCTACCATCATCTCTTGCCATACCCGTTGTCTCCAATTGCCGGAACATTGGCAGTAGCAAGAGAGCGACGAATGACCTGCACTCTTATTGCCATTGTGTCCAAGACTATCGACTTCAAAGCCACAAGAACACTTGTGGGGAACACATATGAAAACTCTTATGTGAAGGCTGACGGAGTCCAAAATGGTGCCCGTATTGGATAAATAATAAGGATTCAACACGAAATTATGATAACAAAAACCATTTAAAATTATATTTCTAGTTATCTCCATTCGACAATGCCCGTCAATCACTGTATATTTTTCATTGACGTTTAAAAATCATATTTTTTTACTGTGAAATCAACCGTATAGGTCGCTTTTAACTTTATTCATATACTCCATTATAACATAATGTGATTATTATAATTGAAGTACATGTATTACATGTAATTGAACGAATTATATAATATATAGGTTATATAAGTCGTCATTGGGCATATTACGTGCACGACACGAGACGTTATAGAGAAAGTATTGAATGCAAATAAGTTTTTCACTGTTAAATACGAGCCAAGTGATTTATCATCGTTATTCGACAATTTGTTACTGATTTCTTATTGGTTTTGTTAGTCAAGTTTTTATCTCAATCAAACTATTAACAATGAAAGTTACATCTGTGGCTAGGAACTTTTATATTTGATAATTTATATCAATATTGTGTTGCCATGTAGCGCGCTTTCAACAGACATTAAAGTGTAATTTAGCAAACAGGTTTCAAACATCTTTTTCCTTTTTTCTATAACTTTATGAATAGATTCAACGTACGTGATAAATTCTATTGTCAGGGTTGGTGCGATGTGAATTACGACCCGAACGCAGCCCTGCCCTGCGATCCGGGACTGTGTCAGCTGCCAAATTGTTTCTGTACCAAATATGGTAACGCCACACCAGGAAATCTCATTTCTAGTCAGGTATATAAAATGACTGCAACAATTTTTAAAAAAACATCGAGTTATAAAATCGCGTTTTAATCGATTCTAATTGATAATTTAATTTTTAGACACCCCAGATGATAACTCTCACATTCGACGGTCCCGTTAATCACGAGAACTGGGATATTTACTCGAAGCATATTCTAACATCGGAGCGAAAAAACCCTAATGGATGTCCCATTAAGGCCACTTTCTTCATATCACACCCATACACAAACTACAGACATGTGCAAAAATTATGGAACGATGATCATGAAATCGCCGTTCATTCGATAACGTAAGTCACAAATCATTCATCGATCATTTCATTCGTTTTCCGTTGATTGTGAAGGTGCTTAATCTTCCTTTTGTTTTGGTTTCCGATCGGATTCCGATCTTGATTTGAATTCGCAAGTCGTCTATGTCATATATATAATACTAGCTGATCCCGACAAACGTCGTTTTGCCAAAAAAAATAAAAATAATGTCTCTAAAAATAGATGTTGGCCGATTCTCAGACCTATTGAGTAGGTATGCTTAGAAAATTTCAGGAGAATCGGTACTCGTTTCGGAGGAGTAAGGGAACGAAAACTGTGACACGAGAATTTTATATATTAGATATTCTTGTATATAATTAATTAAGTTTACTATATCCTTAGAATTTACTAATAAGTGTTTCCATTCGCACAACGGGCCATTTATTTAAATTAAGAAAAAGAACCGAAACATTTAATACATCAGTATAAAATTCGAAAAGCACTTTACTATAAACCTACTTACTGTGCATAAGGCTAGACTAAAATTAACGCTGCACACTTCAAAACGATATACCTACTTTAAATGTTATTATTTTCAATCGTGTATTTATTAAAAAATATTAAAACACACTCAGTAGATAAACTATCCAACAAATTTAACATTAAAAAATACAATACACTAGATTAATCCTTTTTAATTATTAGTATGAATATAAAAGACATACACAAAACTACAAAGTACTTCAAATATCACACATACGGTATTATTTTTCAATCTAAACTTAATGATTCCATTGAACATAGATATTTCTTGTAAAGATTACAAATTTCTACGTAGACACCGCGGTCCCGAAGAGTGGTGGTCGAAAAACGCAACAATCGAAGACTGGTTTGACGAAATGGTCGGACAAGCGAACATCATCAATAAATTTGGTAGAGTATGGATGGAGGAATTCAGGTAATTACATACTAATACATACCACTTTGACAACTTATTGAGAGATCTATAGATGCTTAAGCTGTAGCTTAATCAATATTAGATAAACCGGTCGATTTACAATGTCAGTATTTTTGTTTTTCACGTTAATTACGTCGGTCATAAATTACATAATATGTAGCTTAAAGTTATAATTCCGGAGGTCGAACCTGAGACGGATTCTACGCAAGCACCATATTGATTTAACTTTACAACACAATAGTAATTGCTACAAAGCACTAAAAAATGTTATGTTAATAATGGAATATGTATGGCATAAAATATAATAATTTTAAGACTCACATATTTGTCATAATTATCATATAATATATATGCCACATATGTTTGCATGTCATATCATAATTTTGAAAAAATACCAACAATATATATATATATTTTTTTATTTATTTAATAAGGCACACCAACAACACACATACAAACATAACCCGAACAAAATTACAAAAAAAAACACACAAGGCATGTATGTGCATAAATTATAGGGATGCACAGCATTACAGGTATACAATTTAAAAAAAACAACCAAACAATCATATATTAAACAAATATATCATATATTTATGTAATAATACTTACACTCACGGACTCAGCCACTCATAATGTTCATAATGAAGTAACAACTAATGATTAAAACATATATATATATATATACTAGCTAGCACACAACCCAAAAAATAATGAACGAATAACCAGCCCCTAAATAACTATCACATTTTTACAAATATTGTTATTATAATGAACTTAAATTGAAATACCCATCAAATGACACAAAAAAGTGTCATAAACATTACCAACAAACCACAAACAAGGTATAATTCACAGAGGAATGCGAGTGCCATACCTATCCGTCGGTTGGAACAGACAATTCTTGATGATGCAAGAGTTCGGTTTCGTATACGACGCTACTATTGTAGCACCTATGGTTGACCCACCATATTGGCCTTACACTTTGGATCATAAAATGCCGCATCAGTGTACAGGTATATATTTCTTTTTTTTAGACTTTTTTTAAATCATTAAATAAATTACATACATCAGACAGTAACGTTACGTTAACTAATAAAAAGTACAAATAATACTGTTAAATAAGATAAAACCGTATGATAATAATGGTTTTAATCGACAAAATTATACGACACATTATAATACATGACAATCAAGAAATGTGACAAGAAGTGTCACATACCACATTCTTCCATGCTAAAAAGTTTTAGTCTAAGACACAATCTCGGAGGCGATTCGGCAATCGATGCTCCCTTTGTGGTCTACGTGTTTCAGCCTCCAGATTTAGACTTGATTCATCTATTCGAACATCATCTAAATGTGTCACATCTCCTTCAGTATCCGTTACCTCTTCAGTGTCAAACATTTGATGAGAATCATTTAAATCTTCACGGTTATATTCTGTGCTTTGATTTAACATTCCATCAGCATCAAGAACTATATGCCCATCCTGCCCTAACGGTGCTAAATGTCGATTTGAAACGGTTGATTCCTTTCCATTAGGCAGGCGGACATAAGAGTAATCCGGATTGACATGTAATAAAGTTACTTCATCGACTTCTGGTTCATATTTATTTGCTCTATTAAATTTCCGCATAAGAACACGATTTGACTCAGTTAGCCATGTAGGTATGGATACTCCATTAGAGGATCTCCTGGTGTGAGTAAACATCCGCTCGTGTGGCGTACAGTTAGTAGCTGTGCATAACAACGATCTAATAGAATGTAACGCTTGAGGAAGTACTAGTTCCCAATCTTCTATGGATTTTTGACGAGAACGTAGTGCTAGCTGTACTGTTTTCCATAGAGTACCATTTAATCTCTCGACTTGGCCATTCCCTCTTGGATTATAGGGAGTGGTTCTGCTAGATGATATTCCACATGAATTCAAAAACTGCTTAATTTCAGCTGACATAAAAGCAGTTCCGCGATCCGAATGAATGTAGGAAGGAAACCCGAATACCATGAATATTTCGTTTAAGTGTTTTATGACTGTCGCAGATGATAGATCGGCGCATGGAAATGCAAATGGAAATCGTGAATATTCGTCTATAACCGTCAATACGTATTTATTATTAGTATTTGTGGGCACGGGACCTTTAAAATCAATGCTTAGTCTATCCATGGGTGACGTAGCTTTTATTAAAGTAGTATCATTATCCGGCCTATAGAATCTTGGTTTTACTTCTGAACATATTCGACAAGAGTTATTCATAGTTTTAATTTCTTCTAGAGAATATGGCAGGTTTTTTGATTTAATCCAATGGTGCATTCGTAATATTCCGGGATGACATAATCCTTCATGTAAATTTTTCAATTTATCTAACCTTACTGAAATAGTAGCAGAAATTCTCGAAAAAGCATCAGCGACATCGTTCCTATTTCCTGGACGATATATGATGTCATATTTGTATGGCGCCAGTTCTAATCGCCAGCGCTGTATTTTTTCATTTTTAATTTTACCTGTTACTTTATTGTCAAACATAAATGATACAGATCGCTGGTCAGTAATCAGACGAAACGGTTTGCCAATGAGAAAATGACGCCATTTCCTAAGTGACTCTACAATAGCATAAGCTTCTTTCTCGATTGTAGAGTGGTTTGGTTCACTATTATTAAGCATCCTTGAAAAAAATGCAACGGGTCGTCCCGATTGTGACAAAGTAGCTGCGATTGAATGATTTGACGCATCTGTCTCCACAGTGAATGGTGAATTATGATCGATTGCGTGAATCGTCGCTCTAGCAATATTGGTTTTGAGTCCTTCAAAAGCTTCGACCAATTCCTTTTTAAGCGGAAATTCTTGCGTATGGGCGAGAGCATAGATTCTTTCCGAGAAATTTGGTATCCATTTACTGTAATACGCAAACATTCCAATTATCCTTTTCAATGATGACAAGTCTGACGGAGGAGGTAAATTCAAAAGTGGTCGTAGGCGTTCACCGTCAGGTTTTATTACGTGGTCTCTTATGGTATATCCTAATATATTAATAGAAGACTGTGAGAATTTACTTTTTTCTCGACTTAAAGTAAGACCATATTTTTCAGCGGCTATCATAAACTTTTGCAAATTACCATCGTGTTCCTCTTTATTATTGCCACATACTGTTATATCGTCTAAATACGCGTAAGTTCCCTGCAATTTTTCTTGTCGAATTACCCAATCGATTGTTCTTTGGAAACTAGCAACTCCGTTGGTGACACCAAATGGTATTCGTGTAAATTGATATAAATTACCTAAAGCTTCAAAAGCGGTAAAGTGACGTTCTTTAGGTAATATTGAGACTTGGTGATAAGCACTTTGTAAATCTATGGTACTAAATATACTATATTTCGAAATTGTTGCGACCATTTCTTCGATATTTGGTAAAGGATAAGCGTCGAGCTGTGTATATCTGTTAACAGTTCTAGAATAATCAATTACAAGGCGTTTTTTATGATTTTCCGTCTTGCTGATTATTACTTGAGCCCTCCATGGAGAGGTACTCTCTTCAATTATGCCATTTTTTAAAAGTTTGTTTATTTCTGCTTCTATAAACTTTTTATCTTCTTCACTGTATTTACGTGATTTGATAGCAATGGGTTTACATGCAGGAGTAACATTAGCAAATAGAGAAACAGCTGGTACGGAGGCCGCGTCAACACTGCAGATTTTAATTGGGTCCTTCAAACCTCCCAGTGTAAGCTCTAGAGAGGAGTGTTGACCTAATATGTCGTGGCCTATAATAAGATCAGCACACAAATTCTTCACTATAAGTAAATTGATCCCTGGATAATTAAAATTACCAATTTTTGCTGTAGTATAAGTTTGCCCCTCTACTTGAGACGAAAAAGAAGTTGAGGCCATTGTTATAGTTTGTGTACGGAACTTTTTCCTTAAACCACATAATTTGAAGAAATCTTCGTCTATGAAGCTAATCGAACTCCCAGTATCGATCAATGCTTGACCACGTATACCTTTTATAAAAGCCGTTACTGTAGCTTTTCTTAATGAGACCGGAGAAGCTGCAAGTATGCAAGATGCAAGTTCATTGACATCATTTTCTACACATGTTATTACGGCAGCGTTAGGTTTGGGTGCTCGGCATACATTTGCATAGTGTCCCTTTTTATTGCAATTCTGGCAGATGGCATTAAACGCTGGACAGTTCTTTTTCGAATGTACAGATCCTCCACAGAAGTAACACTTTCTTTTATATGATGCAGCAGACAGTGATTTCTGGTAATCTTGAGACGTTTGGACAGTGCTTATTGAAGAATAACTCTTAGAGCTAGTTTCAGCCTGTTCCATCAATATCGCCTTATTGTACGCTTCATCAACTGTTAGAGTGAGGTTCTCAAGTAATCTTTGGCGAATTTTATCCGATTTAATACCAGCAATAAACGCGTCCCTAATACTATCGGACTTGTTCGTTTCGGCATCCACTTTTAGAAATTGACATTCTTTAGCTAATTCTCTTAGTTCGCGCATATAACAATTAATATTTTCTTCGCTTAGCTGTTTTCTTGTAGCTAGCACATGTCTAGCGTATATTATATTTTTTTGTTTTACATATATGTTGGTAAGTGTCTTCATTGCAGTGTCATAGCTCGTACACTCACTAATGAATGAATAAACTGAAGCGGAGAGATGATTTGTTAATAGGATTAGTTTCAATCCGTCTTTGGTCTCTTCGTCTCCGCATGACAGGATAAAATTTTCAAACGTCCGTTTCCAATGCTCCCATTCCTTTGCGGAAGAATTACTGTTTGGGTCAACGTCAAACCTTTCCGGGCGTAAAAATTTCTCCATTTTTATTAATTTTGTCGATTAAATTGTTAAATAAGATAAAACCGTATGATAATAATGGTTTTAATCGACAAAATTATACGACACATTATAAAACATGACAATCAAGAAATGTGACAAGAAGTGTCACATACCACAAATACCTAACATACAATTATTAATTACTTACGTTTAATAAAACAAATACTAGGCTTATGTAATGACCTTTTTTGCTAACTGCGAAGGAGTAAGAATATGCAGCCAGTTCTTATAGCTCAAACCCATAACTGGTTAGCCCTCTACATATAAAAATACAACGAAGAAGCCAATATTTAAAAACATTTGTTCCTATATTTACTTGAATGGAATGTCAAAATCAATGAGAAGAAAAAATCGGTTCTATTAGATGATCCACCATAGTGACCCTTGCGCCAACTAGATCGTTATACTTTAATTAACTTAACCTAATTTGAAACAGAGATTTTTATACTCTTATAGCCTTTCTCTTAGCCATTGTTTACAATTTTAGAAAAGCTGATTAGTTGGTTGCCTGAAAGAGATATGATCTTATATATATTAACATCTTCTTCTACTGTTTAAGCGCAATAAAGTGTAAATAGATATTAAATACATAATTTAGGCCTGAATCAGTTTTTGGATGATTCTTCTAACCATAAAATGATTTAATACATCTAAAATAATTCAATTAAAAACGTGATACAGAGATTTAACGATAATGTCCCCATATTCCTAATTTTAAGAGACAATATAGTAACTGTATCGTGAGAAATTGTGCAAGATCGTGAAGGTATTGTTTGTAAAATTTGACATCTTTGTAACGGTTGTCTTGACGGTATTGCGTAAAATGGTTTGACATAAAACGTTCCAATATTAAATTACAATAAATATATAATAATTAAATTTAAAAATATTATTTATTTAAAGAATGCTTGTCTTATATGTGTTTTGTTGAATTTAAACTAATCATGTAACCTTTATAAGCCAATTGTATGAAATATCATTAGTCAACTTATATATGGATAACCAACATGTGTATTATATAAACCTCTTAGCACATAAATGTACTCTATAAAATTACGAAAATAAATAAACAAGATCTAATCCCAATAATATTATTAAATTAAATCTCTCATTCGAAAGCATCATAGTCCATAATATAATTATTTATATTTTTAAATTTAAATCAGCAAATTTTTCCTGTTTTACTTATTTCAATGTGTGTTTTATTATTGAATTCTTCGCACCTATTGCACCAGTCAAACTAAAAAAAAGTATTCTTTTATTTTGTGGGTCGTCTGAAAGAGATCGCCTAATATCGACAAGGCAGCCCGTTGCTCTTATGTATTAACATCATCTACATCTACTGTTTAAGTGCAATAAAGTGTGAATAAATACATAAATATATTTATAGGCAACAATCAATATTGTCCAACACGAAGCTACGCAGGCATATGGGAGATGGTAATAAACCCACTGAAAAATGGCGAACACACCTGCGCCACCCTCGAGTACTGCCCATCTACACTCAGCGGTGATGATGTGTATAATGTACTGATGGAGAATTTCAAGAGGCATTATCTAAAGAACAGAGCACCATTCGGTATTCACTTGAACTCAACATGGCTGAAGAACAACGAATACCTCTCAGCACTCAAAGTATGTTAATTTTTATGATAACATTTTAACATTAATAACCATTCAACGCTCATAAATGAACTTAACAAGATATTTTATTAATATTGCTTTTCAATTGCAACAAAGTATTTTTCATCTAAGCATAGGTTATTTATAAGAGACCAAATACAGCTATGATAATATTGTTTTGCTAACAACGAACCTTAGACTACAAATTCTTAACCACTGAGTTCACTTACTACCATATTTATACTATTCAATTTAAGGTCATGTAAAATTTGACTAATTCTATAAAGCATTTTTTTTTAAATGTTCCAGAAATTCACAGATGAACTTCTAAAGCTCCCGGACGTGTACTTTGTCACTTACAGAGAAGTAATCGATTGGATGAAGAGACCGACACCTGTATTACAATTAAAGAAATTCCAACCGTGGCAATGTAACAATAAACGTTTCAAAGAGTCAGAAATTGCTTGCAATAAACCAAGAACATGCAAACTACCCTCAAAAGTACTCGAACATGATAAATATATGATAACATGTGTTGACTGTCCCAAAAGCTATCCATGGATACGAAATGAATTTGGCTTCGAATAATAATTAATTGTAAATATAACCTTATAGTTACCAATATAATTATAAGTATTATTTGAACCTAGTATGTAGTTCCAATGAATGGGTAGAATTCACACTTGATAACATTTGAAATATATTGATCTATATTTGACACAAACCACTGGGTTAATAATGTGTTGTTCAGGATTTTACATATGATAATTGCTTTAAAATCATGAATTTCAATCAATTGCTTATCATTGTTAAATTATATGATTGTGATTTATGTAAATAAATTGTCTAAATAAAATAAAATCAAAACTAAATAGCCTACAATTATTTATAACTCCATTTCATAATATATTGGATACTGCTGCAATTTAATGTTTTATTTGCAACATGATGTGTAAAGTTTCCAGTTTTTGGAACTGATAGATACAATTTATTTTATTGATGTGGCATTCTAATTTTTAAGATTTATTAGACATACAAAAAATATTAAATTTGATATATCACTTGCACTTTCTAATGGTACTATTAATTGAAATAGATAAAAAAAAATATGACAAATACCTTTTATTTATAAACTTATATTAACCTTATACTGTAACCTAACATTACTCTTGAGCTATGAATGGATTTGGTATTGCCTCCATGCCATCCATTGGACATATTAGAACAACAGATGTACCACGACATACCACAAGGCCTAGTGCTCTTGTATCATCAAGTAATTTGTAGTGATCATCGGGGTCTGAAAAACAGTTCAAAAAATTAAAAACAAAATAATAAAAAAAGGTAACTTTGAGTTCCATACAAATTATTGCAAACAAATTAAACTTTTTCAAAAATAGTATACCACTTAATAACTTAATATAATATATTGATAAAATTCTTAAAAAGATAATTAAATTTAAATTAGGATACAAGTTTAACTTGAAATTACCACATAGGTATTGTTCACTATTAATTTACTCACCTCTCAAGTATTCTGTAGTATTGTCTAATACTAGATTTAATAATGGATCATAGCCTTTAAGTATTCCAGCTGCCTCTCGGCCCCCAGCAAATTTAACCCTAATATTCTTTTCTAAATATTTACTTAAGTCTAAAATTGATTCCTTTCTTCGCTTCTCCTTGTTATCTCCAGCCCCTTGTGATCCCTAAATTAAAGCGGCATTTGTTATAAACAATGACAACAAACTGTAAATGTATAGTTTTTCTTATACCTTAGATTTTTCATTTCCCTCCTTTGAAGCCATTACTAAGGCAGTTACTCTGCGAAAGTATCCAGATAAATTAAATGAAGTGAGTTATTATTATTAAAATTTAACAAAAGCTAGATTTTAAGGTTATTCTAGTGGAAATTATAAATAGTGAAGACAGAAGAGTATAGTAACTACTGACATTTACTAAGTCAATTGCTAAGTGACGCTTCTTAACGGCATATCTTTTTCTTTTTCATGAGATGAGTTAATTATCAAAATCGTAATGTCAAACATATGTCACAGTAAATGATTACATTACAATTTACATATACCTACGTCAAATCTAAAATTTTCTAAAATCAGAAAACAATTAACATTTTTATCAAAACAAATTTTATGTTGTCTTAACTAGAATACTCCATTCTTATACTATCTTAAATGATTTACTAGCTTCTATTAGTGGAATACAGATGCCATTTTCTTATAGCCTACTACTTTTTTACCGCTATTTAAGAATTCCTAATAAGGAAACTTTTTAAATGGCCTCCCTGTTAAAAGTAGTGGAACGTCGACTGTTCTAACAATTTCAATGCGCTCTTCGGTGAGCTATATATTATCGCATGCACCCGGGGAGTCGGTGATGTCGCACCCTGACTATACACAGGAGATACAGCACCATGCATGCCTTCTGGTGCTGGTCAAAGGTATTGGGGGCGTACTGAAAAATTTCAATAAACTGTGGGAACGTATTCAGAAAATAAATAACATCAAAGTTACAGGTGATTCCATAACATATATATATATATTAATTGCTGGAAATATTTCTATTATTATGTATGTGCAAGCTGCACACTTGATTGTTGCTTTTACTACTTAAACAATATATGCAAAGAAATAATTAAGCTAAGGAAGTGGATTAAATTGTAATAAGTATCGACTGTAAACATTTTAGATTCAAATGGACAAGTGAGGGATATTTGGGTTAGATATGTGCGAGATTATCCTGTTGAAAACAATGATTGGGGTGATTTTCAAACTCATAGGTAAAAAATTAATTTAAAAAAAATATTGTGTTTTTCATTATAAACAGTTAAAGCAATATTAACAATCCTTTTGAATAATATAACTACTTTCAGACGTTTACTTGGACTTATAACAATAAGCAAGTTTACAAACCAGGTTGAGCTTAATGAAGTATGCAGAGTCCATGAATCACTTAAAGTCAAATATACCAATACTTTATATGACTCCCGAGCCTTCATGTTTGGACCTGGTAATAATTTAAAAAAACCAGAACAAGAACCAGAGACATTCAGTGTGGGTCTCGATGATGATAAAGTGCCTAAAGAAAAGTCAACCTTTAGTGATAAGTAAGTGAAGTTAGAATTGAGACAATTATGTCACACCATGTATAAAGTTAAGTTATTCTCTTTAATTTACAGAATCTCATTACCAAGTGAACAAATAGATAGCTTATCATCAACAGACAGTTTTCCAAGATCTTCCTCATCAGCCTCATACTCTTTGCCAGAAGAAAACTTTACAACACCATCTAATTTTAAAACCCATGCTATGTTTTATGGTGAAAATGATCCAGTATTTGACCTGGAACAGCAGATCTCTGATTTGATTAACTCATTATTTTGGGTAGTTGAGTCTAAGAGATTAGAAAGATCAAAAGAAAAATTGGAAAAGGTTTCTCTGCTGCTGGCACCGTTTGAAAAGCGTGACTTTGTTGGTATGTATGATTTCATTTCAAAATGAAAAAAAGAATGCCTTTTTTAGCAGAAATTTGCAGTTATGGCTCCTATACTATTCATACTGAAAGAAACTTGTTTCCTTATGTCAGACTAGCTTTCCGCCCGCGGCTTCGCCCACGTGTAATTTGGTTAAGTATATAGCGTTTTTTAATGATCTCGACAAGGCTTTCTTTCACGGGGTAAAATCTTGTTACAATTGGAATTATATATAGCCTGTGTTACTCAGGGATGATGTAGCTTTACAGGATTGGATGATTCAGGGAAATCGAGGGCAACTTTCAAATTAACGTACAGGCAATTTCTATTCTGACAATTTTATATTCTAATAGTCATCTTCTTATGTGAATGAGATGATGATGGAAGGTAAAACTCCTCAGCGGTTAAGAGTTGAAAGAAAATTCTTACGAAGTTATGAGTACGAAATACGTACTTGTGAGGTTATTACTTATTAGCTTGGCCAAATAATAAAAGGTAAACCTCATTAACGTTAAGGATGTAGATGGAAAAATGGGAGCGGACAAACGATAAACGTCTCTTCACTCGTTTCCTTTTACTTGTTGGTATAGGTAGTGTTCACTCAAAATAATCATAGGGTACAACGTTAATGAAAGTTTGAAGTGCATGGTAGTCATTACACAATGGAGCATCTTAATACCGCGATGGATATATTTGGCCTAAGTAGAAGTTCTTTAAAAAAAAACTAAGACTCAACCTCGCACACTCACTCACACAGCAACACCATTGCACACACTGATACACACAAACACACTAAAATGCTCGTACTTCACATAGTTCCACTTGTTCATGTGTATATATATTTTTATTTTTGTTTTCTGTTCGTGTTTTTTTTTGTTATTCTTTTTCCTGATCTTAGATTTTATTTCCGATTATATATTTTAACCTTATTTTGGCTTTATTTTTAATCTATTTTTATTGTATAAACTGTTTTTGATAAGCTGTATAGGTTTAAGAAATAAAAAAATAAAATAAATCTACGAATTTTATCAACGCCATCTATCGAGCACATTGTTCAACACTTCAACCGCGCCCGCGGGCACTGCGTTATTTGTTATTTTTGTTACCTCTCATAAGTTTTAATATTAAGATTAACTTATATTAGAACATATTTAACAATATATAACTAATCAATCAATATAAGTGTTTAAAAATTTTGAACCAGTGGTTGAAGTAAATTTTCAATTGACCATAACTTCTTTTTCTCTTAACCGATTTTGACAAAATAAACTTTTGACAACGCTCCCAATTATATGTAATCCAACTGTGTAAACCGCGTTCAAATCCGTTCAGTAGTTTTCATGTTATAACGTACCAGACAGACAGACAGAAGAAAGAAGAATTCCAAAAATTGGTTTTTTGGTTTCTATGACTCTTCTTTAATTGCCTCCTTTCAGTTTTTTAGAAAAATATTTAATGTACGGATTTTCGATTTTTACTGTCTTATTATTAGTATAGATTTATCTGCAAAAATAAGTAAATATCACTTTTTTGATTTCAGGTCTTGATATGGAATCCCGGAATAATAAGAAAAGATGTATGGGACGGGTGACAAAAAATCTTGCCGATCTGACCCTACAAGCGGGTTTAGTAGGAGAGTCATTGACTTTGTATCATTCGTCAGCTGAAATATTGAAATCAGTTAACGATTGGCTATGGCTCGCTGCAGCTAAAGAAGGTAATATTTGTTAGATTATTACCATCTCTGATCACACAAATTATTACAAAAAACAGTATTTTTATAAAAAACTAATAAATGGAAACGGAAATTTTGATGGAATGAAGTGGCCATTTAACGCATAATACTGTTTCAGATATCAATTTTTTTAACGTATTATTATGTTAACAGGTCGAGGCATTTCGCTAAATATATTATCTAATTAAGACCAAAGGCCGCTATAGTGTAAGAGCTACATAAAAAATAATATCTCTAACTTTGGTTGTCTCCAATATGTAGTAGACTACTACTACGACCGTTTTTTATTGTCCAACCACAGGGAAATAATTAAGTTCTTTTTAGTTGGCACAAGAATACAAAATTTGAACAAAAAGTTCAAAAATTTCTGATTTGCTGACATAGTTAATACTACATATGTCATCATACCCTATAAACATATACATTCATATTTCAGGCCATTGCGCCGCGTCATCAATACTAATATATCCGAACCTACGCAATTCAACACCTTTACAACGAAACGCGAGCCTCCAAGAGAACTCACCGTTAAAATTAAAATCCCTCTCACTATACCAACCGAGCGATCCATTCAGAAGGTTCAAACCAAACTCACCATTGAAAATATCCAGCCCGATCAATCCACCCAGCGAGTTCACACCATCATCATCAGACAGTATGGAGACATCATCGCGTCAGTCGGAATCGGAGAATGCTGACACCGAATCGTTGTCAAGCGATATTGAATATCAGAACCAAAGGTCTTACCTCACCCCCGACCTGCCCTCCATACAAAGACAAAGCCAATACCTCCTCACCGGTGACGACATAGCAGAGAAATATCGCAAAGCGATAATACATTACAGCAAATATCAAAACGCCGGTATAATTGAGACGGAGGCCTGCTTCAAGGCGGCGAGGATTGCCGTGGAGCAGAATAACAGTCTGATCGCGTCGGGTTTTCTGCAGAACGTCATGTTTATCAATTTGACGTTGAGTGAACAGGAGAAGATACAACGCTTTGATACGCTCGCAGAGCTTTATAAGGAGATAGGTAAGGGATTCTTCTGTGCTTTCTTTCTTTTGTTTTTTTTTTTATTTTCTTGCCTTAATACCAAGAAGTACTCGTGGTAAGTGAGATTATCGGAGCCCATCCCTTGCCATCCGCTCTTTCCTTTCTTTGTTTCTTACCTTGTTAAATACCAAGAAATCCTCATATACTCGTGTTGAGTAAGAAAATCCCTTCAGTCCTTTTTATCCTTCCCCTACCGTTTCTATACCGTACAAATCATTCCCTTAAGAGCCGGCAACACAACTCCAAGCTTCCTTGCCGGTTATTCTTGGGTGGTGGTCAAGTCCTGGTAAAAAAAAGTATAATTATCCGTATAAAGTAGGATAGTATTAACTGATACAATATCCCTATCGCTTAAGTGCTAAAGCTTTTCTTCCATAATAAGTCCTAACATAATTGAAGGCCCAAATAATTTCTTATAAAATTCATCATAGATAGCAGTCATCAAATATCACTCAAATTCCTGTTCTTCCACCAAATTATATAACGTATGATTAAATATTGTTGTTAGTAAATTTAAATTAAATTGTTTTAACCCTTAATTCATATTATAGTTAGATTATAGACAAATAATGCTAATGTTTTTTAGGTTTTCTTCGTAAAGCGGCGTTTTGCCAACGCTTAGCAGCAACACGTCACGTGAGCGCCAATAACCCTAACCCCGATTGGAGACGCTGTTACTACCTCATGCTGCACAGCTTCCCGGGACACCGGCTCAGCCTGGATCCCAGTTATGCTGTACAGCATCAAGTTGGTATGTAGCCAATACACCATTTTATTGTATTACAAATATATTTTATGATCGAAGCAGACGACTGACTGCAAAAATGCATTTTTCTAGAGAAACCGTTTTACAAAATGTCAGATTAATAGTTTGGATTTGATAATAGTTTGTGAATGAATTGGCTCTTTGATGGCCATGGTTCAAAACAAAGTTAATAAGATCATTAAAAAAAAAACAATTTGAACAATCTTACTCAATTAAAAAGCAGACTACACAACATTTGCAGTTCGCACCAAGATTGACATTTTTACTTATAGTCAAGTAATATAATAAATATATGTGTTATATAAGTAATAATTATGTTTATGCGTGTATAATTTATTTAAATAATCCTCCTTTTAGTCCTTTTATAATTAATTATTAAGTTGTGACATTACATCATTCAATAACTAACCACTAGATGGCGTTAATATCAAAACCATGAGATTAGTAATATTAAATTGTTATATGTTAATTCAGGTTGGCCCGTACTACAAATCCAGTTATTACAAGAGGTAGTGGTAGCAGCGAAACGCATGGTGCACCCGGCACTCGCAACACGCCATATGACATTTTTGCTGCAGACCATGTGGCCGCATCTGGGCAAACACGAGCAGAGGGATCTTGCTATACAGCTTCAGGTACAGGCACCTTAATTAATAATCCCTTGTATTGGAGTACAAGTGCATTCAATAATTGAGTGGGCGCCTGGTAGTCAGTATTGGTGACCCAAGAGCTGGTGTTTTTCACGCTCAATGTCCAGCGAGGAAATACCGCCAGCAGGTTACTAATTGAGCAAAGTTTTTTTTAATTTAATTTATTAATTTTGTTTGTTTAATATATAGTGTACCTATTAATATTGTAAATAATATTGTCTCTTTTCCGTAAATCATTCTAGTTGTATACAAAATTCCTCATCATTTACTTGTCTATAAAAAATTACGTAAAAATACGTATACAATCCGAAGCTAAGACCTATTTTTTAATTGAATTATAAATCTCATAATTTCAGGCCCTCTCCGCCCAGTGTGAGGGTGGACCGGTTCCGTTGGTGCTGGAAACTGGGGAAGTAATACCGCCAGCCAATCTCACCCATGTACCCCACTGTTCCCATTTCACACCACGGCCATTACCACCAGCTCGTACTCCGCATCTCATCAAATCCAAGCCCCAAATGGGCCCTTTTATATTTACACCAATACATTTTGGAAGTCTGGAACGTACTAAAAAGGATGAAGGGAAGATGGGTAAGAGTTTTGTATCTAAAGAAACAGCATAACAAATAACCACAGTGCACTCTTTTTATTTCTATATTAATTTCGTTTCAAAGTGTGTGTGATATTTTTTTTCTTTCTTTCAAAACACTTTGCCAAGAGTACCGGTCAGCGAAAGATTAAGTTTTAGTGATAATTTTTGTGTGCTGTCACTAGTGTTTAATTTTAGCGTATAAGGTTCTTTTTTAAAAATGTTTAGTTTAACAAAAGTCGGTCCGACACTAAAATATTAAATCTGTATTGACAATATCATAAAAATATTTGGCAATGTGTTGTTTTAATCAGTTAAAAAAGTTTTGCTTACAAACTGGCAACCGCAGACTATAATCATCTTGTTCCAGAATACTTCTGGGTGGAGGACGACATTTGCGAAATACAAATGAAACTGACGAACCCGCTGCCGTTCGAGTTGAAAGTGTCAAACATGCGCCTGTTGACATCCGGTATTGTGTTCGAATCTATACCGGAGACGATAATCCTCCCACCGGATTCCCCCACCACGGTGAATCTACACGGCACCCCAAAAGAAGTGGGCGAATTACAGATTCTCGGTTATTCAACACACACGTTGGGTGTGAAATCGAATTGTCGACTTAAAAATATGCCTTTGCCTAATAAATTTCCGGCGTCGTTCAAACTCGATGTGATACCAAAATTGCCAACTATCACAATAGAGACCGAAGTGGTTTCAGGTGTTGAGTCTTCTGGGAGTGTTACCAATTTATCATTGTACAATGGGGAGAGCACGGAATGTGTTATTAAAATAACTAACACAAGCGATGTTCCCATTGAGTATCTGGATATTTCCATTCAGGTAAAATTGTTTTTTTATCTATGTATATATAAAAATTTTATGTCACAATGTGAGTTAACGTACTCCTCCGAAATGGCTTGACCAATTCTGGTGGAATTTTGTGAACATATTGCGTTGGTCTGAGAACAGCCAACATATAAATATAGAGACATTTTTTTTATTATGTCGCAATTAAAAAACCCTAATTTATATTTTTACGCTTTTGTCACCAACTTCTACAAACCGAGTTTGCCGGGTCAGCTAGTTTCAAATTAAATTATACATAATTCTTGTACTAGTTGCGTTAAAATGAATTATCAGAAAAAAATGTGTATAAAGACAAAGTTCTGAAGTCATTCTCTACACCAGTGTTTCCCAGGGGGGGGCAAATTCAAAATTGGGTAAACATAAAGACTTTTATAATAGTAAAATAGTAACTTAAAAAAAAAAAAAGTCGCTTGTGGGACATTTTAGAAATGGATAAGGGGAGGGCATGGCTTGGGAAACACTGCTCTAGACTCTGCTTAGACAAAATTATAACTGTATGAATTATAACTCCATAATACTAAGCTTTATATATTTTTATGAGCTTTCAGTACTATCGTTGGTAAATGGAATTGTACAAGAGTGAATTACGGCAAAGCTTTTTTGTACACATGTAAAAATAACTTTAAAAATCGTTTTTAGTCGAATATGGACAGCCAATTACAATCCAGAGTATTCCAATGGTCGCACGATGATATCCAATCCCAATTGCCAATTAAACCCAACGCGGTTGCTACAATTTTGATCAAGTTGTATGGGGACGCGGATTTTTTGGATTTGGGCGGCTGTGACTTGTTCCCCAATAGCTTGACGTCAAATTATCCGTCAAGGGTTGGATCGCCAATTCCGCACGCCTCGCTGCCAACTCAGAGCTCTAATCAACAGAACAGTTTGAGTAGTGGCCTCATTAATAGGACTTCGGGGAGTTTTAGGTGAGTTTGAAAAAAAAATACAATTTTATTCGTTTGAATAAACTAACACTACTAATAAAAATCGAATTATTGGGTTACTATTTTAATTAAAATTATTAAATTGCTGAATATGTTGTGTGGAAATTATTTTGCTGAAACAAGCTATAAATGTGATTCCCGTGTGTCAAATGCTCTCACGAATTTGATATCACTCGGTAGCTTATTTATTTTTTATGTTACATTCATAGATTGCAAGTCCAATTCCGCTTCGAAGGACCAAAAACTTTGATACGTCTGTGACTTCGTATAGGTTTTCATTTAGCTAGTTTTTGATTCAGTGTGAGCAAATTAGCTCAAGCGTTTGTCTCAGATGTTTAGGTCGGGTGTTCGATCCCGGCAAAAACGACTTCATCAACTGTGAACGAAAGCAGTGTATAGAATAGACAAGCAAGCCCATAAATAAATATTAAGAATAGAATGTAACATACAAAATTAAAAAAGCAACATTTTTTTTAATAAACATTAAATTTAAATTAACTAATAATAAACATTTTATAATAATTGGAGGATAACAGAAAACAATAATAATTTTCAGATCGACGAACTCTCAAACAACCAGCTGGTCTGCGCCCCTATCAGTGATGCCACCTTCGCGGGGGAGACAAATCGAGACACAGGTAAATTTACCATAAACATTGTAGGATCATTAAACATTATATGATATAAGTTAGGTGTTTTCACATTTAATTATAATAATTATATATAACGGAGATTCGTCGTCTAGGAACGCGGGAAGTCTTCTGTACTGTCCAGTAATCGTCCAATGTGACTGTCTTGGCTCCCCTCCCTATGCCATAAAGCTTGACACTTCCAAATAACTTATTTTCTCAGTGCTGCTATTACTCCACGCTAACCGTCCCCAAGACATTACTTGACCTTCCCAAATGTGTAACTGACAAATCTGACTATCGGTCTACACAGTCCCCCTAGTGAAGGATAGATAGCGTCGATACCAATTACCATCAGCTGTCCAAAATGTACATCAGCGCTTCGATAAGTATATAATTGTCTAAGTCTAACAATATATGTAAATATCGTGCGAACCGCGGTGTAATCAAACCGTTGCACGGTTACCACGTGACCTCGAGTAAGTCCGATATTTCCCCATACCTCTGTTCCCAAATTGAAAAAGACATTGTGCGATGACATTATTATTGCGTTGGTGTTTGATGATATTATCTTAATGTAAGTTTTCCTAAAATAAAATGCATTAAAAACTGAACAGATACTACTGAGGTACGCGGGTGGCGTTGGGACAGAGTACTGCAGACAATCGACCTTACAAGTCAACATGGAACTATTGCCGAGCGTGTGCATAACGCATTGGGACGTCCTGCCCGCGGAGATGTTAGTACATTCGTCTTTTATTTATGTCTATGGTCATTTTTGGAACAAAGAAATATGCGCATATAACGTACGTTTGTGGAACGAGAACTTAAATGAAAAACATATAAACAAGAATAGAGCGTACTTTTTCCCTAAAAGGCCGGCGACGCACTCACGAGTTCCCAGCCATGTGTGTGTCAATCGGTGCCTCCTGCTCATATGACTGCTTTTATAAAAAAAACACTTTTGCTTAAAATAGTATTTAGTTGAACATTTCATAACCCTAAAAGCATTTTAAAATATATATGCCAGTTACTTGTAGAAAGCTACTTGTCCGCATGGGTAAATATAAAATAAATTTAGAAAAAATTTAGACAAACTTTTATCCCCTTTTTTCGCGAAAAAAGTAGCCTATGTCTATCCCTCCCCATCCCTTCCCTAAGTCTATCTTTGTACTAAATTTCATCGAAATCGGTTTAGTAGCTTAAGTGTGAAAGCGTGCTTACTTTTGTATTTGTAACATAAGTATGTATAATTTTCATGTTAAGGGAATAAAGTACAATAAGTTTGTTCATTTAACATTTCTAAAATTGGTTAAATTATTTCCCAGTCCCAGTCAACTCTACTTAGTACTGGATATAACAAACTTGACCGCAGAAGAAATGGATTTACAATACACAGATAATAAACATATTCTCATCGAAGGCAAGGAGTCGTGTAGAGTTCCTGTGCCACTGGATCGATGTCCTTTCAACCTCACAGCTAGGACTCAAGATGGTAATTTATTAACTTGTTTAAAGATTTCGAGTTTAATTATTTATATAGTTCTCATTTGGTAAAATTAATGTTAAATTTGTTTGACAAATCAAGAAAAATTACTACTAAGTATACCATGATGGACTGGTGAGATATCAGGTTCCAATGAGGATCCCAGGTTTAATTTCCAGTTAATATTTATTCGTTGTGGTTTGATTAATGTATTTATGTATATACATAATATTGGTAAAAACATATAAAACTTACAGCAAAAACAAAAATGTGTGAAATCTAATTTTCAAAACAGTCATTACTTGGCTATTTTATCAGATAAAGTTGGAATACCATACTAAAATTATTATTAAATATACCTAATTGTTCTTACATATAATTGTCTATGACAGTACATAGACTCTATACCATATGTAATATTTATAATTGCAGAAACAATTGATACAAAATCAATAAGTACAGCCTCTTCGAATAGCCTTGAATTGATGTGTTCGGAGCACATTACCAACAAAGTGGATCTCAAATGGAAATTAGTTCAATCAAATATTAATGGGAAAGCCTCAGTTAAGGGCATAACTTTATCTCAAACTATGATGGATATTGTTAGAATGTCACCGGTTAACTGGGGTAAGGTTTAACATTATAATAGTTAATACATTATTTTTTATACAATCAATATATACTAATATATATAATCATATATAATACTTATATATATATATTTATCATTACTTATGATATAATTGAACGTTTGTTAGTTTGACATCGAAACACGTATTCAAAAGCACATTTTCGAAATATCCGTCTCACATACCATGTGATCATCTCACACTAAGAAGGTTCTATGTAAATTCAAATAAACGTGGGTATTTTTATACGTAAATCCCTATTACTTTGTTAAATATAATTTCATTGACATTACAGAAGTAAGCATAAATAATCAATGCATAAAGCCACAAGAGGAATACAATTGTAACGCTGGCGAATATTTGTCTCTGGGCGTTTGTATAGGGAACCATCTGTCAAGGCCGCTCCACAAACTTTGCTTATCTGTGCAATTCTATCAAGATTACAACAATGGCGTTTTAAATTATAAATTGGATAATTCTGTAGCCACCGCTGGGAACAATAAGTAAGTTTTATTTGACAATGGCTGTGTGTTATCAATGAAACAGTTGAAGACATAAAACGCATTAACACAAGGCAAAATACAATGACACATTAAGTAAAAAAATACTTACAGCCAAATGAAAATATACTTTTGTTTTAATAAAAAAAAACAAAAATAGAGATTATAAAAGTGAAAAAGTATGAAAAGAAACGTTAAAAATATTTAAATAATACATTTTTTACTCATTCTTAATTTGCTATTATTTATTAGTTAAAAAAAAAAAATCTTTAGTCTCTGAATAGACAAGAAGGCTATACATGTAAACTTCCCAAAATAGACTATAGTAAAGTAAGAAGTAAATAACAATATGTTTAAAAGATTATTTAAATTTGATATTATTTACAGAATTGTATTATCAACGCTGGAAGAGACAGCCAAAGCCTATCATGAGTGTACAGTTGTGTTTCTTACTCCCGGCGAATTTAAAATTGACATACAGTGTTCGACCACAGAACCTTTGACAGATGACCCAAATGTCAAAGACATGTCAATCACTCAGCAATGTGCTGGCGAAATAAGTCATGTCTGGAGATTTATACCACCCGTAGCTATAAGTGTAACAGATTAGTTAATGTTATTAAAAATATATGTTATTAAAATGAAGTGTTTAATATTGCAGAATTCCTGAGTTTAAATATGTTGAATTAATGTTTAACTAAATTCTTTATACTGACTTGATTGTACCATTTTAAGTAACTACAGCATAAACTCTATATAACGATACTGAAGGAACTGTGCATTTTACTACAGTATTGAGAGTGGTTGTTAAACGGAGAGAAGAAAAGTCATTGTATGGAATATAAGCTAAACCAACCAAAGCCAATTGACTTCGACGCTTTAGAGAGTTTGTCGTTAAATAGAGCGACGTGACATGGACTTGACACTGTATATACGAGAAAAGGGAGCAAACTATATTTTTATAGAGTTAAATAAATAAAATATATTGTGCCCCGGTTAATTAGACTTGGCCACTAGGACGATCTATGTATACAAATGAAAAATATATATTATCTTAGTTAATAGTCTCTGTTCGGTGCTATACTTTTTATTTAATAAATGCTGTCTGCTTTTGGCAAACCGCCGAGGCAGCAGTCAGCTTGCTAGTTCTCTTTGTTTGTATAGATATATAGTCTGTCGTTTGAAGTTAAGGTTATCGGTATTCTATAATCTGTGGAGTAAACAGTAAACTTTAATCTTTATAGTGTATGTTGTCGTACTGCGTGTATTTTGTTGGATTTAAATTTAAAACTCCAATCGACACTTTAATAAAAATAACAAATATACTATAACGAAAATGAGTAGTACGCAGTGCGCTGTTCAACATTGTAAAATATCAGTTATCAATAAACCTCCCGGGGTTTCATTTCACCCGTAAGATTACTTTAAATATTGGGTTTCATTAACAATCTACATAAGTTTATAATTTCAAATATATGTTTTCAGGTGCCCATCTTCTTCTGAAATGCGTAACAAATGGCTAAACACACTTAAGCATAAATGTGTTCTGTTAGATTGGAGTAAAAGCAAAATCTGCTCCAGACATTTTGAAACTAAGTATTTTGATTCATCTCGCAAACTGAAACCTGATGCGGTCCCAACTATATTCCCGTCAAACATAAAACAACCATACCCAGTTAGTAAAATAGAATATTATTTAGTATATGATAGAATATAGCCTCCACATCAACTCACGAAAATGGAAAGCACTCCTTTTCTTAATTCTTATGCTCCTATAGGATAAATGTAACCCACTGATAAACAAGAAAATCATACATTATAGTCTTTATAAATGGGTGTTCTCAGTGAATGTTCTCATGTTAAATTGAATATTATAATTTGTTATGTTTTAAGTTAATAGGTTTTACTTTGAAATTCCTGTTCTTTATCAAACATTTCACAAATTTAGTTTTAGTTATGTCCTTAAGATACAATTACTCTCAATGGTCTAGAGTAATAACTTCTTTATATTATATAATTTTTTAATATGTAATTATTAACATTAATTTTTTTTGTTTTAGGCGTTTTCTCCTAAGGGTAAAATTGAAAGACTGCTTGTTAAAAAATCTCAGACTGAAATATTGCAAGACATACACAGTTCTATAAAAAGGTTGAGGGAGCCTACAAATCTGGATAGTATTATTAATGACCACTTGAAATTCAGAGGTGAAGTGTCAAATGAAGCTCAATTGTGGCTTATTGTTAAAAAGCAAGAACATTTAAATAAAAGATTACAAGCAATTGTTTTGCAAAACGTGAAACAAATTGAACTCTTGCAAAACAGTGTACAGCAATATAAAAAGAAAAGCTCTGACTCCAACTCTGAAACACACAAATACATTGTTAAGTGCTTACAAGAAAAGCTCTCAACTCTTGAGGAACAAATAGAAATTTTGACTGCAGTGGAGTCAAGATAAGACCTGTAC
This sequence comes from Leptophobia aripa, assembly GCA_951799465.1. Taxonomy (NCBI): domain Eukaryota; kingdom Metazoa; phylum Arthropoda; class Insecta; order Lepidoptera; family Pieridae; genus Leptophobia; species Leptophobia aripa. The sequence goes on from OX637281.1 coordinate 3,713,784, forward strand.
AATTTTCAAAATAAAACTTTGCAAATTTCTTATATTTATTTTCTATTCATTATATTAACATATCTTGACACAAACAAAAATAAATAATTGGTCTAACATGATTATAAGTCCAAACTGTGAAACATCAGTCTTCATTTTCTTCTCAATTGCTTTTCTAAAATTTCTCTAAGTTTACCTTTTTTATTAGTCTTATCTGATAATGGTCTGCCTAGTGGTATTAACTCCATCTGTTGTAACCTTCGTCTGAATTTTTGGTAAAATTCCAAGACAGTAGGGTTTGCCCAGACATGTCGAGAATCAAAGTCAAGAACTCTTAACGTTTCCAAACTCTGTGCTCTACTCAATGCAACATAAGCTTGACCAGCTTCAAAGATCTTTGACAATGACATTTCAACACAGTCCAAAGTGAGCCCTTGAGACTTGTGTATAGAGAATGCCCAAGCTAAATTCAATGGAATCTGTCTCCTACAATATAATGAACCATTAGCATTTTTTACATACCAACGTTCTGTACGAGCTGTGTATTCCTTTTTACTTTTAAATCTTACAACTGGTAACCCCTCATCAAACCTAACCACCACACCTCTTGCACCATTCACTAATCCAGAATTGACATTAATATTTTTTAACAACATGACTTGAGCACCTATTTTTAAAATTAATTTTGCAGGAGCAATAGTTTGCATATCTAGTAAAGTACTGGCATTATCACTATCTTGTGCCGAATATATCTTTTCTTCACCATCTAAATCACGTAATTTGGAACTATTAATCATTTTAGAATCATTGGTATGTGAACAAAGGCGAGTTGCTAGAATTCCATCACTCTCAATTTTTTGAGTTGCAGTTTTGACAAGGCGTTCCTTTATTTCATTTGTTACACAACCTATTCTTATGCTATTTAGTATCGATATAAATTCTTTATCAGTCTGTCTATGAACCTCTTTTAATTCAAAGCATAAGTCTATACATTTCTCCCAACATGCTGTCTGAAAACAAAATCTTTTTGCCGATTTAGTTTTGTCAACCACAGGTGGTAGCTGAAGAAAATCTCCACATAAAATTAATTGGATTCCTCCAAATGGCTTGTCATTCTTGCGGACATATCTGGCCACAGCTTCAAGTTTCTAAAACAAAAATTAGTTGGTCAATTGAAACAAAAAAAATCAAAATATACAATCTTAATCAATTCAAAATTTACCTCGAAATATGTCCCCTCTACCATTGATATTTCATCAATAATAAGATGCTTGCACTTCCTCCATTTCTGAGCAACAAGTGGTAGTTTCAATGCTTTTTCACATAAATTTTCTACAGAACCACTACCATCACCGATTCCAGCAAATGCATGCAGAGTTGTACCACCTTAAGACAGAAATAATAGACTGAAGTAATTTCCAAGATTTTACAATTAAATTTGTTTGAATATAAGTGTATCATTATTGCTAATCCTACCTATGTGACAAGCTGCCACTCCAGTAGATGCAGTTGGCATAGTTACATCAGGTGGCAAAGCTGCAACAATTCTTTTTAATAAATAACTCTTTCCAGTTCCAGCAGATCCAGTGAAAAATATGTTTTTTCCACAAAGGCAAGCATCCAGGACTCTTTGCTGGCCAGGATTAAGTGTACTTGTTGATGTTAATGGCGAAGGAGAATATAACTTCTTAGGTGCTGGACCTCTGCAGACATCTTCATTTTTTCGCTTTTTAGATGGTGGAGAAGGAGTAGTTGTTGTGGCTTTACTGATTTTATTTTTAGCATTGCATAGATCAGCAACTGTGACTGGGCTTATTTCTTCAAATGCTTGTGACTTACCACTTAATAACTTAGCTCGTACTGTTTGTTTTGAAGGAGTAGTGTTCAAGTTTTTCTCTCGATCTCCAGTCATCTTTACAAATATAGTTCTTAAAAACGAAACAAGGTTTGTTGGCGGTGCATTAGAAATAAAGACTGTACATCCAGATTCTTGAAATTTTATACTTGCTTTACCTTCTGCCATAAATTTTTTAAATACATTTATTCCTTTCAAACTTAGCCTGGTCGAAGAATTTTTATCACCACTCACTTCCATAAACATTTCTCGAAATTCATTCCTAATTAAACGCAATGATGCTGACTTAAGTGTTATTTTTCTAATAATGGAACCTTGAGGAGACATCCACTCAACTGTTGCCGCACATGATAAAAAGGTATCACCGGATTCCATTGCTTTCGTAAAATATTAACATTTGATAGTTGAAATATTAAGAAGTAAATATTTTTAAACGCACATTTCTGTTACTGTCCCGCTTTTTTTTAAGATTATCAGCGGCAGTAAATGCAACAAATGAAACAGATCACAGAATATAACTTCAATGTTGAAAAGTTTGCCACAGTTGAAAATAACTCTTTCATGGCATATCTACAGCTCCAAATTTTGATTTAAATTTGATTTTTTTTGTTAGATTGATTAGTTATCAATACATCAAAGGATAAGTTTCTAAAATTTGTTATGAATATGTCGGACTATTGTATTTTTTTTTTAAATCTTAAATAAATTATACGTTTTCGACAAAAATATTTTTTTAAGGAAACTATTCAATATGCCATATTATATACTGTCGGTCGGATCAATACATACTTTTTTTTAAATTAGTTAAGTACGCTTTGGACCTGGTGTTGGTGTCTGGTGGCAATGTTTCGCTGTATTGCGATGCTGTGCGAGAAAAGCACCAGCTCTCGGGTCACTGGTACTGAATACCAGGTGCCTACTCAATTCTTTAATAGGCGCCTGTGGACTAGCACCCTACGGTCCAAGAGTATTCTTCAATTGGAACAAATTAAATGTTGGAGGATATTAAATTAATTTAGAAATAACTCAAGAGGCAGTCAAAGTCGGTCTTACCAAATTCACTTGCGTTTGAATACTGTTTGACCAGGGTTGGACAGAAACTTTATTTGATTAAATATTACTATTTATTTATTATATTATTTATACAATGTTTAAGAGTCCCATAGTATGATTCTTAAATACAAGTTTAGTAAACGCTATTATTTAAGTCCGTAAATTATTTATTTCAAGATCAGTCTTATTTTCCTGTTACAAAATAATACGGCAGCAATCATACGACGCTCATTCTTTTTACACAGGGTCTATGAAATTTAACAACGCATATAACAAATATAACAATCAACGAATATAACACCGTTTTTGTGGATATAAAATTGGACACAATATTGATTTTACTTACTATAAAATGTATGTTATACTTTTAAGAAATGTGAAAAAATACTCACAGAGTTGTTCCAGTTAGAAGAACACCTTAATAAGAAAAGCCCGTAATTTTTGAAACTCTTAGTAGAATGCCGCAATGAGACTTATGACATAACACTTAGTACTTACTGGGACATAATATCCTCTGATGGGAAATCAGTTTTTTTTTTTAAATTCAAATACCTTGACTTTCAGTAACATTCATAAACGTTTTCTTAAAAAAAAATACCAAACCTAAAAAAATATATTTTATCCTGTTGTTCACGACATACAAAATAATAGAAATTGTGTAGTATGTGTTTCAGTTTTAATTTGCTTCATGTCCGGAGACAAGCTGTCACTTGGCGGACAGCTAATAACTCATCGGCGGCCGTAAAAGCATCTAAAGATAAACATACTGTCAGTAAATAGAAATACGCCATTATGCACATAACTGTGTACCGCGTAAAACGTTTTACGATAAAATATAATAGGTAATGAAACAAAATTATTTCATTTACAATGACAAAGGTTATTTATTTTTGTAGAGCTACCTATGCATTGGTCTTGTGTTTATGGGATGTACCGCGGCGAACATAAATTAATTTAATATTTTAGGGTTTGACTCTTCAAAAAAAGCAACACCTCGTGTGCTAGGTGCTAGGCAACAAAAAAAATATGTCTAATTCTATTTTGTATGTGTTTTGAGTTTCATATTTACAGTTAACTTTAATCCTCTACGTTGGAGTAAGATAAAAAGTAGTCTCCTACAAAATGTACAATCCCGGTGGGTGTAGGTATAAAACCAATTATTGGCCGTGGTCCGCGCACGATAAGTTATATTTATGATATACAACAATACCTAAACATTTTTTTTTACAAGAGACTTATTACATTAACTGACTTACTTAGGTGATTATTTTAATACATTTTTAAAGAGATTTTCCTACAGTACATATACCTACTAGTGCAAATATTTAGCCTAAAATTGTTGTACAGATTAAAAAAACTTTACCATCAATTCCAGAAATTCTTAACTTTCTATATAGATAACCATTTAAGAGGTTTTGAATTCGCATTCCTCACCATATAATTAAAAGATAATACTATGGGTATCTAATAAAATTGTCCTTTTCGTGATAAAATAAAAATCATTTTTTTATTAGTTTTAAATATCAAAAGTAAGCATTTCTCTCAATTAGACTCATGCGTAATTGGTTAACTCAATTATTCACAATGTTGATAAAGTATAGATTTTAACAAACAAATATTAGAACCGCAAAGGTAGTTGGGGCCATAAAATTTACAGCTTTCGTAAAAGACAGCTGCCGGCGCGCGGCGGCTTTTAATATTACAAATACAAAAGTAACTGCATTAAGTACAATTATATACTCTTTTGTGTTTATTTTTTACTTAGAAAAGTCTATGAAATGATATTGTCTTTGAGTAATAATACAATTATGCACGTAAATTGGCAAACATCATTTGATGTAAGTAACTCAGTTACGTCAGTAGTTAGGTAGGCACATGGTGACACTATGGTATATCGGCGCAACTACAACAATTAGTCTTAAAATAACTAGAATAATTAAGTTCAGGCATCATTTAATTGTCCTAAAGTACAAAAACATTAGTTGAATACTTTCAAGTTAATTACGCTATGAAATGTCAACCTTATTATTTCAATATGAAGTCAGTGAAAGAATAACAATTGTGGATATGTCATGATTGGAAAAGATGGATGCATTGTAACTGCACGATAGGTAATTGTGAAAATAAAACTTGGCCAATATCAGAGAAGTGTTGTTTTAATAATGTGGTAATCGTAAAGTCGGCCATGCAGACGCCACGCCTTATAAAAACTCTATGGAGACACTTCTTTTGTTAGGTATAATAATAATTATTACTTATATCTACATGAAATATAAAATAATATATTTTTTCTTATTCAGTCCTTATAAGTACGATAGATCATACGCTAACTAAGCATGAAAGATCATACTAAGTTGTCCGTCTTGATTAAATATTAAAAATTACCGTTGCGTTTTTAAACAACAATTCTTAGAAACTGGGAAATATTATAGTCACATTTAATACGTACAAATGTTATTGCGTTTTTGTAATATATTATAACTATATATATGTAATAACAATATACATATTAACAGATAGTTCTTTGTAAGTGCGTACTGAGTTGAAATCCGCATCATTCATTAAAAGACACCGCCGCGAGGCCTGCGTCGGCTCATTCAAACCAGATGCGGTATTACAAAGTCCTGACAACCCATCTCCTAGTATCGATATTGGTATTTTTTTGTACGGAATGATATCATCAGTTTTAATAGACTCAACCTCAATACCAATAAAGAAACGCTGCATGTAATCTAGATAAGTTGAATAAAGAAGAAAAACTAAAAGCTTCGGCTTGTTTAAAAATGTCTCCAAACAGACATATGTGAATGTTTGGATGATTTAAATTTATACTTTTACCGGTAGTAGGTACAGTAATACAGTGTAAAAAAACGATAAAAGTATACGTTCATCGTTTTAAATATTCAAAATCGGTATTCATACAAAATACGTATAGTAAATTGTTTTAATAGTTTCTATTTGCAGCGTTAATACTGACAGACAGCATACTATGGTAAAATGAGTGCATGTTTTACTTTTATGAATGAATCGTATATTTTAAATATATAATCTTGTATTTTTAATGCGAAATAGGGAACCGTAAAATGTCCTTTGATGTTTTACATGTTAATTCGCATTTAATAATAAAATGCTTTGTGCGCAAATGAGCACGAATATGCAAAATTTTATATGCTGTTGATATCTTTGATACTATAGGCGAACGGAAGAGTTAAAAGTATCAACGCGATCATTTGCTTTCACTGTAAATATGATTATTATTTCACGACAAAATATTCACCGTTGAGAGACAGTTATATATATATACTTTAAATATTAAATGATTCAGCGTTGCCGGTTACACCCACAGGGGTCCATTCTATTTTTAACATTTTTCATGTCCTTTGTTTTTATAGCAATAAATGTTTCCTGTGCGAAATAAGAAGTGTGTACCTAATACGAAATTTACAATAAGTAAGCTTATAAATGCCTCTCAATGCCCACATTAAGCAGTAATTAGCTTATCGGATATTGAAAGCGGATTTTTTTATTATATAGATGTCTTTAATCCTTAGCTTGGGTCTGAATTTAATATTAATTTCGTGAATAAATACCATGTTTACCGTCTCATTAATACCTTAGTCTACAATATAGCTTATAAATTTTTTGCAGAAGCTACAATGTTTATTAATTATTATATACGTACTTGGAAATCGACTGCAGTACCTAAGTCTTCACTATGTGGACGTTTTGCTCTGTTGCCAGTTGGCTACGTTCCGAGTAGGTAAGATTGATAGGAATTCTCGGGGTAGCCTTACCTACGACTGAAACAAAACAATTCGTGTGAACCGGACAACACAGGGTGATTGTGTGACCATGGTTCGATCATATTTAGGACTTTATATATAAAGTGAAATTTATAAAATAGAAATTTAATTTTATAAAAAGTATTATATTTAATATATGTTAACGATGTCTTGTTATATAATAAATATTGATTTTTCATTATAATTATATCGTATAGCTTTGTGTCATCGATTTTTTTGTTCATACAGAAATATGGTTCAAAATAATATATAAATTATCTGAGACTTCAGTTTATAATATGATGACTAAGTCTAGTTATATTTTCCAACCCATGCATATAAATATATCTGTATATTATTCAAAGTACTAAATACATGTCTACAACGTAAGTATAACGTTGAAAAACCTACACATTCAGTGTAATATGGTCACATTAGCGAGAAGCTTCAGCCGCCACACATGGGACGCATCTGTGCGATCACCGAGCCGCTGGAGGTAGGTACACCCTGAAGCGACAATATATAGACCACGCATATTTTAAAATATTCAAGATACATTTTTATTATTTAAGTACTTAAATTATACTTAATTTTACAACTTAATCTTACAAAAAATATACTAGCCTGAAAGCTGCAGCGCCAAGGATATTTTTGTGTTACTATACTTTAATATTGATCATAGTGTTAATTTAAAGTCTACAGAATAAAATCTCGAACACCAATATACAACCTATTTATTAAATGTATTTTATTAAGTTATGTTTAAGGAGTTTTTATATATATATATATTTAGTTTACCATAGACAATGGAAATTAGTATCTATAGATTTCTGTCATGACTAATCTAATTAGATACCACAGAATACGTATGAATAAATGTGTTAGATACTTTAACAGATTATAAATATATTTATGCTACAATATATTTGCTAGACCTTATAAAATTTTACCTGCAATTGAAGGAGTTCCGACTTCTGACATCATTTGGGTAATCCGTTCAAAAAAGCTGTACCAGATGTTTCGTATTAATTAAAACAATAGCTTATCAGAACAGGTAACCGCCTGGACTATGCATTGGTATCGCGACTCATTTTCCCAACAGCTGCAGTTTATGACTGTTTTAAATTTTTTATTATTTATTACCGTTTAGAATCTAATCTCCATTACTATCCGAAATAAAACAATGGTCAATCGGTCAGTATTTTGGCATATTGCGCGCAGATGTTTACGTGGGAAAGTAATAAGACAAAGTCGAGAGATATTTTATGATGGAGTATTAAATTTTATTTTGAGTCATTTCAAAGCTATGATGCCGTAATTGAGATATGTAGGGTATGCCAAGAAGCCCTAAAAACCCTTGGTTAGGTAGGTATATGAATTCTTCACGTGAGAATATTTGACTTCTCAAAAAAAACAGTTAAAATTTATTAAATACAGTAGTTTTGTCATTTGAGACAAATAAACATTTTAAATGACTTCAAAACTTTAGATTGTTGTCCATTGATGGTTTAGGATTGTAGTTATATATGTATTTGCTAAGAAAACCCTTGTAATCTATATACCTACTTGTATATTCAAAAAAAAGAACTACTTTTAAACTAATTAGTAATTATTTACAATTGTGCTAAATGTGTTTTTGATATTTAAACATGTATTTTAATGGCATCTTTATAATACAACAGATTTTGCAATATTACAGAACATACACTTCTTTTTAACCTACTTAATTTTGGTACATAATACTTTTATTACCTTACCATTGCGAAAGCCTTAAGAAGATTAAGAATACCTTAATGAATAATAATATGTTAAGTGTTAGTTATAATGTATAAATCGAACTATTAATTATATAAATAAATATAACTATAACTAAATATAAACTATGTTTTCCATGTGCCGTAAACAAATATATGCCAAAAGAATATATATGAGTTATAATGTAGTTGTAGTGTAGTGTAGTGTACATATGAGTATATATATCATTTTCCATATCAAAGGGAAATCTTACAGCCCATATTCGTTTTAACTAACTTCGTTTATGTACACTTAGCATAATTTGCAGAAAAAAACATGCAAACACTCAATTTCAACTACCTTGTTATCTAAATCAGGTGTTACTTTCAACCGCAAACTCGAACAAATATAAAATAAACTGAGCCGTAAAACTCTTAACAAAATAAACGTATGCGTTAATCTCACTGTTAAAACATCTGTGTTTTAAAAAGCAGCGGATGATATTCTCTTTACTAAAGGGATTATCGGTATCGATAAGTAGGTTTAGAATCGAAACCCGAAATGTATTGCAGGTAGGACTTTATTGACACAGAAAATACTAGGAATGTATATAACGTTTTAAACACTAACTTAATCAATATATATGATATTATGATATGTTATGTATCATGTAATACACATTGCCAATATTTTAATTTCTTAATATTTAAGTTTAATATTTTATATATAATTATATAAAAATGTATATTGAATCGTATCACCGATGTTCTATATATAGAAGAAGATCCAGCACAAAAAACTGTGATCACGGATTTATTTAAATATCCTTATCACAGCATTTGGGCATTTGAAAATATATTATTAATGGTATGTCTATTAGTTTATCGTTAGTTGCTTTAGCTCCCATATTTATATTTACGGTATGTTTTTCTTGTAATTATTAAAATATTAAAATCATTTTTATGGAATACTTGTAAAAATTTTTTTTAACATTTATTGAATGGCAAGACTTAAGCGCAAATCTCTTAAAACTACCTAGAATTGGTTTAGCTGTTTATTAATTAATTTCCTCATAATAGTTTTAAGTATGCATTTGTTATTCGTAGAATATAATACGAGTTATTTGTACAATTGGCAGTTTGATAATATGTAGATATGGGACTCAATTCACTCACTTATTTCGCGGTCGGTTAATAGTCGGTAATCAATATATATAACCTTTTTTCACTATTGTACACTTATGTATCGTCAAAAAATACTTATAAATTATCTCTACTCTACATTCACAATTAATGCAAGTTCCCAACGGGATGAAATGGCAAGAATCGTAAGCTTGTGGAATGGGTGCTTATAATCTATATACACGCATTAAATAAATACATAACACCCACGTCACAAATATGCTCATAAAATTTCTTGACTGTACTGATGATACTCTGATCCTTTCTTCGGCAATGAAATTTCTCCAACCGACTCGTCAAGATATATTAAATAAATTTATTATTAGGCTACCTATAATTTTTGATAGTTACAGCAAAGTTTATACCGTATTCGACAATGCTAATAGGCAGGTAGCAAATTCGTACTATGGCAAAGGCGGCTTACGGCCAAATCGGCTTATCATTATTTATTATCTAATGCAATAAAAGTATTGGCTTCTTAACTAAATTAGGTAAAATGCAATTTTGTTTTGTCACGAAGATTTATTGTTTTATTTATAGAATATTTTAACTAATTGTAAATAGCTTAAACACTTTATAATCTTAACGGAAATAATAGACAAGTCAACAGATGTTGCAATGAGTCAATGGATACTCTGAGAAAATGCGCTTAAAAATGCCAAATCTTTTTTAAATGATTACAGTTATATTATTTATTTTAATAGTAGATGGGAGCCATATAAATTAATGCCGCCGCTCGTAGGCATTCCATTTCACAAAGATTTATTTTTTCTTATTCTTTTTATTTTGAGTTAATTTTATTAACTAAATACATATCTTATACACCTAAAAAGCTCACGACGTAGCTTTCCGTATATTTGCAGCTTCAGGTTTTTATTTAGTTTGATACTATTCTCATATAAGTCAATTAAGAATACTTTAACTGTAACACTTAATTTACTAATAACACGCGATATAAAAATGTAATTTTTTCTTGTTTCGTGATAAATGTAAGCAAATTCATATTTACAATTACAAAGAGCTTTACAAGTTCATTGACAAAAGTTTATCAGGGTGTTTAAGTTTTGAGATAACGGTAGAGGTATGAATGAAACTAGGCAAGTGCTCAACAGATGTTGCAATGAGTCAATACAAATCTCCGAGAAAAAGCGCATAAAAAAAATTCAATACTTGTATTATCTTAGTTAACAAGAAACTACGAGTGATTATTTTTATATTTAATAATTACTTATACACGGTTAATTAGTAATAACTAAAACACTGCAGTAATTCGCAGAGTAGGTACCTAATGTTAGCGGCATTTCCTCGATGTATCGCGATACTTATTCGTTGATCGAGAAAAGCACAGAATTATATTATATCTAAATATTTAAGTACATATAATATGAAATATATATAGCCACAGTAAACCTGATGTTTCAATTTATCGTGAAGTTATATTTGATAAACATTAAGAAAACCAGAATTGTATAATAATACCGTATTGAATAACGATGCGATTAATGTTTCGTCACTCGTTCCCGCGGTTGGTATTTATTCCCAAAATATACCAAACCCCTTTTCGGTATTTTATATTTGGATGTTTGGAAGTTTTATAAATCTTACCTCAACCGAAGTTCAAGGTGGGAGATATGGAAATATTCTTAGTTAATATCTGCCTTGTGTTAAATGGGCCGATTTGTTTGAAAGGACTAGAAGGCATGGAATCCCGTGGAGGACGCTTTTATCTGTGAAACTTGTTAATCAGATTCCTGCTAGCCTCTCATAATCTAGATCTTTGGAATAGCTCCACATCGCTAATATTATTATTATACAATACTGTTACAGATGTAATATTATACAGTTCGCTAATATATTGACTAGCGGGGAGTAATTATTCTAAAGAATTTGTTAAAGAGCCATACAGTGAGAGCTTATATTTTTAAAAAGGTATGTTCATAGTATTATTATAATCATCGTTAGCAAAATCCATAAAGCCGACGTTGCGGGCGGATGTTGGTACATAGGTAGTTATTGAGCTGTACATAGTACATACTTCGACTAAATTACTTGAATTATACAGATAATGTTAAAAAGGGTTAAGATTTTAAAATTTAAATAAAATGCAGTATTTCCATTACTGTACGTCCACAGTATCGTAGTTTATCTGTAGTTTTAATATAAATAATTTAAACTTTTCCAGTCAGACGGACCTGGTGTTTGTTTCTTATTTCAGCCAAAAAGCTTAATTCTAAAAGATGATAGAAATGCTTTTAAAATTTATATTTTCAATGGTATTCCTAATGAAAGAACGAAGAAGAAGAGTTTTACAAATATTGTATTCACATGGGGGTCCTGCCTATCTTTTTTTAACATCACGTTTACTTTCTTGCTTCTCTTTTTGTTACCCGCGAATAAAGTATGAGTTAAAAGTAGGTAAATATTTTTGTTATTGAGCATTGTTATCAACTTTAAGTCGTATTCATTGTTATAACCCAGACTCCAGTAGTTATTCTCGCATGGCCATTATAAAATGTCTGTCATGTAACATTATCCAGACCACGTCAAGGCGATCTGTTAAGAGTTAAGACGATAAACATATTAAATATTTATATTATTGTAAAGCTTGGGTCCGTGGGATCCCTGATTACGTCAGGATTATTTTTAGCCTAATCGGCGACCGTTCGACGAGACATATAAAAACTTTAAAGCTAGGGAGGCGCCGAAACTCTGACACCTAAACTTAAAAAACATTAAAGATTTCCTCGAAGCTCTAATTTTGAAACTAACTTTTTATGCAATGAATTTCGCAATATCTTATGCAAGTTTTAAAATGAAATATAATCTCCGACAGTAAATCAATGACAGGATGCTTTATTGATGAAATCAATATGGCGTCCGAGCAAATATACAAAGTACATAATATAGGTAAATGCGACCCTAAAGACGGACAGGACAAGATAAGCCGTCGATAGGCCGTATCGCCGTCTCACTCTAACGCATTCAACCCCACAAGAGTGGGAGGTGCGCCGAGCGGGAGGCGCTTGCACCGAAACCGGTTAATTTTTTGTCTTGTCAATGAAAGGACGCGCTGGGGCAGGGCGCTTCAAGACATTCAGTTGATCTGTAGACGCGCAATAACCGCACATGTTGCACGACGCCACCCTTACGCCCGCGTACCAAACTATGAGTTACGACCGTGACAGACTGGCTATCAAACGTGAAAACGAATGTCCTGAAGAGGACGAATACTACGGTTACGCACCGGTCGAAGTTAAACGTGATATTGAAATGCAGGGATTCGTATCGGCTTCGCCAACACACCTAATGGACCTCAGCAATGGGTCCGAACGACCACTCCAACAGCCCTGGCCCGCGAATAATATATTCGACCACGATGAAAGGGATTATCAACAACAATACGCTTACGACCCGATGTACGACCAACGCCAGCGTCAATACAGAAACTTTTATATTGAAGACTCAAACTCTCAAGACAGACTAGGACCATACTATGAAGCTGAGGCACCATCAGTGGAATCAACCTACCGCGCGTCCACTGAAGAACGCAGCGAAGAGAGCGATGAACATAGACGAACAAAGAAAAGGTCATCGAAGTCATCTCGCAAAAAAACACAATCATTCGAAGAGATGCAAATACAGAGAGTCATGGCGAACGTGAGGGAGCGACAACGAACGCAGAGCTTGAACGAAGCGTTCGCTAGTTTACGTCAAATCATTCCATCACTGCCCAGCGATAAATTATCAAAAATACAGACACTTCAATTGGCAACACAATACATAGAATTCTTGTATCAGATCTTGTCTAACAGTGAATCGTCGCCAAATAGTGACAGCAGTGACGCTGGGAGCGAGCATGGAAAATATTTAGCCCAAGATAAGTTAAGCTATGCATTTTCTGTATGGAGAATGGAAGGTGAGTGGACCAACGGTCAAACGTGATAGTGAAAAAACTTGTAAAGACTTTATATATATGTGTAAGATAAATTGTGATAGTCACGAACCAAATATAGTGGTAAGGTATTAGTGTTATGCTTAACAGCTTCATACCAAATAAATCATATTCCAATTATGTACATTTTATCTTTAGGTAATAAATAATAATTTCAAAAACATATTTCTTTATCTTTTATTTCGACATAATTTACAGAATAATACAATATTGTGCCAATTATAAGCAACATTTAATTAACTACTATACATATGTACACATTTGCAATACTTTTTAATGTTTTAAATATCATTAAATCAATATTTTAGGCACATCAATAACATTTTAACCTACACAAACTACCTCCAACATAACTTTGTTTTAATATTAACTCCGATTTTAATTACATTTTTAAATCATTAAACCAATATAAATCGGTTAGAAATAATGTAAGCCCATCTATGACTAGGTTCATGAGAAGAAACATTTATATAATAGTACCGAAATGGTTTAATAAACATAAATAGGACAAAACGAAACAACAAAAAAAAATTCAGACTTGTATTTATAATAAAATTTAATTAAATTGATTTTTTATACAATTTCACAATACAAACACAAAATGACATACAAAATAGACTATAGAAAAATATAGCATTCAATCTTGGTTACAATTCATAATATTTACCAATCTTACTTTCATTAACGATTTTCTGATTAATTTAATTTTAATGCCAATCTCTATTCGTTGTAAGGTTTCATGCCAAACATTACGTTATGTTAAGAAAAAACGAAAATAAACTTTTGTTCCTAACATATGCCAGCATATATTGGTACAGTCTACAATGCCCCACTTTTTAAGGGGCAACCCCCCCTTAAAAACCAGACAAGTTGGAACCAGACAAGTCAATACCATAAGTATTGAATTCTACTAATGGAAGAGTTGCAGCAATGAGGCCATACATTGACAATTACCAAAATAAGGTTATACCGGGGAAAAAATCTATATGAGACGTAAGATTAAGGCGTATGGAACAAATCAACGACCCTGGGAGCTCAGAAACAAAGGCTAAAAAAACATGCGAACCATGATTAGTATCGTATTTAATGTATTTATTGTATCAGCAACATTTTCTTATTTTTTACAATAACAAAAAAAAAATACTTAACAATTATTGATTTGCCTATATTGAACATGTAAAAATATCATTCAAGTGAAATAAAGAACACAATCATTTTCACTTATTCAATCATTCTTTATGTAATTAAGAATTGTTATTTAAACCGCGGCTCGACTGCTTGGCTCATACTGAATAAAAATGCAACAATTTTTTTTTATCATAATTAAAATAAAAAATGCTCATTTAATAATCAGCCCTAACAACTCAAGGAGATGAACATTATATTAGGAATCACGAATTGTATATTTTATAAAAGATTAATAGACAAATAATAATTATACTAATTTATAACAATTGTGTTTATACACAAAACATTTAACTTATAATAAGTTCGGCCGAATTCAGTTCGTTCATCTGAAATAAAAATGACATAGATAAAGTCAAACATGTCTATGACAGAGGCGTGCATAATCTGTAGAGTGCGTGTGTCTATGGTATTGAAACACAAAGAAAAAGAACTCACTTCGTTGTCCTGAGATTCAACTCCTTCGGTTTCAACGTTATCACAGATAATTTTGTTTTCCTTCTGCTCTATCTAAAATATGAAAGATTTTAACATTTTAACTTTCCTATATCTATCGTATCGTATGTCCTTTCCTGACATTTTATGTTTTACATATTATTACAGTGTCATAAGGAACAGTCAGCTGGTAAAAACTATTACAGAACTATAAAATAAATTAAAATATATTTAATATGTTGATAGATTATATTAAGCCATTGTGAGACCACAGTTTAGTTATTTAATGTCAAAATTCAAAGTTGTCATCGGTTACCATGGTAACTAAACATGCGGTAACTTAGCGTTAAGTTTCCGACAATTCAAATATGGAACGGTTCGTTACTGGCAATATTGGGTTTGTACGCACAGATTTATTTCAAATGTATATTATTATTTAAAACATCTGAAAAGAATGGCCTTTATTATCTAATATATAAAATTGTCGTGTCACAATGTTTGTTCCCTTACTCCTCTGAAACGGCTTGACCGATTGTCATGAAATTTTGAATTTTGTGGCCTAATTGAGTAGGACTGAGAATCGGCCAACATCTATTTTTAGCGACATTTTTTTTTCTTGGCAAAAGAACGTCAGCTAGTTTGATATAAAATTTTATATAATCGATGTAAGCTTACCGTATTAACAACATTCGCTTTAATGTGTGAATGTGTCTGCTTCATATGATCGTTGAGGGCGAAGGCCCGAGCGTAACTCGCCCCGCACTCTGTACATTTGAACTTTAGGTTGTTCAGACGCGAGTGTACTTCCATGTGAAGGCGTACCGCGTACAAGGACGCGAATGGCCTAAAACACAAAATGTATAAAACTATCGGAAAATGGTTTAATGCACTCGAGTCACATATAACTGCAAGTTAATTATTATCATTTTCAAAACCGAATTGAAACAAATACAAAATATCGTTATTCACTAAGGTACATGGGACCATTTTGAATCGTCTTAAATACATACGATTCTACGCCAATTCGTACGCGACCAAGCTCAGAAGAAGCAGGCAAGAAACTTGGCTTGGTTGATTTTTATTTTTGAAAATGATCCCAGTACACTTTTGAATAAAAAAATGGTATCGAACTATATAATATATAAACTATGTATATAATTTCACGATAAAAATAAGAATAAGAAACTAATTATATCTTACGTTTATCTCATAAACAGTCCGTGTATCTTCTCGATACACGGACTGTAGCCTAGTTTAAAAAAAAAACCGATTGTAGTTAGAATGAAAAAAGCAAACGAGCAGGATAGACTGGAATCTTCAAGGTAAGTAAGCAAGAACGTTTTAGACCTAGCAACGTATTTATGCAGATGGAATGGAGCCGAGGAAGACTATCACTTGACATGACATAGTCTCATGAAAGAATACATACCTATTACAAATCTGGCATTGGAACGGTTTCGTATGAGAATTTTTGTGTCCGGCCAACTGTACAGACGTTTTAAACGATTTCGGACAGAACGGACATTTGTATGCCCGTACATCCGAATGCGATAGTATGTGATGATGGTATACACTATGTGCTTTGAATCTGAAAAACATGTTTACATATAAAAAAGAATCTCTAAATGTTAACAACCTATTATGATGGCTCATGAAACAAATGTCTTCATTTAGATAAAGTTACTGACAGAACCGAGTTAATCCGGTTCTGTCGGCGTTGACATGACCCGAGTTATAATTTTAATAATTTTCAATGCGTACAACAGAGTAATATAGTGAATAGTTTTCGTAATGAGGGTAGGACATAATACCTGCAAAAATAGGTTATGTTTTTCGAGAAATACCTTTTAGGACAATGCGGACATTCGTACGGCCGTGCGCCGGTGTGCGTTCTCATGTGCAGCGTAAGACAGTACGAGACGCGAAAAGATTTCCCACAAATCTCACACACGTGTGGTTTCTCGCCTGTAAATTCATAATTGATTTTGAAAAACTATCCTCAGCGGTTTCGTACAATTATGCCAAAATGTTTATATGAAATATGTCACATTATTATGTAATGAATGTAAATACAATCAATACCTGATATAACGACATTGAACGGACCATTTAGTTGCCGAGGTTTTATCCGATAATCTTTATAAGCAAAACAGACTTATACAGATGTATTGTTGTTATGTTATCATAGTTATATTTCTAGTATAAGTATAGTTTATGTATGAAATCAAGTCAGAAAACAAATAATTAGAATACAAAATGTACTTAGATGCTTACAGTTCCGGGTTATACAACTATGTACACTAGTTGTTATGTAATTAGTCATTTTGGTCTTTTTTTTAGCTCAATCTAGCTGCTATAACCGATAGGTTGTTGTATATATATGTCGTTATAAACGGTTTTGGCTGTATGTTATATAATTAGAATCGTCATTATCTTTTACATGATATTGAGTGTTATCAAAGCTATGGTACAAGCAGCCAATAACAAAAAATGTTTAATACTTTATAAATAAAACAATTATAAGGAAAACGAAATTATAATAGTGTTGGTTAAATTGGTTAGTTTGATTAGAAATTTTATTTTATCATCTCATTCAATCAAAATCGCACTTTTGACAACTGACAGATATTCTTCTGACACCTGTCATTTCAAAAACTATTAACGTTCTGTGTAGTTACCCATAGACGTGACGACAATATTAAATATTCTAAGATTCAATAGTTTAGGAGAAACACGATAATAAGATTTAAAACATTGATTTACAAAACTACAGATAAATTAGATTTTCAATAATTATTTAATAAAACAATAATTAATAAAACATTTTGAATGAAACACGATTCAGATTACATGACGTCACACCTCTGTAAATAAATAAACTTGGTATTACTGTGATCTGTATTAAAATTGATAATAATGGTAATAATGGCTTAAAACCAAATCCTGGAATTTATCCAGGATTAACCAAAAAAATATTGAAATTTTGGGTACCTATATGTTTTGATATCAAGCATTTTTGAAAGAGTATTTCGCAAACCCCATGTATTGTAATATAAAATTATAGAACAGGAAATAAAAAGGCAAAAATTTCATCTGTTTTGTTTAATAAGAGAATCTTGTTAAACAAACCACAAGCTTATTACATCGCTTTAAGTAAACTTTAACACTAAGCTTAAATATAAGCTTTGTTTGCTTGAGCTTAATTTGGCTCCAGGCACTGGGGACTTCTTTCACAAATTCCTCAACTGCAACAGCAAATCAATTTTTATTATTACTTATTATTAAAAAGGCCTTATTCTATAATACAACTATATATTACAATAAAATAATAATTATAACAAAGATTTGAATGTACCAACAATGTATATAACATTGTGTTTGTGGCGTCTGCATGGCCGACTTTACGATTACCACATTATTAAAACAACACTTCTCTGATATTTGCCAAGTTTTATTTTCACAATTAGCTATCGTGAATTTACAATGCATCCATCTTTTCCAATCATGACATATCCACAATTGTAATTCTTTCACTGACTTCATATTGAAATGATAAGGTTGATATTTCATAGCGTAATTAACTTGAAAGGATTCAACTAGTGTTTTTGTACTTTAGGACAATTAAATGATGCCTGAACTTAATTATTCTAGTTATTTTAAGACTAATTGTAATTATATATATAATGAAAATAAAATTATCTTTTACAATCCTATATTCTATAGTTTATTATTTATACCACCGGATGCAATTTCTTCAGAACTGTACTTCTGTAGCTATACTTTTTTCTTTAACTTTTTTTAAAATTTTGGACTTGTGATACTTACCCCATCAAATGATTTGGCAACTAAAAAAATACGAGTATATGCATACTAGCCGACCGTTGTTTTGGCATAAAATTATTGAAAAAACAGCTGTTTCTGATGAAAGTAAACATTGAGCGTGTTTTTAATGTGACAAACTAAGAAAAGTATCTTAAAAATTAATTATTAAATAAACACAAAATACTCTTAAAATAAAACTAACTAATATACGAACTTAAAATAAAACATAACACAAAACTAAAACAAATTTAAAAAGGTTGTAGTACCCACAATGCTGGCGGCATTTCCTCGCTGTATGGCGATGCTTTTATGCTGAGCAAGGAAAGCACCAGCTCTTGGATCACCGGCACATAGATGTTGGCCGATTATCAAACCCACTCAATATGCTCAAAATTTCATGTGAATCGGTCAAGCCGTTTCGGAGCAGTACAGTAACTAATACTGACATGGAAACTTTATATATAAGATAATCAACATTTTTGAAATAAAATTGAATCAATACTCACATCAATGTGGTATTCACAAAAACAAATTGGATATGCCGTTCCTTATTGATATCTTGCATGGGACACAAACACTTTGCTGGGCGTGGCTATCGATGTGTTCTTACACTTGGATACTCCACTATTGAATTTACTTTGAATACACTTTTGCACTATTGAATTCATTTTTATCACCAATTCACTGTTCTCCAGTGAACAAAGAATGACATTTTTTTTAATAAAAAAAAATTTCTTTATTTTTGAAACTTTAGTTAAAACCGAAATAAGGCATTTTTCGTCAGCGTGAACCAAGAGTAATACATGATTCAAACGATTCAGAATGATTTCAAAAAATGTGGTCACGCTACGTCCATAAAACACAAAATTTTCTAGTTGAAAGAGTTAAGTGTGAATTTTTCAAAAAGATTAAATGTACAACTAACGTGTATGTATCCTCTCGTGTTTCACTTTTTCGTGTGGTTTTGCAAATTTTCTCACGCAGTACAGGCATTGGTATCGGAGGTCATCGTTTTCCTGTTTTGTTGATTTTATCTGAAATTTATTTTATTTTTATTTTATTATATCTGTCCCCAAACATCTTATGTGCTAAATATATTTAAAACAATAAACTTATGAGATAATAAAACTAGGTTTACACATACGATAATTAAATGGGAACTTGAGACATTATACAATAACAAAATACAATATACATAATAACACGAACAAGATACAACATACATGTGACCACTACCAGGATTCAAAGGTTTTTTTAAGGTGTTTAAAATGCCTCTATGAAAGGTAAGTAGAGAATTGGCAAAAACATCAACCGACTCGTCCACATTCACAGTAATATGTTGGACATTTTATTTGTATTAAAACTCATTAACGGTACCATAGATATGCCAAGTATTTTGGAAAAAGTCAATTTTTTAATAAATAGAAGCACTAGAAAACCATGTAATCTTTTTTATACCCAGATAGCGAGGACAAACGTCGGTTGTAACAGTCCAATCATTAGATGCCCGTCATCGATGAACTGTGCTCTGAGGACATGCGACGCTGATCCATTTAGTGATAGTCTCCATGTCTTCAGACGCAAATTGTTGCGGACCTTGTTTCGCCAATAGACTCCAATTTAGGAACGTTAATTTTTTGTTTTATTTCTGTGTGTAGAGTTTTCTTTATTTTTTGTTTTATATATGATTGTTTAGTTGTTTTTTAAAATTGGTCATTGTATACCTGTAATGCTGTGCATCCCTATAATTTATGCACATACATGCCTTGTGTGTTTTTTGTAATTTTGTTCGGGTTACGTTTGTATGTGTGTTGTTTGTGTGCCTTATTAAATAAATAAATAAATATCTAAAGTCGACACAATCTGTTTACACGACCGATTGCGAACGAACGATTTGCATAGACGAGACGTGGGCGTGTCAAAAGTAAGATTAAGTCCAGTGAAATATAACCACTCAAAAATTTATATTGTTTAATTTGTTTTAGTTTATTTATTTAATTCAAGGAAATTGCTTTATTTCATTCAAGAAAACAATACAGTGGATACTATATGGATATATAACCTTGCCGTGCGTCAGAAATTAATACTTTTGCAGCAGATCTGAAGATGCTCTCTTTCAACAGGCTGCAGTGCAATTAGATTGGGAGAAATTTGATCATTTCATTTGTTACATTAATTTATTTTTACATTATAATAGGTCAATAGCCTCCACACTAGGATTCCCTGTGTCGTGGAAGTCTCTTTCACACAAGTGAAAAAAAACATCAGCTTAATCAAGTATTGAAAAAAGGTGTGCGCGAGTGCGTGTGTTTGTGTAAGTGTGTGTGTGAGTGTGTGTGTGAGTGTGTGTGAGTGTGTATGTTTGTGTAAGTGTGTGTGTGAGTGTGTGTATATCATGTCCATGTGCTGTGTACGTATACACGTAATACATAATACGTAATACAAAAACACATTATACATTGTGTTTTTGCTTGCGTTTATCAGTCCGAAAGTGAATTTGTCTATGTATACGAGTATAGTATGTCCTAATGTAATTTTTTTTGTTTAATTTTCAATATATGTAGTTTTGTGTTTTGTTTTATTTTAGTTTATATTAGTTAGGTTAATATTAAAAATGTTTATTAAATATTATTCATTTTAGAATTTAATCGACAATAATCAAGCCACAGATTAAAAATACCTTATAAGTTTCATCAAATACCATGTTCGGATAAATAAATGATTACCATATAAGGCTATAAAGGTATATATATTTAGGTATCCCCATTACACCACGTATGTAACGCATCTGAAGGCCGTACAAAGAAAATTCCCACGTACTTTGAGCCATCGAGTAGCAGGCTGTAGTGCTATAACATACTTTCAAAAAAAAAACTTAATAGCACCGAACTTCTGGAGCATCTACCATTTAATGTTCCTGCTAGGTTTTAAACGCACGTCACTTTCAACTTGCCCACTTCCAGAAATAATTATGGGTCTCGTACGCCGATCAATAGAATGTTGCTTTTCCGTGGACTGACATCCCTGCATCGACCTTTTTTCGGACTCCTCTGCAGCTTCATTTAAGAGAGAGTTGAGGCAGCAATAATTGCCTTCACCAACGTAGAGTAAGTGGTTGCTACCTGCTACTACCTTGTTAACAATTTTCTGTTTGTGATCGCTAGTTTTCTTTTGTTTTTTTTTCAGTGAAACTTAGTTTATCTTACCTCTCTCAACATATCTTTTCTTGTCACTCGTATTATCTGATTGTGATGTATCTATTTATGTTTCCTTAATAAATAAATGAACTAGTATTTGTCCATTGCGATGTATCTACATGTTTTCCTGATAAATAAATAGATGTCGCTACAAACGCATAGTCAAAAGTCAATTGTCAAAGCTCACCTTGTACATATTATGCACATTCGTATGCATTTCGAGGAGCTCCCGCGTTGGGAACTTCTTGTTGCATATGTCGCACGTCAAGTCATCAGACAGTTTGTGCGAGTTTTGATGTATCAGCCGATAGTGGACCGGAATCTCCTTTTTGCACACGCTACACAGGAATGTCGTCGTGTCCTCGAGTCCAGACGGGCCCACTGGCAATTGGATGGGGCGGGGTCTGGGAACAAACGGTTTTTTTATAGAAGAGGGGGCAAATAAGCAGGAGGCCCGTCATAAAGGCGAAATCGCCGCCCATAGACAACCACGTGGCTCTTTTTCTTGATTTAGGGAATGGAGGGAATATGTATAGTAAACCTTGACTGCCATATTGTGGTTTTTTAATTTATTTTTGTTGTTATGTGTTAAGGTTTTTGACTTGAATATCTCAAACGGTTATATGTTTTGTATTATCTTAATCAAATGAATGAAAATCAGTGCTTAGAATAGTCTGAGTTTTAACAGCTAGTGAGCCAGGCTTATAACAATTACGAATGTTCGTTTTCATGTGTTAATAAATGTATCTTTCTATCTTCTTTTAATATATTCATACTTTCGTTTCATATTTCTTTAACATAGTTTTAAGAAAGCGACCGGTTTACTTCGGATGATGTGCTAACCCCACCCATGGACACCTGCATGGCCAGGAGGCTTACAAGTTGCCGTTCTTAAGAGAGATGAACTTTCTTTTCCTGAACGCCCCCAATTCGAGCGGTTCGGGTATACCTGGCAGTGGGATTCACAAGTGGAACATAGAAGAAAGCACACCATATAAAATGCCACCCAAGTAAGTTTTACTTACTTGATGGGAGAATGCATCCGCCTGTGCAGCTTCAGCGCTTTGATCGTCGGGAAGCACGTATTACATACTTCGCAATGTGATTTCGCACTGCGCACGGCTGCCACGCTATCACCCTCTGGAATTTTGTATATTAACCATCATTTGCATATAAAATAAATATTTAAAAAAAAAATGGTTAAATTAGTACAATTTACTTGAAAACCCCTAGTCTTTTGAGACGCGGTCGGTTAGATCATGGTAAGCTAGATTTTAACTAGTAAATGCTAAATCCTGTTTAAAATTGCGAAACATTCATTTGTTGTTGATTGATGATCGACAAATGAAGAGATAAATATATATATATATATATATAAAACAAGACAAAACACAGCCGTTTTGTATTGAAACGTTGAAAAGTAAAAAACGTACCGTTTTTCACGTGCGTTATGTATTCCTTGTGGACTTTCATGTGCGCACACAGGGACTTTGGATTATCGTACCCAATAGAGCAGACACGACAAGTATATTTGGCTAAAAAAATAAAATAATACAGTACAAAAATATAACTAAACTTGTTTTAAATATCACATGGTATACACAATATATGTCAAATAGTTGGTGTTCCCTCCATGGAATGTTAAAAAAAAATTAACATCAACAAATGAATACAAGAAAATCTTTTTGTTAAAAACTTAAACATTTTGTTTTGTATCGATTGTTGAAGCTCATTGTTGTCGCAATTATTAATTTTCGTTCAGTCAAACCTCACATAGGATTCGTAAAAGGTTCCGCCACCAGCCAAACCCCTGACACCCTGTTAGTGAGCATCAAAATGAGGAGAATTCTACGCTTGTTAAGACTACTAAAGTAGTTAACCCTCGTATAAAATAGAAAACGGTATAAACTTATATCAAAAAATTATAAAAATTGATTGCCAGAATCCAAATCAAGGCCGTACGCATGGGAAGAACTGGCAAGACCTTCGCCATTTAAATCGCTTATATTAACCTTAACCAACGCGCTGAATGCTCTTCAGCCACTATTAGTGACAATTTCCAAAAAAAATCTATGACAATCGATGAAATATTTTGCTCGTCATCCTTCTAGAGTACGGTTAGAGCTTTATTCGATTTTGCAAATTCCTTTTGTATTCACGCGGACAAAGTCGCGGGCAAAAGCAACTAGTACCACTATATAAAAATAAATTACCTGTAGTTATAGTGAAATAGGAGCACACATTTATGTGAGAACTACCCTCAAACACAGCGAGATGAATAAAAAAGTCCAACCAGACAAGAAGCAATGTATGATAATTAAATAATTAAAAAATAAATTGCGTTATCAACTTTTTTTAAACTACCCACGAGATTTAGTTGTATCGGTAGCAAGGGTACAAGGCAGTTGTTTGAACTCGTCCAGTGACGAAACCACAATTTTGTCGGAGTGAAGTGTTTTTATCATGACCTTGTTGTACGAGAGATCACTATCTCTCTCTAGAAAACAGAAAACGCTTACATACTCAATAGAACTCCTCTCATATTGAATTTTGTCTGTTGCCGTGGGTACTTTGAAAATTATTTACGGTATCAGAACACGTTACGTTAAATAAAATCGCGTTTAAATTAGAAAAGTGAAAAGTAATTTCGACTTGGGACTTGTTATAGTATACAGGGTCAGTGTGTGAATTGAATTTTTTTTAAGTCTACGAGTTAAAATGGTCTAAGATAACCGTATAGATAACTTATTAATATTTCGTCGAAAAATTAAAAAAGAATTGACTCTGGAAATACTGCCAGTACCCAAATCCAAGGCATAGAGCGGACGAGAAGAGCAATAAACCATTTATAAAAAGTGTGCAAAAGAAGTAATCAAGAAGTAAAACTACAAAACCGTTATTGTATACAACTAACTTATTCTATTCTAATATTAAAAAGATTTTTAAAAAATCTTCCCCAGTCAGTCAAGTTGTCTATGATTATATGTATAAGCATTTACCTACATATATATGGTCTTATTCATACAAAAATGCCTATTCAACTGTTTAACCATACTTTAGTTATCATACTTTTCAGTCTTTTTTGGCGTTTTATAAACGCTATATACTATATATCCGTTTTTGGATCAAATTGTTGGCATTGCAACGAATTCTACCACAAAATTTTCCGAAAATACATATTCAATGTGTCCACAGACTTTTATTACTTATTTATAGTCTGTGGTACGTCAAAAAATGCAAACATTTGATATTGTTATTGTCATTGCATTAAATAAACCCATGTTTTTAAATTGAGAATGCAATTTGATTAAATAAACAATAATGCATGCCATTCAGTTATAATAATAATAAAATTCAACCGAAAACTTGACAAAACACACTTTGAGTAAATGTCAAAATATATCGTCACAATCAGCTGTTTGATGTCGGCCATTTTTATAACACTGTCTAACTAGGGTCCCGGACTGTATACCCACAAAACTTTTGTCCTAAAATGAAATTTATAATACAATTTTTTTTGAATTCTACTTAAAATGACTTAACTTTATATGAATAAAACCGATAATCGAATGTGACAGATCACAGATGTCCCCACATACACTCACCAATTACATGTTCTTTTGAATCATCATTTTCAATATTCGATTTGTCAACCATTTCTAAACGGACATAGCATTTGTTATTCGATTGTATGGGGTGTTCTTGTTTGACGATTTCGTTAACTGAAACTGAAAGACATTTACAATTAGTACTAAAAAATATACTAGCTGAACGTTATATACAAATAAAAATGTCTCTAAAAATAGATGTTGGCCGAATCTCAGTCCTACTCAATATGGTCACAAAATTTCAGGCGAATCGGTCAACCCGTTACGGAGGAGTACGGGAACGTACATTGTGACACGAGAATTTTATATATTAGATAAAGAAATGTCTCCATCTGAATTACTTATGAATACAACAGCAATTTTTTTCTTTATTATCTGTGAAAAGATTGTTAGAGTATATATATATATATAATAAATTATTAATTTTTGCAAATTGCAAACCGTTATTTTTAACCTAATCTAAGGCACACCCCGAATGGTGTGAAAAATCCAATCAAAATGTAAATGTAAAAAACAGACTTACGATTCTCTTGGGTCACTTCCTGAACCATATCCACTGATAGTAAATCCTGTGAATCCGAATTATAATTTTGATATTCTTCTATGGCAGACGTGTCAAATGGCTCCTGTTGAAACAAAAACCTTTAATTAGTTCATTTGAATATCATAACTCCTTTTCTACAACCATCTACTTCATCATCAGATAATTTTTTTATTTTATTGATAAGCAGGTCCATCCGCTGATTGACATGTGAATTTATGGATCTAAGTTATTACTTATAAATAAATACCTTCACCATAGAAACAATTATAAAATATATAAGAGTGGATTTAAAATTCAAATATATTATATATGTAACAATATGTTATTGAGAGTTATCCTTTGAACACTACTCTAATATATTGAATCTATTAATTGAAATTATGGTTCACTGCAAGTATGATTTCATGTGTGAAGAAATTGCTGTAATGGAAATAGAGTTTTTAGAATTACATTCTTTCATAACTGCATACCCTAACCTAACAAACATTTAAACATCCTGTTACTTTCCTATGCGAGATTGTAAAGGCATACCTCAACAACTACATTTTGGTCCGTATGATATTGCTTTATATGATCAAGAACAGAAGAGAAAGTCATTGAACAAGTATTGCAACTGTATATATCTTCAAGTTCCTCTTGGCTCTCTTGACTTTCATCTTCCACTTTTGGAATCAGCTCATTTTCTTGCTCCTCAGATGCTACCTCTGAAATTAAGCATTAGGCACGAATAAAAGTTTTTCAAGGATTTTAATTCAACTGTCGACATTGCCGACTGCCTTCAAGTTAAAAGCTCTTTCCTTAGAGTATAAGTGTTATTTTCAAATGGCAGTATGTGATACTGCAGTCATGACATTTTATAAATTCAAAAACTTTAGAAAAAAAATGTCGAGCAAGTCCTTTAAATGTGTAAAAGACTACTTAAACAATACTACTTAAAAAGGTTGGAAATGAATCCCCGAATGATTATAAGATAAGGACATTTTTAAAACAGTAAACAGAACCCTCATGCCTTAGATATAAGAAAGTTAAACACAACAATTGGGTTGCCTGAAGAGATTGCTTATTAGTCATAAGGCCCCCCATTGCTCTTATATGTATTAACATCTCCTACTTCTACTGTTTAAGTGCAATAAAGTGTAAATAAACAAATATATTACCTTCAATTCTGTACGATATAGTACCATCCTTATTTTGTGTGGACAAGAAAGTGTTCCCAGTATTAATTACCGAACCTTTTTCATCTATAAATATATATTTATCACCACACTCTTTAACAATCCTTAATTCCTGTATATGTTGCTTATTTAAAATTTCTGTATACAATGTGTTCACTTCAGAAATATCCTCTATATGGCTTTCTATTATTTCATTATTATTAGAGGATTCATGAATTTCTGTAACAAATACATTTTGTCTATTAGATGTGGATACATTAACAAGTATTGGGATATTATTTAGTTCCAATATTTTGTTAACAAATACAACATATTGTATATAATTGGAAATTGAGATCTTATTGAGCAATTGTGTTCAATCTAAAAACTAAACTATACGCAAAAACCAGAGCTATCAAAAAATACAAGAAGTAGTTATTTATTTAGATATTTTATTAGTTTTTGCTGGCCATATAAAGTACTGAGCTTAGTGAATCATTTTATTTAAACTCATATTTCATTGAAGGAGAAATTTCAATTATATTTTGGTCTCACCATTACTTGTTGAGTCCGAGTTATTGTCTGATTGCTGTATAAGCTGGTTTTGATCAAGGTTAAAAATTACTGCTCCTATACAATTGCTAGTCTTGAGATGTACAATAAGACCATCAACTGATGATATATTAACTGAGCATATTGGACAAAGAATATTATTTGTAATTTGTGTTAAATGATCTATAAGCAATGCCTTTGTTTTGAATGTAGTACTACAGCAGAGTGGACAAGAGATCATTTTGTGTCCTATTCGACTAAAATAAGCCTAAAGTTGTCAAATAGTTAAAATAGCAATTTTGCGGTTTGTGTAAAAATTTGCTTATATTAATGCCATTTAAAATAAAACATTAGGAATAAACTGTTTTGAAGAACTTCAGACGACTAATTTAGAAGCACAAAATTCACAACGATCGGACTTCGGAGTTTACTTCACGCCATTGAAAAATTCTTTCATAGTTTCATAGTTCATACATTCATCACAGAGTACAAAAGAAAATCGTAAACTAGTTTACCAAAACATACGTTTTATTACATGCGCAAAAAATGTACCGATTTTAGTAATCATTATAGGTAACGATACTTGCGCACACGTATTATTTTGTAATGTTATGGTGAAACCTAATGGAAGCCTTTTGACGCTCGTTTCCAGCGTTTAAAGTATATGTATGTGGTCACGTGATCAATTACAAATTCCTCGCCACTAAAACAAGGTCACGTGATATGTAGCGGATCGATTGCAGCGATAACATCGGCGCAATTACAACAATTAGTAATAAATAAACTAGAATAATTCAGTTCAGACATCATTTAATTGTTCTAATAAGTTTAAAAACAAAAGTTCAATACTTTAAGTTTATTAAACTTTGAAATGTCTTCCTTATTATTTCAATACGTAGTATGCATAAGCACGTGCTTGAGCACGATAAATATGGACGCATTGTAACCGCATAGCACATCTCGGTGGAACCTATGTTTTCTAGGTCGGGAGCCGCCGCGGCGTCGTCCGCAGGTCGCTCTGCTGGACCTCCCCCGCGTAGACGGGGGTCCAACCTGGCAGGCTTAAACGCGTGCCACGGCTCTGCCTACCCCACTGGAGATGACAGCAGGGGTCGAATCGAACCCCACGCGTTCGGCCCCCACCACCACCGGGACAGGACACCAGGGTCGAATCGAGCCGGAGCTAGCGGAGGAATAACCTGTAAGTACTCACTCCGTTATATATATTTATTACTTTATATTTATTCCTATTACTAATTTTTTTGTACAACAAACATTTAATAAACTTCGTGCAGTACTGTGTATAGTTATTAATTGTAAGACATAATTCAGTTGACTGGAATTGTACTGGTTGACTGACTAATTTATTTAAAATGTTGTATTTATATGCTTTGGAAGGAACCCAGATCCCTAAGAAGTTTCCAAACCTGAAATAACCCGAAAGATACCACAAAACTTTAAATATTCATTATTATATGAAACTGTGTAAATTAATTAATACAGAATAATTAGGTCTAACTTTTTTACACTGGCAGTTCAATTGTTGCTTCTTCTACGCTCATGCTTTGACCAAATTACTTCTGCCCTTTAATCATTTCTTATTAATTTTTTTCTTATATAGGTTTAGATAATAATATAAAAATCATTTCTTACTTGAATTATACGAATTTATTTAATTATTTATTAATTTAATGTTACCAGACTAAATTATTTTATTATGTGGAACATATTATACCAGTTCCATATAATTTACATGGTATACTCTATGGTATCAAACTTTCAACCGCTATACTGAATACTCCATAATACATAGTCTGTAGAGTTTGGCCGATTGACGAAGAACGCCATATTAAGTTTTTACCTAATTAATTTTCGTTGTCAAGTGATATTGTTCACGGTACATCAAAATTAGGCTTATTTAGTTAATTAAATCATCAATTTACTGCATTTGCATATTTTGGTAGCATTTCTAGTTAGGTATGGATGGTAAAAACATATCACAATAATTGACTAAGGTTTGCATTATTTACTTACATTGATTCAAACCTTTATTATTGATATATTACTAGAGAATATTTCACAAAATGTTGGGTAAAAGAATGCATCATAACAGTAAAGGAAGATTAGCTAGTAAAGGCCACGATAACGGTAAACCAGCTAGTCCAGGACTGTCGCCTTACAATAAACCCCCTAAACTACCGGGTTCTGTGTCTGTCGGTAAAACTAAAGCTGAAGTTTGTCCGATACCCTATATACGGCAACAGGATAACGCTGTTGTCCTGCCAAGGCTAACGGCAGTTGCAGCAAGGTCAGCTGATGAGCCTATTGCTATGGATGAATTAGATGCTTTACAACTAGAGCTAGAGTCATTACTGTGTAATACTGCCCTGCGAATTAGATATTTTCAAGGTGAGATTGAAAGTATTGATACTAACGAATCAAAAAGAGAGAAAAAGAGTAAATCTGCTGGAAAACAGTTGCAATATCCTGGTAAAAGAAAATTTACAGATGACAAATTTGTTAAAACTAAGGACTATGGAAAGATATCACACCAACCTAAAGTACCTAAATTTAAAAACTATACTGCATCAGGAACATCTCAAGGATACTCAAATGATCCTGCGGGTAATTCTGACAACTCTGTTAAATTAGAACTCTCTCAACTGGCATTACCAAAGAATAATATTCCCTACAAGTTCTGGAATTCTGTAGATCCATTTTGTGCTCCAGTAACAATGGATGATATGAAATTTTTGGAATCACTTCTTGTTCAAAGTAGTAATACAACATTGCCACCAATACCACCTCTTGGTAGACACTACTCTGAAGTATGGGCTGATGAACACATATCAGAAGACCAAAATGCCTCGAATCCAAATAAAAAATCTCCAGATGTATCTAACATTAGAAAGAAACTTGAAAAATCATCTGAAAATATGATCACAGGCCCTCTAACACAGAGGTTAGTATCTGCGCTCATGGAAGAGAATGTTATGACATATGATGTGCCAGATATGAAGATTAAACAATCCACAGCCACCAAGAACAGTTATAAGAACTCATTGACCTTGGAAAAATGTTTGAGAAAAGAACTGGTAGAACAAGGTATTTTAGACCCCGAAGATCTCCCTCCATTGACTAATCCAGCTGATGATGAGATATTAGCAGAAATAAAGAAGTGTCAGACTGAATTGACAGCTGTACGCAAAGAAAATTGTAGAAATTTAAAAAATTTAATTGGATTGTGCAAACAAGAGATGATAAGACTTAATTTGAAGAAGCAGTTGGATCAAGTTGATATGGAATGTATTGATATTTATAAGAAAATGGTGGCAGCTAAACAAAAGAAAAGACCAATTACAAAAAAAGAAAAAGAAGATGCGTGGAAGGCAATCAATGAACAAATAAGACTAAATAAGGAAATAAATGCTTTGCCATTAACAGGACCCAACTCAAGTTAACTCTATCTTTTTCGTGTTCACCTCTATATTATTTTTAATTTAAATTGAAATATCAAATATAAATGCATGTTAAAACTATAAGCACTGTTTTATTTCTTTTTTCCAACATTTTGTAAATCCAAAAAAAAGAGACATTTGAAATATATTATTTTATATGTTTTCTTTCTAGTATCTAGTAAGTAATATCTGGTTTTAACAGCTAAGATTACTTTAAATATTTTCAAGTAATATTTGTAAGTAATAAATTAGGTATTGACTTCAGTAAATTTTACTCGTACTATTGAAGTATGTATTTTTTAGTTTATTACCGAAAACGAAAATTTTATTTTTTTATTATGACATCAAAGTTTAACTCTTAATCTCTGCAATTCTGATTATCAATTGTCAAATATTTTGACGTTAATGTAGACGGTTTTCAAATACATCAAGCAAGAATGAAACAATTTAAATTTCAACGGTCAAGAAAACAGCTGCCCTTTATTTTGTGCAAACAAGTTACACGAACGATTTTTTAAACATTTCCAAGTGAATGTTTGATTACTGATTGCTAACTTCTCTTGAGAAATGGATGAACAAAATTATTTAACACCAAGTAAAATACTAAGATTACTTCATATGGCAGAAGATAGATCGTTCAATGCACCTAGAACGATTCTTAACTATGACGAAACAATTAATCGGTAAGATTTCGGTCTTATATATGTTTACTTACTCAACCTTTACTTAACATAAGAAAATAATAGTGCAGTTTACCTACCCATGTTGGTTGTTATTGGTTTTTAGAAATCTTCAAAATCCCTCGCCTTACACTGGAGAGTCGTCTTCCGGTATTTTGGATTTGGACCGTTTAAGGGGTAAGTATATCTATATTCGTAGTATAATTTAAGTCTGCTTATTAGATTATAGTTTTTACCTACATCAATTCAAATTGATTCTGTATTTTCAGGTTTTGGCGACTCGAGCACAATTTCTGTAAGTAAGCTTTTTATAAAGGAGACATCTCTCAAGGCACGAATTAATACAAGTAATTTAGAATGAGGATTAAAAGTGAATGTATAACTCTCTTCATTTTAGAGTGCTTTCCATCCCGGTGAAATGACTGGCAGGTCTACTGAAGCTGTGGATCACAATGAAGCATTTGAAAATGTAAATCGCCATTCCGTTGCTCTTGAAAGCTTGACAAGCCACATGGAAAGGCAGACCCAGGAGGTTTCTAAACTAATAAGGCATTCAGTTGCAAGCTTTTCATCAAAATACAATGTAAGTCATAATATCAAATACAGGACAGTATTGTTTACAGTTTTTAAAGCCAATATTAAAAAACACTGAACAAATCATCAATTCATTCTTTATCTGGTGGCTCTGTTCTTGTAATCTGAAATAAGATTTTAAGCAAATAAAAATACTACAAACAGTAAACGAATATTAGTGCATTGTTAAATTTTATATAATTAATAAATAATGTAATTTTTATAAGTGAAATGAATCTTTAATCAATATTACAGGTAGACCTAAGTGCAGATGAAAATCAATTCATCAAAGAAAAATTGAATTCATTAGATGCGAATACTTCTGAGTTAATAAAAGATATGCCGCAAAGTATGGTGAATCTTCAAGATTTAAGCATGTAGGAATTTTTTGATTGATTTTGTGTATTTATTATTATTATCTTTATTACTTGGACCTGAGTATTCATTTACAAAGATTACTAGGTATATAAGAATTGCGTGTAGTATTTTCAAGAGCTATTGTACAAAACAACTAATATCTTAACAGTTCAAAGATTAGTTTTTAAATAATTATAATTATAATATAAATTTAAATAACTATAATATTAAATAAATTAGCTTAGCTAGTTAATTAATTTATTAATTTTTAATTAATAAATTAATTAACAAATAAAAAACTTGTTTTTTTTTTAAAATATTAATATAATTGTTATAGCTAAATTATTTTCAGGGTAAGCAATTTCAATATGTCCGAGAGGGAAGTGTATTTCAAACAGAAATGTCCCAATTTCTCTGAAATCCTTGGAAGTACAGAAAGTCCAGACAGATACATGAGGCCCAGCATTTCTGAAGGTATCAAAGTATTAACATTTTAAGTTGACACAAATATCATGCCTATATGATACATACTATTTCTGATACATTAGACCTTCAAATATTTGTATTAACATATATTTATAATACATTGTATTTTAATCAACATTTGAATGAAACTAATTTTCCAACATTAAATTTCAGTATCATCACACAAACCAATAGATACAACACCAAAGAGGCAGAACAATATGTTAAATGTTGATCAAACATTGGACAAAGTGCCAGTGAGACAACCGAAGCCAACATTAATAAAGCCAAGTGATTTATCCAGCTGTGAGCCAGAGACGTCAGTTATTAGTGAAATGGGGAACTATTTTAAAAATGGCCCCAATTATTCTGTTACACAATCTATGAAAGGCCAGAAAAAAATAACACCAACAGATATTATTTTGAATAATTTGAAATCATCTTACCGTTTAGTGCATGAGGATACAGAGGTGTCACCGGATGAATCTTTTAGTGTGTCCAAGATTGCAGATTTTTTAAGTGAGTTCTTTTTTAATTTACTTGGCTAACTGGTTAATCGACACAATAATCAAAGAAAAGAAAAAAAAAGAAAGCAAGAATTAATTCGAATTAATCAATTACAGACCGACAATCTACATTATGCAAAGTGTCAGATATCATTCAAGGGAATCATGCGAAATCAAACAAAAAACCCTTATCAGAAGTTCAAATGAATATAGGAAAGGAAGATGTGTATGTTACAAAACTGAAAGATACAAAAAAGATGAACACGGCCAGCTCTTCTAGTACACTGAGCACAGTTGTTTCATTGGATAATTTGAAAATAGCTGAAGAAATATCGGATGTGATTGTTACAAAAGATTCCCTTACTATGGACAATGACAAGATGGCTTCATTGAAATCTAAATCTCCGTCTACTCAGTCTACTCAGTCTACTCGCACTACTGTTCAGGAGAATAAGAGTTTTAAAAGATCGAACAGTCCGCTCCATTCGAGCAAAGGTGACAGTGAGTAGTATTATTGTATTGGTAGTTGCACTATGGATTTATTATTGCACATTTTATCCAACCACTTAACCGCTTTTGAATTATCTGCAAATTTTATTTACCCTCATCACAACACCATAGAATTCAATCTTATATATAAAAATTCTATGTCACAATGTTAGTTACCATACTCCTGCGAAACGGCTTGACCGATTCTCATGTGATTTTGTGAGCATATTGAGTAGGTCTGAGAAACAACAACACCTATTTTTACAGAC
Organism: Leptophobia aripa; assembly: GCA_951799465.1. NCBI lineage: Eukaryota > Metazoa > Arthropoda > Insecta > Lepidoptera > Pieridae > Leptophobia > Leptophobia aripa. The sequence goes on from OX637281.1 coordinate 3,748,614, forward strand.
ATTTCCTTTTATTATGTCGCATTAAACATACAACTTATATTTTCTATCACCAACCCTTATTTTTTAAGTACATCAGGTTGGTTATTGTAATTTGTATAATATTTATTATTATGTCTCATTAAAATCAATAGTTTATTTTAAAAAGTCATTCGAGTTATATAAATTAGATTCAATTTTTTTTACACATGTCTGTTGTTTATGGTAGTTATTTTCAGGCGAGGCTAACACATCCCACATTCCCTCCCCGAATCTTGTATATAAAGAGTTAGAAAAATCAGTAGACTGGCAAGACGTGTTACAACTGAAACGATACAATGAAGAACGCTTTGCAAAAGGTTTGTGGGCTTTGCATGGGAGACTATAAATACCTTTTGTGGTGTGGTTTTGGTTAGTGGTTTACCATTGTACTAACACCGTACCTTATTAAATGGGAAAAAAATATTTTTTCAATGCACTGAATTGTTTTGCTTTCTGGTCTATTCTTGTCAATTTAAGCTCGTGTACATTATAGTGCTTTTGATGCAGAGATTTTCAAAGCTCCATATTTACCAAAAAGTCATTATTGTTTTGGTCAATCGTCTGGTGCGTTGTCCGCCCATAAGTAGTTTCACATTTTCATATGTTTGTATTTTAATTTCAGCTCGATGGATTGATATTGTGGCGATGCCTGTTCAAGGATACGTTGGTATGTTTTATTGATTACATTATATGGAAATACTGTTCAGTCTCTTATTTCACACTGTACCTGATGGAAACCTTTATGTATTCCAGGCATCAGCACACCTGTCACCATAAACATAACGTCACACGTGGACAGCTGGCTGACCGCGAGATTCGAACCCGTCACAGTCAAAGACATAACCATTGAACTGCCACGTAAGCCGTTCCTCCTTTCGCCTGGTAAAAAGGAAAAATTCACGTTCAACATCACATCGAACGTGGAGACGAAACAAATACTGCGATTCTCTATACATTTGAAGGATTCCACGAAGGACGCGCTGTGCGAGGAGAGAGACGCGGTGGAGATTGAAATGAAATTGCCACCCGTTCAAGCGGTATCGAGAGATGGAATGAATAAATTATTATTTCCGCTCATACAAGAGAGTACCGATTCTGTGAAATATTTTGTGATCGTAAGCGATTGTCCGCATGAGATTGAATTGGAGATGTCTGTTGATACAGATCTGTTTGTGATAACGAATGTTCAAGAGATAAAGAAGAGCGAGATGAGTAGAGTGTTGATGGAGTCCAATTCGGTTCAGGGAAAGTTGGAGTCTGGGAAGAGGTTGTGCAGGCTGAGTGGTGGCAATGCGGTTAAGGTTACTGTGTTGTTTAAGGCGCCACAACTCACCACAGGTATTTGTGAATTCGAGTCGAAAAATATTTTAATAACTAGAGTAGAATCTGGATGACGTACGAAACGGACGGATATATGAATACTAGCTGACCCGGCAAACGTTTTCCCATATAAATTATGTAATTTTTAGTAAAAACAATAAACCGACGGGTATAACTATTTAAATGACGGTTCATCAGTTATCAAACGGGGACGGCCATAAAAGAGAGGGGTTGGTGGTACAAAAAAAAATCAAAATTTAGGGTTGTATTATATCGGCGCAACTACAACAATTAGTCTTAAATTAACTAGAATAATTAAGTTCAAACATCATTAAGTTGGTACTCGGTGAAATGTCATCTTTATTATTTCAATACGACTTTTTTGTAAACAACGTGCTTGAGTACTATAAATATGGACGCGTTGTGGCCGCACGACACACACACTAGATTCCGCCCGCGCGGCCAAACAACCAGATAGGAGAGCTAAGGTTAAACCGCCTTCGCCGGCGAAAGCGTGGTCCCTTACTTCAAGTGTCGCTCACTCCTCCAGTGAGCTTCCGTCCAGCCCCTCAGGCTAGTCCCCCCAGGCTAGCCCAAGCCGAGGTCCGAGTCTCACAGGAGACGCCCTTGCGCAAGTCACGGCAAACCACATTTATCACGGCTGAGCTAAGCTCGCCAACCAGCCCGAGCTGAGCTGTAAAGGCCTCCTGGCCAACAGCGAGATATCCAAAAAAAAAAAAAAAAGCCGCACGACACAGTCGCGCTCAGACCATTGTACGGAACAGACCTCTCTTCAAATATAAATCTTGGAAAATATCAGTGAAATGTTTTTCTAAATAAATAAGTGATAATGCTGATGCTACGCCTTTCAAAAATAACACTACAGAGTAGTGGGGTTGGGGTCGGCGATGCTGGCGCCGCGCCTTGCGGTAGTCCTGTAGAGGTACTCTCCTCGTTATATATATTATTATAATATATAATTATATTATATTATATATAGTATTTTTAAAGCCAAATTATATAAAAAAATCCTCAAAAAATTAAGGATTAACAACAATTAGGGGTAGTAAAATAGATGTTGGTCAAATCCAACACAGAAATTTTCTATGTAAGATAATGCGATACGAAACCAAACTAGAGTAAACGTTATAGTCGCTAAAACCGGTTAATCGTTATAAGTGAATTCTACTGTATATTTATATTAACACATTGTAAGACTTTATCTTTTGATAATTGTTTGCAGAGGGAAATATGATGACGTTTAACAGTGTTTTGAATGTTAACTTGACCAGTGCGAATATTGTGCTTAACAAAGTGGATCTCCTTGGAACTGTTGGCACTGCGCGGCTCGAAGTGAAATCGGCTGGTAAAGTCCAGATTGCAGCTGGTAAGTTTTTCTAATTTATATTTAACGGGGATTAGTCGTCTGGGAACGCGGGAAGTTTAGCGAGGAGTGTCGACCGTCGCCTGCACTGTTCAACCGTCTTGACGATCTTGGCTCCCCTCCCTATGCCATAAAGCTTGACACTTCCAGATAACTTATCTGCTCAGTGCTGCTATCACTCCACGCTAACCGACCCCAAGTCATTACTTGACGTTCCCAAATGTGTAACTGACAAATCTGACTATCGGTCTACACAGTCCCTCTAGTGAAGGTTAGATGGCATCGCCGCTTCGTCGTATTGTATACCCATGTGATTAATGCTTTTAAGTTGATTAAAGAAACATTCATGTTTAATGATATCAAACAAAGTCAAAATATCATTAATCACTAAGGTACATGGGACTATTTTGAATCGTCTTAAATCTGAAAGATTCTGTTCTTAGGCGTACCAAGCTGAGAAGAAGCAGGCCACAAACTCGGCTTGGTTAAAAGTTCTGATAATTTATAAAAAAAATGTTACTGTCAAAGTCAACGAATTGTTTGGGATTTTGGACTTTAAATGAATCAAAAAGTTTTTGTACATTTCAGAGCCGACCCCAATATCGGTGGCAAATGTAGGGTCAATGACGGGTGTGTGGCTTGTTAAGTTCAAAACTTCGGCTGCCAATCAAATGGTACCATTTAAAGTGTCTCCGGGCAAGTTTGAATTGAGACCGGCTTCAAATCGAGTGCTTCAAGTAGTTTATACTGGACCACCCGATGTGGTGTATGAAGGGTAATTGTTATTATAATTCATTTGATTAAAAAGTTATTTTTTTTCATGATAGAAATGTTAATATAAATATGTTAAGTGTAATAACTGAAATATTAATAAAAGATATAAATGCTACTCAATTTTCTTCTGAATAATCATAATTTAAAAAAGTTTTAAATTTTAAATCTCACCTAATCATATAAAAAGACGTATTTTTGATGAGAAAATCACATTTCTCACTCGCCTTTTATGTTTCTTTTAAATTTTCTCTCTTCCCATAAAATTCATATACTGGGTAAATTGTTCCTGGTAATCAAACCGGGATACTATTTGAATAAAAAGAGGTAGCGTTGTACTTATGCTTTGCATATGTTTTCAGGTTTCTCCTATTGGAAGAAGTTACAACACTTGCGACGACTGAGATATTGATAAGCGGTGGTAACGAAAGAGTTAAATCATTTCCGATCAAAACGAATTTAAATAATATCTCGTGGGTCAAAGCCGGTAAGAAAGAGCTGAGTTTGAAGAACTCTACAAATAAAAAAGTACAAATCCGTTGCCATATTGTCGGTGAAGGATTTTCTATAGGTATGTTAATATATTATTATATATATTTATATATTATTTATAATTATATATATATTTATGTTTCAATTTTAAAATAAACGCTTTTAATCTCTATCCTAAAACACTTATTGTAAATCCAAAAATTGTCAATTCATTTTCCAGTAGTATTAGTTTAGCAGTGTATCTTGCAGAGATCCATATTTCTTTTCAAGATCTCTTGGGGCCTGACAAATAAATTTGAACTGGTTATCTTTTCAGGGTTAACCTAACCCTTGTATATGTTTTTGATGGTTAAAATGATTGTCTAGAATCATCGGGATCTCGCACGTTTGTGATGTCATTGGGGGGTTGCGAGTGTCGTCCGTTGTCTGTGGTTTTCTCTCCTGCCTCCAACACGCCGCATGTCGCCGCCCTACATCTCGTATTGGATAAAACTACCCAACTTTCCAGAAAGGTTTGTATTTTTTGGAATAATCATTTCAAAATTGGTAACTTTAATACGTTAAAATGCATGTCTTAAAGTTAAAAACGAACGGTCTTGTTCATGAAAAATGTCTATTCAACTGTAGTTTTCAGTCTTCTTTGACGTTTTATAAAGTTGTGTATTCATAAACGCTATATAACTATATATCCGTTTTAGTATCAAATTGTTATTACTTATTTATAGTCTGTGGTACGTCAAAAAATGTAAATATTAGATATTGTTATTGTCATTGCAGTCATCAAATAAACAATAATGTATGCCTTGCTTTGCCGTGTTTATTTTTTATTTATTTAATTTATAAAATTCAACTGAAAATTTGACAAAACACACTTTGGGTAAATGTCAAAATATTTCGTCACAATCAGCTGTTCGATTTCGGCCATATTTATAACACAAACTAGGGTCCAGGCATGTAAAACTTTAAAGAACAGTTTTCTGCTAAAATGCGTTTATAATACAATTTAAAATGTGTAAACTTTTTATGCATAAGACCGCTAAAGTTTTATAAAAAATACGTATTGTGTTATATGGAGAAATATTCAAATTAACGATATGAGATTGCCATGTTTTGTTGTCTATGGTTATAATTTTAGATCAAACTTCACGGATGCGTGAGCGGCGATCCAATCAAATGGTCTGGACTCGTGACTTATGGCGAGACGGCGTTGGTCCGCGCCGTTCACCGCCGCCCAACCGAACTCACTTTGTACAATCGCGGTTCCGTACCGGTCTTTATTACTACAGTTCTGCATTTCAATTGTAAGTGTTGATATTTCTATTCAACTATATATAACACATATATATATACTAGCTTTCCGCCCGCGGCTTCGCCCACGTGTGATTTGGTTAAGTATATAGCGTTTCTTAATGATCTCGACAGGGCTTTCTTTCACGGGCTAAAACTTGTTACAATTGGAATTATATATAATTATGTGTTACTCAGGGATGATGTAGCTTTACAGGATCCGATGATTCAGGGAAATCGAGATAAATTTCAAATTAACTTACAGGCAATTACTTTTCTGCAAATTTTATATTCTGATAGTCATCTTATGTGGATGAGCTGATGATGGAAGGTAAAACTCCTCAGCGATTAAAAGTTGATAGAAAATTCTTACGAAGTTATACGTACTTGTGAGGTTATTAGTTTGACCAAATAATAAAATATAAACCTCATTACATTAAGGATGTAGGTGGAAAAATGGAGGCGGACAAATGACAAACGTCTCTTCACTCGTTTCCTTTTACTTGTTTGTATGGGTAGTGTTAACTCAAAATAATCATAGGGTAAAACGTTAATGAAAGTTTGAACTTCATGGTAGTCATTACACAATGAAGCATCTTAATACCGCGATGGATATATTTGGCCTAAGTAGAAGTTCTAAAAAAAAACTAAGACTAAACCTCGCACACTCACTCACACAGCAACACTATTGCACACACTGATACACAGTCACACACTAAAATGTTCATACTACACATAGTTCCACTTGTTCATGTGTATATATATTTTTATTTATTCTTTTCTATTCGTGTTTTTTTTTTCTGATCTTAGATTCTATTTCCGGTTCTATATTTTAACCTTATTTTGGCTTTATTTTTAATCTATTTTTATTGTGTAAACTGTTTTTGATAAGCTGTATAGGTTTAAGAAATAAAAAAATAAAATAAATCTAGGTTGATGAAGAATTTTAGCAACGAAATCTATCGAGCACATTGTTCAACACTTCAACTGCGTTATTTGTTATTTTTGTTACCTCTCACAAGTTTTAATATTAAGATGAACTTATATTAGAACATATTTAACTATATATAACTAATCAATCAATATAAGTGTTTAAAAGTTTTGAAGCAGTGATTGAAGTAAATTTTCAATTGACCATAACTTCTTTTTCCCTTACCGAAATAAACGAAAAACGAAATAAACTTTTGACAGCGCTCCCAATTTTATGTAATCCAACTGTGAAAACCGCGTTCAAATGCGTTCAGTAGTTCTGAAGTTATAATGTACCAGACAGACAGACAGACAAGAATTCCAAAAATTGTTTTTTGGTTTCTATGACTCCTCTTTAATTGCCTCCTTTCAGTTTTTTGGAAAAATATTTAATGTACAGACATTCGATTTTTACTGTCTTATTATTAGTATAGATATATATTGTTAGAAGAATACTGAATGACTAGTCACAGGAGGGTATAAAACTAACTAAGACTAAGTGCGGAGCGGTACTCTTTTAAAACTGCCTTCAGAATTAATTATTGTGTAAAAGTGAATTTAGTTTACGTTAATATCGTGTATATTTTTTTAAAATAAAACCGCTTCTGATAGCTTATTATCTATATAAATGTGGGATTCGTGATCAAAATAACTTGGTTTGAGTTTTTTAAATAAATTTATTAAGTAATTAAATATATATGTTTAAGCGTTGGCATTGTATTGGTTAACCAATTGAGTAAATGGTTGTCCTAGTGAAAGCTTAACTTACATTTTGAATATATTTTTCAGTACAATATAGATGCCTGTCATCCAACTCGGAATTGGAAGGTGCCAGGTGTATAGTGGGGAAACGTGGTCGCCATTCGATAATATTACGCCTTGATTGGCCAAGACTCGAACGGAGGGCCCGCGCGGTCCCAGCCACAACGCTGGCAACGCTCACCGTGCTCACGGGACCGGAGTTTACGAGACGTAGAATACTTAAGTATGTTATTACAGTAGAATCCGGATATAACGACATTCAAGGGACCTATGGCGATACTATGTCGTACTAAACGGTTGACGTACAAAACGGATTATATATGAATATAATGCGATACGAAACCAAACTTAGTTAACATTAGTTAGTAGTACCGGTTAGTCGTTATGAGTGGATTCTACTGTACTTTGTATAGTAATATATTAAACTAAATTTACATTAGACAAATTGATTATTAGGTGTAGAATATTTCCCTAATGTTGAAAAAATTGTTGTTTTAGAATTTTGCGCGACGAAAACAATGGAGAACTAGATACATCGTTACTACCGGAACATTTGAAGGTGCTGGCCGAGCCATTTGATGGAGAGGATCCAACGTTGGATAAATATTTGGAAGATTTCAGCGAGACAAAGGTAATTTTATGTGTGTCTGAGTACAGATTTTATGTGTATAAAATAAATATAAAAAAAACATACTTTTATCGCATTTTCGTTATATTAATTACAATGATATATTATCATTGTATTGTCTAATAATGTGTTTTACTATCAGAGATGTCTAGATTTAGCATAACATACATATTTGTTTTACTTATTAACCCCTCTGACTTTGAACAGTGCCTTAATTATTTATACTAATTTCCCATTTTCAGGCATCTCTCAATGAGCTGATTGAAGGCCTTCAAGAGCTGACAGCACAAATCGATGTCCCACAGGACTTTGTCGATGACAACACAATTCTTATGAGCGATGACACTATGTTGGAACATCATACACTTTGCGAGTAGTATATTATTTTTTACATCCATTGAATGAAAAGAACTTAAAACAATTAACTATTATGAAACCGGCCTTTGTATAATGTATCGAATATAATTGTATCAATTGTAAGAAGACTGTAGGAACAGGTGTGAGATTACTAGAAAAATATTTTTTTGTTCAATATGTCAGTGACAGATTTAAATTTAGATCAATATGTATTTTAACTTAATGTTTATTGAAATCGAAGGATAAAGAAGAATTAAATGTACTTATTTTAAGCTTTACTATCAAAGACTGTTATTTTAAATTGTAAAATAATCACTTTTTAATAATCTGTATCTGAAGGGATGCTTTTATTTCTAAATGTAAGTGCCTAGTATTACTGAAAGTGATCCATGTATAATTCTCAAATAAATATAATTAAATTATTACTTTTTGGCAATTTCCGAATTCTCCAGTTTTGTCGGCAAACTTATTATCTTACACTTGGAAAAATTATTTCAATGTAATATTAAAAGAAAAACATTAGCGGATAATCCACCAAAATCAAAAAGACATATTAGTTCTTTTTGGTGCTAAAGCGCTCATGAATACTGAAGAAAACAAGGTCAGCTTCAATTTAAGCTGTACCTAATATCAAGTGAGAGTCATGTCACGGGGTGTGCGCCTCATAAATCATTTTGGGTTGATAGTAAATAGAAAAAAATATGTATATATTTATTCATTATAACGTAGTAAATAATTTCTCACATATTGGGATACTTCCCATTCTGTTGGTGGAGATTCGAGAACAACGACACAGGAACCAGCTACTTCATTCACTCTTAATGTGTCCGTTTCTGTGTATATCACTTTTGGTTTCTCATCTTTTGTATCTCCTTTAAGCACCTCCACTGAAGTTACATCGGTCACAGTTCTTGTGAATGCAATTAGATTGTCTCCTATAAAAAATTAAAGAGAATTGAACACACAAATATTTTTTAAGTTAATGAACTAAAAATGAAAAATAATGTAGTATAAAGTGTATTAAATATGAATTCTGGAAAAATATAAAATCTAACATCTATCCAATTTTAAACACTAAATAATACCTCTTTTCTAATTAAAAGTGCAAATCATACAATACGTAAAATAAAGTAATGTGATAATAATGATTTATAAATAGTTAAATTACTTACGCATATTGCACATAGTTGAAGGTGGGCTTGAAAATGATGTGATTAATTCCAATTTTTTATCAATACCTGGCTTAAACCTGTATAAACTGCTAAAATAGTTTTGGGTACAGTATACATATTTTTTATATGACCTCATACAACTCATTCTCATATCTGTACTTATTACAGTTTTCCAAATATCCTTTCCTTCTTGATCTTCATACCGATAAATATTTTTGTGTCCAGCTGCATAAATGCTATTGTCATGTGTGCATACGGCTGGATTTTGTATCGAGTCTGGGAACTTAGCTATTTTCCTAAATGATCTTTGTTTTAAGTCATATATTATTGCTGTATCCAGAACTACCCTGAAAGATATGTTAAGCTAAGATTAAAGTAACCAAAGAATTTGTTGTCTTACTGCGTAATTCATATACAATTTAAAGATAATTTTTACTTATATAATGGTAAGCATTATAATAAGGAAAGAAAAGTAAAAAATTACCTAAATGCGCCTACTCCACCAATGATAAACAAAGAATCGCCTACTACAGCGCAACCAGCATGCCTTCTATGAGGAAGCTGAACTCCATGCCATATCCACTCTTTTCTTAATGTGTCATATACTTTAACATCTCTCATATATATCCCTGTGCCCCGACCATGCTCACCACAAACAAGCACTATTTTACTCGGACCCCAAGACACAATACTCCAACCCCATAAATTCTTTTCAGCCACCTCCAACCATTGTTGAAATTTATTCTTATCAGTGAAGGAGAACAGAATATGTGGTAAAAACTCTGGCTTTGTAGCTTTTAAGATCCAAATGGGCATAACTGGAGTATACAATAGCTTACGAACTGTGCTGTTTTTTATATTGTTCACCACCTCATTATATACACGTTCTGTAAAGTATTCACAAATTGCTGTCTTATGATCCTGCAAGCTGTTGTATGTCAATTCCCATTTTTTGTTGAACAAATCATACAAGCAATCAATGACTTTGGCAGCTAAACTATTCTCATAATCCTTTACCAAGTCCTTGATTTCTTTCATCTCTGTTGGAGTAACTCTATTAATATCCAGACATCCTAAAATTATTAACAGAGCATCTGCACCAGTTTCATTATGAAGTAACCATTCATAGCCAAATTTAAAAATTTCTGCTTCACTTTCTGAATCCAAAAATGGGTGGGACAAATACCAAGCTAGAAGATGTATTGAGGGAACATAATCAGGTTTCATGTTTTGAAATGATAATAGTCCATGTACAATTGCTAATTTTTCTATTTTGTAGTAATAACATTGTTCAGCTATTGACATTATTTGTATCCAATTTGATACAGAAATTTGAAGGTCTAACATGTATTCAATTTGTTTAATCAACTCTGTAATCTGAAGAAAGCCAGCTGCAATAGCAATCTCCCCAATAGTCGTTAAGGAATGATCGGATAGATCTATCAGGCCAATTTGCATATATTTTAAAATTATATCCATCGTGTCCGGCTCTAAAGACTAAAAAAAACAACTTGTAAAAAACATTACTTTTAAAATTTAAAGTTAAATTTTTAAAATCGTACTTACGTCTATTTTAATTTCTTGTTGTTCATTTTCCACATAATTTCCACTAAACATAGCGCGAAAGTAGTCACTATATTCACATAATATATCTTTACTTACATTAAAAGTTCTACCTCTTATTGATAACGATATTTGAGACATTTTATTTTATTAAATATTGAGCATTCTCCTAAAATCTAAATACTATTGAGTATTGTATTTATGAAAATATGAAGACAAACCATCAGTCTTTCTTCGCGCCATTTCGTCTTGTGACAATTACACTGGCAATTGCCAAAAATGACTTTGAATGTCAATTGTTAAATTAATAATAAATAACAACAAAATCATTTATTTATAATATCATTATTAAGTTTTAATGGCAGAACTCTCTAGTTACCACATTTTAGAAACAAATTTAAATAAACTTGTATTGGATATAACGAGGAGAGAGAGATCCTCTATAGGGCTACCGCCAACCTCACTACTCTGTAGGGTTATTTTTGAAAGGCGTAGGTAGCATCAGCATTGCCAACATCACGATTAAGTCGGTCATAATAACCACTTATTTAAAGAAACACTTCACTAATAGTTTCCAAGGCTTATATTTCACTATTTGAAGAGAGGTCCGTTCCGTACAACGGCCTGAGCGCGACTGAGTCGTGCGGTTTTTTTTTTTTTTTTTGGAGGGGGATCTCGCTGTTGGCCAGGAGGCCTTTACAGCTCAGCTCGGGCTGGTTGGCGAGCTTAGCTCAGCCGTGACAAATTTGGTTTGCCGTGACTTGCGCAAGGGCGTCTCCTGTGAGACTCGGACCTCGGCTTGGGCTGTCACGGGGGGGACTAGCCTGAGGGGCTGGACGGAAGCTCACTGTAGGAGTGAGCGACACTTGAAACAAAGGACCACGCCTTCGCCGGCGAAGGCGGTTTTTAACCCTAACTCTCCTATCTGGTTGTTTGGCCGCGCGGGCGGCATCTAGTGTATTGTTAGCTACAGTAATGGGATCGTCCGGATCCATTAGGGCGTGTCGAGGCCTTTTTTGTCTATTTTTATATTGTGTCTTGCGTACCGGGTACGACGTGTATTTGCGCACTAAGGGGTTGGGATGGTTTTTAGCCTTGTCTTCCATTGGGCTTCCTTCATCCATTGGGCTATGGTAGGGAATTCTAGGTCGTAGTGGAGGTCTACGTTTCTCACATACATGGGCGCTCCAGTTGCTATTCTAATGAACCGCATTTGGATCGCTTGCAGTTTGTGGATGTTGGTGGGAGCGCAATGCGCGAAAACTACGCTTGCGTAGGTCATGCATGGACGGACACATGCTTTGTACAGGGTAACCTTGTGTCTGAGCGACATTTGGCTCCTTTTATTGAGAAGGAAGTGGAGTCGGGACAGGACGAACGCGGCCTTATTCCGAACTGCGGTGGTGTGCTTGTTGAACGACAAGCCTCTGTCTAATGTGACACCTAGGTATTTAATCGTCTTGCGCCACGGGATGGTTTTACCAAATAGAGTTAGCTCTTTCGGTTCTTGATAGTATGAGTCGTGCGGTTACAATGCGACCCTATTTATAGTGATCTAGCACGAGTTTACAAAGACGTCGTACTGAAATAATAAAGATGACATTTCACAGAGTAACAAACGTAAACTATTCAACTTATGTGTTTAAACTTATTTTAGGACAATTAAATGATGTTGAACTTAATTATTCTAGTTAATTTAAGACTAATTGTTGTAGTTGCGCCGATAGATATTATTTGTATTATATATTGTTGTGGCTCAGCTGGTTTAGCGTCCCTTTTCTAGAACGACAGTTATTTTTCAAGGATCAGAACACGTCGGTCATATTTTAGAAGCATACTTAGTTGGTGGAGTGATCATTTTTAACCTCTCACTACTGATTTCAAAGATATGTACCTTCCACATAATTGATAGATGCAAAATATTTAACATTAAGGTCTTTCTACACAAGAAAAGGCAAAAATTGTATGATTTATGTAATGAAGGGCAATTTCATGATACTGAAGAATTTAGGATATTAGGTTAGGATATTTTCAGAGAACTTCAGACAAGAGTGTAGAAATGTTAAGGCAGAATATTTAAGTTCAAAAATAAAAAAAATAGCTCATATATGATAAAGACCACTTGGCAAATAATAAACGAAGAAACTGGAAGAGGATCTAAAAAGGATATTGACTATAAGTTATACATAAACGGGAAAATAATCAGTTATGATCATGATGCTCCGAATTCTTCAGCGTCCGCCGCCCTTTTGATATTGCAAGATAATGTCCCGAAGTGTAAACATGAGTTCAGATTTAGTTAAAACATTTAAAATACTCAAGTTAACAAAAACCAAGGATCTTTGCGGTGTATCGGTATTTATTTTGCAATCAGTAATCGATATTATAAGTTCAGAGTTAGCAATTATATTGAATAAATGTATAGACTGTGGAATCTTTCTTGATCAGATGAAACTTAGTAAAATCACAATGTTGTTCAAAACAGGCAGTACCACTGAGCCCACAAACTTTAGACCTGTGTCTGTGCTGCCTGCGCTGAGTAAAATTTTTGAAAAAATAATGCTTGATCAGTTAATGAAACATTTTAGTCATCATAAGCTTATGCATAGTCAACAGTATGGATTTACTAAAGGTCGCTTCACAATTGACGCCGGTGTTAAATTAATTTCCGAGATTTTAAATACGTGGGAACATTTTAATAATGCCATTGGAGTTTTTTGCGATCTATCAAAGGCTTTCGATTGTGTTCATCACGCTAGTCAAAAAGCTTCAACACTATGGCATTGGCGGAAACTCATTGAACGTTATGCATACATACTTGTGCGGTAGAACTCAAAAGGTAAACATAAATGGAGCGACCTCAACGGGATCATTTGTTACTATGGGTGTACTACAAGGCTCCATACTTGGACCTTTTTATCTCTCATCTACATAAACCAATGGTTCTTAACCAGTGGTCCGCGAAGCCATCCTAATAATGTCTGACATGACGACAGCATACATCGAGTCGAGTCGAACAGCGCAAGCCGAGCGGCACGAGTGCGAAGCCGAAACGTGGTGCACGAGAGATTCTCGTCCCGTCCATATTATGATTAAAACTTCGGTTTCTGAAAAATGCCACCGAAATAAATTATGACGACGACTTTATTAAGCGGGCATTACTTCAATAGAGATAAATGGAGATGTTTCTCCAGCAATGCGTTTTATGTGCAATTGTTCTTGCTAATGAATCTTTAAAGCCGGCCTAGTTGGAACGACATTTGCATCCGAAGTCTTGTAACCGTTCGCGAGAGTTCTTTGAAGGCAGACTAAGAAATCTTAAAAAAATGAAACATGGACCCAGTCGAATAATTTACGTAACTTCTGAAAAAACATTATCTGCGTGATTTGAAGTTTCAAAATTAATTGACAAATCGAAAAAAGTACACACAATCGGCGAATCTTTAATTAAGCCCTGTATGCTCAAACTTGCAGAAGAGCTTTTAGGCGCAGAAGCTCAAAAGAAAGTTCGTGAAATACCGCCGTCTAATGAAACAGTTAAGTCGCGCATTCAAATGTCAACTGATATTGAAGACCAATTTATTGACAAGATTAAAAATAGCTCTTATTATGCATTACAATGTTATGAGTCTACCGTTGTTTCGCAATGCTGTCAATTACTTGTATTTATTCGATTTTTTGAGGACAATATAACGTTTAGAGAAGAGGTGTTATTTTCTGAACATGAAACAACGTCGCAAGGTTACAGATGTTATGCATGCAAGTCAATTGATTGAAAACATGGACTTCTATGGGAAAGGCTTGCCAGACTTTGTACTGACGGTGACCCTGCAATGCTTGGTTCTGGCAGCATTGGTAAAAACCAAAAATCCATCCGCAATTACGACGCACTGCGTTATTCACCGTCAAGCATTGGCTGCCCAAACACTCCCGGAATATTTTACCGTGGCTCTGAAAGCAGCTATAATAGTAGTTTATTCAAACGGTTGTGTTCTGACATGAACTCTGAACACGAAACTGTGCTTTGCCACACAGAAGTTCTCTGGCTTTCGAAAGGAAACATGCTGGCGAGATTGTACAAACTAAGAAAGGCAGTCAAAATATTTTTAACTAACAAGGAAAACAAAGAGTTGCAGTTGTTAGAACAGTTCTGTGTCTTCAAATATGTGATAAGTTTTGCTTTTTTGCGCAAATACATAAATTGAACCTGCAACTGCAAGTTGCGAGGCATGAGCAATATATTTGCATATGAAGAAAAAGTTAAAGCGTTTATTGCTAAAATCGAGCCGGCTAAAATGGACCAATAAGGTCGGAAAAAAGACTTTTCTGCGTTTGATACGCTCAACCAAATCAAAAACGGATAAGGTGCGGACATCTATACTCTATACTTATAATAAGACAGTAAAAATCGAATGTCTGTACATTAAATATTTTTCCAAAAAACTGAAAGGAGGCAATCAAAGAAGAGTCATAGAAACCAAAAAAACTATTTTTGGAATTCTTGTCTGTCTATCTGTCTGTCTGTCTGGTACGTTATAACTTGAAAACTACTGAACGGATTTAAACGCGGTTTTCACAGTTGGGATTACATATAATTGGGAGCGTTGTCAAAAGTTTATTTTGTCAAAATCGGTTAAGAGAAAGAGAAGTTATGGTCAATTGAAAATTGACTTCAACCACTGCTTCAAAATTTTCAAACACTTATATTCATTGATTAGTTATATATTGTTATATATGTTCTAATATAAGTTAATCTTAATATTAAAACTTGTGAGAGGTAACAAAAATAACAAATAACGCAGTACGCGCGGGCGCGTTTGAAGTGTTGAACAATGTGCTCGATAGATGGCGTTGATAAAATTCGTCATCAACCTAGATTTATTTTATTTTTGTATTTCTTAAACCTATACAGCTTATCAAAAACAGTTTACACAATAAAAATAGATTAAAAAGTAAAGCCAAAATAAGGTTAAAATATAGAACCGGAAATAGAATCTAAGATCAGAAAAAAGAATAACAAAAAAAACACGAACAGAAAAAAATAAGTAAAAATATATATACACATGACCAAGTGGTGTATATTATGTGAAGTACGAGCATTTAAGTTTGTGTGTGTATCAGTGTGTGCAATGGTGTTGCTGTGTGAGTGAGTGTGCGAGGTTGTGTCTTAGTTTTTTTTAAAAGAACTTCTACTTAGGCCAAATATATCCATCGCGGTATTAAGATGCTCCATTGTGTAATGACTACCATGCAGTTCAAACTTTCATTAACGTTTTACCCTTTGATTATTTTGAGTGAACACTACCTATACAAACAAGTAAAAGGAAACGAGTGAAGAGACGTTTATCGTTTGTCCGCATCCATTTTTCCACCTCCGTCCTTAACGTTAATGAGGTTTACCTATTATTATTTGGTCAAACTAATAACCTCACAAGTACGTATAAATTTGTAAGAATTTTCTTTCAACTCTTAACCGCTGAGGAGTTTTACCTTCCATCATCAGCTCATCCACATAAGATGACTATCAGAATATAAAATTGTCTGAAAAGTAATTGCCTGTATGTTAATTTGAAAGTTGCCCTCGATTTCCCTGAATCATCAGATCCTGACTACGGGACCAACTTGAAAGTTGGTACCGAACAAAATATAATCACGTAAATGGTAAATAAATATCAAGTCCACAGAAACAGAGGATGTTGATAACATTTGTACATGTAAAGCTACATCATCCCTGAGTAACACAGGCTATATATAATTCCAATTGTAACAAGATTTTAGCCCGTGAAAGAAAGCTCTGTCGAGATCATTAAAAACGCTATATACTTGACCAAATTACACGTGGGGGAAGCCGCGGGCGGTAAGCTAGTTAAAGAATAAATTAATAAGAATATTATGATAGAATTGACTAATTTAAAAAAATAATTCAATCGCTATTTTCCTGAATGCGAGGACAAGAGTATTCAAAAACCAGAGTGATCCGGAATCCCTTTATTGTTAACGTTTCCAAAGTCGCTGAAGAAATTCATGAAGAGATGATTGAATTGCAACACACGTACTTGAAAGACCTTCGAATTGGAGTGAATCTTGGAGATTTTTGGAGCCAAAAAGCAATATCTTTTCCGAAGGTTCAAGACATTGCAATACGTTACCTAACTTTATTTTCATCAACTCTGCAAGCAGTGTTTTATCTGTGCAAGCAGGGGTTTTCGGCGCTTCCAATTATTAAAAACAAGCAACCAGTTAGCCGCCACTGCCGAAATGCGTTTAGCTTTAAGCAACACGGAACCGAGAATACAGAAGTTAGTTAAGAGTACGCAGGCAAAAATCTTTAACTTTTCGATTTTTGCAAAATACCGAGTACTATTTATAAACCTGTATTTGTTTTCTTAATTCAACAACCCTTAATTAAGATATTTTAGGTTCACCAGGTCCCCGACGAGACAAACATTTGGTAAAATGGTCCTCCATGACTAAAAGGTTAAGAACCACTGACATAAATGATCTACAATTTCTTGTAAAAGAACTTCACGAGATAGTGCTGTTTGCTGACGACACTTCTCTTTTATTTAAAGTGAAACGACAAAATACATCACTTGGAAATGTAAACAGTGCAATCTCCAGCATAGTTCACTGGTTCAGTGCAAATAATCTGATGTTAAACGAAAAAGAGACAAAATGTATAAACTTTGTAACATCAAATGTAAAAAGTAATAATGTACATGTAAAAATAAAAAATGAGGACTTAGGCTTTGATAAGAAGACCGTATTCTAAGGTGTAACTTTAGATTGTAAACTCCAGTGGGGCCCACACATAGCTAGTCTTTCGAATAGGCTAAGTTCTGCTTCGTTTGCGGTAAAAAAGATTCGTAACCTTAACGACGAGAGTACAGCGAGGCTCGTCTATTTCAGCAATTTTCATAGCATTATGTCTTATGGTGTTATTTTGTGGGGTAACGCTGCTGACATAAACTCAATATTTGTAGCGCTAAAGCGCGCCATTCGAGCGATTTGTGGGGGTCTGGAGTCGGTCAGGAACAAGTTTCAGTTTTCAGTTACAGTTTTTAAAAAAACAGTAGGTTTCATAAGTATAACACTCGCAACAAAGAATAAATTAGTGCACAAGAAGGCTTACATAAAATGAGTAATTCTTTTCAATGCAATTGCATACGATTTTTTAACAAAATTCCTATGGAAGTGCAATTGTTGTCGGAAAAAGAAATTCAAATCATACATTAAAGTTAAGCTACTCAACAAGGCTTATTATCATGTTAAGGATTATTTAAATGATCCCACTGCTTGGATATGACTTGCTCCACTTCATTATTGTTCATAATAAATAGGTACTTAACTGCTACGTTTGCTAACCTCGGGGCAATCGTCAATTATTGTTTTATTGTGAGGTGGGAACGGGGCGCAATCGACATAGTATATTTTCCGTTATTTTCTTACAACTGCATTCACACTTTCAAGTATCGTCATGCTCAATTAAATGTCATTGCTTGTGGTGGGCGTTGGGTTGTCCCTATCCCTAAAATATGGCGAGGGGGCTATGTCTGACCATGCATCGTGCTCGGGTGATACTTGTGGTGAATGGTCGGACTTGAATCTGTGTTGCTATACTAATAATTTTTCCTGGCTTAGTCTCGGGTGTACTGTGTGCTTGTGGGTTGTTCTCACTATAACGTAAATGTGTGCTCCTATTTCGCTATGTAAAGGTTATCATTATTATTTAATTGTTTCGTACTGTGAAACATTCTTGGCAATTTAAAGAAAGTGTCTGAGAGTTTCTTGCCAGTTCTTCTCGTCCGCTCTACGCCCATGATTTGGGAACTGGTAGTTAGTAAATGTAGAATCGAAAATTGAAAACTTGTTTTTTTGACGATTCGTAAGTGTACCTTGGTGACCTATATGAATAAAGATATTTATGATTTCGTAACATGTGGCTTCATTAAAAAGTAGATTGTTCAAGGTATTATTCCATCAGTTGTATTGTCCCCACAACAGTAGATATTATATTTATGAATAACGTCCACTTAAACCTTACGGGAAAAGGTATAGTAATTCTGTGGTAATTATCGTATTTATGCCAAGCAGCATTGCAAGCGTCCAAGAGCAGCGGTTAGCACGCTAATTGAAGTCTGCTCGTATCATTAAAATCTCATTTTTATTTAATGAACAATTTCTAATAAATATTACTAAAATTAAATGTACAATTTATTAAGTACATAATACACATCATATTTGACTAAATTCATTCGCTAAACTCATTAAATTAATAAGGTAAACAATAAAAGAAAAATGTATTTTCGTATCATTTTATTTCTTAACCAGTTATATTTATGTATCCAATCGTTTTTTGCTATTTTTCAATCATTGTATCTAAGAGATTCGAATATCAATCAGATATCTGTTTAGACATGACTTTAAAAAATATTGCCTACAACTTATAAAACTAAAATGCACTTTCACTTACATTAATAAAGTCATTGAACATCGCAAATGTTTTATATACAGGACTAACTGCGGTTCATAGAACACAAATATTGTTTTTTTTTTTTCAAGTATGACATAAAATGCAAAACAAAATAATGCACTTGGTCGTGTGAGCGTCTCATGGAGGACATAACATGCCGCTTGGACGTTACCCATTTGTTATTTCTTACACAACGAAAATTATCATTCTAACACACACACACAAGTACTCAGTCATACACCATACGCACATTTCGCATTTGGCAGTTTGATTACCTCAGTGATATTCACATCACACGAGAAATACACACAAAATCATAGCATAGAAAATATGAATAGCCGAAGTGAATACCGCCCGAGGTCGAGGTCTACACATGCGATATAAACTACGTAGAAAAAAAAGAGGAATCTATTAAAATGGAAGTACTTATTTTACATAACTAATTTGGATCGAGAATGGCTGACATTTCGTTTGGTAGCGTGCGTTTTAAAAAAAAACACTCTATTCTCATTAATTTATTGCGTTCATACCTAATCTAATGTCACAACAGAAGACGCCATTCGAAATCACTAGTGGATTAACAGTAGCCGGATAATATATACATAACACACACACACACCATTTTACAATAGGAATTAATGACCTAAACTAAAAAAATAAACCAGTCACTTAATATAACATAGTATTATCGCCAACGTTCACAACTGGCCTGTAGTACTAACCGTAAGACAACATTTGCACGCTCCGTGTGAGGCCGTGCGCCCGTCGGGCCCGCGCCGAGGCGAGCGCGAATACGAATCATTAATACGATTCCTGCATGACTAGATGCAGACCCCATGCTGAGATCGTCGTATCCGGCGTATACGTTGATATTCACGTATACGTATTGCGTATACGTGAATATACGTTTTGGTAAGTTTCAGTGTCGCGTCCTAAGTCTACCACACAAAAAGCAATATGAAATTGTACAAAACAAATCGGGGTGTGTTTATATATATTTTTTTTTTCAACTGTCATTCGTTTTAAAGTATATCACAGACAATATAAAAATAAAAAAAAAATCGAGACATCAATCGAATCGAATCGAAATTATGCTATAATATTACTAAATATGAGGATCGGTGTTTGTCGAACGTCGATAAGCGAAGAAACGTTTCGAGCGTAAGTTTGCATTCATTCGTATGTGATACAGGGCTATTACACTAGAAATATTCTCACCTTTAGCAGTTACAATATAAACGAACCGGTTAAACAATAAATTTCGCTTGCAACAATCTTTTCCAGCTTAGACCAAAAGTACTTTGCGGGTGACATTGGTCACGTGGTCGTCTCCATATAAATTCAACGAGACCACGCCTAACCAACCACCCCGCAAAGCAAACACGAATTTTGCCAATGAAAAATCTGTCGAAGGGTCTCGAGCCTTATCACAGTTCGACTCGTTGTCTCCACACTGCCTCTACATAGAAAATAATTGAATAATATTTTAAAGTAAATAAATTTGCAATGTAAGGACAACTTCATAACGGATTAACGATACTTGCTTGTAGGTAGTTTGTGTATTTTGTAGGCAGAGTTTTACATCTAATATTCTATAGCCTATGTCATCGCTATTATACATTGTATGGCCTATGTGCTTTATTCGAATACCGTATCTGAGAAATTAATTACATTATCAAAACTGCCCCCTACATGGAGACAATTTCAAATTCGTATTTTCGCCAATTCACGCGTTTCTCATAGACGGTATTTATACTATACTATGCAATGAAAATTGTGACGTTACACGCTCCGCCGCCACCTTTACAGTGAAATTATATGAAAACATTTGGATCACGTGATGACGTTTTGAGACAGACACAGTCTGCGAACAATGCTCTCGAAGCGTCACCCGCGCTTTTCACAACTTCGAGATTGGCAACGGCAACCTAAAAAGCCTTTGTATATCCCACTACTGTATATACGTGCCAATGTATAACCGTGTTATTGAGTTTCGAGGATGTGCAAAATGGACAGAGACATTTATCCACAGTCAAAGTATTTCCCATTGAAACTCATATCAGACAAAATTTCAGTTATAAATAATTGTTTTTTTTTTTTTTTTTTCACCAACTCAACTTTGCACAGTGATTGGTTGATTGAGGCGGTCGTAGCGTGCGTGCGCGTGCACGCCACTCGTCGTCACGTTTTGTGTTAGCACGTGTGTGTGTATGGGGGGTGTGTGTTACGGCGCCTGATAGAGGAGGTAGGCGGTGAGTGCCGGGGGAAGGGCGAGGCGAGACGCCGCCGCCCTGAGCCGGCTACGACCCACGCGTTGTCTTATCACGCGTCTACAGAGCTCCATTAGCGGGAGCGGTTCAGCTGAAAAGATATTTTTACAATTTAAACATAATGCTCAAAGTATGCCTGGTGTGTATAGCCAAGATCATGGGTTATTAAATAACATTTAAGAGATTATTCTTAAGACCTTAAATTAAATACTGCCTTGACACCATTGTTTGCATTAAAGAAATTTATATTAAAGAAGAATATTTTGCAATTCGATGTTCATACATAATTGCAATGATGATCAGAGAGGAGCAGTATAAATGTTATAATGCTTATTTAACTTACGATCAAGCCCGCCAATGTATTTCATAGTGATCTCGGCATGTCCCCATACAGCGGAAACGATGGGGTACAGCGTCTTCCCGCGGAGACCTCTGGCGGCGACGCCCAAGTAACGGCCGTCGGCGCAAAAGGCCAGAGTTCCTTCGTCCATGTCCAGGACCACTAGTAATCGGTCCGGTACTAGGAATTGTTCATCCGGTCGCAGGAGAGCCGGATACGTGGTACCACTACTGCCCGTTCCTTTCGCGTTGTGGTATACCTGAATGTTAATTTTATTTGTACTGTAAGCATAAATGTAAGGGAAGTATATGAACTCCAATGTTTAGGCGCAATAAATAAGATTTCTGAATAGTATTGGTTATGTGTGTGATGTTATAATTTAGCCATCCTCAATTTACACTATACATAAAACATATTATTTATTTTGATCCTGATATAACCACATCCAGCCAAAAATCTCTTCAGCTACAATAATAATGTAGGATAGATTATGAAGATAAGTGTGAATTGAATACAGAATATATTACCTTATTTCTACCAAGATCCCATCCCCAGCTCTGATCCGTTGCGCCCACCAGGCTCTGGTAGCCAACTGAGTGGAGCGGCGCGTGCGACGTTGCCACCCCGACCACTGCGTGCGTGCCTCTCTGTCTCGCGGGCCACACGACCTCCCAACAATGGAGCCCGCGTGAGTAACCAACCCTACCGCGGATGCAATCCGTACTTTGGGCTACTGGATGTCGGTGGAACGTTAAAGCGTCCTCTTCTTTCACGAATATGTTTAGTGATCTGGAATTTAAATATATGCAATTAATCTTAAGTTGTACCGACTTAAAAAAAAACATTTGCACGCAGCATTTTTAGGCCAATTTCCAACAAATGAAAAAAAATACACAAGAAAATAAACATTATTGCATAGTAATACACATATATGTCACAATGTCGAGAATCTAAGGCTCAAATTCAAAAACTATTAATAATTTCGGTAAAAATATGTTTGAAGGAACACATTTTTCGAATAATAGTTAATTTAGCAATTGGTTTGATTTAAAATGTTTCGTTTTAAATGTAATTAGCACTCTAGTAATTAAAATCGCTGTAAATTATGTTCCATTGGTAAATTATTATCCATATGGAATTATTGTGAATTAATTACGAAATGAAGACCCATTGACCTACGACTTTATCGATAAGACAACCTTGTGCTGCCAAATACGTATGAGGAGAATTGGCTGTTAAATGGCAAACGGCAAGGACACATTTGTGAACGTACACAAATAATTCTTTTTCTTAGGTACAATAGTGAAGGGGAACACACAATGGTGTTGTGTAGGCACACTTGGGAAGTGGACAAATGTTTGTATGACTTTTCACTGTGTAAAAGGCTTAACGGAAATTCGAAATTCAATTTTCAATTCGAATTTAACTAACTCGAATACATTTGAAAATTCGAATTATTGTATTACTTTAAGATTATGTATGCCTATGACCCGTGGTTAGTATTGCAACTACCTAAAACCTAGTGTTTTAAAGTACAACGTAATTAAAATTCCGTTTTTAACGAGTAAGATACAAGTGATTTCCATTTATCGGGGCGAAATATTACATAACACTATACGGGAAAGGAGTGACAAACAAATCAGTCACATACAAGCGAGTGATATATGAGACTTATGTAATTAAAAACTTAAAGTTCGAAGTTGTCTCGGATGCGCAGTGTGTTCAGTGTTTGAGTCAATATAAATATCCGCTTAAAAGCCAGACTGCATAAGGAGTAGTTTTAACGCATTCCGCTCGAGTAAGTTGTGAGAAGTTTAGTGTTTACGTGTAATATTAAATGTTTATTGAAGAACTATTAGTGGATGCTAGGAAAGCTAGTATTTAGGAAATGATTCATATAGTTTTAAAACCATTCATTCATTCTTGTCCGTATAGCGATTGGAGGTTGAAATAAATGCCTGTTTTTGTAGTTTTTATAGTATTTTGTACCACAATGTATGTTTGTATCACAATGAGATTGCGCAATGTTTGTACCTTTGAATAATATTGCGTAGTACCTTTTATAAGGGAATAGTGTAAAGGATGATACGCAAAGAAATTTATAGGGGAGCCTGTCGTGACAATAGTTGATAGCAGGTACGGCAGGTGATACGTCATACCTTCCCACGTTACCTCCTTGAGACGTTTGCATAAGAATATTTAGGAAAACTAGTTTGGCCACAAGTATGCAGAATGCGTAAGTTAAAAAAATACGTTTAAATTTCGAGAAGACTGTAACTTGAGCTTAGCGTAGAGCGTTCAGGCGACCATGTGGTCAGCTTCTATGGGCCCACTGAGATATATATATCATTACGCACCTGTCATCTGGGTTCCAGGCATGCTTGACCTGCGTGTCTGGATGCGCGGGCGGCGCGTCCAACAACGCGTCAAGCCTCGCCGGCCTGGGCGGCTCCGGGGCCAGCTCCCTCGCCACCACCGCTTTAAAGGGTGCCGTGCACTCGCGGGGCACGGACTTAACACCGCCGGAGAGCTTTTGCCCCATGTTCATTACCCTGCAGCGGGTTCGGGCGCGCTTCGGCAGCGCCTTGAGGCCGCCGCGCCGCCCTTCCTCCCCGCCACCGCCCCTTACTGAGCGCTCCCCGCTCTTGTACCTGGAATTTTACAATGTCTACGTTAGCACAATGTTCACTCTTTTTTACCCTCTACTCAACTTTATAATATAGATAATTTGGAGTTCTTTAATTCGCAATAGAATGATAATATGTTAGAAGCTATAACTAATAATAATACATAGTATTTCACCATATTAGATTGGTTGTCGATTGTATAAAAAACCGTCCGTAGATCAACTACTAACGTGTTACACATTCAAAAAGGCTCAGAACTTTGCCGGTTCGGCCAAGTCACTCTAAAAACCGGTTCAATAATGACTTGACGTTTACAAAAGCCGAATACTAGCATCCCTTTATTATATCAATGTCTATAAGTTATCTATCTTATATTAATATTTACTTATTTATTTAGACGAAATGTAATTTAAAAACCGGTTTCCCAGTGTTAAGTGAATGGCGATGTCATCACAGCAGATAGCGCTCGTCTTTGACACGGGCGTCCATCTTATGTAAGCGGTCTAACCGTGAAAGTCGCCGCTCAAAAGCCAAGGTTAGCGCGGCCCTGGTTCTCTAACACAAGCCACGATAACCACATCTAATACATTCGACTTTTTGCCACTGTGATGTCATCGCGTAATTACAAACGAGTCATATTAACAGGAAACCACTTCCAAATATTACGAACGATGCATTGTCTGGATGGTGTTAGCCGTACGTTACAATGAAGGGATGCCAAGAAGGTATGCAAGGCCACAGCCCGGCTAGAGCGGTAAATAAAAGCAGGAAGTGAAAGGTAGTGAATGTACTGATGTCGCGTTACCTCCGACAGCGAACTTCTTCAACCAAAACGACAATTCTTTCGAAACCGGTTTGTTGAACAACACCCAATACATATAACAAAGCGATACATACGTAATCGTAGAGTTCACATGACGTTAGGTAAATAAACAGATGTTGTACACGTGACCAATTATTGTGAATACGCAGTATAGATTGCACACGATCACAACATTCGTCGCTTATTTGAATAATTGGAGACCGATGAAGTAATTCAGTTCATTGGAAACGTTATAAAAAAAGGTCGATGACTCACAATCATTTGTGTGGTGGGAAAGGTGTCTTGTCAGGTGCTATCGATAAGTTTGAAATTGGAATATGAAAAGTAAATGTAGGACCGGGTGCGGTATTCAACATAGCCGTTCACGCTCGGTGAGAGGTGAATGGATTCGAGCGTTGCTAGGCCGACTACATTAGCGTGTGCCAACTGCCAGCGAACAATGAACTAGACAAATGACGATCATTCGCTGCACACCGCACTTGTAAATATTTTAGCTACACTTGCTAAGATAGCAACGCCAGAGGAAATCACCGAGACGCATTTAACATTCGCGTGTTTACTCACGACCACATTGTGCCATACGTTGAGCAACTTCCAGTTTTATTTAACGACAAAACATATAGAAAACAGCACTTCCGATGGACCAACAACAAAACGAAAGTGTTGAGTACATCAATATATTAAGACACTCTAAAATAACAAAGATAGATCGAAAGACTGAGTGATCACACCGTGTAAATTAGACTACTTACTGATCTGAAACGTGGGCCCTGATAGTTTAGTGGTAAATACTAAATGCGATTGGCATTGGCAACAACGCGGTAAGCCGGCAACGAGCCAGCACTCAAACGTCGTTAACTTTAAGCTTATTGACTGCTTTACAGCCTCACTGCATTGACTAAACCAATATTCAATAACCGTACTGAAACTAGTTTAGCATTTAGAATAGTATATCGTAATGACCCAGTTTTATAATTATTAATATTTTATTAACAAATGTTAAAATGTGACAAGAGTACCTTTAAACACTGTAAAAATAGTACCATAAGAATGTTATAATTTTATAAATATACACACTTAACACTTACTACTAAAATCTATGTTGTAGGTCTTGTAAAATATAATGACAAGGAAAACTAGGTTAAAAATTATTTAAATTAATTTAATGAATCTGCCAACTTGATAAGGCATTCTCGCTGGCAACGAGTGCTGATAAGCACTCAAAACGTAGTGTTATGTAAATAATGTAATAAGATCGCATTTATCGGTAAATATATAAACTCGATACCAACAGTAAAATAATTAATAATTAGCACGGTATTCATGAATTGTTAAAAGCTCTGCATAAAATAATTCTTAAAGACATCAAGGCAAACAAAAAGATATTCATGTCACAATCAAAATATGCAACCTTAACACCAGAGTTGACCAGATGCAGAATAAAATTTTGATTGGCAACGTTTAATTCGAAACTCGAATAAAAAAAAAACAACACACCAGAAATTGAAACGTCCCAACTCGATTGAATAACGAGAGAACCGAGGATTTATTAATAATTGAATCAGATAATTGCTTCGTACTATGAGGCTTACACTATGTCTAATTTAAAATGGGTGACGATTTAATGTTTCCATGAAGTGCGTTAGTCACGAACCTGTATGCCTCTATTTTGTGTATCAAAGAATTTAATTTAAATAGGAAAATATGATTTTAAGATATTGTTGTTGAGCGCTAAGTGTGACTTCCATTCAACATATGCATATCGGACGTATACTGAAATTACGCACTGTTCCTGTGTAGAACCGTAATACAGCTGCCCAAAGATATATTCGACACTTTCCCCTATAATTAATTCGGTACCAATAAATAATACGTAAATTGGCTTAACACTTGTTTTAACATGTATGTAGGTCAGATTACTGCAATGGCAGACTGAAAGCGATAAATTTTCGCAGGTATAAAGTTCAGGTTAAAAACTTACATAAAATAGCATTTCACATTCGAAACGCGGAGAAAGTGCCGGCTCAAGGGTCGTCTTACGAAAGATTTCAACTTTGGGCCGGGCTATAAGTACATTACGAAATCAATACTAAGATATTGATTATTTAACAATACGAAAAACATTTAGAATGGTAGGCGATACATAGCTGACTGTTCCAGGCGGTTCTCAAGGAATTCAGAACAATCGTTCAATCTACAGTAACACAATATTTTTTTTTAGGTAGGATTTCCTTTTGATTTTTCCGAAGGCACGGTTATTTGGTAAGATGAAGCCAATTCGATTATATTAATCGTTCGATAAACCGATTCTAAATATGTTGATTACAATTACAAATGGAGGCTTAGCAACAAGCCCAAAAGTAATTACACCTTAATGCTAAATATTTAATCGACCTCTTTATAACACATGATTTTAATGATTTCAATATAAGTACGAATTACTTCCGTTAGAAGCGGATCAACCAATTTCTGTGAAATCATGTATACCTACGAGAATATATAATATATTACGTGCAACAATTTTTAAATGCATAAATGCTTATAACGCCATAAAATAAGTTAATTTTGATTATTACGCTAAGTAAAAACTTAGCTATAAATTGTCGCTGAGGAAACAATTAATATAAAAGTAATGTATTGTTTTAATCAATTTTCACTATATGAATAATTTACAAATTATAATATTGTTAGAGAACTATCGATACGACATACATGTATATATTTTTTATTTAAATATTAGGAATAAAATCTATTTAGAAATTGTTTGGGCCCATGTATCGGGGCCATAGAATATTACGATAAGCCGAATGCTAATACGAATATATCGATCGTTAAATATTGAAATACGTAAGCAGCGTCTCGCTAAATCCTTTATCTTGAACTAATTCGCGAGTTGAACAAACTTTGTAATCTCATAGATAAGCCTCGGTATGATTTACTTACGATGTTTCGATTAATATTGATGACTATGAGCGTCGACGTGTACGGGTAACTCGTGTGTACTTAACCGTAATTTACGATAACTTGACAATTAAAATTTTGATTAAGCTACGTATATTATTTATTATTGGTTCTTTTTTTAGGTGTTTATATGAGTTTTGTAACACAAATTCTTGTTTTATAATGAATAAATAAAAAATATTTATACTATTTACTTGTGCGATGGAAATATCTAAAAGCAACTGTTAAAGGATAATTAGTATTAATTAACAACGTAATTTTTTTTATAAAATACCAGTTTATGCCACGTTCAAAACTAACAATATACTGAAATAAATCATTTGTTGGCTAACCTGACAAACTTTCCAATTTTTTAAAGTAGGATTTTATTGTTATATACCAACAAAAACTTTCTTAAGTACGACAAAAGTACAAATACCATTATTGATGGTTCATAATTAGCATAAAATTTAAATAAAGCAGTCCAAACGACAACCTTTTCCATTTCTATTCTCTGATTCCTCTCTGACTTACGTAAACTGCGTAAATTTATACCTATTTCACCTAAACTATATTTCTATATATCCATCAAATGTCACGAGCGCCTGTCATGACAACCACTTGAACTACCAACTTGGATGTGATTATCTCAACTGTCCCTTTTTAATAACAATTAAATAATCGCTAGGGCGTGTCGCTGTAACCTTGTATCAGTTGCTACATTACAACAGAGCCTTGTGTCAAGGGAAAACCTACTTAGCGGTTTCCCTGGCCTTGAACGGGCCTACAAAGTTATTTTCGCGAACTTGTTAACATATTGTTGTATGCCTCATATTATTTATAAACAATCCATAATATCTTCTAGAAAGTTTGTTATAAAGGAAATTAATTAATTAATACAATTCGTATGAAGATATTAAACTCATAAAAACGGTCTTAGCTTAATAACAAAGATTTATCTTACATGCACCAATCGGTTATTTCATACATATATAATTTACACTTATACTACGGCGAAAAAGGACGACCGAAGCTGGCATATTTCAGATTCAAATCGACGTGTGTCAAGCAGAAATGGCTGAAGCATATTTTTAGTCTCATAAAATTATTATTCAGTTCGTTATTAAACCCGCATCGTAGGCCTGACACGATTATGTTTTAACATAAAAATTATAAATGCAAGACGCGTATTGCGAGTATATGGAGGTCTTTTGAGCGTATCTCTTCGTCAGTAAAACTGCATTTTCGACCTCGACCCGTGCAATTATGAACATCTCCATGGAATACTGTTAAAAGATCTAAATAGGAATATTAATAATCAACTCATTCGTGTCAAGGGCTTGCATTAAGATAAATTTACGTATAATCAAAAGCTGGTAATAACTTAGATCTGAAAATATAATTTTGATGTATATACATTCGATATGGATTAAAAAAAACCTTATTCAATACATAATGATATTAATAAGATTCACGAGTATGTATTAAGGAGCGATACAATCTTCTCAATAGACAGCGTTCACAAATGTATAAACATCATTGTAATCAATTCCTAACATACCGTACGCGTGATGATAGAGCATGTTATGATATGAGTAATAGGTAATATTTATGTAATGCGCCTGCGCTGACGAGCCTTGACTGCAATGCGCAAACGCCGTAGCATGTCAAGGGAGCGCTGCTTTCGCTGCCACGCCTGCACTGAGCCTAAAAGGTGTCACGAAATTTTACGAATGCCTAGATAAAATTTTTCTTTTTTGTAATTTTGTTCGGGTTACGTTTGTATGTGTGTTGTTGGTGTGCCTTATTAAATAAATAAATAAAATGTTTAAAAGTGTCAATTGCATTATAAGTGTAGTTTACCTCTTTAGTGCAGTGTGTGAACCTATTAAACCTATTAAAAACCTGAACCTATTAAACCTATCCCCTATTATGAATAAGGTGTCTTAGCTTTGACCGACTTTATCATTTCACTCATACGCCTGAATTGCCCACATATGCCTGCCTTTCATATATTCTGTGATAATAATTTACAATCTTTAAATGTTTTTAGAAATAACAAAACTGGATTCGACGCAACTCGTCAAACGATTGTATAGATTTAAGTTGCATTCAGTTGCGAAAATTGTTTAAAAAAAAATTAAACGAGGAAATAAAACTTTGACAATATGAAGGAGAAACTGGGTCATTGAGTGTTTGACTGAACATTGGGGCACAATAGGTTATAACAACATGCCGAAGGTAAAAACAATTTAAGCATGACCTCCGTGCCTGGTTATTGTTTGAGTAGGCTTTAACGCAATGCTGTATTATCCGTATGTTTGCGTATGCAACGATGCAAATTTTTTTAAGGCAACGCAACTGACACTTGACAACAAAATGTTGATTATTGCTATCTTCCATCCTTTGTATGCATGATAGATGTTAATTATGGATAATAAAAAAATACTAGTTTCTGTTTTTCTGTTGTGTTGGTAATTTAAAATGTATGAACACAGTGAAACGTGACATATTCATGTAACGTTAGCAACTACTATTATAGTAGATCACCCCATTGGCGCTGTTTGATAAAAAACAATTTGATGGCCTGGAAGAGAGAGTCTTTTAATTGTTTAATTCTGCACTTTTAATTATTTAATTTAATAAAAAAATAATTCAATAATTCTTTTGCAAAAGCGTATTCGCTAGAATCTCTTGACGAGGCGCGCACAGACATGAATAATTCATCTACTATGTACTTTAGTCGTCACTCGCTTAATGTTAGGAGATTCAATGGAAGCTCTCTGAAAAAAGTTTACTGATTTTCCTACGGGTGTTATAATATAATAATATATTTGAATTATGGTTAGAAATATACCTTTATTCACATGTCCTTGTCCTACCCTAATCTAACCCCTAAAACAGTTGTACTAATTCTAACTTTAACTTTTACTTGTATGTAATGTACTTACAAAGAATTGTATTGGCGATACAATTGTGGCAATGGCTAACTAAAACAGATCTATATTATTTTTTTTTTAGAAACACTTTGAAAAAAACACTGACAAAATTATACGACTTCTTTAACAATAATGTTAAAGAATCTATAGGATATGTATTGAACATAGTAAACTTGGAATCCTTTCATGTTGTTGCACGTTTCTTAAAAAAATCAAAAAAGAAGGCGATTGTTTTGTTCGTTTTCTTTGTGAGTCTGCGCTGTAAACCGGTACGGCAGTGGTCGGATGGGCCGAGTACCGAGCGCAACGTAAATCTTTACATTCTTTATTATGTCTGGAGTTACTATTGTAGAGAAAACTAGTTAACATTTGGGACTATAAATGTTTCATAGTCGTTGTCTGATCGTGAACAGCATTTGTAAGATTATTGTTTTTATTATAGGAATAACATAGGCTATTTACAAATAAAATGAGCGTATTGAAGCCAACGAAATTTCAATTTAAAAAAGATTTAATCGATTTTTGCAATGAACTATACAGAATTGAGATAAAAGGGATAAACGGGGTCCTCTCTGATAGCATAAATAATAGACGAAGGGCAAAGTATGTATAGGGCTACGAGTGGGGTCAACGACACGCACCCTGGGTTGGTGATACAGGACGTGAGTCACTACTGGGGGTTAACCAGCTGCTGTGAACAAAAAACCCACCCCCGAGTGTAATAAACACACGCGTATGCATGCATGCCAGGCTAATTAGAAAATATTACTAATACCTTAAAACTGACACACAATCAAGGCAATATTAAAAGAATTCAAATGAAAGTACAAAACATTGAATACTAAGTACAATCATATATTGTGTTTAGAGTAGATATAGAATGAAGTTATAGTATGATAAGGGAATTCCTGTTTGATTGTAAACAGAGCATGTCAATTGTTAATAGTGATAGTAACTCAAAGGAAACACTGATCGTTCGCGATTAAGTCTGAAACTTTGAATACTACGTAACAATGATTGTGATGCAGGGAGTGAAAGCGGCAACATATGCTGGCCTCATTCCCTTTGTAAAGTGTGGATCTGTCGCCATATGGCTACTACACTGGGTCACATAAAATCAATACCCATTGCTGTAAAGCACACAAATTTATAATGCTTTTAGATACATCGCCGATTAGTTTAGGAGCTAATCGTGAAAATATCACGTTCGCAAAGCGGTGATGAAATATTCACATCAATGAGTTTTAAAGGGCGACCAACCGTCGACCTTCACCTAGGGCTGGTTGTTCATCGATCTTGCAGTTCTTGCCAGACGAGTGTATTAATAACTTTGGCTGAGAATGTGAAAACCAACTCAATACATGATCAAGGCAAAAAATGTATCAAGTGGTTTCAATAAGGACATTGCACTCCGCACGGTTAATTCAAAGACTTTGTTCTATAGGTACCAGATTCGTGACTCACATTAGTAACAAAACTTTGAAGGCGGAAACTAGCTCTGCAGTGACGTAATAAGCATTGTGGCTATATCTTTGTGAGAACGATCGCACTCAAGGCGACAGACATTAAACTGATGTCGAATCTATTTGTTACGAGTTCCCATGAGGATTGAATAGTTGTCTCGAGGCGTCAATAACCTCGCCGGTACGGATCGTGGAGATTGCAATAAATACGACATCGGCGGCACTGGCCTGGTCAAGAGCCTTTCAAGGCCGGGAGGCGAGGCGGGGAGCGCCCCACATCTGTACCAGCAGCGCTTGCCTACAATCTCCAACATACCAGATACGAAAAACAACAAAAGGACTACACAAGGATACAACCAAATCCTTGGTCACGCTTTTCATCAAGCATGTGCTCACTCGGACAGCCGATTTCATAACTTTGTCAAGGTCGTGTACTAATGGTTTTGTACTTGAAACCGTAAACCAACTGGAAACTAATTGTAATTTAATTGAAGTAAATCCTTGCAAATTTAATAACATTATTATTCGCTTCCTCAAACGTCTTCGCGATTAGCGAAACAATCAGTAGTATTTTGTAACGTCGATATTTATTGTTTGCACTTTTCAGAATTAACACAAACACAAAGCATATGATTGCAGGTAATCCCGCGTGTGAGTGAGACGGCGGTATGTCATTTGTAAAGGCACCGTCTTCACAGGAAGTGTGTTCGGACTCACCGGAGGGCGAGGAAACGGGCAGCCTTTATTCTCCTTTCACAGGACATTGTTTTTGAATAGAAACACACAGCGATGACACTTCACAACGGTGTAGACACCATGCTCACTCAAGCGCGTGCGTGCGCGCACCTTGGACACTACCACCGGCGGCGAATGAACGCGCGCACTGACGGGCCGACAATACGCTAGCCTGGCTACCTGCTTGGCCATTTCCGTGAGGTGAAGCGGAGGTGCGCATCGCGGCGCCAGGTATACGTAGGTGCGTGCCCGAACGCAGACGTCTGTCAGGGCTGACTTTGAGACGATATCGTTTTGCATATTTCTTACTAACGTATTAGAGCCGGCGGAAAGTCACAACAAAGGGAGTTAAAAAATTAACGTGAATATAGTTTTGTTATAATCTGTTTAATTTTGAAATTGTAGATTCGTTTACTTAGAATCGACCTAATTTGGTTCGCTATTGACTCAGACTACTTTCAAAACTCTATTTAGCGCACTATGTTGAAATATGGTTAGAGTTCATTAATACAGTAGTTAAAAGAAAGTTACACATTATTAACATTTGTGTAATTGGCCTAAATATACTAAACCGATGACATTTGCCTCACTGGGTTCGCAACACTTTTAAACGGATATTATTATAGAGTTGTTAGAAAAATTATCATTGAAATTTTTAACAATAAATTTTCCTACATCTCAACACAAACGGGAATTTATAAGCCGGGCGTAACATTAATGTATTATTAAAAAAAACCCATACACCCAAATTTCTCTGTATATACTACCCAAAATATCAATCAGCTATCAGTTAGTCCAAAAATCAGAAAGGCAAGGGCTGAGAGAAACTTAATTTACAAAGTTCCAATTTGCATGTAAATATTGTCATGAAATATGAGTCATTCGAGGGCTCGGCCAACTTTCACCATTGAGTACAAACAAGTAAACGATATGAATGACCAGTTACCTTACATTTTACACAATTAAAAACTAATTATTTAAATGAGTGTTACGAAAACAATATATTCGATTTCGAAGAACAATGAATGCTACTTGAGACAGTTTTATGTATTACAAGTTTTGAGTTGCCGTGTCAAGTATTGTTACTATATTGTTGTTGTTATATTTGTATTAGAGTCTTTATAAATAAGTACTAGGATCTCGTTAACGCCTTGTGCAAGTTTGCGAGCAATTGAGATGAATCTTAGACCATAGCATAGCATAGCATAGGTTTGGCAGACATAGACGACCCGAAAAAAATTGCTAAGCCAAAGATTTTTGGAATATTTGCACTTCCTTTATTGGAAAACACAAAGGGGATTTTGAATGTCGGTGTTGGGATTGAGAAAAGACGATTCAAACCCCTTATAAAGTTAAAATATAATATCTCTCTACTTGATACACTTGCTTCTACGGTGAAGGCAAACATCGTGAGGCATGTCTTTGTCCCTTGACTCAAGGATATATTCGTCAGACACAGAAGATCATCTATGTTCTGTATAATTCAATTCTATATAAAAACTGATTAAAGAAACGGAAATCCGAGGTCAAGAACCATCTTGGTTAGTAACGCCATTAAATTTATTATTATTACACGCGAAGGCACATCTGTATGAAAACAACTTAACATCGTTATCCTAATCCCGTGGGTGTCAAAGTTCCTTTTTCCTAGCAATATTATCGCATGCAGTAATTTACTTTATGTTACTTCGTATTTCACGTTTTGAAAGAGCAAATCTGCGCCAAAGTGTCCGTAAACAAGTTCAGAAGGCGTCTAGAGTTGAACATTTTGAACGCGTTGCGAGTGAATTGTAAATGTTTAAGAATATTTAGAGAGCATATTTCTCAATAATGTTTAAGGAATTTCATCTATTTTTTTTTTTTTTTAGGTTCATTATATATTGTGGGAGGGACAGTTTTGAAAGATCATGCAGGTGATAATAACGGTAAAACATATTTCCTTGTGTACAATGATACAACGAACTAACATGCGAGTCACTTAATCACATGGAACCAAATGAAAACCACTAGCAATACTGGGAGGCTTATTACTGGTTTGACTTTCAAGGGAACATCATGGAAATTAGAAATAAAAGAAACATATGGGGGGAGAATAATTTTCGAATATTAGTTAGCTGGAGACACGTTTGCGTTCTTGCGTTTTTATTGCCATATTTAATTTTATTATATCAGTCCCCAAACATCTAATGTGCTAAATACATTTAAAACAATCAACTCATGAGATAATAAAACTAGGTTTACACATAAAACAATTAAATGGATTCTTGAGACATTATACAATATACATAATAATACAAACAAGATACAACATACATGTGAACTCTACCAGGATTCAAAGGTTTTTTTTAAAGGTGTTTAAAATACCTGTAATGCTGTGCATCCCTATAATTTATGCACATACATGCCTTGTGTGTGTTTTTTTTGTAATTTTGTTCGGGTTATGTTTGTATGTGTGTTGTTGGTGTGCCTTATTTAATAAATAAATTTAAAAAATGCCTCTACGAAAGGTAAGTAGAGAGTCGGCAAAAACATCAACCGACTCGTCCACATTCACAATACTATGATATATAAGCAGTTTATCAATTATTGTATCAGCGTTCGCCGATCTACGATATTATATTATAAAGTGTGTATATATGTATTTGTTATTACATTGTTGCGATGTGATCAAAACACGTACGTGATCCATAAACACGGAAATGAGATATTTATATAAACTGCGGTTTTGAATACGTATATAATCACGCTATCGCTTAGTGGACAGTTTTATTGAAGTCGCTTTAAATTTGTATAATAAATTTATTTAAATGCGTATGTAAGAAAATAAGTAAGCAAATTTGAAAATCCATCGCAAATATTACCTGAAATGAGAGCCACTAAGGCCAAATATGAGTTATCAGAACTACAATTTCCATCTTAGGTACAAGAAAAAAATATGCTATATACTATTCTTGTAAAGAATAGGGGGCAAACGACCAGTAGGCACTATAAAGATAATCCTACTTATACATATATATATATATATATATATATATAGTATATATATATTATACATCACTAATATTTAAAAAATCAGCCTTACAATGGAGACAAAATAATAATTGCATTCTGATTTTCTATAGACGTGCAAATTTCTGTTTGTTTATCGTTTTCAGACACTTATTATTTCCTCGTAGCTATTAGATGTGTTAAAATCACGAATTTATTGACAAGAGGCAAATACTGTCTGCATTTTGAGCTCACGCAAAAGAGCTATTAGGAAATGGGCGCGGCGGGAACACACGTTAACGATTTCGCTAGGCGGCCATAGAATGGGGAAAATTGCGCTTACCAGCGAAATGAAAGCCGCTCTGCTTACAAAATTCTTCAGATAAAAAAGCGTATAAATTTTCGGGAGCCTCTTTGATATTATGCACCCGTAAGCCGCAATATAGTCTCGTTGAAATTAAAACGCTGGCAATTTGAATTTTGAATGAAAATTCATTACTATTATGTGTTTAATACTTAATGATTACTGTATACGATTTTTAAGTATCAAAATCATGGCGAACTTAGATTTCAATTTATTTTAGTTGCACGGGCAATCATAGTTCTACCAATAAATACACAAAATTAATATAGCAATTACGTCGTAAGCTATATTCTATAGATACTTCTTCGGCATAGTTCTTAAGTGTAAGTTTAACAAATTTCAAAAAAAGTTGAACGCTTAAAAAAAAAATGAAAATGGCGTGTTATTTATTACAGTAACAGTGACACAAATTGAAAGAAGTATTACAGTATTCCAACAAAAGCGAGGCTTCAGTCTTAAATGGACCACAGGTATTGTAGCTAGAACAAGGAAGAGGAAACTTAAAAGCGTGAGAACAATGACACAATATTTAAAAAAAAATAACCAACCAAGAGTTAAAGCAACGGGTACTTAAACCCTAAAGAAAAAAGGTGTTTTCTTATTTTACATAAAATTTTTGGAATCAAAGAACAAAAATTAACCCTTGTTTCTTATAGTGTAGGTATGTACTGAGTTCCCAAACAAGAAAAAAAATGTATTACATACGAGAGGACTATTCTTACACTAGGTTTTCTGCAATACTCTAATTCCCGGAAACCTTCGGACAAGTGATAAACATGGGCGGGGCGTTATTTGGATTCAGGTTCGAAAACTGATATCCCGGACAGTAAACTATTTAGTTTGTATTTTGAATCTCAAGGGCTTCCGCTCTCAAGTAGGACCACTTACAACAAGCGTTTATAGATTTATTGTACTGCGTTCTTTTTTACACTATTATGCCAAAAAAGGAGACATCATTGTTTCCAGCTAAAAAACCTTAGCGCATTAAAGCGTAACCTAACCTAACCTCGCTACAATACGTAACTGTAATTTTATTTCCCATCTACACTTATTTACTTTGCAATAGTTAAATTTTTAATTACTCATTATTACCACTTCCTAGTATTTAATTGTATAAGTTGAAGGAAATTAACATAAAATGTTTCGACACTAGCAAGAAAATTATATCAAGACGAATAAGCCTAGACAAAAACAAAAAAACTTTATATATACTTAGTCTTGCCATAAATATTGTTATAAAGAAAAGCACGATTTTTTTTTTATACGTAACATTTATTCCTTTCATAGTGAGTTAGTTTAATACATCAATATATAACTATTAAAAATATACAATGTTTATTCGAAGTGGTCTCCATTGGCTGCAATACAGTCTTTTAAACGTTGAGGCCAGTTATCAATAGCAGCACGAACTCTTTCTAGAGGAAAATTCTTCACTGCCAACCGAATGGATCGTTTTAGGGACTCCAAATTATCATGGCGTTTAGAGCAAGCCTTACTCTCTAAAACTGACCATAAATCATAATCCAATGGATTTAGGTCAGGACTTGACGACGGCCAGTTTTCAGTGCTGATAAAGTCCGGAACGTTAGTTTTCAACCAAGATTGGGTGGATCGAGCTCTATGACCCGGTGCCGAGTCTTGTTGAAAGCACCATTCTTTGTTATTGAACATGGTGTTAGTTAAAGGCTTAACTACCGTCTCAAGAATGGTATTTTGATAAACTTGTGCCGACGTTTTAATACCTTTTTCACAAAAATATGGCTCAGTCACCCCTTCATAGCTAACACCCCACCAAACCATCACTGAAGTGGGATAATGCCCACGTTGTACTCTGTTTACTAATTGCGAAGCTTCTTTAGAGCTTCCAGCATAAATACGGTCATTTTGTTTATTAAAATACTGCTCAATTGTAAAAATTTTCTCATCCGTAAACAAAATTTTTTTGTGACCTCCCTTTGCGTACCGCTTAAGTAGTTGTTTGGATTTTACCACCCTATTCTTCTTTAAATTATCAGTTAAGAAGTGACCAGTACGTCTCTTATAGGCTGCAAGTCCTAAGTCATCTTTTAATATACGCGACATGGTTCTAGGAGCTATCTTCATCTCCCGAGATAAAATCTTTTGCTTACGGACAGGATTTCTTCGAATTCTTTCCCTAACTGCTTTAATCACCTTTTTCACACGAACGGTACGTGGACGGCCAGATCTTTTTCTGTCACAAACAGAGGAGGTATCATTGTACCTATCAATAGCCCGGTAAACAAACATTTGACTAATACCAAGCGGGTGGAGGGTTTTAAAAATTGCACTTTTCTCCATACCTACTTTATGTAAGGCAATCACAGCGATTCGGTTCTCTTTATCACCCCACTCCATTTTAATATAACAAAATATTTAACAATATAATGGCGCGAAAATAAGAAAACACATCAAGCAATCATATAAAAATGACAGATTCCAAATTCAAACGTAATATTTTCTTTTTTTGAATAGTAACAGTATTTATGGCCAGACTAAGTAATAACTTGTGTCTACCCATCATAAGACACAGATAATGAACAATCCAGACTAAGACTAATTTATTCTAATTTACAGCTAAGAAATTTTAATACTTCACTGGTCGATTCGTATACAACCAAATTGTAAAAGTATCAAAACAAGTTGAGCCAAACAATTTAAATATTAAACGTATAATCTTAACGAGTTCACTGTCATGCAATATTTAGTGAGGATAATGAGATGGGGTCTCAAAATACTAAGTTCGGTGAACCCTCGGATATGTGAATAAGTTATTAAGTTTAAACTATCTTGAGCACAAAATTTTACGTGTACATCTTCTACTTAACCATCGTTTACATAATAAATTTGTAATACCACCTGGTAATAAATATTATCACTCGCATGATACATTATTGACCGTAAAGTCAATCCGTTCCTTTGATTCATTCTTTATTTGCTCATAGACAAAGTGATTAGGCTTTTCTAAAAGTCAAGTTACCTACACTGCATTGAAAATTCACTCAGGGCTCATAGACTCAGGTGTGGTAAGTGTCATTCAATCATCATCTTCCTGAGAATAACTAAATTCTACAGTCTATCTTATTTGTCTATATTATTTGATATTCGTCTATTATCGATGACGTCAAAATCGCACAATCACACGTGGCCGTAGCAACACTGGAAACAGCCAAGGCTTACCACTTTCAACAATCGACGAAATTATTCATTAACTATCGAAACATACTGGTTTCGAGCGGAAATTTAGATAAATGTGTTGTTAGGATTGTTTTAAGTAGGTTCTTAATATTGTTCTGATGAATCTCCTTTATCACGTCTTAAACAACAATTAAAAATTAACAAAATATTACCTTGCCTCTTCTAGTGTAGTGTTGATTCTTTTCTTATTTACTACTTGGTAATATATTCTGGGATATTACAATAGAGTGGTGTTACAATGAGTACTGAATCGCTGTGATTGAAATACATAAAGAAGGTATACAATTTTAAAAATCCTCCAAACTCTTGGTAATAGTCAAATGTTCTACATAAGTACGATTGGCAGTGAAGAATTTTCCCATAAAGACTGCGTGCTATTGAGCTGCCTTAAAGTTTATAGGATTGTATTGCAATCAATCGACTATTTAGAAAATGCAAATTATATAAATATGAATTTTAATATTAATGTATTAAACTTACACACTGTTATAGTATACACCAACCAACATCAATCTGCATTTAAAGTAATAAAGAATCTTTTGGACATAGTAATAGAAAAAAAGCTAGCTTGAATCTTAACACGATAATATTATTTCGTCTTTTAGAAACTATGTTAAAAATATATTTAGAAATAAATTTCATTATTTAATATCTTGGGATTTTAGCCGTGTTAAGAGCCTCATTTTTAATGTAACAAAGCTTTTACACCCGAAAAAGCTTCTCAAATATTAAAAACGCTGAATAAATTAATAATTCTCAGTCTGAAGGATCACACTTCACAACACCAAAATGGCAATCCGCCATTTTATTGCTTCCTTAATTATATATTATTCTTACAAACAAAACGTAAATAATATATTTCCGTAGTAATTACGTGTTTCAATATATAATTATCTTATAATCCGGGTATTGTGTCGTATTGCTCTGAACTTTTGTTCCCAGAATACTATAATTCAAATACTACTATTTAATATATACAAGAAATAAAATATTATTATTTGACATCAATAACGTACAATGTTTTTCATTATATAAAAGTAGAGTGCATAGTTGGATATTGAATTGAATTTCCAACGAGATTTAGAATTTATTTTTCAATATCAGTATGTTAGAAGCTTACAAAATTATAACATAGTTAAAGAAACTTGACATTCGCATAGAAATCGATTTATGAATCGGTATAAGGTCTCGTAGAATATGAACTTATCAACAAGTAATACTATTCAAATTACCTATATAAAAGTTCATCTTTTTATTTTATTTTTTATTTCTTAAACCTATACAGCTTATTACAAAAAGTTTACACAATAAAAAAAAAGATTAAAAATAAAGCCAAAATAAGGTTAAAACATAAAACGGGAAATAGAATCTAATCTTTTTTTTAATAGAAGAGGGGGCAAACCAGCAGTAGGCCCACCATAAAGAAGAAGTCGCCGCCCATAGACACTCACGTGGCTGGGAGCTCGTGAGTGCGTTGCCGGCCTTTTGGGGAGTGGTAAAATTTTTCATCTCTGGGATTAGTACTGATAATCAGTCTAATGGTAAATTAGATTGATTTTTTTATTTGTAAAAAGGTTAAATATGTTCCTATCTATGTAAAATTTATTTCTTACAAGGTTTACGTCATTGGTAAGACTTTTTTAGTTCAGATACCTTTCAATTAAATAGAATAATTAAGTATTGATAACTTTACGTAATTTAATGTAAGTTCAAAGAGTTATTTAAAAAAAACAGACAAAATAATTTGTAAAAGGCTCTAACCTCGTTAAGACTTAATGTGGATTCAATAAAATACCGCGCAATACGTCCTCGGCTGAGGTCATTAGGAGGATAATTTCCGCACGCACTGCTATAGACTTTGTCACATTTTTTGTTTAGATAACGCTTAAAAAGACGGAAATTTTTCTTTGGTTACGTAAATTCGCGCTATATACAGTTGTATGTAGATATTGAAAATTTGGCATTTTCAAAATGATTTTTCACTCTTAGAAGAATAGTTACAAATAGGGAAATATATGATTTTTTTTGACTAAGAACTTTGCAAGATGCGTCCGAAATGAACGCGAGTAAAACTGTGATTGA
Organism: Leptophobia aripa; assembly: GCA_951799465.1. Taxonomy (NCBI): domain Eukaryota; kingdom Metazoa; phylum Arthropoda; class Insecta; order Lepidoptera; family Pieridae; genus Leptophobia; species Leptophobia aripa. The sequence goes on from OX637281.1 coordinate 3,790,597, forward strand.
ATTGAATAGAGGTTAAATTCGTCTGATAACACATTGTTTTTAGGTAAATCGCGTTAAAAAATACCATTCGCTCTACCATATGTTTAACGATGAATTGGTATAAAAATATGCCTACATGTGATATTTGTATGAATATTACAGCGCATCTGGTGGCCTAGCGAAATAGTATAATAACCTTATCAACATCAATTAAAAATACTTCATCATCATTTGTACCAATTATTATTTTACCATAGACCCTAAAGTAGACATCCGACTATGCCAAAATTATGTGACGTAGATCTTTATAATTTTCGTTACAGTTTATCTAAAGTAATAAATAACATCGCTTACGTATGTTAGTGCAATGGACAGGGGTCAGAGATAAACAGTCAGACGATCCAGTTTCTGTTTTAAAGATAACAACATTCTAATAACTAGTACAATAAATTTTACGCATTTTCCGTTTACGTAATATTATACATGTTATTTTCAATATCATGAAAATATTAGGAAATTATCGCATATAATTTGGAAGATTTTAGTTACGTATATTTAATGGCTTTAACTATAAATTCCGAGTTGTAATGGCTGAGACGATTTAGTAATGATCTAATGATTACAATTCAAAGGTACAATCTCGTAATTGTTCTGCTACCGGACCTCTAGAAAACTATTTATAACCAATTTCTATTTAAAAAAACTTCATTATATAGAGATGTATTTGACATGCCTATATTAGTTATAGTTATTGCACTGATAGATTCATATTTGTTAATTCATAGTCAATGAATTAAGCTTCTGATAAGACATACCTTGAAAGTATAGCAGTCCACACATGTCGTAATAAACTCACATGAAAAATCACTAATCGCCAATAACACTAGAAAGAACACGTACAGCCAACGCGCCGAAAGCAACTGGGACGGTCTATTATAGCGGTCTGTGCGCAGGTTGTCGGACCATTTCCCCCACACTGGCCCGTTAGATTTTTGTCGCATTGATTTACGCTTAGGTTGCGAATGTTAAAAAACATCCACATTCAAACGATAAGTGTTGCTTTGACATTTGAATTAGTTCCATTTACAAACGTTACGTATTTTCATCGATTTCTTAATGGTTATTATAGTTCTGGTAATGTTTAATTATTAAAACCTTTTTTTTTCTTCAATTTAAACATGACATGAAAGTTTAAAAAATTTCGTTTGAAGTTAAAGTGTTATTGTCTATAACTAACAAATCGCCAGGTTGTTTATTATAAAAACTTAAACTTTGTTACGCAAATGTAAAATTGTCTCTTAAAATAAACATAAAAAGTACTTTAAGTACTTTTAAGTAGTAGCCTTAAGTGCTTTTATAAAACAAAACGTTGTTTAAATTATAACAATAGCCTTGTATAACACAAAACTAAGGCCTATAAAAATTCTGTATAATAGTAATTATTCTTGCGTCCTGCAATCTTTAAATTGCCTGACTTTTAATACCGATAACTTGAAGACCGTGAACGTGTTACTTTTACATTCGTCATACTATATATAGATATATGTTAATACAACATGTGGTTTGAAAGTAGCCTGAACAAGAATGTATTTTGAAAATCAAATGAAAATGTCAAAGCATTTATTGTTACGAGTTGTCTGGATCGGTAGTTGGAATGTATTATAATATTCATAATTCCTAAATTATTTCACTATGAACTCAAATAGACATTCACAAGGGGGTTCGCGGGGTGCGTTGCAGTTTTATCGGTACGCTCTCTAAATATAAACGATGTTTGAAAATATTTTTTAAACACAAAAAAGTCAGACACTTTTGAATATACGTGATAATCCTATGAGTATAATTTAGAAGAGATTAGGGTTAAATTATTTTTCGTCTATGGATAAAGGGAGACGCTATTCAATGAATAGTGACAAACTATGGAGTCTACAAGCGATAGTATGCAATTGTCGGGAGTTTGAGTTTAGTAGAGCGATTTGCACCGTTATGTACCAGAACAACTTTTTCCGATGCATTCATGTGCAAGGCCGTTATTTACCGGTTCAAAAGCAGGTGTGGCTTTACTTGCACGTTTAAATACATTTGAAAGAAGTGTCTCAAACGATACTAATGACTTCATAATATCATGTTGACAATAATCGTTACTTAAATGGTAAACGTTGCACAATAGAAGCGTATCAGTCAAATTTTTAAAGTCTGTTGGAGGCTATAGCAGAGTTAAGAGTCTTGGCTGAGGTGATGGCGTTCGAAGCCAAAATGTCCTGATTATCCCAGCTTAACTTGTGCTGACGACTGACGGCAGATTATTGGAAAAAATGTTTGTATGTTAAAAATACTTTTTTCAAGAGTTGTATCTGTGGTTTTTAAAAGACCACCGCTTTATGGTTAATATAAAGAAACGGCTCACTTAACTCATTTGCGCTAAATATTCATATTAAACGAACACATGTGACCACATGATTCTAGGTCTAAACAAATATGAACATAAGCAATGAACGACGAATAGACTGATGAATGGACATCGTTAAATCTGACCAAGAAGCCTGTTAATCATTGCAAATCCCTTCTGAGGTGGGACGCAATTGCGGTGATAAATACAACGTTGACAAATACAGTTAAAACAATATAACTGTGTAAATAAATACATTTACATGCATTGTTCGTATCAGTAGTGATGAAGGACATCTCGATCAATTAATCGCCAGTGAAACAGGCAACATTCCGAATAATTTAAAACCTGACAACTCTGTATACGGCCTTAAGACTTTCAAAAATATTTTTTTACCTAATGTACAAGAAAACCTTGCCACTCAGCCTCGGTGACTTGTTAATAGAATTCATAAAATTTCGATGTTGAAACATCACGATTAATATAAACGAAAAAAAAACCCAAAATATTTTATGTATGTGATACATACTTAACCATAAGGGCCGGACGAAAGATCATAACAAAAGTTAATTAATTACCTCTTAAATGTTCAACTTATAATCACAAGGTTCAATATTCGTTTGAAGCCGTTACATTACCTGAAAGAAGAAAAAAAGTTTTTAGATAAATGTTTCACGTACAATAACATATTATTGATTAACTGAAATTGATTAACAGAGAATTCTTGCAAAGAGGTCCATACTGTCAAGTGTGAAGACGTGCGTTCGATTTCAGCTATGTCAAGATTGTTCTTTATACACTCTCAAAACCGCCATGTTTAGACCAAGAAATGGGCGAAATATCATCAACGGTTGTGATATACAGTCTTACCACTTTTAAAAAATCCTAATATTGTATAAGCAGAAGTGAATCTATAAAATAGTTCTCTCTAGTTGTTTTTTTATAAAAGTTCTAATTATAGAATATTATTATAATTTAATTAACACATTGCTTGAAGTTGCACAAGGATTTCATACATTTTATATGAAAATGTAACCATTTAACTGTGTTTTGTCGGCAACAAAAAGTACTTGTTTTAATATATTATTTTCGCGGTTAACAAAACCGAGCAAAGTATGAATAGCATAAGAAGCATTTATACATCTACCAGGAGGCAAACAAACAGGGCTCACTTTGAGTAAAGTGCTTACCGCTGACCCCGGACACCTGCAACGCCAGGATGATTCTAGGTCTGTTGCCGGCCTTTTACTGAGAGGTACTCTCTTTTTATTTAATATTATTCAAACATACGAAAAATCATGGTTCACATCAATCAGAACAAAGTAGATGATGCTCACTAATTGCATATAAAACATGTTTTGTAAGGAGGTCAAGTTCGGATCTTGATATTTCGCCCATTTCTTGGTGTAAACATGGCGGTTTTGGGTGTGTATAAAGAACAATCTTGACGCATAACTGAAATCCAACGTACGACTTCACACTTGACAGTATGGACCGCTTGGCAACAGTTCTCTGTTTATTTATATTATTCAAACATACGAAAAATCATGGTTTACATCAATCAGAACAAAGTAGATGACGCTCACTAACTGCATATAAAACATGTTTTGTAAGGAGGTCAAGTTCGGATAATGGCATTGGCTTACCAATAGATGCTATAAGCGGTCGTTGTCACAACCCACAAGTGGGTAAACATAAAACCACAAAAGATTAACACCATTAAAGCCACGGAACAGCCACCCACATTTTGATATAATATTTTATTCTTGTTATCTAGCTTAGCTCACAACAGTTGCTAATGATATCATTACTTTTAAGCGATTGCTTTTTCATATTGGGGTAAGAATGTAGTCTATTGTTTAAGTAACAACAGTTATGTTTACATAAATACAATAAAGTATTAATTTAATGTCCTGCGATTGAAAACTGTGACATTTGAGGCACAGTGCGGTCGTAACTGTCAAATATTTGGCAATAATACCACGATTTTGTAACATTACTGTAGAGCTTATCATGGTCGCATCCTTGTGATGTGGCGAGATCGTAAACTTTACTTTACAACACTGCATTTTGTAAACATTATTTAAATATAATCAATCATTCGTTCATAACGGCTTAGCCATGTTTCAAAAATAAAAGTCTAGCCGTCGTTACTGTAACAAGAAGCTCACTTGGAAATTAAGTATTATGTACATGTCAGTAGATATGTAAAGTACTTCATTTAAACATAACAATCTTATAAATAAAGCTTGTCATTGGTATTACTTTCTATGTAAAAAGTATTAGACCACCAGCTGAGTTCGTTGTGGGTTAACCTTATCTAGCCATAGTTTGGAATACTCATAGCCTTAGCTATAAGAAGACAGTTGCATTCTGGAATTCCCTTAGATACTTCTGGCCGTTCAAAATCAAAAATATCTTTATTCATATAGGCCACCAAAGTACACTTATGAATCGTCAACAAAATTAGTTATAAAATTTTTTGACTCCACATTTACTGCCAGTTCCCAAATCAAGGGCGTAGAGCGGACGAGAAGAACTGGCAAGAAACTTTAACTAAATACAATTAAATAAAAAAATACGAATACTTTAAATAAATACAATTAAAAAATAACCTTTACTATCATCGGTGGGCATAGCGAAGTAGGAGCACATATTTACGTTATAGTGAGAATAACCCGCAAACACACAGTACACCAAGATTAAACCAGGATTGTTTTTAGCATAGCAACACAAATGGTTGCTGCTAGGTTTCTATGTGGATAATATGCAAGTAATAAAATGATGAACCTTCTGTGCCAATCTAAAACCGTCAGACAGCGCACACCCAGCGTCCTTCGCTAAAGCAGACACATGAATAAGCTTTTAAGCCTCCTTTTAATACATTAAATTTTAACTCTGTGTCGTCGCAATGATGGGACCTTGTATACGTGATGGTAAGCGAACGTTGCAAGGTCGGTAATCAAGTACAAACGAGGCTTAAGTATGAAATAGCAGCTGCATTACAGTAATAGATACTTGGTAATTATACGTTAGTTCTACGGTAATTATAAATCTATGTATAACAATAAATATAAGTTAAAACATTTGAACATATAATGAAAAACAATGATAGAGAAATGATGAGCTGGCTTATATCTTCTGTGTTACCATAATAAGGAAACTGACGTATGTTTACCGGTTATTTACTTCAACAGTGATGTCAAATGTTTAGATAAATATACATAATTGAGCACAATACGAAAATAGCTGTCTAAATATAACCAAGGATTTATCCTCAGTTTATGTAATGCCAGAAATCATTGAAATGACCAAACTAAATTTGAATTTACGCTTAGCGAATGCAAAACGTACGTAAACACCATTAATTGTTTAAGTACATATGATTTAGGATTACACCAATAGATAGAGGAATGTTTTAGCTAATTATTGTCATAAAATAAGTAAACACATGTGTATTTTCTGCAGTGTTTAATCTATTTTTATCCAACATCTCATCTACTTCAAATCATTACTGGTTTTAGATGTATACTTTAGTAAAACACTACAATTGTTTATTTATGTTATTTGTTCGGTTGCTGGACGAGGTCTGCTTAAAGCGATAAGGCCGCCGTTTATCCAATATTTATATATTTACACGAGCAATGGGTCGAGTGGAGTTTGAACCAAATACGAACTTCGGCTGAATATTCTGTGAAAATAAATATTCGATCGAAGTTCGGTTGATTTTCGCCGTGCTTTTTCTATAGTAAATTTAATTGTCAATAAAGTAATTCTTTGTCGAGATCTTCTCTTCTTGAGAGTCTCTTGCATAATACGTATATTTTCATTTACTTATTATCAATACATAAAGTACTATTATAATTATGGAATAATTAAAAAGGTCTATACTATATGACTTGTTAAATATTATAAGTTTCTTTTCAATAGCTTAACCTATTCTTAACTAGACTCATTCGTCTTGACTTCGAGTACGTAGCTGTCAAGACGGTCTGAATAACATAAGAAGTCATCGATACGACCCAAGTATTCACTCAAATTCTTGTGGCCGCCTCGCTCGTGTATACACTTGGGTTGCATGCGCGCGCAGAGCGATCAATATCCACGACTGCGTTACTTCGCTAAAATTTCTGAACATTGCTAAGTGACAAAATAAAAGTTAAAATTTTAATGACCCCATCGGCATAAGAACAGGTCGGAACTTAACTTGTACGGCGAACTATCAATAACATTAGTATTTGGCAGTCTTTTCTCATATACATATAAAAATATACGATGCCACATAGTATTTAAAATTAAAAAGTATGTTGCCATGTATGTCTACTTGGAATAAAACCTACTTACTAATTTAAATCGAAAATTTAAAAAACAGTTATTCTTATATCGAAATATTTATTTAAAATATACCCTACCGACATCGAATTCAGAATCTTAATAAATATTCTCATTACCGATCGTTTATGATGGCCATCTAAAATCTTGTGTCAGTCCAAAAAGTGATGAAACACAGAACACTCTAAATCGAACACTCGAAATACTAAAAATGTATCGTTAAATCGGTAATTGGTTATTTTGTTTCATAGAGGCATATTCTATCACATTGTCTCGAAAGTTCTTAAATATAGATATATGCTATATATGATTTGTATATTAACAAGTTCCTACGTAAAAATGTGTAAATCAACAAGGCAATTATATGTACGTTAAAAAAACATTATACGGTTATAATTAATTTTATAATTCACGGTAATTAATTAAAGCGAACGGTGAAATGTCACTGCCACTAACACTACGAGATAAATAATTGAATTCCACCCTTTTAATCAAATTCTATCTGTTTATGCTTTGACACGTAGACTGTAGCATATTTTATAAAGGGCAAACGAGCAGAAGCAGACGTCGCCCATGGATACTGACACTGCCAGACATATCGTGACTGTGTTGTTGGCCTTTTACAAATAGATACGCTCTCTTCTTGAGAGGACCCTAAGTTTTGGTTTGAGAATACAGAGGCAGCTTATTAGTCTGTTACAAAATGGATAATAGTGAAACGACAGTCATCAAGGTTATAGAGGTGGAATTTTATATTCTTCTTCCTTGTTTTTCAATGATAGTATATACCTACATACTTTGCTATTTCCTTATAATTCAATTAATATAAAATATATACCGAATCTAATGTGAGACAATTATAGAACATTTTTTATCACTAACACTATGACATTTATTTCAAACCGTCTATGAAGCATTTCATAAACATCCTCATTTCTGGGTCGAAATAAAAAAAAAACAAAAGCCATTTCCGATTTGGTAAACGGCCAAGTAGTCAATGGTAAAGTTAAGGTATTTACATTCTAATACAACCGACCACAACCGGCTTCGCATCAGTTTTAGTTTACCCTGTACAGTATTAATAATGTTCACATAAATATGGGAACGGAATGAAAAGTTCATAGATTTTGATATTGTCAATAACAAATTATTATGTTCAAAGACAAAATGCTACAATCCTGTTACGTATATTTTATTGCTGCTTGATTCAGATGTACTTTCTATCAAAATTTCAATGGTTTCTATAAAGTAAAATAATTATTTATTTAAGTCCACTCAATATGTATTATCTTATCTAACATTTATACCGTGTGTAAAATTGTGTAAGAATGTTGATAATTCTCGGTTATACTTCCTAATTTATTAACATCATCTATTTCTACTGTTTAAGTGAAATAAAGTGTGAATAAATAAATAAACACATTTAACATTAAGCTTGGTCAAACTATACATAAAAAGCCTACAAATTATCACTTTTGATTTACACGTAATTTGAATGATGATTAATTAAATATTACAGTTACAATAAACCAGTCTGTCACTTTGCAAAATCGTATTCAAATACTTATATCTGAGTTCAGAAATAGGTTTCTTAACCCAGACGTTAAGACGTAATTTAAGTGTTTTTATCGTAAATGAAAATCAAAAACTTCTATGAATAAGGGGGTAATTTATTTAAAATTCGAACAAACATCAGCCAGCTACAATTGTATAACACAATGGAGGTACGTCATCGTCACAATGACACGGGTGGGCGACGCACTGGGTTCAATGAACGGCGCTGTGCATCTTCCAGGTAGTTTTAAAGTGAGCATTCGCACTTTCAGGTACGTTTGTACAGACGAAACTAAAAGGTTTGCGAAATTTTAAAAGCTTCGGTTATAATTTATTGAAAATTGTTGGATAATGGCTAGTATGGATTCACTTTATTAATAGTAATTGACAAGACAATTCAGTACAATGGATGAAGATGAGTAAAATGAACAGTCTATATACAAACTTATAAATGCTGTGCAGCGTTCAGCACCTAGAATTAAGAATACGCCAAAATGTTCGAGATCTGATCATCGTTAAACTTTCCTTACACTCTTGAAACTTAAAAGGAATTTTAAAATACACGTTTCTAATATAACGCTCTCCAACTGTGTCGTACGCACGTGGTGTCGTTGTTAAATATAAACCGTAGGTTCAACGTACGAGGGGGCGATACGGCTAACCTACTGTGAACACTCCTTTACTAATCCATGAATTAAGGCTAAGAAAACATTTAACTTTTATGGAATATTCCGGACATTTCCAAAATTCCAACTAAACTAAACCAGTCATTTTGAAAAATGGAATAGTCACCAAGGTGTAATCGAACGCGAGAAGTTTGGTAGTAATTGCTAAATTATTTCAATGCGGAAGTTAGGTGCCAATACCTACAGCCCGCATATAACTATCAAATGTCCGTAGCGACATTTACAATTAGTGCGATGATGTCACAGCATATACTGCAGCAATAATAAATTCGATGACGTCACCTGAACATCAGCTTTGCGTTGGAGGAACTGCAAACCTTTCATGCCCCTTCAGTTTTTAATTTGGAACTTTTGTGTCACTTGCCAAAATATATTTGTCGACACTTAACTGAATGTCATGTATTAAACAATGTCTTGATCCTCTTTGTTTACAAATAAAACCTTTTTCGTGATAAACGTCTGATTTTACCTTCGTCATTCTAAGAGTTTTCACCGCGACTCCCTTTTAATTGCGCACATTATAAGTAGATAATTAAAATCACGGGTGAATAAATACAAAGACATTGAGTCAAAGGATAATAAATTGTGATTTATACGGTGTTTCCGCAAATAGAACTAACTCATACATGTAACGAACGATGGCAAATATTTTAATTAGTTACATTTTGTAAACATTAATTCAAAATGATTTTATTTAAAAAGCGACTCTATTGACTGTAATTAAAGATTAGTCATCCCGTCAATATTAAAAGGATAAGGTTAAGTATAGTATGATGCTATTTTTTACTTAAATTCGAATTCTACATTATAACGAGTGTCTATAAAATATGTTCCAAAAATGGAAAAATTCCACGAATAGCGAAGCTTGGAAAAAACATGAAACAATGCATTTTTCTGAACTTTTTCAGTTTACGCCGATTCCCGTAAACAATAATATTTTAGCCCCAAATGCTGCAAAAACTTCTGAATACTGCGCATTCGCACTGCTTGCATTAACAGACATGTTGCAATACTTAATCGCACGGTAAGGACACAGAATCGTCGCGAGAAGTTTACTTTTAGTTTTGGTTATTTCAGCAAAAAATTGCACCTCCCAAACAGACGCGATCTCCAATAGACCGAATACCACTGGTCAGATATACAAACCCTTTAAAAAAAACACGTCCAATATATTTCATGAAACAAAAAATGTGTCCGCCCTAGACCCCGTTAATTACACAGCATATTGTTTTTTATTTAGTTAATAAAAATACTTTAAAAACCAAACTGATGCTAACGTTAAATGGAAATTATATTTGAGTCACGTTCACATAGGATTATTTTATAACGAATCATTATAAAACTAATAAAACAGCGAACAAAGACAAATCTAACAACGTATAATTAGTTTTAGTTGTTCGTGTTATTCGATTATGTTGAAGATGAGGTAGTCACGTTTCAGTTTCACTCATAATTTTAATCAATTCAGAAAGACAACACCTGAAATAATCATATTTTAAGGTAGCGCGCTCCTGAACCATTGTTTTCCGAATGACGTTTTTTAATATATTCAAAGCTAATTAGTGTCTTAATATGTATTAAATCTAGTGTGAATTAGTTGTCGTTCGTTGAAGAATCTTTAACTAAGGGTTAAAGCGGTTGTGGAATCTACTTCAAGACAGAATTAGTAAATCTGTTGTTTATATTTTAATAAAATAAAAATTTAAGTTTAAGGTGAAGCATGATTCCAACAAATGGGTTGTTGATTGTCGTGTGAGTTGCGAATGTGATGTGTGCTCAATCTTAGAGTGAGTGGGAGTGCCATGAGGGGGTACAACTCTCTAACGGAACACTACGAAGTGATGCTTTACCTACTAATTGTCCTTTTCTTCTCGTGTTTTATGCGGTGAGAATTCTGGAGTCCAACTTTACCCTCTGCCATTATTTTCATTACGGCAATAATCCGGTGACTTCTTAGTAGCCAAGGCCTTCTGGTTGAAAATATTCATGGGCGACGGTAATCATTGAGATTCTAGCGATCCTCGCCTCCTCCCGTTTGACACTTTTTCCATAAAATAAGATAAACCCGCTGCATATTAATTTTGATATTTGTTCGCCATAAAATAACTTATGTATGAAAAATATAGACAAAGAACTGGGCACGACCTTGCTTCATGGCAGCTCGTGCTTGGCGAACACGGAAGTGGCCGACGAAGCAACGCCCCCACTAGTTTAGGGGCACGAATTAACAATTATGTTGCTATGGGATTCTCAGAAAAGCCTAAGTCTCTATAAATAAATATTTAATTTAGTTAACAAAATTAACTAAATTAAAATGTACACTGTCTGTTATAGTTTAATAATTGCAACACATTAATTATAGCAATCAAAACGGAATTAATCGAGTATTTTATTAATTGTGTGAAATCAATATACCCTAATCATATAAATTTATTACAATGACATTAAAATTATTTAATAAATAATTTTAATCAAAAGAACCGATTAAATTTAGTACTATTACGTTTTTACAAGCATTACCATGTCATGTTAACTCTGATTAAAATATGGTTGCCGGTAGCACATACGTGTATATCTCTCTTGCAGAGTAAGCATAATACTCAAGTTACTTATGGGCGTTTAGATATGGGTTATGCACGAGCACAATAAATACGGACATTAGAATATTAATCAAGTACAACTATAAAGAGCAGCGGGATTTGGACATCTATCTCACTGCCAACAGATGGCCTTAGAATCCCAAACACACTGTCACCACAACAAGATGGCGCCCAGACCACACTCAATGCACTCTTATCTGATTGGCGAATATAATTAACGTACTTTTAAATTCTTTACAAAGGTTGTATGACTATTAAATTATAAAGTTGAGACTAATCAAATAATATGAAATAGAAATAAGATTTTTAAACAAATCTAAAGTGTAAAACGTTAAGCAATTATGGTATATATCAAATGATACTTTCCTTTGTATATAAGCTGTAATTTCCTATAATGAATTTCTTCCTAATGTGATATCTATAACAATTGCAATACAGAACGTGCTTCGCTAAGAATAGATTGGTAAATAACATTTCACATACAATTTGAAAACATGATTGGTCACGTCTTGCTGGCGAAAATATGAAAAGTTAAAACTAATGTTGACAATGACACAAATCGTGTGCACCAATGTTCGTTGTGACGTAAGCGAGCAATATTTCGAACTATGTTCACGTATTTTTACATTCAAAGTTTATACGGTTGCATTGTGCTTTCCGATAAAGATCCGAAAGTTATGAGGGTACAAAACCGACGAAGCTCTGCCAGTAAAGGTAGGTAGAGTGCCCTTGCGCTCTGTTTGGCTCGTTCGGCCGAGCTTATATTCATTAGTTTTTGCAATGTTAAGCAACCAACCTACGCATGAGTCTACCTCTTTTTGTCCAATTGTATTTATGCATCGTTGAAAAGAGATAAGTGTTTTTTTCACACGGTTGTAATTTAATTTTGAAACGTATAAAATATTATATTATAAAGTTATTATTAAAAAAAGATCGTAGTCGTATCGTAATAAAAGTTAATTTTTATAGAAAACTAAGTAGAAATTTTTGTAAAAAAAAATATTATTATTGTTTGACCTTGTATAGTACCTACAACAGAAAATACACAGGAATGATAGAAATTGCTAAGGTCAGAGACAGAAGAGCATCATAGTTAGCGTAGTTGGCCATTTGAAGTCCAAATACCAGGATACGATAAGTCAAAAAGAGTTCAAAATATATTATAATTTAAGTATCAGTGCGTACACAAAAGATGAATGCATTTATCCGATGAGCTCACAAAGCGGTGACACTGCGTCTTTTTAAATTCCAAATGTCACTTTCATGTTTACTCTGTGCGTACACTGAACCCGGCTAAAATATAACTAGTTCTCGGAAACAAAGGCACGTAATGGAGGCGTCCCTTAGTTAGTGATGATAATGGATGAAGAGGGTCTGGCCTTAAGCGTTTGCAGGATAGGTATATAATACGGAATACATAAGGGGTTAATAACACTACATTAAAGGCAATATGCACATCATATGAAAACGATTTCTACTTTCTACTACGCCAAGAACATGCACCAGAGGTATTTTTTGTATTGCACACTTCAAGGTATTTAAATGATTACTTCAAAAAGTCCAATAAAAATAATAAAACATTGCTCATCCATCGTTTGCGGGGTTATAATAGATCGCGTGCCGCCCTCCACTTACGATCGTTTTTCAGGTAAATTACGTTCAATCGATTTAGTTTATACATTAAAGTGAATTATCTTAAACGTGCATTTACTACACATATTTAACTCGTTTTGCATCGAATAGAATATTATGAAAATGGGTGGGATTAATAATCATTCACCATGTTATATATTCATATTATAACAGAGCTTCGATTAACATTATTCATGATATAACATTTATTTGATTGGAGATGGAATTTTAGGGAGAACGCCTTTCAACTATTTCTAACATAAGGTATAGGCATAAGCCTAATGTTATAAGTTAATATTGTGTTTGTTTATTGTATAAGATGCCTACGTACCTCTCAACTACGGTGTTGTGCCTTATATTCTCTATTAATTCTCATTACCACTTACTTCAATGATGAAGGCAGAAAAAAAATGTTCATACAAAACTTTAAGCGAAAGTTGTTATAATATTTATTATACAAAATAATGAGACAACAAGGAGCTTTATCGCTTACAAGATTTATAAGTAATAACATGTTTTATGTTCTATTGAATGGTGTTACTAGTGCAAGAATCGATAGTTACTGGTAATTTATTCAAAAGGAACTATTCTTTTATATATAAATTAAGTATAAAGTGAATCATGCGTAAGCTACATAAATCTATTTACACGACATACATGAATTTATATTTTCCAAAATTTGATATTGATGTGATGTGATACGTAAACCCTTTAATATGGGTCTGGGTCTCTGATATATAAGTCAATGAGCAGCTTTCCTTTCCAGCAAGCCGAAAAATTGCCTTGAAATTCACACTCAACAAAAGAATACATTTGTATTACACATCTTTTATATGCATTATCTATGCGTCGTTTAATTTGTATCTAATGCTAATTTTATACTGACTAAGGCACATACAAATACAAATATAAGAAAAATGACAATAATTCAGTGGCGCTACGCCCCTGGATGAGTCTTTGGATCGGATTCCATTACTTTGATTTAACCATATCATTATACTAAAATTGTTTTTAACTTCAGCTATACTTCGTGGGTGTATTTGGAACTAAAAGTCTGTGGACAACAAATCACTTTGCCTCTAGACAAACAACGTTATCGACTAGTTTCTATTGTAGATAATAATAATATATTAGTTTGATATTAAATGCTATGTTATAATTCTTTTGTTGAACAAAGTCTTTAGGATAGCTCAATTTTATCAGTTCACAAGAATTTGGTATAAGCCGACAAACACGCTTATCAAAGTATACTGGTATCAACCGCTAAATATTAATTCTCCATCAAAATTCCTATTTTAGCCAAAGGCCAACTTTAACTCAATAAAGCCAAGATGAGTTCAGAAGATTGGATTAGGCCCTCGCTAAAAGGGATACAAGGTTTTAAAAAGAAACTACCGCAGCAGAACTTTGTTATTTCAACGAACGTATACTAAATTCATCGAAGCCCCTGTACTCAGAGTCACCCATAAAATTATCTTTAAACGTTTACAAGTAACGTTATCACAAGTTAATGTTCGATAAGCTAACAACTGAATTTAAAGAAGCATATGGCAGAAAGATGTTTAGTTACTCTTCATTACTAAATACAAGTAATCCGACTACGCTGTGATTATATCATAACAGTGTATAAGAAATATTTTAGCAATTGATTATATATAAAATAAGTTTCCGCCCAGGATTGATTCTCAAATCTTCATCTGTAAATCTCAAATAAAATTTTCATATGCCAAAAAAATACGTTAGTATGTTAAAAAAAATAGATACAAAGAGACATTTTACACGCGATTACATAGACAAATTGCACACATGTCAAAATAATCACAGAAACCGTTCATTCGAAATGCCACTTCGCCATTTCATAGCGAGTCGTCGCGTAAAATAAAAATGTATCTATTATAAATGTATAAACCAAGAAAATAAACGTAATCAGGTTTCAGATAAAGTGTAATTTTATTCATGCATAGTTTAAACGTTTTAAATAAACAACAAACTCGACGATTCACGCTACTTGAACGCTACAGGCTCGGAGCACCGCTATTTATTCAGTACTGTTTTGTTTCTGCCTTATATTTGCTTTAAAATCTTCAAGAATTGCTATTTTCGCGAATTGTTTGGGTTTGCACCAGTTGTTTCGCTCGCGTAGCGTGATTATGCTAGGCTCGGATTTGTAGCTCGGCTAGAAGTGAAGCTTACCTTTGCTAGGTGTCTACCCTCTATTAGCTCTAATAGCTAATAGCTATTAGCTATTAGCTCTATTAGCTATGGCTAACCATAGCATTATTTTGTATAGCCTTCCTCGACAAATTAACTTCAGCACACAGCTGTTCACATAACGATATATTATTTTTTCATGACTTTATTTGAAGGTTCGACACAATTTTTGCGTGTGCACGCAACTAACAAGGTATTAAAAATAGGCTTTTGTGATATTAAAAAAAAAAAGATTACCGACTTACCTTATAAAGATGATTAGTGAACTATTATGAAACTTGAATTACACGATTCTAGTTGCATTGAAATTAATAATGATCTCATTTCAAAATGTCATTGTAAAATTAACACTATCATTAAACGTGCCATTGTTATCCAACAATTGAATTACAAATAATATTACGTCACCTATAAGTACTAATAAAATATAATTACATATTTCATAAAAGTGAACACATACACGAAAACATTAAAAGTTTAGAATTATTTAATTTTGAATTTATTTAAATATATGCAACTTTAAGGTCCAACAAAAAAGTTTTAACATTCTCAATTTTCCCGGATTCTATATTTTGAAAGTCATCACGAACATTCTTAATAAAAAAATGCCGAATAATATGTAAAAATATAATAGGAGACCGTGTATTACCTGTTTCTTATTTCATTTTCCATTATAATAGGTAAGTGAATTGATTTTCTCTGCCTTATGTACCGGTCATCGTACAGTTAACGAACAAGAAGTTTGCGGAAGGACTGTCCACATCGTGAGGTAGTTGCAACGCTTGAATATTTTTTATTGTGAACGTTATTTATATTTTATCAAGTGGAATAATAACGTGATTTTTAAAAACCACCAGATGTTTAATTTGTTTATGTAAATAAATAATGTTCCAAATGATTTTGTTCAGTCTCTTTGAATGCCATTAATAGATTTGTGTTCGTAAATATATAAGGAAAAATATTGTAAAGTATGCCTCGACACGGTGGCATATTTTTAATGCATTATTTATGGAACACGTACGTTTGTAAGTTTTATTATCGTTTGTGCCAAAAATGGTCACTGTGCACTCTTTGAATACCAATTAATTATTGGTAAAAATATTTAGTTAACTTTTAATTGTTTATTTTATACCTATATAACATTAAGAATACCATTTTTTTTAATTAGAAGCCTATCAATAATACTAGAAATTGGTTTATTTAACTGTGATTTCAATGCTTAATGCCAATTTTACTAACGGCCAAACAATTTTATTTACATGCTAGTACTTGTATTTTATGAATTAATGTAAAAAAAAAACATATATATTATGTCGGTATTTCGAAGTGTATTTAAGCTGTGATGAAAATATATAGATTGCACACATATGAAAAAAACGTGATAACTGATAAAATATATATAGTGCTTTCGATATTCCAAAAAAATGAATGTCTAGAAGATAGACATACCATCGTTAAGGCCACTTACAAAACCGTACGATAATTTCCTTGTACAAGTTCTCGGAAGGCTAATCTATAACAATTAACTCAGTAAAACAGGTTTCCTTATTAATTACAAATATTTTCCAATGATGTAACAAAGTACACAGAATTAATACTATATTGTAATAGTATGTAATCCATCAAATCTATAGATTACTTGTTGATAAACGCTTTATATAGTTGCTAAGTATAAAAATGCATTGAGATGTTCACTGTGTATCGATACAAAATTACCTACGCTACCATCCCTAAAGGCTAGACACAAACCATACAAAAATTCGAAAAAGGCACCACAAAAGTTAAAACACACTTTTGTATGGAAATGGAAATCACGAACACATCGAAATGAAATGGATTGTCTACAACACAAATTGTAGGGAAAGTCTGTTGTTTCGTGCTGTTGAAAGCTGATATTATCGTATTGACGTATTGGGACCACCATTGTAAAGTTAAGCTCCGACTTCGACAAAATAACTTTATAAAAACACAAACATTGCAGAAGGTTAAATTTAACATAGTATTGACCTTCATTATTTACACGTAGATCATTAACGAGAATAAGGAAGTACAAGATTTGCAGTATTTTAAGTGACATCCATTTTATTTATTGACGTTGACGCAAGATCCGGCATGCATTAATAAATAGCGATTATAGAATCGCTAATTAAGTAAATTGTTTTATAAACAAAGTGTTGTAATCTCAACTAAAAGTTTCATTTGTGTTTTAAAACAGAATATTTGTTACCTCTTAGTAATAATTTCGTAATTTGACGTCATGATACACAAATCAGTAGTTGGGTTATAAAAGGAGACATTCTATTTAAAGAATTACTTCACTAAATACCTTTCAAATTACCAACGGTTTTTTTTCATTAATAATCCAAACATATAATTTAAAAAAATATTTCGCATGTCCGCAATAAAACTTTTATAAGTAGCTTAAGGAGGTTTTTTAAAAATTAATGCAGACGGAAGATTACTGGTATTATAAGTTGGGCAAATGATGAAAAAATTATATTAGATAAGACGACCACGTTGGCATTTTCATATACAGATTTTGCGACCGGCTGGACATTGACCATTTTACACAGCTGTTATTGAAACATTAAAATTTCAACATGTTTATTAATAAGAATAATTATGATAGACAGAAACGTTCGTCTATAATAAAGCTATCATGGCAAATATTGTTTGCAATATATTTGAATAATAACGAATATAAATATTGAAATGTTTTTGACTCAAGATATAAATTATGATGACAAACAAAATGAACGTGTAAATATAAGACTATGATAATTTTATACAGTTGAAAACAATCCATGTTAAAACAAGAAAAAAAGGGAATTAAAAATACCTAGTTAGATTAAGAGCAGCTGGCATTCCAGCCGGGACGAATCAAAACGGCAGCGGTGTGCACATCCACTGCCAATACACCATGAGTACCACGGTACAACACAAATCACCACGCGCACTTGCAACTAGTTTATCAATGTAGGAATGTCATAGTTCACAGATTCTAATTAACCCGAATAGAAGATGCAAAACAGTTCGGCTATTTGTAATATGGAACTTTCCGAGCGACCAAGGATAAGTGATAGGCCAACAAAACAAAGGGAAAAGGAACTTGGTCAATCGAATGAGGAAAAATTGTGACACAGTTCGCCGAGAGCACGCGGATTGAGGGGAGTAGAAATAGGGAGCGTGTAACAGGGGTTGGTATGGGGTCGATAAACTTTCGAACTAAAAAAAAAATGGGGTCTAGCTAGTGATCTAGCGAATGCTTGTATGCGAGGGTAGAAACGCGAGTGGCATGACGACGCGAGGCGTTCGTTCGGTGCGTCGCTCCGCAATCAACTGACGTACGCGACGCGCGTAGTCGATTCGGATGCAGTCGAACTTCGGTAGCTTCGACATTACGAGCGCGTGGCGGCGTCTCGCCCCCGCTATCTGCCGAGATAACACCCCAACGCCATAATAACTAATTCAATGGGTGAAAAGGCCTTTCAAACATCTTCTTGAATTTAATAAATTTCATAGTACTAAAACTCTAATATCCATTCGAAATTTTACATTTCTATACTTAAATAAGAAAATAAAAATACAATTCCACGTATGTTTAAGTTACTAGCTGTAATATTTACATTACCAAAAGTAATACTTTATAAGATTTTAATGTGCAATACGGAGAAAAGCTCGGCGGTCTGGCAGATGTGAATTCCGGCGAACCGACAGCCTAGAATACGCTAGCGTACTCATAAACCACTCGGATATCGGCGTCAACGAACCGAATCCGAATTGGGACTCAGAAAATCGACAAGAGGAAAATAAGCAAACGGATTACGAATTTTCCCATTTGAAATTTGAATGTTTTACAATACACAATTTTATCCTAGACAAACTCGGCCCGTTTAAGTTAACGTAAAAAAATATCCTGTAACTAAGTATACCCAGCTTGGCATTCAGACGTTTAACGCAAATAAATTCGGGCTATAGAGCGAAATCACTTTTATCATCTGTAAAAAAAAACATATTTTTTTATATGTCTGTCAAATTACGCTGTGATGAAAAGGCGTTTTTATAAGGCCTATAAATACCAGTGAAGGTAATAAATAAATAAGCATACATCTATTGTCAATGAATTATTAATATGTTCTACAAGAAACATTTAGCAAGTTATATTTCGGTTCCTAGCCCACCCACGACGTTCCGCAGGATAAATATAAAGTTTCTTCCAACACAAACCGTCACATTAGCCCTTTATATTTTTTTATGGAACATAATTCTTTGTCTTGCATAGGTACGTGTCGCTGCTGAAATCAATTTTTAAAAATATTGTATTTTTTTAAATACACATAATAACGCAAAACTTACACAAATAATTAAAATTAATATTCATGTCATTGAATAAATGTTGCAATCCTGCACGAAACTCTTATTTATTATGATTATTTTAATTTAATGACTATTGTTTTTGTGTCAAGGGGCTTGGGTTTTAAAAAATAATAAAAACCTTAATAAATACAGTTGAACTGCATAATCACGAATACAAATTTACACACTGGTCATATCTTAGGGGTTCCTACTTTCTCTAAAAAACGTCACATATATAAGTTTAATATATTTTAAACGGTTTAGTCACAAAAGCTAAATAAAAGACGCGGCAACAACATAAGGCCTGTCTAATAAAACCAGCGATTGGACGTTTCTGTCATGAAATTGAATCGGGACACAAAATATTGGAACGTAAATCTAAAATTGGCTTCGAATTATTGCTTCGTTACGAGGACGGAGTTTAATTCTATGCGAACGATAAACGGACGTGGATTGCAAATTAATTATGAGGTAAGATTCGAGGCCTAGTTTAAAAAGGGTTTAATATATTTTTAAATTTAACATTGGAGCACGTTGTAATGATTTCAGTTCCATACAACTACCGATAACAATTTGTAGAACAGAATACATAAACGAGTGGTCTTCCTCGGTAACTTTACGCCCTTAATTTGGCAATAATTGGCCTTTTAGTCTTTTTTTAATTAAAAACATATACTAAATATAACATCTGTTTTATTAATGAAGAAAGTGCACCCTTTTTACTGACATGCGACTATTACGTATCAGTTCATCACAAGGTAAATAGAATTAAAGAGACGAGAGTGCATTCCAATTAAGTGTAACATGACGTTTACGTCATAATAACTTTTAGGTTATAATATTATTAAGCCTTTATATTGTTGTGTTTCATTATTATTATTTGTAATGTTTATATGACGGATAATTCTGTTGATTTAATACTCATACCATCAAACAAGTATTAAACATTATTATTTTATTTTTAAAATCAGACAAAAAAAATACGCGCGAACATTGCATAGTGAGACTATGAACGTTTGAATCGAGATTTCTCAATATCATACAGTTTGCATTAATAGATGAATTAGTGGAAATTTAAGTACTGATCGCAGGTAAAATGACAATGTACGATGATTCCAATTTCAAAAGGAATACGAAACAATACATTTGGGTCATGTTTGCGATTCCATTTTGTCTTTTGAATAATTTTAATGGACGGTTTTGTATGAACAAAAATTGTATAAATTATTATTCTGCCCACCTTCTTTACGATATATCACATTGTTCAAATGGGGTTTAGGTTGGGACGGAATAAAATCAAAATTATAATGATTTTCAGAGTCAGGTTTATTAAAAATAGTAACAATTTGTCTTTATGTAACATGTCACTAGCACATACCTTAAATTGAGCTGTTTAATTTATTAATTAAATGACAAACAAAGAAAAATAGTACGAACTTTTAAACTTGTATAAAAGCTGTTTTACCTTTACTTAACCTTGCCTACCGAAGAGTATTTATTAAAAAAAATGTCTCAATATTCCACTGATCTTATCCAACCAATATCTTTGAAGCAACAAGGACTTATAATATAAAAAAAAATGCTAGTAGTCTATAATACTGGCATACACTATATATGCAATATGGGAATTGTGAAACAATAAATACGCACCAACATGGCGTCAAAACATTTTCTTAATATTCGTTGTAGGTACAAAGTTAAATCGAATTAATGAAATATTAAAATAATACATAAACGAGGAAATATTATATATCTTGCTAAGTAGCGTAATAATAAAAAAACGCTGAGGTACGATAAAGAAGACTTCCTATATGAAAAATGTTAGATTGTCGATATGACGAACATTGTTAATTACGATTTTTTTGGTATTTGGTGTTAATCAAGTAGATAACTTACACTCCCAAAAAATCCATTAATTCATATAACGCCCTTATTCAAAACGTGTACACGCGTTGTATTTATAACTATTTTATGTAAAATATTAATGATGTCTTACTTTGTCTTTCGCGATTTATGATTCATATTTCTGTATAAAAATTATGAGTAATAGGATTCAGGAATGCCCCAAGACTTCGTGAGAAATGCGAATAGACGTATGAATACATTTTGTTCGGAGTAATAAAGATTTCTCTATTCATCAGTATGTTTTAGTGGAAATGTGTATAGTATGAACTATGAATTTTTCTCTAAAATAAAAACATTAATGAACTTCTGTTTATATATGAGAATTTCATTTAAATCGAGTCTAATTAAAATAATTTGGATTAGAAATTATATTAAAAACCCAATAATCATTTAGAATTCGCGTTAGTTATTTTAAAAGCGTTAAGTTTTAGTTAATTCAATACTAAATAAAGCCTTTTTCAAAAACATCTACCTAATGCAACAAAATAAATACGAGAATTGTGAGGACACGTTAGATCGATGAAGGTAATAGATGAGCTTTCGAGTTCCAACATTACATTATAAAACGTAGTTTTAAATAGAAAAACAAGTACACTAAATTTGGATTATGTATTGAGTTGTTGTTCCGATTGTTACTTCAAACCGATTATTTACGATAGCAATAATTTTTGTATTTACATTATTTTACAAGCTTTTAAAAAACCCTGAAAATATGTATTGATATTAATATAACGAAAATTACAAGAAAATATTGTTCATGGGAAGTAAATAAAAGTTTCGTAAACACTATGCCGAACAACCTTATTTATTGCATAATTAATGAGTATGCTTCACGTTCTTATTACATACGTCAGAATTACGTTTATAATGATAAACTAAGCCAGTCCAATTTATATACTTAGTCTTGCCATAAATATTGTTATAAAGAAAAGCACGATTTTTTTTTATACGTAACATTTATTCCTTTCATAGTGAGTTAGTTTAATACATCAATATATAACTATTAAAAATATACAATGTTTATTCGAAGTGGTCTCCATTGGCTGCAATACAGTCTTTTAAACGTTGAGGCCAGTTATCAATAGCAGCACGAACTCTTTCTAGAGGAAAATTCTTCACTGCCAACCGAATGGATCATTTTAGGGACTCCAAATTATCATGGCGTTTAGAGCAAGCCTTACTCTCTAAAACTGACCATAAATCATAATCCAATGGATTTAGGTCAGGACTTGACGACGGCCAGTTTTCAGTGCTGATAAAGTCCGGAACGTTAGTTTTCAACCAAGATTGGGTGGATCGAGCTCTATGACCCGGTGCCGAGTCTTGTTGAAAGCACCATTCTTTGTTATTGAACATAGTGTTAGTTAAAGGCTTAACTACCGTCTCAAGAATGGTATTTTGATAAACTTGTGCCGACGTTTTAATACCTTTTTCACAAAAATATGGCTCAGTCACCCCTTCATAGCTAACACCCCACCAAACCATCACTGAAGTGGGATAATGCCCACGTTGTACTCTGTTTACTAATTGCGAAGCTTCTTTAGAGCTTCCAGCATAAATACGGTCATTTTGTTTATTAAAATACTGCTCAATTGTAAAAATTTTCTCATCCGTAAACAAAATTTTTTTGTGACCTCCCTTTGCGTACCGCTTAAGTAGTTGTTTGGATTTTACCACCCTATTCTTCTTTAAATTATCAGTTAAGAAGTGACCAGTACGTCTCTTATAGGCTGCAAGTCCTAAGTCATCTTTTAATATACGCGACATGTTTCTAGGAGCTATCTTCATCTCCCGAGATAAAATCGTTTGCTTACGGACAGGATTTCTTCGAATTCTTTCCCTAACTGCTTTAATCACCTTTTTCACACGAACGGTACGTGGACGGCCAGATCTTTTTCTGTCACAAACAGAGGAGGTATCATTGTACCTATCAATAGCCCGGTAAACAAACATTTGACTAATACCAAGCGGGTGGAGGGTTTTAAAAATTGCACTTTTCTCCATACCTACTTTATGTAAGGCAATCACAGCGATTCGGTTCTCTTTATCACCCCACTCCATTTTAATATAACAAAATATTTAACAATATAATGGCGCGAAAATAAGAAAACACATCAAGCAATCATATAAAAATGACAGATTCCAAATTCAAACGTAATATTTTCTTTTTTTGAATAGTAACAGTATTTATGGCCAGACTAAGTATATTACGACCATATAACAAACATATATATATACACAACTCAAGGTTTATATGTTATTTCAATTCAATATTAAAATAGGTTGTAAGTTTTTAACTTAACTACAAAAAACAAAATGGCTGTTCGATATTTTTGGGAAAGTACTTCATAATCAGATTAATGTTACAGATGGATTACACAGTATGCTTTCTTGTTTGAGAACGAATCCCTACTGAGACCACAGAGCTCGATGACGCAACTTTTGAACTAAAACTACTTAAAACTCTACTAAAAATTCACCCTCAAACTCGTTAGTCTTTAATCGGATTTCTGACTACCAGATCTATTAGGATTTTCGAATTTAAAACGTGTAATCTTAATAATATATACAAACACATCGGCATGCCCTTGTATAGTTTACCTCCAACCTTCAAGTCCACTTACAATTTGAGTATACCGAGGTGGTATTGCGAAAGTTGCGCGCGTGAGACGCATACGCACGTCACTTGACAATTTGCATTGACGTCTTGAAACGGATTTACAATCCCTTATCAGTTTAGTACCTACATATTTTGAAAACAATTTGCTCTTTAGTGGATTCCCTTTTTAGAATAAACCAAGTAAACATAGAAAATTTTGTGTTATATACGTTACATAAATAACTCGAGTGTTTCGCACCAAAATGCCACACAACGTTGACAGTTAACACTTTAATGTCTTATGGGCATACTA
Organism: Leptophobia aripa; assembly: GCA_951799465.1. Lineage (NCBI taxonomy): Eukaryota > Metazoa > Arthropoda > Insecta > Lepidoptera > Pieridae > Leptophobia > Leptophobia aripa. Next base: position 3,815,153 of record OX637281.1, read on the forward strand.
ACGTCCTCCATTGTCGCGTATGTATTGCGCATTTAGGTCAACAGATGGCGATACTAGCTTAAACAAAAATATATTTCAACATACTACTAAACCGAGATACAAACTAACGATCCTCTAGGCTACTAATCGTTAGGATGTATATTTACCGATAACAAAAGCAGTCCTTAGGACAACAGATCACGTCTTAGAATTACTGCAATTTCATTTTATTTATTCTGATAAATAATTATTCCTTTTAAGTTCAATTTAACTGTCAAAGTTAAATTTATTGCTTAACCAATTATTTTTAACATTCATACCTTCAATACGGCTTACCCATTCTTTTGTTCATATAAGGTTTGAATCTATTAGCTAAGACGACATTTTTAAGACAATTTATTCAAGATATCATATAAAGTAAATAAATTAACAGAGAATCTTATATATGTATTGTGACTAGCTCTGATAAACTTATACGAACAATGTCTTGTCACCTTTTATTTGTTATTTAATTATAAATACAAAGTATGGTCTGAATAGTTACTGATACAGTCTTGACACTTAAATAAAACGATATAATCTTTATTGTTTCATCACTATGTAGTAATAAACATTGCGAAGACAATTTTTCTTATTAAACTAAAATCGTTTGAAATTACCAAATGCATATGGCACGTAGGCGGCTTTGCACAAGCTATTATAATTGTAATTATTTGTAAAACACGTGGCCGACTATCATAAATTATCGTCAAAATATCAAAACGTCATGAAACTATTGCGGAATTAAACAATTGTCTACAAGTCACCTAGATACAATTGATCATTAATTATCTGTCGACAGCTTTAAAATTAATGTACTACCTAGTTTTCTGTGGGGTCATTGCGATATTTGAAAAAACAAAGATATTATAGATAATAAAAAAATCGGATATTTTTATTAAATTATTAACTATGAGCAGGAACAAAAATACATTAATTGGTACACTAGGATTTACCGCGTCGTGCTCATCTAGTCTTCATCTCTTCATCAGATTATCACGACAAAAACAAAAGCACGATTTAACTTCAATGCATTAAAATATGTGTTAGTTAGGTTAGTAGAGGTCTATATTAATAACTCACTTAAAACACCATGTCTAAAAGTATGGGATCGTTTCCAAAAAATAAAAAACAACAACCAAGCCGAGTTTCTTGCCTGCTTCTTCTCAGCTTGGTCGCGTACGAACAAGCGTAGAATCACTTAGATTTAAGACGATTTAAAATGGTCCTATGTACCTTAATTAATAAAGATATTTTGACTTTGATGGTTAAAGTAAAATAATAAACAAACGTTAGCTTAATTAGCTAGCGTATCTTACTAGTTTGTGTCAAAACAGTAAAAAATTACTTAAATATTTATTCTTTTATGTGACCGAGGACAAACGTATAAATTTCATCCTCATTCTCATATGAGTAAATTGTGTTTGTATCTCATTATCTTTATCGTATTGTATACAGTATTGTCGCTAATTTAATTTTATAGATTGTTTTACTTTTTATGAATAGTTAATACGTCTAGAATCATATAAAGCAACCAATAAGTACTTATTAAATTAGAAATTCATTTAAACAAATTATAATATACAAGACTCCCTTAATTTATTAAAAATCAGATAAAATTGTCTAATGAATATACGGTTTCTATGCAAGGCGCGAGATAATAGACATTATATATATATTTTAATTTCTCATTTTTTTGAATAGGTTGATTGTCCTAGACGTCACCAAAGACTTGGAGCTGCTTGATGCTGACCGCGTGTTGGTTCAAGGGCGTTGGGTGAATGCCACTTGTTATTTTTTGCTTTCAAAACTTAGCCTACCAAAACCGGACTCAGCTTGTATCAACTGTATTTTGACTAAAAACCTTACCCTTAATAAACTAAAAGTCTTCATTGTGTGTCTTAAACGTTATTATATTTTATTTACGAAGCCAAAAAACACATACAACAAAAATTAAAAGTTAAATTATACTTAAATCTAACAGCCTCTTGTTTTCGCCCAATTCAATGAACGCTTTCGTAGGCTCTCAATTATTCTCATGATGGTTTACTTTTGTAAGCACACGTGATATCATCATAAAAAATTAATATAAAACACTCTGATGTTAGTACAATTTAGCCTCAACAATATCTGCTAAAATAATCAGCAATTACGCCATCTTGTTATTTTCTACCCAAAAAATGCTAAATTTCGTGTGCACGTTACAAAAACACGCAGTGTATGTGAAGATCACACCTGGAGGGACGTGAAATATCTATAACTAGATAAAATCCTTTGTTCTTTCAAAGCAGGGGTTTACAAAGATTTTCCTTTCTTTTTTGCCAACATGAGCAGGTAGGCTGAATACAATATCACTAAGCTAACATTATGATGGATAATTGTTATATATAAAAAAAACTCTAAAAGATTTTTGTAAAATATATATAAATAATAACATTTAATTTCTCATATTTTTGTCAGCGGGACCTTGATTGATTTCTTAACACAAGACTTTCAATTATGAAACAATAAAGAATCCTAGTTCAAATCATAAATGGCAATGTTAACCTGTATGGCACGGGGCAGAAATACTTCTACATCACATGTATTTTTTTATTTTTTAAATAATTGTGATTGTTCAAGAGGAAGTCATTTGCAATAGACAACAAATAATAAGGAAAATATTGCATTATTTTATTATCTGTTGGATTAACTAATAAGTATTACTATACCTATGTAATAGATACTTTGTTATGTTATAGCACCCTTAAATGGGCTTGTAAATGGGGACTTGTTGGGGGGTATATTTGGGGTATGGGTATATAATGGGGGTATATTTTAATTGTTGATTCAATTTGATATAACAATATTGTGTGTGTCTATAGGCCATATTTAACTGGGATGTAAAAGTTATTTTGCATATATGAAAAACATACAATGCTAAATTATGGAATAAAATCATTATCATTAAGTTATTCAAAGGATCATTTTTGAGCAATCTTAGAGGTCATCTGACGATGAAGTGACTGTATCAAGGCCAGCAGTCAACTTAACTTCCTTTGATGGATTTAATATTTAAATGCCACCTTTTGTTATGATAATGTATGTGATACATGTGTGGCCTAGATTTAAAGATGGTGTTTCATTTAATTGCACTAAAGTTTGTAGTGAAGTTTGTAATGAAATATGACTGATTACAGAATTCCATATAGAATCAAAGTAATAAAGTTTGTTCTATCTGTTCATCAATAAATGTCTATAAATTGTTAAGCTCATTTTCAAATAAGAAATGGCATCAATGTTAAGTATAAACTGAAACAAACTTTGTAATAACTTTACTCTGTGTAGATAAAATATTGCAATATGAATATACTATTCCAAATGAAAACCAATACTGTAATCATATTAGCATAGATAATCAATAACTACATAAAACAGGATCTAAGTCACAAATAGCTATTGCAGTTACATTAAAATAAAATGTCATAGTATGTAAAGAATAATTATTTTATTATAGAAGACATACTGGTTTGTTTTATAATTGCTACAAATTAAGTTATAATTATCTTATTAATTTGAAATAAAAGCCTGAACAGAGTCCTCGCATGTTCCTGATTTATAATCTAATCTATAATATAATCATCAACTATTTTACATACAGTGCAATTAAATAAGAGTTTATTTTTATACTAATTTATTCATTAAAATTTACCAATTTGAATATTACTTTAAAAATGTTTAAAGTTTCAGATATGTTCTTGGCACGAAATTATTTCAACAATTGCAACCGTCAGATCGATTTCCAATTTTTCTTTCAAACCCAAGCGTCAGTAGAAACAATGAAACTTTTTTACCTTCGTTTTTGTGACTCCACGATGCCGCTTTAGGTTCCCAGCGCGTACTACAGTTAATCACAGCACTTATCATCACAATTCTATAACTAGTTTAATATCAATTCTATCCATTAAAAGATTAATTAAATATAGGTAATCAAATAAAAGAATATTTTAACTTAAAATACACAAGCTGGATACAAGCAAGGTTTCTAACATGAACAAAACCAGTGTTGCCAATTGTGGATTCGGTATTACCGCGACATTCTACAAAATGTTTATCACGTAATTAAATAACATAAGACCTTTAACTTTAGTATCATTCCCACACGCATTGTAGCTTTTTTTAGAGAAGCATAATTTTTTATTAAACACTAGGTCGTCATTTGAAGATAACATGATTCATAAAAGAATGTTTCGTGTATAGTCATCGTAAACTCGTCCTCATACGTCATACTTTGTTTTACCGATCACTATTCGAGCCAAATTTATAAAATACATTCAGAAAACTGTTTTGCAAATCTAAACGTATAAATTATAAATTTAATATTACGTAAATATTATATGAAAATATGTATAAGCATTTAATTCTCAGGAAAAACAAAACACATGTTTAAATGTAACATATTTGTTACCGTAATAAACTGCTAGGATAAGGATTATTTTGAATTTAAGATACACCTACTAAGAAATGTAAGTAAAAATGATTGCGTTGTAGGTAGGTGTAGATTTATAATGTAGTGGAAATTTCCAATTCGTTTACATTTTATGATTAACAAATTTCTTAAAACTACTTTTCTAAATATTTATTAAAAATCTATTTTAAAAAATCCTTTTTATGTATTAAAATATTATGACCTCTGTTTTAGGTAAAGAATTTTAGGGTGGCAACATCGTACACAACAAATCAAAGAAAAACTAAAAGAGAACGACCGGAATACAACGCGCTTGCGTCAAAAAATTTAAACAATGTCGATAACGCAGTGCGTTTACAGTATAAGACGTCGGTAAGCAGTTTAAAACTACCGGATACTTCGTAATTGTTTTTTGAAACAGCTGATTAATATAAATTAGATATTAAATAAATTAATTTTGGTTTCTTTTGTATTTTTTGTATTAAAACAAATTCTTAAGACTTCATATTTGAATAACTAGTTTTAGACATGAATAAAACTATAAAAGAAATCTTTTCAATAGTTTTACCTACCTACGTTAGATGTCACTAAACGGAATATTGTTACGATATTGCGGTAGTATATATTTTAGAACATAGAGGTCGCTAATACAAACGTTGAGTTATACACCAATTTATTTCACAATAGTTATTTAGTTCGACGGAAGATCGCGCTATACTAAACTACCGTATCTTTCAGTTAACAAACAAAATCTACTTTTTTTTAAAGAATTACACAGACAATCATTTCGATTTATTCTTTTTACTTTACATATAAATTGAATTCACATGTTTTCTCATCCTACATTTTACGAGCTGAACAAATACTGAAATGCTATGAAATGTGAACCACATTTTATTTATGGGTGTGCTCAATTTCACGCTTAATTAACTTTGAACATCCGTCATAATAAAATTCAGTTAGTGAGTAAAACTATTCAATTTTTTTACTATGAACAAATGATCTCATATTAACTATTCATGTATATTGACCGGTCACAATTTTAATGCATATTATAAACTCGAAAGGAGACGAATAATATTTCTATAGCAGTTGATGCAGAGTTTATTGGAGTAGTTGAAGGGTAGAAAAATTAACCAACAAAAAACATTTTAACTTCATAGCTTTCTTTGTACCGAATTTTTTCGCTGACGCGTCACCTTCTAAGTCGGATTGGCCCAATTTTCTGGGCCACGTCAAAGGACCAAAGGGCGTAAGCCTACTTCCTCAAGTGGTCTTATTAGGACCTTTGTTGAGTTCGTGAGGTTTTAACGATGTCTTTGAGATAAATTAGGTCGGTTATTGAGATTTGATCAAAGTTATACGTTTCAAACATCATTTAAAGTGTGAAAAAACTAATTTTCTCTGTTCACGCGAATGAGACAGATTTTAAAGTACTATTTATATTTTTTTTATTAATTATTCACAATATATACTGTACCTCCGAACCAATACGACTTAGGGTCGTTCGTGCCAATTCTTAAGAGGTCGACAACGCTTACAAGCCCCCAGCAATGGCAGTGTCTCCTATACGATATAACATTCTGACAATGTATTTTGTTATTTGCTTGAATACATACTAATATACATAGTACTAGTCTGTGGATGAGTTTTACAGTTCGTACGAGAGATCGTACAGATGAGAGACGTACTTACAATTACGGCTATAGGTGAGATGAACTGCAACACAAAGAAAACGCCTTAAAAAACCAACACATAGACACCGCACAGAAACCTGATGCCAAGACCAAAGCTCGTAATAGCTTAGTCTTCGAATAAGCAATAAGGCATTAAGTTTTTGTTTTTTGACAGTGCTATATTTATGCAAATAATTAAATAAATTACCGTAACTTACCGGAATTAAATAAGTTTATATATATAAATATTCCAGCAAAATGTTAATTATTATTAGCATAATGAAATAAAAAAAAAACATTACATAACTTATAGTACATATAAATATGATAGATATTCCGACTTGCTTTCTAAAGACATAAAAACAGATAGCTAAATATTAAATAGCACGGTATATATACCTAATATATTAGGAAGTTATAGTTCTATACATTAGTACCTAATAACATAATCCTGTTCATTAATATACTGTTTGCCTTCTCGGAATTAATCAGGTTCTGTTAGGCTTCGAATGACCTGGATACGTGGAGGCTGCATCACAGGGCAGGGGTGCGGCGAATCGATGCGTTGCTATGGCAACTGCGACGTCTGCCGAGGAGCCTGCGCTCTACTATCCCTTTCTGTCTCGCTTCCATAATATCATATCACCGTCTTGAATCGGAAAACTCACTTAACCTTCCGAAGCTACGAACGCATTAAAGTACAAACCCAGAGGTTCTATTTTCAAAAATTCCTACCTGCGCTTAGGACGTTTAATACCGCAACGATAATAAAGAAGAAACTGTTTCTGGAGTCAATAAAGACAAAAAGACAGAGTAGTTTAAGGTATTAACACTCTTGTTGGTATAGAAATAGAGTCGATTATTGGTGTTGAACGGATGTGGAGTCACCTGTGTATGTGGTTAAGTTATCCGGACGCAGTGGGTGGCTTTACAAGATATTTGGGGCTTGTTCCGAGTCTGTTAACATCTGGCCCCTTGAAGGGTGAAGTCTGCGTTTCAGGACGGTCGCTGTAATTAATTATTTATTTTCGTTTCGCTTGCTTGCGGTCTAATTAGAAGGGGTATTGTGATTCTGCAATATAAATTCAATTATCTCAATTGTGATTATGGGTCTAATTAGGAATATTATGATCTAAGTACTTTTTTTATAACAGCGGCATAGACAATATTGTACAGAATTACCAATGAGTAAGTTTTTAATGGCCAGAAAGCAATTACATTATAAGTTATTGTTAAAGGGAGATTAGATATTGGATTTTTATTTCGTGGAGCCTTACTAAATGTACTTCATTTTTGATGTTCTGGGGATTAGCATAACACTTACCCATCACCGGTTTTAAAATATCGTTAAATCAATGTATGACTATACTAATATATGACGACATTTCGTTATTTATTGCAAATAGTAACATTTTATTAAAAGGAAACTATATAAAATAAAAGTCAAGTAGGTACGCTTCCAAACATTTTTGTTAATAGAAAAATATACTTATATAATGAGAGAATTACAAAAAATAAAAAACTTAAAATCAAAGGAACATAGCTACAACAGTTCTCCGATAGATGTATAAATTAAATTAAATTATAAACTCGTAAATCATAATCGACATCAAATGACTGACGAATCGTTGTATTTCATTCAATCTGTCCGTTACTTTCACATATAAATAATACAGTAGAATTCACTTATAACGACTAACCGGTTTTAGCGACTATAATATTAACTCAAGTTTGGTTTCGTATCGCATTATATTCATAAATAATCGGTCCGTTTTGTACGTCATCTGATAAGCACGGCATGGTATCGTCAATACCTTGAATGTGATTATATCCGGATTCTACTATATGTTAATATTGCTTAAATTAAATTGTCTATATATATATATAGGAATAAATGAATGTCGCGCAAACATTAATCATAAAAAAGACAAAAACCATATCTACAATCGAGCTTCATTAAAAAGACGGAGCGTCGTAATGACCACAGTCGTGTGTCACGGAACACGCTAATATTTATGTAAATTGCAGAGAATATGATTAGTCCACGTCACCCCCCCTGATAATCATATTTACGAGGTGACCCCTATACCGCCTCAAGTAACACCGCAATGTTAAAAAGATTTTATACATTATTTCACAATCATAAAACAAAAGCTCACGACGCTAATAAACTAAGAGATAGTATAGAACTTTTTAAATATTATTAATTACATTCAATACATTATATATATATGCATAATATATACAGATGCATAATATATACAGATGCATAATATAAATAGCATGATCAAGGGTAATATATGAATATATCCAATGGCGTGAAAAGCTCCCAGAGTAATGGCTTTGTTGTGCGTTTTGTTCTGTGTACGAGATTTCAGGACGTATTTCTTCTCCCTTGCCCTATCTCCTCTTTCGTATCCTTCCCTTCTCTTTAACCCTATCTTCCCCACTGTTTCATTAACAACATAGCTAGCATAAGGCAATGTGGTCTATCGTTTCATCAAATTCGATTGTGATGAACGTATGAAAAATTTAAGATAATTTCCAATTCCGTTAGATTTTCAAAATATCCTCATGTGAAGTTAACAAGGTGTACCGTAAACGAATATTTAGAGGACAAAGATCCCTTTAATGTGTCGGCAATTGGCTCAGCATCGGGACAGTTCAATTCTTGAGTAGCCTTACAATGCTTTGTTATTTTAATTGTCTGTAGCACAATGTTGTATTAATTGTTTATTTAAAAAAAACAGCTATCGAGTTTCTTGCCGGTTCTTCTCGGTAGATGACTGTCTTCCGATCGGTGGTAGTGTAAAAATTGACGATCCAAAAGTGTCTTTATAAAGACCTACTTGAATAAAGATATTTTGAGTTTGAGTTTGAGTACGATAGTATGTTACCCGATGCCTTCGTCATAAAGCAAACCCAAATGAACACCGCGAGTGGAAGTTTGCCGAAATGACACTTCGCATTACTTTATTTCCATTTGTGTCCTAATTGTATCTTAGTTTTTAAATCGTGTATATATTAAACGTTTTTTTGTACCTTATGTAATCAATGTAGGTTTATAACTTGATAATATAATAGTACAATCACTTTATTAAAAATTATTTAAAATTTATTATTATTATTCTTATTATAGCCACTGTTTCGGTTGACTGACTATTGTGTTTGTCTGGATATTTTTATATCACATTGTTCGTGGTGAAATGGTGGTATTCTTCGCACCACTTGCCCCTTGCTAATTTTATTGTTCTTCCATTTTGTGGGTTGCCTGGTCGCTTATAAGGTTCGTTCTATGTTCTAAAAAATACTATCTCCTACTGTTATTGCAAATAAATCTAGCATCTAAGATACCTAGCCAAGTTTAGATCTTTTCCTAAGAGTGCCACTCTAACAAGTGAGTATTGGCTAGTTTATCTGCTACTTTACAAATATTTATATTAATCCATTTAAATTTCAGATAAGCATAAGATTGTTTTATTATTTCTGTATGTATTATATAATAAATAAAATATGTAAACTAAGAAAGAATAGAGAAAGAGTGGGTATAAAACTGGTCACGATAAGTAGGAGAGCAGTTTATGATCAGCCATCAGTACGATGACGGCACAGAGACAGAAATTCTCGACCTCAGCAAATGGGGCTTTGGAGTCGACCAGTTAGTAATTTCGACTGGTCATGGATACCTTGGAGTAAATGGACACCTTCCACAGAACATGTTTCACAACAATTAATTTTTATAAAAGTACATATTACAGATACAACATTTGAGCATGTCTTACAATCCACTCCTGTATTCAATTCGCAGTGAAATAGTTGTTTCGTATTGTTTTCTCAAATCACAATTTAAAAACAAAGAAATTATATTTCAAATTGTTATGAAATACAAGTTAAACAAACTTGGTGTTTGAATAAACGATTTGTTTGTTGATACATACTTAGTCTGCTATTATGTTATATAACCGTATAAACTCATGATTGCATAAATTATTGCAAAACACAATCAAAGACGTATAATAATTGAGTCTGAACTTATATTAGCTTATTTATTGTAATCTATGCACTACATATTTGTAATATGAGATAGAGGCGTACTCAAAAACAAAGGGGATTATATTTTAGGGTGGTGTTTAGAATAGCGAAAGAAAAATGTCTTCGTGAGCCGCGTCGAGAGGCGGGGTGAGGCGAGGCGGCCTGAAATGTGTAACTCAGTGACAGTTGAGAGCGGTGGCGCGCGAGACATCGCGGCCGGACACTATTTTCCGCGTGAAAAATCATTTTCCCGCGCGAGAAACATTTTCACGCGGCCACAGTGCCACCACGTGAACGCAGTGTCACGACGACCGTCTGCGGGACACGCCGCGCCATCCCACCCATCCTACATCCCGCCCGCCCAAACGCGCGCAACCCCGCACCCATTCAATTCAAAACTTTTTAACTGTTTGTGTCATCGATTTGTCATTACGGCGACGGTTTTGGTGATGCGGTCCAAGGCAGTCGCTAGGCGACTTCATTCTCAAGGTAAGATTAACATTACAAATGTATACTTACAAGAGCCACGTATAAATACAGCGTATAAAACCTTCACTTGTGTATGATAACTTTTATATCAAAAACAAAGTTATATCTTTATTATACCAAAAATTTTATACAAATATGCACGGCCATACTCAAAATATCAACTACACAGTGCAAATATGTTGTTTGTGTTACAAACAGTTTGTTATTTCTAGATATTACCACGTTCAAGAAACAAGATTAAAATCGAATTATACGGGGACGACATTATATTTGTACATAACTCATCATATATACTGCACACACATACAAATGTGGAAAATCATAGATAAACCCATAAAAGGTGTTAGTACCTATAGTGTAAGAAGGAAAATTTGTATAGGTGTAGGTATTAATAAAATGATGCGCTGATAGCGCTTCGCGATTGGCCAATGCCTCCCCGCCTGACAAGATAGCAGCAGGCATCCTCTATTCACGGTTGTGCAAAACTCGACTGTGTGCACACGGCGTAAGGTGTACTTTCAACTGTCTGTTGCCTCAGAGGGACGATCCCTCTACTGTCACTTGTCATTGGATGAGCACGCGGGCTTTTCATTGTTTATATACGTTATGTACTGCTGTTCTGATTTCAAACGGTATCTATTGTGATTTTAGATTATTGAAAAATTGTATTGCTTTTACTGTAATTTAAAGTACAACTTTATACTGTTTTTACAAGGTTATATTTATCTAATTTAAATATTATCATGTATAATATTTTACAGAAAGTAGGAACCAAATACATACTAAATGCGCTAATCGCATACAATACTGTAGATGTATAAATGTTAAATTTCAGTTTTTCTCCATAATTTTTCTTCTCGAGTAGCTGATCCAACACAATCGATGTTCAGACTATCCTGTAAATAAGAGGATCTAGAAACTGACTGTTAATAATAATATAAATCAATAAAAGAGGAGAAAGTAGGAAAAGTTGCGCTTTAAGATTCTTGAACTGAGATTTCATAATTCTTTGATCATATACATTCGGATGACGAGTAGGTAATCAGCCTTATGCGCCTGACTGTTTTTGGAACTAAGACAAGCCAGTAACCGAATACCAGTAAAAGACAAGCCTTACACTGTAAGTTTTTAATTGGGAAGAAAGAAGACTCAAATTCTTCTACTACTGTATATGATAGCGAATGTTGCAGTAAAAACAATAAGACATAAAGGTCTGATGACACGACTAGATAAGGTATATATAGGATATGGTATTGTGAATATGGACGACTCGATCGATGTTTTCCGACTCCCTGCTTAACTTTCGTGAAGGCATTTTAAATACAATAAAAACAACGTTTAAATCTTAATTGTGTTCGCATTTATGTCTTTTATATCTTTCTATTTCCCATATAATTTTGTGTGTATACCTTGTTTTATTATCTTTAAGTTTCTTTTTTTATTAATATATTTAGGGCATAAGTTATATTTGGGGTATATTTGGGGATTTAATAAAATAAATAAGGGCCTAGGATTCCTCAGGAAGAAGAGAGCTGCCGCGATAAAAGCATATATTGGTAGATGGTACATGTTGTGATTCGTAGTTAAGTGTTTGATGCTTAACTTGGCTATATTGATCTACACACAAATATATTTTTGTGAGTGTTTTTAAAGTCTCTTGCGGCACCGTTCGCAACTTTATATGTGTACATAATAAAAATATTCCATTCGTTATCTGACAGCTTCAGCCATCGTATTCACAGCGCAATTTTACGACGAAGTTTTATTGTTGAAATCTAAATGGAAATATATCTGTGGAATGAAATATTTTATAGCTTATGCTACTAGCTGGTGCGCACGGCTTCATCCGAGAAATAGTCTGATAATATGTGGACACCGCTTTTATCAACATATTAGTATTCTTATTGTAAGTCTTAACTTACAATTAAATAATATACTAAACAAAAGAGGTATTTTTATGAGAAGCTGTCGTTAGTATAAAGCGAGATCATAGGTCATAAAGCCAAACTGATCCCGGGTTTAATTTCCGTCAGGGTAATCAATTATGTAAATGGTCTGTCATTGTATATTTATAGATTACTTGATGTATTACTTGTATTACCGATAAAACAAACTTAATCTCTTCCCGTGGACCCGGTACACTAGGTTCTTGTTAATAAAAATTGTCTTGAAAAGCTTTAAATTCTCCCCATTATTATAAGATATTCCTTTTAATTAAGCTCTCAACTCTATTGTTTAAGTTTCAGTTTCTTTCCACTTGACCTAATGAAGTAAATTTTTTCACCGCGTTTAACTTTCTGTATTGTGGGTCAGGCATATAAGGCTTAGTGCACAGTTGTTCTAATTGTTTTCACAAAAAATAATATATAAAAAACAAATTAGGCCGAATTAGTTAATTATTTTAGTTAGGTTTTATTATTTAGTTATTAAGTTTTGTTTTTGTTTGTAAGATAGATATGAATATAGAATCGCATTTATATGTGTTAAAATTTCATTAAATTAGGCTGAAAATATTTTATAGATTTTATTAAATGCATATTCTATTTGAATACCTCGAATATTGTCCAGTACCTATATTTAAAATGTCGGGCGTGGATCTAAGAAATGAAAACTCAGGTCTTACGAGTGATCAAATGAGGAACAAAAAACAATTCGACATTTAAAAGTTTCATAAATAAAACACTTTATTTATAAATGTAACTCATAACACAATATGATTCAGTGCACGTCTTTACGACCGCCATAAAACTGGCCATCATCTGAGTGTCGTGAAATTTGATTCCGTCCCTTGTGATTGCTTTTTCAGATGGTCACATGTAACATCCGATTTAAGATAGAAATCTGTGAATTAATAGGACTTTGTTTTTATATATACATTCCTTTTGGTACAATTTCTAACGTAAATCAATAGTGCAAGTAGAAACATTTATATCCAAGACAGGAAATAATAAACGTGCAAATGTCAAACAAATCTTACAAGTTCCAGTTCGTAGGACAATACTGATCTTCCGCAAATAACCAGAACAATATTCAATAAACCGAGGTTTATTCCTCCAGGAATAGAAGTCGTAAAGCCAGCAGACATACCTATAGACGGATCCTCGAATCACAATAACGCTGGAACTCAGCAGAATCCATAATCTTATTTTTGTACCGCACCGCGAAGCGTGAATTTCGCAATTACACGAGCAACGTATGAAATATACGAATAGCTTCTTAACTGTACCAATTTTAGTGGCGATTATCCTTTGCCGGGTCCCGCTGAAAATAAACACTTCTTGTCTGTACACGTGCGAATGTAGACTTTATCTCGGAGACGGAGAGTTAGCCGGGGAGTGGTTGCCGAACGCGTGAATGAGAACTCTCTGTGTTTGGTAGAGGGTAGATTCTCGGATGCAGTTGTCGCGAGGCGATATCCATTGTGTTCCCTCCTATAATTTTATCGAAGCTGATTTACGATCGATTGTTCGACCGGTGGACACCGGCGGTGGGTTGTAGTGTGCGTGCGCGCATGTGTGCGCTGTGCGTGCTTCAACGGCACTAACTTACCTGCAGATGGCGATCGGATAATGACGATTTTGCCACACAACACCGTCGTAAATTAACCTTTAAGCTTTTGTTAGTTCTGCAAGAACTCCATGTGACGATGAGAACCAGAATGACATTCAGTGGAGTATATTTTCACGATTTGATTTCACACTGCGATGTTTTTACAAGGAAAATGGTTTTCCGGCACGAATTGCGTAAGGTGCGATCGATAAATGTTGAATAGGGAATAAACTTATTGCATAGGAGCTTGACAAGCATATGTAAACAGTTTTATGAGATTTTTGACCCACGTGTGGTGTGCAAACAAAACTTCCTTGTATACTTAGACAAATTCTTGTTTTATCAACATATATTTTTTAGTATATTGTTATCAGAATTATTTATTTGATTGACACTCATTTTCAACACTCTTAATTTTTTTGGTGCCGCCCAATTCACTTTGACGTTATCGTAATGATTATTTATTTACCTTCAAGGCAGAAATGTATTTAAAAATGGTAATCAATGTTAGGCCTCACAGAATAACCAAATAAAAGAATTGATTTATTTCTGGTGTTATCTAGGCTGAACTTATGAGCAGAACTCCTACACAACACCCAGCCCTTTGCTGAGTGGTAAATGCCAGTAGATCCACAGCCCAAATACATTATTATTTATTTATTTAACACTTTATCGCACATAAACACTAGAAGCAACTGACATTAACATATGTTAGTACATATAAGAGCAACGGGCGGCCTTATCGCTAATAAGCGATCTCTTCCAGACAACCCACCTTACATTACCAAAGACAAAGTATAATTATCATAAATATTATATAAATGGATGTTGTATTCTGTTGTAGAACGAAACTAATTTGTTATAAAATTGTTTATGTGTGGGTTTTTGGTGGGTCTAAAATAAATAAATACAATTAGTTTCGTAACATAATTCATATAAATATTTAAACACAAAGGGTTTCTAATATTTTTTAAAATAATTAATTCAAGATTGCGTAACGTGTTAAGAAAATTAAACTTTAATCAAGTCGAGTGACAGTTTATTAATTTAAAGACAGTTACGGGGTCATGTGGGTGAGAGTTATAATTACTGAGAAAATGAGGTCGGTCGACCTAACAGGGTTTCTGCGATTTTCAATTACATAACCTAAGAAAATAATGAATTCAATTTATGTAAGACTTTGATATAACGTCTTTTATAAATGTTATTAAAGAACGAATTATAATCTCAAACTTTGACGCCTAGGGTGGCCCTCTGAATCGGGTGGTGCGTTCGATTTTTAAAAGTTCGAACAGTTGTATATCTGTATTGATGACATCTGTGGTACAGCAGGTTACTGTCTCGTCTAATAAAAAAAAACATACACAACAATCTGTGTAAAGAGGTGTTGCAGTATATTAAACACTAATATAATGTTCATATTTTAACTGAATAAAGAAAATAGTGTATGCACTGTGTACAATGGAAATTTCTCAATAGCAAAGCGGTGATCTCAGCAAGATATGTTATCTGTGACTCATAAACCAATGTTTCATGCCTCAGATAAACGCATATAAGCTACCGTATTTTCCTTTGTACTACCAAGATTATGTGAAAGTAGGGCAAATAGGTGGAGCCACTATCGGCAATATGAGAATACTGGAACATACTTTTATGGTTATTAGTTAACACACATAAGGTCTGTGAATTTTGTTATATTAAAATATTAGGCGACTATTTACATTTGATGAAATAATGGTCATTTGAGAACTCTTGTAACGTCTAAAAAGGAGTTTCTTCACAAATTCGACCTTCTTGGGCTTCGTTAGTATTCGTTTTTATTTATTATATAAAATATTATTCGCAATTGTCTTTGGTACACACATGTACGTTTGTTTCAATTTTTGTTTGTAATTACATTAATTCCTGTATGTATTGACACATTGTGAGACTATTGACTTATAACAAGATTGTCTATTATAGAATAGTTATGGGGATCCAACGCGATGAAAGCCTAATTTTACTCTCAGTAACGGTTGCTAGGCGATTTAAAGGAGTGGCGGCGAGTTTCTTGCCATTTCTTCTCTCCCGCTTTAATCCTCTGGATACTGCCAGTAAAAGAGTAGAATCAGAAGAAAAAGTCTTTTTTTTTAAATTCATAACTGGAATTAATAATAATTACGTAGGTGAATAAAGGTGATTTTAACTGTAGGTAAACTCAATTAGAAATATACCAACAAAACGAGATAGAACGAGGTTCCAAATTTTCAATTCCCTCATTCCAGAGGCTCACAACTATCAAGGTAGAAACCTTGACATTAAACGACCCGTCTTAAGTAAGTGTGAACCCCTGCAGGGAGATGGACGCTTGAATTACCTCCATTGGTATTTTCCCTAAAGGAAATTGAGAACGTATTATCGGCGTTGGACATTTGGTAGGACCTTGGTTGAAGGTTAACGCCAGTTATTATAAGTGCTGTGTAAATCGTTGTATTATTGAGAGAGAAATATATAAATGAATAATATTATGTTTAAAAGAAAAAGTTAATAATATTTTTCTTTTAAACTAAATAAATCCATCAAAATATAACATTTATTGCGCTACCGCATTGCCATATGAACAAACCTAGTGGTTTTTTTCAAAATTTTAAAGTAGTATAAAACCATTTTTTAAATAAGAAATAAATAAAAACAGATATTACAAAACTCCACGACGCACTATAGCCTTCGAGGGGACAGAGTAAAGATTGACGCATAAAAATTACATTTATTTAATCATAATAAATTCAGATAACACAGATACATTTGTTAGTACCAAACTATAAAAAACTTAAATGTTAAATATAAACTAATTTTTGTTCAAAAACAACAAGAACAAGACGAGACAAGACACTTATATTCACATTCGCCTAATTAAGTAGGTCTCCGTATTATTTATTTATATATTATAATTTATATACAAAAAAAAAGAAAAAAATAAGATATGTATAATATGAAACAGGCATATCATGTAAAATTACGATAGTTATTATTATCCTTAAAAAGTTAATTGTAAAAAATGATTTCTACAAAGTTATCATATATCTTTAGGTTATTGTCCAGTGCGCGTAATTCGATGTTATCTTTCAGCGTCGCCCGCTTTGATAATGACCACGAGACACGAACTTTATTAAAGCTTTCTTGTTTATGACCATGTAAATATGTATAGCGACCATTTCTTATAAAAGTTTCCTCAGAAACAATTAGGGTTAAACACTAAGATTTCATTACTGTCGAAATACATTTGAATTGATATGCAGTGAAGTTAATACTGTTTGGATCGACTTAAAATAATTTTTAGCTAAAAAAAACGTTAATCATTTGATGACGCACTCTTTGTTTTTGGTAATTAAATTTTTAAATGGTATATCTATAAAGTAATCACCGGTTGTTTTATGTTTGGAAATAATAAATATTTGACCAGAGACCAGATGTCCAATTTGAAATTGGAATTCAAACATTTAGATAACATTCTCATCAATAAGTGTAGTGCAATATCAAGATGAAGGTCGTCCATCAGTGGACAAAGCAACTCGCCCCATCTATCACTCGATAAGACTGATAGCAGTGAGAAACGATCTTCTATTGTCAATAGTGTATGTCACAAGTGTATTAAGTGCTATGTTCGATATTTGAATTAGGAATAATTGATTTCTGTATTGATGTGCCGGGTATTACAGAAAAGGTTATATATAGTTTATATAATTTTTTTTTTAAATTTAAATTTTTGTGATTTAAAAATATATTGAATTCAGAACTTTGGAATCCCTCGTTGCGTTGGTTCTATGGATTCCAATGAACATGAGTTTATTTTTTTTATTGAATAAATATTATGTTTATTATTTTATTGTTTTTAATTAGAAGTGTATTGTACAGAAACAAGGCTTGGGGGATATTTTAAACACAGACATTAAAGAACTTTGTAGGAGGTAAAACGTAGTCAAAATATGTGCTGAAATTATCAAGATCAAAGATTTATTTTGAGAATAAGTCACGATCGTATCAAATTTTAATGATGGTATGTCCAAAACATAGTTTACAGTTACTTACGATGCAGAAGGCGTACACACTTGTCTAGCAATGAAAGAAATCGATTAGTATAAAATGCTAATGTGGGTTATATGACTATTACAGAGTACTGAAATGAATCGAGCAAAATAACTTTAAAACAGAATGTAAAATTTCACAATTATTTATTGGTATTTTTTAATAAACTGTTTTTTTCTGTCAAATTGAGTTTACGCTGTATTTAAAAGATAAGGTTTTTTATACATAAATGCATTAAGTACTATTCTATGAATGGAGTTAGAAATTACGAAAAAGTATTTTCTCTAAACTAAGACAGACACCCTCAAACCATTACAGACATTAAAAACTCTTTTGAGGACTAATAAAAAGAATTCTGTCTATTTTCGAATTTCGAACAATTCATGAACTAGAATTCGAAATTCAAAACCATACAGTCGTTCATAATTTGATGTGTTATAGCTTCTTTTTCATATGTAACTTTAATAAAGGTAAAAGAATATAACAAACGACAACACAATTTAGCCGGTTATCTGGCCCTTTTATAACGATAAGCCCAAAAATTGCGTACAGAAGCGTAAAATATTAAGGACTGTATATAATCATGCTAAAGGTGAGTTCACAACGTTTAGTCCTCACGCAACAGATTCTACCGATAAATATTTCTTTAAGCATTATTATTTCTTACCGTGTTTGGTCTTGACCGGTTAAAAATTAACTAAAAGATAAGTAATAATCAAAAAGTCCTTTAACCACAAAATGAACGCTTTTCGACAAACTCTCAAATAATATGTATTATATCTCAAATGCTATTCCTATATCAAATTTCCTATGGGTGTGTGCTTTTCCAATCGTGACTTGAAAACATATAAAACATACGGTATTCAGAGCATCGTAAACAATAATTGGTGATAAAAGCAAACTAATTGGTCAGTTATCGACGCGTGCGCACTAATTAAACAAATCCAGCATACGATATCTCTAATGCTCTATTTACAGTCTATATTAACTATTATTTTATTAATAGTAAGTATTATTATATTTTATTAATTAAAAGAGATTTATCTTAATGCGCTCTTAAAAGTCCTGTCGTTCATTCTGGTCTATTCATGATCTTAAATGTTGGTACAGGGGTCGATGCTGCGGTCTTTTTGTATACATGGATACAAGAATTACCGTCATAAGCCGTAATACAAGTCAGTAAGGTAATTGTAAAATTTGTTTGCTGAGTATGGTGTGTTTTGCGTTGATATATATATATATATATATATATATATATATATATATATATATATATTTTAATACGAAACAAAAACCTATATTGTATCTTGGTTATCCTATTTAACCCACCTGACAATAAAGAATTTCATAAAATTGCTAAAAATTTGTAATAATTGTTTAGCTGACATTTACACTCCGCCCTTGATTTAGTAACTAACACGTTATGACAATTTGACGTAAATAAAGCAGTCACAAATAAGTTCCTACTGAAATCTAAAACAATGTTTTTCAAATAAAATACTACCAACAAACCAAAATATTTCTTGTAAGACATATCATATTATAAACGTATTAAATGATATAAAATTTGAATTTGTCTTTATTAATTTATGACATACGACTATGATTATGAGTTAAACAAAATTGTATTTCATATCTTTATTTGAACCGGTATATAAGTCATATAATCTGTATATAATGTCAATTGTCCTACCTGTTCACCTAATAAGACATTACATTGTATATAGGTTAAGTTTTGATAAGCTTATAAGCGGCATTGCCATAAGCGGCAAGTCACGTCAATTAGCGTTAACTAGCTTCGTGACTTTTGAGTTATGGCCGATCTTCGATGCGTGGTAGGCCGACGATACTATCAAAACTCATGAAATGGGCGGACCACAATAAATAAGACTATGTCATGTTGGGTCAAAGATTTTTATTACACGTAATTATATTAGAATTGTTCACGCTTTTTTTTTTTGATTTGTTGGTCCTTAACGTTACAAATAAGACGCATATATACTTAATACATCACAGAGTAAAGTGCATATTATATAAGGTTTAACATAAAAGTGTACACAATGTTCGGAAACAAAAGCATTCAGAACAGCCTTAAATTGCATTTTTTTTGTTTTTTATAAGTAGTGTGTAGTCATCTGTTTTTAACATATAACAATAAGTTTTGGTCTACAAAACTTAAGCTACTATACACAATTGATTTACTATTCTACTGTTGTCACTATACTCTTGTAACAACAAAAATGATACTAGTTGCATATAGGATCAGCCATACTTTAAGACGACCGGCGTTATTTAAAAAACAATGAAATTGTGAACGCTTTTAATTAACCACTGTACGTAACGCGAGAGTTGAATCCGAATTTAAAAGCAAATATTACTTGGTCCATAATTGATCGAATTATTACAGGTCAAAGCAGAAATCAGGATATCTTAAGGTTTTTTAATTGAAATATTTCCTTGGATAAGACACAATGCGGACGTTTCACACAAAGGTTCTCGTGAGTAAAGGTAGTTAAATGAAAATTGCAGAGTTTTTAATACTTGTGCTACTTAACTACAATTTAGTCGGGGCAATGTATATCGTGCAATTAAATTTCAATTTGCAATCTTGCGCAAACAAAGGGATATCAGGAACGCGAATACATTTGCGTCTTGTATTATTTCTTTTTTATATGTAATAACTTAATAAATGTTAATTTTGTTTATATGATTAATTACGCTTTTTCTTTATAAAGCATTTTGTGATTTTTGCCATACAATATAATAAGTAAGCTATTTATTCATTCTTAGTATTTTCATGTTAAGGCTAGATAGATAAATAAAAATATATATCCTGACGATACCAGGATCTGACATAAGTCTTTCCCTAGTAAGTTTCCTTTCCAAGTAGGTGATTGGGAAGTTTTTTAAATTTTTTCTATCACTATATGATTAAATGCAAAACTGTCTATATAGAAAGAAAAATCCAATTTAAATATTTCAATTAAAAAATTAATTCAAACAGCTAACTTTCAAATATGATTCTTCGAAAAATTATAATTTTGACACTACACTTTCATATACGGCCAGTTCCAAAATCAAATGCGTAGATGAGAAGAACTGGCAAGAACCTTTAAATTGCCTTAGTATACACGACATAGATACAGTGTACGGAAAATAAGCCATCAAATAGAAAGCTTTTATACGGAGGCTTCTAATTTAGAAAACTATTAACCGTTATTACACTTAAGTGGGTAATTTTGGAAGTATTCAAATTGAATTTTAAGTGGAGTAGACAGCAGTGGCGGTATTAACGCTTATCTGTCGAGTAATTTCGTACTATTTTCTTACCTTCCGTGTTGGAATGTGGAATTTTCTTCCCCCCATACAATCGGAGTTAAGTGGATTATTCGCTTCTTACGTTTGGCGAATTGGATACTTTTTTTATAAACAATAACTGAAACTTCAGGCAGTTGTATACGTATAATGTCTTATTAAAACTAATGATGTTTTTCATTCGTTAAGAACAAACCTTTCATTAAATTAATTTATTCTTAAATTACTTCATCACTTAAAATATTTCACTAAGTCATATTCTTGTTATTATTCATATAAATATTGGCTTTTTATATTCTAGGTTTCAATCATATTTTTGCCTTTTTTTATCATTAATATGTAATGGTATAGGTTTGAGAAATAAAATAAAATTGTTAACTGTTAATAAATTGCCATGAAACCACAATATGTGTATAGTGCATGATTTTAGTGTTTAATAAATAAACATGAATTAAAGCTCCGTGCCAAAAAAACGTCGTTAAAGAAAATATTATACATTAACCCAAACTTAATTAGGCTCAGCCATCAAACATTATTCATAAACCTGTCCGCCTCTTTAGTTTATGTTCACGATACATAAACGGAATGTCTGTTCATAGCTGAACAAAGACTCATTATAAAACGGCTAACACAGACATTTTCATCTTAATTGACGTCATCTAATTCATAACGCAGTTTTATTATAACACTCGGCTCTCCTCTTCCATACAGGAAGTTGTTATTAGTCATCTGTCATTGTTACCGTCCTTAGCCACACGTTCACAATAGCACGCTAGTAAATAGGTTATATTTACTTTAAAATTAACACCTATCTGGTATCTAGATGTAATATCTAAAAAGAAATAAAAAAATAACTAGCTTCTTAAATTATTCCAAACCAATACAACTTTGTATACATCCCAAAAACCAACCCGTTCCAGTTGAAAGCTTTCTTTAATGTCAAATTATAAATTTTCCATTGCATAATAGTATCTCTTGGTTAGGTATAGTATGGGCTTTATGTCCTTCTATCTACATAGCCTCCAGGCACTATGTCTTAGGTTATAACTTTGCCTGCGTTTGAACAAAAAACTGTATTAACTAGTATTAGTATATTCGCGTGTGTGCCCGCGTAAATCACTGGATTGTCACTGTGCTCGACTTATAATTTTATTGTCGGCCACGACACGCCGA
The DNA here is from genome assembly GCA_951799465.1 of Leptophobia aripa. Lineage (NCBI taxonomy): Eukaryota > Metazoa > Arthropoda > Insecta > Lepidoptera > Pieridae > Leptophobia > Leptophobia aripa. The sequence goes on from OX637281.1 coordinate 3,837,917, forward strand.
CACGCGAGCCTTGATCACACGACATGTCCAGTCTTTTGTCCTGTTTCTTGTACGAAAATTATAGATATTACATAATGTTATTGTATAATATCTATTGTACGTTTTTAATTTTGAGCTTGTCCTATAGTTAAAACGACTATTTAAACGTAAATATCTAAGATAAATATGTAAGAGCACTCGTAAAGTGGTAATAAAAAATGAGTTTGTTAAGGATTCAACTCAAACCGGTTCATTTTGGAGCATTAGGTTTAAGAAGATAGTTATTAAATTACACAAGTGATTGCTGATTGATTCTATGTGGAGAAGATATAAATATCTTTATGTTAATTTTGATTAAGGAATGCAGTTGTTTTCGAGCGAATAGTTAAAAGATACTTAAATTTAATGTAATTTTTATATACAAAACTAATTATCTAAACCTGCACGTTAAAGATATGACATGATGATTTAGAAATCTTAATCCAACAATGATTGTAATTCTCAGACATTCGTTAAATTTTACTTTTTGTTCTAAGTTGTGGTGAAAATGAAATTATAAATTTTACGTCAGATTATTGCTTTGATTGGTGGTCTAGACTAGCCTTTGTAAGTTAATTATGTTTAAGCATCGTGGTTATAAAAGCAGGTGATTATAGTTGAGATATTGGTCACGTCAACGGTGGGTTAAAAAATCATCATTTTTAACCATTTGCTGGTGCTTACTCGAGTTTTTTTAATATATTATATCTAAACAAAATCTATGTTTTTTTTTCCTTTTGAAATAAAGTTTTGGACCATGGGGTGCAAGGGAAAAGCGCATAAGCAATTAAGAATTACTTAAGGAATTAAGTAGGCGCCTGGTAGACAGTACCGATGATCCAAGAGCTGTTGCTTTCCTTGCTCAGCGTATAGGCATCGCGATACCACCAGCATTATGGTTACTCTGACACAGGGACCAAACTTTTTAAATTTCTTTTAGTTTTGTGTTTTGTTTTATTATAAGTTATATTAGTTGGGTTAATATTAAGAATGTTTATATGATCTATTATCATCGTCATCGATCATTATAATCGTATTACTAACAACACATTTAGATTATACAGCATTTTGTTGCGTAGAAATCACATATAAATAACACTATCTTATATTATCAACTATCTTGACTTCCAAATCCAAGGTTGTGGCTTGTTACTCAACATTTATCGGTACTATTTATCTTCACCTGATTGTAAGAACTACGATGTTCCTACATTATCCTAAAAAATTACAAAACGATATTATCCTTTACCTAATCATGTCTTGTACAGTTACTTACCTGTTTAGTTTACTTGTATTTAAATAAAAAGCTCTAATAAACTTGTTGTTCTATAGTCTCCTTTTCATATTTTGACACTTATCAATCAAATATCACGCGTCGAAATTTCGTTTTAAAGCGATTATTTACTCAAATCTTAATCATGTTTTTGTCTTGTTTTATTTGCATAAAAACTGTCAATTTCCGTTTAATACATTTGAACATAACTTTCGGAAGGAGATAGAATTCACTTCTTTTCACAAACAGCTTTATTTAATATATAAAATTCGTTAATACTTATAAAAACTTTAAGTACTCTGCAGCAACGCAATTAAAACCTTTGACATAACGTGTCGAGCCCACTGAAAGTAGGTTGTGTTCGCTCCGCCCATGATGCGGGGTTATTATGCGACAGGATGGCGAGCTCTAATAGATGTCATTACCGTGTTCTGAAATTGCCCCACTATCGGACTTAACGTTTATAGGCCCAGATTACCTATTCAGACTATTATGCTCTATATAATATATTTATTTATTTCCACATACAATCGTAAAAGTGGTTAAGTTAGGTCAATTAGTTTCTTATGTCTAAGGCTTCGAGGGTACAAAAATTAACCGGTTTGAAAAGATACCCACAAAGAAGTCAGCTCAGAATTAACAAGCTCAACATAATACTACTGTACTTTTTGAATATAGTAGTGTATGGTAGGTAGTCAGTCCTAATAATAGTAGTAGTTCTAGGAAATTAGTTAAAAATTCTCAGTTCAAATATTTAATATGAGCGTGTAAATGACAATGGGTGACAATTTTTTTTTAAATTTATGTCTGTGTTATTTATTTGAGTACTTGTGTGCTATTTAATATAATTTCTACTTTTGTACCCTGACAAATGCTACGTGAGCAATACGGATGTAGTGGCAACATAATTAATGTATTCCATTCATATTCTAACTTCCGAATATGGTAATGTGTTATGATAGCAACACCATGGGTGATATATACCCACAGATTAGGTGGAAGGGGTGTCTATGGCCCAAATACCGTTGAGACTTACGCATATATTGAATATGATTTCATATTACACAGAAATCTGTTATCTTTTGCGATTATCTTTTAATTTATTGATTGAATTATATATAAAAAAAAAAACAATTGTTCAATCTGAATGATTAATTGTACACAATTAACGAATGAATAAGTAATAGTTTTATCGCTGAGAAATCAAACGAAGGGATACGATATTAAGTTTCATAGATGACTTCATTCAGTTATTTAATATATCTTTGTATTTATATTGTACCTAACTGTTTTATATACTTTTTATTTAATGCATTCAAATATGTCAAAAAAAGATATACTATAAAACATATTGTTTAATATGTATCTTTTATACCGAAATACACAATAATAAGTATATATGCGAAATTTACTTGAGAACATGCAACCAATGTAATAAAAAAATCTCTCTGATTCTTATTGTTTTTACATAATAGGTACTATTTGTTATTGTTTTATTTATTAATAAAAAAAGTATAGCTGAGTTTCTTTCCTGCTTCTCAGCTTTCGTGTATGTACAGGCGTAGAGTTATGGTTTATGACGATTCAAAATGGTCTAATGTAATTATATAAAAAGATTTGATTTTGAATTATTAAGCGTTGTTTAAGTATGGGTTAAGGCTAATCACCGTTTTTGGTACTATAATAATGGATTTTTTTATGGTATTAAAGTTAAGTAGTGAAAATACCGAATAATTGTCACCATTGTTATGAAAGTAGGTTTAAAGTTACTAGATGTGACATCAAAAAATATTTAATTACATTAAACTATATAGTTTAATTATGAATCACAATGTACTTATATATTATTTTATAAAGTTACTAATAGGAAGGTCGTCGTAATCAAAACTTACCTAGAAGTTTCTTTTCTGATTTCGACTTATTGTGTATTATACTTAGTAGTTTGTAGTTTGTCTTTTTAGTATGATACATTATGAAACAAAATAATTGAAAATGAATAAATAATTTTAACCTTCTTTACCTTAATATTACATTTTATAAAAATCTTACAGTACCTATTACTAATTATACATGTAATCTTTTAAAAAATGTGGTCTAGAATGTTTCTTAATGGTCAAGTCTACAAGGGGTCAAGAAATTAATAGAAAAAAATTAATGTAATTGGTGAGCACACATTTACGTTAATGTGTTACGTTCATATTTTGATATTCTGCTTTTGCATTTAACTGAAAATCAGTGAAATTAAAGTAAGTTGTATAAGAGGCGTTCATGTCACATCTAGTTTCAATATAGTCAGGTTTTACCCATTAGCTCATTTTAGGGGTAGATGATGTTTCAGATAGGAGGGGTCAAGTGTCCCCCGGGGGGTGAAATATCCATATAGGGGGCAGGGGGGCAATTTCTGACCGCTTCAGATTGAATATAATGATAACTGTGGTGGAAAACAAGACAGTGGTTTTATGTGAAATTCTGAACTGCTTAATTGACTTGATATTATCGTTATTAAATATTGCTTCGTTGGAGAGGGGAAATTTTGTTTATATATACCATAAAAAATAATAAAACCCAAAATAAAACCTATTGAGATGTTGCCAAAAATATAACTATAAATATGGGTATTTGCCACGAGGACCAAACTTTTTGTTGTGTGTTGTGGTTTGATTTGTACATTATCCTTTGATAATTCAGTTAGTTCTGGTTTGAATAAATAAATTAACTTTTACACAGAACTATAAAAAAGCTACTCTACTAAATATAACAAAACAAAACGATATACAGTACTTTTTTAAACTTACTAAGATCAGCTATGTTTATCTATATTAAACTTTACGATTCATCTCAGAAGCCTTTTAAAAGCTGTGTCCTCCGCCCCTTAAATATTGCCACTTACAAGAAACTATCACATTCAATAAGGGTAGTTTTATAGGTTCACACAGATGACGCCTGGCATTCTGAACACCCCTCTGGACCAAAGTGATAGACCTTTTGCCACGTCAATATTTTTATGATTATTAGTGATTTCAATTTGAAAATATACATTTTTAAACACATCTTGTGATCTTTACAATGTTTCAAAGTAGTTAAATCTTATTTGAACATAATTCAATTGACGCACTTTTTATTCCAATTAACTCCAGAACGCAAGAACTGCGACATTAAATACTTATATATGATATCGTGATAATAAAAATAATAATTAAATAAATATGTTATCTTTTCGATTACAAAGCACGCAAACTATCGAGCTATGTAAGTGTTATTGATTGCAAATATAAGATTAAATTCATGACACTGTGTTTTAATAATTAAACATCTGAATAAAATAATGAAATTGGATGTAAAAAAGCCTGTTTTTGAAACCAAAATTTTATATATCCCTTTGCAAAAGCATTGTTCGCCAGATATGACAGGTCATAATAATCTGGTCGATGTTAGAACAGAGGTTAGATGTCAAAGAAATCTGCCACTCTGTTACAACGACAATAAATGTGAGTAATTGATTACTGGATATAACAATATCATCTGTCAAATATGTTACTTAAGTCAACTAACATTTAGGTGTCTTAAAATCAATATTATATTTATTAATATAAAGACTGGAAGCATCCGCATCGCATGCAACGGTTTGCACCTTTCTTAAAGTGCTCGTTTGACTCCTGTTCCAAAAAATATATTTAATTTTTAAAGCCTTTGAAGTGGCAGATACCTATTGTTAATTCTTATGTTACTTGTTTGTTGAAGAAATATTAAATATCAACAATCGAAAAATAACAATTTCAACCTAATATTAAAATATAATTATTAAATCGGTGCTGTAGTAAAGAGAATTATTTTGAAAGTTTATATAAAAATTAATCTTATATCTGCGACTTAAGAACATTTTTTACATTGTAGGATTATTCTAATTATTTTACAGAAATATACATATGAAACATAATTCTCATAACAACCGATTAATAATCTTATTGGAACAACTTTATTCTATAATTTTTTTTAAATAAAAAATACTAAATTCCAGAGGATAAAACTGCTATATTAAAACTCAATATACTGATAAAAATTAATAATCAATTGATTTCTTTTATCTTTAAATACAAAATGGTCTGTTCATTATAAAATCTGATTAGAACAAGTTTGTAACAGACCAATTCAAAGTTGCACGTTTGTACCTAGTATCTTGTTATTACCTTTAATCGCACTATTATCAACTTCCCGTCCAATTTTGTTTCGATTACTTCAAGTTCCTAATTGATATCTTTATTGTAGTAAGATATATTGTTTATTAAAAAAAACCCACTTCACTCATTTTGGATGGGTTTTTTGGTAACGTTTTATTTCTCTAATTTCTTGATCCGTTTTTTTTTGTTTATAGCTTAGTTCCTGGATATTAATTGAAACTGGTTTAAATATAATTTAAACCAGTTAATTAATAATATAATACAACAACTATTGGATACGTTACCAAAAAACCCATCCAAAATGAGTGAAGTGGGTTTTTTTTAATAAACAATATTATTATTAACACATTGTTGAGTATAGTGTAAGTAAATGTTAGTACATTTGAGAGCAGGGGGGGGGGGGTTATGTTTATTAGCGATTTCCGTAACCCACAATTTTAATGATACGGTTTTTTAACTATTTTTGTTTTAACTGATATGTGTCAGTAGTTTTGTTATGTTTAATGTACACATTGACGCTATTTAAGAAGACATCCATGGATGCAACTAAAGTTTTTTTTATATACACAAAATTATATTTATATTTTTTGTTATCAATAAAATAAAACTTAATAAAATTCAAAATTTATTAAATGTACGTCTGTTGTAGCTGTATTGGTTTTCCTGCGCCTTATTTTTAATAATTTTCTTAGTAATTGCTTAAGATTTTATAAACAAGGGGAAACGGTCAGACCGAGTGTTAATTAAACAATAAATAGCCGGCACCAACGATTATTATATTCAAAAGCGGCAGCTTTGAATTCGCATCACTCTCCGGTAATGTGTCAACATAAACGCTAAAGCCTTATTCTGGTTTGTATGCCGATAGTTAAAGACAATAAAAAACCTTTTTTCTTTAGATATTTTCTATTTGTTTCTATTCATTAACTATTGTTTAAACGTGTGAGTTATAATATTAAAAACTTGTCTTAAATAAAAACATCTGATTAACTATCCTACTAAATAATATGATAATAATAAAAACAATTAAAGTCAACTTAACTTAACCAATACGACTTAAGGTCCTTCAAGGACTTCCTAAAAGGCTAGCAACGCACTCATGAGCTCTCATAGCCACGTGATTATTTTAAGGCGCCGCCCCTTCTAAAGAAAAAATCTTCCTTAACCTCCCGATTACTTTGACAGTCCAGATAGATTCAAGAAAAATTACCAAATCAGTCAATCAGTTATGGAAACGATAATTCATTAAATTCACGGTTTCATAAAAATACAATCATAAGCGCTTACGATATCGTTACGTGATATTAGCTTTCGTTTCCAGAATAGCGACGCACAGTCATTACGTCAGCTCGTTACCGTTCCCTAATTGCATCGGGTTAATATAGACTTTGTTAAATAAAATCTCTCATCTCCCCTCCAGTTCTTGTTGAGTTTTTTCGTTATTTACCGCGCTGCAGATGCCCTTAATGACGCGTTCTGAAACTTACGATGACACTTGGCGTTGCTCGGCTCCCGGATGTTAATTGCGCAAGAAATTAAAGAATTTTCATTCGTAATGGGAAGCTCGGGGAGAGGTTTATTCGACAATAGTGCGACGACTGCATTGTTTTAACGTTACACCTGTTAAGATAAGATTGTAAAGGGTTTTATGAAAAAAAAACTACATTTTCAGTAACTATATCGCAGTAAGTTGTTACTAAAATAGTTGTCATTTAATAACGTTTTGACATTTTTATTCAGTAAACTTTTTTTATATTTAATAGACTACGCCTGTTCGTACGCGACCAAGCTGTGAAAGAAGCAATCAAGAAACTCAGCTTGGTTGGTATTTGTTGGTGATAAATACATTGTTTTTCGAGCTGGACCACATTCATTCCAAAACATTTTTAGTATCAGCCTTGACGAAATTGAAAAAAAAAACAGTCAATTTTCACATTAATGTATTTTCTCATTGGTATGATTTTTGTGAGTATAAATTGCAGTCGTATATGGTCACAGTTGAATATCGCAAGTTGACAACCTGTCACTGTTCACTTGATTAAATTAATTAAAGGAAATTTCAATGATTCGTTGCGTACTTAAGATTTGTGAATGTGTAGTTGCGTTAAGGAGGCAGGCGCCACGTGGTTACACCATTATTCCGTCAATCGCGATCCAAATGATCCTTCTCGATTATTGCCGAGGGCAATGACGAGATCATAGAGCAATGTATGTTATAGACGGCTTTTATGTAAAACGTGCTACTTTCAATTGTCAATTCAAGGAAAGTGCGACACATGATTACGTCTACCAATAGATTGTTCTTTACTCTTCTGTTATCACTTGCTCGAATGGCAAATGTTGTCCAAAGACATGCCAGCAAGACAAACAAAAAGTACGTCAGATTACTACATATCTATAAAATAGTAAGAGAAAACGGTAGTTATCTCTGGATTATTATTATTATAGTATGAAACGAGGTACAGTTACTATAATAAAGTTTTCTCGTGTAAACTGAAAAGTAGTTGAAATTCTAATCTTTATAATAATCCGTCTTTTTAATTCAATGATGGTGTGACGAGTTTATTGGCTAAGTAATAATATCTTATCATTATCATTGAAGGCAACAAAATGTGGAAATTTTCCATTCTTTAATCACAATATATACGAGTATTATCACAATTCGATGGAGATAAAACTGGCTAAAACTAGTACTTAACTTTATTATAACTGTACATGCTACATACAATAATTATATATGCTACATTTCTCTCACAAAACTTACCTTATTGAGAATAATAATATAAATTATTTATTTATTTCAGATTACAAAAAGTCCATAATTAGTAACAATAATTTCTTACTTAACTTCTAAAATACAATTTTTTAAAAATAAATACTTCATTTTTAAAATGACAATTAACCGTGCAGGCTGGAACAGTGACGAAGAACAAATGAATCCACTCTATCTAAGATCATTTTCAGGACGCTGTTAATGAAATAATAATAATAATTAACAATAAAACCTTAATTAATCTTGAAAAATTAAGCCAATAATTTGCCAAGTTCGTTTCTTCTTTTCACACAGACCAAAGATTCATCTTAAAAGAACATATTAAAATTATGTGTATATTTCGGTAATCATACTCTATTGATATAACCTCAGGTAAAATTGACGAGGAATAATCCGCATGTAGTCTACCCAGTTGGGTAAAAACAATTGGGTACAATTTTCTTAATTTCTTTCAATAAAGGCGTCTATTTGTTTAAGCTCTACACGATGCTAACTAAGACGTTCAGTAAGACTGAATCGTGCGAAGTTGACGATGTGATTGGCGCCTTACTTAATTAATTCAAGGGCCCTCTCTAATTAATAACAATAATTCGAATGCGAATTGTCGCCGTGATCCAACAGATGTCGCTCACTCGACAATCGTCATTATCCGCGACGGTCTTCGAAATTAAATTAATTATTTTGAATACTGTTAATTGGGTAAAGTTTTGGGATATAAAAGCTTGAGACGCTTCAAACTTTTGGTGGAGTGTATTGATTTCGCGTTGTAATATCGCTACAATATGCTAGTCTGGTGATATTAAGAGTACCTGAATACTTTTATTATTAAAACAGATATTTCGTGCATTTATATTTAAAAAAAATATTAAAATGTATCGATTTTCTGTACGAGACTTGACTGAAAGACAATCAATTGGTAGTTTTTATATTAGGTGTTTGAATAATAGAAAACTAGCATCAAAATATATATGTTTAATATTAATATTCACTATATATATATGTGAAAGTTTTGGCTAGACAAATATGTTGGATTCAATCAAAACAAATGATTATCTCACATGCGGGTTCTCATCTTCGTTTTATTGATGTCAGGAATTTTAAACCTTAACATATGTAGTATGTGACTTTTAAATTCAGTTCGAAGAACGACTAGATAACTAGAATACTTCAAAATATTTGATTTTGTTCCCTTTGAAGTATAGACTTTTGGACCTTGGGATACAAGTGCACAGGTGATTATTAAGGAATTAATTAGAAGTCTGGTAGTCAGTACCGGTGATCCAAGAGCTGGTGCTCTTCTCGCTCAGCGTGTAAGCATCTCGCGATGCTTGGAACACAGCGTGGATAAGCCGCCAGTATTATGTGTACTCTGCCGCAATTATCAAACTTTATGAATTTAGTGTTGTAGTTTAATTTGTGTATTATTTATTAATAAATCTGAACTATTAAAACTAAATGATAAGAATAAGAAAATGTACGATACAAATAACATTTTAAAGAAATGTCTACAAGGTCGACCTGTTAACACGAACGCCTTCTAATTATTTTGACAAAACCGGCTTCTGTTGAGTAAATTGCGTATTTCAGGCCTTACAAGTGACGAGGGTGACAGATCAAAGGTCTTTTGTTTTATCTCCGCATGACAAACCCAACCTTACTTGGTTTCTTCTCTTTGATTTTGAAATGTTATTTACATCGATCGTTTTTGGTTTATTGTTTACGTAATATTCAATTATATTTTATCCAGAGAGTCCTATAAAGGATGATAGCGGAAGATTTCGTCTTGGCAAACATTTAAAACGATAATTCACTTTTTATTTTTCACATAGAATCTTATCAGGGATCACTTCCAAAATTTACCGGTCTGAAACTGAGCTGTTTACGCATGAGTTTTTTAAGCGTTGAGCGTGTGGTTCTTTTTTGGTGATTATAATCTTAACAAGTATATAATATTGCATGACAACACAAAGCTCAATATTAATATAAACTTAATGAAACATATTTTATATATTAAGAAAAAAATATAAATTCGATTGTTAACATTAAGAGCGATTAATAAGGTCATTAAATTTAATGGTTAGATGCATTTATATATCTATATTTGCACGGGACATGTGTAACTTCATAATTTCATTGTTCGGGGCTTGGCCCACAATTGCGTGAATTATTATCAGTAGCGGGACCATAGGGCTTAGTAGGGTTGGCAAAATACATGATATAAAAATACATTATTACTCTGACCATAAACAAAGTGTACCGTAAATACATGCATGGGTAGGTAAAATATATTTATTTCTTGCTTATACAATGGACATGGATTATTACTGTCAATGTTAAAATACAACTATTCAAATATACAATATAATACATATAAATATATTGTGTCTGAACCTATTTTTTTTAATAAGTATTGTTTTTATTAACCATAAATACTAGATTAATGGGATGATTAAATTAAATATACATTCCTAATATTACACTAACTAATATAACGTCAATAACAAAACACAAAACTGAAATTTAAAAACTTTTGATCCCTGTGGCAGAGTACCTACATAATGTGTGCGGCATTGTGTATTAATTAGTTCTTATAAAAGGGTTGTGTCGGCCTTTTTTACTACTAATACTACTTAGATAATCATAATTGGACCGGCTTAACTAAATAACTTATAAAAATAATATAATTAAATATTTTGTGTTTGGCAACCCTAATTTTTAACACTATATTTGCACCCCTGTCTGTGCTCGCGGTTTAAATGTGATAAATGATGAATAGACTAAGAAGTCTTTGTTTCGTATACTAATTGTTATGTTTAAGAAATTTCTTTTAGTTTTATGATTGTATATATTTCTATAGTCTTGTATTTCCAGGTTTGAATGTTTTGTATGTGGTTTATTTGTAACACCTACATAGACTGAACGTCTACGACTTTTCTCCCAATGTCTGTGGACTCGATGACGACGGATATTACGTATACTCTGCGGAGCAAAAATAATATTAAATATTAGCGTATAATTTTAATATATCTAAGAAATTCTGAAAGAATCACATATAATCCTCTTCGTAAGCATTTCTTGTCTACAATATAATTATTTATAATTCTAGATTTAAATTAGCATATTTTTCCGTTTTTCTTATTTTAATGTATGTTGTGTTTTGTTTCTGTATTATTATTATTATTTTTTGTATACTTCGCACCCTTTGCACCTGTCTTATTATATTTTAAGTATTCTTTTATCGTGTGGGTTGTCTGGAAGAGATCGCTTAGTAGCGATAAGGCCGCCCGTTGCTCTTATATATATATATATATGTACTAACATCTGTTAATGTCATTTGCTTCTAGTGTTTAAGTGCGATAAAGTGTAAAATAAATAAATAATTAATTATGTAATGTTTTCGTGTTATTTATAGATATAAAAGTTGATCGAATTTTGCCACAGAATTTTGTCTTAAGTTCTGTATCAAAAATTTTCTGACTCAATAGAACCCGTGACTGTCAAAAGATGTGTCTTGCTATTATGAAACACATTAAAGCAAAGAACAAGACCTAAAGGACTTGTATCAAAAATACGCATACATAAAATACATTTGAGACACATTTAAAGTTCAATCTTAATAATTTACTACTACGACTTAGGGTGCTTCAAGGAAAAAGCGTACATATCCCTAAAAGGCCGGCAACGCACTTATGAGCTCCCGCCACATGAGTGTCCATGGCGTGGCGACTTCACCTTTATGGTGGGCCTCCTGCTCGTTGGCCCCCCTTTTACAAAAAAAAAAATTGTCACGGAAAGCTGATTTATATTATCTCGAGATTTACATTAAATCGTGTTAATATTTATAATAGCAATTCAATTAAGCAAACTTCCATTTCTATCTGTCCGTCCAGAGTTACCCCTATCCCTTCGAACTAATCTTAATGGATCAAAAAAAATCCCGATTACCGGATCATTACTCTCGCGCATCGAAATCGACAATATCTGTACCGTCGCGTGTCTCTTAATCCCTCAACCGCCCACTGTGTCGCGTGAGAAGTAATTCGCGCCGGGGTCCTATACCACTTAGCTGATCGTGTCTTACGATTGGGGGTTGAAAGTTAATTCATGTTTCATGTCATTTAATGTCAGTACAGTTCATCAATTCGATGCTAATGGTAGCCTACCCTATGTAGCGTATGAGTCTTCAGTACACATGAGTCGATAATGAAGACTCAAATACCTGCAGAGTATCCATTGTCCCTTATTGATATTAAGAAAGAGAAACTTGAGGTGACTTGAGAATTGTTTGTGTTATGCTTACAAGGCGTTCGATATTTAATTGTGGACCTTGTGTAAGTTGAGTGTTGCTATTATTAAACCATACTTCCATAGAATAACAAATGTATTTTACGTAGGATATTCATAAGTTTTTGGAGATGACATTAAAATGCACATGTAGATCATAACGCATGTTGGTCTCTGTACATAATGAGCCAACAACGTATACGGTAACTCATGCGGCTAATAATTAGCCCGGCAATTTGACTATGGAGCTTGCTGTCACCAATTTTTAAAGCAATACTTAAAAAAGTACTTTTTACCTCTAAACCATATTACGATTTCAGCAGGACAATGTACAAAACTGATTCTAAACAAACCTAAGAACTAATATTTAAAAAAACAAAGCTCTATGACTCTTTTCTATATATTTACACCGCTTGCGAATATTCCAAGCTACGCGGATCTTACCCTGGCGTTTCATTTTATCATAAACTATAATAAATGAGATGTCTCCATGATTCTGTTGCAATCAATACGATTAAAAAAATAAGCCATTAAAATGATATAATAATCGACAAATTTTTTGACAGACAAGCGTCCCCTTTATTTTTAAATTTTATTACCCTTTAACATATCGCGAGGGTCACGAGGGATCTCTAAATTGCCTATTATTTAAATTCTGATAATAATTTACATTAATCGCATCGTAGAAAAAACTGTTTACACATTATTAACTATTTTATCTTGTTTTCTATTAGTTTTATTGTTATTTTCATTTATTTAACAGTTATTACGTTTACCTAGTTTTTTAAAATTAGTCATTTTAAATAAAGAAAACAAATAATAATAATCAAAACAAACAACTTTTTTAAATTTGTTTTAGTTTTGTGGTTTTGTTTTATTTATTATTCTTGTTTTTTTAGTTATTAAGTTTTAGAATTACATTTTTTATTACTGACCAAGACAAGACTTTTTTGCGATATAAATTGTATTCTGTCGAGCTGGGTTAGATTCTCTGCAAGTATACAATGTATCAATAAAACATATGAAGACATGTGTTTGTCGCATGTTCGTATATCAACATATAAATGTAGGGTGAAAAGCAATAATATTGTCGTTTGATCCGAGATGACAATAAATCATCTAATTTAGCGGTTAAACGCGAATTTCGAACAATTCACGGACGGATTTACCTCTGTTCAAATGACAGTTGCACATGCTTATTACGATATAATAAAATTGATATAAATCTGTGGGTTGGATTTAGCAAATAGAGATATATTTCAATGACAATTGTTTTTATTATATACATTTACGGTTATATACTACCAGAAAATAGAAAACTAATGTTGTATTCCTTATATAATATGAGATTATTATAACATGTTATTATATTAATGAACATAATAAACCGAATCGTTATTTAACTAAAATAAAGACTGCATTTTTATAAATAATCTTACAAATCTATCGTCTTCTAGGAGTTTGTCTCAAACAAGTGAAGGTTGGCTGATTAGCTTCCTGGCAGTCTCTCTATCCCTACTCCTGCGGACCACAGCGCCTAGCTATTCCGCTACAAATCTGTAACATAATATAAACCAACTGAATTTATAACAAAATCTTCTAACTTAAATCCGAAATAACGAACGAATCTGAGAGTTATCAGAAAACAATACAGAAACAACTAATCACTGACTAGATTTGGGAAATACCAAATTATATTTTGTGTATTGCTTAGGAACGTAAGTTAAGAATTAAGAATGAAAAAGACCATGTTATCTAATTACATGTAATATTGTTTAAATGGTAACGAAATATTGCTATTAAGTAATCGTTGTATTACTTAATCGCAAGTCGCAGTCTACTTCTAAATTCATTCTGATATAAATTTGAAATAAGAACTGATTCAGTTTCTACGAATGCAGTTCTAGAATCGATTATGTAAGTGTACATCGACTTATAAACATTAGCTAGAACAATGGCTAACGCGTCAATACAATGGACAATGATCGTTAAGTACATCCATCTGTACGTGCACAATATTATGTAATATGGTTTAATTTTACTTAAATATTAGTATTGTGAATAATATTTTACACATTTCGCATAGTCCAAGTAGTGGCGGAGGGTTTGTTACCAGGTTCGTGTGAACTCGCAGTGAATGTAGGTCCATTTTTTTTAAATTATTTTTGAGATCGTACATATACAAATAGTAATGTTCAATTTTTTTTAATGATAACATAAACACAGAGTTGGGCTTAAGAAATTAACACTCGAGTGGAGATTCGGCTATTAAATTACCTGCAAGAACTCCACCATACTATAAAAACATAACACAATTAATTATTTACAGACAAAGTTTTATAAATCACCAGCATGTTATTAACATTTTAACATTACTTTAAGTTTAACAAACTGGGAATGCTCAGTCAGAGTAAAAATTTGTACAATCGATAAAGCAGTATACACGTACGTTGCAATATATATTTTATGGTGTAAAGGAGAAAATCGTTTGTGTCAACAAGTAATAATGACAGATGTCTATGAGGCTAATATTATCGAAGGCGTGGTTGTTGTAGATAAGTAGATTTGTGACAGTACTGTAACGACAGACATAAATTTGTGACGGCAAATACCCATAATGAAGCTTAGCTTCCGTGCAAACAAGGGCCGAGCAAATGACACTCGGGGGCATTGCAACAAAAAACTATTGACTCGGTATTATATACATATCCACAAAAAATGTCTTATATCAGTTAGATCTTTATGCTAATAAATTTTACATATAATAAAATCGAGTGAATTAATTAAAACTCAAATCAATGCAATAAGAGCAAATAATCATTTCCTCTAAGTTCCCTGACCTGGTGCAGAGGAAGACGAAATGACCCGACAAAAGTTTAAAAGAACATCCGTATTGCATACCGGAGCGACGCGTGCGCAGTCGACAATGCAACGGAAGACTACCGCCCCCGGCAGATGGCGTGCCATCTTGAGACGGGTTTCTAATAAAGTATGCCACCCTCATGGTTGCTAAGTGGTTCTGGCTAACCGATATTAAGGCTTTCATTCAGCTTGTGAATAATATTATAGGAATATTTAATTAAAAATTAATCATTTATTACCGTAGTAGGTAACAGAAAATAACTCTATCGTAGTAAAACTATCTTCTAGTCTTTCTGGTCGTTTTTGGTCATAGATGATATTTTCGGCTATTTTTTTAGTATTATTATAAGTATATAAATATAATAGAAGATAACTTATAGATACTTTTGTAATGTTTTCTTTTGCAACGAAGTTTTTATTTATATTTTTTTTTTGTACGGATAACATTCCTATTACGGTCAAAAACTATTTGGTAATACTTTTACTCAAGTTTAAGTGCTAAAATATCACTGTATTGAAATATATGTATCATTTTTGTATAACTAGCATAAATCGCTTACCTTGGTTAATCAAAACGGTATAATATTACCGGCCAACTGAAAAATATTACTTTAATCAATGGCAAAACTCAAATAGTATAAATTACAATTACTCTTGAACACCAATAAAACTAACTTTACATGGCGTTAACAGCGCGTCCTCAGCTCAAAAGAACCCACAATTAACTTGGGGTTGTCAATATCTGGTGGTCGACTTTACAATTATCTAATCATCATATAACAATCATATTTAATATGTAATATATTTTATACTATTGCGTTATCAAGCAGCTATCAACACACAATAAATCGTATAGAAACGGAAATGGTATCAAGAGACCGTTTAATATTATTGCTTAATATAATGCCGATTTGTGATGACATTTATTTTGTCTTTAATCAAAATATTAATTATTATCTATACATTGCATAAGAAGGGCTATTAAAATTTTTGGGCTTTAACACTTGTGATTTATATTCGACTAACTGTTATAGAATTTTGTACTGAGAAGAATTTTTTTCATTACGTCTTTATGTAGATCAGTGTAATAATGCGGTGCTGGATTTTTAAATGTTTTTTGACGGAATATTGTGGTTTAAGTTGGAAGCCTTCAAAGCAAAATCGCACGGTGCGTTCCTTATAGTCTCCAAACCCAAAATTCAAACTGCGAACTGTTTCTGACGCGTTAGTTCCATGTCAGAACTTACATTTAAAAATCACCCGAACATTCGAACTATCTGCATGTCTTTGTTACGTGCAGTGACAACACTTGAGAGTTTTTACAAAAAACACTTTATTTGGTTTGTTCTTAATAGTATTTACAATGTATGTCTTTGGAAGTTGGGTCAGGAATGCCTGTGGAGTGGAAAGGATAACGTATTTAAAGGATAGAATTTGTGGTAGGGGGGTTGTCTGTGGGGAATAAACAATAAAGACTTATCTCTAATTATAATTATGCTTATATCTAATGTGGGCATGTAACACTTAGCTGAATAAATAACAACTCAAAGTCGCTAATATGAACATATATGGCTACTAGGATCAGCAATTTCATACTTAAATAATAAATAATGTTCAGAGAATATATTTAATGATACTTTATAACATTTTACATAACTTTGTGGTGGTCTATGAAAATGTTGCAATTACAATACACTAATGACACTATTTTTGTAAATAAATGTATGCATGACCACAGACTAAACTCATATAAAATTACCAACAGACATCCGCTATTACACCGTACGATATTACCGTTTACCCTAATACAAAACTGGTTTATCATAGAGCGGCACGCGCAAGACAAATGCGTAGTTACAGATAAAAACACGCGCCAAAAATGAGTGTCGTAATGAATGAGCTCCAAATACAATACAGACATCTTGTATTACAGCGTTTTGTATAAAGAGGAAGTAGGAAGGCAGCTGGCTCGCGTCTTTTTCTTCGTTTTCGTAATGATGGTTTATAGTGCATTGCTTTTGTTTGGTACTCTTGTCGCGTGCCTTGACTATTTGAGTATAAGTGGGCGTTAAAGGTGTTCGAGCATAGATGTATAGCCAAGATGTTTTGATAGATTATTAGGGCTCTTACCCCATATGAATCGCGGAATAGACTTAACGGTCGTATGCATGTGTACTTTAAGTGGCTTCAAAAATTATATAAAATAAACAAAACTAAACAGTCTTGATAAAAGTTTAAATGTATAATATAAATGTATCAGATAAAAGTAAATTACTTAGGCGAAAGGTTTCAGGGAAATGTCTATGTGCCTTAGGGCACTAAGTAAGCTTAAGAGAACTTTCATGGCCCTATTCATCCTAATATATGATTGTGTAGAGAGGCATATCAATTTATTAATATTTATTATGAATTTCAGGAAATGGTGAAGACGGTGAACCAGGCAATGATGAAAATGCAGCTGGTATGTATTTTAAATGATTAAGAGCGAGACGCTCCAACGATTGTTTTTCTTCTTTATCTAACGACAAGTCGTTGGCAATATTTAAATGTATGTTGGTTGTCTGAATTTATAAACGATAATTTTAAATAATAATCATGTCTTTTGTTTTATCTATATTGTGTTTTTATTATTTTTAATCTTTTTGGTTGTTAAATTAATCTGTACTGTCGTAACTTCATTCGGCTTATTTATGTTTAAAAAAAATTCTTGGTTTTTTTGTTGTCTCTTATAAGTGACAATGTATGTTTTTAAAGGAACAAATTATTTAATCGTCAGTGCACAGAAGGTCCACGGCGAACAGTTTAATTAAATCGAAAACCCGTAAGTTTGTAATATTTTATTATTAGGAATCAAAAGATAAAAAACTATATTTATTTATTTATTTACGTAAAAAAACAGACGCATCAAAAAAATACAATAACAGAAAAATATATATGACCAAAATACAGAGGCATCTTCATCTGTTTCACAGATAAAATATGTTATATACACAGTAATATTATTAACAGTATATCAAATACATAAAATTCTCGCGTCATAATATTTGTTCCTTTACTACTACATAACGGGTTGACCGATTTCCCTGAAATTTTGTGGCCATATAGAGTAGGACTGAGAATCGGCCAACATCTATTTTTCGAGACATTTTTTTTTTGGCAATACGATGATTTCCGGGATCAGCTAGTATATATATATTGATAAAGATATATTTTCGCGTACATTTTGAAGTAATAAAATTTGTATAATCCGTAATTTTTCTAAAGCATTTTTATTTATTTCAATTTGGAAATGGTGACCCGAAAAGTAAACCCGAAAGTAAAACTCATTGAGTGTTCTCCCGAGTATTATATGGAATATTAATATGTATCACGTAATAATGTTATTGTACACGTATACATATAAGTACTTAAAAATATAATCTAATCAGAATGATAAATTTATCGCCCATTCGGAAGAATAAAACGAAAGGCAGCCCAAATTATTATATTGTCTTATCATCGTTTATCTTATTGATAATAGGATTCATTAAAGTGTCTTAGTTATTATTTTCAGTCTAAAGTGTGTGTTGTGTTATTGTTTTTTCCGGAAATAAGGTATGCTTAGTTTAACATTGATATTACTACGTAATATTATTAATTCGTTGTAGTAACGATTATGGTATATACAAGCAATAGCACATAATGACACGCTAAATAAGACTTCTTATTGAATATGGATTCCTTTTCGAATAAAAATATATGAAGAAAGGGTACATTAAACATGACAAATATTCATATTGATATATATTTAATGATATCGTCATATTAATTGATGGTTGGGATAATCTTTGGCTACGTTACAACTTTGTTTGGTGTTTTAAAAAATCCTGATGATGCTTAGAAGCGGCTTTGGCTCGTTTGAAATTGTCGTGTTGAGTGTAATGAAATGGAAGAAGGGACATAATAAGCGTTATATAGTTGTCAATTTTTTTTCAAAACAAATTATAACTAAAACATATGATTTGGCGCTTCATACATATATCTTACTGTAATATTAAAATTGGAAAATGTGATTTTTCCCAGCACTTGATTATATATAATTTAAAAAAAATAATGATTTATTCTAAAATATCAAAAACAGATATGTTACAAGTAACGTCTGGCACCTTGTAATTTTAATCAAAATTATACATATAGTGTAGGAATTATGACCCATTAGCGCGAAATAAACTGTTATCGTCATTGAGAAAACCCCAAACTGATAGTCCAAATTGTTGATGTAATCTTTGCTTAAACGTACGTGACCAACATATGAATAATAAAATATAATATCAGATAATAGCATTGTGGCAAAAGAGAATACGATTTTGCTATAGTTAATGTAGATTTGAAATTTTTCATTTTATGATAAGATACTAAAAAAGATTTATGTTCGTTTAACGTTACATTACATATATCACGTGGAGAGGGGGGGACTAGGGGGGAGGCCTTTGCAATGATATATATCTTTTCCACATAGAACTGCTACAATGATAATTTGTGTAAGTCATTTTTTTTTCTTATATTGACGGTTTCCAAAATAAACCGGTCTGAGAAGGCTCCAACCAAACTCAGGTGGTTTTTTTACGTATACGTTTTTAAGCGTTCCACTTATCACATATGCATTTTTATCGTATAGCCTTTACACTATTAAAGAAATTGCTCAAAATTGTTTGATTAATAAAATTTTAATTAAACAAACACCCGTTAATTTCAAACGTTATATTAATTAAATTTTATATAATATGTCTCAGTTATAATCATCACATAAAATTGCGGTCGGTGAGGTCGTGAATTCTCTTCCCGGTCGTTACCATGTGTCATTAATGTTGATCGTAAAGCGACTCGGGTCGCGGCAACCGGAATGCAGTGTAGGGCACGCTTTGACGATAAAACTGTCTTATACAGGATAGAGTCTTAGGAAAATATTGATGTTATAAAGGCAACGAAAGTGTCCATCGACGCATAAAAAATCAGTAGATTTTCAGCTAATTCAAATTCAAAAGTTGTTCATTCAATTCGGATTGTTAACAACTTTTGAACACTAAAACTAAGTTAACATGGGACCCATTCGCTTGTATTGACCCACAACACTGTAAAGCATGCTTTGCGATTTAAAGGAGTAGCGGAGAATTTCATGTCTGTTCTCAGCCGAACACACTTTATTTGGGAAACTGGCTGTAAATGTAGGGTCAAAAAAAATTATAAGTTTTTTACCTATGTGAATAAGGACATTTTTGATTTTGATTTTATATGCGTGCTCAGCTGAGAAGAACCCGCAAGAACCACATTTTGATTGTTATTTCAGTAGTTTCTACTGCTGATTAACATCAATTAGTAAAACATTTAGACCAGAACAATTTATTTCCAAGCACCAGTATCCGTGATGTAATCATTTTTATCATAGATTTATCAATAAATTTCCGTTTAATGACATATTGTAATGTATTAATTGCAAGTTTTGTCTATACAAAACAGTCAGTTATGTATAGAGTGTGCTTACTCCCGAGGGCTATCCATGGGGAATAAATTAAAAAACACTGACCTTTATTACTTACTGTATGGAGCCTGAGGACAACAAGTTTTTACATCTTAAATTAAGACAACGCAAAGCTAGAAAGTTAAACCATACATCACTCCATCACACATTACAAAGTAAAAAATTGTTTTTAATCCAAAGCTAGATATTCGCAATCCAACTCACGTAAAACCACTTCACTGAGGTCATTCAATAATACAATGTATACCGTATCACGTTACAGTCAACAAAATGTATCTCATAAAACTTTGCAAGTCATAATGCAAGCTTGATAATTGTAATTTATATTCACATATATACTTCTGTTACATAATTCGTCATGGCGGCCAATTATAATGAAGAGCCCGAGACGCAATAAATTGTTATTCCGCCAACCGTAATAAATAAAAGTTTACAATGTAACAGGTAGGCATATGAGCAGGCGGGTCACTTCGAGTGAAGTGCTAACCGCCGCCCATGGACACCTGCAATGCCAGGAGGCTTACAAGTGGGTTGCCGGCCTTTGACGTGACGCTCTTTTCTTGAAGGGCCAAGTCGTAGCGGCTAGTCGGCTTCTTTCTAGTTGGGGTAACTGGTTCGATACAAAAGTCCAGCCAGAGAACACGCTGACTTAAAACATCATCCTATGACCCTATTAATTATACTAGCACTTATAGATTGTATTATGATTATTAGTGTCTTATCTTATCTAAAACGGATATAAGCGAATTTGATAATTTTTATGTATTCGGATTAACTCGAATTCAGACTAGACTTATGAGACACTAAAATACATTTTTTCAATATCTTTTGTAACTGATTACAGCGAACTCCATTGCCACTCCTTTAGTCTAATATAATTTTTTGTGTAACGTGTTATTATTAAAAGATGTATTTGTATTATAATGTTACATTTCCTTCATAAGCTCTCCAAGAGAGGTTCTATGTAAAGCAAAATTTACGTTCTTATAAATTATTTGCTACCAGGCTTTAGGTTTTTATAAGATCAATTAGCTTGTCGTGTATATAAAATGCGGCGCGTGCAACAGTTTTACGTGAGGACCAGCACCAATTAGAAGCAATACCCAAACCATTTCTCAAGTGCCATCATTATCTCGGCAGTTGCGTAGCAAGTTAACTCTTCTACCCCAACAATTAGGCAGAAAATCCAATAAAAAATTCACGGCTTCTCGGAGATAAGTGGAGTGAGCAATCCTGGAGTATGGGGTTGGGACATAGTTAAAGCGTTTAGGTCGAGAGTCGTTGAGGGAACAGCCTTTTGTAGATTTTTCTATCGTTTTTGAGGCTGAGCCATTTTATCAATTCGAGGGGAGTTTGACAAACCGTGAGGGAACGGTTTTTGTCACATTACGTTTGAGAGTTATGTGCACTAGACATAGTATGTTATATTTATATATTACACACGTTATGTAGGCGAAAATGTTTCTATTATCACTTATGTATGTACGAGTATATGGCAAACGCGACGGTTTTTTTTTGTTCCACACCCTGTGATTAAAGATGGGATTTTAAGCAAGAAAATGATAAGACAATACAATTCCAAGACCTAAAATAGTAGCATAGCATCCCATCTTGAGAGGTTTGGCAAATAATATAAAGGGTCATCAAGGGTCATACCAATAGGTATTACAAGAGTGTTCTTGTAATATCATTGCGAGTGGTGATCTGATGGTGCTATATAGCAAGGACCGGTGTTATCCGTAACCGGGGAAGATAGACCGAGGGTAAAAAACCGGTAAAACATGGTAAAACAAAAGACTATAAAATATGAAATGTGACATAAAACTAAGTTGAAATAAGCACAAGCATCCGCATTAAAGCAATAATTGCAGCGAAGCATTCCACCTTTGATTGGATACCTATTTCTGTTTTAATACGATATTGTTTAGATATATCCGTATAGCAATACGGTTAGGGTTTAACCAGGTTTGAATGCTTTGAAATTAATTAATTATAATCGTTTACCAAGAAAGAAAAGTCACTATCAAATGCCAATAATTCGGTATAAATGAATCGTCTTAAATCTAAATTGGTCTACGAATTCTGCCGCGACCAA
Source organism: Leptophobia aripa (assembly GCA_951799465.1). Lineage (NCBI taxonomy): Eukaryota > Metazoa > Arthropoda > Insecta > Lepidoptera > Pieridae > Leptophobia > Leptophobia aripa. The sequence goes on from OX637281.1 coordinate 3,860,918, forward strand.
ACTGAGAGGCAGGCAATTAACTCTTGGTTGTTGTTTTGTGAAGCTTTATACAATGTTTTTGGAAAATAAAGAAAGGAACATTTACTCAAAATTGATGATTAATTGATATAATAAAAAAATAGTCAAGAACTAAAGGAAATAAAGACATTTCCAATATGTTAGTTAATAATTATGATTGCTTTTAATTAACCTCAAAACTCACTAAAACTCACAGTATCTTTGGGAGTCGAACAGGATAATTGGGCTATGACATACATCGCAAGTCAGCCATAGTTTTACGTTACCAAATTTCAATATTCGCATTAGAATAATAAATCCCCTTGACATAATTGTCCAAAGCAGAATCCATCAAGAAAACATACTTATAAAATCAAAATGGCGTCAATAAATTTTCAACAAAGTTAAAATATAAATGGCAGCGTATTTGGATCGTATTAAGCCAATTATCATTTAAACGTAAAAACGTATAAACTCACGCATGGCCTGTAATTATTAAAGACTCTTCACGAGGGAAATGCTTGTTTAAATAATATTTCAATTTCATCAGTTCTTCCCATACTCAAATAATGGCGGACTCTCGTATTAAACTGTGACCATTGTTTTCGGCTTTTGTTCGTTCCCTTTGTTCGGGTCCCGACGAGAAAAAGATAATTCTACATTTTTCAATGCGAAATGCAATATTAAGTGCTTTTGTTTAATTGAGAGCATCTTAATTTTGGTTGCATATGCAGGATATTTGAGCAAACGTTTTTATATCTTTCATTGTTTTCCACATTTATTGTATTGATATGGAATATAAGTTTGATATCGATAATATTTTATTAGAATAAAAAAATAATACTGATTTATGTGCCAATTTGAGTCAGTGTTGAACTTAAGAGCTTCATTACGACATAACCACTACTTGTAAGAAAAAGACACAGGAGGACGTAGTATATTTAGTTTACGACTTAAGGGTTATGTTACGTATAATATAAGTATTTTAGCTGAATTAATTACAATTTAAGACATAGGTTTAATTAAATATAATAAAAACGATTTTTACCGATCTATACATTATATTGAAGTATTATAAGAATTCTTTATTTTAATTCTAATATTTTAGTCGTAGCATTCCTTAGTGATGACTTGCCTTTATCGAAAATATCATTTATCTAACGTAAAGTATATAAAAATTGTAAAAAAAGCTAGTCACAGGTCAATGACTCAGTTATTGTTTTTTGATGACTGTTAATGATTGTCATAGACAACGAATACCATTTTCTGTTATATATATCTCATAGATAGATGATTAATAATTTAAGTTAATAAAGTTATTGTAAAGGGCTAAGCTGTTTGCGGTAATATGATTATGTACATACGCCACGTGTCTAGGGCCGCTTGTTGTGAAAAGCCGCGGGCTATGTGAAATTAATTTGAACTGGATGTATGTACCTTGTTACAAACCGGTAGAGGGTTGTATATGACTTGTTCTTGTTCTATCTTGTAAGCAATCAGCTATTAAGGGCAACGATTGTGAACAAATATTTTTTTTAAAATAAAATTTCATATGCAGAGATAGTAATAAGATCATAAAATACTTGAGCAGACAAATAAATTTCTGTTAACTTTGTCAAGTCAGGTAATAATTAGTATTTAATATTTTCATTAAATACTGATTATTACGAAAATATATTTATTGATATTTTCCTGTTTTCATAGCTTTATATTATTGATAATAAACATTATAGTAACGTAGTGAAAACTTGATAAAATATTTGTAATAACGTTTCAATTTTTTTAATTCACCTAAGCTAGTGTAATAATTATTATAAAAAATAATAAAATTTACGTAAATATAAAAATAATGAATAATTCTCGATATTTGTCTCGTTCAAAGTGTGTATTATTTATTTACACTCTATTGCACTTAAACAGCAGAAGTACAAGATGTTAATACATATAAGAGCAACGGCCTTATCGCTTATAAGCGATATCTTCCAGACAACCCACGTGTTTTGAAACAGATAAATGATAAATACAAAATGATTTGTCTGGAAAATTCAGCAGCGGCAACACACTTGACATCCGTCGACTACAGTTAAAATATCTCGAGTTAAATTAACTCAACTCTCCGTGTATTATCTACATTGTGGTAATTTTATTATTTATGTTTTGATTGTTTGAAACACGAGACAATGTTTTGTCACAATACCATTTTTTTAACAATCGGATCTTTTGTTAACCCGAAACATAAGTTAAAATAAAAATGACTTTTATAATTGTTTATTGTCACTTGTTGTTTTGCAATATTATTAAAATTTAACAGATTTTATGTATAATGTCTAGTAATGCAGTCCAAATTGCTAAAGTAAATTGCAAACAATTGTTGTAAATTAAAATTAGCTGGTAACGTATGTAGTGGTTTTGACGATCAAAGGTTTAATATAGTGACTACATAACTAAAAGTATGATTAAAAATGATTTTATACGCAAAATGTTAAGAATCAGCTACGCACGGCTACGACTCAGACACCTACAAGCACACATTGATCCCTCAGCTTTTAAGAGGAGTGGAGAGCGGTGTAGCGATAGGCTCCACTGCTCACCCTGACTGCGACAGTAAAAAATATGAGCCCCCCCGCCATCTTGAAAAACTTTGTCACTTGTAGCCACAGATCGATGCTACGCCGTAGAGGCTTCGTAGCTTTGTCACCTTAATATTTTTATTTATAAATGGAAAAAATGTAATGGGCCAACTTTAAAAAAATAAGATAAAGCGATGGATGAGATAAGCTTTTGACTTCGACATATTTTGATAAAATATTTCAATATTCAAAACAAGATATCATAAAAAATGTCTCTATCGCACTATCTATATCTAATATACAATATATCTTGATTGCTGCGTCATTAAATTATGATAATCATCGTTTTTGTTATTTTGAAATACTTATTTACAAACGACTGTGCTTAGTCAGCCTCGTTCTGTTCGGTATTAAATCTACTCTCACTCACTGTTCATACATAAATTTAGCGTTACATCTTCAACAATCTAAATTTGCTTTATTTAATTGACCTTGGGTTAGATATTGGTTTTGGACTTTGTCAACCCATATTTCAGTAGATAAACCTGGCCAGCTGAGCCCTGGTGTCCATTACTTGCATAAAATACTTAATTCAAGAGTAGGAGACCCTAAGAATAAGATACGATAAGATAAAGAGAAAATATATTCTTATCTCAAGTAAATGAATTCCTATGGTACATGTTATAAATAAAATAGAGTCTATGTACGGAGATTCAATAGGAGTTAAATAATACGTTTAACAAGATGTCAATAGTATAGCGTTAACTATGGGGTAGCGTCTAAATGTGATTTTTGACTTTTAAATAAGATTTAATGACGCTGAAAGTACATAGCTAAGATCGTTATGGCTGCCCCTTTGACTTGGCTTTTGTTATTCAAATGATAAACACTAAAAGGATTTCTAAGGAGCTATTCACATCACTACCTTTATAGATACGCCCTGTGGCTACATTCTGTAAAATGTTAAGTGATTGTCAACTTTATCAGTATTGGAATAAAGACTTTACCTATATCGTATTTACGCGACTATGGACGCCTATGGATCACAGCGTGTGTCGGGTATGCGAAAGTTTTTATCTTTATTCATGTGAGCTAAGAAATTTATTTTATATTATATATTCTATGTATGATACTAATTAGAAAATATTAAAAAAAAACTAAATCTAAATAACCGATTTGAAGGTGAACGCAGATGTCACTGACGCATTTTTTTACCCGATTCGTCCAAAAAAATGTTAACTTTTTGCGCCCTTTTATTAAAATTTCGCACGGTTAGTTATGACAATCGAAGTGTCAGATTGAATACAAGTAAATTTTGGTTGGCAAAGGGTTATATCTTCATGGTATCTTTAAAGGGTTGATCCCTTGACCTCTACAAAGGTTAATTTTTTTGTAAAAACCGTGAATCTTCGGGTTAATCAGTAGCTATTGTTGTATTTTATCTCACACTTTCAATGACATTGTTAGAGATACGATAGTTTAATTATAATTTATTGAATAAGTGATAACTAAGAAACGAAAAATCGCTACAACTATTATAGTCTTGGCCTTCTAACACATGTATTCAAGATGTTTACCTTAGAAATAAGTCTAAGGCTGGATATAAAACTGTGTTGATGCAGGAAGGAATTCCTTTTACATAGTTTCGCTCATTTTTACCATTGGGCTAATATTACTTGTAATAGTTAAATAACGTAATAAGTAAAAAACGAGAAACAAGCCCGTGATCACGGAAGTTTAAAAAAAATGCTGTACATAAAATCTTAATAGATGGAATACCGAATTAAATAATATGTATGGATTATATATTCAATTAATTATTTACTCAAATTAATTAGTGAAAAGGTCTTGTGTAAATTTTTGAAAAAAAAATTGTTTTTTGCGTAGCGGTAGTAATTCCGATTTATAACACAATACTTAAACTAAACATTCCCAAGAAAATTGAGCAAATTAACAAATGAACCGTGATTTTATCAGGACATCTTTTGTCCTGCGATTCATTGGGGTAAAAAACAATCAAGCTCATGAAAGTAGGTTTGATTCCCGACCTCGGCTCACAATGTCCGGATACCATTATTATTTCAAGGGCTTCATCAAGTTTAGTTTTGTTCTTGCATATATACAAGGTGTTCCATTACAGCTGCTTTAACAAAATCATAATTACAATGACATAGTGATGCGATTAATCTGTATTTAAAAACCTTAGACTAGACAAAGCTGTATAACTATAGGACGAGATAATAAGACATTGAGTCTAGATTTTTAAATAGTCTTCTGTTGAAGATCACGACGATATTTAACTATTACAACCAGAAGCTTTATTCCACTTAAAAGCTTAATGCTATATGAAACATATTTGTTTTTTTTAAAATAACGAATACATGATTCCAAACAATCTAAATACGCAAAAATCCACAAACAAATGAACACACTGTTTGCTCCGACATAGGTGAAGCATTAATTTAACTTTTTGTTTATTGACTATTTTCTTTAGCAGACACTCGACTTTGAATAGCAATTCGTTCAATGCATTCATAACTTTATTGTACCGTGATAGGGCACAGTTTTAACTGTTCAAGCTTTTCAAGGTAGGGATTGAGAAGAATAGATATGGGGTCGACATCGATTCTTTTTATCAAGAATCGTAACGGACCCTAACGTATATTTGGACAGCAACCTGAGAGGTTTGAAGTGGGCCCGTGGTTTATAATTACGATAATTTAACGGATGACGAAAAGTATATCATTATAAATACAATTGATTTTTTGACTGACCAAATTCAACGGATCGCACAATTGTTGTTGAATTCTTAGAGAAATATCAAGAATAAAAATCATAATATAAAAAAAAAACAACTTACTAAGTGGATATTTTTTTAAAACAAATTACCGGAATCTATAAAGACTTAAAACTAGAAGACACAGAATTTTGAGAGGCCTCTTTGAAGATTTTTTTATGTTCGGCTAGCATTGACACATAGGCTGGTGACCCACTTGTAAGCCTCCTAGCGTTGCAGGTGTCTATGGGTTGCGGTTAGCTAGCTTCACTCGAAGTGAGCCGCTAGGTCCTATTTATAAAAAAATACATACATTTAATCTAGTTCGTAATAAATTCTACTTCCCAAATGCATTCTATACCAATTGTAATCCCATGTCATAAATTTTTCGCCTTTGGTAAAGAGGATGGAAACATATTCAGAATAAAAAATATTTACAAGTGCCTTAATAGTTAGTATACTCTATAGATGCTAAATGTTACATTTTTTATACAAATTTTAAATTGAACGAATAAATCAATTACAAAACAAATATAATCAACCGGGAGTTTGCCTGAAACGGATTTTATTAAAAATGCGATGAGCTCCCATGATATATGGAGGCGCGTGTGTACAGGGTGGTCGTTAAAGCAAAATCATATTACTGAAAGGTAAACGCAAATATTACATTAACTTGAAAATATACAAAAAATATAGTTCTTTTACAAACAATTTAAATATCATATCAAATCTAAATTATGTGTTAATGTAATTATGAGGGTTGCCTGGAAGAGATCGCTTATAAGCAATAAGGCAGTTGCTCTTATACACTAACATCTATTAACATTGTTTACATCTACTGTGCAATTAAGTGTAAATAAATATTTAAACGAAATTAAGTTTTATTTGAATTTATTAAATAAGTAATTTAAGAGGTTTGTTTGGTATCGTTATTTATTCACATGAATTTTGTTTAGATATCATTATTGTATGTAATAGTACGGTAATTTAAAAAAAACAGCCTGTACCAGTAGTATTTTAAAATAAGCAATTTTTCACGGATCACGCGTCGCGTCATGAATTGCCATCGAGTGTTTGATTTACTGCCACAGACTGTTTGCAATATCTGTTTGTATACCTTTTTACTATACAATATATACGTACTCTTTTTTAAATTAGTTCATCATTAGTGTTGTCTATGGTATAGGATATAGATAAACACACGGCAAACACAACACAATAGGTCAATAAGAAATATTAAGAGATTATTAATATATTAGAAATTATAAATTTTGTAATATTTTTAAAGATGAACTAAAATAAACATTTTAATGGGGTGAAAAATACATCACATGTATTTTCTAATGCTTTTTATTGCACTTAAACAGTAGAAGTAAATGACGTTAATAGATGTTAGTACATATAAGAGCAACGGGCGGCCATATCGCTAATAAGCGATCTCTTCCATACAACACGCAACTTTTTACTATTTCTACTGAGTTTTTCCGAGGTTTTAGCATGCTAAGTCCATAACGTGATTGGTCATATATTTACATTGATAAATATATCAATCATTAGATTATAAGATGAAATCCCAGTCAAACTATTTAGCGAATATTTATCGAATTTCAATGTCCTGATGCTGAGCTATTGCCTCGAAATATTCTTTAACTGTTTAATATAGTTTACCAGTAATCCATTTTTTACAATAACGGTTATCATTAAAACATTACTTTCCTACATTATTTATCAATAAATTAGAAAAAAAAAGTTATTATTTTTGATATAATAATTAATATAACCCTTACCTATGTCCTTATAAAAGGTGTCTGCGTTGAAATGCATCGAATGCACTCTGTTTTAGACAGCCTTTGATGCTCGAACAAATGGAGTCATGCCGGTATACCTTATTCAATCGACACCTGGCTAATCAATCGTGTTATCAAAGAATAAAAATTAACAAATAATATTTGAGGTTTTTTTTTACTTTGCTCTTAGACTTATTTGACTTAAAGTACTGACAACAAATTGGATAAAACATCAGTTACTAACAACAAATTAAAAGCACCTTCGTTTCGTCTCACATTCATACTGTCTAATAGAAATAACTGTAAGATTCATCAATTATAAAAAAAATATTGTGATTTGTGATTTTTATGTTCGTATCTCATCATTTTTTATACTCGTTTGCACTAAACATTAATCTCAACGTGTTTTTGAAAATTCTTATTAAATCAAAGGATAATTGAAAAATAATAAATATAAAATTATTTTAATTATATCTAGCAATTTAAAAAATTATATTACTAATTTCTCGTCTGTTAAGTTTTTCGAACATTTCGTATTATAATAATAAGAGTTAATAGATTGACATTTTATACTTTAACAGTCCATGCTAATTGTTTTAAAGATAATGAAACTTTTATATGATTAATGCATGATTCAGTTCGTTGAGGGCACGAGGATGTTATTAAGCTGCCAGAAGCCGCGTCTTTATTTATAAAATAAAAATCATTTGACGAGGGTTTGCCATTAATTTCGGCAACAATGTGATAAATAATAAGAGAGGTGTAATGTGGGGGCGGAATCCCTCTAAAATGTCACTTTGATGGGCTGGTTTTGAAGTTTTGACGGCTCACATCCTAATTTTCTTTTTGACACCCGAGAGAGCAACTTTTCAATAACAGTATTCTTTGATATTCTATTTTTAAATTACCAATCGCTAAGTGTTTTTTAAGGTTAACGACAACTTTTGGGAATTTGGAAACGTGTCAATAGCATCTATTCAAGAAGTTGTATTAGAAACACAAGTAAAATATTGTTTTAATAACACGTTGTATTTTTAAAATAAAAAAAACGAAATTATAGGTTACTATATAAATATAATGATAAAAATGATATTACAATAAAAAATATTTAATTGTTTACACATACAAAATCTATGTATAATCAAATCACGCACGCACCTTTGAGAATTCTAGTTAGTCTTTCGTTAGTATTTTAATACATTAAGGAACACTTTAATACATTTAATACATAAATAAATTAAAGCACGATACGTTTAAGAAAAATTAGACCAATATGTCGGCGTTTACGTCAAACTTCAACCTGGCGAACCGTCATTGCTGGTACTACCACCGGCGGCCATATTGGACACCTCTATGAACGAGACGGCGTCCGAGCACCACGCTTGTGGCCAATCTCTCTGTATTTTTGCCATCATGTTAACTTTAAAGTTATTTGAGTTGATTTTATATTGTAACTATCACCAATCAGCAAATAGTGTTGTGATTTTTGAGCAAACGATAAAAATGCGTCAAGGAATCTCGGATACCTGCATAAGAATATGAATACTTTAAGATCACCTATTACGATTAGTATGTTACGATATTTCCAAATAATTGTTGTGATTTGATCCCGCTTTTTTTATATTCTTTATGCCCTCCCACGATTTATAGGGCTATAAAAATTCACCGAATCAGAGGTCAAGCCATTGATAAACTATTAAATGATAACAATACTAATATAAAATTTAATTAGCGTGAATGTCAAAGGTTGTTGACAAGGAAATAATATAATGACGCCATAAAGCGACTATTTATTTTTAATCATCCGTTATCTGTTAACTAACGCTTTTAATTACGGGAAACTGTATTTTAATCGTCACCGACGCGTACGGGGACAATTTATCTTTATATTATTATTATGTGATAGTTTTGTTTTGGTAAGTGAAACATACTAACTATCAATAAAGACCGGAATTTACCTTCGGTGAGTTTGAAAGCGGCCAGATAAATCGCGAACGCAAATCGATTCGTTTTAATTTGTATCATTGTCCAAAAAATATTAAATGTAAAGCCATTCAGTAAATTTATTTAGATTATTTAACGAGTTTAAAATATTTTGCGATTTTGATCTTTTCGTGAGCTAAGAATCGAATTCGAATTTTAAATCTTTCCTAACATTGTATGGAGAGCGTCTAATCATTTATTATAGACCCTATTATAAAGGTGGTAAGGTCAACTATCTATTTGGAAGAGAAGTTATAATTGAATGTCGTAAATTAAGGTGACATCAGCAGTCCTCGCTGGGGTATGTTGCCAATATTTTATCAAAACGATAATTATTTGATCGGAAGAAAATCCCCCATTTTGCGTTATGAAATTTATGATTGATTAGTTTAAGGTTGTTTTCGCAGAGATTATTAAACCTTTTTTGAGGTAATAAAGAATTTCGTTTTGGGTCGTAGAGTGTAGAGTTTTAAATATGGAACGGTAAGCTATTTATAGCCTGTGTTATCAAGGTCGCGTTAATTGTCAAACTATTATTAATCTTGTATTGAATAACAATTTATATTTAGAACATTATTTCATACAAAACGACGTTATCATTTTCGCGCTTTAATTTCACTCCATAGCTAATAGACTAAAGAGTGACATGACAAAAGAACCGGTTATAACCAGTTCCGATCAATTGCGCGTCACCTCTGAAGCCTCCCGCTGGTCGATTTAATTCGTGCGACAAAACCCTTTCACTCGTTCGGGAATGACAGATCACAGTGGGTTCCGTTCACCCTTCGCTCTATCATTCAGCTACCCGATTTGCGAATGTTAAAGTGTCATAACTCTGATATGTTAAAAATTGTTTGAGTGATGTTAATTTTGTTTAATGCTTAACCATTTCTCATATAACGTACTCACGAGTAAAACTATATGGATTGTTTTAGACTTAAAATATCTTTATTCAAGTAGGTATTTTTAAAGGCACTTTTGAATCGTTAATTTTTACACTTCCACCGTTGTTCGAAAGCCAGTCTATCGAGAACTGCTATTTTATGCTATAAAAATATGTTACTCACATGACCAATTCAAATAAATAAAACATTGTAAGGCTACTCAAGAATTAAACTGTCCCAATGCTGATCTGTAAAGATTCCAATGTTACACAAGCATTTGAACCTATCCTACATAAGCTTAAGATGTAGGATTTTAAAAATTTGTTTGATGTCAAACCTCCTTTCGTAATGCTATCACATCGATCCTCCTCCCATAAGGAAGTCATAAAATCATAAAGAAGAAATAAAAACAATCATATAAATGTAACAAATTCCGAAAAAGTAATATTTATTATGTATGGCCAGACTATTTATACCGCGATGCACAATTCATTAGAAATACAAAAATACGTTTTAATTACATTGCATCGCTTATTTGTTTATCATATACACGCATCAAATATTTGCATATGTAATCTGAATACATTTGATTTAATGATACAATTTTTGTGTGGAATAAAATAAAAGAAATTGCATCCTCTGTCACCTATGACCGGGAAACGATAAACAGAAAGATATAAAAATTTAATACTAAGTAATGATTACAAAGTTATTCTATGAAGGAAGCGAGGTTAAGGTCATATATCGATATAATAGATAAATGTATGTGTTCTATGGAATTCTATACTCTATGGTGTCAAAGTTAATCTGTACTGTAATAATCAGTGTTAGATGTATTTAATTTTTACACTAGACATATTGTTGTAGTTAAATCATAGTAGATATTTATAATATATATACTATATGTACAAGGTTTGAAATGGATACAACAAACCTACTACTAACTACTAACTACTTCTACTTATATCTTCGATTGAGGCAATCCAGTATCTTTATCGTCCTATATTTACGTAAAAAACACTTGTTAGAAAAAAATTAGAACTTTTTAGTCGAAATTCAAAATTGTCACTGAGTTCAGATTTACAACCGTACTGTAAAACATGCTTGGCGGTTTAAAGGACTGGCGGAGAGTATCTTGCCAGTTCTCCTTGTCCGCTTTTTGCCCTTATTTGGGGAAATGACAGTTTTTTGTCGATTCATAAGTGTACGATAAATACATATGTGAATAAAGATATATTTGATTTGATTTGTACTTTATTTTATTTTATTTCTTAAACCTATACAGCTTATCAATAAAAAGATTACACAATAAAAATAGATTAAAAATAAAGCCAAAATAAGGTTAAAACATAGAACCGGAAATAGAATCTAAGATCAGAAACAACAATAACAAAAAACAACACGAACAGAAAAAAATAAATAAAAAAATATATATACATATGAACAAGTGGAGATAAATAAATATTTTAGTATTTTTACGTAGACAATACCTAAACAATTAATTCTGCATTATCTCAGTAATTATCCATAAAGGCTATTTAAAGGCCCCGTTAGAACAAAATACCGCCAAGACCAACTAGATGGTCCGATGAGGCCCGGCTGTAATGGTTGCACAGAGCTGGATCATCAGTATCAACAAGTGAACTGAATTAATACTGTATTCCTGAATACAAATTATTACGGCATTTAAATATAGAATACATATTTATAGACTAATGTGCAAAATTTTAGCAAAACCCAACAATAAAACGAACAACCGTTTAATATCATATTTCTATAAAAAAAATACACATTGTCATACAAATGTATCTGTTGTTAGCAAAACAGTAATTGCTGGGTTCGCGTGCAATTTGCGAAGGGCTCGAAGTCACTGGTAGTTATGTATTGTAAGGCGATTTTGGGGGTAGTTAAGATGTAACAGAGTTTTGGAAATTTTATATACGGTGCATTTTGTTTGATACAATCTCTGTTTGTTATTTTTATGAATATAACTGTATACATTCTGGAGCTCGTGAAAGAGACTCCTACATTCAAGTAAAGGCAATCGGTTAGACAAGGGCTTGGTGAGAAGACTAAATATGAAGAAACCATTTGAGTTAGTTAAGTGTTTTAGTGCAAGATCTTAACAGTGATAAGTGCTAAATCATGTCTCTAATAAACAATTTGAGCAATAGGTGAACAAAGTGTTATCCCTTAAACTGTAAGAAGTGTTGATCGACACTATTCATATAATATTAAAATTATATTAAGTTAGATATAAATTACTCATTAGTCTTAATTAAGGGCTAGATCGTAATTTTAATAAAAATCACAGTAGAAATTTTGAAGGATCTATAATTATATAACAAGTCAAGTGTTAGATGTGTAACATTAATTTTCAATGTCTCCCCTTCAGGCCTGAAGACATTAGCGGGTTTTCCTCTAATGACTACTAAAACTGAAGTGAGGATAACGGCCTAAGTGGTTTTATCAAATGCTTCGGTTCAAGTGATGAGATACAGTCGAAAACGTAAAAAAATTATTTGTTTTCTATATATTCGATTTAACACTTAAGTTGATATTTTGAATTGTGCAGTGACGTTCGTTACCAAAATTAGTAAATTTATGATTTGGACTGATGTTAAATCACCTATTTATATAATCTTAACTCAAATAGTTAGTGTGTAATCGTAAAGTCCTATCTAAAAATAATGTATCTTAATACTACTTTAAAAAAAGTTGAAAATCAAAGACCATATTTTGTGTACACGCTTACGCTTATAAATTAAGATGCAGTAGTAGGGACTAGTGATTGATGAGCTGTCCTTGTTCTACGATCGTTGGTTAAATTATTAAATTAGACATGATACTACCAATTTTCAAATCAAAAACATTTATAGTTCATATAAATATTATGTATCTAGACAATAATTTAATCTACATATATATCGAATTTAAATAAATATCAGGATATTCTATATACGGTTTAGAGCCATCTTTAACTAAATTAAATTTTAATACACTCTAAACACAGCCAAAATATGTTAATGATGCAGATTACGGGAATATAATCTTATATTCGGCATGTTGACTATTATCTGTGTAGTCATATTTTTTAATATTTTAATGTTATCGATTCATAGTAGCTGGTTATAACAAGATTCTAAATGCCATTCGAAGCTTATCAACTAAATATAACTAGACAGATCGTATAACAAAGAGACTTTCCAAATGACATATAAAATGGAACTTGCCGAGAACCTCTATAAATTCAATAGATCGGGGTACGGCTATCGGCTCTCTTCGTTAAATTGAAATGGCTCAGCCATTGTTGGTGCTATTTAAAATCGACATTTTAAACGTACTTCTTTAGGTGACCGATAGGGTATCGGAATGATCAAATTTATATTCGGGTTACAATTCCTTATCTGTGAATGGCGAATCGTTCAATTTGAATTTGGAATCGAAAACATTTTGTGAGTGTTACGTGAATTGTCACTTTGGAATTACATTATTATTGATATTGTTTTGATCTGTGAATGGTGAATCGGTTGTTTTCAATTTGGAATTAAGAACATTTTGTGAGTGTTATGTAAATTGTCATTTTGGCATTACATTATTATTGTTATTGTTTTGATCTGTGAATGGTGAATCGGTTGTTTTGAATTTGGAACTCAGAACATTTTGTGAGTGTTACGTGAATTGTCACAGTGGCATTACATTATTATTGACATTGTTTTGATCTGTGAATGGCGAATTGTCAATGTTATTACAAAGCCGTGTATAAATATGTTTTGATTGATGAATATGGATTATAAGAAAGTTTGCATATATGTTTACACAAATATGTATTTATATTTTATGTTTTTTAATGTTATTTTAATATATATAGAACCCTTGAACTTCTTGTCTTCTTGGCAGTATTAGCAATCTCGTTGTACCAGTGATCATTTACTACCAAATTTATAGCCAAAACCGAAGCGATACACACAAAGCCCTCTATAAGTAACACGATCACAGAAACCCAAAAACGACCGCAAATAATTTCGAATTCGCATCCCGTCCACAACTTAGTTGCTATGTTTTGCGCGAACACAAAACCTGCGCCATGTTGTTTCATAAATTATGACAGTTGTTAGTTCTGTGCTCACCTTACAGAGTCTTTGATATTTAGTATGTAGCTAACGAAAATCTACTTTAGATAATCCGAATGAATATTATAATGAGTATTAGAAACCTTGTCGCCGGATATGTAACCACAGATCTGATAAACACAGACTTACGTTATTTGCGAAATCCTAATAAGTAACTTACTGAATACTCAGTTAATAATTTAGCACTTTCAAAATAGATTAATCTAGTTTAGAATATTTATAACGTCCCCGTTGACCTTAGGCGTGTCTGTGAATATAACGATGGTAATTAAATTGTCCGCATTTATTAAAAAGTCAATGAGGTTTTAATGCTATTAAGGTATAATATTTTTAAAAAACCATATCACTCCCTAAAGTTTAAACATATTTTTAGGACTATCGGAAGATTACTTAGAGATTCAGCTAAAATATAATTAATTGATATTTTTTTACTAATATGAATGAATACAACTACGTATGTATAATCACTTGCTTGTATATAATTTACTATATAAATAATTGTTCAAATAGGACCAAGTATTCCTTTTTTAAATTTTCCACTTTCGTGGAAAAATCATTTCACGAAATCACAGTAAATTAACTTCGGACATAAGATTTAATACTGCAAGCATGAAATCGATTTGTTTGATGAAACAAGAATCGATTATCAGGTGTCGTGTCTATTGCAAATCGATTACACTCGTCGCCTTAACAACTACTTTCATTACAGTCGCACTCAGAGTTGTTAATTATCAACGTGTAATTAAATACATGGTCACACAAACACACATATATTGATTAAGAACAAATAACTTACGACCAATTTTAGTGGTAATCGTAAACGTCAGTAGGATGTAAAAAGTTTAATTAAATATAATTATCAATATAAGTGTACGCTGGCAAAATTGAATTAAGACTAATTATTTAAATAAAACATAATAATACTTGTTATTAATAAATTATATATTTCTTAATTGCATACTATACCTCTAAAAACATCTATGATACGATACTAAAATATTGCAAAAGTTTATTTTTAAATATACATTATAATAACTTTTAACCCATAAATCTATTTTGCTTGAAACTAATAAATTATGCATTCATAATTAAATCAAACCTGTGCGAGCACCAGAAGCGTTTTAGTATGAAAGCGTAGAGTTCATATAATATACATATACGTAATCGGTTATTTGATGGGCGACGCAGGTGCTACAGACTCCGTTGACAGACAAAGACGCAGATAATAAGGAGCATCCCATTGGTGCATCCGTCGCGCGGCCACGCCCACCACAATCCTCGACCAATGACAGGCCGCTACACATCTTGAATATTATCTAGTTATCTGCCGTCTCACTTGCGGCACACACGACGCTTTCAGACTGAAAATTACATCACAACCACATTTCTCGAATAATCTCTGGTCGTCAATCGTCTATGGTACAATTCAATATAACTCCATAGTTTATGGCTACCGTCTAACGATAGAATTTGACACGATAAGATTGTTTAAATTTTTGTTTTCATAATCAGCAGTGTATATCCAATGTTGGCTGACCCGCTTTGTTTTTAGTCGTACACGCAAAGTCTATGTGAAAGGTCGATCAGGTGAACGGAATGGGGCCAAATTATTCTGGTCGCTAGTAGCGTTTCTAGGAAAAATTTGAAACAAGGGCTTGATTTTTAACAAATCGAGATTAATTGTTCTCGTATCAAATTCTGTGAACAAAGAAGCAAAGATAAGATTTTCAGTTACACCGAAACTCGTACGAAAGAGAGGGGTGTTGTATAAAGACAGACGGGGCGCGAGGGGAGGGGCCCGGGTTGGCGAGGGTATGATTCGGGATTCTAGGGATGAGCTCTCGCCTCCTCTCGTTACTCTGGAACCGTTCGTCGCGGCCGTCGCACATATCTCAAATCGGCATCGATAGCGCATCGAATGCGTATGCGTGACATGAATAGACAATTCAAAATTTAATTTTTTTCCTGTGCCGTGTTTTGTTAAGAGACTTTGACAATTTGCATGAATTTTTTTATTCGTTGATTTGTAAATCTATTGCAAGACTATGTGTTTGTGAAAGTCATGAAAGATTTTCCTACTGTATTTATTACAGTGATTGTGTGAATATGAAGATGTCTGGTGAGTTGATTGATGATTGCTTATATTTAAAAATGGTTGATAATGTTAAATTACTATTTTATTTATAGAAAATTTATCAATTGAAAATTATTATAGACATTTTTTCTTTTAAAGCGGATTTGTAAAAAAATATTTGATGATTGGGTTTTTAGAAAATACTATTATATTTCTAATGAAAGTGAATACTTTGATTTTTTTTACTTTTTAATATTTATCAACTAAATAGATAGTGAGTTTGTTATGAACGAAAATATATCGCGGTGAACTGAGCTAATTTAAGGCTTAATCTTATTGCCTCAATAATTTATTCATAAAAAATTCACTACAAATTCATATCCTAGTGATTTTAATTAATACTAAAATTGAATTTCATTGTAATATACGTTTACCTCCGTAAAAACAGCTTACTTTAAATTTATAATAACGATTATGTTAGGAAATATAGTTCCAATAAAACGGTGATAAAAAAATAACATCTTTAATATAACCTTGTCAAACGTTATCTAATTCTGTCAAGTGTGTGCGAAAAGACCCAACCTCAATTTGATTATTTGTCTGTGGTAAAATTCCGGGTGTCAACTTTTGGCGGGCGCCGCCGGCCCAAAGATTATTTGTGTTTCTTATTTGCCACAGCTTATGTTGTTAAGGGTTTTATTTACATCGACATGTGAATATTATCTGTAAATTTCGATGATCCGCATTATATTTAGGATTCTTTAATATTATTTTATGTTAGTTATTTTTATTTGAAAGCTATATGAGATACAAAGACGTTTTTAATAATATTATATTTATTTCTTATAGTGTAAATTTATATTATTGATGCATTTATGTGCGAACTAGTAAAAATAGGAGTGATTATAATATTGTGATTGCGTCACGCTGCAAATGTTCCTTTTACAACCCCTCATGCTCGGTCTTTTATGTGTTAGATATTTTTTTAAGTTTAGTCATTTTTTCTGAAAAAGAGGTTTTATTAAATAAAGAAAATAGAGTTTTCATACCAAAAATATTCACCATTAACGGACCAACGTCACATAAATAACATTTACAATACTTATCACAGGTGAACAATTTATTAACATCTTCCGACGTCTTATGATTTAAAAGAATATGCAAATACGATAAACCAAGGCTTACTTCAGAAAACGAGTCAGTGTTACCATAGACCAAAACTTCTAGACTTTAGAACGCGAAGGGTACGTAGATTAATTTAAAATAGGAACAGATATTAGAAAACAGACTCGCTTTATAATTTGTCTATTGTCAAGTCGCTCTATTCTCGATGCCAAAACTCTAAACCGTAAATAACTAGACTTTAGAACGCAATACGACAAATGGAATATTTAAAAATAGAAACAGTTATTAGAAAACCGCCTTCACATAATAATTTGTGTATTGTCACGTAGATACACTATCGATGCCAAAATTTCCATAGCGTAGAAAATTAGAAAACTCAACTTTCCACGAAGCTAACTTTGCATACATATTAAGCAGATCTGTGTCTGATGATGCTTTCGTTTTGCGGTTCTCATTCATAATTTATGCAAATGTATACCTTATGTTGATGCAACAAAGGTGTATTGTGTATGAAAGACATTATTATAAATATGTTTAGACAGTTTTATGATTGCGACGGGCCATGAACCCGGGGACTAAAGCGCGCATTGTCAGTGCCGTGACTAATACGTGAAATCGACGTGCTAGGGTCTTCGGACAACGACATCTGCGAGATATTTGCGACGTTTTAATTAAATTTTACTTCATAACAAGTGTATTAACAAAATGTATCGACTGAAGCTGTTGAACTTCTAAACTTATTTTATTTAGTTTAAAAACGAGTTACTAAATTTTATACATGTACAGAATATATACAGGTATAATAATGTCTTAGGTACTAATACTAATCTTGTATAACTTAATTGTATTTACCGCCTATCCTTCGTGAATTTTAAATAAAAAAATGTTTTATTGCGTTATAACATAGATAGAAATCTACTCTATAAATTATCTAAACGGAAAAATCCTAAATAAAATCATTGCGATACAGCGAGGAAAGCCCACCAAAATTATGGGTACTCTGCCACAATGACCAAACTTTTTGAATTTATATGTCAAATAACACCGTTAAGAAATGTATATTTCGAACAACTCCACACCATTCTATATCCAACCTGTGTTCTTATTTAAAATCTGGCGCGAATTTCTGCGGAAACCAGAAATTTAACGACAACTCCTCTGCATTGTCCCCGCACGAAGCCAACATTCAAAACATCAATGCTCGTCGCGATGACTAATTTGAATTTGAAATTCGAACACATTTTACGACGCAGTCCTCTGTCTTGCTGGCCACGAACAATTTTTTTTTATTCATAGCCTCTGGTATAAAATTAATAGCCTTTTGTTTTTATGTTAGTTTCTTCAATTTCTATTCTGTTTGTCGTTTTATAAAGAAATGATTTACTTTATTAAGGCATATTAATGTAATATAGAATATAATGTTAAACTATCAACAATGATATGTCTTTTCGCTCCTAACCCTTAAACCATAAATATTCAATACTATTTAAATTAGATGTTGACCACAAATATCAATGGTATCCTACTAAAATATATGCAACAATATTGACCGATAAACCAGATTCCACATTAAAAAATTCCATAGCATTCCAATTGAATATATTTAAAATTAGTAACGACAGGTGAAATGGGCATAGCAACAGACCATAAAGGGTTTTTTGATGAACATCCTGATCATTGTACTGCACTTTTATAATGCAAAGTGGTCTAGTGATCTATGTAACGTCTAATTTAAGCTTTTTTCGCTGCCACGTGCCAACGTATGGACTAGATAGGGGTTGTTCTAACATCTACATTAGATGTAATGGGGTCGTTATGATTTATGAAGTGTCTTTTACAGTGGGGTAGTTTATTGATGACACGCGCAATGTAATTTTGTTTCCTTTACTAAACACCGAGTCTGATGTTTGTCTTTCAATTTTTTTCTGTTACGTAATGACGGTAATAGACATCAATAAAATTAATGGTTAGCATTTGTCGTATCGATTATCCGGTTTAGGCGTTACAATAGACAGCTGTGCCTTCATCTATTAGATATTTAGGTTACATAATATAGAACAATAAGAATAATTTCACTGAGTTAAGGTGGTATTTTGGATTTTTAGAACTGATTTTTCAGGCAATAATAACTAAGATCTTGAAACGAGAATATCAGACCGAGTAAGAGTTATTATAAATGTGTGTTGTTAAACGAATAAATACCACAGACAATGCATTTTGAATATAAAACTGTCATAGTTAACAGAAGTGTGTTCTAAAATTAAATAATCCGCGAATATTCATAACATTCTGAATTTCTTTTATTCATTAAGTATAAAAGAAACAAAGAAATATCTTTATGTAGTTCATTTGCATTTCGAAGGGATGCTCCGAGACACAAGAGACAAGCGGAAATGCTTTGTTGTCAGCGGAAATCAGGCATAATGCCACCATCTTGCATTCCATCATTTTTTTTTATGTTTGTAATAAGAACGCGTCAGGATGCTTGCGATTAAGATAAAGGTATTGGCGAATTTCATTTCTAAATAAGATCTCTGAAGTTTCATTAAAATTTTACAATTACATACCATACTTTAAGTAAAGATTTTTTTTAATAAAAAATATTATTACATTGTAGCCAGATGTGATAGTGTAATAGCGGTAATATCCTATCTATATTTAAAAACTGAAGAGTTTGTCTGTTTGATAACATCGAAGTACATACAATGCAACAAACTAATTGACAAAAAATATGTTATATGACATTATTATCTAGACTTCATATATAAATTATTTATGTTTTTAAAGATAGTTTTGTCTTTAGTATTTACAAGAAGAACCTTAATTAATCAATAATCAATTAATAAAATAAACTACTACTACTACACCCACGTCTAAAAAAGTATTAGTTGCAATAGTATAAATTCATAATTTTGATCCAACGTTTAAACATTAATTTTCTTTAACAGCAGCAGACAGCCAGGAATCTGGCAGCCCACCACCGAGTCCGACTGAATCCACAGCATCAGAAACAGCACCCACCCTAGTTCACATAAAACAGGAGACCATGGTGCCAGGTATTGATAATAAGGAGTATTATGGAGCCGACTTCGGCCTCCCAGAGACATACCTACCTCAGAACTACAGCGATTATGGGCGTATGTACAGAGACATACAAAACGCGGATTTCCTAGACAACGATTTGAAAATACCAAATGGGAAAGACGATGGAAAGGACGATGACACCGAGTTCAATCTACCACAAGAGCTGGTGTCCAAGTCTGGTGGTATTTACGCGCGTATGAATATAACGAGTGGCACAAAGTATGGGCCGTTTAACGGAAAGTGGGAAACGCAGCCGATGGACAGGAGATACGCGTGGGAGGTGAGTTCTTTATTATGTAATAAATTAAGCCAGCAAGACGAACAAAACTCAAAAAGTATATAGTATTTATATAAATCGTTCAAATTTTGAATATGACAGTTTATGTCACTTCCGTGGTTTACATACGTTGTTTATAATCTGTCCGGTTTAGTAGTTGTTAAAGTCACGGTTGACAATATGACCGATCTGACACATGACGGTAAATCTAGAAACCAATTCTTTTGGTTGAGAAGGTTGCGGTGAAAAGTAATAAGACAGATTACATGCGACTGATGACGAGTTATAAATAATAACCTACCTTTGACGAAGAGAGCCGCCTCTGATAATAAAAAAAAACTGTCCAGCTACGAAAACGCAGTAGGTAAATTCATGCATTTCATGTAAGTGCTATGCTATCATATTTTAATAAGCTATTAGGAGTTGTGCAATTATATTTAGCGCCGACCCTACCCATTTTTTTTTCAATCCATTTTTTTAACGTAGCTATAATTATGTAGTTCCAATAATGACTTCACACCACCATAAAACAATATATTGTTGTTAATATATATTCAACTGAAATAATATTTAGTTTGTTTAGATTTGTTTTTTTTTAAAGGTGCCAAGTGATCTTTGATCCTTGTTAAGAACAGACCACTCAATATTTTAAGTGTAAAAGAATGAGTGTTGAGTTAATAAATAATATCCCAAAATGTTGGTAGTTTTGAAACGTGTCGGAGGAGCGCAATAAAGTATGCGTTTTATTGATCTCAACTCAAGAGAGCGACTTAACAATTTTTTTGACACTTGATCGTTTTGCCTAATTGGTTTTGTCGATGTGACAGATATTTTAAATTCCAATGTTCTTGTTTTGTATTAATAAATTATATGTAATCAATGTGTCGCTTACGTATTTTTAATTTGGGGTAAACTACATTTAATACAAACAAATAATAAGTAATCTCTTTCTTAATTTTATTATTTTCAAATCAGCATTAAGTATTTTTCGTTTATACGTTAATAGAAGAAATTCCCACCAATCCAAACTTATAATTATTCCTTCGTTTTGTGAGTTTCCTGGAAAATATTGCTTATTAGCGATAAGGCCGCCCGTTGCTCTGCATATACTAATAATTATTTACTCTTTCTATTTGTGTAACAAAGTATAAACAAATATATTACTAATTTTATAAAAGCACCTTATCCGTAAATCAAGAAATTGTTAAAGTTTTTATACGACTGTCCTTTTCGCAGTAGATAATCTATATAATCACAATAAAACCATCGACAAGTAAACCATAGAGTAAGGACCGGAACTAAATTCGCGCTTCGACTCATCACAATGGCGTGGTTTGACTGCAATGCGACACCAACAATTATGAGTTGTCTCGAATATCAATGAAAAAAAAGTACTTTTAATCGTTTGATATTAAAAAGAAATCAAAATTAAGCAAATAAATATATCCTTGTAACTTTATGGATGTTTTTATGTTAATTAAATTTGTAACGTACGTAAATATATATATTTTAGTAAATGGTTAACATTTTTTCTGATAAATTTCAAAGAATTGTTGTGTTATATTTCTAGAGGGACTATTCTAACCACACTTCATGTCTTATTCTAACATATGATTTAAAGATTTTATTGTATTATAAACTAATAATTACACTGAAAATAATCTTCATTTAGAAGAGTAATCATCTTTAAAATACACAATTGCGAATGTAATTCAATACTTTTGCTACATTGGCGAAATCCTGGAATCGCGACAGACAATTGATATCCGCTTCCTCCCAGAAGATAACGCCACGCCTCGGGGTTCATGTTCAAGAGAATTCACTATTCATTAACTATCTATCTATATTTGTCATTGCAGATAATGTTAAAATCGTTTGTTATAATACAGAACTTATTCCTAGCCATAGTTTATAAAGATACATTTATATTAAATCGTTAAAGAAAATAATATATTTTTAATCATTTTATTGGCAAATGGATTTATATTATATTGTTTATTTGGGTAATGACATTAATATATCTGTACGTGTTATACCAGTAAATACGCCAATCTACGTCTGTGGTCGCTGACCAAGCCATTTCCGCTCTATTAGAACCTCTTTGATGGCTTTAGCTTTGTGATGTCTGTGGTTACTACAAAGGGGAGTTGTCAATTACGACATAAAATCTAGTTGTTTCATAGTAAAGTCACGTAATCGCTTTTTAGCGTCCGTTTTGATAATTATTCATCATTAATTTTTAGATGTCTAGTTAAAATTAAGAAAAGCATTACATGTTTAGAGATAAAAATTATATTTTCAACTTCAAATCACACCTGTGAAGCTAATAATAATAGACGGTGTCAAAGTCTATGCAATTTTATGAATCATTCGCGAAAAAAAAAATGTAATAATAATAGTACGAATTCTTAGTTTTTGGAAAAGATGAAAGGCGGATTTAAAAGGATTGAATTAAACCCTTAACCAAAAGGGTAGAGTGCATCAAGCCACAAATTCACAGATATCTCAATAAAGATCTAAAAAAAAATCTTTGAGAAGATTCCATGTCAAAGTGCAATAAAAGGTTGCGTACAAATAGCGTTAATTTCGGTCGAGGCGTGACCCCCGTCAACAATTTCATTTTACACTTTTTTATAGGAAACCCAACGGTAACATTGACAATGCGGGATGTCATCGAATTTGTACTTAAAAATTCAAACTTGATTGGCAACTTTTTACGTCAATTGTCATAAAAATCCGATTGTTAATTTGAAATCACCAAAAAGTTCTCACGTTTTAATCGCAATAGATACGTTATCCCACAGATACATGAATATTTTAAATTATGAATATAGATTGGAAAGAACAAGTTTATTGGCAAGCGTCAATCAAAATTATAATTTATTTCGATTTGTTCATTTAGGGTTCATCCTATGCGATTGGCAAAATGTATTTTGTTAATTGCAATTTTTTTTGAATAAATTGAAATGGAACTCACAAAAGGTATTGGTTATGAATGTTTTATGCATTGTTTACTTTGCCTCGTGTTGGAGCATGAAAAATTGTATTTGATTATCATTAAGATCAAATTGAATTATTCATTCGTATCCAGATGATTATTATTTAAATAATAATCACTTTGACGGTACTGTATAATTTCTTCATCCGAAAATCACTTTATTTATTGATAAAACATATTTCTGGTCTAATATAAAAGACGAAAAGACAGTAATTTTAATATTACTTGTGTAAATTAAAAACATATGTATTTAAAATAGAACATTCACTGGCACATTAATAAAACGAGTTCTTATTACTCTCTCTCTCTCTTAATCAATCACAATTTCAAATTTCGAATGTGCTAATCTCGTCCGCATGGAATCCGTTGCATTACTGTCAAAATATCTGTCAAATTTGTGTGACATCTTTTCATAACTGGCCACCCCTTCAGCAAAGGATTAAGGACCTATTACATCTTCATTACGGTAGGCGGCTGACACTATTGTGCATGCAATAATAATAAAAAGCATTGATAATATTTATACGATACGCGTATCTCCGTTTACAATGGTGCAGATGGTTTCACATATGCGGATTGAAATGCAGTAGTTTTTGTAAATCACTTTAAACTTTATTTAATAATTGAATAATAATTATCAAAGGAATTTGCCAGTAATATCTAATATTGATATGAAAAATCCGTTATCACTATATAACAATATCGATATTGCGATTAAATTCACAATTTTAATCTGTGCAAAGTACAGAACACATATTTAAAAAAAATACCGCGATAATTTCAAGACAATTCGAAGATATATTATAAACTTGTGTTGAAATTCAAAAATGGAAGAAATCAATTAGCTTATGAATAATTGATTCCATTTTTGAAATAAATAAATGTACTCGATATAATTGTGGGTTTGCTTAGATCGGTTATTAGCGATAAGGCCTTTGCTCTTATATGTATAAACATCTTCTACATCTACTGTTTAAGTGCAATAAAGTGTAAATAAATAAATAAAATAACTAATCACGTTGACACGAAAAATATTGTAATTAACCACCTCGGGTAAGTAATCTAGGACTAAAATTATTTGCGTAAAAAGCAATTGTCATTGTCTCAATATTCATTCAGTTTTAGTTAATCTGACCTTGTCAAAAAGGTCGGGCAGTAACTTCTAAAAAAATTAGAATTCATTAATAGGCGTGGTGTATTAGTTTGTATGCTTAAATTTCAACTAAATTAAAATAAACGCGATATATTTTAATGTTTTCACAAAATTTCATATATTTCACACTGTTTATAATATCGTAAAATTTGTCATAGTGTAAATAAAATTCAATCGAACGTCCATTTTATTGTCTATATAACGAATTTAAAAATTTCCAAGGTTTACAAAGATTATCTATGTCTGTCTCTGTATAAAATGTGTTCAAATATGGCCAATTTCGAGCAATTAATTCCTACCCACTTAAAAAAAAAGCGTACAAATAATGTGTTACACCCCACCGAGTTACACAAACATTATTATTAACAAGAAGACACTTATCTGTTAATCTTTCACTGTTATACAATGCCAGTTAATCTCCAGGCGCGATAGAAATTTATCTTGGTAAGGGATTTCATCCCCAGCTTCCGAAATGTTTAATATTTGGGGTTGGATTTGATTAGAAATCACCGATTTTCGTTGCACTGTGTATTTCAAATGACAAATTCGTCGTTTGAAAATCCAATTCTATATTATTTATTGATATATGAATACGAATTTATTGATTTTGTATTTAAAAAAAAAATCTTCTATTCAATTATATATAGTTTGAGGATAATATGAATAATAATACAGATGTTCCGTTATTAATAAATTAAATTAATCATAGTCTCATTTTCCTAAAGATTATTTTATTTATTTTCCCGTTTTACGCCATCGTCTATCAATTCAATAAACTAGCATAATTTTTATCTAACGAACACTTAGACAATGTAAAATTCGTTTCTTATCAAAACCGGCTTGACGGCTGACGGCTGACGGCTTCTCTGACGGTTTGTGGTTGTTTATATTTAGTTGTTATGTATTTTTATATCGGTAGGTAGTGGCATTATCTAGTATTTATATTTAAACATACATAAATACGATTGTAGCTAAATAAAAGTGCGGTGCAATAAAATCCCATTGCGAAGTTAACACACGACCCTGTCTCTGTGGCTTTCTTATTTTCACAAATATTTTTCGTTCGCAAAACAGTGCACTGGAACAATATTTCATCTGAGCTGGCCAGAACAATAATAGCGCTTCGAGTTGAAGCCACGGCACGTTCGTACCACAATGTAACCAGCCGCCCACTATTACGTGACCTACCTACCCACGTTCCTCCCTTGAAACTCAATCCGAGCCAAACACGGCACAGAGATTTGCGAGTTCACATTATTCTGGCCACTAGAATACCATCGCCAGCATCCGTGTAGACAAAATAACGTATTATTTTGAATGCAATATGCACCAATTATTGGGTTAGGTTAAGACGTGTTTACAATTGGCATTGTGTCGATGCGTGGGATGTTGAGGTTAACATTGACGCAACCTATACGATGTCAAAATAATCAATATTTTAACAGTGATTGTTTCTGTGAGGAAAATATAAAAAACATTGTTGATATTAATATAGTTAATTAAACAAAAGCATGCACACGTTTGGCTGTAACACCACCTGATATAAGATATTAATATATTTATCTAAACAAAAGCATGCACACGTTTGGCTGTAACATCACCTGATATAAGAATGTGTTTGATTCTATTTACAAATATATTGCTACATTATAACATAGGATTACGACTTTTACTATATTATTTTTTATTAGGAATTCGTTACTTAAATCAAAGGGTTTATAACATTATGAACCATATCTTATTAGGTTCTTAATTAAAGATTTCACTAAATGTATTTTTATGGTTCTCTAAGTTCTCCCTCATGTATACTAACTAATAAAATACATCCTCATTCACCCCATTCGTTACGCGAAATAGGAGCAATGATACTCAAAAAAAAAACCGTATAATTCGGGATCTCAGAAATTGTCACGCCGACGGTGTCTTTGAATGTTTTTTTTTGCTTGTAATCTTCTGGTTAATCCGTTTTAACACGTCCAGATGTGCTCATATGAAGAAATTAAACACTCCTTTGTGTGTTTTTAAGGCGAAGAAAGTTTTATTACAAGGTAACAGTAGAAATATTTTATTAATTTTTTTGCTATTAAATTTTTTTATTGGTTTTCTCTGGCCCAGTTTTAGGTACGGATGTAGCTAAATATCTGTTTTATTTTGTTTAGAAAAAATATTATAACTATTTAATATATCGCGACGGCTTTATTTATTAGTTAAATAAATTATATCTAAATAAAAGCCTAGATTTGGCAAAATTTGTTTCGCTATATAACAATATAATTACCTTGAAAAGTCAAGAAAACCTCACAGACTTCATGTATGCGTTAAAAACATTAAATGGGACATTTAATTAACACTAAAGGCATACAAGATAGAAGGAAAGATATAACTAAAATTAGCAAACAAATTAAAGATAGCATAAGAAACGACAGGGAGCACAAAAAAAGGCGAATCATAGAAAAAACTATAAATAAAGCGGGTGGTGTTAACAAGGCATACAAAGAGTTGATGGAATCAAACCTGGAGTTCAAAATGAAGAATGACATGAACATGAAATGAACAGAGTGGCTCCCGAAAGACCAGAATGAAAGAGGTAGGAGGAGGCCTTTGCCGATTGGCAATCAGATCTACAGATCATCATCAGGAAACAGCAAATACTAGAATGAAAAAATATTTTTATTACTCTAAATTAATTGTACTTTAGAATATTGTTATTAGGTTAAGATGTTCTAAATTAAAAGGCTATTAATATATAACAATATACTTAATTTTACCTAATAAACATATCGAAATAGTGTTTTCGTGTGACACTTACCCTTCAAGAGTAAACATGATGCGTTAAAAATACGAGACTAGTTGTAAATATATTTGTTATGTTCACAAAAATATCCACAATTGGCGGTGGCGATTGTTCACCGATGACTGCACAAACGATAGCCGTTCTTTGTGCCAATCCGTGGGGTGCCATTAATACCAGATCAATGGGACATCACATTTTGACACCCACGGCCGATAAACAAAACACCAACCTTTAACAGTAAGGTATAAAATCACGTGGCAATATACTGCAAATGATTGTTTTTTTTTTTTTGCGCAATGATAGTCAGTGCGTGGATATTTTGTCGCGTTGGGAATTAGGTCGTTTTGTATCCATTTAATGGTTGAAACGTGACCGAAGTGAAATATTCTAATTTCTCAATTATTTGTTCGGTTGACAATGATACAAAAGGTTCGATGAAAAAAACAACGTGCGGTTTTTCCTTATAAAACAGAGGCTGTCCGAGCCGGAAGTAATACTTTTTCCTGCTGATAGCGAAGACAAGTGAAGGAAACGCGCTTCCTCGCGTTGACATTCCAGCGATTATAGAGAAACTTGAGGCCTACAAACGTACATTTACGTGAAGCACCGGAAATTTTAACAGAATTTAAATGCGTCATTTGTTTTTGTCCACTAATGGATGTCATTGAACTGTTTATTGTCCTTGTAGGTATTGCAACAAATTTTTCATCTACTTATCATAAACTTTAATTGGCGATATTGCTTATTATTTTATTGTATTTTATAAGTTAATAGTAGGACCTAAAGACGCTTATTTATTCACGTTCCATAAATCTGAATCGTATTTCTCTTTATCGCTCAAGTGTCACTTTGCAAAAGGTAACAAAACGTGATGTAACTAATTGAAGCTACGGTTACATAGAACCGTGAATTTGTAAGCTTTTTCTTCAGTCAATGAAAATAGTACGTTCTATGTGACAAATTATACAAGCATTTTTTCCCTCTCAAACTTAAAATTAAATGTATATTCTTCAAACGGGGCCACATATGTAGTTGGTCCAATTTGGCGCAGGCGTGCACGGGTAAATAACCCCGCACACAAATTGTTATCTTGTGAAACGAGACGTGTGATTCGCGCAACGACGCGTGATAGCCGCTCGTACCAACCGCTCTTCAGCCGGGGGCTAGTGATGCGCTTTGATCGACATTATACGCGAAATAGATATAGTGTCGCAATAAACAGAAAGGAAACATTGTATAGAAAAGCACTCTGAATGCTCTCTTAATATTATTTATAATATTATTCTAACACATGTATTATTTATAAAACTGGACATTGTTCAGTTTTTGGTGACCATTACATTGTGAAATCTATCTATATATAATCAACGTTTACAATTATATTTTTACAGAATAAGTAATATTATGTATAAAAATACTATTATGTGTTATCAAAGTAATGTATCTATTATAGTGAGTTGAATAAGAAAAAATAATTGTTTGCAGCGTATTCCTTAAGTAAATCTTGTTGTCTTTCATTACAATATGTTTTCTACAATGTTTTGCAACACATAAGCCAAAAACTAAAGTAATAAACATCGATAAATGTTCCCGTACATCACTAAAATTTATGAAATGTAATTTTCCGGCGCGAGTTGCGAACATTTGTAGCTTTTCCGAGTATTCTGGGAAATTGCGATCTCCGCGGAAAATATGAGATCTACCGCAGTTCGTTTAAATTACAAACTCAGTTTTTATAATAATCTGCAGTGCGGTGCCGGCAACCGTTTTCCGTTTATACGGATGATAAATACTGGGCGTAGCGAGATTTTTATAATTAAATGATTTTATTGATGTTAAATAAACAAAGCTTATTTTTTATTAATCCTAATACATAAATTTAATATAAAACTAAGTAAACGTCTTATTAATTAAATCTTCGCTTTACGTATTCAAAGTATATTATAAAAGATAATCGCCTTTAAATGAACTTAGCCCCACCTACATTGAAATTCTAATTATTATCATTCGTTTACATTTTAAAGCATCGTCACTTGTTCGTCGGCAAGTAGTTATGTATCTATTTGAATATTCGAATTTTAAATTCAAATGACGTTCCAGCCTTCCGGTCCGAATTTAATTAACAATGTTCAGCCAATCTATAAGTGTCGTGTACAGTGGACACTCATATTTCAGTGTCGCAGTGTCCGCAGCCATCCTTCGCCCGATGTTCATCGATGACTGATCGCTTGCATGTGCTACTTTAGCACATCATACAATGAATAGGGTTGACTATCGATTTATCATTTGTATTGTCTTATATATATTAGATTTAGGTATCTATATGACAAATAAAAACCAAGGCAGACAGAAAAAAATGTAAATCTAGGTAGGATAGATAGCTAGAGTTGGGTGAGTGATTTTTTTTATCAGTAATAGTTAAAAATAAAATACCACGTTATGGAACAAGTCGTAGTAACTTAGGGTCCTTCAAGAATAAAGCGTACAAGGGTAAACGGCCGGGAACCCACTCACGAGCTCCCAGCAACATGAGTGTCCATGGGCGGCGGCAACCTTTATGGTGGGCCTCCTGCTCGTTGGCCCCCTCTTTTATAAAAAAAGTAATATAGCTTATAAATATTGTGATTCCCAACTCAAGTGCGTCCGCCTGATCTATCATGGTTGGCCCGTTGACAGTTTAATGAATTCAAATTTCAAAATCACCAAAAAAGTTTTTACACTTACGTAGCAGCCCTACCCAAGACGAGGGTTCTAAGATAATTATCTTTTTTACTATACCCCGACGTAGTTTTAATAACGTGATAAATGCTGCGTAAAGGCTTGCCGTTGACGCGTAAGGAGGGTTTTCCCGAATCTTTGATTAATACCTTGCTTATGATATCTTTATTGTGTAACAGATGCTTTTTATTTTTCATGTTTTCAAGGGGATCGCGATTTAATTTTACGCCTTGATTCGCGAATTCAATTTGTCATTAGTGTCTTATCAGTTGACAGAGTGGCGAACAAATTGGTGTTGTGTGTGAATTAAACACTTTTTAATATTCTGTTTAATGGTTTTATGAGAAATATATGTGAATTACATAGTAGATAGCTTAACACGGCGGCACTTGGTTTTATATATGTTCAAAAGTAGTTGAATTAAAGTTATCTATCAATTTTATATCTATCTAACTAAACTCACGACCTACAAAACTGAACCATATAGATTAATAACTTCACTATGTGTGAATTAGTAGAATATTGTTGTTGGGTTTACCATAATTCGAAAAATAATAAAATATTTTTCAAAACTATACCAATAATGAATATCTTTAAAAAAATAACCTTGTAACTAAAAGAACTGCACTCCTAAATGATCTTGGACCATAACCATTGTCCTGTGAAGTAACTTCATATTATACCTTCAGCGGTCAAGAATCAGTGTTTATATACCTAAAGTCATATCGTATCTTTAAAATTTATTAAAAATTTAAACATAATAAGATCGACCAAACCATATTTACCAAAGCAATAGATCAATTGAACATTACGTAAACACAAACCCCTCAAAAGTATAGCCTATTATTGTATTATGACTCAATTGAAAGACAATATGCGATAATAACCCCAATTGCAATAAACCAAGTATTAATATTGCTTGTATACAATTTTTTTTTAATACTCAGTTTGCTGTATGCATATAAAGTGTCTGATGGAAATTGTAGGTTAGGCCAACCCTTGTTTTACGTTTATTATCTGTAATTTGAGCTGTTTTGTGAATTAATAACAACATAATTCTCTGAAATATCTAAAATCGTAGTCTTAGGTATGTGTCTACAATACGTATTTTGTGTAATTAAAATAACACAACATATATACAGTATTATTTTGCTTAAGAAAAGTAAATTTTAAGTTCTCTATATATATTTACAGTTACAAAGGAACTCGTCAATTTAAAATGTATGTTTCTTACTAATAACCAATATAGCTTATTGTATAAAATGCTTTCAAAGCGTATCTGTATATCTTTAATTAAAAAAAACTTGTTCCTACTAGCATTGTATAAATTTTGAGTGATAAAATCGTAATAAATAATCGTTCTGCCAATGAAATTAAAATATCAAGGGTGGGGTGATAAATGGACAAGCTGCGACTGTCCCGACGATCTTGGCGCGGACTAATAACGCCATCTATTGGATAGACGCGAAAGTAATTTGTTGCGGTGAAAGTGTCAACGCTAAGACATAGGTGGCGCTGACACAGAAATGTCAATATAGTAAAATTAAATATTTGTGCATTTTCATAAAATTAGAGCTTTGTGTTATATTTGTGAAAATAAAATAGTTATTTAACATGCCAGATTTTTATCATATTGTGTTGTAAGATGCTATACAAAATAGACAACGAACCCGGTTCTTACATTGCTAAGTTTTTTTGTAGTTCTAATTAGTTAGACTAGATGTCACTTATTTATAAAAATTGTTCTCTTAAATAATTGCATTTATACATTTTTCACCGTTTCAGGTTCTTGGCAAGAATGGTGTTCGTGGCTGGTTGGACGGGACGGCAGATAAATCAAATTGGCTCAAATTCATCCGGTCTTCAAATTACTCCCACGATGTTAACATGCAACATCTTTTATTGGCAGGACAAGTAAGAAACAGATTTTAAATCAGTTTTCCTTAAATAATATATTAAGGTCTCGTTATTTCTAGTAGATTATTAAACAGAAATAGCTCATCTGTATATCATCAGCTTTTACTATTGCGAACTTAAGAAGTAAATAAGAACAATTAACATTTTAAATAATCTTTTGTACGAAGGTACCAAACAAGAAGGTTGTAACCACAATTTTTCGATTGAGGTATAAAAAAACTACTGCAATTATTCCACGCGAAACAATAATTATAATAATTCAAGTTTAGAACAATTAAACGAATCACAACCCTCATTAAAACCGCGTTTCTCACTACCCCAATAAAATTTGAATGTGGAACGTTCGCAAGTTCCGGTGGCTGAAAATCGGTGTTCCCCCGAACAACTGTGACCCACTTCCGGTCAGAGGGGAGTGAACAGATGTGATGATTAGATTCACTCTTTCCCCTTCAGGTTAAATGCTATTTGATATTTGCCCTATATGTCTGGGAACTTTATGTAATATTAAAATTATGATATTAAAACAAAGATTTTTTTTTTTGGTTTTTATGAAGCTTTAGTTAACAGGTTTAATATTGAGATTAGAGAGTAAATAGTCCATTTATACATGCTATATATATAAAGAGATTATTTGTAGGTAATTTAAAAAAATATTTCTATTTAACATAGGTTATACCTAAGAACTAATTTAAGTAAGTAATACCCGTGTTAGTGTTCAAAAATATTTCATAATATGTACATTAAAAAAATAATTGTACTAAAAATAATGTCTATAGAATGCTTGTGTGTTAGGAAAACGTTAATTATATATACAACACAACATTATACAACATTATATAATGATAATAAGTACGACTTATCCCTTTATTGTTCGATTTTAATCACAGTTACCTCAAATAGAAAGAAAATAGCATTTTTATTACATAGCTCATATATTATGGTTTGATTAGCCAATGCAATACCACAGTTCTAGTTAATATAGCTCAATTTAACATATTTGCATTGCTTTGTTTCCTTATAGAGATATCATCAAAGTTCAGTCTATAATAATTAACAAAAACTTTTCAGGTATGGTACAAAATAACACGTGACATCCCACCAGGACAGGAGCTTCTGCTTGGTCCGAGAACACCTTTGCCATTGCAGGATGTCTTATCTGCTGGTGGTAAGTACCTTTACAATCTCTTTATAGTCAAAGTGTTGGTATACGAATAATAATCATTTGACGTGTAATATATATTAACTTAATCTTTATAAAACAATATATATTTAAGTATATATGTAATGTATACTTATGTACTATATAATAACTTATGTAATTGAGAAAAAAGAACTAATTATAATTAAACACATAACTTATATTTAGCTGAAGATGTGTTATTAACACTCTGAGAAGGACAAATTAGAGACGCATTTATATTTAAGGAAATGTTTGTAATCATTTCTTCCAAATTGTGTATTAAAAATATATGAAAATCCCAAACATTAAATTCAAAAATAAAACCCGAGTATGTCACAATCAGTGTCATGGTAGGTTGACTCTGACCAGCAGTTAATTGGAGTCACCTGCCGGCCCCAACGTGTGACTAGCACCCTGTGTATAATACAGGTTGATTTTTATTCGAATCTAGATCTTAATATGATATTTAAATTGTTTAAACCGCCCTTCTGTTTTTTGACGTTAATTGACTGACTACCAGCAATGCAGCATCTAAGCCTACTACTAGACTAAATTAGAAAAATATTTATATCAATTTTGAGTTTAATAACATTGATTCAAAATTAATAATGAAATTATTTTTTAAGTATACAATCAGTACAAGTAAAAAACAAGTATTATAAAAAATAAGGTTCACACTGTAGAATAAAAATCACAGGGCGCGGGTGGCACGCGCATACGATATTTAATTTAGATAAATCGCAACGGACGACGCACGTCGTGAAAAATCACGCATATGCCGTATTAACGGTGGGGTTCACAATCATTATTTATCACTGGATACGCCTCATTCTTATGAGAAATATCAGCTAGAATTTCGAACTTCATCCACTAGCCACAATGTTATGGGCATAGTTGTATACCTAATCAAATAAAATGCTAATGCCGTACATAAAATACCAGAGAGTGTTATAAGGCGTAGTGTTTAAGTATTTATTATTCAATATTCCACTTAATATATGTAAACAAATGCCTGCTAATGTTTTCAAAGAATCAACTCAATCAATCAGTGTATTAAGTTTCGATATTCAAATTTTAATATTAAATAATACCACATCTAGTACGAAATCACACAAGGGTCTTCAGAACTTCCGGTGCAACTTCCGCTGGCGTCGCGTTCTGCGTGATTTATGCGATCCCAATTGCACGTAATTACCGTTCTGTTTATAAAATTATCCGCTAGAGTGTCTATTTTCTGGTTTGTTAGGGTAATGACTCATAGTACAAGGTGCGGCACATTCTAAGGTAATTGTGAGGATACAATTCGTGAATTTTGCCAAGGTGGTCTTGATCAATTTTGCTTTAGATTGTATGATAACAGAGCGCAATCAATGCAGACACAATTCAGATATCTTATAATACAGTCTGTAGGGAACTATAATCTTAAAGGCGTAACACAAATTATTGTTGCAAATTTACATAAGTTAAAAAAGCAATTGTTATTAACAGATAATAATTTTAAATTAAAAATTACAACACTAACTTATTTTAAGTAAGTCAAATGCATTTTAATAACATGTCTATTTGTCCTTTTAAAATAACTTCTATTTAATTTTTTTAACCCAATCCACATACATGAAGCAAAGATAAAATAAGGTGTTTGAAAAATCCACGTTATTAAGTTTGAAACATCCAGACGAAAGCTATTTATCAGAGCCCACATTATCAGCTGCACTCGACAGTGACTCTCAAATATTATCCCTAATTAGAATCGATTTGCAGTCGCTCCATTCAAGCATTTGTTATAATGCTGTGGGTCTTGCGCAAGACATGATTGATTGGATTTATTGTGAGATTCTTTCATTCATATTAATTTCGATAACGCTTCGAGAAAGGATTAATGACACGTTGGCACAGGCGATAAGTTGGGATGAAATATTGATTGATCCGTATTATAGATATATGTAATATATAAAATTCTCGTGTCACAGTTTTCGTTCCCTTACTCCCCCGAAACGGGTTGACCGATTCTCCTGAAATTCTACCTCTCTGAGCATATTGAGTAGGTCTGAGATTTGGCCAACATTTATTTTTAGAGACTTCTTTATTTGTGTATATATTATTAGCTTCGGACGTAAATGAATGATATATTTTATCTAGTGATTTGATGTACAATCAGCTAAAGATTTAATCCTTACAAACATGTTTAATTTATTATCTCGCTTTTTAAGCTCAGATTAAAACATACGTGAAATATGAATTTATTATAATCTCGTCATACAATAATAATACCGAGTCAACCCTTTATTAGCCGCGCTTTTTTTTTGTCATATTGGCCGCGTGCGCTCATGCGCGTAATGAATGAGTGTCACGATGACATTTGTCATCGCGCAATTGTCGTGCAGATTAAAATTGATGAGGTTGCTTTGTGCGTTGCGCACGCGCCCCTAAACAGAAGCGATATCAGGACATATATTTTAAATCTGATAACCCATAATAAGTCATAGTTTATACAACGCCCAATGTGATTACTATGTTAAAGAACAAACTAAATCTCAGCGCACCCGTCCAACATTACGTATGTAGTACGTACGTTACGAACGTACCTTCCAACAATGTCAATGTTAGTGTAAATTGTCAGAATTGGTTTATAGTCATTTTAATAACGCGTTGTGATACTAGTTTTTAATGTTACATATATATATGTTTTGTGTGTCAACTTGATTTGGTAATAGTTTTAACTAAGTTCACACAAATAATATCGAATATTTAAATCTACAATTCTGAAAGATTTGTAATATTCATAGTTTTATGAACATAATAAATGTTTCATGTCTCCAAAGAATTGCAAAGCAATGACATAATCGCAACGTACCCTCAAAAATGGAATGATTAATCAAAAAATTAACCAACGACAATTGTCACACACCCCATTAAACCGAACAACAATCGCTCGGCGTCCCACATCGCATATTTATTTTACAATCAAATAAATATTACGGACAATAAAATAGAAATATTTCAATTTAATATTAACGCCCCCAGTTAAGGGTTAAATCTGCAACGGGAGCGTTAGTCTCCTTTTTGTTAACAGATTAGACGGTAGCTTATCTAGATGAAACGCGAAATTAAACAATTTTTACATTTGTTGACTACCCTCTTTTTTAATTCTATTAGCATTTTATTAGCGTGGTAGTGTAAAAATGGACGATTCAAAAGTGTCTTTATAAAAATCTACTTGAATAAAGACATTTTGAGTTTGAGTTTAGAACAGAATGCACGTTAAATACAAAACAAGATAAAAGGCAAAATAGTTACAAATTTTACATACTTAAACTCAAATTACATTAGAACATAAAATTTAAGACAAGAGACAAAAAACCAATATAACTAACCTAACTTAAACTTACTAAATTTCTAACACATCCATTTATTGTTTAAAACACTAGTTTTAAATCACACTTCATACATATCTTTAATAAGATATATCTGATAAACAAGCAAATTGTAAATCAATTCTAATTCATCCAACATAGCAATTATGACCACTATACGCGAGTATGGTAATAAATTATAATGAATTCAAATCAGAATTTTATCAGCATCCTGCGCCAACGGACAATGCCGGTAAGGGCCGGTTCGCACCGCGGGGTGTAACGGTAACCCAGGTCGCACCTGATGCGTCAGAGTGCCCGCGAGCGCACGCAGCGTTATTTCTAATAGGAAATGAGATCGCGATGCCCATTGTATTATTCAAACATTCTTAAGCTAATAGGAACTTCTGCCACAATATATGCGAATGTTTAAAGGTCTCGAATTCGTTGTAATTTTCTATATATCGTTTGAATAGTATTAAGAGTGGATTTGTGACCTTTTAATAAGATTTTTCATAACAATTATTGTATTATGAAAAAACTTTATAAATTGTTATAAAAATCGCTTTGATAGATTCTCTAGCTCGTTAGATACGTTTATGAAAACTATATTTAAATATTTACAAACTGCAATTAAATATTGTATACTTACTAAGACACTTTTATTTGTGTTTTTTTTTTCATTTTGGCACAATTTGTTTTAATTTTTTATTAATAATAATTTAATTGTTTGTCTGAATAAAAAAGTAATGTAATTTTCGATTGCAGTTGATACAAACACAGTATTAAACTATGATAACTAATTAAAATAACCATCCTTATCCTAATTAAGCGTAATCCAGAATAGTCCGGAACATCTTAATTTACTTATCTATATAACAAAATATATGGTTTGCGAGAAACAACAGGTGAGCAAGTCGAGGGTCACTTGTAATTTAAAAGATCGGTAAGCCACCGTCACGCGGTGAGTTACGCCATTTGGCGGTCGTGGGAAAACTTAACGAACGCCTGATGCCAAGTTTTGGGAAACTATAACAGTTCAACTCATAATTTAAACACTTTGTATCTGTAGGTAGGCTGATAACAACATTTCCTCAATTGGTTTATATGTTTTTTTTTTAGTTTTTACTAACACACCCGTTAAATAATATTGTGTAGTGTAAAGCAGAACAGATTGTAATATTTATTTTATATACAATATTTTTAAAAGGATATAAGTCAAAGGTTCACATAACAACTGGCCAATTATAATTTTAAACTCGTCAGACGACGGACAGCTCATAAAAATATTCATACATCATTATACAAAGTCGCGTAAAAGCTATTAAAACGTGGAAAAGCCCAAACAGTGCGTTCTAAAAAAAGCTCGAGCCCTTCGAATTTCGAAAAGTTGAAAAAGCGGGAAAGTCCGCGCTTTGAGTTCTATAAAAACCAAGGGCTTTTACTATAGACTTTTATATGTTCATCTTGTGTGAAGACCTATAGATGTTACGACGATCCTTAGGGTGGGTATCTTCTCATACAGTTATCAAAATTTGTACAAAACTTGTAGACGTAAACCAATATTTTTTTATACGGTTATAAATGTCTAATTAAATTTAATAACTCAGTAGGTACTAAGGAACATTATGCCCTTGGTAGATTACAATTTTTGTCAAGGTTTATATTGTAAGAAAAACGCTTTGGATTCTCTCGGATTTGTCGTGTAAATTAAAAAGTCATATTGCACGTATGTCACGCATTGGTGATTCTAAATCGAATGGGTCAAGTTTTTAACCCTCAGGTGGGGTGGGGGTGGCATAATTCACCACTTGTATTGTGTTGACATCAAATAGTAACCGCTTGACTTTTGAACCTAGTACCTGGTGAATCCGTGCTATCATTGTGCCATCCACTTGTAAGATTTTTCAAACAATGTATAAATCGAAGTTCTAATTTTGAAATCTTGTGATGTTACTGTGCAATCTACTGTAACATTCGTGTTTAATTTTATTTTAAAACCAATACCGAGAATTACTAAAGATGTTTCTGATATGAGATCACTTGCTAATGTCACAAGGGCGTGTTTTTGCATGTATCTGACGTGTGCGCATGATCTTTACAGTGTTGATGTGTACGGAAACACCTCTAATATTATCATTGTTGTATCAGAATATATCAAAAGTCTAAATATAAAGAGATAAAATTATATTTTTTCGATTTCAGGTCGTGAAGGTTCTAGTGTAAATTCATCAAGCGGCTCTCAGGCACTGACGGAAGACGACGAGAGAGAAGATACAGAGCCAAGGTGTTCTTACTGCGACGCGCCCTTTCCAAACATAGACGCGTAAGTATATATTTCGAAGCTCTAAAACAGAACAGATTTTAATTAGTTTTATTAATTACTAGAGGTTTGTTTCCGTCTTAAAAAACTGCTAATGTTATCTTTTTTTTACGATTCACTTAGATATGTTACGGATAATCAATGATAAAAATAATCGGTTCGAAATACTCAGCTTTAGCATCGATTAGTTTAATTGAAAGTCCATGTAAATAGAGAACATTAATACACGTAACCAGTAAAAAAGGTATAGGCTAAAAAAAGCTTAGATCACATTACGATTAATAATAACCAGTACAAGTATTAAGCTTGTCCAGGATATTAAAGTTTAGGGCCACTCTCTGCTCTTATGCAACTATTAAGATGAATAGCTTTTGATATAGCAATCAAAGCTCGTAATGCCTTGTAGCTAATTATAGTTATTTAACAATATAAAATGTCGTAAGGTCAGCGAGAAATGAATTTGGTTCTATAGTCCGATGGCTAGTGATGTACCCATTCGATAAGGTACGTCAAATGATTTGTTGCTTGCGGTGGCACGCGACGTCGCAACATCTCTTAAATTCCTCACGCTTTCGACATCGCTCATAGAGGTGTGTAATTACAAACCGTATTAAATAGAATTGCTTTACACTTCATGTGTGAAATGGGAAAAGTTTTCAATGTAAACTGTATTGTTTGAAGATTTTTATTTCTAAAGTAATTGGTTCTTGTGTAAAATATTAAATTGCAGTTTTCGTTCCGAACTTCATCTATATTAAGTAAGCCCAATATATACCCAATAAGTATTTGTTAGAAATTGTTAGAAACACACAACACATGCAATAACACAATAAGTTGAAAAATATTGCAAATTAACCTAACTTACATAAACTTAATAAGGCAAATAACTTCACGGCAGCCTGAATAATATGTGCTTTTCTAAAATCTTCAAAACACTAAGCAAGCGGTACAAGTGATACAATACAAAAATAACGTAGTTAGCAACAATTGACAATCGTGTACAACTTTTGCCACGAAACAATGAAAAATCATTGATTTGTTTTGTCATATCGCGTGGCATCATTTTCTATTGAAGCGACATTGTACATCGTTAATAATGCAAGGATTCTAGATTATCGACATGCACGGTTCACTATCGCATCTCTATTCAATTGTTTATTAAAATCAATAGACATTTTAATTAAAATTTAAAAAAAAGTACTAGAATTTTGTTGTTGCGAGTCTATACTACTTTTCCATCTCGTAAACACATTTGAAATTCGAATTAATTTTTAAGATACTACCCGTTTTTTATAGTATATTAATAAAAATGGCACCTAAAAACGACTAGGGGCCTTAAACTTTGTGATTATCAAACGCAACTAAAAAAAAAAATATACAACGAAGCTAATTATACGTAAACTGGCCATTACAATGCAGTTTATGTTCGCATTCCACTTTTACTTAAAGCGTCGTAATCGTTTCCATCTCGTAATCTGTCATGTTTGATAAGCCATCTGATGTGACAGTGATCAAAATTATAGGCCACATTATATAAGAAACTCATTTTTATATTCAAGGCATATTCTTAGATTGTTGAGTGCGGATTCGGTATATAAGCTTTAAGAATATCTTACTATAGAAAATAATTTAAAACACAATTTTTTTGATAATTAAATCTATGAACTCAGACCCCCATTATTGCCCGGCTATGAAACAATTTTGTGAGCGGAATCGTTAAAAACATAAAAATATTCACTTACTAGGCTGTAAGTTAAAAAAGTAAAAGCTTTGCTACGCTGCAGTAGTAATTATATAATAAACCACTATTGTCCTTGACTGCAAGTAAAGAATTAAAAAAAAACCATGAAATTCTGCATAATTTCAAGCAGGTAAAGTCATAGCACCCGACTAGTGTCTTAATAAAATGTCCATTATATTAATTTACATACAATGTACTTGTGTATTTGATTGATGTATCAAGCGCGGGTGATCAAAAGATTTTGATCAATGATGCTTCCCCTAATGGAGTTTCGGAGATAAGGTGTATATGACACTGATGTACTATCTATTAAAATTCAATTATATTAATTACTTGTGAAATTCCCGTCACAGTTAATTTCATTATTTTTATCGTACGCGTAAACAACACTATTTAAAGAAATGCAAATCATCAACCTTCTCTAATATGTAAAAAAACGTCCTAAAGCTATTAATTCCTACATGTGATTATAGATCATACATGTAATAAAACTTATCTGAATAACAAATAGAAATTGCTAGTCGGCAGGTGGCTTCATTCTACAATAAATTGTTATTAAAATGTAAGCACTTATGTCGGTAGTGCATCATTAGCACGTTGGGCGTCTAAAATGGCGCTTTCAAATTGATTTACCAACTCTAGAAAAAGTAAGACTTCTAAAATTATTTTAACAATTAAAAATTAAGATATAGCAATAACTGACATAAGTACACATTATTTAAAATTTATGTTAATTTTTATTCATTAACAAAATTCACTATAAGAGTAAATTATCAAAACAATATATTCAGTCTGACACGAACTTAATATGACATTTTGTACTGTGGAATATGATAGTAATCTTACACAAAGTATTTGTGGATAACTTTAATTGTCAAAACTTAGTTATGTTATTGTTATTGACAACGTCATGGGTTTAACTTAACAGTTTACAAAAATGACGTTCAGCAGCATTTAACACCCACAACACAGCTCAGTGGCGTATGTGGGTGGAGTTAAATGATTCTAAGCGGAATGAAAGTTGTTCATTGGATGTTATCAATCCGCGAACACGTCGATCGTTTTCTATCAAGATATAATTCATCTGAAACTTCAGTAATTTGCATCGAACACGACAACCGGAGATTCACGATAGAGATTGTATATACATTTAACCGGCTTACAAAACCTTAAAAACTATATCTTATTAATTTCTCTATGTTAATATTATAACTGATATAATACGGTTTATACTGATATAGCTAATGTGGGTCCAGTGGTGGGATAGTGTACAAAATATCGTTACAGATATCAAATTTTTAGGTATAAAAAGTTTGATAAATTTAAAACCCGTCACTAGAGTAGACAGCATTGCAATATATAACGTATATTGTAATTAAATGATAAAAATATATTAAAGTATTCAAAAACTTAACTCTTAGATCAATTAATCTTAATTTACAAAGCTATTAATAGGCGAGCATTCTGTATATTATCTGCTTATAAAAATAACCATGTTAAGATCGCCACCGCAGATTACAATGCAACTTTCGTATGTTACATCATTTAAATATTACTTTCAAAAATAACGAGACGTTCAAAATTCATTTTGAACAAGTTATATCGATACCAGATAACATTTTTTATTTATTGTTATATCAATAGTAAAAAAATATATTTTTTAAAGTGTTAACAAATTATGGTCTCTACCTAGTGTGTAATGTAACCGCCATATTTAATATTTGTTCGACATACAAACGGAAAGACTATAAAAAATATATGCGTTTATTATCTTGTATTAAAACATTAACATCAAATGCAAATAATCCACGCGGCAAAACATAAAGTAAACATTTAAATTATCAAAAGATAGACTAAGCTAATGGAACACGTCTCTATTGCATTAATTA
Organism: Leptophobia aripa; assembly: GCA_951799465.1. Lineage (NCBI taxonomy): Eukaryota > Metazoa > Arthropoda > Insecta > Lepidoptera > Pieridae > Leptophobia > Leptophobia aripa. Next base: position 3,903,674 of record OX637281.1, read on the forward strand.
TGCGTGAAAACATCGCTGCTAAATATGGTCTAGCTCAGATTGATTCAAATTAAATAACCACTTTCCCGTTCACTATTTTGATTACCGGTGAAGTTGGATACGCAATGGTATTACCGCTTAGATTTTATTCACCAGATTAATTAAAAGATATGGCAGCGGCCACTTGTCGAGAGTGAAAACGCTTCTATCAATGACAAATGAAACTATCGACTGACTTAGTATAGATGGTAGTATTAATACTTGAGTCAATTTTATACTTGATAGTAACGCTTCAATGGATTCTTAACATTATAGAGCAGTCGGTAATGTGAGGTTTGACAGGTGTAACATTAAGAACAGCCTCCGGCGTGAAGGGTTGCGTGCATTGAACCAGTTAGCGTCAAGGAGTCTTTGATTCAATTTTTGTAAATATATGCTTTGCATCATATGTCGGAAGAGGTTGTAAAACTGATAATTTGCAGTGACATTGTGAGAGTAATAGACACACTGACTTGAAATACTTTAATAGTTCTAGAAATCTATTTATGTGATATCATAATTGTTAGTAGTTAGCACTAAGCAACAGAATGATTTTAATGACGTTAAACTATTTGTTTCTTGCAAAGGTAATTAGTATTATATTTAAAGTTTAAATTAGTTGCAAAGCTTTTAACCAAATAGATTATATAGATAATATTTTAAAAAGCACTAACGTTAGATAATAACAATTGTACTTTATATAAGGATAAATCAGTAAAATTAATCTTTACATTTCAGACTCGACCGCCACCTTATACAAGCTCACGCGCAGCCAGCAGCGGCATATCACTGTGAGCTTTGCAATCGAGCTTACAGCACTCGGCCATTGCTTCTGCGTCACCGTGCCCTAACGCACACAGACATACGAAAATATCCGTGCGAAAACTGCCCTAAGGTAAGAGTTATTATAAATCCATTAAAACTTCATTAATATGCATAGCGCATTGATTAGGTGCGAAGCTGAACTTGATTTACTTTGATGACACGAACGAATGCTAATAGATTTGCATTATATATGAACAGTTTAGAAATTAAAAAGTTTAGAATTCCTCCTAAAAGTACCTACAAAATAAAAAGGTATAAAGTACCAGCCCGATACCAAATAAGTCACGTTACGAAACCTGATGTTATTTATCACGAAGAGAAGTCAAATGAAAAATTATATCACGTTCCGAAACCTGACTATATTTCAGGTATTTACCGATCCTTCCAACCTCCAGCGCCACATCCGCGCCCAGCACGTGGGTGCGCGCAGCCACGCCTGTCCCGAGTGCGGCAAAACCTTCGCTACTTCGTCAGGACTCAAGCAGCACACACACATTCACTCCAGCGTCAAGCCCTTCCAGTGCAAAGTTTGTTTCAAGGTAATTAAATTCAATAACTCTTTTGGTATCATGTTTGAAATCAGAATGGCAATATTAAATGATTCCCAATAAAATAGAAACTATAGCTCAACAATTACTTTCAGGCTTATACGCAGTTCTCCAACTTGTGTCGACACAAACGAATGCACGTCGCCTGCAGAGCCCTGGTGGAGTGCCAGAAATGTGGACAATCATTCACATCCTACGCTTCACTGACTAAGCACAAACGATTTTGCGACACGGCTACCGCTGGCAACGTGAATCTACGAGGACCGCTGTCTCAAGGCCTACCACAAATATCACCAATACCAAACGTCATGAATACACCGAATAATACCAATCCGTTTCCGATGTATCGGCCAACATTGCCTCTCCCATACAATACGTTCGCTCACTATCCGGCTTTATTCTCTGCGGCAGCCGCAGCGTGCCCTCCAGAATTTTTAAGTCCTCTTCTCTTCAATGTACAGGGAGCAAGACTGGCTATGGAACAAGATATGGCGTACAATGCCAATTTAGTCGCAAAACAGCAACAGCAAGACGGGCGAATGTCTGTCAAAAGTGTTGACAGTTCGGCCTCAGTTGAAGATATGCAGAAGCATGAAAATGAAGTTGATGTGATCAAAAAAGACGAAAATGAACGTGTGACACCGAAACCACAAAATCCTTTCTTAAAACACATCTCACCGTCTGCTGAAGTTTCCAAGCATACATCAATGATGCCTCTTTCTCAAACATTGGCCCCGTTTAATTTCTCTGGAGAAGTTACGAGCCCATATAATTTATCACTGAAAATCAACGATATTGACATTATTAAAACAAAATCTTCTACACCGTCACCGACCGACTTAACAAAATCTATGAAAAAATCCGAGATTAAAACTGATTACTCTGACGAAGAAGATACTAAAAAAGAGCAGAATGACCAGCCATTAGATCTATCAATAACTAAGAAGAATATCAAACATTCTGAACATGACAACGATGACCGATCTTTTCGTAACTCATCTGTCAAATCATATTCCCCAGCAGAAAGCCCCCTTGAAAGAGACACTAAGACGCCTGAAAATGATACAACTGATGTCGACGTAGAAGCAGTAGAGCCCAAACGCGAACAGTCTCCCCAAATAGTCTCTCCATCACTGGCGTTTCCAATGCCCGTTCATCCTCAACACAATACAAGTCTAATGGACATGTACCGACCCAGATTTCCTTCATTCCAACCGTCAGAATCGATGCTGAATTCCCACTCGCCTTACGTTCCGAGCCCATTCAATTTTTTATCCCCACTTCTCGGTACTGATGGCCCAGAGAGACAGTCGAATTATGCGAAGTTCCGGGAGCTGAGCGCCGGCTCCGGTAAGCTCCGCGACCGCTACGCTTGCAAATTCTGCGGTAAAGTTTTTCCACGAAGTGCAAATTTGACGAGACATCTACGAACGCACACGGGGGAACAGCCATACAAGTGTAAATACTGTGAGAGGTCGTTCTCTATTTCATCGAATTTACAGAGGCACGTCCGTAACATACACAACAAGGAGCGTCCGTTTAGATGCCCACTCTGTGATCGTTGCTTTGGCCAGCAAACAAACTTGGATAGGCATTTGAAGAAGCACGAGGCTGAAGGCGGTGATTCACCCAGTTCCGCTGATACGGAGCAGGATGCGTGTTTCGATGATATCCGGTCGTTTATGGGTAAAGTGACTTGTTCTCCTGGTGCAAGGTCAACAGCTGATTCGCCTCATACACCTCACTCGTCTCACCCGTCCCATGCCTCTCGTCCCCCACTCGCGATATCCACCTAGCCAACGATGTATCCGATGCCTTTATGGCATCAGCATTTCGAATAGTTAAACACATCTGACAGTTAATATATAACTGTAAAGAGGCAACTTTTATGTGGTTAAATGTCAAATTGATTTAGCATGTGACATTTGTGATGCGATTAGGTAGATTATAAATATCTAACTGGGGGAACGTAATTATGACTCTCTGGTATAGATAGCAATAGATTATAAAATACTATTAATTGTATAAATAACTATGAGGTTAGATAATTTTAGAATCGTGTTAAAAATGCGAAAGTTCTGTTCCTAGTTTTACTTATTCCGAATTTTGTAAATAAAATTTTAACCCACGGATTTGCAAAAATATTATTTTGTTTATTTAACGCATTTAATTTACTTTGACGACGCTATAGCGCTATGGTTATCATGCCGGATTGCCGAGCCAAGGGTACAGGTTCGATGCCCGGTACGGTCAAGAATTATATGAACATATTTGTTAGCTGTGGTTTGGGTGTGATAATATGTATTTATTTAAAATATGTTATCTGTAGTTAATCAGTTTAGCACCCATAACACAAGCTTATCTTAAGGGCTACACATGCGTGAAATGTGTTTGAATATGATCATATTTACTTTTTTTTACAATTAAAGCTGTAAATATTTTAAAAGTTAATTTAAACAAATAAATTGTAACAAAAATAAAAATATTTCTGCAAAATTCGTGGCAATTATGTGATTGGTATTAATTGAAATTGATTCTGATCGTTTTAGTCAAAAATTCTACCAAAGTATTCTAATTCAGTGTAATTCGACAAACAATATTATTTTGTTAAATTTGTTATTTACGTGTTTTTATGATATTGTAATATCATAGCTGTTAAAATTCACGATTTGAAATGTCGGTATGTTTATTAAATAATAAATTCACATTTATTCGTATATTGTAGGATTATTTTACTAAGGTATCAATCACCTTGGTATAGTATTAATATTAGATAATTATAAATTTTAACATATGAAAATCAATGCAATATTATTCTATGAAACTTGTCAACAGGGTAGATGAGGCACTTTTCATTTGGAAAATTCAATATCATTTTTCTTAACGCTAGTTTTACGAACCGTTTCAGACAAGTCTAATTCTCAATTATTACATATAGTAATAGTAGTTTTTTAGAGCTGGTTTAAAATTTTGTGGTATAAAAAATCCAAAATATATAAAAGTATATGCCTCATTTACCACATAAGCCATTTCACTAAGCACTTGTTCTCAAAACTTGTCACATATTGCATTTCGACACTAATTCTAACTGCAAACATTCTTCCCTCTATAATAAAGCATCGAAAAATAAAAAAATACTATTAAATTTCTTGTATTATTTCTCACACAAAACAAGCTTTTAACGACATGGTTTAATTGCATTTTTATTCGCTGAAGAATAACCTTTAACAAATGGGCTTTCTACTCTCCTCTTCAGACATCCACTTCCTTTTAAGGAGGCCTTTAGGCCGAAAACTCACTTGTAAACCTGGCGTGACCCGGGTGCTCGTTTGCCACCTGTTTCTTAAAAATAAACTTCAGGAAATATGGCCATAAAAGATTGTTTTAGCCTTCTCAAATTTTTTATAGATGTAAGCAAACGAGCAAGCATAAAGGTGATATCATCACCCATAGACAATCACCAGCTGGGAGCTTGTGAGCCTTAGAATTGATTTAGCAGTAAATTACTAATCAAGTTATATTATACTCAGGGACCAGCATTTTATCAGCTTAACTCGTTCTGTAATCATACAAAAGCTATTACAAAGAATCTCATAAATTAATATGCAATACAGGATGTATTTCCGACGTCAAATTACGCGATCGCATTCCGATCTCGCATTAATAGAAAGGGACATTTTTTTACACCCACTATCTCGAATTCACTCAACCGATTCGCATACCACTGTTAGTGTAATGGTCTAGATGTCGTGAATTCTTTAAACTTTTTTTTATAAAGACGTTCTGCTTAATAGGAATTAACAGCGCAACTTGATGTTTATTGATTCATCGTTTTGTAATAGCATGGTTTTAGTTTTTGTACGGTTTGAGTTTTAAAGTTAAGTGAATTCTGTTTACGGTTAGTATATTCCAACAATTTATGTCTGTGAGTGACACACAAAGAGGGACGTCGTATTTTATTTTTGTACTTAAACTAACAACTAATATATAAAAAGACCAAACCTATGCCGGATTACTAAATATATGATGATCATATTTCTTAGCTGGTAAAACCACTTTAATAACAAACCGTGTGAGATATATGTACCATATTTTTTCATCTTCCCCTACTTCGCATATGACCGAAATCTGCATGACCAGATATTTTTTTTACTGATATAAATTTTTCGGTATGTTAATTTATTGTTACCGTAACTTTTCTAATTCTATGCAATATTGGATTAGTTTTCCAAAAATAATTTTATATGATTACATTTAGTTTGATCAATGTTAACTACACTTGAAATAGCGTTTCGCATTTTTTGAATAAAATACTGAAACTTTTCTAGGTTCATAGTAGAAGATAGATCATTGAATGCAGAAAAATACGTTTAATATTTAAGATCCTGTTGCCAATATGATATAAGCGATTCTGGTACCGACTGTTATCAGTGAAAGCAAGGACGCAACAAGGACGCAGATAAGGCAATTACACTTATTACAGACCGGCCATTCGCTCGGCGTGTCTTTAGCCCTTAGGTAAGCGTACCACTGCTATAAAAGCGATATATTCTAACTAAACTATTATTTTTATTATTTTCTGGTGTGCTCAAAATGTTTGCAAATAAATTATGTCTTTTTAATAACACGTTGTATTATGTTACTGGTTTAATTCTCATTTGATGGGGGAAAATGAGTGTGCCAGAGATACAAATGGATATTAATTGGTAAAGCGCCAGTCCTCTAGGAAGATATATGTTCTTTTTTAACAATTAACTGTTGTAGAGATTTTTATGCTATGCTATTTTTTTTTATTTCGATAACAGACATTAATTAAATACAAAAATAGAGATGTTAGGTTAGGTTAGGCCTATCTACTGAGTATCACAGCGAAATAACTTGAAGTTATGTCTACGATCTGTAATTTTTCAAATTAAGTCGATTTTACTTTCTCAGTTTAGTAACAGGATATATTTTTCAAAGGATTTTACAGTCTGATAACTTGCTGTATTTAAGTGGATGCCTTGCCTTGTAGTCGCGAATAAGTGGGCGCTAGAGTTAGCTCCGTGACACGCCTTATTGTCTATACTCTATAGACACAATAAACGTTCTAGGATTATTTATAGTTTCCCTTCGTGACATCTTTATGAGCTATGTTCTTTATCAAAGTGTGAAATCTGATAATCGGATAATATACCTAAATGAGCGTTAGGAAAAGCCGATCTGACTTTTTGCCGGTTAATTCTTAAATACATAAATAAAACTCAGCTACAGAATTTTATAGGTTAGGTTGATTTTATTCAATAAATGTTTACGCACATTTTAGTTTTTTTTTTTATATTTATTCAATGGCTTAGTTAGTAAGCGACACTGAGCTGTAAAATATGAAAAATTGGATATGAGAAGGTTTAAAGTGATGTGTAGGGAATTTAATATTAGAAACAAGTATATATTAGATATTATTGGGCCGGTGAGTGTAAAGGCAAAGCTCGCTACATGTGCAAATCTGAATAAGGCTTCGCAGGGATCGCACGACACTATCATGACATGTTGCCCACTATGGACACGAGGGTTGGTTTATATGGTACCAAAAATAAATACATTTATTAATTTATAAACCCATTAAAAGTAAATAAGCATCTTCGCCGATCCGATCACCTCTAAACATTGCAATGTTAAAAAAACAAATTCTTTACTTATTCTCATAACTTATCGTAAATAATTAACTTACCTACACGGTGTTATGGAAGGGAAATTACATGATAAATACATTAATTGTAATAAAACAAAAACATTTAACATAAACAAAACATAGATATAGAGAAAATATTTAATCGCAATTTATAGATACGGCACCATGTATTTCCAACCTACTTCTTCATATAGTGGAGCAGTCCGGCTATTGTGCGTTCTATACAAGGCGCCAAGTCCCGTTTGAACAATCGCTGTTCGCTACAAGAAATATCTCTTATAATTTGTGGCGTTACTTAAACCAAAATTCTAACCGGTGTGACAAGAAACACGCTAATAAACATGTAAGATTTAATAATCATGCTTCATAGATTTTGAAGAATGGCGCAATAGTCATAATTATAATTCGTATAAGATTATTAATAGTCAAATTCACGCCTGTTGGAACTTATCTGCTTTCCACAACCACACCCCAAATATAAACCCTTTTTACCTAAATTTCTACTCGAACCATATTTATATATATATTTATTATAGAATCCTCTTAAATATTTTGAAATAAATATATTAGCTTTTGATTGGACGTTGAATCGTTGACTCGAAGTTTTGTGGGATGTATTCACAATATATTAGTGCCAATGATTTTTTAAATTTACTGAAAATACAGTTAGGTGAAAAAGTTAACTAACTGTTAAAGAACAATGCCACAATATTGGTACTTAGCCCAACCGTTATACAAACGTGACGAACAAAAAATCAATTTAATGTGTAAAGAGAAAGATATCACGGAAATTAGAATTGGAGCAACAGTTGAACAATTTAAGCGCAACGACAAACATCGAAACTGGGTAGAGTACAGTAGACACGAGTTCGCGTGCCGGGGTGAAGTTGCAAAACGACCGCGCCCAGCTAGTGCGTGCCAATACGACTATCGATTATCGATTATCACTTCCGCATCTATCGATGTCTATGATTACTTAATAGATGTTAAACACGATTGGTTTGTCATGAGATAAATTTATCAAGGAATTAATTTTAGAATGGTATTTTTATACAATAAACGTAACTAAGTGTCTCATAATGCCTCCTGTGTCTTCTCGAACTGCTACCTGCATCACGACAGCCCGCCGCCTTTCTCTGTCCTGCTCGTCTCGATCGGCACTGTTCCAGGGTAAAACCAATTGTGTCCTTAATCAGCTCGGTCTAACGCGTTGGAGATGTAGATACCAAAAATTGGAAGCAAATCGATATTGTAATGATTCATTATGATAGACGTCTTGACTTATAATTCTATGTCCCCTCGATGGGGCAGAGGGCATCCACACAGGAGGCAATCCTCCATCGCCTTTCATCCGGCGCTACGCATTTGATCTCGCTCCAAGTCTTACCGGCTCCCTTCACCCCATCTACAACAGTACGTCGCCAGGTATGTTTGGGAAGGCCCCACTTCCACTTCCCTTGAGGATTCCAGTCAGTGCCTGTCATCGACGTAATGTATAATAAATGTCCGTAAATAACACATTGTGACCGTGGTTTATTGTAACATGAATATATTAAATGTTCGATAGCTTTAATAATAAATCCAATATGTCAAATTATTACCTGTAGGTACATCACTACAAAACCTAACGATACAATACGATGTTTATATTCAGCATTAAGCACGCGCCACGCAAGTGCTATCCATTGCCCACAGAGTACATAATACTGTTATCACAGTATACGCAAGGGCTCATTGAAATAATTTAGTCTTGTGTTGAATTCATATTTTTATCAGGTACATGTTAGTTGCTTAGTTTGTAATAAATTTATTTATGTATAAGGAGAAAAATCGATTTTAAACATTTATTAATTATTTCTATAATAATAATTATTTAATTATGAATCTAGAAACAATAGAGCGACTACGCAGATCTTAGAATATCCCAAAAGACAAGACCAATTTAAAAAAAAAAGGTAAAATAAGAGCAGCGTTCTAATTCCAAATTCAAAAAACGTGTTTTATCAATATAAGAAATAATGCCTATATATTGTTACAATTTTTATAGAGCGAGTTATGAAACATTCTTGTCATTGGAATCCAGGATTTACCGGTATGAATTCGTAATACTATTTGTTAAGTACTTTTGAGTGAATTGTTGTAAACATTGTATTAAAGAAAACTATATCAATAATAGGGGTTTATGTATGAAATTGAATATTTCGAAAATTCAAGTGATTTTTCAATAAGAGTTCCCATGCGAAACTAAAGCGGAAATTTTAGTTTCTTCTTTAAACCGAAAACTTCGATTTGAAGAATGGTTCATGAAGAAGACACTCCACATACATAACATATTAATTGCATAGATGGTGAAAAGTCAAAGCCGATCCGAGCCTAACTATCCAGCAAAAAGCGGTACCAACAGTATTGACTTCATTACTACTACAAATATATGCTATTCATAGATATCTTGTTTATTACAACCATTTAGCTATTACATATATCTCATAGCTAATTAATTATCTGTAAAATTACGATACGATAGGAAGCAATTTTATTCCGTACCAGTAGTTACGGTAGTCAGTGATTATAAATTAAAATCATTATTAATTTAATTCGATTTTCAAATTAAGTTGTGAAACTTGGAAGTCACAATGGAAACTCCGAGGTAATAAAGTATGACTGAAGTTATTTCCGGGTCCAATAAAACGTATTTACCGGTCAATTAAGGAGATCCTTAACGGAGCGTAGGTAGATGACTCAGAAGATTTTCATTGGAATCCCAATACTTTGACATTTGTGAATTCCACTTTTTTTTTAAATAAATTTTACCCAAGGGTTTTAAGAATAACCATGTAGGTAGTTGTTTTTTAAAAATTTCTCTACTCGATAATAACTCGGTTCTTTCCCGGGTTTGTATTTCACAGTGGTCGCTATCATAAGTAAGAAGTAACCGGCGCTAGCGCTTATTCATATATAGGGAGGTTCATAAGATAGGTCAAGCTATCGTAGTCATAGGTGTGGTAGTAAATATTTAGTAGTATCATAAAGGGGCCGGGGGGGGGGGGTCGAAGAGGGGGTCCATATGAAGGAGGCTTCATATTTATTTGTACAGTAGTTTTTGTTACCGTGTATGTGAAGATGACTTAGTGGTTATTGGAAGAAAGATTTCCCTTTTAATTTTTTATTTTTTCATACAAAAATATAATCTAAGAACTCAATTTTTAATAATAAAATATATAACGATAATGTATTTATTATATACGAAATAAAAATAATTAAGATTAACATTGAACGAATTGAGTCATACGAATCACAACCAGTTTGGAAAAATGTGAATAACATTATTTAACAACTCATCGCGTACATACTTCTCCATAAGTGTTTATTAACGGAGGACTTTTATTTAATTAATTATCAAGTCTATTTTTTATTCTCTTGCCTACTCTAGAGTCTTATAATGTATTAACAAATGATTTAATTAAATGCTTGTTAATTTTAACAACCATTTTTACTAAAATAGAATACTCTCATACACTTATTTATAAAAATTAAAGGCAAGCTGCGAAGCCCTAATTTATATAGATAATTACAATTAAACATAAATGGCTGTAAACTGACATAAAAATTTCCGCCTTTCCGATGCCGTGAAAATGGTGCGTTTATGTGAAGTGGACAAGTTCCAAAATCTGTTCGCATATCTTATTATACAGTAGGCTGTTAAGCTGTTAAGCTGCTGAGTATCAGAATTTTAAATTTATAATAAGCTTCTTTACCTCTTTATTAATTATATTATCACATTCGTATTCTATATATTGTAATATGTTTTTATTTTCGTGTTCCCTGCTGTGTTCAGGTGTAATTTAAGGTGAATCAAATGGAAATCACGGTTATAGGACTTTTTTGTGTAATATATAATATATTATACATTTCTTATTGTTTTTGTGTTCATTGGATGCTTCTGTTCTTTTGTCATATACCTCTTTCTTTTATTTATTTATTCACACTTTATTGCACTTAAACAGTAGGAGTAGAAGATGTTAATAGATGTTAATACATATAAGAGCAACGGGCGGCCTTATCGCTAATAAGCGGTCTTTTCCAGGCAACCAATAAATGTTATGTATCTATTATGTTTCCGTTAAATTAAATAAAAATGAATGTTTTGTCTGTATGTATATAATATGTCCGATCCTAGAATTTATGTGAGTGATGCCATTAACGCAGTAAATGGCCACTATTAATGGGTAATTATATTTTTTCCACAAATCATTATATATATAAAGTTATTAATCAGATATAAGCAATGCTTTATGAGTATATCCATTACGTTGAGAACGTGACATTTTATCGTTTTAATGAATTATAACTTAATTAATGGGCCAGTATTTTTTATTGTTTGAATTATATAACTATTAATTTTCCCATACACAGAATAATAAATTCATAATATATATTAGTTTAAATTAATTATTTTTGAATCCCATAATAAATGGTAGTTTTATATAAAAACAAACTTCTACTGTACCTCAAGTCAAGTAAAATATAATTATAATAAATTAAATTTTTAGTTTTTAGGCAGGCATTTTTCAGATAATAATGCAGTCTTTATTATAGACAATCGTAATTTGTACTTAGAAGTATTATTATATAATTTTATTATGCACGTATATGTCTCTTTTATCCCTGGTTTGTATAATCCCTGTCCTCTACCTTCTTAAACCCTTTAAGTATTCTGGTAATACGGTAACCGCCTGGTTTCACAAAGTTGTAAGAAATAAATCATCCAGTCTCTGATGAATACATGAATTCCGTTTCAATAATACACCGCACTTAAACGTTTGGATGGACATTTCAATTATACGAGCAAATAATATTCACTATCAGTAGCTATGCCGCGTGGCTTCGGGCTATCTCGGTGAACATACAAAATTTATTGTGATAGAATACATTATAGTAATTTGAATTCATAAAGGAACATCTTATTATAATAATATTAATAACAAAAACATTAAAAAAAATATAACACTTATAATGAGATAAAGACATTTAAAAAGAAGCAAGAGACAAAGTACTTATCATTGAAAAGCAGTCTCTTCCAGACAACTGGAGAAATAAAACTCTTGTATAACATACATTATATATGTTGTGAGGATACTAAAGTTTTTATTTGTATTAAATATAGAATAAAGTATCACGATAGTTCTACTACTACTATACTCACACCTCACATCTTACACACTTCTAATATCTACTTCCAATAATTTAATTTTATAATATGTAATGAGAATTTTTTTTACATTTGTAAATGTCCACATTCACATATACACGAGCAAAGCTGTGGTATATATGTTGTTTTATATATAAATGATAGACCTTGATAAACAAAGCTATACTCAGCTGCCGCATTAGATAAAAAATATTACGGATTGTCCTCATTTTATGGTCATAATTGTGCATTATTATCGTAAATATCACTTACAGTTTAATCGTAATGAATCATATATCTAAGTACAAGAAAATATAATTATTAAAACTGCTAACGTAATATTATCTTACAATTATAAAATGTTCTTAAATCCATATTGATAATTTCTCATTGACAATCAATATGTCTTATCAATATTTAGTTATAATTTATTTTATCATTAACATACCACCTTCAAAAATTATTTGCAAGCGTTTTCTTATTGTATGCGATCTATATTTGTGTAATAAAGTAACAAAAATTACATGAAAAATGCTCATTTTACGTAATGAGCATTTTTCATGTAATAACATTTCATGTAATATTAACTCTTAAAGCTCACTGAATTTATTTCAGCCATGTCGAGTCTTATATTGGTATTTTTATGTGTACTTGTAGTTTGCACATACTTCAAGTTTATAAGAACTATTTTATAGTCAGCTAAAGTAATGAAATGTTGTGAGGATACATTAAATTAATAAATCTTACTTTTTACACGCCCACGTCTATGCAAATCATTTAACGGTCCTGTAAACAGATTGTGTCGTCTTTATAATAGTATTGTGAATGTGGACGAGACTCTCTACTTAGCTTTGGTAGAGGCATTTTAAACACCTTTAAAAAAACAAACCTGTGAATCCTGGTAGTGATCACATGTATGTCGTATCTTGTTCGTATTATTATGTATATTGTATTTTGTTATTGTATAATGTCTCAAGTTCCCATTTAATTGTCTTATGTGTAAACCTAGTTGTGTTATCTCATAAGTTTATTGTTTTAAATGTATTTAGCACATAAGATGTCTGGGGTCAGATATAACAAAATAAAATAAAAAATAAATGATCACAGTCTGCAGCGTCTGTCGACATAGTAACGTTTTGGGTTGGCTTCGAACGCAATGCGACATTGTTTTCAAATAATAAAAACACTTAACCTTTCTTGGCTACGTTATTACTTCCCAAGATAGTTTTTTTCAATCAAAATTAGTATTTAGAACAAATTCTTTATCCATTACAAGCGGTACCATGTCACATTAATCAATAATATGAAGCAAAAAGTAATAACCAATAAATATGGAATTAGCCATAGATGGATAGTGTTTTTTTTTTATATTTGCTATAGGCATTAACAGCCATAAAGGATGGATAAAAAAGACGACTCTAGGCCACGATTCCATTTATGAATTACGAAAACGAAGTTAATCGATTCGTTAATCAACATAATCGTTAGGAAAGTACCACGATCCACGCATCGCAGGACGGACATTAAAGCAACAGTAAAAAATAAGGTGCATTTTATAAGTAAAGGCAAATTTTGTCTCATGTGAACAATTATACGTGGATCAATAATAAAATAAGTCTCATTAGATTAGAATTATGTGCTTCACAAATTAAAGTTACTATTTCTGAGTCGGTAATTGAACTCAGTTTGTAACAGTTTTCCAAACAAGTAGTGATCGATCTTATGGCCGCGGCATCGCGGAAGATCTTCCAGGCGCTGGAATTATCAGATCAGGTCCTTAGTGAGGTGAATATACAAGTCCTCATGAATGCCGAAAGAGAAGGCAGGCCATAGTCAGGCGCGTAAATTTTCTTCCTTCTTGATGGTCAATACCGATCTGCTTAAGAAGAACCTTGTGGCTTACGGCTAGTGTTCAGCGCACAAAGAAAAATATATTAGAACGTTGGGATCGAACGAACCTCACGCTTGAATTGTGCGAACACAGATTTTTCAATGCCAAAAATACCAACCGTTTATGTAAAAGAAATATTGAAGATTATCCTTTTATTTTAGCGAAATATGGTCTAACATTTAACGCGATAATGTTGGTAATATGTATATCAATTGAAAAACTTTAAAAGCGTGAAAGAATTTTTTTGTTGTCTTATTTGAGTCGGAACATTTCTGCGATTTAATTCATTATTATTGTTGAACCAGTTTTTGCATATCAACAAATTTAACACACGGAATATAATAAATCCATAATAAAATATTGTTTTCGAACCTTTTCAGAAGTTTCATACAATTGTGTGTTTAATGTTCACACACTTTACACACACATTTCGCAAATACTCATAAATAATTTATGAGCGTATCACATCAATAATTTATTCCGCTTTTAATTAAACCATAGATATATCAATATTATTTTCTTGTGTTTTATAAATGAGTGTGCGAAATAAGCTTTCTATGTATTGCTTGAATTGAAGGCGAACCCTCAAAAAAATAAACAAGATTACACACAGTTGGTATGGTGTAATTTGTGATGCATTGACTATATAAAGGAAAACAATTTTCCGCGACATCAATCTTAAAAACAGATTATAAAGAGGAAAATCTAAATTATCTCGAATTGCGTTTCAAACTGCGGATATCATAATTACGTAAATGATTAGTGACCATTTATATCGATTTGATGCGTCACTTGCGATGCAATATCCTTTTGAACATTGCGTTAACCTAAGCTCATCCGCCATATCGAAGAGTGTTCTAATAATCTCCGACATCACCGCAGCCTAAATAACTCTGGTAAAACCACAGTTCACTTTGCGACGAATTTTCTTTTGCGAACTTCCAAACTGTTTAATTTCTAACAGAAACTTAAAATAACATTAACACTTAGGAGCCCAAATTGAATGGGCTAGTTGGATGTAAAAATCATGTAGGTAAATGAACATACTAGTAGAGGGTAAATACAAAAGGAATTAGGGAAATCAGTTTATAAATGGCAGTGTACTGGTGAAATTTTCATACAAACTTCCGATCTTATTTTCGCGATAAGTAGCCTATATCCTTCCCTAAAGTTTAGTTTATCTCCATACCAAATTTTGAATTTATAATATTAGTACGGTTTGTCTTTTAACGGGTAAACAATAATAAATGTGTCAATTCGAATAAATCACTTTTTAAAAGATTATGTTTTGACTTGACAAGCCAACTCTTAAATTAAAAAAAAGTAGCATATTATTTATCTCTGCAGCTATTGGATAATTTAAAAATGTAGTTTACAATGCATTTACCTTGTTTTACCAGTCTAATAAGAAAGGGTACTTGTCAAGAATATGTAAGTGTAACAAGCCTAATAATAATAATATAATACTGATTAACATATTTTTCAAAACTACTCAGACGTATATCAAAGTATAAGGCATACCCCTGTACCGGAAAGATGTGATTATTTAGAAGATGTCAACATATGTTGCGCACGCGCACTCAACAAGGAGTGTAATCGATTCTAATTGGGTAAATCGATGCAATGCAGTTTTTTATACGATTGCAAATGGTAATGAGACCCTTTTATCATCGCGATGCGTAGCCTCATTTTTTTAAACTATTTTGTAAAATGTTGATAATTATTTTATAGGCAATTAGAGTACAAGATAATGTTCAATCAAAATAATTAGAATAATACTTAAATACATTCTTAAACTACATTGTAATATATAGTGTTGTCGGCGACTAGGAATAGGAATTAGATTATATAGAATAAATTTTGTAAAAATATAAAGTCCATAGATAAGTAACTGAGAAAAACTAGTACATAAGTATAATTCTTAGACTTAAGTTAATAAAGGAACGCCAGCCAACTTGAAAGTAGGGAGTTGTGCGTTAATTAAGCTAAGGTTATATAATGTATGAGGTACTAGTTTTAAGAAATAGTAAAATTGGCAAAATGTTAATAAATGCGCTGCTTCGCCTAGAGGTAAACTTTAACGGTCGCATAGCTCTCGGTGGGGTGTAACATGTTGCAAGGGCTCCGATACGACGAAAGCCCCGCCCACAAATGAACCTCGGCGGGGGTGTAGCGGGGAGCGCTCCGTAACGACATAGGAGCTCTCGTCGCGGTATAATGATCGAGGTACCTAAGCTCCCCGAGATCTATGCGACACTCTCTCACACGGCGCGACCTCAACGGATCAACAACTAGGCGGAGCAGTACGAACAAAGAAGCCTTTCACTCCTCCGAAGACCCAAGACTACGGCATCGCCCTTCTACACCTTACGTACTAACAGGGGTGCGTGGGCCGAACGAGACCAGCGCATATACGTTCGTTCGGCAACTCCGTGGCGTCAACGATCACCGGTCTTACAAGCCAGAACAGTTACGGACGGCTTGGTTATCGCACTCTGTATCACACTGACATTGTGCAGGCCTCGCCGCTCCGATTAACTACCCGATCGGCCACAACATTTGGTCCTTCGAGCCGGATCCTGTAAAGAAGTCGAGAAGATGCCAGTCACGAGGTCACAACGTGGGATGCAGCAAGAAACAGCCGCGACTGCCACCACCTCGCCCGCAGTCATGTCGGAATCGACGCGGGTTACGGTGGCGGATATCTCCAGGGAGCAGTCGACGTCTGCGGGCGCAGCTAGCCAGCCAGGTCAAGCCTCGACCTTGGCACCAGCGGGTTCCACCCGGCGAGCTACGTCCAGGGTCGTATCAAAGGTCAGTTCCAGGAGGCAAGCCGCAGCTAGGGAAGAGCTGGCGCGCGCCGAGCTACAAGAAGCTCAGGCGGCGACGCGTCTAGCCCGTATACGGCTAGAGATGGAAACGGACGAGTCAGATAACTCCGTCATTGAAGAAAATGAAGAGGACCGCAACGAACAGATTCGCAGTTGGATGCAAGCTTCAGACCCGAGAGTACCGACAGGGAAACCGGAATTGAAAAGCGATGCGCAGACAATAGCCGAAGCTATTAAGGAAGCCATGGCGACTACAGCTCCTCAACCGAAATATATTCAGGAGCTGCCTACGTTCGAGGGAGACAGCGCTGAGTGGACGGCATTTCGCGTCGTCTACGAGGATACAGCGCCATTATTCTCGAGCGTACAAAACATGGCTCGGCTGCGCAAAGCTATTAGGGGTACAGCGAGGGACAGTATCAAGAGCCTACTATATTCAGAAGTGAAGCCAGAAGAAATCCTCACGGCACTGCGGCGAAGATTCGGAAGACCCGACGCGTTGGTGATGGCAGAATTAGAGAAGCTGAAGGCGTTATCTCGGGTTACAGAGAACCCGCGTGATATATGCGTCTTCGCGAGCCAAATAAGCAACTGCGTAGCGTCAATCACCGGACTGAAGAGGCCACAGTATTTACACTCACCGGAGCTAGTGAAGACAGTGCTTGAGAAGTTACCATCGATTCTTAAATTTCGATGGTACGACTTCACGGCTTCCAGAGATGAGGATTCCTTCTCGAGCATACAGACCATCAGCGACTTCCTCAACCTAGAAGCGGACAAGTGCGGAGCGTTCGCGATTATAGAAGAAAATCAATACTTGAAGCCGAGCGCAACGAAGAGGCCGATAAGGCAGGCGGCTCATAACGTCACCGAATGCAACAGCAAGGTCAAGGACGAAGTCAAGTGCCCCGATTGCGATGGCCCTCATCGCCTTGCTGATTGCCAACGTTTTTTAAGAGCGGCGGTCAACGACAGATGGGAGACCGCTAAAAGATTGAAAATCTGCTTTAAGTGCCTTATCGGCAAACACAGGAAGGAAACGTGCCGAAAACCACCGTGCAGGATATGTCGTAGATGGCACCACAATCTACTACACGTGACTGTGGAGAACGAAGCGCACCGTAATCAAGCAGAGCCAGAGACAACCGCCGCGGTCAACACCATAAGGACGCCGAAGGCGATTTTGAAGATTGTGAAGGTGGAGGTGTTCGGCCCGACTGGGAGCAAGATAATACTGGCGCTACTGGATGAAGGCTCGACAGCCACGCTGCTGGACGAGGACGTCGCAAGAAGCATCGGCATACAAGGCCCCTACCGACCGTTAACAATCGAAACTATCGGTGGGGGACAAATGGAGCAGCGAGAATCTATGACGATCGACTTGGAATTAAGAGGCCTTAAGCAGGAACGTCGAAGCGTTCTCAAGGGAGCTAGAACCATAAAGGCACTTAAACTGGCTCCTCAATACGTCAACAAGAACGACTTAAGGAGATACAACCATTTACGTAGCATACTTCAGGATGTGTGCTACGAAGGTGAATCCCCGAAGCTACTCATTGGGCAGGACAACTGGGAATATATTGTCACACTGCAGCTAAGAAAAGGTAAACAAGGGCAGCCAGTAGCGTCGCGAACGAAGCTCGGATGGGTCCTGCATGGCGTGGACAGCGGTTCTTCAGCAACGGTGAATTACGTGAACGTATGTGCGCACACCTGCGTCGTAGAAGATCAAATGGACAAAATTATAAAAGAACACTTCTCAATCGAGTCACTGGGGATTCAGCCCAAGAAGCCTTCAACCGACGTGGAGCAACGAGCGCTTCGTGTGCTAGAGAATACTAGCCAGCGCATGGAAGACGGCCGATTCAAAGTTGGGTTGCTGTGGAAACATGAAGACTTGCGATACCCGAATAACTACGCTTCAGCTCTAAACAGGTTCCGAGAAACGGAGAAAAATGTGAGAAACTACGTCAGCAAGTACCCGGAGGCCGCCAGAGCCGTCGAACGCAACCAATCGCAACCAATCCACTACATGGATGATTATCTACAGAGCTTTCATAGTGTCGACGACTGTAAACGAATAATGAAACAAGTCGACATAATCCATAAAGCGGCGCGCTTCGAGCTACGAGGCTGGGCTTCGAATAAGAACGAAATCGTGGAAGCTGGCGGTGAAGAAGTGCATTTGGGCGACGACGAAGAGAAAACTCTGGGGCTGCGCTGGCTGACGCACGACGACCACCTGGGCTTCAGGAGCCAGCTCCGCAAAATACGCGAAGAAGTAGCGACTGGCGTACAAACGCCTACGAAGCGAGAGGTCACGGGTGCGGTCATGTCTACGTTCGATCCGCTTGGATTACTGGCGCCAATTCTAATACAAGGGAAAAAGCTAATACAGAGTTTATGGCGAAGTGGCGTCGGATGGGATGATAAGATTGCCGCAAGTGACATCGCGGCATGGAGAAACTACCTCGTCTGCATTGAAAAGATGCGCGACATAAAACGGCCGCGGTGCATATCACCATTTTCCACCGAGGGGGAGCTGCATATGTTTTGCGACGCTAGCGAAACAGCGTATGCAGCTGCGGTTTATTGGCGATCACGCGAAGGAAATCGCTATATAACACGTCTTATCGCGGCTAGGGCGAGGGTGACACCGCTGAAACCGACGGTGATTCCTAGACTGGAACTACAAGCGGCCGGCTATATACCAATTGGAGAGACGCAACTACGACGCGTCGAGAACTTGCTGATTAGACACAGTCAGAGGGTTAGCTTTGGGCAAGAGATAGAACTCCTAGAACGAGGAAAACCGATTGCGAGCGGAGGCCAGTTGAAACAAATAGACGTTGCGCTAACGGACGGCGTGATTAGACTTCGTAGCAGAATTAACGCGATCGCGGGCGTTGGTCACGACTATCGCTCACCGATCTTATTGGACGGCCGAAGTCTTATTGGAAGACTGATAGTGAAGCATTATTATTGTCAGTTTAACCACGGAAATCATGCCACCGTTATGAACGAGATAAGACAACGCTATTGGCTAATTGGCTTAAGATCAGTGTTACGCAGCATTCAACGGGCGTGCCAAACATGCAAAGCGCTCAAGGCGAGGCCAGCGGAGCAACCGGCAGGTGATTTACCGGCGGAGAGACTGCGTCATGGCGAGCATCCTTTCACGTGCACCGGAGTGGACTACTTCGGCCCTATGCTTGTCACAATCGGGAGGCGAAGAGAAAAAAGATGGGGCGCACTCTTCACGTGCCTCACTACCAGAGCAGTCCATCTAGAGATGGTGCCTAGCCTCAGTGCCGATTCGACTATCATGGCACTAAGGAGATTCGCGGCGCGACGAGGGATGCCGAAGGTCATTTACTCCGACAACGGGACAAACTTCGTGAAGGCCGACAAGGAGCTTCGCCAAGCCTTACAGAACATGCAAAACGAGGAGGTCATTGTCGAAGCGGAAAGAATAGGCGTGCGGTGGAAATTTATACCACCGGGGGCGCCAAATATGGGAGGCGCATGGGAGCGCCTAGTGCGCTCTATTAAAACCGCGCTAGACGTGACCCTGAGAGAACGAGTCCCCAAAGAAGAGGTACTGCACACGCTGCTGCTGGAGGCGGAACACATGGTAAACTCAAGACCGATCACCAACCTTTCCGACAACGACGACGAGGAGGCGCTAACTCCCAACCATTTTCTTATTGGGAGATCTAGCGGAGCGGCGCGCATCGGTAGCTTCCCGGAGGCCAAGCTGGTCGGCAAAAACGATTGGAGGACTGTGCAACGACTAGCCGACAACCTTTGGAGGAGATGGCTGAAGGAATACCTGCCCACGCTTCTGCCGAGACGAGCGCAGGGACGAGCAGACAGCGCTCAGTTGCAGCCAGGTGACGTGGTCCTTATTGTCGACCAAACTCTTCCACGATGCACTTGGCCGCGAGGGACGGTCCACACCACCTATCCCGGGCCAGACGGACGCGTACGGATCGTGGATGTTAAGACAAGAGGCGGAGTGCTGCGGAGACCGACGTCGAGGATCGTGCTGTTGGTGCCAAAGAAGTCGCCGGGCAAAGAAGACTGTGCTGCGCACGAGGGGGAGAATGTCGGCGACTAGGAATAGGAATTAGATTATATAGAATAAATTTTGTAAAAATATAAAGTCCATAGATAAGTAACTGAGAAAAACTAGTACATAAGTATAATTCTTAGACTTAAGTTAATAAAGGAACGCCAGCCAACTTGAAAGTAGGGAGTTGTGCGTTAATTAAGCTAAGGTTATATAATGTATGAGGTACTAGTTTTAAGAAATAGTAAAATTGGCAAAATGTTAATAAATGCGCTGCTTCGCCTAGAGGTAAACTTTAACGGTCGCATAGCTCTCGGTGGGGTGTAACATGTTGCAAGGGCTCCGATACGACGAAAGCCCCGCCCACAAATGAACCTCGGCGGGGGTGTAGCGGGGAGCGCTCCGTAACGACATAGGAGCTCTCGTCGCGGTATAATGATCGAGGTACCTAAGCTCCCCGAGATCTATGCGACACTCTCTCACACGGCGCGACCTCAACGGATCAACAACTAGGCGGAGCAGTACGAACAAAGAAGCCTTTCACTCCTCCGAAGACCCAAGACTACGGCATCGCCCTTCTACACCTTACGTACTAACAGGGGTGCGTGGGCCGAACGAGACCAGCGCATATACGTTCGTTCGGCAACTCCGTGGCGTCAACGATCACCGGTCTTACAAGCCAGAACAGTTACGGACGGCTTGGTTATCGCACTCTGTATCACACTGACATTGTGCAGGCCTCGCCGCTCCGATTAACTACCCGATCGGCCACAACAAGTGTAATTGTAATTAACAAACTCTATAGCATCTTAAATGGCTTTGGTTGGTTTAGCTTGTATTCTAAATCTGATTTTTCTTGTTTTCATATAACGACCACTCTCTATAACGCCATAAATTGCACAGTCTATCCCACAGTTTCGTTATGTAGAATTTATACTGCATAGTGTGACAGAACGAAAAAAAGAAAACGGCAGTGGCTTAAATATACGTAATAATAATTAATTTAGTTCAGTAACGCAGTCCATAAATAGGTAATAATTTCTTACAAGATATATTATTATTAGTGAAGAATTTGTAAAAAAAAAATATCTCCGTAATACGAGGTATTTCAAAACGTTCCATTATCTTTCACCCATAAAAGCCTCATAAAACGTATCGGTTTCTTAATAATGTAATGGAGACAATATTTAACAATAATTATCGTTATAAATAAACATATGGACAAATAAATAAAGATAACGTATCCAATTAAACTGTGTTAATTTTAAATTAAACAGTTTAAAGAATAATAAATTAAACATTTTTGGATTCCATAATTATCGGATTTTTTATACTATCTGGAGTGTGCTTTGTGACTGAGGCGTGGTCTTCGTAATCTTGAGAATGTCTTTGATTTGAATTTTTCGTTAGACGTATAGTATCTGAGATACTGCGTAAAAAAGTTTAATTGTAAGTATAAAGATGTGGTATATGCGAAGGCTGGACAACCCTTATCAATAAGGTGTATTAAAAATAGATGTTGGCCGAATTTCACACCTACTCAATATGCTCACAAAATTTCATGAGAAACGGTCAAGCGTTCGGAGGGGGGGCAAACATTGTGACACGAGAATTTAAATATATATGAGGTTACAGTTAATTAATTTTAACTAGTTCATCAAAAGCGATATTGCTCTTCAAGACAAAAGCGTACAACTCCCTAAAAGGCCGGCAACGCACGAGCACCCAGCCACGTGAGTGTCTATGGGCGGCGACTTCACCTTTATAGTGGGCTTCATGCTGGTTTGCCCCCTCTTCTATAAAAAAAAACTTACATATTTACTAACCTTGTAGTGGGTTGTCTGGAAGAGACCGCTTATTAGCGATAAGGCCGCCCGTTGCTATTATACGTACTAACATAAGTTAACGTCATTTACTTCAACTGTTAAAGTGCAAGTATAAATAAATGAATAAATAATCTTTTACTAATACAGTTTTATGTAGATTGTTTAATTTCGTGTTTATTAGTTAATGACATGTTTAATAAAACTATTCATACCAGAATAAAAAAAAGGTTTGTTTTTTTAAAATTTATATATTAAGTCAAGCTAAAGGTTTAAAAAAAATTTCAAACTCCTTCACATTCAACCTTTTCAATATTGAAGCGATAAATATTATAATAAATAATTATTCCGTCATACGAATGAATCATGTAAGACAAAACATTCATATTGATTGATTCGCGCTGAATACGGTAATATATCAATATTTCATTATTGTTTAACACATATTGCTCACATGATGTGTCAAATTGACATATGTCATGCACCTTGAGTCACTTGAAAGCACCTTACAATCATACAATTAAAATATGTGATTAAAGCATTTATTTTTAACAACATTCATAACATTTAAATTTTGCAAAAACATAACGTATGCTTTTTTATATAGTGAACGTAATCTTTTGTATTTATAAGCATTATATATGTTTATTTAAATTAAACTATGAGAACTTACAGTACCTATTTTAGTACAAAAGCACAGATACATTTAAATAAGCCACGTAAGGATCATGTGCTGGTCTTTATTGAAATTTTACCTTTTTTATTTTGATTTGGGGCGTGGCATTTTGTCCACAATTAGTAGTAGTATTTAGAAGATTTTCATATATATAATGTATATCTTAATAATATATATAATATGTTTTTAACACGACATAATAATGAAGTAATATCACATCTGCCCTCTTCCCCGATGTGGGGCCTAGGACATTAGTAAGTAAGTTTACATAATCCTCATTAATTTATTTATTCTTGTTATTCTAGATTCTCTGGTTGCCTGGAAGAGATTAAGAAGCCACCAGTTGTCCTCTGCTATTTAGATTTTTTTGCAAAAGTTTGCTTTTTTGCCATAATTAAGTATTTTATAGGTCAATTCAACAGGATTACCGTGTCCATTTACGATTTTTCACTTTCATTCAACAAGAATGTTTTTACGCTGTGCGATATCTAGAATACAAACTCTATTTTAGCTTTCTTTATCACCTGTCAAAGCTAACAACCGCTCCACCCGTTTGCGTATTTTATAGCGTTCCAGATTTAGAAGTGCTTTGATTACCAGGTGTTACAATTTCCTAGATATCGGTATTTTCTTTTACGTAATTATTAAGAATGATCTTTCCAGTGATATAATGGAATGTTGGTGTGGTAAAGCCTTTGCTATAGGATATATATAGCCTGTTTATTTTTCCATTTTTGTTTGTCAATGTACGCGTCATAGATAGAAATTGTAGTTTACATTTTCAGTGTCTTCACCTTCACGGTGTGCCTGCTTTGTTTGCGTTTGCCCACTCCTCTAGAAAAATAATTATTATAATTATATATTATCTTGGTTACTATATAATAGACAATTTTTTTTAATAAAAATAGTTTGATTGAGAGTAGACAAAAAGTTTCCAATAAATGATGAAGACAGGCATAAAATCAAAAATATATGTTTCACATAAGTTTCTTACACTTATGAATCTAAATTTGACTCTAGATTTAACTGCCACCTCCCAAATCAAGGGCGTAGAGTGAACGAGTAGCAACTGCGCGACTCCTGTATAAATTGTTAATAAAAACATACAAAGGTGAACGGATTTATATGTAATAATATAGAACCACAAACAATTCATAACAAGATGAGTTTGCATATATTTACATTTTCCACTCATAAACCATAGATGTACAAGCGTCATCACTTGTCATCCTTAGCCTTTCAAAACTGTCTAGCTGTAATCCATACAAAATATTTATATCTCTTTGTATGCAAAACGCGTAAAGGTGCGTACACAATGTTTTGAAGAATCATTAAAAAAATATTCATCAAAACAGTCATACTGACAATGTACCAAGCCAGTAAAAAGGATTTTCTCCCTATTTTTTATATTGTATTTTTTTATTATAACGGACACGCAAAATTTTAGTAACCTCTGAAAACATAACCAGTGAACAAATGAAGGAAACCTTGATTGGCGTGATATATATTTTTGAATGAAAATTTAAGCTCAGTTAGCCAAGGTTTATCGAAAAAAATATATAATTACATATAGCTTTTGTATTTTCTTCGTATCTCGTTAATACACTGATAAAAAAGTTATTTTTTATTTATATGCGATGTTTATGCTAAGTTCTTATATAACAGCTGTTGACATATTTTAAAAAATGCCTTTGGGAGTAGAGAAAAAATATTTCAGGCAGGCATGTATTCGTCTGTCGTATCTCTTAACATATTTGAGATAAAATTCAATTCTCCTTCATATGTATATATTATGTATGTTTTGATCTACTTACTTGATCCACAGACAGTTTTACGTTTGATACTGATACAGTACAGTCTATACTAAACTTAATACTAAACAACAGTCTCCTAAATTGACATTTAAGCGATTCTCAACCATATGCACTATCGGTTTATACTTACAATAGTTTTAATATTGCACATTGGCTTTTTCTGATTATGTGGGCGGATGTGATCTCTGAATTTGAATAATATCCGTGTAAGAATAGTATTCGTGAAATCAAGATGCCTTAAGGTTGTATTTTGTAATAAAATATAGAAATTAACTATATGTATGAAGTATAAATAATTTATTGCACAAAACCAGAAGGGGTGAATAATGATAATATATGTTAATACGAGAGCAACGGGCGGCTTTATCGCTAATAAGCGATATCTTCCAGGCAACCCACATATTATATAACAACTTTAAAAAATAATTAAAGTTTAGATGGTTGTATTTGATACACTTTAGATATAACTTTCTTTGAGAGATGAGACATAAAGCTTCATTCCCATAAGCTTAGATGTCAGTGAAGTACCTTAAAAGGCCGTCACAAATGATATGCTAATCTGCATTCAGTCCTTTAATAATAAAATATTTAGTATTTTTCACTAACCGTCAACAAACTCAGACAGAATCAAGTCATAAAACCTATTAACTTTACATGTATCTGACATAACTTAGTTATGTGACGTCAGTCTCCGATTTCTCAAAAAAAATCCCGAACGCGTTTTTTTCGTCCACAAATTACGTTCATTAAAACATTCGTCTGATTGAGGTGTCAATAATTTTTTATGCAATTTAAGTTTATTCCATATGAGTTAATAGCGTATACAGAATTAAAGTACTTTAATGGGTTTTAAAATGTCATGAACACGTATTTAAAAAACACGTGGAAAAAATTATTAACAATATAACTAGTAACTTTCTTTAGGCTAAAGCTAATATTTACACAAAGGAAGCCCATAATACGTAATAATATTGGAGTTCACATAGTAATTACTTACTTACCAGTGCCCTAAGGCCCATATCGGGGCAGAGGTATGACACTGCATTCTTCACTCTCTAAAGCCTTTCGCCTAAGTGATCACATTATATCAACGCCATCTAATTCCGTGATGAAAAATTTATTTTATCTTATTTTGTTTCTCTAACATGTACGGCCATATACCACTGATTACATATTAAATATAAAATGAAAACAAGCCCAAAATACTGTCATAACATTAAATTACATTACATAACAAGTTAATGCTAAGCTAATTAAAGAACTTTTTTTTTAATTTCACAAAACACACACATAGACTGTCCTTATTTGAACATTAATTTAAACTTACGTATTGTTCCAGTTTTACCCTTAATCTCAAAGATTTATTTATAGAGAATAAAACATTTTTTACCTATACAAAAAATCAATATATAGTCAAAGATTTATTTATAGACAATAAAACATTTAAAAAAAATTGTATATAGTTAAACGAAAGTTTCTTTTTAATTTTTGGATTGAATTTTAGTCAAATACAAAAGGAAGAAAGCTACAGAAGTTGCCTGACACACATACGTACGTAAGCAAGAAAGAGACAATATTTAAGAACGACAATACTTACGTTAAAATATGACTCATTTATACCGTATTTTGTATGTTCAAGTATTGAGATTATGACATAAAGGATATCGGCTCAATTTCATAAATAAATCATACCAATGTGATTTTCCCACGTAATGCGACTTCCATAAAAGAAATGTTTTAATAAATAGTGTTGTAGTAGTGTCATATTATTCTCACGTTTTAACAGTTGTTAACAAACCGCAGACTCTTTTTGTAATTGTAACGAAACGCAATATTAGCTTGTGATTTTCTTGCGGCTTTACTTGGTTTTTTACAACGACAATATAAATCTACATTATAATATTTGGTTAACGTGAGCGTTCTGAATGTCCTTGGACATTTCAAGCCAAATATGAGAATCATTTAAGAGCCTCACCTTATCACTCCCGCGGCAACACCATTACACACTAATACACACAATAAATACTCTTTCTTTGTTATTGTTTTTATTCTTGTCTATTTGAGCTTACTGTTATACTGTTATATTTAATGTTATAACAGCATTTTGGACTTGTTTTCATTTTCAATACCACAGATTACATATAAAAATTAAAACTATTTAATGTGTAATCTGTGGTATGACCACAGATTACATATTAAATATGAAAAGACGGCACAATTGCCGTACAGGTTAGAGAAACAAAATAAAATAAATACACTTTTTTAATCACGGAATTAGATAGCGTTGATATAATATAAATTTTTATTTTAAACGTCTGCCTTCACAGGTAAACAAATACAATTTTGCATATTTCATATAGTCTATGTTATGTTCGTATAACGTGCAGTTGGTGAACAGTGTTAGTAAATTTAACACCATACAACCATTGGCCAGTCTCAAAGCAGTTCCACGATTCTATCTCAAGTTTAATATATTTACCTGTCCCTACGTCTGTGGCCAGCCTTTGTCTCCAATGAACATCACTAACATTCTATTCAATGTGGTTACATACCTCAGCTGCCCCTTTAGGTGTGTTTGAGAAGTATACGGCTGTCAGACGGACTTAACATCTCAATAGAAGTCCATGTAGACTTATTTAGCAGGGTAATTTAGTCTTTGTGGACAATTTAAGGTTTTTATAAATGTAATGGGAAAATAATTTAACTATACTTAACTGACTTATTTTTAAAAATATCTATTTGCACTTTAAGGGAGTATGATAACGAGTTTGGAAATTGTGTTTAATTCTACCGTACGGATAAGACATTATAAATGTTCAACTGTTTCGACATAACTTTTATTTTTATACATGGTAATGAAGGTACTTTATAATGAAATGCTAGCAGGCAACACTAATACGGCAACTATAATAATAAATAGTACAAAAGCTTTGGCTTTCGATACTTTGTCTGTGTCTTGTTTGTTATACTTTTTTTTAGTGTTTATGTGAGTTTGAATGGTTTATTCTGTACGCCGTCCGCACCTAGACGGAAACTGTATTTTTGTTTATTGTTTTTGTCTATGTTAAGTATTATCAGGTTGGCGGGGCTGTATTATTATTATAGGTAATACGTTTATCGACGTTTAACGACATCGTTCGTTGCTATTATTAGTTTCTTATACTGATTAGAAGTTGCTGTTTAACTAACACTTTTACGATATAACTTCTTATTACTAAAAAATGAATTATCGTTCATTATACACTAAACTTCCGATACAGTATAAATATGTATGACACTCTTTACTAAGGCTCGTGAAACATACCGCTAGAACCTTGGCAAGTTGTAACAAGTGTATCACAATGTTATATAAATATACGTAATTTAATGTTTAGACATGTGAACATTAAGGTAATAAAAGAAAATTTATATTGATATAATTACACGTAGAGAACAATAAAATTCATCTTTATTTGATTTCTGTTCCTGGAGGCTGTAAGTGTTATGTCTTATTTGATTACAAATATTGCTTCGGGGCTTATCTTTGTTAAACCAATATGTTATTATTGATGACAGGTGGAATGAATTGAATAGTAATTTAAGTTCACAAAGTCACGTAGTACAAACAGGTTAAAAGAATTCGGAGCAGCATTCTTTCAATTGTTCGTACTTTGGAAGCGTCCTTATTAAGCTGTCTTTACTATAAAGTATCCTTAGTCATAAACTTATTAATATTTACCGGCATTTCCCAAGGGCGTAGAGCGGACGAGAAGAGCAAACGAGCAAGAACTCTCCGCCACTCTTTTAAATCGGCAAGTATGTTCTACAGTAAGGCTATAAAGAGCTGCAACCATAACACCATGCACCAGCAAATGGGTATTTTAAACAATTTCAAAAACGATTTGCACAGTGAAATAGTAGCACACATTTACGTTATAGTGAGAACACCGTCACATAGATACGATTCAGAAAGGCTTAAAGCATACTTGACAAACAATACATTTCGTTGTATTGGCCATATATTGTTACAAATATATTGCTCGTGATTATCAACCAACAAAGCAATTACTGTTTTACCTTTGTACAGTACATCTGTCGCATTCCCGAACCATACATGGTAATGAACCAACTAACAATACCATATTTAAGTTCATGCGGAGTAGTTAGCCCATTATATCACCATATTGGCCACGATTTGGGATTTGTGAAATACAATGTGTTATTTAACAAGGTGTAATGTAACAAGGTGTTATTTAACATGTGCTTGTATAACTATAAATATGTTTCACACTGTAATTTGAGATGGCGTCGCCAAGGAGGGGGGAAAGCATATTTATTACATATTGTAAAAAACTGTCTGAAATCATTAAGTTTCACTTAATTATTATTATTTTATTTTTGTATTATCAACTTTGACCCCCCCCCTCCCTTTATGCCATCGGCTGGCGACGCCCTTGGTAATTTGATTAATTAGAATTTGGCACACACTCACGCACACACACACATGCATAAACTTTTATTAAGCACCCGACACACAACAAATATTCTAGTGTAACTTTCAATTTTGTTTCTGAAATAAAGTAATTTTGTATTAAAAATTGCTTAAGGAAAAAAAATTAATATACCTATTATAAAAATAGTCAAAAGATATTTGAAATATAACGGCAATTACAAACTTTTTTGTTAAGTTTTAGTCTAGAGCCTGGATTTGGTCCATACCATTTTCAACAAGCAATATATCACTAAAATGGTCTGAAATGTGTAAATAATATCATGCAAGCTGTCGGCGCGTGGGCATAGCGATGTTGCTCGGTGTCCCGCGGCGCACATCTCAGCATAGGGCTGCATCTATAACGAACTCCATTTTTTAAAGTCTCACTGTAAATGTAAACGTCCAGGTAACTATGCAAACGAATTTTCTAATATGTATAACATTGTTTAGCAGCCCTAACGGCTCATAAATAATGCGGAAACATCTCAGCTCCCGGCTCTGATAAATCCTTCACTGTTCATTGTGCACCGCTGACTTAAATGTATTGTATCCTGCACTGAGGGCATTTAACTAATAGCTAGTATGAAATTGTACCTTGTAGGAAGACATTTACAAATTAATGCATTACATTTGTCTTTTTATGAGACTTTAACCTGAATTAGCTTAAAACACTGACAAAATACGAAAATTACATATTTAACTTAAGAATTTATAATTTAGTATTATCTAGTTTGAAAAAACCCATTCGCTATTTACTATAATACAATATACTATATATATATATATGTATATATTTAATGCAAACATAACATGTAACAGTAGTTCTTACCAGCGCTGGTTTAGAACTCCTGTATCGCGGGTTTCTTTTTTATTCATTTTCAAAATTCACATAAAGTTAGAACCTATTTTTGCCGTCATTTAAACCGGTGTAACGGTTTGCTTATGTCGCGGTTGTTATCGCGTTTTATTACCTTATACTGAATATAACTCAAATATCTTTATTTAAGTAGGCCTTTATATATATAAAGAGACTTTTGAATCAATTTTTACACTTCCACGGGTTCGGTAGGCAGTTGTCTACCGAATAAGTTATATACTTTTAATAGTGCATTTTTATTTGTAAGTGGGTGAGATTATTGTTATCAAACCCTACTTAGAATGAGACAAGAGTGTCAATATTGATTGCAAGTTAAAACTATTAGTATAATTAACAGAATCTTGTTTAAATAATGCATATTGAAACAAATGTAGGATTTCGTTCAGCTCGTGTCCGCTGACAGATTTATAACATCAGGTGCGCTAATGGAGGCAAAATGTAGATTCTGTGGATTGATCAACCTCATTGCGAGACACGACGTGAATTTTAAATGGCTTAGTTAAAACTCACTGTTTACAATGTACTAAAAAACCGTCTGCACTATAAATAATTCCCGTGTACAAGGGATTCCTTAAAGTTTGCCGATTTTAATTGCAGAAATATGTGAATACTGTATGTATGGCCTGAGAACCACAAATGTATGTTGTATTATTAAATATCGCTTAAGATTTTAGTTATATACACACATATATGTATATATATATATATACGCACATATACACTCAGTATTACTTTTTCCATAACTACCTCAAATACTCTTAATGTAACAAGGAAAAGATGTAAGCCAGCATCAACACGTTGGGGTAACCCATATCGGCTAACGCTTAAATTTAATTTCGTTTTGGGATATTAAATAATATACTTGATCACTCTTAAGAATTATATTTCAACTTAACACATTGTTACTCCGACTACTAAGAACCACAGATAATAAAGCAGTGTTGCCACTTAGATAACATAATAACTGAAAATTCAATCGTTTTCTTACCAACAAACATAAAACACACCTTTCATTTAAAATATATGCCTCATTACAAACACAAAAGATTAAATAGTGCAATCAAAGGTTTTTGTTTTTTCTTTATAATAAGCGAATCTAATAAAGGCGAGGACGAGTATGTTAGAATATTCATCAGACATAAATTTTTCAATTCAGAACATTGATTTTAGATATCACATAGAAAGCACCCTTCGCCAAAAGGCTATCTCGCGGACCATATCGGATGGGACCAAGCCCTTTTTGAGCGTACATTGTGTTATATAAATTTGTTTTGAATTAAAATATTTATCTTTTATCATTGATATATATAATATATATTATATTATATTATATATATAATATTGATTAATATAAAATTGATTTGAAATAAGTGAAATAATTACGTATAACAAAGTAGGATCCGCTTTTAGATAAAGGAGATATACATATATGTTATTTTTCTTTCTTTCATCAAAAAAATTACATGTTCTTTAACTTAATTTAAAGAAAAATGAATAATTGCTTTTGTTTTAATTGTTAACACGTCTTTACAGTAACATTAACGTTATATATATGTGTAATGCTAATAAAGCTATCTCAATAAATGACAGGAACATCGCGAGATAATATCTCCATCTATCAGTCTTCCGCTGTCGCAAAACCTATGCTCTAAATTAAATTAGAAAGCCGGATATTATTTTGTACCTCCGCGTAATTAATATGCGTAGGCTAATTGTCCGTGTTCGGTCATCTCTATTATGTGATATAAAGATACTGGAATATATATATTAAAGTTTTTTTTAAATGAGTTATTAACTGAAAGTAATATTTAAACAAAATTTGGACAAATTATATTTGAAATATTTACAATTTATACATAATTATTTTTTTTAACGAGGATACGCCGCCAGCATTATGAGTACTCTGCTACAAGGTACGCACTTTATAAATTTGTTTTAGTATTGTTTTGTGTTTTATTAAATAAATAAATAGAAATCATTTCAAAGAAATATTAACGGTTCTCGGTTTTGTGAACATGAATATGATATCGAGAAAAAGCAAGTGGTTTTTGGGACCATGTGTCAAACTCTGAACAAAATCAAAGTCAAAAATATCTTTATTCACATAGGTAATAGGTAACATAAGTTTACCATAGTTATACTTCATTCATAAGAATCGTCAAAAATAAAAAGTTATAAAAAATATGATTCTTCATTAACTGCCAGTTCCCAAATCAATTGAGTAGAGTGGTCTAGACGAACTGGAAAGAAACCAATAAGAACTACTCCGAACATAATCATTATTTAATTTAAAATTTAAATTTGAAACAATTTCAAAAGACTATGAAAAGCTTTTCTTAATGTCACAGGTATAATTAAACATTAGCCACATCTAGAATATATTTTAGCCCACACGTTTCGTTGATAAATTTAGAGGCAGATTCGCTTAGAGGTAATAAATTTCACAAGATTACCGACTACGTGATTAATAATGAACCGAGAACAAAAATGAGGAGAACCGATCGATCAACCGTGGGTGTTTAATTTCTTCGGCTTCTCATTTATCTTTAACGTATACTAAATCCTGTGTTAACTCGACATTTAAACCATGATAAATAGGGATTGATTTATTAATATATTATCCATATATAATCGTATCGTGAATGGGGTGCTGCTCAGGATTAGCGAAAAGCGTTTATTGAATAATTATTTATTAATGCATAGCAATGACCCAATATATATATGTTATATTTAGTAGCATCTAAAAAGCTTTGAAATGATAAGCAATGTATGAATTTTTAATCGATAGATTGATAGAATAGATTAATCAGTCGTTAATGTTATGATTAATTTACAATTAAAGCGTCTGTGAACGTGGCTTTAGCGCATGTGTAGGACATTTGACCCCTTAATTTACCTTACATAATGATGAAATCAATAATCGATCGTCGGGTTGTCTGGAGGAAATCGCTAATGAATGAGCAAATATATAATTTTTGTGATAAGCCCGTGTATGAGATAATTAAAATAATAAAAAACTTAAATACATGTTTGTGTATACATTAAATAAATCTTATCACCCGTTGCTTTAGTGAAAAAAACTATAAGCCTTAATTACCATATGTTTGCGGCTAGCTTTCTATCTAACTGCGACTATTATAACCAGTAGAGATTTTGGTGGTAGCGAAATTCGTTCAAAAAGCCTCTTCTTGTAAACTTTACTTATGTATATTTTTAACCATGTAGGTGTGTACATATAATTATCAGTCCTGAGCGCAATAAATGTTATCGGTTGGTGGTTTAGAGTAAAAAGCTATATGTTAAGCTTTTAAATTGGTGACGTGAGCGATAAAATATTTCCTATATTAGATATGGTTTAATATTTGATTTAATTCGGCATTATCTCTTATCAGGTTATGTCGAGGGCTCGGAATACATTCGTGCTAAGCACGCGCGACCTGTGTACGCGTGCTTACTTTTGCCACAGGGTAGATTTGTTAGAGTTATTACATAGATCACAAAAAAATTACAAATAATATACATTATATATGGCTCATAGGTAAAGAGAAAACGATTTAAAACCTAATATTTTTACATTTTTTTAAATAATGTAATTAATTATACAGAAGAGATTTAAATTATTTTAAATTACATAAAATAAAGTAAGAATGTATATATAACATAATGGGAACGCACAACCTAATCTTACGTTTACGTTATAATATTACCTGTGAAGTAGCTAATGTGTCTACTCTGGAACAGCTCGTGCTCAACATTGCCGCTCCAATTTCGCAATGAAACGTTCTATCATAGCACAGCCTCGTCACTAGCCTTATCTGTTATCAGTATATACATTAACCGTATTTATAGTCCAGTATAAATAATGTTATATTGCAGTACTACAATATATAATATACTATAAGCGTAACCACTAATTGGCAATACATTCATGACAATCTACAGATTGTATGTATGCATATACTTGACAATAACCTTTTAATTAAACAATAAAAAACAAATTATTAGAGGATTTATTTATTAACGTTATTTTGTTTAATTCCAATATCAAATTAAAAATCATAATATTGAATTTATGTACAAACAGATTAAATAAGATATTTTTTACTTACATTTGCAAGCGTACAACTATCGGGGCTAGGACGCAAAAAAGCTTGTTTGATAATTTACTATATTATATGCATTGCGATAATTTTTGATATAACGACGCAATATTCGTTTTCTTGTAAGTGTCATTAATAATGAAAATACATGTTTTTTGTCTAAATAAGAATGTAGATATCACGCAGGCCTGTTTTAGTGTACAACTCAACAACCGTGTTTGTGTTAATTTTCGTGCTCTATAAAGGCTTTCAGGCTTTAACTGTTTATTTAAAATCGATTCACTATAACTAGCGCGCTAATGCAACAGTGAAAGGGAGGGTTGCTATTTTACTATACCTACATCCTTTATCACTATACTCGTGTATTGCGACAAGGGTTAAAGCCCTAGGCGTGCCCAAGGCGACATGGGAATTAATAGCCTCTGAACGGACTATATCATGTCCAGCTCGGTAATGGCCTGTATAAGCTAAATTACGCGGAAGCTTCAATTACCGGCTAAGAACAAAATTTGTATGGAACAGGTCTGTTATTTATTTACAGAAAGCTGGTACGTTAGCAAGTAGTTGTAATTAAGCTAGTAAGTACTAGAACAAACATATTATATTGTAAAGAATAATTGTCGCGAACTTTGAAATCGCGTGTCAGAGCACGTCAGGCCTCCATCGACGCGTGCGTTTAATTAATTGTGAGGATTTGGTACATAATACATGACGAAACGTCAGATAATTATCGCGTAGTGTCAGAAGCGCATAAATCTGGTCCAACCCTGGGCCGAAGGTTGTCCCTAATTATACCTTTCAAACGAGTCGTCATTTCCTTGCACTTGCGAAATATAAAATGCGAAATACTTTTACGAAGGTGTGAATTTAAATAATTGCAATAACTGATGGACATGCGAACGTAATGAGAGGGTGCGCGGTGTGCGTGTACAGACAGAGACTTTTTCACACCCTTACAAGGATACTTATAATTGGTTGTTTCTTTATAACAAAAAATCTTATTAGTTTTGGTGAGTCTCCTTAAGTAGGCTGTGGGAACTCACCGCTCTCATATTAACTAACACATAATTGAAAATTCAAATAGTCCATCTTATTCAAACACACACTGCAATATTAACTTCACACACACAGTTCCAGTGTCATATATTGATACAGGATCAAAAACTATTAATACAAAGTAGTGTTGTTGATAAATCCAGTATCTTTCAGGATTGTAATAACTCTATACGCAAATTTGTATTTCCTTTTGCAATACAAAAATATATTGTTTCAAATCAAATGAAGTAGGAGGAGGATAGGTCTTATGACAATAATAATTTTACCCGCAGTGCCTTTAAATGCAAATTATAAAAACAAATGATTGATTATTATACCCTAAAAAAAACTATGCAAAAATCTCACAAAAGATTATATTCGTACCAGTGAGAGTGTTGTAACGTACTTGCATAATAAAATTGAGCCCAACTAATCTATCACAATGTTAATAGTCAATTATCAAGAATAAACTCATATCAACTTTGCATAATTCATTTCTCAGATCCGCGGCCGTTCGAACTTGTCTACACACGGCCACAATGCCACATGATGAATGCGTCGACTTAACCAAATTGACAACTCATTTTCTCGTTACAGATCCCATTACCAAACACTAAAATTACATTGTGATATTACCTTCGCAATAGCGGCATAATAGTAGCCTTATTCATACAGCCGTCATTATTTTCTGTCTCGCAACAAGGCAAAAACAATCAATAAAAATAAATCATTTAAAATAACCATAAACACGTATTACAATACCGCAATACATCTCCTAATGATTTAGCTAACGAATTATTGAAAGTGCTCGGATCGCGTGCGCACGACCAATGTCGTTCTAATCTGTGTGCGGCGTGTATGTGTGCAATGCGAACGTAATAATATGAAAGTGTTGTCGAAACCCCGCCCTAGCCTCGAGCACTGTTCTATTTACATCCGATACTTTATTAAGCCTTCTGTCAAGCACCCAAAGACCGACATTCGCTTACAATGGACACTGCAATCAAACGAATGCCCTATAAAATTTTACGATTAAAAATTGCAAATATTATGTATATTAAAGTTAAAGCTCGGCAAGAAGTTTTTATCTGAGTTCTAATGAATTTTTCATTTTCCTCTGTCGTCTATGATGTTATTGAGTTATGATGATCGTGAGGTGCAGACATTCTGCAGCGATGTTCTATTTAAATTTATATTGCCATTACAATAATCGTTTTAATGCGGCACGGGCATTAAGAGCACTAACGAAATGGTCTCGATATATTAATTATATAGTAAATCTAAACAACTTTCTGTATTACTTCCAGTTATCAAAGGCTTCCTTCATTGTTTAGCGCAAACTCCGGGTTTATTTTAGCATAATCTCTTATTACCACTTCATAATAAAATATTTATCTAAACTAAATATTATATAATCTGAATATACCTGCGTTGGGGTTGATAGATTTAAAGCTTAAGCTTAAGCTCTTTCAATTATATGAAGGAAATAAATGATAAGATGTTATACAACAGTAGACCTATTAATTTTCCGATAATGATTATTATGCTTTTTATTTCCTTATGATGTTATTCCGTGTCAATATAAGTTGCCTGATATAGAAAAAATCGGATTACGATCTACTTACTGAGTTGAGATCGACTTACGATGTGAAGAAGATCGGTCACTTGCATTAATTTGAAACCTAATTTGTTATATGTTTTCACACCAGTAATCAATTTATTATATTGATATCAAGAGCAGGGATCATATTATAGTTTTAGCGACTTTCAAAAGTACATTATTCTATAATTAGTAAAGAATTCTGTTTTTTAATGTATCTGTATTATTATTTAAAGTGGCGGAGAGTTTCTTGCCAGTTCTTCTCGCCCCTCTGCGGCCGTGACTTGGGAACACGCAATAAATGTACAGTCAAATTTTTTTAAATTTTGTTTTTTTGACGATTCATAAGTGTACTATAGTTACCTATGTGAATAAAGATATTTTTGATTTTCATTATCGACAAAACCAAATGTTCCGTTTGTGCCTACCCACATTTTCCTAAATTTTTTGTATGTTGTAATTAAATGCGATTTGGTAAGTGGTGTTTATTTTAGCATTGAGATTATGATATCTGTCCACGTTGTTGTACGACAATCTGTAAACAATACATCAACTCCCACGCACACATTACACCGCTACCGGATTTTTAAAAAAAATAAAAGATCAATTATCTTAATGTATTACCACGTTATAGGTATTAACGCCCGCGGCTTTCTTTGAACTGTCCTAATGGATCGTTCATTTATAAATCAAAATTACCTAATTTAATATATTTATTTATTTATTTAACACTTTATCGCACTTAAACACTAGAAGCAAATGACATTAACAGATGTAAGAACATATAAGAGCAACGGGCGGCCTTATCGCTAATAAGCGATCTCTTCCAGACAACCCACACGATAAAAGAATACTTAAAATATAATAAGACAGGTGCAAAGGGTGCGAAGTATACAAAAAAAAATAATAATAATAATAATAATTAAACAGAACACAACATACATTAAAATAAGAAAAGCGAAAAATATGCTAATTTAAATCTAGAATAACAAATAATTATATTGAAGACAAGAAATGTTTACGAAGAAGTGATTTGAAAGATGATAGTGAGGAGGCTGATCGAATAGGATCGGGAAGTGAGTTCCAAAGCTTTATATCCTAATATTTATCATAATAAGCTCTCTTGCTAGTAAATTTTGCCTTCATGGCTATAAACGTAGATAAATAAGATCTATTTTTTTTGTAAGAAAATTGAATTTTTTTGTCTGTCTCTTTTCGTAAATTTTATGTACTAATGTATGTATGTATGTAAAATTTGTAAGTTTTTTTTCCTACAGTATGCATAATACTTACTATATAAGTGTAATTTTAGAACTAATAAATAAGCTATATTATTCATTAAGGACCCACAAATATTTTTTTTTTATTTGACAATACCATTTCTTACAATTCGGCACAAGTTGAGACAATTTTATGTCAAAAGAGTTTGAAAGTTTACCTTTGAAAATTTCAAATTTATATTCTATAACTGTATTCTTTTTTTCAAAGCAAACAATTCCGAGCTATCAAATAGATCGAAATTTTATCGGTTACAAAACAATCGCCATCGGAATTTGCTCATAGAGATGTCACTATCGAAGACAATGATCGTAATATATTACGTAAATAGATCATTGCTGATCAATTGAATGATACCGAACAATTTTGATAGTTTCGAACTTAAAATTGAATTCTTTTCACGATTTATTCGATAAATCATCATCAAAATCATCTGATTTTGAGGTTTGTTCAACAAATAATATAATAAAACCATTGGACTGAATTGGAGCGGGAGAAGTGTCATATCTGCCCTATGCCCCTACGTGGGGTCTTAGGACTCTAGTAATAAAAAATCAAAAATACAAATAAATACTTTAGTAATCAGATAATTTAATACATATAGACCTTCATTCACCAGTCGTTATCTACCTACCTTCTTTTCAGCTTGCTAATCCTTTTAATTGTCGTTACTATAAAATAACTGATGACAGCTCTCAAACCAAGAATTAAATGGCGATAAAAAAATCCCCTGTTTTATCAAGTTACCCTTACCAAATCCTCTTACTTAAATCTCAAACACAAACCGCATCAAATTGTAAACCTTTACTATAATATACAGTCGGCATAAAAACACTACATACATGCACCGAAAGAGATAAATTATTTGCTTCAATGAGACGTTGCATCAGACTCGCACGTGCTGCTTTTAGTCCAACTGCTAATCTATATTTATATACAACCTTTAAAATATATTTTTTTAATACTATTGTTATTATGTATTAAAATCCTGGGTTAAAGATCGACTAATTTCGAATTTCACATGTGGGTTGTATATATATTCTCGCGACCCCAAAAATAAGGGACTAAGCTTTAAAAGTATAAAAACGATTAAAATAATCATGGATCATACATAACATACTATGATGAGAATATATAGAGTTTATAGACTATACAGTATACCATAGACAGCAGAGATCGTAATTTGAATTATATGAATGAATTTAAGAAACATTTTTTACACTTAAATCGTATTAAGATTAAATCACTTTATGATATACTGATTTTTTCCCGTTTTTCAAATTATTTTACAGTTTTTTTTTAAATATTTTTGTAACAAAAAACATCAAGGTTATTTCATATTTCAGCCTTTGGTTACACAATAACAAGATGCGTCTGTAATCGTTAGGTTTACAAGGCGAAAATAATCAAGTAGGTCACTACTAAGCTTTTACGGATATTCAGAACAATCGTGTAATAACAGTTCCTAGGCTGTATAATTATGAAAATAAGGCCAATATTATTCAAGGGTATGAAATCGGGAGATGTTATCGTTGCTAAATTGTTTAAGTTGCTAATTGTTGCACCTGGTTTTGCCCGCTGGCTATTTAATACTTATTATATTGCGAAATTTATTTATAAATGGAATTCTGTATCATTTATTAATATATAAACCAACACCTATGAGGAATTATGATTCACATAAACATGCGACGCGATCTTTTATAAGTTTGTAATTTACAAACTTTGCCAAAACAAAAAAATTGTCTCTAAAAAATAGATGTTGTCCGATTCTTAGTCCTACTATATATGGCCACAAAATTTCAGGAGAATCGGTCAACACGTTCCGGAGGAGTAAGGGAACAAACCTTGTGACACGAGATGAACGTGATTTTTCTGTGTACATATAATCAATCAGCCCACTCATACACATACGCACACACACAAATTAATAATTAAAAACACACCTTAATTATGACAAATGCATTCTTAGCCATTTTTTTTATAAGGTTTTTCTTTTTATATTTCACTCGTGCCGCATAAGTTAATGTGATTTATATATTTTTCGTTTGATAT
This sequence comes from Leptophobia aripa, assembly GCA_951799465.1. Classification (NCBI taxonomy): domain Eukaryota; kingdom Metazoa; phylum Arthropoda; class Insecta; order Lepidoptera; family Pieridae; genus Leptophobia; species Leptophobia aripa. Next base: position 3,944,447 of record OX637281.1, read on the forward strand.
TTGTCTGTGCTTAAAAAATATTTAACATTGCCATTGAAATTCTCCATTTGAGGTCAGTGCTAACTGTGAAACTGTTTCACGTCATGTTAAATTACATATATTAATCACATACTAATTTTATTTAAAATTTAATGTTCTGTTGTTATTGGTATCTTTAATTTTTCATACAACCATTATCTGGACCGCTACTCTGTTACTATCAAGGTTTTAATGCTTTTTTTTTAAATATTGCATATTTGAAAGAAACCTATTACAAAAAACATAGAACCCATAAATATAAAAAAAAACTTCCAGAAGAATGCCATTGGTCTATTCTTAAAGCGAGCATTTTAGAAATCAACTGTCATCTTATAGATGACAGTTGGAATTTTTTCTTTTTTTCTTACTCTAGTCATATGTCTCCTGTTATATTGCCCCCTTGAATATATAAAAAATATTAATTTTGAAGTATTTTCAAAGATCATGTTAATTTAGGAAAAGGTGATTCTTTCCTTCACTATAATAAAGTATCTCTCTCTTTCAAATTTCGACAGTCGTTTTGTAAATCATTATTTATCAATACTCGTGTGTCTTGGTAGGGTTTACAAAAGTATTTACCGCACCGTAGAACAGAACTGCATTTTATGAATTGACTCTAGTGTTGACAAGTTCGATAAAACCTTACCACATAAAATTAATTCATCAAACTATAAGTGAAATTCACATTCTACATACTCATCTACAAGTGATATATTAAAGACATATTTTTTTTTCAATTTTACACTCTCGCGTCTTGTTATAAGGTGATAAATGCAATACTTACCATCAACGATGATAAACCTGATATAATTGCCTATTAAAACTGGAACAAGTGAAAACTGTCAAAATTTGAAATGTCAAGTAAGAACCTTGCTCCAGTCGCGAGACCGTTAATTATTTATAACATTTAACATTACTTTTACTTTGCTTCTGTTCACTACTGCATAATCAGGATTATCACAGTACTTATAATTATATACTATATGTGGTTTAACTACAAACTGTTAAATTTGAAGTAATAGTTAAGAGAGCACCCATATTTCAGGCGAAGTATGAATAATACCTACAGCAATTTGTTTTTACTTCGTGTCAGTAAGCTAATCCGAAAATATATATAACAGGTATATGTTTCGATCTTAATAAAGGTTAAGTCGTTACTTTTTTGCGTAAATTAAAATGTCGAGTCTAAACGAATTAAAAATAACCAAATTCAAAATAGGTTTAGTAAAGTAATTTTTAAAGTTTCAGGAATTTCTATCAACATTTTGATATAAAATGGCCTAATGATCCGTGTTTTTCGTTGGCGCCTAGCTAGGCACATCCAAATTCTCTTGTCCCGTTCCTATCCTGTTTAACCACATTAATCCCACTATTTTTATTGTCTCCCGTCTTTATGTTTCCATTTAAATTTTGTACACTTACATTGTTAACACTTGGCGCTGTGCAGCGGTTTGCGACAACAGGGGGCTGCTGAAAATCAGTGGTGTGGAATACTATATTCCACACAAATCCTGAGCAGCACCCCATTTGGCGCACGCCCGCGGCACTTGCAACAATGCAATGTGTTAATTTTTAGTTAATTTTAATTTTGTACTTATCATTTATTGTGATGTTGTGTGTGCCGGGTGTGTGTGTCCAAATAAACATATTTTCTTTCTTTCTTTTCTAATGACTTTAATAACGATCACTGTTTTCCACATTGCGGTACCAAACTGTCCACTCAGTTGGGATTATTTTAATTCGCCCAATAAATTTTATCAACTCTCCAATCGTACCACGACACAATTAAAAAATAACTCAACGTCAGTTACACAAATAATATGGTTAACGTTTTATTTACTTAATCGTTATGTATTAATATTATTGTAAGTATATTTCTTCCGGAGTCGCTGTTACTACCCAAGCCGATATATATTTTATATTACGTTAATTAATACAAGAACACTGTAATACAGACGGATATAAATATAATACTTTTTTTTAATTAAATCTTTTGTTAACGAATGTTTTTAGTACAGTTGTTTTAACACATTTTACTTAAGTACCCACAATTACAGAGTACCTACTCTCTATTATAGACTATGTCTTGTAGAATATAAAGATAATTTTAATATAGATTTTGCGGTTATTTCGGTTATATGTCAACGTATAATTATGATTTACTGTCAGTTGTAAGGTCACCAAATAAATCCAGCACGAGGTTGTATATGATGAATTTTGAGCAATTCATTCCGATGATATGTTATTATTATTTCGTTATGGGACATTGCATTGTAATTGTGTTTTGCTTTTTGTTAAAGTGCGGCAGTTATGTTGAATTTTATTATTAAGTTGATAAAAAAACCTCGTTATCATATAAGTATTTTATAATTAGAGGAAAATTCTTAAATAAAACTTTTTTATTGACATAGTTACATATCTTGTTGGTGACCACAAACAATATCCGTTAAACCAGTGGTTCCCAATCTTTTCAGCAAGCGTAGCACTTACAGTTTTTTTCCCACCACCCTAACTTAGCTATTTGATATTTATACAGCCGAAATAACCTAGAATATATGTGTATATTTTACCTATTGATAGTAATCAAATTAAATTTCATATTAATTGACTTCATTTGACTTATTGTTGCAACGAGGCGCTGTGTCACACTTTGGGAACCTCTGCATTAGATAAACAACGACGCCTCAGTAAAGGAGGAAAATATTACATCGACTAAAGTTAATTTAAAATTAATTATTTCTGAACCATTTCGTACGCATAAGGGAGTATAAAGGGATGCATACTCTATGAGTGAAACGATCTAACGATTTAAGTTATATATATATAACTTTATATATATATATATATATATATATATACAATATTTAGTATTAATTAAAACAAATACAGACAAATGCCATAAAATATATTACTTACCGGATCCAAAAAATAAAGTACAGAGTGGTATGGGAAAGTGTGTAGTTATAAAAAAAATATTGGCCAATAAAAAATATCAAAGGTGATTTAATACAGGATGTTACGTAATTTCCTTTTAATTAGCAAGTACATAACGAGTACATTGGTGACAAGCTGTGCGAAATTTTTGAGTGGCTTGAGAATTATCTACGAACCGGGTCGGGCCTTGAATGTTAGAACAGCATCTCACATATTATCGGATGTCATTGCTTTTTTGTGTGTTGTTACAGCAATATTAACAAACAAACTCAAAATAAAATCTTTATTCAAGTTAGACACTTTTGAATAGTCATTTTTTACATAACCACCGGTTCGTAATGTTTTATACCGAGGAGAGCCGGCAAGCAACTCGATGGCTGTTCTTTAAGCATGAAGTTGTTACTTAAAAAATATTTCAAATATATAGTCAGGAATAAAAACCAATATTTTAGGAATATATATGAATCGGCAAAATTTTAAGATTTGTTAATATAGCTTAATTATATAAAAAAATCAAAATAGTTACTTCAAACAACAACCAACAACAACTTTATTTACGCTTTTCAAAGCTCGCTTCCAATCATCGATAACGGAACTATATGTTGAATTTACATAGTAATATTAGCAATAGTATTTCAATAATTGAATTAATATTATTTCAGATAAGTAATCTCGCAATAATGAATTGACTAATGAGGCTGTATCAAATACTAATATTGTTTACAGAGCCAGAGCTGTTACAACCACCGGTTTCTTTTCAAATTTTGCACAAAGTGCGTAAATATAACCTAAATAATAAAAATAAAATAAAATAATAAAAGGTCTAGAGGGGCAGAGGGCCGGTATTTATCCATTTCTCTCTGTCTGATGCCTTTCGTATTAGTTGGGCACGCTTTAGTTTCTGCTTGCGTTGGCCTTGTTTGCGCCATCACTGAGGGTAATTTTTGGTAAATTCAAGGAAAAAATGTATGTATTATAAGGGTGAGCAGCTAATTTATAAGAAAATTAACTCGTTGTAAAACTTAAGATCTGTAAGAAATCGCTAATTCTAAGGCTGCCCCTGTAAACTTGTACTTTATAAAACATCTGTACTACCCTGAAAGTATTTTGTTTAAATTACTTTTGATTTAAATTTTGAATAAAAAATTGTATTGAAAAGATCTACCGCCGACAACAAGTAGATTTATGAAATAAACATCAGCGTAAGAATACTGATATATCTCTATTTAATATTAGATTAAATAACTCTGACGTCATAGCGGATCTTTATTGAGGGTACTAGAGCTTTATAAAATAATTATTGAGTTTGGTTAAACAGAGAAGCGGTATTTTTACCTAGTCACAATTATTCGCTGTATCAGAAAAGTGTATTGAAAAAACCAAGGAACGTTTAAAGCGAATCCCCTTGACGAGTAAATTAAGCTTTGTAAATTGGTGCACCCAAGAAACCACTTGACTGAAATCTACAAGTGAAGAGATATAAGAGTGAGAGAAGGGTGCCTTAGAGCGAGATATGTGAAGTTTGTATGTTTGCCCTCTGCCCCCATCCAGGGGACATTAGAGCAAGAGCATTTGACCTTTATCTACTTCAGCGTTAGACACGTAATGAGATGTAATTACCAACTCAATATAGATAAGCATTGGTCAAAAAATCGTGCAGCCGTTCGAGGCCTCGTCACAAGAACAATGGACATCTATAGTAATTACAATTAACTTACGACGTTGTGCAACTGATAACTTTATAGATATCGACCCCACTTGGGGTCTGACCTCTGTCATTTATTGGCTTGTAACTTATTTTAATAATATTGGCGGTACTCTTTTGTTTCTTTAACACGTGACACGATATAAATTAATTACGTTTGATGAACCTAGTCCGACTATAGTCATTATTGCAATAATATAAACATATAAAATAATTTATCATTTTTAAAGTGTGTGTTTTTAATAGGGAGCTACACAACTAGGCTAGTAATGTGATATACATAAATAGTAGTATTCAAAAAAGGATACCATGCCAGAGTGATATACATAGAGTCAAGGGTTCGATCCCCGTTATCATTAACAATTGTCTTAATATTAATATAACTCTTTAGTCACACAAAAAATAAAAATAAATCTTAATAAAAAAAGTAACTTTTATACCATTCTTGTATTATATATTCTTGTCTGTACAATCTACTGTAGAACATACTTGGCAATATAAAGAAGTGGCTGACAGTTCCTTTCCAGTTTTTCTCCACCGCTCTACGCCTGTGATTTGGGAACTGACAGTAAATAAACATGTATGTTTTATTTAAAATAAAGATATTTTTGATTTTGATGATTGTTTTGTTCTAGATTTTCCAATACTTGAAACATAATTGTCCATTTCGGAATCAGTTCGCAATTGAAGGCTGATTAATAGCGTGTGCAATAAAACTACGACCGCGATCTATTTTCGATTACGATTCGATTGACTCAATTGTTATCGTCGCATACGGAAGGCGAATGATTATTACAGTTTTACATGTAACGATTGAGTAACCGCTGTCGTGTTGCCTAAAAAAATCGATTTCTCTATTCGATCGTTTTATTGATTACATATCAAATCAAAAACATTATTGCCAAAGTTCGACTTTCGGTCAACGGAGGACCTTCTCATTATTCTAATGTTAATTATATGATAATTTCAATACTATGTTATTTTAATTGTCAGTAGCACAATTTTCTTATTATATAATTGTAATTGTTTATTAAAAAGAGCGGCTATCGAGTTTCTTGCCGGTTCTTCTCGGTAGATGACTGCCTTCCGAACCGGTGGTAGTGTAAAAATTGACGATTCAAAAGTATCTTTATAAAGACCTACTTGAATAAAGATATTTTGAGTTTGAGCTTGATTGAAACCGAAATTATCTTATTGAAGCTAGTGTCGACACACACACACGTATATATACATATACACACATAAACACGTACGTATAATGAAAATTTGAAGAGACTGGACACCCACAACACTGTAACTATAATATCTGGTTTTAGAAATGAAGTATTTTGTATTTTTGTATTGTAATTATCAAGGGCGAACGAGTAGTGTCTTCTATAGCATTGTTGGAAACTTCAACTGTTACACCATGCTCTAGTGAAACCTTATAAGAGGTGTAAGGAATTGGTTCCTAGATCTTACATATTTAATGAAAGGGGCATACACTATATGAAAGACTGAGTTCATTAGCCCCAGCTCTTAGCCCCTAGCTTGTCTGCACACAGGTTCGTTTGATAACATATCTTAATAAAAAATGGGTGTGACTTGTCATTTACACGGCCGTTGTTGCAATTCTATGGAAGCAAAATTATTAACATTTTTACTATTAATTATGAAGCTTTTAAACTTTATTTATTATACCGTGGAGCGATACACGATTTTATTGCTGGTATTTTATTGGTATCAAATGGTTTTATTTGTTTTATAATCAATTCGTTCATTCATAAAATGTTGTTAAAGCGCAAACTAATATTTTTGTATAAAGTGCGGGTCGAGATATTACTTGTCACACATTTTACGATCTTAATGTTTTAGTTTAGTAGTGTAGGAGTGATTCCAAGTAAGAAATTGTTCCGGCATACTCAGGGTTGGCTTACATCAGTGGAGTATAAACAAACAAAGATAGCAATAAAAACGTCAACCTCTATCCACTACTGTTTATATACGTTAGTAAAAGATTAATCTCTGTGTTAAACGAGACATGTACGTTAAATTTTTAACTTACCACATAATATCGTGTGATACAATTATATCATATTACGTTATTCGCGGAATGTATCTACAGTTATTTATAGACCGCAAGTGCATTGCTAATTAAATTATTAATTTATTGTTAAGAACATTTTTCTGTTAACTACAACATCGTCATTAAGGTATTAGAAACACTAAGGTGTTTCACGAAAGTGTAGTGTTATTAAATCCGCATTTTTTATAGTTTTACAATGTTAAATGACTTCTTAGGAAATTTGTGGTAAATATATTTATAAAAAAACACCAGTAGATCGTTGATACGATCTACGCCCTCTACCATATATAGTTAAGCTTATCAGTATATCATCGTAATTAATGTAAGGTCCCTTAAATACTTTAATATTTCGTATTTATCTAATTTTATTTATTAAATGTATGCTAAGTCGACCTGTCCTATTGAAAAGGCAGAGACTACATAACCCTATGCAACGGTCCTTGCATACATTTATCGTCTTCGCCCTTAAATTCAAAATAACTTCTTGGGAGCGGTGAAATGTAATAACTGACAACTAATAAGGATTCTACCTTAAGGAATTAAGGAACCTATTATGAAGGGAAAGCCATCTAATAATAAAAAAGTACTTTATCTTTAAATTCGTATTTCTATAATATTTATATCTAGAATACACATACGCATAACGATTTATTATTTATGGTTATTATAATATACGCGTCATAAAAACGTTTCATTGATTCTTGTACAATGCTTAATTAACTGCCAGTTGTTTAATTACTTCCTAACATTGACAAAGCGAGCTTTTTGCCCTCTCTCCCGGATCATTATGTCGTGTTAATGTCAAAAAATCAAGTTATCTGTAGAGTCTGATCGACGCGTGTTCTTATTTTAAATTGTGTTGTTTTCTATGAACACTTGTCAAAAATTATTGTTAGTATGATATGTGATTTTTGATAGAATTTTAAATAAGTCATATTTAATAATATTTATGCAGTACCAATGTTAAAGGAGCGAAGTATTCCCGTAAGATATCATAAGGAATTTGGAGACTCGGTGTATAAATAGCAGACTTCTGTTGAAATTTTATACAAACTTTCATCACCTATTGCCAACCCTTTAACTTTTTTTTTCGCTTTAAAATATATCCTATGCTTATCCTAGCCTATGTCCTTTCCTAAAGTTTAGTGCTCATACGAAATTTCATCGAAATCGGTTCAGTGGTATAAGCGTGAAAGCGTACATACGCATTTATAATATTAGTATTCATTTATAATGTATCGTTCTCAAAATGTAATATATGTTTTTCCTTAAATCGTCGCATATAGTTTCGTAGTTAAGAGACTAAATAAGATTATTTAAATGTGTAACACTAGTTGTATTAAGTGCTATGGCAGTAAGGTTTACGATTCGTTCCGTTCATCAAGAACATAGCAGCTTCTAGGCTATAGAGTATAACGATAAACGTCTATTAAAAATGTAATTTACCTGACGGTTGCTTAATTGAATGCGTTTCGCTGTGGCTGCGCATCGTGACGTCCGTCCCGCGCTATCTTGCTGATTTGGATCTAGGCGCGCGCGCACAATTTGTGACGCTCGTGCCTAGGGTTGTCGTAATAAAAAAAACCCCTATGTCAACCTTAAGTAATAATTTTTTTTACATAATTGAAAACTTAAAGAATAATAAACTGAAAACGAAATTACATTCGTACCACCTTGATATCTGGCACTCCATAACTGTGCGTTTTTATAGCAGTTGCCGCCAGCGCAGGTATCTCCGAACCGTTTTGACTTTTGGGCCTTCAAAAAATGAGAGTGTAGGTCTCCTGGCATTGCAGGTGTCCATGGGCGACGATTAGCACTTGACTCGAAGACACTTGCCTGCTCGTTTGCCTCCTATTACACATAAAAAAATAATAAAAAAACTAGATCTAAAGTAAAAGTAAACTAGTTTAATTGTGTCTATATTCATAAATATCCAACAACTATTGTCATAAAGGAGTATACAACAAAAGATATAATTGATAAGTCAAATCTCAAAGTCACTTGAATACATTGAATCTAAAACTCTTAAGTTAACAACTAGAATTTCGTAAGTGGCAACCCTGGCAACATACAATTTGTGTGGCTCGTGCCTTCGAAAGGAGATAACTCGCTTGAATAATACATTCGCTCTTCAATCCACTTTATTGTTACGGATGCCATTAGGGGCGGCCTACTTCGCTGTATTGGTTTAAATGTCTACCTTTTCACTTGAGTTTTTATGACTCCAGGAACTGTAAGTGGACAATTATATAGGCAATATTGAACAGATTTAAATATAGAACCACATTTTCTATTGAAAAATCTATGTTGAACTTTGTCTATTAAAAATTAGAAGTATTCCTATTTTATTTAGCAATATAAATACTATTGAAGCATATAAGTTTTATCATTATCTTTGACGATTGTATAATTTTATAGACATAACACTTCTTGTTATGGTTATTAAATATATATAAATCAATAGACTTCATGATCGAGTGATTCCAGAATTTCACTAGACATGTCTAGTAAGTTGTAAAAGCCCACTTTAGAGAGTTGATAACCGCTGGGGAAAAGCTTAAGAATGAAGACCGAGGATCGGTAGGCAAATGGCCACTGACCTGGTGCAGCTGGAGGAACAGCCGATCGTACAATACAAATATTGGTACATAAAGCAAAATATTATGTAACGAAAAAGAAGTAAAGAAGAAATAAGAATCTAAAGTATTATTGGCTAATTCTAAACTCAAATATCAGCAAAATATTTATAAACCTAACCACTGTAATCAGATACTAAAACACTTTTAATTTTAGTTTGACCTTAAGATGTCGGCCATTCACGAACAGTGAAAACGAACGATCGATAAGTATCAGATCGTGTTCCGCCTAACTGAACTTTATTGTTATAAATATATTAAAATATTGATGTTTCTTATTAACGTTAACAATGCATCGTTATAAGAATTTACGTAAGACGAGCGAGGAAAGAGCACTGTACTAGGTAAATCAGAACGCTGTGAATTCAGTAAGAGAGAAGAGGAGTATGAGGATTGATTTTGTATGAGACAATTGTTACGCAAATATAATGAATTGGCCGTGTTGTCCTCGCATTTGAGAGTGCTCAGGATGCGATTTAATCACTTGCCTAATTTATTGATCATCAGGTAGATCATACGTGGAATGGGGATTTACTTTCGGAGGCTTGTTGTTTGCTTTCAGAAGCAAACCTTAGCCATCAATGCATGCCTTCATAATCTTAGCAATGGCTACATAATATATTTGAATTAAAATAGTTTATAAATAACCCACAAGGCATACACAACGATTCCATTAATATGTAATACCTTTGCCACCTACTTTCAAGCTGTATAGTGTCAGATTTGGTTTGCTTATACAGGAAGCCCTTAAATGTTCTGAGCCCCCAGAATAATAACTGTATTAACCGCTTAGCAACTGCAGTCTTATTAACTAAGTGACCAATTGAAGGTCAAGGAATTAAGTAATTACCCGTAATAACTTTTTCAGGCGAATAAGGAGATTAAATAACATTTTAACTGTCTCAAAGTCATGTGAAAGTTGTGGTGTTGTGCAGTGTGGGAAAATTATTTTAACTCGACTGAGGATTATAAAATATCGATAAAAATCTTTTTTTTTTATTATTTATTTCATAACGTAGCGTCGACGTGTAAGATATACATTTTATATTCGAGTGCTGAGATGGAATTATTTAAAACGAGTTAAATGCTGGTCCTCTCCATTCTTCTTATCATTCATTTACATTTGTTCATCTTCATAGAAGATGTCATATGGCATAACCATTTCGATTTTAAGGTTAATTAGTATATGGTTCACATTTTCTTTTCACGAATAGCTTTATTACTTACGATCGCAAAAAGCTTTCAACAGAACATTATGTGTGTCATTGTTTCGGCTTCTGACAAAGGCTGAGCTTACAATGACCAAAAATTTCAATTTGTAGTGCCTTATATCTTATAGATATTCAAAATATTATAGGTATTCTTTTTGGATTCCTAAATTGATTTTTTTTATAGAAGAGGGTGCAAACGAGCAGGAGGCCCACCAGGAGCTCGTAGACACTTCGACGTTGAAGGTTTAATTACCTAAAGAAAATGATATTTATACATAGGAAACGCCATAACTTTAATACCACCAGAGTTCAAAACAGATTTGACTTTATTTAAATCAGGTAAAAATAAAAGTTAACTAACTGCACATAAAATCTGTGAAATCGGCCATAACCGAGTGACTTTTTACCTCAAGGTAAGGTTGATTACAACGAGAGCAAATACACATTAAAAAAGTATAATAAAACTTATTCAGAGAACGGTATGACCTCATACTCTCACTTAATTTAATCACATTTATTTGCTAATGCAAAATAATTGGTTTTTAATTGAAATCTGTATTCGATACTCACACATATGCATTCTTTTTGTAAGACACAAAAGCTTGTATTCTATGCATTTATCTGTACATATAAACTATTATTGGTTGATGTCTGTACGTTTAAAATGATGATATATACTTAAAAGGTCTTAAAAGCCCGCGAACTTACGCCACCGGAGTGCCTATGGGCGGCGAATTCACCTTTATCGTCTACCTCCTACTTATTTGTCTCCTTCTGTCTTCTATAATATCCAGGTCTATCTGACAATATATTATGTTATACCTTACATGTTAATGTAGGTAATTTATTTATTCATTGGTAGTCAGTACCGGTGAACCAAGAGCTGGTGTTTTTATCATTCAAAATGCCAGCATTACGGTAACTCTACAAAACTTTTTAAAATTAATTGGTGTTTTAGTTTTTTTTATTCATCCAATTTGTCGATGGATAGTTAGTACATATCATTTGATGTTTTAAAAGATTTTTTTACAGACAAAGCCAAGTGCAAGCGATATACAGACGCTTATATCGCGGCGGCCGGACAAGGTAAGGAAATAAAAATGTTTTATTTTAATCATGTTGCAGTTTTATTGCAACCATTATATAAGAACCCGTTGACAGTAATAACTCAAAATATATAATTGACGAATAGAATTATGGGTGACCTCGCAGAACTATCTCAAGCATCAATCTAAATTGCAAACTATTTTATTGGAAATATTTTATCTAAAATGCGTTTTTATCTTGTACAATCAAAGGTTGTTTTATAACATTTAATTGAATTCGATTTGAATGATAGGACATTGGCTATCATGAATTAGTTTTATTTATTTATTTATTTAACACTTCATCGCACTTAAACACTAGAAGCAAATGACATTAACAGATGTTAGAACATATAAGAGCAACGGGCGGCCTTATCGCTAATAAGCGATCTCTTCCAGACAACCCACACGATAAAATAATACTTAAAATATAATAATACAGGTGCAAAGGGTGCGAAGTATACAAAAAATAATAATAATAATAATACATAAACAAAACACAACATACATTAAAATAAGAAAAACCGAAAAATATGCTAATTTAAATCTAGAATTATAAATAATTATATTGAAGACAAGAAATGCTTACGAAGAAGTGATTTGAAAGATGATAGTGAGTTTATTTATTTATTCGCATTTTTTTGCACTAAAACAGTAGAAGATAATGTTAATAGACATTAGTTACATATAAGAGCAACGGGCGGCCTTATCGCTGATAAGCGATTTCTTCCAGACAACCCACAAGTTTAAATGTTATAACCGGGAACATATTAAGTTTTTATTAGTGTTCATTTTAATATAGATAAATGATGAGTACTTATTTCCTATTCCCCTAATTCATGTTTGATAAATCATTTAAAGATAGAAGAGAGAACACCAGTTCGTCATTTACATTTGAAAAGTATTTCATATGTAGGTTAATACACGTATCAAAATCTTTTGGTATAAATAATATTTTTTTATAGATCTTTGTAATAACTATAAGTATATAAATATATAAGTATATAGTATATAAATAACTAAGAAGTTTAACTACAAATAAAGTCAAATAAATAAACATAACAATAATATTAACAACAGCAATGTACTTGCTGTTGTTAGTGTTATTTTTATATACAAACATATAAAAAAACATCGTGTAGACGACCTTGACATACCATGACCAATGTATGTACTGCCGCAGCTTTTAAATGGCCTGCCCCAGTATATAACTTGGGATCTTAAGTGTCACCAACATAACAAAAAAAAAACGAAAAAGTAGATAGTAAACAACTAATACATTTTACATACACTCATTGCGCTCCCGGCTGTACCTACTGACAATTTTTTCTTGTACATACCTTGACGGTTTCAAAATATATAATTGTATTATAGAATAAAACCTTTTTTACAAAAAATACTATACCTGCAAATTATATGCTATTTACTTAGACTGGATGTCTGATGCTACTTACAGAACATACATCCTTCTGAAACCACCTAGGTTCTATATAACTTCTATAGTTTTTAACAAAGCTAGTTTCAGCAAAGTGAGAAATTGTGTAGCCAGTGAGAAAGCTCGGATAACCGTTTAGTCGATATACGGATATCTGTGGCTATTTATCTTAGGTTAAGATCTAACCTATTAAGTAATGAAAAATAGGTTAGTGTTGCGCGTTGGCTGCGCGTGCGATGAATGGGCGCGCCGCCACCGTCTCTGAGCACGCTCTAGAAAGCTGCGATCAACACATTTTGATACTTTATAAGCACCTTTATTATGAATAGTTACCATATTAGCTTTTGTTCTTGTTTCTGGTGAACGTATTATTTGGGCTTTTAACAAGCTTCTAAACAAAGGTGGTCCAACATCTATTATCGTATTACCTTCCGATCCGGAATAACCGTTACGAAGTTTTTTTGACGGCTAAGTGTATACTAATATACTAAGTATATACGACTTCTCAATCTTAGTCGTCGGGCCTGTCCAGTGAGTAGTTACGTCTGGTTGAGGACCCCTTCAATTCATCCACCTTCTCGTTGGATGAATTGCATACCTTCCTTCCTCCACAAAGCGTACCTTCATCTGCACAAGTCGCTTAGGAAGAAAAAAATGGATACGTAGCCGCGATAGGAACACGAAATGTCAAGAGCCCTACACTTAGACAACCCGACTATTTCCATATTTTGTACAACACTAAAATTAATAAAAAATACTAGGTCTTCGTGTGTAAAGTAAAAAGAATAAGCAAGTACATATGTAGTAGTGTTGTGCTCTTCGATGCAAATGTGTACAATAGAAATCTTGGATATTTTTATTAATCTAAAAATATTGTATTTGATAATTATATAACTCACTGTGAATTTATAGTTAGGTAGTGGTATAAAAGATGCTGCGATTAAAAGATTAAACATCAACATTTACCAACTAAAAAAGAAGTTAAAATATATTAACAATTTATAATATCGTACAATAATCATGTAGATAAATGACACTTACCGCAAGATATCGGCGAATCAATCAATTACGAAATATTCTTTACATAATAACCAACAGACATTGGACTGCCAAACATTTTACAAACGACATTTTTTGCAGTTTGACCGAGGCCATATTCTACGCTCTAGTCATTTTAATACTTGAATTTTATTCAATATACTCTGAGACCTGTCATTGTTTTATTATCAGGTAAGTAAGAAGGGGGGTTTATTTGCTACTTTAACGGTTCAATACATCCATAAATCACGATTCTTCAAACATTCCTTCTCTGTTTATAGACAAATGGTTCAGTGTTGTGTACCTGGTAAATGTCTTTGTGTCTTTTGTCTTAGACATGCCAGGTTTCCTTGCGATATTTGCCTAAATTAATTGCGCATATAGTAATATAACATATTAAAAATCAAATGTTTCAAGCGTGTGCTTCTCAATTGTAAGTCGTGCTCTAATGATTTGGTCAACACTCCCCGTTTTTGTAATATGATTATTTTTTTAACAGATTCTTGTACCGCATTCCAAACGGGTGTAAACTGTAGCGTTGGGATCAGCTATACAGTTATACCCTGTACTTAACCCTATACCTCAAAATTACGGGTCATCTAAAACTAATTGAGATAGTTGAGAATGGTTATAAATTGGCCGTTTATGGTGAAAGTCAGGACCATCGCGCGGAAAGGTTAAAGGTGACAGTAGCTCCCGATATTGCTGTCATGTTGCTCGCTGCAGGGCGCTGTGATGAGTATTGGTAGTTTTGTATTATGTAACGTGTATTTGATACGCTGGAATGGATCGTTACCGTATCTAGCGATACATTACAAAAAACTATAAAGATTTATATGTATTAAACATATAAGCGTTGTTCCTACCTGCAAGGTTGTAAAATATTTGTTTACCATATTACTATAAGCGATTTTTTATAAATCTTTTTTTTACCTTTATTTTGCGACTAAGTTGTGTATACGTATAGTTATTAACATAAGTGTTATAAAGTTATTTGTAGAAGGTTTGAGATTTTTTTGATTCCAATGGCATTTTGATATGGCACCTTTAACTCATTTTGCGTTCCAAGCGATTTATAGCCTGTGAACAGCAGTTGAGTTAACAGACATATGCTAACTCAACTGCTAACACAGCTCACAAATATATTCTTCAGATATTTGTTGACCGTACTGAGAATAGAACCAGGTTCTATTCTTTGTTCCACAATCAATTGGAGCACACTCGCGGGCAATGCAACATTACCATATGTTTATTTTAGTTTATGTTTAAAATATTATTATATTTATAATATATCTATATATATCCTCATTCTTTTAATATTTTTTATTGTTCACACATTGTGTTGTTATTTTTGTCATGTGTGTATCCAAATAAACGTAAATCTTTCTTTCAATCCAGCGTGGTACGTAAAGTGGATTTGTGAGTGTCGAATCATAAATGTTAAACAAGTTTGTATCAAATGCATTGTCGTTAAGGAGCAAGCCCTCGCGCCTTACAAAATAATGTAATGTCCATGCAATCTGATTTACGCGCTCGAAGACCTATAAAATAGCCTTTTAAGAAATGCTAATACCTATATAGATTATTCAGTAGTGTTGTTCTAGCTTTATATTTTATGTATCGATCAAAATTCTGAATGGAAGCCGATTTATAATTCTATTCATAGAATATTAATTCGTGTTATTTGTAGAAGCTTTAATAAATTAATGAATAATATTTATTATATACAGTATTGAAGTTATTTTTTTCAGTTAACCAAATCGGACATATTTTATATATTTGAATTGTACAAAGCGATGTCAAAAAAGTAATTTATATATCGTATATTATCTACGTACAATTTTTGTGTGTTTTAGAGCGGTGTAGCTTTACCGAAGTACCTGTGCCGGGCAATAGGGAAATAGTACAAGACACTTTTTTTTATGTGAGAGGAGGCAAACGAGCAGGCAGTAGACTTTGAGTGATATGTTAACCACCGCCCATGAACACCTGCAACGCCAGGAGGCTTACAAGTGAGTTGCCGGCCTTTAAGGAAGAGGAACAACAACTGAACTCAATCCACAATTTTTATAATAAATCCTTATTTTAAAACTAGCTTTCCGCCCGCGGCTTCGCCCACGTGTGATTTGGTTAAGTATATAGCGGTTCTTAATGATGTCGACAGGGCTTTCTTTCACGGGCTAAAACTTGTAACAATTCGAATTATATATAATTATGTGTTACTCAGGGATGATGTAGCTTTACAGGATCCGATGATTCAGGGAAATCGAGATAAATTTCAAATTAACTTACACTTTTCTGCAAATTTTATATTCTGATAGTCATCTTTTTATGTGGATGAGCTGATGATGGAAGGTAAACCTCCTCAGCGGTTAAGAGTTGAAAGAAAATTCTTACGAAGTTATACGTACTTGTGAGGTTATAAGTTAGACCAAATAATAAAATGTAAACCTCATTACATTAAGGATGTAGGTGGAAAAATGGAGGCGGACAAATGACAAACGTCTCTTCACTCGTTTCCTTTTACTTGTTTGTATGGGTAGTGTTATCTCAAAATAATAGGGTAAAACGTAATGAAAGTTTAAACTGCATGGTAGTCATCACACAATGGAGCATCGCAATACCGCGATCTATTGACTATATTTGGCCTAAGTAGAAATTCTTAAAAAAAAAAACTAAGACTCAACCTCGCACACTCACTCACACAGCAACACCATTGCACATACAAATACACACACTCACACTGAAATGCTCGTACTTCACATAATATACGCCACTTGTTCATGTGTATATATATATATTTTTATTTATTTTTTTCTGTTCGTGTTTTTTTTGTTATTGTTTATTCTGATGTTAGATTCTATTTCCGGTTCTATGTTTAACCATACTTTGGCTTTTTTATTGTGTAAACTTTTTTTGAAAAGCTGTATAGGTTTGAAGAAATAAAAAAATTAATAAATCTAGGTTGATGACGAATTTTAGCAACGCCATCTATCGAGAACATTGTTCAACACTTCAACTGCGTTATTTGTTATTTTTGTTACCTCTCATAAGTTTTAATATTAAGATTAACTTATATTAGAACATATTTAACAATATATAACTAATCAATCAATATAAGTGTTTAAGAAATTTGAAGCAGTGGTTGAAGTAAATTTTCAATTGACCATAACTTCTTATTCCCTTAACGGATTTTGATGCTATAAACTTTTGACAACGCTCCCAATTTTATGTAATCCAACTGTGAAAACCGAGTTCAAATCCGTTCTGTCATCTGTCATCTGTCATCTGTCATCTGTCATCTGTCATCTGTCATCTGTCATCTGTCATCTGTCATCTGTCATCTGTCATCTGTCATCTGTCATCTGTCATCTGTCATCTGTCATCTGTCATCTGTCATCTGTCATCTGTCATCTGTCATCTGTCATCTGTCATCTGTCATCTGTCATCTGTCATCTGTCATCTGTCATCTGTCATCTGTCATCTGTCATCTGTCATCTGTCATCTGTCATCTGTCATCTGTCATCTGTCATCTGTCATCTGTCATCTGTCATCTGTCATCTGTCATCTGTCATCTGTCATCTGTCATCTGTCATCTGTCATCTGTCATCTGTCATCTGTCATCTGTCATCTGTCATCTGTCATCTGTCATCTGTCATCTGTCATCTGTCATCTGTCATCTGTCATCTGTCATCTGTCATCTGTCATCTGTCATCTGTCATCTGTCATCTGTCATCTGTCATCTGTCATCTGTCATCTGTCATCTGTCATCTGTCATCTGTCATCTGTCATCTGTCATCTGTCATCTGTCATCTGTCATCTGTCATCTGTCATCTGTCATCTGTCATCTGTCATCTGTCATCTGTCATCTGTCATCTGTCATCTGTCATCTGTCATCTGTCATCTGTCATCTGTCATCTGTCATCTGTCATCTGTCATCTGTCATCTGTCATCTGTCATCTGTCATCTGTCATCTGTCATCTGTCATCTGTCATCTGTCATCTGTCATCTGTCATCTGTCATCTGTCATCTGTCATCTGTCATCTGTCATCTGTCATCTGTCATCTGTCATCTGTCATCTGTCATCTGTCATCTGTCATCTGTCATCTGTCATCTGTCATCTGTCATCTGTCATCTGTCATCTGTCATCTGTCATCTGTCATCTGTCATCTGTCATCTGTCATCTGTCATCTGTCATCTGTCATCTGTCATCTGTCATCTGTCATCTGTCATCTGTCATCTGTCATCTGTCATCTGTCATCTGTCATCTGTCATCTGTCATCTGTCATCTGTCATCTGTCATCTGTCATCTGTCATCTGTCATCTGTCATCTGTCATCTGTCATCTGTCATCTGTCATCTGTCATCTGTCATCTGTCATCTGTCATCTGTCATCTGTCATCTGTCATCTGTCATCTGTCATCTGTCATCTGTCATCTGTCATCTGTCATCTGTCATCTGTCATCTGTCATCTGTCATCTGTCATCTGTCATCTGTCATCTGTCATCTGTCATCTGTCATCTGTCATCTGTCATCTGTCATCTGTCATCTGTCATCTGTCATCTGTCATCTGTCATCTGTCATCTGTCATCTGTCATCTGTCATCTGTCATCTGTCATCTGTCATCTGTCATTTGTCATCTGTCATCTATCATCTGTCATCTGTTATCTGTCTTCTGTCATATGTCATTTGTCTCCTGTCATCTGTCTCTTGTCATTAGTTAAAGCGTTATTAAGTCGGCTTAAGTTCATATAAATTTTGTTGCTTCTTAGCCATCGAATAGACCAATGTTGAAAAACGTTTCTTTTTTACAAAGATGTATTTTAATTAGATAAAAAAGGAGGCATTATGACTATTTTTTTGTTCAGTAGGGGGTACTTTCAAGTTGGTCCCGTAGTCAGGATCCGATGATTCAGGGAAATCGAAGGCAACTTTAAAATTAACTTACAGGCAATTGTTTTCCTGACAATTTTATATTCTGATAGTCATCTTCTTATGTGAATGAGCTGATGATGGAAGGTAAACCTCCTCAGCGGTTAAGAGTTGAAAGAAAATTCTTACGAAGTTATACGTACTTGTGAGGTTATTAGTTGGACCAAATAATAAAAGGTAAACCTCATTACCGTTAAGGATGTAGGTGGAAAAATGGAGGCAGACAAATGACAAACGTCTCTTCACTCGTTTCCTTTTACTTGTTTGTATGGGTAGTGCTAACACAAAATAATCATAGGGTAAAACGTTAATGAAAGTTTGAACTGCATGGTAGTCATTACACAATGGAGCATCTTAAAACCACGATATATTGGATATATTTGGCCTAAGTAGAAGTTCTTTAAAAAAAACTAAGACTCAACCTCGCACACTCACACAGCAACACCATTGCACACACTGATACACACACACACACTAAAATGCTCGTACTTCACATAGTTCCACTTGTTCATGTGTATATATATTTTTATTTTCTTTTTTCTGTTCGTATTTTTTTTTGTTATTCTTTTTCCTGATCTTAGATTCTATTTCCGGTTCTATATTTTAACCTTATTTTGGCTTTGTTTTTAATCTATTTTTATTGTATAAACTGTTTTTAATAAACTGTATAGGTTTAAGAAATAAAAAAATAAAATAAATCTAGGTTGATGACGAATTTTATCAACGCCAACTATCGAGCTTATTGTTCAACACTTCAACCGCGCCCGCGCGCACTGCGTTATTTGTTATTTTTGTTACCTCTCATAAGTTTTAATATTAAAATTAACTTATATTAGAACATATTTAACAATATATAACTAATCAATCAATATAAGTGTTTAAAAATTTTGAAGCAGTGGTTGAAGTAAATTTTCAATTGACCATAAATTCTTTTTTTCTTAACCAATTTTGACAAAATAAACTTTTGACAACGCTCCCAACTATATGTAATCCAACTGTTAAAACCCCGTTCAAATCCGTTCAGTAGTTTTCAAGTTATAACGTACCAGACAGACAGACAAGAATTCCAAAAATTGTTTTTTTGGTTTCTATGACTCCTCTTTAATTGCCTCCTTTTAGTTTTTTGGAAAAATATTTAATGTACAGACATTCGATTTTTACTGTCTTATTATTAGTTTAGATGGACACCATGGATTTGAAGCATCTTGAGTTATATATTTTACTTCTATCTTTTTAAAAAGCCGAAAAGGCAATAACAATGATAATGGTTATAAAAAAAAATATAAATTTCGTATGATCATAAATTTGACCACACATAGCGATATCTATAAATAGTTCATTTTTTATTCTACTTGGCGCAACCTAATAATCACAGCAGTTAACACAGCGTTTATTTAAATTAGCTTTTAATGGAGCTCTTCAATGTTAGTAGCGTCGGCAAAATCATATAATCAGCTTTTATTTTGGTGTATATATAAATGGTGAGTGTGATATTTTATAAATTATATTTTAGAAATGTATTGTTGTCAATTTGTCCAAGTGTAATTCTGGTTTATATACGTAGGCATGAGAGGGGATTTGCTGCCCAAAATGGCGGGAATGCTAGTTTTAACCTAATGGACAACTGAAAGGCTTGCGAGTGTGTTGCCGGCTTTTAAAGTAGTGTAGATACTATAGGTATGAGCATTAACTAATATCTTGAGATGTTTTCTGCAAAATAAATTGTTTGATGGAGTAATGCAAATAACGACGTCCGCGCTACCAATAGTCCTAACCAGATAATAACTAAAATTTATTTTAATATCACGATGAAGTCGATTCAACTCCCAGTTAGATAGTTTATTTTCATTCAAAGATAACGACCTGAACTCATAAATATTAGCTAAAGTGATACTCAGCAATATTTAAGGGTAGATTTGCTGATGGTACTTTTGTGATTAGCTCCGATTACCCGTTTAACCCAGTTTGCTTTTTATCGTCATTTGCATATGTTCAATAGGTAGAAAAACAGCAATTAATCCTGGCAATTTTCTTTTAGCCAGTTTTTATTTGGATTTATAACTTATTTTAAATTGAAAACGTTTTAATTTTCACAGACTTTATACAAACACAAACTGGCTTTTCACTAACTTTCTATACAATAAAATAATTGGATTATTGATCCCTATTGTCTAGAATGAACCCATATTCATTTATATAAAAAATACTCCAATCAAATATCAATCTATTATTATTATATATTTAGTTATGTATTTTGTGGTATGTTTTGTTTACTTATATGAAGTATTAATGTGTATGATTTTAATGTATTACTTCGTATACAAAACGGATGATAGAATATATCTGCCAGCCATTTTCACTTTTCTAATTTTGAAAATTGTCCCAAATTCCCTTCATTTCCGCTATATCCCATCTCTCATTATTTAACCATAACTTATCAATATCAATATCCGAACATCGTAAGTTCACGTAAACTTTCGATAAAAAAAACTAATCTATGCATTATTATATGTCATAAAAATACCAGTCGAATGTATGTTGTATAATTTACTGCAATGTCCTTGTGAGCTATGCGGAAGCTTTTTAAAAAAATTTAAGTATTTCTTACCACAAGTATGATTTCTTACTAGCGATACGACCCAACTTCGAGCATTAGTTTAAGGTAGTGTCAATCCTACACATTAAATAAAAAATGTACAATACACATCACATTGAAGAATATGTTTTAAATTATTTTATTTAATTCTTGGTGACGATGTATCCTTGTGCCCTTCAAATTAAAAAGTACATAAAAATTAACTTTTTAAAACTTTAAGCTGGAAATTTTAAAGGTTTTATTGACCCAGTGAAAAAAGAATATTCTTCTTTTATTACCACAAAAATAATGCAATTTTATATACAATAAATTTAAAAGTTGATGCAGACTTGAAACATAATTCCAAATCTATGTGACAATACAATTTCATTGTATGTATATAATATATCTCTATCATATATCGCATAGATATTAATAGAAACATATTTGAAAACTAAAATTGCTAATAATATTTCCTCATTACATGTAGCAGACGTGATAAAAGTTCCGCATTTTTATTTAACTGAAACTTCATTTAGCTATGTAATACTCAGTTTGTAATTAAGTTTTAGTGCATTCAGAAGGTCTCGGGTTCAAATCCCTAGTGAAAAATAATCAAATGGAATATGCACTGAAATCAGTAGTAGTATTTATTCCAGTAGGTAAAGTGTGTAGTTTATTAAATACTTCTAAAATACATTATTAACTCCTTGGTATTTTAATTTGAAACCAACTCAAATTTTCGCCGGTTGGCATCCCAACTCCCTTTTCCACTTGAACACCTTTAAACATAATAAAGACGAATAAAATTACTGGGTGTATATGGCAGATAACGAAAATAAAAGTTAATTGAGCATTTGTTCTCATTATAATGTACACTAATACATTTGCTGCGCACCACCTCTTTGTGGATCCAACTGCCAGTGCAGGTATTCTTGTAAGCCTCCTGGCGTTGCAGGTGTCCTTAGGCAGCGGTTAGCACATCACCCACCTGTTCGTTTGCCTCCTCTCTTACAAAAAAATGGAGGGAAAAATAGGGAAAAGTCGCGATAAAACAACTCACTAAGTACTTAGCGAGTTATTAGTACATAATGATATGTCGTGTTTTATATACACACATTAAAAGAATATTAAAATTCAACAACCTTTACATATTTATTTTTGTTATTTTAAATTCATGAACCTACCTTTTCTTAGTAACCCCAATAGATCATTTAGATTTCCCACTGATTGCTTGATGTTCACAAAAGGTGCCTGCTTTACGTCGTCATGGATATCTGTAAAGTGTTATTTTTCAACAAATAAATAGAACCTATCTGTACCATAAGTAATAAATATTATCTTTATTTTTTTAAACTTTCCATAAGATTTATTCGTAAACTTACTCGCATGTTTCTTTTCGAAGTCATCAAAAAGCTTCTTCAAATCACTCATATACACGGGTCTATCGGTGACTGCTGAAAATATTAAAACAACATATTTAAAAAAAGTGCGAAGTACATAATGTAAAAATATACCATAAAATTCAACTATTAATTGCTGTTAATTAAAGAAAAGTACACAAGAAAATTGTACTTAGATTTCGCTGCTTATTAATTGCATCGTTGTTATATACCTATTTAACTAAGTGAAGCTTTTACATATAAATTATTTGATATATGTATTACCAGATTTAGTTGAGGATGGTACGGTTGGTGTAGTTATGGTTGAAGTGATGGGAGGAATAATACTACTCTCACCTGTAGAAAGCCAAAATTTTATTAAAATAAATTTAATTTCAGATATTCTAGTAAATAATAGTCTGTCAGTTGAAGCTCTAACACTCTTCCTTAAGTATAGCGGAAGCGAGGCTGACTCAAATAGACCTGAGTAGACCAAATTGACTAAATTGAAGCTGAGTTGGTGATCACTGTGGATGTCCTCTGCCAGGAGAACATAAGACATAAACATCCTTCAACAAAACGTCTTAAATCGCTTTGAATTCCATAACATAATGCTAAATCTTATAACACTTTTCATATGTATATGTAAATTACTCTAATTTATAAGGGGTTGAAAATATTACACTACTAATGTACTTACTATTAAAGTTTATTTGAAGCCTAAGTATTATTTATTAGCTAAAAACCGTTTTTTATTTTCTTATACTTTTAATTTTAGCAGCGCCATCTTGTAACACATAAAAATCGCTCCGGTGCTATCTGAACAATAATTTGACGTTAATTTAAGAGGATCTATTTAAATTGCAAATCGAGTTTCAATACAAATGTTCAAACGC
This sequence comes from Leptophobia aripa, assembly GCA_951799465.1. Lineage (NCBI taxonomy): Eukaryota > Metazoa > Arthropoda > Insecta > Lepidoptera > Pieridae > Leptophobia > Leptophobia aripa. Next base: position 3,968,361 of record OX637281.1, read on the forward strand.
CCATATCTAAATAATACTTGCTACATTATTATCAAGTTATTGCAAATTAACCGGCGTGTTTATTTATAACGTATAATAAAATTTATATTGAAATTTTGTTATTAAATGCTTTCTACTGACTTCAAAATAGTACTTATATGTGGCCAATTATAGGTGAGATTGGCATGATATATGTGATTGTACGCCTTAGTACAAGTTAGTTTAATTAAGTTTTAGTAAAATCTTTTTACTCCGTAAGGTACAAAAGACTATTATCGTATTAAAATTTATCTACGAAAAAGCAAGAAACTCAGTTTTATGATGACAATCCTAATACAATATTTTTTTGGTGTAATTCGATCAGACTTTTTTGTCATAAAAATAATCTCAATCAAGATAATATTTTGTATATGTATTCTAAATGCCTCTGTTTAACTTTTTAAATGTGTTGCCCTTTGAACGAATAACCAACTTTATGCAGCCTAATAGTGGGAACAGCAAGCTTATTTTTATTTTTTAAAGAAACTTTAATACAGTTTTTTTTTTAATTTTTTGCAAATGACATATATTGAAATATATTATATAATACTAATTAAAGTACAGCATGCTTTGGAAGCTCACAGATTAAGAATAAATATTAACAATATACTTACTCTGGCGGAGATACCTCTTTGGTACATAATTGGAGTCACCAATTTCAAATTGAACTTCCACTTGTTGATTAGGAAATAGTTCTGAAAAATTCAACAAAACCAAAAATGTGCATAAAACAAGCTTAAACTTATGATAAGTTATAATATTACTTAAGTCGTGGGTTGAACCTGGCCGCGACAAATTATGTTACGGTTTAGAAACTAATATATATAAACCTTAATTTTAATCGATTTCATTATAAACTCAGTAATACCTGAAATTTTGCTTATCGGTTTTAAATAACGCTCTAAAACACCGCCAAGTTCATTATTTATCGGGAAGTTTGCTGAAATGACATTAAAAATTAAGCTTCTGATATTTTCATTATATAGCCTTTTTTACTTTAAAACAAAGTATTTTATTTGGTCTTCATTGAATTATACAAAAACTTTTGTCTTTATGCTTGTTAACTCTTGTGAAAATAGATCTAGACACTCTTGAATAAATTCAAAGTGAGATATTTTACTCACGAAAGTGGTAAGCACAACCACATTGTTCAAATAAAATAAAATACGTGAAATGATATAGAAACACACACATATCATATATAAAATGAAATCGCGTAAAACATTTTACATGTATTCAATTTAAAATTTTATGAACTGATGTAATAATAAATATTGGAAACGTTTTTGAATTTTTAAACATATTTTTACAATCGAAAAGCTTCTACCTAGAACGGTTGAAGATCGGTTGACGGCCGCTTACCATTAGCTATTACCAGGATACCTACGGTCAAGCGCTTGCGCAGAGCATTAGAGTGACTACGACCCGGGTGAATTCCGAAACCGGGAAAGAACCAAGTCCTTACCGGATAAGAAATTTATAAAAAAAAACATTTAAGAACCTAGTTTACGTACCATAATACTTTTTATAAAATGTAAACGATACGAGTAATCAAAAGCGTTTATGCTTCGTTATATATATATATATATATATATATATATATATGTATTTATATTTATTATTTTATTTCTACAACTCATACAACATAATAAAAGGCCGGCAACGCACTCACGAGCTCCCAGCCACATGAGTGTCTATGGGAGGCGACTTCACCTTTATGGTGAGCCTCCTGCTCGTTTGCCCCCTCTTCTATAAAAAAAACATATAAGTAAAAAAAGGCCAAAGTAGAGTTATAATCCTGTTAGTAACAGATATAAAGACAAAAAAAAACCAAAAGTGATTAGTAGTGGTGTAATGATATATGTGATGAAATGTGGTGATGTGAATTAGGTGTGGATAGAATCTTCCTCTTAAGCCCTCTTAAGCCTTTAGATCGGGCAGACCCATTAAGAATCGAGTTCTGAACGTAATTACGTATTTATTTGGAATAATGCATGGTGTGTGTATGAAGCGACTAATACTCAAAATATTCAAGACACTTATGAATCGTTATCTTTTCTTAGAAGGCTCTGTAGTCTATTTTCCCCATCGAAAGTAACATTCAATTAAAGCCGAAATGCATATTGCGATAAATTCCGTTTTAAATCAAGTTTCAGTGGCATTAACGACGTCAAAATGACCGTTCAGATATTTCGTTGATTAAATTGTTTTATAGCAAATAATTACTTAAAACATTTTAATTGAACGATAAAAGTACTAGTTTAAATGTCAAGTTTTGAAATAGTATTTGTGTGAGTTTTTTATTTGCATACTAGAGATTTTATTACTCTCATATAAGCTTAATGATTTAATTATATTCCAATTAACATTATGATAAAGAGTGGGGAGTTATTTAATATGATTTCACTAGAATTTTCAATGTTCGAAATCTGAATTTGAAAAAGCCTACTTTGTAAGGAATAAACATATTGTATTTTTGCCACGAGAACCAAGCTTTTTAAATTTGCTTTAATTTTGTTATTTTATATTTAAGTGGTTAAATTTATACGTTATCAATTATAAATATTAATATTCTGTATAATATATAATAGTTTAAAAAGACTTCTTCTCATTAGAGTACGAAGTTTAAAGTAATATATTCTAACTTAGCTTAAGGCTTGTATGTGCTTGAGTGAAAATTATTTTGTCTATTTTTTATATTTTAAAATATTACTTAAAAACAAAAGAAAAGATTTCAGAAAGAGTTTTGCTAATATATCGTTTAAGATAAGTAGACCGTCTAGTCCTGTCATCCTTTTATTAGGACAGAAAACTTCAGTAAAAACTAAATGTGCAATCTATATATCGCTTTCCATTCCACTGTACATAACGCTAAGTGGAATGTGTTAATTTCTATACAATTTAAACTTAATATTTATTTCTGCAATGATTGCAACAGTTATACAGACATTACTGATAATCGATATCAAATAAGTGTCTATTCATTCACACAATTTATTAACACATTTTGTCTCAAATGACATAATGGTCACACATTGCTTACCTCGCGCACTGTACACCTGCGCGTTGACACAAAACACAGCCAGCAAATAAATTCTCATATCTGTGTTGTGGTTGTAACATGTAATGTGATGAAAACGAAATGTCTAAAATTCTTATATACGGCTTTTATATATCAAACATTATACTTACTTAATGAAATATATTCATAATAAGAAAATTAAATAACATAAATAATTTTTATTTAAATAATAAATAGTTCCCATAATGTTGGCAGCATTTCTCTTGGGTCACCGGTACTGACTACCACGCCTACTTCTTTAATAAGCACTTGTGCACCTGTATGAAATGTTTTAGTATTTATTAAAGATTACAATGCATTTTACATTACGAATTGTTTTAGAAGTAGGGCTCACCATCTGTGATATTTGTCGCAAATAAAGAAATCACACGCTTGTTTTTATACACTTAGCAATTTAAATAAACAACGCGTAGGTCGCCTTCGCCATTTTATCCGTAACACAACATTGTACAGCAACTTTTTATCAGAATCGTGTTCTGTACGATATAATATAGAATTTAATAAGAGAATCGATAAAGTTTATTGCGTTTAAAATTATTGTACTCGTGAATCTCGATAGGTTGGTGGTACCTAATATTGTTCTTATCGCGAGTACGTTCAAGCGACAATCGTGAGGTAAGCATGTGTGATGACGGAGAGATTTGGTTACTGTTTCTAGTCATTTAATTCAATTTATTTCCATGTACTGTTTTATATCTGACCACATATTTAATGACCATGTTCGTGGGTTGGTTAATTTATACAGATTATGCTAACATCGATAAGGGAAGTGGTAGGTTTTATATTCAAATATAGGTTTCCCGTTGGAGTAGGTAAAGTACATAAGTCTTTTCATCATAGTAGTAGTGTCTGTCACTTCAAAGCTTACGCAGTCAGCTTACTTGATGGTGATGACTAGCCCTATAAGATGTCACATAGGTCAAGGCATAGGTCTCCTCTAATATTTTCATTCATGTGAGTCTGGTGTAATTTTTAGCCAGTGGTGGCCAGCAGTCAGTTTAATCTCTCCATCTCGGAGGCTGCTGTCTTCTGCTGCAATTACCATCTCTGGGATACCAATACGATATCATTTGGCTCCGTTTTTTCTGGGGATCACGAATCACGTGACCTGCCTTTTTATACCACCCTTAAATACATTACGCTGAGACTCAAAGTATATCCATGTGATTAAGCGTAAATTAAGGTGATACCTGATTCGATCAACATGTTAACAGACTGGAATACCGCAATCAGATAAATTTAAGTCCTTTCAAGTTTGAATTAATAAAGATATTCGCTTACCTTGGCTAACCAATCCTTAGTGAAATATATCAAAAATAAACTTATTCAATAAAATAATTCAATACCATCAAAAAATATTATAAGGGTTATGATCGTTGCTCTTATATGTACTAACATCTATTAACATAATCGACTTCTACTGTTTTAGTACAACAAATTGTTAATAACATAAAAAATCACCAATTTTAACAGTTTGCTAGAGCATTGGCAGTCCCGTAAGAAACTAGCCTTAATTTGTTCAGCTATTAAATACAGTACCTATTGTATGAGATATCAGTCTAGCACAGCTGTTACTCATAACATGTTGCAAGACATGCATATTCATACAAACTTTCAGTACTTTAACTACGACCACCCCGTTATAAGCACGATTAACTCATTTAGCCAACACGGCGCATGCCGTTATTAACGCAAAACTAAATGACGCAATATGATGGTAAGATTTAAAATGTTTATTTAAGATATAAAACCTTCTTTTCTATTCTTTTAGTAAGAAGGAGTAGGAAACTATCACTGGATGATTGATTTTTTCACTTGTTCCTCTTTAATATATTATATAATGCGCTGTCTATTTAATATAATGTACTTTAGAATATCAGTGATAAGTTTATAATTTTATTGTGTTTTTTATTAAACAGTAAGCTACGGTGCCTACGGGTGTGCAGTCTCCGGATGAGGAGCGCACTCTTCTTGTTGCCCTCAAGTCATAACGCTCCCGAAAGATCCCTTTAATGTGTCGGCAATTGGCTCAGCATCGGGACAGTTCAATTCTTGAGTAGCCTTACAATGCTTTGTTAGTTTAATTGTCAGTAGCACAATTTTGTATTAATTGTTTATTTTAAAAGAGCAGCTAACGAGTTTCTTGCCGGTTCTTCTCGGTAGATGACTGCCTTCCAAACCGGTGGTAGTATAAAAATTGACGATTCAAAAGTGTCTTTATAAAGACCTACTTGAATAAAGATATTTTGAGTTTGAGTTTTAAGTACCTACCCCAACGATTGTTTCCACAAAGGGTTGGTGCGTGGCAGAAACTGCTTTAAAAACGCTAATTATACCAAAGCTTGTATGTATACAAAGATATGATTAAAAATTTAATTAACCCTTCTAAATACGGAATGCCATAAAATACATCTGATAATTACGGGTCAGGCACCACCCAGTGGCAGTAACCATGTTATGGCTATCGTTCACAAGTGCATCCAAAACAGTTCTTGGCGAGATCGTGCTGCCACTTGACCCCTTATGTAATCCATACTTGAGATACGACAAGAGTACGCGTGCCGCAGGTATATTAGAAAGGTTGTATTTACTTAACTAATTTAAATTAGTTGATACACACCCTTTGATAAAAGCTAAATCAGTTTAACTGCAATCTTTAATATTAATACAAAATCAGTTCAATTTTAATATTTTAATTTAATCCTAAATCAGTCCAATTGTAATCTTTTATTTGAAAGGTAAATAAGTTATTTTTTTTTTATATTTCGTATCAATTTCTAACATTGTGTTAAGGCTGTGTTTATAAGAGCATTTTAGATAAATAGTGTGTGTATAATAATGATCTATATGAGTGAAAAATATGTCCATAAGTCGAATAAAGAAGCTTATAAAGAAAAGAATATTTTGAATAAGATGGGGTTTTTAACATGGTGTATGTACTAGGTTCGTAGTAGACAAGGATCTTTATAACTCAGCATAAAGCATTACGGAATGATATCCAAACCTACACTAACATATTATGTCTCATATGTAAATAAAATTACGACATTTCAACACACTGCTAATGAAGAACGCTATTAAATTGGAGCGATACTGATATTAAGATCTTCATGACCCGTTCAACCATTATTGCTAACGATAGCCTTTTGCTTCCACAGTTATCTTCACTACCAATATTGGCTATTTTGAAAACGGCCTTATAATTTTATTGTATCATTAAAGTTCTCAGGAATATCGTATAAACTTGTTTGTAAACAGTTTAGTTTTAAAAACTTGGTTGTTCGAATATGCATTATAAAATGATAAGGACGACATCGAGTAGTTTTAACTAATAAGCGATCTCTTGTGAACCACGGGTGTATACTGAAAAGAAAGTGCAGAGAGTATGAAAATTTAACCAAACAAAAAAAATATGTCAAAGGTTAATAAATAACCAAAGATAACATTAATGCTTTTTGCATTCTAACGATTCCAGTTTCACGGTTTCTTTTTTTAATTTATTTATTTCATAAACCCATATAGCATAATAAAACAGTTAACATAATAAAAAAAAGTTAAAAAAACAAAGCCAAAATAGGGTTAAAACATAGAACAAGAAAGTAAATCTAAGATCAATATCAAGTGAGGAACGAGCATTTAATGTATTAGTGTGTGTAATGGTGTTGCTGTGTGAGTGAGTGTGCGAGGTTGTCTCTTTGATTAGTTTTTTAAAAAGAATTTATGTTGAGACTAAATATGTCCAAGGACAGATAGGACTCATGATAAGTTCTGGCTGCGCGATTTATTTTATGTTTAAGAACTGTCGATGTTGATATTATTACTATGTAAAGCCTATTTATTTAACGGTACTCAAGAATTTAAAAATCGTAAGGGGCCCTAAACATGATGACACTCCACGAATGTTGTAAAACGTTACTATACACATATGTAATTGACTGTAATTTTCAGTACTCGTGAACCCATAAACCGTTTAGCCTTATACTAAAATTCAAATTAGTTCGCCAAGGGGCAATCATAGAGCCGTTTTGGTACATTGCAATCGACACCATGTAAGTCTTGCTCAGAGCTACGTTCCATTAGACAGCACTTCCTTAACAAAAGGGGCAGAGTCCCATTCCAACAATTGTATGAGCTATTTACCTTATCTGTAGCAAGCCGCAATCACACCCGCTCCCGGTGTGAGCTGCGATTGAGTAGTGTTGATACTTTCAACGTATTAAAAAGTGAGTAAAGTTTTTGTGTTGATGACCAAGTTTAGTTGAATATAAGGTGCTGTTTATAGCTAATATTATAACCATATTATATTTTTAAACTATCCACATATGTGGGTGTTCTAAGTAGTATTGTTTGTTCTACCGCACGACCTACAATGCTTCTTTTGTCTTTAAACAGTGCAGTCCTTATAGTATATTCAATATACGCTATGTTTTTTATTTGTCTCGTGTCTTAAATTTTATGTCTCTAATGTATTTGGTGTATATGTACGTAAATATATCACTGTTTTCATTTTTTTGTGTATTACGCTTAATAGAATAAAATAAAAATAACATTAAATACTGATGGATGTGTAATAACTGCTAACGGTATGTTTTTAGAAATATCGAAATTTAGCAGTATACCAAGTTTTTTATAATGAATCAAGTATCAAACTAGCTGATCGCCGTATAGGGCAGTATCAGTGTAGAAGCTGCGCGGCCGCAGGCCCTGCGTTATAACAGTGATAGCTTGCGCGTGATGTGACCATAGCGGGATCGCTCGGCCCTAAATAGGCTCGCCTTTATTAAATATTAATAAAAATCTCTCTTCAATTAATGTATAAATTGGAAATCTTGAACTGTGTATAACATTTACTTTGTAAAAATTTTAATCGAAAATAAATATATCATGTTCAAAATATATAACCGTTGAATTAATAGGTACCTATGGGCAGCGACGTATTGTGACTCTCTCAGCCTTAAAGATATTGCATAAACATTGAAGAAATAGTCATAAAAATTGCTTTTACTTAAACAAAAGTTCAAACTCAAAATATCTTTATTCAAGTAAGTCTTTTTAAAGACACTTGGATCGTTCAGAAAGACCAAATATTCTTCTGATTGGGAGGTCACAGATCATTGTAAAATTGGAAAATGTTTCCTATCTGTAACTATTATTCAGTGTTCGTATGTTTACGCAGACCACATTTAAAACCTTGTGATCTCACCATACATGTCGTTATCTCCAAGATACATCTTACGATTAAAGTGTCGATATTGAATACCTTCTGTAAATCTGTCAGATGTTAAGATACACATGTAATATAAAGTATCAAAAATATTTACATTGGAGTGTGCGAAAATTGAAAACAGTTAATATCTCAGTCAGCCTTTGACCATGGTAAAAGAATATCATTTAAAAAAGAAATAAACGAAGTGTAAACTAAATACGCTTATTACTGAATTAAAGAAGCGCCTGGTAATCAGTACAGGTGACTCAAGAGTTGGTGCTTTTTTCGCGTAACGTATATACATCGCAAAACAAAAAGAATATTCCGCCAGCATTATGGGTACTTTGCCACAAGGATCAAACATTTTAAATATATTTTAGTTTGTTACTTTGAGTTTTATTATTATTTTTTTGTTTTATTATTCAACTTTCTATTTGGTTCATAAAAGTACACACGTAACGTACGTTAGACGACTCACTTGCTGCATAGCACTAGAAGTTCAAGTTTGTTTTTTGAATAACAAAAGAAAATTAATGAAAGAAGTTATCAATGAAAGAATATTGGTTTAATAAGTGTTCCATAATCTATGTTAAAATCTAACTTTCAGGGATATATTAAATTTAAAAAAAGCCTTAAAAATATATTTAAAAATGTAAGCCTACAATTACGAAAAGTGTTGTTACTCTGTCAGAATAATTATTTAATGCAATGTAATGTCACCTTTATTATATACTATTAAAGGTTGAATTTAAATAAAAACTTTCATATTATATATTTTGCACCAGTGATTATTGAAAACGATAGGTTGCATGCAAAATACTTCCCTCAGAGATATGAGAAGCGTCCGAACACACACGACGTTTTGGCCTTAGCGAGGCTTCTTATGTATGATCGCGGGTTTCAATTTGCATAGCTATGCGCAGTGGGTGTACAGTACTTTTTGTTTTGTCTACTTGCTATGACTATTCGAGATAAAAATACTGTGTTTATAGTTTATAAATCATAATATTTGTTAATCAAGTTTGTTATCGAATTCAAATCCTATTGCAAAGGTTTCTCTCAATATATTTGGTTAACATTTTGATTGAAACGATTCACTAAATCTGTCTGTACACTGTATATTTCAGTCAAGATTCACCGATATATAAAAATAATACATTTATAGCGACCAAAATGAAAACTTTAATAAACTGCTACTTATTCAATATACTCGTAATAATTTATTTAAAACCATTCAAATCAATTATTATACCAAGCAGCATTTGAAGTCTAATTATTTCCAAAAATGGACAGAGACCACCAGAGACGGAAGCGGAAATCCACACCCATCACGACCCCACAATCACACAGATCTTAATTATGAACGTGTCGATTATCATCTTAAAATTTCTACCTTAAAAGGTCCATAAAGAGGCTCTAAGTGTACGCAATTTATTTGAGATTACGCCCTCCAGGCTGAGTTATGTCACGACCGAGCTTCAGACACTTCTGTTATAGTTAGTGAATGGGGATAGCGCGTGCGCATTACGTAACTGTTACAGTGCATTGCTGAAAATTCGTAAAATGGAATCACTTTATCGTGCACTTGATAGTTATTGAGTTCCTAATGAAATAAAAAGGAACAATACTTATCCCATTACTACATTAATAGTGCCTCAAATAGCTAATAGTTTGTAATGTCAATATTACATATTATATTATTATACTACAATCATTCATTAAGAAAAAGAGCGACTCAATTCTGTTTCAAGTCCCCATTTAATTGTTTTATGTGTAAGCCTAGTTGTATTTTCTCATAAGCTTATTGTTTTAAATATATTTAGCACATAAGATGTTTGGGGAATATATAATAAAATAAAAATAAAATTCCTAAAAGGCCAGCAGTCACGATCTCCCAGCCACGCGAGTCTGTATGGGCAGCGACTTCACCTTTATGGTGTACCTCCTGCTCGTTTGCTCTCACTTAAATTTTAAAAAATATCATTGATTACTTATATTACATACATTTTGAAAGAGAGAAAGAAAGAAAATATGTTTATTTGGACAGACACACACGGCACACACAACATCACAATAGATATAAGTACAAAATTAAAATTAACTCAAAATAAACACATTGCATTGTTGCAAGTGCCGCGGGCGTGCGCCAAATGGGGTATTGCTCAGGATTTGGTGGAATATAGTATTCCACACCACTGATTTTCAGCAGTCCCCAGTTGTCGCAAACCGCTGCACAGCGCCAAGTGTTAACAATTTAAGCGTACAAAATTTAAATGGAAACATAAAGTAATAATTAAATAATAAAAGGAAGGGAGATAATAAAAATAGTGGGATTTTGACATATCGTTTGATACAAATAGGTGTAAAGCCACGCGGACGATGTCGCGGGCAAAGTACTAGTTTCTTATAAACAATACGACTTATAAATAGAACTAACGTTTGAGTGAAATTTGCGAACATTTACCATTAAAGTGGAGATCGCTTAAGAAGATCCTCGGACAGTTTGTCGTCCGTTCATTAGGTAGGACAGGTCAGAACGACACCTTTCGTGCTAATGCGCTGATGAATGAAAAGATTGCCGTGTTTGTACCATCGCAGAAATAGTGGACTAAACTAAAAAATATATATCTCGCGAAATGTAACTTTATCCTACAAAAGGTTATAAGAGTTGTAAAAATAAATATTTATAAGAAAAATGTTACATTCCTATATTAAAAAAAAAAAATACTTATATATGATAATATTTTAAGACGCAGTTTGTAGATAACATCAATACTAATTACCGATGCGTTATTATTAAAAATAAATATATATATTCCTATGTGTCCTTAGATAAATAGGAATTCTTTAAAAAAAAAAACTAAAACTCAACCTCGCACACTCACTCACACAGAAACACCATTGCACACACTAATACACACACACACACAAACACTTAAATGCTCGTTCTTTACATAATATTAATACTGCACTTTTATATATATATATATTTTTTTTTTTTATTAATTTTTTTCTGTTCGTGTTTTTTTTTTTGTTGTCGTTTTTGTTGTTGTATTTTCGATTGTATGTTTTGACCTTCTTTTGGCTTTGTTGTTGATCTATTTTTGTTGTGTAAGCTTTTTGGAATAAGCTGTATAGGTTTAAGAAATAAAAAATAAAATAAAATAAAATATCAAATGCAATTGCAAAATTTTCCATAATATATCAAAGTTATGTCAAAAAAGAGTTAATTATGCATTAATTAGGTTTCCACTATAAAAACCTGATTCTTGCATTCAGTGGTTTTGCGTATTGTAGAAAGCTATTTAGATCAAAGCGTTACAATGAAAACCAAGGCACTCTCAGGGCATCTGGCTTAATAGCTCTGAATTTCTTTAAGACCACTTCACATTCCCTTATAGATTGTTGGTAATTAGGTGCTCGAGTTTACGGCTTAAAGGTGTCGGAATGCTTTAACGATCACAATGTAAGATGGTACGTGCTAGTTCCTTGTTTCTATTTCAAAAGCCTTACCTGAGCTTATTTTAGATTTGCTATATATATATGAAAGGTTTTCTTTTACCAACATTTAAACGACGACAATATATATGTTAGATACATGGTTGTAGTGTCTAAAATATACTGTATATTTAAACGATAAGATAAAAGTATAATATAATAAAGAAGCTAAATATCTATTAATTTATAAACAGTACTTTGTTATGAATTATCAACGATATATCAGGATACAAATGAGACACGAAATTTGTGTGTGATTTGTACGCTTTTTTCTTGAAGGACCCTAAGTCTTACAGCTAAATAAAGATTATAAAGGCAAAGATAGAAAAAAAAGACATACACACATATATACATATATATGTATTTTATTTAATACCCTCAATTGTACCGCCTTTTTAATTATTATAATGAAATATTGACAACAAAAAGCGTGATAATAAAATATAAATAATTCGCATCTATAAATATCACGAATCATATAATTGTTTCACGAGATTAAATCACAAAAAAACCTTTAGATTTAATAGTTTTTCTATAAACAGTAATAGTTTCTAAATATCGATATATCATGACCTACGGTAACATGATACCAACATGGCTAAGTGTAGTTAACTGCAGTTTAATTGACAGATGTGGATTGATAACTGTTAGTTTCGCTTTTCTATATTAGGACCAATTTGGTATTTCAAAATATATCCTGATAACATAATACACGATTTCTATCGTCTATTTTATATTTTTAATAACAATTTGCAGAAATTGGTATCTTTCTCTAGTTTTCTCTCTATTCGCGAGCGTGTTTTCTATGAAATTATTTAGCAAAATGCATGTAAGGTGGCTTATATAACACGTATCGATAAGACTTGATAGACCTGGAGGCTATATTGCATGCAAAAAGTTGACTTACAAAACAAATATATTTTAGTACAACTTAAGATATAAAAACAGTTATGACCATAAAAAATACTATGTTACATTAGAATTACACTTAGCTGGATATACAAAATCACACTATTTAATACTTTTACATTTATTATTAGTATTCAAACGTAATTGGAGGAGTAATTTCCCAGTTTTAAAGCGGTACTTAGCGAGATAAGTGCAAACATGTCTTGAATTAACGATGTGCGGTGACCTCTGAACTGTATTGGCACAAGTGCATAGACACGCGAGGGTCTATATTATATGGAAATAGGTGATATTTATTTTGTTTTGATTTGAATTATCAATACCTGTTTATACCACTTATTAGATATTCTTTGCGTTTATGACGTATTAAAATTAAATTTTAATCGAATATATTTTATACTATTTTAATTATTAAATGTATACTTAAGAAAAACGTAATATTAAACAAGAATACAGAAATACAGACGTGACGTTTTTATTTACAAGCATTAAAATATGTATTAACAGTGCTTTTATAGCAATTGTCGTTACAGCTTTTTTAGATTGATTTAATTAAAGCTTTTTTTGTGTTTGTTGTGAAATCGTCGCATTTTTTGAATTGATAATTTTTGTTTTCGTATCTACTAAAAATAAAGTATAATGCTATGTTCTATCAACAGGTCATTAACCTCTGTGATTTGGTTAATTGAACATAGTTAGTTACTTTTGTCTCCTTGGTGATTGGTGTGAAGGTATGTAAGATCTGTTAATGTTTTGTCTTTTATTGTGTACTAAGTATACATTCTGTTTTAGAAATAAAAATTAATGATAATGAGTAAGAAATAACTCGTAAAAAATCTTATACTTGATACTAGTAGGGGCCGTAATATAGACTAGGTACATTTATTATTCTGAATTAATAGGATCGGGTAAGAATAACTGAATAAATGACATATCGTGTGAACAAGTACAAGGCGATTTAAAGGAAGTTGTGGACATCTAAATCAGACGTGTCAGACGGACGCATAGATAATAAATTGAGGCAATTATTTTTTACAAAGCAGATATGGTTGCGTTAAAATTAAAAAAAAAAACTAAACATATCTCAACTACGGCTTTTTAATAGAATTTGCTTTGATATTTCATTGTATTCTTCGTTAAAGTTGGTAGTGAGTTCGAATCACGGTTGGGATGTATGCGTTTGTGCAGATGGTTCCATGGCTGATCAAAAAAAATCTAATAGATTAGACCCATCTTGTTAAAAGGTTTTTTTGGTCAAGATAATTATGGTGGGGTTAACATATAGTCAAAGTCAAAATATATTTATTCATTAAGGTACATAGAACCATTTTGAATCGTCTTAAATCTAAGTGATTCTACGCCTGTTCGTACCCGACCAAGCTGAGATGAAGAGTAATCTGGAAATTATAAAAATACGATCTAAAAAGAGAGAGAAAACACCAATAAAGATTTATAACACTAGTAAAAAAAACTTACTCTTACTTAACTACAATTTTGTGATATTATTGAAGCGCTTTTTATGCTGTTTACGTCTTTAGATCTTAGCAAAAGCACTTTTAATAAATGTTCTATATAAATTTAATTTTGTGATATCGTCTTAAATAAGCTTTAGATTTTTTTTCTATACCATTAGAAACGTTCAATGTACCATTATTCATTACACGCACTTACGTGATTTACTTTCACTAAATAAAACGCAGACATCTTCCGAAGAGAAGCGAATCAATTTAAGTCAACATTTCCCGCCGTTAAGTGTTGTAAGTACAGTCGGCAACAGAATATAGAACATACTTATTATATTATATTTTTATATTATATCCTATTAGTATTTTTTGAATTGCCCATTTATTTAAAAAGAACATTAAATGTGAAATCATAACGTTATTTGATCGGGTTTCGCTCTTCAGCCTATTGATAATAAAGAGTACACTTTTCCACAGAATAAGGTTTTTAAGTGCCACTCCTAGATTAAAAGCTCGTTAAGTGATAGCCCTATGTGATTAATACAATAGTGTAGATATGTTTCGGCTGAATATGCTGGACAGCTTAAGTTATAAGTGTGGGTTTCCTGAAAGGGATCGCTTAATAGCGATAAGGCCGCCCGTTGCTATTAACATTACTTCTACTGTTTTTGTGCAACGAAGAGTGAATATATAAAGTTTATTTTATTAATTTAGAGTAAATGCCAAACAATATATAATATTAGGATCAAACATATATAAATCCTTTCATGGGTATTACACAATAAAAAGACTTTTCACCACAAGTGTACATCGCCTCAAACCAACGTTGTCGTCTTAGTAAATAGCGCTTCCTGTAAAAAGTTTATAGTTATTTCTTCCCGTAGCTTTAGTACATTTAACTAAGCCATCCTATAGTATGGTCCATATGGTCTATAGAACATATGTATTTATGGAAGTAAGGCTAATGCGTACATAGCTTATGTTTTCCTAGCTAGTTTTATATATTTATAAACTGTTGTTAGTAGGTTTTTAATAAATAAATTCTAACATTTTCTGCATGTAGTAACTTTCTTATAAAATGTATACACAATATTAAGAGATTATTAACAACAGAAGCAAGTTAATATGATTGATCTACAGCAAGTACTCTGTAACGCACATAATTTATGAACAAAGATAAGATAAAGACCACTATTCCATCTCGACTTCAATACGACAGTAGATCCAAGCATTATCATTTATATTATTTGTTGGTAATGATTGATTTTGTTACAATTTAGCTTGTAAATAAAGGATTCTCGTTTTAATTGTATATTATATAGTTTTAATTTATAGACTCCCGTAACGTAGGGAAGCCTGGGTGTGTTGCCAGCTCTTAAAGGATGAGTCTTGGGGACGGTAGGGGAGAGTCATAGAGTTGTCGAAAAAAAAATTATTAACGTACTTGCAAATATCATCACTAATATATATATATATTCATACTAATATAGTATGCGAAAGTAAGTATGTATGTTACGCTTTCGCACTTACATTACTGAACCGATTGCAATGAAATATGGCATGGAGATAGACTAAACTTTAGGAAAGGGCATAGGCCAATCTCTATTGCAAAAGGAGTCAAAGGGATTTAAATATGGGATGAATGTTTTTATAGAAATTTCCAGAACTCTGCCATTTATAAACGAATTTTCCAAATTGCTTTTGTATTTAAACCACGTAGACGAAGTCGCAGGCAAAAGCTACTAGTAATTATATATGTTAACAACATAACTCGACATAGGTCGAAACACTAATATTAAACCAATTTTGCAGATCATTTGAATTCCACGAACAATATCAGACCCGGGTATTGCCACAATTGTGGTATAAACTCTCTCGAATCGTAAAATATTGAAAGCAAGTTTCGATATCGCCTCTAGCGAAAATATCAATCCGCTGTGAACGCGAGTTTTCACAATCTAAGTGTTTCCGCGCCAATAAATAAATTCAAGGAAAGACTAGATGGGTCTATTTGGAACAACCCATCAACGTTTATATCAGACTAATGTCAAACTTATCCGCAGGCGTCTGGTTGTGCTGCGTTTACAATGAAATTGTAGACGTATTAATATTATATACATTATTTTAAACTTATATCGCTGAGAATTTTGGGCAATAGAGTAAAAGTAATTGTTTTAATAATGAAATATTAAATTCTATGTAAACCAAACAACACAGCCTCTTGGCGTCCGCTAAGAGAGACACGCCGTAGACAATAGACACCCAATGTATGCTCCAGTCTCTAATTAAATAATTTATCATAGGCGGCATAAAATCTTTGACACAACAATTGAGTTACATACTGTTTCTACTATTTCTGTATGTTCGACATGTGCTTCCTGTCTGTACGTCGATATGTATTAAAGGCGCGCCGGATTTCTCGCATTTTTTCCTTCACCTTACGAGTAAGTATTAAATGCATCCATAAAAAGAAATTTCTATTGAATATTTTATGATAACATCTTTAAAATAATCAGGTTTTCTTTTCGTTGTTACGTATCGTTATAACGTATTTCGTTAATATTATTTTCATTGTGAAACATGTATTAGAGGTCTAAGAAAGGCCTGCAGCGAGAAGATATCGTCGGCCGACACTTGGATCGACTTAATTATCGTGGGGCATAGCTGCGGGCCTTTCGTCAAACTACTGATAAACGAGAAATGTTAGGTTTAAACATGCCTTTATACGGTGTATATTTGAATTTAGAATTTCAAATAAACGAATTAAACTTATTCATACTACTCAAGCGTGATTTCTAGCGTTGCTATTTAATAAATGTGATTCTTCATTTTTTAAATATATTTCTTTAGACATTTTTCTAGATCGTTTACTCAGTATTCTCTGAACCTGACATTTTTAAGTACTCCAAGCTTCATCACTACTAAGTATATAATTCGTATGTATGTAGAAAACCATAGTTAACTATTCACATATATTGTTTTATAAATATTTAAATTAAGCGAATATTAATTAATTATAATCTGAATAACTAATTCATAGACTAAAACTGCACCATATCCCGTTATTGTCATAGGTCAAATGAATTTGAAAATAGAATGAACAGTTAACCAAACAATGCCCACACAAATCAGGATTCCGAATATCTTGTAGCGAGCATTTGCATTACGTTGCGTGTCACCCGCCCACAATACTACAGTACTGCACCCCTACAATCGCTGGACGTATCGGCATACCATTAACTGCACGTGGAATTCTCTTCGCACTGTTTTACTTATTGGGCATCACTCAGTCGTGAATTTCACCTTTGAATTTATAAACTTCACTGAATATATTTTTCCGATTTATAAATAAATTTTATTTATTAAACTTATCTGATTAAGTAAACAGTGTATATTGACTTGTATGTTTTTAATGTTTGTAGATATAATAATGCTATAATGTAAGTTATATATTTATGCGCTGTACAGTGTCGGAATCTGGAGGACGCTTTTACCACAAAAGGGCACAACAATGATTAATATGAGTTGTTGTATCATATATACGCATTTAAATAATAATTATATTTTTGAGATTATTATTTGATTTTGTGAATATATATTTGAATAACCGAACTTCAAGATTTCAACTAAATCGAAACAATTGCGCTCGCGGGTATTGAAACCCAGAAACACTACGAAATATGTCACGATAATATTAATAAATAGTAATACTTTTCAAGCTCACTTAACAAATTCTACAAAATTTTTGGTTCCTTTAAATATTAAGTAGTTAAAAATTTCACAGACTGGTCTGACAATATAACAAATACATTTTAATGAAAGTATAAAATTTTATTGAATTGCGGTGTGCGCGTTGATGTCTTCCTTGCAACAGTTACCGAGATTTAGACCATTTCCAAACCGGTACATTGACATTCCTGTAACCGATCGATGGGTAAGTCGATCAGTGTAAAATGATCCATCCGATCATCTGTCGGACGCCGGTACTGCGCCGGACCTTGAGATCTTACGGAACATTGCACTGATGCGTATCGCTTTAATCTCTTATATTTTACATATGAGAACGTATAACGGTTATTGAATTTTATTTTAGTGTACAATTTTGCGTATCACACATTAAAACGTTCTTAACAACAAAATTGCATTATACTCAATTAATTAAAGCTAGGCCGGCAAGACGAATAAAGCATACCCGGAAATAAAATACCACTCCTTTGTGGAACCAAGTGCCAGCGCAGGTAAAAAACGCTACGACCTGGGGGCCTTCAAGAGTGAACCTTAAAGACCGGCAACTCTCCTGGCATTGCAAGTGTCCAGGAGCAGCGGTTAGCACTTCACTCGAAGTGCTTGTTTGCCTCCTGTTACATACATACATTGCCTTGACAGGTCCAACTTATGATAATGTCATACATTGGTTCTAATTATACCTCATGATTCGAACGCACTTTACACAATTGAGATGAAAACGTAAGCCTATGTCTACTGCTCTATAACAGAATAATTCCAGAGCCTAAAAACTATTAATGATAACATGATGAAACCAGAAAAAGCATCTAAATTTCTTTTATCTACAGTACATTTGTTATAAATAGTTTTACACATTACGAATATCTTATATAAACATTTATAATGACACGAATAAATAATGTATGAGGTTTTGAGATGATTGTCGTTTCACGTTAGGACGAGAATCGCCTACGCAGGTACCTATATTGCTTTAGTGTGTCTTGAATTAATAATGAGCTTGCAAACGATGTGTATGGCAAATTGAGCCATCTTATCATATTCAATTTGAATTTATTGCATTGAAGCTTTTGTATTTTGAATGCGTTTTCGAAATTATTGTTTATTTATGGAATGGTGGAATGTTGCTTAGCATGAATTATTATTTTAATGTTAACAATAAAATCAAATATTAAATAACTCTTATATTGATTAATATGGTTGTGTTATTTATGGGTGTCAACAACTGATACAAGTACACTTTAAATTATAGAACCTACAAGCAACACAATTATTTATACATTTATAAAAATGTATGTAAATATAAAATTTATACATATATGCGAACCGGCGAATAGATCACGAAGGAGGATTGCAATGTATGCCCTCAAACAAAGATACATATTTATATACCGCTAATTCGGACTGTCCGTTTTGTTGGAGTGGGTCAACTGAGTCGTCTATTCCAGACAATCCCAAAACTCAAAACCGTATAATAAGTATAAGACATTTTAAACGGTTGTGTTATATACCTCCTAAGCATTAAAATATTTAAAAAAAATCAATATAACTATAATATTGAACTATTGGTCAATCTTTTGGTACAATTGCCTTAAGTGGGTAAGTAACGTATAGAATACCTTATTAATATTCTTGTTAGACGATTGGTTTAGAAATAATCATGCATTTGTATGAAGTGTCCTTATTAGTCGAGTCCACTCTTGTGTCTTCCTTTGCAATTACTCGACGATATGAGGCGTGTATGAATTATAATAATTGAACCATCAAACGTAACACTATGAATATACATTTTGGAATATTCTATATGTACTGGCAAGTGGAAAAATATATTAACACACAATGTTTCGAACTACATTTAGTTCAAAAGGATTAATTTAATTTAAAAATGTTTAGTAGTAATCTTTTTTTTTATGAGAGAAGAGACAAACGTGGAGGTGGATACACTATAATAAATAAAAGTTTACAATGTTATACCATGTAAGAGGAGGCATATGAGTTGACGGGTCACTTCGAGTGATGTGCTAACCGCCGCCCATGGACACCTGCAATGCCAGGAGGCTTACAAGTGGGTTGCCGGCTTTTAAGGGAGAGGCTCTTTTTTTGAAGGTCCCCAAGTCGTAACACACATAGGGATGGTGCGCGGTAGAAACTGTCTTAAAAACTCGCAGTTGTGGAGCGCCAGATGTCAAGGTCTAAATTAAAAGAATGGTTTTTCAATACCTTACGTATATATAAGCCATCTTCCTTTGAAAGTAAAATAGTATTAATAACAACCATTTGCACCAAAAGTCTTATGTTTCCTGAACCAAATGAATTATACTGTACTTAAGGCTACTTTACTAGTGCTAACTATACGTACGTACCTTAAAATTACCCCAGTGTCAGTTAAATTAACTTTTTCAATTCTTATGAAACCGTTTTTGTGTTTGACTGTACAAAATTAACATTTAAGTGGACAGATGATGTTTCTTGTACATGTTATGATAATGTTAATTATTTCAATGACTATTATGATCATATTATATGTATGTAGAATTTTAATAAATATTATATAGAATCAAGTTCATATATAAATATTGATCTTATAAGGCGCTTCATTATTCTGACAGTACAACACCCACCATTTGCGTATAAGACATGAACTTTTAAATATAAAAAATAATAATGGACAATGATAATTGTCCTTAAAACTTTAGTTTCCTTAATCCTCTTTTTATATTTAAATGTCAATGTGTTTTTTATTCTATTATTTCCAATATTAATAACCTTTTGAAACGGAAAACCTATGATAAAATATATATTTTCTAATATTTCCAATAAAATTACCTTAAAAAGTCTAAGATGTTCCCTTATCAGAAAGTCACCATGATTACATTAAAATTAAAATGGCGGATTCTTTAGCCATACGAGGAACGGATGTTTTATATCCTTAATGGCCTCATTAGATCTTAAATAGTAGTATAATATCTAATTGATTAATTAAACCTTAATTATTATCCCTTACAATTTAATACTCCATACTAGGACCTAATTTTACTATGAACATTTACAGTAAATCCTATCTATTAACCTAACCTTAAACTTTATTCAAGTAGCTCTTTTTATAGACACTTTTGAATCGTCAATTTTTTACACTACCACAGGTTCGGAAGGCACTTATCTACCTAGAAGAACCGGCAAGAAACTTGATAGCTTACATAAATATTTCACACAAAATTATGTTACGTACAAGACCAATATATATAACTAAAGCATTGTAAGGCTACTCAAGAATTATACTGTCCTTTAAGCGCGTTTTAAATTTATTGAGAGAAATTTATTTATATGAGCAATAAGGTAAATTTTACCTTAAATATTTTTTGTATATATACTGTTTTGAAGGTCAAGAATCGATATATTAAGGAATATATATAGTCAAAACTTATGGTTAGCGTAAAATTTGAAAGTGTAGTCGTAAGTAGGTCAGGCAATCGAGTAACTGTATCGCTGGATATAGAACAAAGCTCGTTGCAGGTATGATACATCTCGCTGTGATAACGACGGCGTTATCACCGCGCCCGACCACTGCACAGTCGCCACATTCACTTGGATTGTACTGCGACCGGAATGCTTTGATACTTGGCAAATTTCGTTACCTAATATGTATAATCAAAACGTATGTGAAAAAGTTAGACTGAATCATATTATTATTAAAATCAAGAATTTTATTGTTAACCCTTTGGTTATTCACTGGGCGTAGGCACTAGGTGCTAAACAGTGTATTTTCAAACCCAGATCTGTGACCAATGTTTCTAAGCTATTTCGATTTACTTCTTTTTAATAATAAGGTCATTATTATTTTAATTGTTTCGCATATTATTAAAGTGAGTCCAGTTATATTTTTTTGCGTTCGTGAAGGAATATATCCTAGTGTAAAATCGAAGTATTAAAACTCATAAAGCGTAGTATACCAGGAGATCATGCGATGCTTGACGGTGAAGTCAAGGCGAGCGGCCGGCGCCGACCACGCCCGCGCCCCTCCCCCGCACCCCACACACCCGCTCTATGCAAACTGTACGATATTCGACTACTCATTACGAATCCTGTTGCCTTGGTATTATAGATCATAAAAAGTTATGTTCAAAAATTTAATTTGATAGATTTATTATTCCCGTAATTATCGTGTTTACCGGAAGTAATACTAATGTATTTCTTTAATCATTCAAAAATACTAAGCCGGTCACGGCTTGCATGACTGCAACATCTGAACTTAAAGAGACACTTGAAATATACCTTTTTGAATGAAATCGAATGAGAGAATCTTCAATTGTACAAAAATACAATATAGAGCATTTTAAGCGAAATAAGCATGAGAGATTAGGAAGTTTGCTAAGAGTTTGAAAATTTTGCTAAATTCATGTGTAGCCTTAAAATATTTAAATTACATATACAACAGGCTTAGAGAAATCATATCAACCAACTACAACCTTAAGAAACTTATCTGTTGTGTATATTTTGCTGTGTGATTGAGTGTGCGAGGTTGACTCTCTTTTTAAAAAAAATTTCTCCTTAGACCAAATATGTCCAAGGACAGATAGGATTCAATGTAAGTTCCGGATGAGCGACATTTGGATCCTTTCTAGCTTTAGCAGAAGAATATTATTGACGTACACAAGTGATAACTGATACGATTCTATGTGGACGAGATATAAATTAAAAGGCAAGTGCCAAATACAACATTTCAAAGGACACTGTAAGTATTAAAGCAACATTCATTAATAATTAATTACGTGTAATTTCTTTTTGAAACATTAAAATTGCACATTTTACAAATTCACTCTGATTAATTCTTAAACTTTTCGAAATAACTCGAAGGGTGAATTGCATAACATACAAATGTTAATTAAATAATTAAAAAGCTTGCTTCGTAGATTTAATCAAAATGTATTTTTAAACGTGTTTCACTTGTGACTATTAGGTGACAAATACACAATTTTAATGATACAACAAATTCAATATATAAAAAAATTATACATATTAATTATCTTTGATTTAAAGCTTTAAGCGTATGTTAAGTGAACAAAAGTCAATAAGTTGCTACGAACACTTACAACGCGTTGCCGCCCATTTAAGAATCATATTATTAATAATATGCGTACAAATGACATGTAATTAGCTAAGTTTGGAATACACGCGGATATAATTAAAACAACGCATTATTAACAATTATGACAAAATATATCCGCAACAACTTCGCAGTACACATAAATTATTTAATCAGATCACCACTCAGACGGATCTGTGTGGACCATACCGGCTGTCCATGCGGATTTATTAAAATTAGTTACGAGGCCACAGCTCAAATCATTATCATTGATAACGAATATTTAGCTTTTTTGCGCGCAAGCTTAAAGCTCTTTGGAATGTCTCAATCTAAAGTCGAGCTTATTAAAAAAAAACAATGAGACGCAATAGTGTCTCACTGTGTGGTTACGGTACGTAATGATAAACTAATGATTGGACAAATTGTGACAGAAACAATTACTCCATAATCAAAAAACGCTTCGCAGAATAAAAATTAAGTCATAAAAGTTTATGGTTGTGCCAAAAGCGATGCGCATAAATTATCATATCATAATTATCTGGTGCAAGAAAATTTTTTGAGGGCTCTCTCGTATCGGCTGTCAGAAGACTGGATCCCTTGCTCTCATTACAGTGATTCGAGTTTAATTTCAACCGTCTGACCTTTTCACTTGAGTTTCTTTTTGCTATCGACACGCCCTGTCTTTGAATATTACGAGTTTGCATCGTTACAGAAGCAAAATTAAAAATTTAAACACAAAAAAGCTATTAACATTGTGAAAGTATGTTACTTAGGTTACGAAAAGTTATAACTATCTGCTTGTATTGTTATGTTTCTAATTGTTTTAATGTTAGTTTGGTTAGGTTTTTTTAATTAGAATATAATATATCTTCTGTAAAACACTATATTTTCAAGTGGTTGGGTTTTTTTAATCTTAAGCTTATATTAATTATTAAGTAATATTGTAACATTATAAGTGTTATTTATTTACGTCTTAACATACATTTTTATCAATAGATTCCAAAATGTATTTTAATAAAATACATTCCATTGTTTGTTTTGACAGTATTTTTTATGATTATTTGTTTAATAATTCCTCAAAACACACGGTTTATTAACCGATATAAAGATTATATTTAGGGTTGTAAAATAAAATTAAAGATATATATATGTATAGTCAGAGTGAATCTAAATAGAAGATGTTTTAAGTAATTAAAATAGTGAATGTTTTGATTCATTTTACATAAAATTATGTTTTGTTAACCGTGTTTGGTGTTTTTCGACGTGTCTGTCCTATGTAAGAATTATACATGTGACTGCACATTATATATTTAAGAATCAGATTGTAATAAATATTTTATTACAAACTTCCGTGATATACATTTTTATTGTGTTAACTTCAGATGTGGTTATCATCAAATGATCTGAAATGGCGGAGCGAGGCTACCACATCCGTTCTCTAAGGTCTCCTGACCACGCCCTGCTACTATGGAGACTGCGCAATTCATTTGGAGCAACAAATAATCGCAAGGTTTAAACGATATAACTTAATATGTCTATGTTTTTGCAATCAACGTTATAGAGTACTTATATAAAAAAGGTTAAGAAATTACAAGTATTCATCACGGCACACTAAAACTCTTCCTCTGCTATTGGTTTGACAAAGTTCTATCGTTGTTTGTTAGATATTAAGCAATGTATATATATCAAATGATGAATCATTGTATGATCATTGAATTACAATTTTATATCAATCACGATTTTTACTTATCCTTTTCCTTATAACATGCAGTATTATATATTTATTTATTTTCACATTGAATCAACAGAAAACAACGAAAAAACTAGCAAAAGTTTATGGTAGTATACTATATGGTCAGCCGGGCTTTTAAGCGATTTCTTCAAGACAACAACTTAAAGATGTTATAAAAAGATGGATGGATAGATGGTTAAGGGAGTCTGCATTTGCGAAAATAAAATAAAACTAGTGACTTAATACTAGTACGGAAAATCAATGTTAAAGAGGGTTACGAAGATAAAAAAGAATAAAACATTCAAATAGAACAATTAATAATAATGAGTTAGATAGAGGTATAGGAAGTGCTTATAGAGGACTTTTGACCTTTTGAAAGAGGTGAGATAAGAAAAGGCTTTTAAATTTACCAACAAGTAGTGTTTGGGACAATTTTTTAAAATAATTTAAGCGTATAGCACAAACATTTTCAATAATAATTGATCTTTAATTATGGAATGAAAGTTTCTCTTCAGCTTTATGTTGCATAAAAGAACATGGAGCTTTTTTAACGTATCATTAAACCAGCGTAATCAGAAGCTTTTGTGTTTGAATCCCGCTAAAATAATAAATGATATGTAATTTGTTCAATTCAAGTATTATTTTAAAATATGTGACTTGCTAACCCTAATTCACCTTTATTTTAATAATTATACAAAATGCAAAATTTTTTTAATTAAATTAATGGCCAGTCCCATTTAAAAAAATAACAATTTTTTGTAATAATCTAAATTAAAAAAAAATATTTTAAAGTTCTTACAAATTAAATTTTTAAAGTGGTCTAGACCACATTTCTATATATATATATAACACATTATAGATTTAGAATTTGGACACCGTGGAACCTTAATAAATCGAACGAATAAACAACATTCTGATTCATTGTCAATAGTCAGAACAATTTCATACAGTACTTTGTACAAAACAAGGCAATTTTTACACCACTAACGAAGGCTTATTAGGGTAAAAGCTTCTTGAAAGAGTTGTTACAGCGAGTTCAGATGAACCTTTTTATGCAATTTAGACTATTAAGTACAGTTTTAACACCTTAATTCTGCTTCGTTTTCGAAGAATGTCAAATTATAATACATTTGATGAGTTTGAAACATATAATTTTGTTCATGTATTGAAATAAATAACTACACGACTCTTATTGATCGTAGTTGTTCTTAATTTGTGATATTACGTTAGTGTAAACGTAGATAAAGCAAGTTTCTATTTTTACCAACCCACCCAATACAATTCAATTTTAGTGGATTCTCATACAATAAAATTGTATAAGAATACTTTAAACTAATACTAAAGAATACTTAATAATTGATTTATGTATAAATCCATCAGAATATAATACTTATAAAGAAAGTATTATTCTCCTATGACTATGTATTGACGTAAGTAATAAATTGAATAAAATCAGACACAGTTATATTACTTACATAAAGTTCGCTTTTAATTTATATAAATCAGCAAATAAAATACTATGATACGTATCCTTCACATTATGAGTATCAAATATATAATGGAATATATTAAATAGCATATTATATAAAACATATAAAAGTCAATATGTGAATATAGAATGTCCTATTCGATCCTGAGTCATTGTAATTAAGTCGTTGATAACAAGTAATCGGTATCCTATTCCCAATTACCGGCTTTAAATTAATCTGAATCCTATAGCTGTAATAAAACGTTTATCAAGAATGTACAATGATTTTTATAAAACACTCGGTTTTCAACCTAAATTTATCGCTCGCATTTCGCAATCGTGTTCTCTCACGACACGTTTTAATTAAAAAGCGAAAATTATCTGCACAATATCGGGACTTACATAACATTGAATTATTAACCTATACAAAAGACTTAAACGAAACGCTTATCATTCTGCGCATGATAAGAACGTTTCTCCGTCTAGTATTACGCAATCCTAGATAAGACCAAGCCCTTAGATAACATATCATAAATTATACAAAACAATTAAATCCTTCAAATTTTTGTACTAAGCTGATGGATCTTATGAACATTTATCGTGTTTTTAGGTAGTAAAAATGAAACTTTATTGGCGGGAAATCGCGAGAGGGCTTTTGAAGGCTCTCGCGCTGGGCGGCGTCGCATTTGCGACTAGCGCTATCGTTCAAGCCGAGTACCGTTAGAGCGAGAGCGCGTGTGAGAGGGATAGACCGCGCCCCGTCCGAGCCATCCGGAAGCCTTGCTGAAACTGGACCGTTTTCTTTTCTTGTTATTGAGATCGGCTCTCAAGTTCTGTTGTTGTCGCGCGGCGCGCCGCTCGCGCTGATAACGCGACGCCATGCCGACCTGCGCACGCGCCTAGCGTCAACTGCTCTTAATGGATAACGAGTGCTACTGACTCCTATGGATTTTGTGATTGAATGTGATAAGTGTTTGGATTAATACTATTTAGAATTTTATTAACTTTTATAAGTGATTTGAAGCAAACTCGTGTTTGAGATACACTTCCCTACAACAGGTAGGTGTTTTTTATAAATTTATTATATGTGTTTTCAGGATTTTATTATCAAGAGTTTATAAATCATTCCTCGTTGTATTTTAAACAAGATAAGATATCATAAAACATATTGTGTTAAATTAACATAATTGATTTATAAAAATTAGTAACATTTCCACACGTTGTAAATAAAAATTTGAATATTATTAAAATTTTATGCGTCTTTAAATTTATATCGCCAATAATATTATGCAAATAACTACAAATTCTCACACATTAATCACGAAACTAAAACTAGTTAACAGTTTATGAAATAAAACTTAATTCTCAACTCATTCATGTAAGCTTTTAATTTAAACAATAAATTATTTATTTTCACACAAATAACTTTTTACATCAAATCACTACTACTCACTTCATGTAAATCAAATCACTTTTTACATCTTTTACTGAGGTATTGCATTATATTTGTATATATCTAATATAAGTTCATATATTTACTCATTATGTTATTTACTCTGCAATATCTAATTTCTTTTTAAATTTACGACAACAATAATAAACATAGTAACTCGTTTTCACTGTATATTTTACTGTTGACGCTGCAATAATAAAAATAAAATAAAATTACTCGACCCAGTAAACCAGAAAGTTGTGATCGCGCTGCCGCCGGCCGACGCCTTTTTTGCTTGAGTTTTAGTCATTGTCCGCCTATTTAAATACCGAAAAATCTAAATAGTTTAAATGGCCTATAATAATTATACTTATTTTAATCAAAACATTTAAAAGCATAGGAAAATCTATAAAAATATATTTTATGAATGAAGTTCAAATCAAATTTTTAACGTCTATATAAATACTGTATTTTTTGGGATTTCAACTCATTCAATATTTAAAAAATATTGTTAGATACACTATAATAACCATGTAGTAAAATCATATTTTGACAAATATAGTCAAATTATATTTTGTATCGCACATCGCACGAACAGTATAATTTGAAATCTATTTTAATATTTAGTCTTGTTAATTAAAATAATTTAAACTACCGTTCGTCTAATGGAAAGTGAAATGATTTTGCGCCTTATCAGATATAAATAGAGAGCACTTTAAATTAGATCACTTTATAAAATATCGCTTTCAATCATATCATGAAATATAATTTCAAAGCTTCAATGTGAGTATTTTTAATGATTAATTTTATATGCAAATTCTATGTGAAATTTCTTTGTTAATACGTTACTAAAAGTAAAAACAAATATAATTCATGTATTTTCAAAATTATTTGACAGTTAAATGACTGAAACACATTGGTAAGATAACTAACGTATTATACTTAAAAAAAACACATATAAAATATAATAAAATGAAGTTTGTTCCACACTTGGAAAGAAAGCTTTTGTAATAAGTTCTTAATCATCGATATTCATTTTCAATTTCAAAATCGTATTTGCGAGTGAATCGACCGTAAATAATTCAGTACAAACGTCAATCGCAATACCGCTGTGTCATCTCTGTGATTAAAAAAAATGAAAATAAAAAATAATTAGACATTTCGCTTTCACTGTGCGTAGTTAGATAACTGTCAGTTGCTCGATTTAATTTCGATCTTGTACGATAAACTGGTTTATTATACGCATCAGTGGCTGCATGCGACATTTTTACATAGCTTTCATTTTTTGACGTGGTTTCATTAAAAGCTTTACGGTTAGGTAAGCTTTATTGCGTACTGAATTTTATTAAATATATATACAACAGTTTACCTATACATTTATGAATCGGAAATCAATAGGAACTAAGAACTAAGTATGGCAGTATACTAATACATTTTTGGAAATGCAATCCATATTATGTATTTTAGCTAACAACACTACCTAAATGAGTGCTAATTATACATAATATTTTAAAGCTTAATATTACATATTTTAATTATTCATCTCAACTAGTATTATTCTTGTCTAATGTGTACATAAAAGAGTAATTAAAATAATGAAACTTTTTAAAAAGTTAGTCAGTATTGGTGATCTAGCTAGTGCTTTTCTCGCTCAGCGTAAAAGTTTATGCCACAAGAAACAATTTTTTTAAGATGAAATACTATTGATGTTCAACAATATATTGGATATTCGTTAAAAAACTTAATATATTTATTATACGAAAATAATCAAAATTCCCATGTATATAAATAAAAAAGCACAACAAAAATATCCTCTATATAAATTCGTATTAAACTTACATTCTGAAAGTGCTCACCTGATACCATCAATCTTCCATACAAGTTGCATATTGTTAGTAAAAGCTGAATATTGAATGCAGAGTAGTAATGGAATTGATTGTAATCGATTCTATCATTACAGCTTATCTAATTGTAATGTTCCTTTATAACAAGATGGGGAAATTGGAGCGCTATAACTTGTTACATACAAGTGTTCAATTATTCTAGTTTAATGAATTTTATAGTCTAAACTACGCAGTGCGCAATAGTAACAGTTCATTTGTAATTTGTATGAAGATTTTGTATCAAGTCTCATTATTTTGGCCAAGACTTTTAAATATATTTTACAATAAAACATTAATTAACAGAAAACTAAAACCAGTGCTACAAATAATGGTTGATGAAACCGCAAACTGTAACTGTTATTTTGTTTCTACAGCTCGTTATCATTTACTTTATATAGAGAAGCTTATCTGCGCACAATTACCAGAGCTTGCCCACAATAGTAGCTTTAGGTTAATTTAAATTTCGAACGTAAATGAAGAGAAAGTACCATCATTCGCAAAATATCAGATCATCTGTGATACAACCGCTTTAAATACAGCAAATTAGCGAATGTATAGGCCTAGTATACAATGCGATGATTTTATCTTTAAACTTTCCGATCATATAAACCATTAAATAACGGTTTTGTATTAATGATATCTAAATGTTTCGTATATTTATATAAAATACGAAATACTTATTATTTAAATAAATAAAATTATTTAATAGGGTTAAAATCCTCGTGTTTAAAAAGTGGGAGACAATTTAGCAGATCAGATTATGAAATCATGGTTAGATAAGAGTGGCGGAATCTGGAGGTATTATATATACATAAATATGTATAAACAATGGTCTTCCTCTACTTTCTTATATAAAAATCTTAAGAAATTTAATTTGTAAAGTTGGTTTAGTTTCACATCACTCGCAAGCTCCCATTTCATAAGTATCTATTGGTAACGAATTCAGCTTAATAGTGTGCCTTATGCTAGTTTCCTCCCTATAAAAAAGGAATAAAGTCGCACGCACACACATGAATTAAAATTAACAGTTAATAGAAAACAATTAATATATCAACATCAAGGTTTATTTAAATCGAAAAATGTATATGACGTATAAATAAATATTTTCAGCAGTTTCTATCCAATGTGACAATTTATTCATCACTGCAGCAGACACATGAATCACGATGACTGCATCATATTTGTATTCACTGGGGATGAATTTGCGACATCGAAATCTTTTAATATACATACGAATCTCATCCTTAATCATCACAAAAGCGTGGCAAATCAGACGAAAATCCCTTGCGCGTACCTATTGCGCGATCACTAACGAAGATCACAGCGGACATAGACTGAGTTTTCTGATAAAAATTCAAGGAAATTTGAAATCTGTCTGCACTCAAGTACATCGTTCAGATTGTAAAAAAATGCACAGACGGCGGTATAGAGCGAGGCGTATAATTTTTAGATTCATTTTCATAATGTGCAGTCGCGTCTGAGGTCAACCTCGTACATATACCAATTTGTAATAACATAAATCGTAAAGGTTATGGAAAAAAATTTTTTTTTCAATAAATCATTATATGTATCTATGGTACACCATAGCTCATTTACGCCCTCTTGTATAAAAAAATGTGTTTTACATACTCATCAAAGTATGTATTGGATAAGCTTAATGAACTTTTAAAAATATCACGTAGTTCTTTACTCATAGGCCTCCTGTAACATGGTCCATATATTTCGGTCTCGTGCAATTCTTTCCAAATGCTAGCCATTTACATATAAATTATACAAAACAGACTACAGTTAACAAATGCTTATGACATATTTAAGTAATGTATGATCGAGTTCACACGTAAGTGGATACCAAAGGACATTGAACTAATACACAGTAACCCATAAATCCAATTAAGCCAAATGTCTCACGTTTTAAAAAAAACCTTATCAATGCGTACGTCTTCATTGCATAATTGCAATTGCATGGGAATCCAATTGTTATTTCTTGTTCACATACATGAATGTAGACATTAAATGTTGCACGCACTTACGATGCGCAAAAACATTGCATCGGCTTTTTATTACGCTTAAGGCTCACAATCGATTATTTCAATTCACTATTTTTTCATTTTACATATATTCACTTAAGTTCATCAATGGGCTTTGGAGCTACGCATTTTATTAAACTAAACTTTGAAATACTTTAATGTAAACTAGACGATGAATACTATACTTTTAAATATCTTAAGTAATACACTATTAGATTATCTACTATGGTTGTTATTGTGGTTTTACTGCTATTTTGGTAAAGTGAAACAATGAAAGGAGACATTATAATGTATTAGTAACTAAGATTATTTTATTATGTACATATTTAGGTCGCTATATACATAAGTATATAAGTTTAAATGTAATTTTGTTACTGCTTACTCTGCCATAATAACCATTGTACTGTTACATAATTTATTTATAGACCTCAAATTCATAACGTTATGAAAGCCAATAAAAATTGCAAAAAGTCAATTGTGCACAGCGTCACTCTCGATTTCATTGGAACGAAATCGTTTCACTATAGGTATCGTGATTTGCAACAATAAAACCAAAAAAAATCCTATCGGCGTGTGAAATTGCGTATAATTAGAATTACCTCACCAACAAAACGAATAATTGACGTTACATATTTATAGGTTGGTTAAATATAAGATAATATTTTTCAATTATTCAACATGTTCTTAATAATAGTTACAGACAATCACGAAAAGAAATTTAAAAAAAGCACCATACAAATTCATCAGTTTTTAAAAATGAATTTTAATAACCCGAGCCTCCTGAGTAAGAGTCAGGTATGCCAGGCAGAAGACCATATCGGAGAAAATCTTTTTGACAAGCGATAAGGTTCGTGCTTAAATAGTGTTCTGGAAACAGAGGGTGTTTGATTCCAACGGTATAAACAAGGACAGACAAAGAGAAACAGGTTAGAACTGTATTCAATCTGAATGTTTTTTGTCTGAGTTTCGTAATTTTTTGAAAGTGTTTTTTTTATTAAAAAGAAAGCTTATTACCGTCACTGTAATTTTAATTACATGACCTTTAAGACTATACATTTAGTTCTTATCGTTCACTCATTAACAAATCTGAGATACATAAATCAACCTTCAATTTATTGGTGCTACGTTTTAATTGCCTGGAATGCTGACAGCATATTTTAATACATACAAATATTGAATCCAATCCATTTTTAGTAATACTCGGTCAGCGATAATGTATTTTATAGCTAACATTTTGCTTCTGGGCAATGTTTATTCGTATCTTAAGTGATTGGTTGATATTTATGTATAGGTTTTTATTTAAGATCTTAGTGGTATTACAATGCGTATGGAATATTAGCTATTAATCATTTTTTAAAGTTAAAGGTGACTTGTAGTGATTATAGTAAACCGGTGTGGGATAAGCAGATTTTACTTCGGTGTTTAAGGCTTTAATAAGTATGTATGGACGTTTTAATTTTTTTAGAGATAGAGAGAGATACGCGAGCAAAGTCATTGGCTAGATTTAAATGACTTGTGCGGACATTATTTCATTAAAAATTATATTACCAGTAATTTTCCACAAATGTGGAAAATATAAATTCCTAAAATATATCTATGGCGTAACTATGATCGATCCAGTTTTAATATTCAATTCAACCTTGCAATAATACTTAAGTTTGAAATACAAGTACGATAATTACATGTATAAAACGGGTATTTTATGCAAATGCTTACGTACAATTTACATAATCTTCGAGATTAATGTGGTTTTTTCAGTTGCCTATTTAAATGCCATTGAAATATTATTGACAGGTGCATTAGTTAACGTGTGGAAAAATAATTATCTTTTGTGTTAATGTTTTTGTATGTGAAGATTTCGGACGTACTCAAACGCTCTAACGCGTTTAAGTCTTTTCATCGCGTTCTTACATTTGCCGATAACTTTCCCACTTTAAATAAAACTATATTAACGGAAAAATGCGTTGAATTCATTGTATACAATACATATGAATAATATTAGTGTACAAGTTAAATAATAATAAATACTGAAATAAAAAACATAATACAACTTTTTATAAAATCAGTAACCATGACAACCATGGTAACAAACACTTTTGCAAATACTTCAATGAAACAAACGACGGACATAATAAACGTATTTTTATACTAAAACGTTACCTATAGATAAAATATCTAAAGGTTATTTTACTCTATTCAAAGAAAGCCTCATCGTACGTACGTAATTAATTACGTATCAAATGAAAACGCAAGTTATATGCAAATCAGCGTAGTACGAGGTCTAATGTCCCAGGAATGCGTATGAGATCCAAAACAATAGCAATAACACAGAACTCTCCCACGGCACACAATGAATAGACGAAAACTAGGTGAATCTTGCAATAGAGTATTTTAAAAGAAATATGATTAATTTCATAACGTTTCCCACATATGAATAGCACTTGACATAGGCTCACAAATAAGTGTAATTTATACGTCTGTTTACAAATAAATTGATATATTAAAGATGGTTATAGTGTCATTAGAGAGAAATCTGACGTAGCTTGTCAAATTTAGTTTACGAAATCATCCGCTGTTTGGCATCCCTTTCCTTTTGATAAGAGCTTTTTATATCACTACTGATGTATGGGAATTCAAATTCAATAATTTGCTTCTGTAGAACAGCAACTTGTTACTTATGGTATTATTTATTTTTATTTTATTATATCTGTCCCCAGAGATCTTATGTGCTAAATATATTTAAAACAATAAACTTATGAAATAAAACAACTAGGTTTACACATAAGACAATTAAATGGGAACTTGAGACAAATAGGATATTGAGATCAAACCTCAACTTTTAAAGCAATAAATAATGTTACGAGAGGATAATTTTGTAAATACGAGTATATAGTTTTCTTGTAATATTTTCCTTCTAAATTTATTGATATATGCAGTTGTGGAAGAATCACTTGTTCTTACAGAATAAATGTTATACTTATCTTTGAATTGCGAAGACTGGGAACTGCTGAAAATTGCTACGGATTTTTGGCAGTTACCAGTAGTTTTCTGAGTAGTTTCCCATTTTGTGCACGTAGTTTACCTTTCACAATACTCTCAGCATATATATCTATATTTATATCTGTAAATTAATTATATATGTATTATATTATTTAGCTGTAAGTTTGTTTTTTTGTTATTATTTTGCGTTATACCTTGTGTGTGCTAATAAATATGTTTTCTCTCTTTCTAAATAGTTTACGAAAGTCAAAAAATTTTAAAGTAAAATTCACATACTCCGATGACTCATTTACATCATTATGCCATAATTTAGGAAGTAACAATTTAAATGTTGAGTAGTTAACACGCTCTCAACCTAATTTTCTTTCATATCTTTTCGTCGGAGACACGTCTAGGTGATAAAATCATAATTCTCACGATACATTCTTGTAGTCACTGCACCGCGCCTTTAATTGCTCAATGTAAAATTAAGAAATGGTTTTCTTTGAGCACGATGTACTTAACATGTTTGACTTACTAATTAACCAGCTCGTTGCTATAAGTGTTAAATAAAATAAACTTCTAGTTTGAAGTATTTTCACATAATAGAGAGGCTTACATTCCTTCTTTCTTTAAATCGCTTCTTATCGTTTAATGTTGTTCTTTTGATGAATATTTATCGCTTATATTAAGTTGCCTACAGCCCTACTATTTGATGATCATTTAACTATTAATCTGAATGACCTATAAACCAAAGACCTCGTATGACTATAACTAGATGACGCAGTGCACACCCAGCGATGAAACAATTTCAAAACACTTGCGTGTATCCAAACATAAGTATTATGTAGATAGACTAGAACAATGCAGGGCCTTAAAAAGAATATTCGTCAAGAACATACATTCAACGCAAATTGGCCAAATGTCATCTTGCGCAACTGACATTCGGATCCTCTGTCCGTGTGAAGAGTTCCCACACGATTTCAGTTAAGATAACGCGGTAACCGAGCCGGCTAAACGCTACTAAAAGATAACAACCGTTGATGATATTTGAAACATCTTTCAACTGGTTTGGTAAACTAAAATTGTAACAAAAACACTTACAGTTGTATATCGGAGAGGAAGGATTATTCTCAACGGGCTATGTAGGCGTCATGTTTATATGCGGGCGCAAAATGACGGGTATAAAAATAGTAATCAAATACAATTATAAAGAGTAGCAGGTTAAGGACATCGATCTCACTTTCATAAGATATGTACAGCCCATCTCGGTCAACCGTGCTGTATAATGATTTTTAATACTGCCCTTAGAATCCTATACGCACTGTCACCACACCAAGATGGCGTCCAGACTCTACTAGCCCTGCGCTGATTGGTCAATACAATAAACATTAAAATTCTTAACAAATGTTTTAAACTATTAAATACTTATTTTTAAAAAAATGAAAATGTAATTAGTTCACTTGACGATCCATCTTTTAATTTTTTCAATTGCAATATATTTTTAAAATCTAAGCTTTCAAATCAAATTTGCGTTGACGTGCGGAGCTATGTTATCTTCGTTAACCTTGTTTTAAAGTTATTCCAGCAATCGTTACATTATATTACATCTATATTATTTATCTATTATAAGATATATAATTGAATAATTTAACAAAAAGTAGTAATTTAATTTAATTTCACTTAATACACTTAAATTACCCTGTCAAAAATATTACACATTCTTAATATAACAATTAATTTAGGTGCGCGGCTTTGTTGACGGGGGCTAGTACGCGAACGTACCTCAACCAGCAATGGATGTCACCATTAAAAAGGTTTTAGGGGCGTATAACCTCTTCGTATTCATAATGATTGGAGTACTTAAATAGTTTTTCCAAAGTACCTACCTAACCTTACATAAACACACCGCTACCATCGAGTCAATATTCGATATTTAAACCTAGAACATTATTAAACTATTCAAAATTGGAACACTCGACTATCCTTAGTGACTGTACCAATATTCGAAATTCGAATCACAGGATTTCGTTATACGTAGGAAATCCGATAAATGCGATTCACACGATGTTCTCGGCTGCGTTTCCGGCGATCGTTGATTTGTATCCAACGTTCTACTCAACGTCCTGTCTTAACGAATTGAGGATGTAAACCGATAGACATTTAGAGCACTTAGTCACAATATAGACGGTTGGAACCGTTATTTTTATCGCGATGCGCCAAGATACAATAATTCTTGTTTTGTCTATTTTATTTTATTTTATGTTCTAATGTAATTGATGTGTATGTAAACTTTACCTTTTACCCCACAGTATTAAGCATATAGAGTATCTTATTTTATGTTATTTAATCTGTTCCGAAATATCTTATATGCTAAATATGTTTAAAAAACAATAAAATAAACAATTAAATGCGAATTTGAAACAAAAACAAATATTAAACAAATTACCTAATAATTCGTTATATATTAATGTTTTTAGAATTTTATTACACTTTATTATAAAGTTACTTAGTGAGTTACTTTAATGTGCGGAAATAATCTACTTCAACATTTTAAGTAGGTAAATATGTATCTGTCAATCATCAATCATTATAGTTCATGATTACATTTTTAACTGTAATTAAAATTCTACGCGCCATTTAAATATCGAACGCAAACAATTACAATCATAATTTGAATTTTCGAACAATTACCACTATGTACTTGAGCAAGTTTTAAAATTATGTATGTAACAGATCAATGTAGATTTACGAGCACTCACAGAAAGTAATCAAAAGGGGCGTGACGTTCGGTAATTATTTCTTAACACCGTCTTCGAGTCGGCTACCGAAAGCGCATTAGAGACTTCCTCTGACTTAATGGCTCTGATTGAATGCTTTTTAAAGTTAATTATCTGTATTAATTGAACTCAAATTAAGCAATTGGCTAATTGCTTATTAATATTGAAGATTTGAGGCGATTCATACAAATAGATGACTTTGTTAGGTAAGTATATACATGTTTTAAACATATCCAATTACTTTTAAAGTTATTAACTAAAACTGGAAATTTTGTATTTATTAGGAGGTTTGTTTAGGTAATTTAATAAGATGTATCATGTTTCTTATATATACATGACATACGTAACTTCATAATCGATCTTAAATAAATCCCGTTCGACAAAATTGTCAATAGACAATTTTGCAATTCCGTTGCTGTCATTGTCACAGCACGTTGTGACATGCCGTTTGACAGCCAGCTTGACACTTAGCCAGCGATGACGAGATAAAGGTATTAACATCAGTGATGTTACCGTTACATTTGAAGCCTGTTTTCTGTGCACTGTCATAGATGCACGACCTTGAGTTGATGCGTGTATAATATAACAAAGGAGACGCCCAGTTCTTATAATAGCTACTACTAAGACATCCACAAAACAAATTGCGCCATTTTTTATACACCATGTTCAAGTTATATCTCAAAGTTATTCGTGGCATACTTAACGAATTTTAAAAGTATAAAAGATTTTTAAAAAAGTAGGGAGAACTGCTTTTACTTCAGTATAAGACTAGGTGTATAGCTTAAGTATCTTAACTTGAAGTGGATGATATATGAGAAACACAAAGCATGCTATAAATTATAAATGAAGCGTATATAGTTAACTTGAATCAAACCTTGTTCTTCTAAATGTATGAGCTGTGCTGGCTTGTATGTTAAAGCTCCAATTTCATTTTAGGTAACGTGTTTATTTAAGTCGATCCAATGTTATAGTAATGCTAAAGTTGCTTGAACCAACACAATGACGTTTATCTCAGGAATTCTCTATTCACTATCCGAGCTATTTAGATCAAATTAAAACACAATATAAATTCATCTAATGTGCACAGTTTCAAAATCGAAATTGCTTGTCATTAGCAAGGCTAAAATGTCACGGAACAATGCTTATCGTCGGTCGAAGGCCGCACGTGAGCGCATTTCCTATTACATGACATATAACTGTGTATATGGGGGGATGTTCCAGCCAAGTTATTGTGGCGCCAGAGCCTCTTTGTGTTTCTATAAACAAACATCGATATATTTCATACGACAAACTTGTGCATGGGTGTGAACCCTACCACCACCATACAATTGGTGACCGATTTCAAATTCGAGAGGCTC
Organism: Leptophobia aripa; assembly: GCA_951799465.1. Classification (NCBI taxonomy): domain Eukaryota; kingdom Metazoa; phylum Arthropoda; class Insecta; order Lepidoptera; family Pieridae; genus Leptophobia; species Leptophobia aripa. Next base: position 4,007,023 of record OX637281.1, read on the forward strand.
TGTTACCGGTAAGAGAATCATCAATATTATAAATAAAAAAGTATGTTATTAGTCTCTATTGGTCCATGTGTATCTGACAGTAGTTAATGGTTGTCGGTCCTCAGGCCTACTTCAAAAAATCTGAAGGTAATATAATACTAAATACTACGACCTAAATGACTACTATGGACTAATATTTTATACTATTAACTATAACACTATTTCGTAAACACTTGTGCTTTTTGTTGTGAGCTTTTCCTAATTGTCAGTCCACACAAATATTAAATTGAAAAATATAGAAGAATATTATCAAAATATGAAACGAGAATTGTTGAGTTAATGTTGGCTAATACCGATCAATCTTTGATTTGTTTTGCATACGTTATAGAATGCGTAACCTCATTAAATGATCAATAGTTCAGTTAACGTTAAGGTTTCTTCTGTAATAGCGTCAATCATATATTTATAGGTATAAACAATATAATATTTAGTATCATATATTTATAGGTTGTAAAAAGGTATAATAATATTTACTATAACTTAAGCTTATGATAAATTTGAATTTGGAATGTGAAAGAAGTATTGAGGTAATGTGACAAAACACTCTCGATTGGGTTTAAATTAAAACATATATAAGAATCGTTTTAATAGTACATTTTAATAGGACTTAATAGTGAATAAATCAAAGTATATTATTACGAGGGATTTAAAATATGGTCGGTCCAAAAAATTGGTCTATTTTATTACTTAAAAGTTAATGCAAAAGTCGTTTTAGCAAAAAAACGCAAGTAAACTGAAGATAGAAATTTTAATGTGAATAATTTAGAATCGAATATTACCTAACGATCGCTCAACCAATCAAAACCGCACGTGTCAGGTCAGAGGTGAGCTGCGCGGGAGCATTGTTAAAAACTGACGAAAGCATCTGGTGAATTTATTAAATTATAGTTTATCGTCCATTGTTAACTAGATCGGGTTAAATCACATTACACCTTTGTTAAGGTGTTCGTGTTTTCTAACGCAAACCTACTCTTTCATTGTATCTCTTGTCTCGCACTTAATTCGCAAAAAGTCTGGGATTCTTTATATATCTACTAGTTGACCCGGCAAACGTTGTTTTGCAATAAAATTACTAAAAAATACAGGTTGTTAATAAAAAGGTAAAAAATTAAGGTTGTATGTATTTTTAAATGCGACATAATAAATATTAAAAAAAGGTAAAGGGTGGACAACCCTTATCTCTAAGGGGTATTGAAAATGTAAGCCGTTATTCAGCCCTACATAATATGCGCAAAAAAATTCACAAGCCATTTCGGAGGAGTACAGGAACGAACATTGTGACACGAGAACTATATATAAGACAACAAAAATTTTTGTATTTAAAATGTTTAGACAAACTTTTATAGCAATAAATATAAAAGTACAGTCATATTGAGGCTTGTATCAAAGGTGAGAAAGTTAACATTTACCCTTATCTATATTATCTGCAATGTGATAAAATGTAAATTCCCGTTTTATTGTCAAGGCATACTCCGTTAGTTGTTATCGTAACCTCACAACGACTATCTCGACAATGACGCTGGCTTTAATTCAATCAGCTGGAGATAGCCCTATCATAGTAAAGGTTCGGAGTGAAAAAAAGTAAAAAGAGAATTCTCTTTTTTATACTATTACTTGTGTAAAATATATCAATTTATAAATAACTTCTCGTAATGAATAAAGCTTTTATTTAAGCTTAAGTTCAGAATTAATACTATTTCAAATAGTACTTTGAAAATAATACAAGTCTTAAATTAGTATCGTAATTCCGTACCACACACTCTTTAAAGAAAGCACATAAAGAGTGTATTAAGCTCGACCATTGTCTTTTACTATCCTAGGGCTAGATAGCCTTTATCGTGGTCGTGTCACAAGAGGGGCGCGCCCGACAATAAATCCGCTAAAGCCTGGCGTGAAAGATGAAGTGTCCGCTTAACATACAATGACTGTCGTAACCAACTCGTTACAACAATACTGGCGCTCAAACACGAGAATTATATAGGTATTAACGCTTATAACGCCTTGTCTTGAAAATGTTTTAGTGTTTTAATTTTGAATCTAAGCAAAATAATAATATACCTCTTTAATGTTACTTTGTTTATAGAACATATACTATGTTATTAGTATTTTTATAAACGTTCAAATTATAAAATTATTTAATGTACTATCTCCTAATAAATATATATTTTTTGTATGTAGTTTATAATATATAAATAAATTGTGATTGTATATAATTGTTTATTTATAGACGAAGCCAAAAAATAGATAACTACCATTTTTATATATACACAGTTTCATACATATTTTACACAGACTACAATATTTTTTGTGCCGAGTATTTTTTTTTCAATTACCCTTTTATATGAACAAAAATAATTCGAGTTTGTATATAGACCTTGTTGTTTGATAAAACTACAACTGGTCAATAGACCTGATTTCATTTCGTACTTTTAAATTACATACAATATATTTCACTCAGCAATACGTTATTGTCAAACTGACCTTTCTCAAATAAAATTAACATACACTTAAAAAGTGCACAGATTTGCATCAGCTATTTATCATCCACCAACACCGTACGCCATTTTTTTTCTCATCTCTAATAGAATACATTACTTATCCATTTGCTATATTCATCACTCATAGATGGATTAAGAAATTAATTTAAAATATTCACAGAATTGCAAGTATGAATAATGTGTACAATTTTAGAATGTCTCCTAATTCAATGTATCTTATTTATTCACTTAGAAAGATATTACTAATTACAAGGTACTCAAGAATACTTAAATTAAGATATTTATGCAAATTCAATACATAAATGTTGACGACCTTCGTTATATAAAATCTTTGGTACACGAGAGTACTATACAAATATTCTAATTAAACCACTTTAGATTGTGCTCGGGGTAGTGCTCGGGGATTTCGCTGCAAATCAATGAAAACTTAAACCTGGATCAGTAATGAAAAATTGAATGCGCAAAACAAATATTTAAAACTATCACAAAATATTATGTTAAAATAATAAACCTTAAAACATTTCAAAACTACTGTAACAAATGCAAACATCTCATGATTTGTCAAAGATACACTTAATTGATGAGCTGTAACGAGAAATTTGATGGAATGCGGACCATACAATGTTTGCTCATAGATTTAGAATGTAGTAAACATATTACATATACTATGTAGAATTTGACTTATACCGCCCTTAAATGGTGTAGATAACGTAGATGTTTATAATTTCTCACATACTACGCAATCATAACATATAACCAAATCACTTAAATTCTATAAAACCATTTTATTCATCATATTTTCATACATCTATTTTATAATCATTCATTCATGATTCATGTTCTCTTTGCAAATATTTAAACATTTTAACTAATACCAAACATTATTACCCATAAACACTCATTCTTATACTATGTCAATCACTCTGACGTATTTAGCATATAGCATACTAAATACACGCTAATGCTAATAATTTACGATCTCTTTGATTTGATGCTATTTATGGCTCTATTTGAATAGCTTAAGGTATAGAGACAAGAAAATAAATGACAACCAACATTAAGGTTAAGAGGTGGACTTTAGTGCTTGATTTATAAGCCAGTGGTGTCATCAGAAATTATACATTCAAAGATTTCATAGTTGGAAACAGAGTTATGAGCTAATTGGTGGTTTTGTTGATTTGAATGTTTTTAGAGTATTGGTGATACAGTTTGGTTAATGGTCACACCTAACTGCCAAAGAGTGTTTCAGGTTTAATTCTTGGTAAAGTCACTAAGTATGTAATGAGTAAATTCCTAGGCTTCGGTCTGAAGTGAGTCCATTTGAGTTATGTTAACAACCACATATCATAAATCGCTGATTTTGGGGCTTATTTTTATTAGTATTTTAAGACAATTATTGGTACAATAGATTACGAGGTCCTTCTTTCGCAGCCTATATACCTAACGTTTTCTGAACCCGATCCATATAAAAATCGTTACAACAATGTCAAAAATAATAAACCTGTTTCCTATTAAAAACTTTATTTGTTTTCTTTGAAGCATTCTGAAGTTATAATTTCCATACAATTATATTTAAAGCGTCATTAGCATACTTTGCCCTAATTTCGTAAGACACATTAGTTTTATATATAAAGGCCAAATATGAATATTGGTTCTTAATGTGAACCGCATTTAAATTAATAGCCAAGATAATATGGTTCGGAGATGGCATCCGATAGGTAAGTGGTTTTCGGAACGCCCTCTAGTGGCCGAGATAAGATCTGCGCGTGCGCAGCGATGACCGCTCTTTGTTTTTTTCATATTACAATGAACATCTGGCTACAGATGACCTTTAGCCAAAATAATATGCTTACTAAAGATTGCTGATGATATGCCTCTTTAGAATTTTGTTTTCATTCATTGTTTTGTCGACTTAAATAATTTGTACAGTTAAAGACTTTTAATAACAAGTAGGATATCTGTAGATTTTGGATTTAAAATAAGTATATGACCCTGATTAAATGCGGAATACTTTTTGTGAATGAGAGAATGTATATTTATATAACTGTGTTAATGATAAAGCACTTCAAATCATTGACATCACTGGTGGGTACCTAATACCCATTACGCGTCGTTGACCTTCAAGCAACAATGATTCGATTTTACTTTCGATCATTTCTGATTGTGTCAACTTGACGTGATCTACTCAAAGTGATCGTGCATTTTTCATATAAGGCCGTGAAAAAAAAAAGCTTTATTTAATTTTTTTCACTGACAAAGCCAACTTGTTTAAAATATTGTTAAGCAATTTAACGTAGTAACTTATTGGTGCTAGTTGAGAATTAAAAAAAAAACAAAATTAATTACTATTGCATGCGAAGTTTGTTAATTTCGCGTTTCTCATACCCACGGGCCATTTATTGTTCAATCGTAAATTGTATATTTAATAAAAAAATAATATAATTCTATTAACACGCTATTAAACACCGTTTATTTATCCACAAAGAATCGTAACAGCAATAACTTGTGTACGTTAATAATTTTCTTATAGTGCTACGAGGGTGCCAAAATACAACTAACTCTTTACTCGTTACCTATCATTTCTTTAACGTGATTTACAAATGACCCACATCTCCATATTTTATTTCATTTCCTTCAAAGCGTTCAAAAAGTCCTTTAAACTTTTCAGTGAAACTAGGATACATCTTATCTCTTACCATATTTATTACATATAACTTCCGATTAAATAAAGTATAAAAGGACTCAACAATTTAAGCTTAATAAACTTTTCGAATTTATTAAGAGTCAAAGTTGTGTGCTAATCCATGTTTGACCATGAACAGATAACGATCAATTCATGTCGCTAAGAACAAGCCTACTATTAGGCAAAGTTATAATTAGAGAATGCAATCGTTAGGATCTATAACAATATGCCTGAATGGTTTTGTGATCGATCAAGGTGAGGTGATGCTAACCCTTGACCGGTCCCTATGACCTTACTTTCGATGACATTGAACCATCTGATTTTTTTATTACATAATTGAGAACCTCACCTTTTACGCTGGTCCTTTCTCATCAAACAGTCAAAATTTAATCTATTATGTTATTGGTTATTCGAATATTACCTTACGTTAACTTATTGATAGCATGATAAGGCTGATGAAGCAGCACCCCCGCTGGTGACTCAGAACTGATCTCATTAATTGCCATTACACCACAGATTTATTGTTGCAAAAGTAATAACGAATATATTGTTCAAATTGATTGAGGCTTAAAAGTTTTTCAAGGTTTCGGAAACCGATTAATATGAGTTGTGACATTTTTGCATTAAAATATTCATATACGGATTATCTCTGATTAAGTTTTAATCTATCTTTCATATGTAATATAAACAGTTCAAATTTATAATGGATTTCTTTACAAATACGTGTCACTTATAATAATTATGTGGAAGAATATTTAATTCATTACTGTAATAAATAAGTTATAAATATAAATATGAAGCTTAGCATAAAAGTAAGCGATATAGCTTATGAAGGATATAACTGATGAATTGAGTTCTTTAAAATACACGATTATTATCCCCAACCAGCATATTATATTGACGTATGTGATTCAATCTTTTTTTGATAACTATGAAGGGGATTGCTTTCCTTACTAATGCGATATGGGGCTTAAAGCAACTTGAGACTACTGGAGTCTCATTTGCTACGAGAGTCTCTGCGAAATGATTCCATCGTGATTTGAACAAGCAAGTCGTCCTTATATCGATTGTTACCCTATTAAACTTATACTCTATAAAGATGTTAAAACATATAATGTACCGTGTAATTTTCTACCTATGTAGTTATTACATTAAGGGAATACATTTCATCATAATAACCGTGGAGGTGTAAAAAATGTGTTAAATCGTAAGTGGCATTTCAACTCATGCGTGACCGAGGCGTATGACAGTAACAAAATCGCACTCACCAACGAGCCTCTCCGTTATCTGATCGTTTCAAAGTTTACGTAACAAAGGCCAAATGTTTCGGTTTTATTGATCTCGTGATATGAATATGGATGCTTATTATTAATATATGACAGTGGCCTTTGAATAAAATTGGAAATATGAAAAATTAAATCTGTCTTCTGCTGACTGTCAGAACTGTTTAGCATAGGCCGCCGGTAGCAATATTAAGGTTGCAAGATTAAATGTGGTAATTGAGAAAATCGATCGCTTCGAAGAAAAGAGAAAGCCTATATATTAATAGCGATATTTTTTTCTACTACTTTTTTATGTCATTACAAATTATTATTAGAGAATTTCCTTTATAACAAAGTGTATTTATGGTATGAAAGCTCACCAGAAGTTCAATATCAAATCTATGTTACGGATGTAGCTTTCAAATCGGGTTCCATTGAAACATAGACAATACAAGTTTTATGACAGTGTCCAACGTAAAAGTCATTCCTTTTACATTTCTCTGCAAAAAAATTGATTCCCTTACACTTATGGCTAACATACATATTCGATTGGGCTTTATTTAAAGTATTTAAAGACAAAAACCGCGCTGTTTTCATATATATATATTTTCTAATTTATTATTTCAAAAAGAGTTCTTATTCTAGAAACAATTATATCTTTTATAGTCGCCAAGGTTTGTACATGATATAAATAATTGGTACAGCCGGGAGTCAATGCATTTCTTGTTTGCTACAATATGTTAAAAGCATTTTTTTTATATTGGTCACTACTATCCAGTGATATGCTTTCGCCATAGACGATGTTGGCTCGTGATATACAGAAACGATATTCGGTCGGTTAGCCTACCTTCAATTATAATACTCACAATGTTCGAGTAGCGCAATAAATAGTATTGGAGTTACACATTTATGTTTATCATCAATTAATTTTTATATTAAAAGCTCGATTATAGATCTAGATTTAAAGAACATATGTGTAGTGTAACAAGGCGTGTCAGTGAAACTGATGTGGACTTGTTTTTGTTCTAATGATATTTTATAGTTAGATTCCATAACTGGTTCATTCGATCAGCTTTCTTGCATTGTAAGGTATGTAAAAAGTGAATAGGGTTACCTTATACATTTATATAAGATACCTTACCCACGTTTGATATATGAGTTCACATTAAAAATGTTTTTTTACAGAGGCTCTGTAAAAAACTAAGTTTTACATTAAGAATGATTGTGTATTGCAGTTGATAAGAAAAGTTCGATTGTTTATAAACTTTCAAAATGTTTGAATATTATCAATTAACGGTACAAATATTTTTATATTGACCATAACGAGAAATTTCGCATATAGACCGAAAGGCACAGAAGGCTGATTTTTGTTTCTGAACGTTAACAAAGATTTCATACATATTGTACGCCAATAACTCTTTTACTAACAGCACTAACAAACTATAAAATGTTTAGACCAACATAAATTGACCCACTAATTAAGACTCGGTCATATAAGTTGATGCATTTATTAGCAGTTTAAGACTTAGTTGTGCGTAATTAACGATCCTTTCTTATTGATTTATAGAGTCTACGGCAGAAATGGCGAACATTTATTATACCCACATAAACGAAAAAACCTTGGCGATCATATTGCATATAAAAAAATATATTAAAAGTAAACAGTCTTATCTATTAATGTTTCTTCCTTCTTACTTACCTATTCTTCTTCGTCTCCAATAAACTTATCCTTGCTTTTATAACTATTTCTTACTCCACCTTTTGTAACATACACCTTTTCCTGAGGGGCTGTTAACAAAACCACATCTGCGTCTATGGGTGGCAGTAAACACTTTCTTTAAATATTACCTGTCCTATATAAAATGTAGACGTATGTAACAGAAATATATGAGTTTTATAGATAATTTTCATATAAAGTTAACAAATTATCATACATTTGTTTAAATATTTAGATTTCAAGACCCATATAGGACTAGTATACTGACTATTGTTAAAAACTAGCTATATTATTGTGTTTAAAAGTAATATAGTATACACGCATTTGATTTCATAAAAACATAAATAATGAAATAAGAAATATTTTATTGTTACAAAGGCAATAATAAACCTTACAATTTAACATTTACAAGATTATATAATAATCTAAAATTATGAAACACAGGACAACAGGTTTATCGTTGAAAAGTGATCTCTTCCAGACAGCAGAACTAATACGATTCTTAAGAAATTCATAATATGTAAGATAAATCCAATATAACCAAGCTGGTATTAATTCTCACGGAACACACATAAGATGCTTCTTAAGATAAAGTCAGTGAGGATGCACCAAATCAAAATCAGACCTTAAATTAAAGCCTGTATAGTTCATATTAGTCAAATGTTAAAGATATCTGTGAAGAATCGAATCAGCTGTCACTTCTCACGAAGCTCATACCTCTGAATGTCACCACGCGATCTGATTAAAATTTGGTAACTCATATTTCTTATATGCGAATAAAAACCACTATATATATGTCTGTTTAAACTTCGAACATAATGTTTACACATTTAGAATGTTTTATAAAGCATGTCTTGCGACTCCTTTCATTTTTGTTTTAACAATAAAAAATCAAGTGACATCATTTAATGAACTCTACAAGAACAAGTATTAATAATTGACCTACATATATAAAAAATATATAAATTAATGAAGGGAACAGTTTTAAATTCATTTACAGCCTAGGTAGCAAAAAGATGACATTGTAAATTAAAAACTTATAGAGTCCTTAACTAACTATGTAATATATGTATTTAGACACACGCATATACTATATATATATATGTGTGTGTGTGTGTGTTTTTTCGTGAGTGCGATATTCGCTTAATTGGGTGCCCAAATGAGTGGACGTTAAATTAACCGAGGCGGTGAGTTCAAAGCATTTGTTTATTTATTGTGTCTGACAGCACTGTAAGGCTATACTTCCACTTCAAAAAAGTGAACAGTATTGTATCGCATTAAAAAAGAACACGCTTAAATAATTACCTATATAAATACTAATACAATATTAGTTATTTTAAAAACAAAAATGAATTATAAAAGATAGATGCTTGAGGCAGGAGGACCATCAAGGCATTTCCTCGATGTATCGCGAAACTTATACGTTGAACGAGAATAACACCAGCTCTTAAGTCACCATCACTGACGATCAGGCACCTGCTTAATTTTTAATAAGCGCCACTTTTTGTGCTGGTAAGGGGCGTGGGAAGGGGTCGAAAACAAAAAAACGTATATTGTTCTATAATGCTTTTAAAGAATTACTTAGTTGATCGTGTATTCTAAATGTCAAAAATTGTCAGATAATTACACAATTAAATGAATAAATATGGGACACTTTCCACACATAGTTAGCACTAAGATAGCTATTTATAGCTTAAATAACACAACTGATAAATATACTAAAATATATTTTATTATAAATACATAGACAACCAACGAATATGATGCCATACAGGTATGATGATAGCAATGCATTTATAACATATATTATTGTCAGTGTGTATCATAAATATACTATTATATGAATGCTGACAATATAAACTAATAATATATGAAACATTCAAGTAATGAATAGTATTTTATATGTTTAATTAATTCAATTGAAATATTATTTGTTTGTATATATGATACAGTTTTAACTTAGATAATGTATAACCAAATAGATAAAAAAAAATAGTTTTATTGAAATTAGTTTTAAAATATTATTTCCTTACATTACATTAGCGTACAATCACTTAGATTTAAGACGATTCAAAATGGTCCTATGTACCTTATTGAATAAAGATATTTTGACTTTAATTAAAAGTATGCACAAAAAAGAAAATGACAGACAACAAACAAAATATATATATAAAACGATACACACAAAATATAATTACATTTTTATGTTTTGGTAATGAGTGAACCAACTGTTAAACTAATAAACTTGGTGTAAAACTCATCTGTGAAATATCGCTATCACAACATTAAGTGGACGAGAAGCACAAAACCTTAAAGAGATTAGAGTTGACGTGGTCGCCGAGATAATTTTAATGGTCCAGCTGATACTGGCAGATTCACGCTTGATGTACGCCAATTTCAGGCTTTCACCGTGTAGAAAGTGTACCTTCGTTGTTTATTATTTTAAATCTCTGTGGTTTATTAGGGCTATCTATGGTACAATCAATTTCCAATCGATATATTTTAAGATTAGATTAATTGCCAATATTTATTTTATTAATAATATTTAATAAAATAAATAAAAGACGGAACGATTGCAATGTTACATTCCGAGAGCAAAGTATATTGACATTAACAGGGGACGACACAAGATGGCGTCACAGGCATAGACAATAAATCTGCATTATTCAACGGTTTTGACACAATGTTAAACTTAATTTACAAAGAAAGAGAACTTATACAAGAATTATATCGACTTTATCGCAGCAAATTATAATTGAAGTTTATTTCACTTTTAAACTTCTGACTCATAAGGTCAAACATTAATTGTCGTATTACGTATTCGTTGAACTCTTTTATGAGAAGAGATGGCTGTTAATGTGTAAAAATTTAATAGCACATAAAGTTATAATAAACAGTAATCATTAATCATTGTATAAAGAAAAAAAATACGTATCATTAAAAATCCCGTTATCTAACACAGCCTTTATCCAAAGCGTCGATTCCTTGTGTGAGTATTTGTCAGTAGGTTTACAGCCGTGTCACTAGTCACTAATCCTAGAACTCAATTAAAATACCAATATTTACCATGATTGTTCTTCTTACACTTATGAAGCGTCCAAGAAAGAATGACTCTAGAACTGACTCTACAATGAGCAAAGAATTGACCAGAAGAACTAGTAAAAATATATCCACCATCCCTTTAAATACAACTATAGACTATGCATTTCTTAAGGTATATTAATGTTGTGAACAATTTTTTTTCTTGTATTCGGTACATTAAGACGAAACGATTAACCACAAAAAAAATATCAATATAAAATGTATTTATCATACTGTTATCAGATTACAAGGCAATACATGACAAGCATTTCATCACAGTCAGTTTACTTAACTAATGTCTCACTCACGCATGCGTCACTCGTCTATCTAATACCAGCTTTCGATCACGCTTGATCCCTGACCCTTGATTTCGGCTACCGTGAGCACGATTTTTATAATTATCATCAAGACAGAATAACTCCTATTACATTTGCATAAACACTACAATTGCATAATATGATTATAAAATGCGGAGTCTTTGATCTGTTGTATGTTAACAATCTGGCATATATTTTAACTACTGATTACATTTTAAAGTGTTATCTGTCTGATCGATGGCTCGGTGGAATAACTAAGTAGTGAATCATGTTCTTGTATCGTTTATATATTTAGTAAAATAAGCCGTAATGTCAGCGTACGCAACTTATTTTAAATAATGCCTTAAAAATTTAATCAAGAAACTCTTTGGATCTAACGACCACAATAATTTTATATAATTATCACGAGAATTAAAATCGACATGTCGTAATAAAAATCATTAGCCATGTATATGGAGCAACATCCTGTGCACGTAGGAAGCGAGACCAGTTCTGACTAACGGAGATGAGTCGACGCAATAAAAAGACCAAAAGATGGCGTACGACGAAGAGCAAGGGCGACATTAATGCACTTTAATGGAGGTCAATGCGTAAGGGCTGTCAACTTGGTGTTATTTATGTTAGCTGGTTTGTGTTGAACTTATACATAATATTAAAGTTCGATTTGTTTAGAAAGTGGGTTTAAATTAATTACCAAACTGTTAGCGCTCTAAGGCGCCAGCTTACAAAGCCAAGCCTCTCCGATGATTTACTTACATTATCTATAGCGACGATTTCAACCAGAAATAAAATTCTCGATCATAACTTCAACTACTACATGAGAAATAAAACGCACTCACTGTAATAATACATTAAAATTAATACGATACTTAAATAGAAGTTAACTATTCTCAAAAACAAATGTACAGAAGGAAAACATAAAGAAAAAGGAGCTCTTACAAATCAATACTTATTCTCAACAAGTGATGTTTGTTGATGTTTCTTACACAGCAGAATTTTTTACGTTGAAAGTAGGCTTACATCGTCTAAATCAGTGAGACATCGACTAAAGAACTGATCATAGATGGAAATATTATTTTAACATTTTATAAGCAGCTAGACAATTTTTGCCCCAATATACTTATCTTAAACGAAGAATATTAAGTTCCAAGCTCTTAAATCATGTTATGATAGGATTCATATATTTATCATGTATAAATCATTAAGTCTACAAATTATTCATGCGCATAATAAAGAGGATGCTGATCGTGAGACTCTGTGTTCCTTTGCTATTTAGTTATAGATAGAAATTTACTATTGTTCATATTATCATATAATGTAAGTACTACGCAGCGAGATACATACTTAGGTCGACTATTAATGCACTAAACTTTTGATAGAAAAAGACTTCGACTGAGTTTTTTTAGGTTATGATTACGAGTTAAATTATATTAGTATATATTTAACATATTAGTATATATTTAAAATAGGTTGTATCTTTGTGAATTTACAATTTGAATTCGGCAATGGTCTTTAAAAGAGGTTTATTCCCTTAAAGTTCTAGTTTAAAAATGAAGACCCCAAATTATAAACGTGCAATGGAACTTCTACTACTTTGTAAAAACTCAAACTCATAAGTTTGAATGGGTTTAATTTTTAAAATTAAACAATCACACATTTTATTTTAAACTCAATGTAACTTAATCTTGGCTGTGATACGATGTGGCTTATATTAATAACAAGAATAATGTTAACATTTACGACACCGCTGACAAATATTTCCTACAACACACACGCAAAACATCCATAATGTATAAACTACGAGTATTTTATATTAACTGGCACTTGTTATTGCCTTCCTTATGTGAGAAACTTGACAAAGAAGCACTTAAAACATGAGGTCAAATAGAATGGGAACGTTATAGCCAAAAACTTGGTAAATGATTCACTTAACGCTGACAATATTTAAACTGAGAACTCATACCTTAGGATAAATAGCTACACTTAATATTTATAATGACTCCGTAAATATTATATACTAGGTGATTATACTCTAAAAATCGAATTTATAAGATATTATATACTTAAAACTGAACACAGTCAATATTTATAGGATTACTTTCTTGGAACAAGTCAATGTATAGCTGTGATTCGAACTTATGACCTGAGGAATAAGAGTACCTACTCAACATCAACCAAATGTAGAAGGTGAACTGTGACGTATACTCTCATATATAATTAAAGCCTTAATAAACTTTTGCATAAGTCCGAGTCCTTCGCATAAGAAATGTCAAGATAAAATAGATTAAAGCAGTAAACAGATCTTACAATTAACGTCTCGTGTTGTGTAACTAAGAAAACTTTCGAATGTAATAAAAAAAAGACGGTAACCCTTCTCTGGCGCTCGTAAAAGATTTTGCAATGTCCGTGATATATAGGTCTGTTAATATTCCGTTTTATTACGTTTTTTATCAAAATATTGAATGTTAAACACAAATGTTACTCAGTTGGAAAGTTGGTTTTAATTGATCGGTGATTTCTTCATGATCCGATTTTGGGCGGCGTGTGAAAAAGCACATTCACACGATAAATATTGCGAATTATTTACATTACATTTAACGTAGGAGCGCATCCTTGTTACTCATACAGACATCCCAGCAAGTGTTGCAGTCTGTTTGTTTCCCATTAAATATATAAAGAAAATAAAATTTTCAAAACCATCCAATATTTTTTTATCTTTAATACTATTAAATACTATAGTATATTTTCCCATACATAGCCCTTACATCTAATTATAACACGGTTTATATACAAAAGAATGTGAAATTTGGAAAAAAACAAATGACAGTAGTTATGTACATAATGATTTTCATTAGAATTCAGCTATCTCAATAATCTGTAAGATTGATTAATTTTTAGGTCTAACCCACCTATAAACCCCTTTCTGTCCAAACTACGTTTAAAAATAAAGTAGTGTCTATGTTGTCATTGGTTAATACACGCGTAAAACTTAAATTATATTTCCGTAAATCATTTCAATTTTAGATCATACGCACGTTAAATTTCAAGATTCCGAACCGGTTTTTCAATAAGACATAATCGTCGGAGCAAATTGTACTCTTTGTTAACATTGCGTATCATCATTTGTTACAAAATGTTGAATTAAAGTCATTTGTAACTGGTGTATGATATTGAGTGAGTGGTATTTTTTATATTACGAAAGATATGACATCATTTGTGGGTAGTTTATACGATATGTTTTAAATTAAGAACGTGGATTAATTTTTATTTAGATAGCTACGTGCCATTTGTGTATACACATTTTATTTGTATATAAACCGTACTACGGTGTTTTTATGTCGCGGTCCAGTCGAGAGACTTGTTAATACAATATATTGTTATAATTAGATGTAAGGACACTATGTACGGGCAAATATACTATAGTATTTAATAGTATTAAAGATAAAAAATATTGGATGGTTTTGAAAATTTTATTTTCTTTTTATATAGAAACCTCTCCTCTTAGAATACAAGAGCTTCACAGGAAACGTCGTTGTCACACTATCAGAGAGAATGCGCTGCCGGCTTTTAAATTGGGGGTGGGTGGAAGAGATCGCTTATTAGCGATAAGGCCGCCCGTTGCTCTTATATGTTCTAACATCTGTTAATGACATTTGCTTCTAGTGTTTAAGTGCGATAAAGTGTTACATAAATTAATAAATTATCGAGTATCATATAAGATTAATATTCTCATATTATTTATATACCAAGTTAGATAGTCGACATTTTACGAATTAAAAATCTATATCGTCTTATTTTCATAATTCAATATTTTGAACACACTCTTTTGTTTTCGACATTTCATCATTTAATTATGTCTATGGTATCTGTATCAATGCAGACATCATTCGGCAACAGGTCATAGATCGCACAATTAATTTCTTTGGTCGATTTCTTGAGTTTAATCTATGGGACTCTGTCACGACGTGATTGACATTTTGAAATATAGAATGATTTTCGCAACTGTTCATTGAATTTGGAGACGGTTCAATATTTGAAATTAGAACTTGTAATTAATTGAGGTAATCGTCTATTGCCAGCATCCGTAATTGGTTTTTACGTAATATTATAACTGTTGTACTTGTATACAAAAAATATATCTGTCATTTTGTATGATATATTGTCACAATCTTAACAATATAAATCAATATAAATACTGAAAATTAAGTTTTTTTTTGGGTTATATAACTATAAATGTTTAATTGGTATAGTGTTTATAAACTATGTATTCGGATTATTTAAAACAGTTTTCTATATCGATGGTAGATATATTTTTTATTAATATTATTTATTTATTATCTTGCAGCGTACGAAAACCGCCGCCAAACTGTCTACCGCAAATGAAATTATTTTCAACTACCACGTGGAAGCGCTAATAGGTAAGTCATAATGACTAACTCTGTGTTAAAATATATATCTAGCATCTATGGAGAGTATTTTACGGCTTCAAATCCACACCACTAACGAAAACAAGCTAGCATATTCAAAATTGGAATTCCATTTGGACCAACCATATTTTAAAGCTTACAAAATTTAAAAATCGAACGATTTTTGTTATTTTTCTAAATTCAAATAAATACCCTCTTTTTTCCAATACAAAGTAGCTACAAGCACTAAGGATAATTATTTATGCATTTTATCTATCATTAGCACATTACAGATAGTGCATTGCATAAATTAAGATGTAAAATGAACATAACTGTAACAGGATAAGCAAGAGCAAGATAAAATTAATTCTATCATAGATACACGCCGGGAGATGGCTAAACTTTATAATAGTAGCTTATTATAATAAAACGTGGTCCGAGCACTACATGGTCTGACCTCAGGCGATTAGTCGGCTACTAGTTGTACTATGTAGAATATATAGTCTATGCTACTAGGCCTTAGGGAGGGATAGCGACCTCATTGGACTTAATAAATATTTTCGTGCTTAAATGAAACGTGTTTATAGGGGCTTATTACAGACAGTTAGCTTGTCTAGCTATTTATGAGTCATTGCAAAAATTCTTAGAACTTACATTAAATCAATGAAAATATTTAAATTTCGAACGATTTAAGGTAACAACATATTTCTCAATAATAATGTCAGCCAGTTTTGTCAATATAAAGAAATTAATATTAAAAATAGGAACAGTTTATGTGCGGCCAGTACACAAACTACACGCATCGCACGCTTTGACACGGCGTGCAGAATAAGCGTAACTTGGAAATTCCTTGGCTATTCCAAACATATTCTGCCTTAAACTTATGCAAATAAAGCTAATTTATACAGACATTCTCACTTATCAGCTTGTACCGGGGATATCCTAAAAGGATGACTATGCGGCTCGGACACAAACCCAAATTCGTATTCGCGGAATACAGCCGGTAATTCTCCGAAATAGAATAATTGAAATGAAATTAATACAAACATTAATAGATTCCTACCTGTCAGTCGTTATAATGACTTCCTATTTTTTTATTAAGGATAAAAATTATACTGCATACATGATACAGTCTTGTATGAAACGAATTACCGCACAGTAGTTTTCACGTGTAATTGCGATGTTATCTTACAGAATCAGTTAATGTTAAGTAAATGGCGTCTTTAAAGTGTTTAATTACTTTCATTTATTTAAGTATGGCTTAAATGTATTACGAACGTATAAAGTGAAGTGGTGTTAGCATGATTTAAATGCAGATGTCTCTGCTTTGCAGTGCGCAGTGTTTTAGGCCTGACTCAGTACATCGTGGTCTTTCAGACTGGATTGATGAAACAGTACTGATTTTCATCATTCACACACACTCATAAACTTTTATACGTCATATTAGTTTTACAACACTTATAGGATATTCTTTGTGACAAAGTCATGATATAGTTAGCACGTGAGCCTACTTAAAACAGTTGCTGACTTTCCCGTATTTGATATGTCTAAAGCAACGGATCTCTGCGGTTTCTTACAATTGAATAGTTCGCGGTTAACTCTCCTCTTGAGATAGAATATCATCGATTTCGAACAACAATATTTATAGGAAAGATTAATTGAAAGTGTTGCAAAGAAATGGCACTTCTTTAAGGCAAAAAAAATAATACACAGATCATGACAAAAGTCTCTGTTTTTATAACGAGGTTGGTTATGAGGATACAAATAACAATTAATGTCTAGATTCAAAACCTGATTCAATCAGTTTTAAAGGAAATTTTGTAGCAATGGTCATGATGTCCTGCGTTGCGGATTCTAATAAATAATAAATTTGTGAATATTTGATTGCTGCGTTCTAAGTGGTATTTATGTTTAACTTATATTTATAGTGTACATTAGCTTCCATAACAAGGTATGAATCTGATAAATTGGTACTCACCTTGTATGTCAAATATTAAAAAAACTCATTTATAGAACGTTACTGTTATAAGTTCTAGTGATGAACTGGGTACTTAAGTATGTTTCAGAAATTATATTGCAATTGTCTGCCAAACCTCATTAGCCAGCATGGGTAGGTTAAACAACTTATTTCGTCATTTAAGTAAAGTAAAAGTACAAATCAATAAAATAAAGTTTTTAAACGTGTATTAGGAAATGATTTGTGTGATTCTTTTCTTTTTAACTTAATTTGAAGAAAGCGTAACGTTTACTGTTAGAAAAAAATATATAATCACACTACAGTTGAACAACCCACATGCGCGCATGCGCGTACTTTTAAAAGATTACATATCTGCAATTGGTTTAGTTGGGAATCGAAGTTACGGCCGTAGTTATATGCAGACCAACTTTCACAAAAAAATTACAATCGAACAGAATTAAAAGAATGTATGTATGAAATCCTAATGTGTGAATATCTTAAATAAATTCTCGTGTCACAATGTTCGTTCCTGTACTCTTCCGAAACGGCTTGACCTATTCTCATAAAAAAAATTGGGAGCATATTAAGTAGGTCTGAGAGTCGTCCAACATCTATTTTTAGGGACATTGTGTCGCATTAAAAATACATACAACCCTAAATTTTTACCATTTTATTACAATCCCTATTTCTTAGTAATTTAATGGCAAATATTTGCCGGAACAGTTATATTAATAGTAAACGTTATAATATATTATTTACTTCCCACTTTATTGAGAACTATTGAATTTGCAATACTTATATAGCGTTACTAAATCTAGAGCCGCCATAAAATAAACCACAGATGCAATACTCTTCCGCTGTATAATTGAAAACACATACGTCTCTGTCTCACAAATGTTTTGTTCAACAATTCAAATTTACGAGACTTTTTTTACATAACAACTATTGTGCACTTGTATTTCTAATTATATTTAAAAATATTTTTAGTTATAATTTTTAATATAGTGTAAACTGCATGTCACTCGATTTAAAACAAACTCTCTTAAGCATCGTAATCAATTGGCTTTGGTTGGTTTAGCTTGTATTCCATACAATGATTTTACTTCTCAACATTTAACGACCATTCTGTATAACGCCATAAAATGCACAGTCCCTTCAGTGTAGTTATTTTATATATTATCAATATATATTTTCATATATAGTAACAATTTCATAACATAAGTCGATTACAATACATAATTTACAGATAATATCGTAGCAATCAATCTGTAAGGTGTTTATTTAAGCGATAATTGTCACACAAACCTTCGGCTACGCATAGAAATATGCTTATTATCAGAAAACGTGACTGGAACTATCAAAATGACTCCGACGAAAGCCAACACTAATTTGTTATCTCGCCATCAAAGCCTATAAAATTACAAAATAATTCTCGTTCAATTATTATAAACACAAGAACAAGATTAAGTTATAAATACACGAATTTAATAAAGATAAGGTTTCCGCATACAATTTGTCTATACCACTATGTTATTATCTGTATTGATATAAATGAACATTTTAAATTTCCAATTATAACTGATAAAGTTAATTATGCTAGTGATAGAAGCTTATATAAACCATACTGAGTGTCTATCAAGTACTTTATTATAGGTTTTTTTAATGAACACTAATTCAACATCTTTTATTTTCCTTTAACTTAATCACGGTAAAACTCCTTGATGTCTAAATTGTGAAATGTAATAAAATCCTTTATAATGATTTAATATTGTACCAATAAATACCAAAAAAAGCTGGGTGGTTTTTAAGTTAACGCAAAAAGTTATCCCGAAATGGGCCATACAATTAGAAACATTACGCAAGTGGTAAACAGGAATTCCATATCTCGAACACAGAGCTAATAAATAATGAAAAGATACAATTTATATCACCATTAGTTAAGACGTGAATGTTAGTTTTCAATGAGTTGTTAATCTATAAAGGGACAAGTTAGGAAGGCTCTGTGCGTCGTTTGACGTTAAGACGTCCTATGTAATAAATTAGCAACTATGTTAAGTTATTGTTGTGTATATGTATAAAAGGGCCGATTTGCTTTCTTATTCTCAGATTATATACTCAGAGACAGTTTGAAAAACATAAAGGTCTTTGATATATAAAAAAAATGACGATACAAAAGTGTATTTTGTAAAGACCTACTTGAATAAAGATATAGGTTTGAGTTTAAGGCTCAAACAACAAGTTAGTTATAGCAGAATCTAACAGGCCTAGATGTTATCCATGCACGACACATGAAATTTGTGTATCTCTATAAGTTTATTTACATAAAACTCTACATAGAATCGTATCAGTGACTACTTGTGTACGTTAATAACTGTATGAATAGTAATTTCAACATTCTTTAATTGAGTCATAAATCGAGTATTAAAGATATATTTATAAGCTTTTTTCATCTCGATATAATAAAATACAGTTTAATATTAAGCTGACGTTCGCTGACGGAACAAATCCAGCTCTTATAACGGTGGCCAATGCGCACGAGTACATCAATTATTAGGTCGTGATTGCTTCTGCGCAAGGGGTATAAATAAATTGGTCGTATGCCACGCTGGTGTACCTGGAATGGGTCACAGAGTAGCATTATTTAATAGATCTATGATTAATTTAGTGCGTTCCTTAAAAAATATATTTAGTAGTACTTTTTTTTAATCGTAAATAAATTTATTGTTTTTTATTAAGTGAAAGATTAGTGTTTCCGTGTAAATAGTTTACTGTTAAAATAATAACACACATAAACAATATATTTATATATTAACAATCGGACGAAATATATTATGGCTATTCTTAATTAAGCCTACGTGTTAAAATATTATAAAGTGTGTGAAAAGCTGTTATATTCATAAAATCTCGCAATATTAATTAATTCTTATTTGTTATGAAATATGATATAGAAAAAATTTGATATTGTTCAAAAGTCTTCGATAGAATACAAATGTTGGTATTTATGTGTTTAAATTTAGTACGTCAGGTACAGTTTAAAAACCAAAAGAGATTGGAGTACTAGTAGCTCTTGTAATAGTAAAATACATTATTTTACTGTTAAAAATAAAACATTTCCTAATGTAAGCGTTAGCGACACAAAAATATCACGAGCAAGTAAATATCGCAATTGAATTGCCATTACGGTGTAACAAGGCTTAGCCTAATTGAAATAAGCGTTTAGAATTGCTTTTAAAGCTCTATGCGATCGTGACGCTGTGCGCACGTGCGATGTATATTTTTTAAATTACGCCAATAAACGGTACGGTTGTTATCAGTGGTAGACATCAGACCTATCCAACAGACAGAGAGTAACAGATAATTAAAACAAAACTGCACGATTTGTTCAGTATCTGTACAAAAAAAAATTACTTCTTAATTCCTTAATAAGCGCCAGTGCACGTATACCCAAGGTCCAAAAGTCTCCAAAGGGAACAAAATCAAAGTTGGACGAGTGCCCTATGTACTTAGACATTTTCTCTTTTACCGCCTGCTCTGCAACCGCGCATATCTTTGGAGCTTGTCATATTAAGTTGGGTGCTAAAGTGTCCACACAAGTGGTTTACCAGTCCCATACTCCAAAGGATCAATTAGGTAGTAAGTGTTTAGTTTATTGTTAGCGTAACAATTTCAAGACGATTGCTTAATTCAAAAACAACAATTAGTGCAACAATCACCAAATCTTCCTTTTTTTTTCAATTGAATATCTTTAGCAACAAAAGCCTTGGCCACGGACACTTTTCGATTCGCTTTCGCTTCCTCGTTACAGTTAAATGACGACACCTAGCCCTTGCGATTGCGTAAAAGTAGTTTTCGCTGTTATTAATTAAAACCTCCTTCGTAACTCATACCAAAATAGAGTATTAAATTTTGAATAAAGAACGATTGTAAGTTACGAAGTTTGGTCAAACGTACTAATAAAAATCGTTGGTTTGTTTAAAAACCTCCTTGGACTAAATTTGTATGTTATTCGTGTCGTATTTTCATCGGCAAACTCTGTAATATAAACAAGATAAGAGCAAAATATATACTCCTTTAGAAGGCCAATAAAATTGTATGAATATGTATAAAATAATTATTTACGAGGATCTATTTATTTTACTGAAAATTACTTTTTTAAATTTATTTTTACACTATATTATATTTGTTTGACACAACTTTTGGACAGAACGGTCTAATGATGATTTTACAAATAACTACAATATAAAATTATACAATTTATTAGATAAATATACAAACAATAATAAACATACAGCGTGGAATCATCATCAGCCTATTTCATGCTTATTATCCAAAAAAAAAATAGAAGATATAAAGATGTTGTTAAACCTAACAGTATATTTTTATAATAACAAATGCAATGTTAAAATTATTAGCACCACCATTTTATTTTAACACAGCTAATGAACCTATTATAATTCAGTAGGTCAAAACGAAACAATCAACGGACGTACCTCCCGGGCACGTTATCTGTGCCGATACCCGAAACAAACAAATTCAATTAGGATTAAGAAATTAAAAATAAAAGATGCCGCAGATTCACTCGGATCGAGGTCATCGCACCAGCATTACGCATAAAAGTTTGGATCATTTTCTTTTACGATTCCATTACAGATCAATGCACTTACGTAACTATTATTGTGAATGGCTTTATTTATAAAAAACCTTTTTGGACATTTAATCGGTAATTAGAGTAGACATTATCTTTACGGCCGTTAAGGTTATTACGTAGTGAAATGTGGCACTTGTCTTCACGCTATTAAATCAAGCGTTATATTTATGACCTAGTAGCATAAAGTACACTTTCATAGTGAAAATAGATGATACGTTGTTTTAGATATATATTAATTCATCTTAAATATATAATTAATAATATGTATATTTTAAAAAAAAAATATTTAGGGTAAAACAAAAACTTACATTGTTATAAATTAATACAAACAGGTAATTCTTCTATGTGAAACCCACAACGTTTTCCACGTATTAAACATATTTATTCTGAGACCTGTACGCGAGTTAGACATAAAAAACCTTCGTGCATATCTGTTTCCGAATATAAAATGAGTGGTAACGCCCTATCGAAGCGCAGGGTAAGGTAGGCCGTCCATTCTGCAATTATGTCGTATACGAATCTATTTCAGCATGAATGTTATCAATAACCAATCAATAAATGTAAATATACATCACATTAAAACATACAACCTGTAATGAAACTCGGATCGGCTCTAGCCGCGCGGCGATCCGTATTTGGATATCAGATAACAAATCAACACCGCCCCGACATGACATAAACAGAATCTAAAAGGAGACCAACAACTTTCCTTCGGTCGAGTTTTCTCGGGCACTCACACTAACGGACACTGTCGTTTTCAATGATGTTCTATCAAATTGCGGGTAGCCAGTGAAATGTGGGGAACATTTTCTTACACTGATAATAGGTATCAGGGTGAAATTGAGCCCCGCAGCGGTAATAGCCGACTATTTGTTAGTTTTCACTGGCCGTTACGCACCATTGCGTGATGCTTGGCGAAGATACTGACGGCTGTTAAATAGAAAACCGTATAATGTCATCCTGTTCACTTGTCAGATACTGGGGATTAATTTGCAGTGTCCACTTTGCTTTAAGTAGAAATTGTTGTTAGTTAATTGCTTGTTTATTATTGTGCTTGACTTGGTATGAAGCCTCTAGCTATGATTCTGTTTTCTATAATATTAAACGTGATAACATAGTGATTTTATTAATCTAACTAAAGAATACTTGTTAGTATAGTTACTACTGTAATCAACAGAATTGTTTGTATCGTATTAGTATAGTTCATGTGGACCTCTTAATTTTTTTAGGTAAGTTTACCTATATATACTATTCATCTTCTTGGCTATAATAATGTTGAGATGAGTATTGTTAGTTTATATATATATATAAAATGTATTGGATTTTCGTGACGAGTTCCCGATGAAACGACAGTTAGCTAGAAGGGATCGGTGAACCCATTACAAGAGGGCACGACCGGCGCGCGCCGCGGGCACCGATCAACTGAGGAAGTGAATACCTGATGCTACGATGCGCACGCGCTGCTTTTGCATAAAAGGCAATTTTTACGACCTCAAAATGATCTATCGAGCTTTTAAATCATAAACTACTGCTGAAGGCTGAATGTATTCGTTATTTATTGTATCGATAAGTTAAGTTACAATTACTTTAAAACATAATCTATTTTGTATGTAGTTTTAAAAAAGGCATCCAAAATATTGTAACAAAATCGTTTTGATAAGCGACATTTGCAGTTCAAGTAAAGACAATGAAATCTGCCATAAAACGGTAATAAAGCTTTATGGTTTCGCTACGAACAAGAGCCGTGTTTACTCAAAGCTTAGCCGCATAGCCTTCAGCAATACAATATCGCGTTCTGCACTCGTCTCACCGACATGACAGTCATCTCCAATATTTCCTCTTTGGATTAAAACGGTATTCTAGAGCACAAAAGCACCTAAGCTTTTAATAACAACAAACAGTTTTAAACTTTTTATTGCTTTGTTCTTGTATAAAATTTAACCAAGAAAGTATTAACATAAATATAAATATAGATATTTTGTTGCCTTTGGTATTGTAATTTTTTTAATGTTTTATATGATATTAAACAAATATTTTACTTTTCAGTCAGTTAATATATAAATGGGCCTTTTATATGCGCAATTGCCTAGCATATATGGTCGTTATGAGCTTTTATAAAAAGTCTAACCTATGTGAGAATCACAATGAAAGATTCATTGTGATTCTCTAACGAGCTTAATAAATTTGAATACACTATTATCAAAGTATTTACTAAGATGAACACATATTAAGTGAACACGGCCTAGTCATTCACCTGTTAATAGAAATCTACATACTTAAGCGATTTATAGACTATTTATATGTAACAATGCAGAATATGCAGGCGGCCTATTTCCATAGACATTCTCAAATTGGCGTCAATAGTTAACGATCTAGATAGATACAAGGAAATCTTGCTGTTTTAGATATGCCGCTAACCACTTGTTTACATATACGTACATAATATGTGAAATAAAGTACTGGACTAATTTACTAATTAATTTTTACCTTCAATTGTTTTGAGGTGGACAATACTGGCGTTGGTTAGCTAACCTAACCTAAGGTCGTTTTGCACACCTTTTAAGATTTATATTTATTACTTAATAACAAATCCTTTTTAATAAATCTTTTACAATTAAAATTATCATTACACTGTTTTCTTCAATACCTTCTTAAAATCTACTTAAATACGCTTTAGTAAACACATTGAAATCTAAACACACAGTATATCAGCAATAACAGTTTCGAGTGCCTTAAATGAAAACATTATCATAGCAAAAGCAGACACGAACGCCAACTTAGAAATCGCTTTTCATTTTAGTATGGTTCAAAATGCTATCTAGGTGTGCTATAATGCATAAATGTGCTGCATTAATGCATCGCGTGGGCGATTCCGTCCACATTTCTATGATGAATCGGTCTCCACCGACATGTTACGAAAGTTCACGATTTACATATAGAACTAACGAAATATATGTGTTATGTTAAGGACTTTTTTACAATTAAATTACGAAACAAATAGAAAACAGAGAGTTATGTCCAAGACAATGTGCGGCCGGCTAGACCTATTGTGAAATGCATTACTACGTCATGTGATAAAGAATGGCTTCGCCGTGTGATTGATGGTGTTAAGACGCGTACACGCCTACGCGTTCGCTGAAAATAATCACCAAATTGCAGTGTCTCGTCAATTGTGATAGAATAATATTACATTGATATACTCGGCTTATATAAACCCTTTATTGCCTAGTGTTAGTTGAGGTCTCTGTTTAATCCAGCTATACAAAAAATAAACGCAATGGCAAAAATATATTAAAAACAGTAGGTTTGCCAGTGTGACCTTTCCTCAAATGACCACAATATAAAAATTATCCATACATACATATACTTTATAACGTTGGATATAACGTTTAATACATTTTTACATTCAGTAACAAAGCACAAATCGACCTTCATCGTAGAGTAATTTATTACCGGTGAAACCGAAACCATTGCTCAATTAAATTTTAAACAAATGCGAGCGTTAATCTTGTGTTGCTTGTACTGTTTTGAATTTAATGGCGCATCGCACGCGCTGCGCACGCGTCTCTAATGATCCACGGGTCGATTCCAATGTTAGTTACGCCACTGGTTAGCTTTTAACATTGTTGAT
Organism: Leptophobia aripa; assembly: GCA_951799465.1. Taxonomy (NCBI): domain Eukaryota; kingdom Metazoa; phylum Arthropoda; class Insecta; order Lepidoptera; family Pieridae; genus Leptophobia; species Leptophobia aripa. The sequence goes on from OX637281.1 coordinate 4,033,262, forward strand.
AACTAGATGGTTATAATTCCCCTTTTAATGTAGGTTTTTTTTTATATATAATAAGCCACAATAATATTACAAACTACAGTCGCGGGATGCATACATTTTCTTGTCAAAAGTTCATTTTGAGTTATTACAGTTCAGACCCCAGTATCCAGTTGGACCCTCTTTCAAATTAGTTCCCAAAAATAATTATGCATACTCTACATTAAATATTAATCGCACCTCTGTTTTCTTTCCTCAATCATCGCTGTAGGTAATATAGCTAAAATTGAAGCGAGTTTCATCATCCAAACTATTATCTTAAATAAATAGTTCGCCGATATCATTAATGTACTGAAGGCCTCGCACGCCCATCAATCTTTTTAATAATCTTTAATCGCTGTTTACTTTCATTTATGGTCTCAATATCAAATATTTAAATCAGAGCTAACGATTACTAAGTTTTATATTAGCTAGTATGTCTGTGACTTTATCGATTAAAACCTTTATTTGTTTGTGTGATCGTTTTAAATATATCCCAACATTGTTATTACCCAATTTGATATTGGCTTTAAGTTTATTCGGAGCACATTAAGGAAAGATCATTCATAACTTTGGTTATACGATTGTACTGACCGAGAGATGTAATTATAATTATTACATCGGAATTGTATGACCACATTTTAGGACTAACCTACATTTAAATTACATAGCACGATCACAAAAAATAGCATATATGTATGCAAAACTATTTAAATTATAAATCCAATTTCAAAAAGTTTTTGCTGCATGGTCACCTATAACGATCTTGCTCGAGCGGTTCCAGAGTGCTTAATAAATACTAACATCTGAAGAAGCTATGTTATTAAGAACTGCGCCTACGGCTCGCGTGACTCACAAATAATGCTTCTACATTTTTGACGGGTTTAATCATAGAGAAAATGAACGTTGGCTTTGTTTTAGTGTTGTGACATTTGTCTGATTTTGAAATTTGTTTGGATCTGAGTCATCAGTATTATTTGATTGCTTTTTTTGAAATATTATTTTATAGATTTAACAAGTTGAGTGTATAGCTGTTCCATAGTAACTATTACTAATTTAGTAACACTTAAAAAATCATGTTATCTATCCTTATCACATCACACTTCAGCGCACACATCATGACAACCACTGACTTTCAATACATTTTCTTTATATTATCGTTATTTTTATATGTACCGTGATTTTTATTTGATTGGTATGTTTGTTTAACAATTGTAATCGCAATATAGTTTGTAGAGATAAATAAATAACACTTATTTTTCTTAAATCTGCCAAGGGACTTATCATGGGATGCAGAGACAAAACTTACTCTTAAAAATTTCACATAACAATTTATAGAGAAATGTGTTCTATGGCTGTATATCATACTTTCTAACCATAGCCATGATCATCGTAGTTCAAATATGAAATAGTCGGGTCTATGACTATTTTATAAACCCGACAAGATCATATTTAACTAGCGGGCACGCAACGAAATGCAGGCAATAAAACGAGCGTTCTAGTGGACACTAAGACGTTTACCGCATTGATGTAGTGCCGCATCAGTTTCAGCTTAGCCGCAAAACCAAGATTTACTGTTTTGCAAGACATGCGTCTGATTTGAAAGTGTTAAATTACGAGTGGCGGCGATTTTAAATAAATAAATTTTATGCGGATGTCAACTTTTTTTATTGTACTATGAACTATAATGAAGAACCCTATGGAGTCTTTATATTTACACATATTATATATATTTGAATGAAAATAAAGATATATATATATATATATATATATATATATATATATGTATTTGTGGGTACTCTGCCACAGGTGGGTACTCTTGTTTTATTTTAAGCTTAATATTAAGAATATTTTGTGTTTATTTAATAATTAATTCTGTATTGTTTTCACAAATTAAGTTAAAGATAATTGTGGGAGGTTTCTAAAAAAGCCTTACTACGAGGTAAAGGCAAAAGTTTTACTGAGGCAAAATGCGATTTCGTATAAACGTCAACTTTTTTAAATTAACACTATGAAGAACACGATGGAGATTTAATATAAAACTATTTTCACAAATTAAGCTAAAGATCTTAAAAAATCTTAAAAGGAGATAAATTCAGTTTTATTAGAATATTAAGTGTAAAACATTAAATAAAGAATAGTTTAGGCGAACGCAAACCAATAAATCTATAATGCTATATTTTATAACTTGTACCACAAACCAAGGGCCGCTTGTGACGATTCTAAAGAGTACTTGTGCTATGTAGCTGATTGTGATGTATGATAGGATCGTGCAGATAATAACCGGCTAAGTTTCGATTGAGAGACCATTATGTAAATCCTATTCTCGACGCTAACTTTAAACACGTAACACTTATACCGGCACATTCCATTATAAAGTTAGGTGGAAATTGTTTAAATAAAATAATCAAATTGTCTGACCAAAATATGTATCGATTTAACAACATTTCTTTTCATAACAATACAACGGTTTGACAGATATTTAGGATTTATTATTTTACATATATGGTAGTATATAATCTTTATAACCGGCAGCTTGTGAACCGTGACGAAGCCTACGAGCAGCGACATTGTGCCTTTGGGTGTGCCTTCTACTTTTGCCCGTTTTTGATTTTAGTGTAATGATATAATACAATAAAAACAGTAGTTACATAGTTCATAACGTCGTAATGAAATAAATATACGTTTTAATAATTGAAATACAAAATCATCTGTGCCCAACGCTAAAAAAATACTATTTCTCCGTCCATATAAATAAAGTTTTTTTTAATAATTTAAAATAGCCCGAACAGGAAATATTTAATCAATTCAAAGCATGCCCATTGTGCATATAACAATTTATAGGATTATAAACGTTTATATCTCTACAGCATAATAACTTTTCATCTGGACCTCGTAAAATCACATTGGCATCGTCTAGCCGTGTACAATTTGAAACTAAATACAGCCAAAGCCGGTATTTATCGTAAACTCTTAAAGTCCCGTGTGGGCGGGAGTCATCATTCGAGGTCCTGTGACCTATAGAACACTATTAACAAAATTGTTTCATTATATGTTCTCTGTTGTAAATTGTAATCACTCCCTTATTGCTTAGTATTAAAGTCTATTTTACAGTGCACAGATATGGACAATCAAAGCGACCTCCCTGACCGGTGTTATCGTAAATACCACATTGTAAATTTACGTTATATCAAGAGTATATAACTTAGTTGTATCTATTGTTTAATTCATTAAGGTTATAGTTAAAACAATTATTAAGCACTGGCATCACAGTATTAATAATAAAGAAATAAGCGTACCTAAAAGACCGGCAACGCACTCGTTTGCTATAAGCCACGTGTCTATGGGCAGCGATTACACCTTTATGTTGTGCCTCCTGCACGTTTGACGGCGGTGGAATAAATAATTATAATTATATATTGAAAAACTTTATAATCACAACAATTGTTAAAGGCATTCTGAACAAACATAACTGTTATTGTTTCTGTATCCTCTTCAATTAATGCACTTAATTTTAAATTTGATTATTAAAATCCATTACGAATTAAAGGCATACCAAAGTATATGATTTATGACGTCAAGAGCGTCATCCTTGAGTTGTCATCTCCGATATAGTTATATCGGAAAAAAAGCTATCGATGTCCCAAATGTGTCACCGGATAATTGATGTTAAAGTAATGGTGGCATTTTAACTGACTCAAGCGAGATGTAACCATGAACATCACCAATAACAACTTAATTCGAAATAGGGCTGCTTTAAGTAATATATTTTATTACATGCGTGTATAAATCATATTGATATGACCACTAACTGCGTTTATATTCTAATATAATAATCGCCCAGGTTAAATATGTAATAAGTAAGTGTTACCAATATAGCAAAAACTGTATGTTTTTTTAGTTATAGATAAAAAAACAACAGAAAATGACAAGCCACACTGTATTTCTTGTGATTTCTTCTCAGCAACACACACGTACGTGTAAACTTAATTTTAGTGACGTTCAAAAGTTGTTAATAACAATTCTAATTAAATAAATTATTTGAATTCACACAGTCAAATAATTAATTAAAGCATTATTTTACGAATTTAAATTAGTTTAATATGACCTTATATTTACTTTACGTTCAAAACACCATTTATTATTATCGTCTCTTCAGCAAACCATATTCATTAAAACTATAATAATCATATAAATAAATTTATATTAACAAAATCAATAACAGTTGTTATTATATGATAAATTCACTCAAATTTCTATACCGTTTACATATAGTGGGGCAACCCTAACCAACAGATGTTGATAGTTAATTACCAAAACGGCAATCTGAATATTTCTAGAAATTGGTATATTTGATTTATCGAATCATCATTGAAGCTCCAGGCTGCTCGTGTCCGATCCGAAAATTCATTTATCATATCCCTTTGAAGTCGGTGAGAAAAGTGAGATATTTCACACGTCACATTAAGAAATAAATTGTACCGTTGGATTTTGATGGTGCACTTATGACATGGAGTTTTCGCATCGGGTGCGAAATTATCGAAAACATTATCGCTATATCGTTTATACACTCATCGTTAAGTAGGTAACGGGTTTTTAACAGTATAGTGTAATAAAATTAAGTACCTACTTTACTCTGATTCAAATGTGATTTAATCTCTGAATTAGCATTTTATTTTCTTCTATATAAAATGAGTTATATTTGATACATGTACACTTAAAGTTAATATTTTATATTACTTACTATAGATTATATATATATATAAAGATTATTTTCAGTATAAAATGTTACTTTTAAGGATTATTAATTAAAAGTAATTATGAAAGGTAGGTAGTAGAACATCGTGATGTGTGCAATGTTATCAACGAGTTGCCAAAGTAGTAGATTGTTCTGAATTCAAACGTTGGCTAGACAACTTAAGTTCCAATTAAAAAGAACTATTGAGGTCATAAATACTATAGACAATAGAGTACAAGGAAGCACGGTAAGTGGAGTGGACAGAGGGCAGTGTCGTAGCTTCGTGCGCTGTTTGCATACTTTCACCGCATCGCTCTATATGTAACTTTGTTGTCATTCAATAAGCTTTGCAATTAAAAAAAACAAGTTTCGATTATACATGTTAACAGATAATTAATATTTCAAAAATATAGCAGAAGTACGTAAATGACAACATCATATGAAATAAAACATTAAAATATCAAATTTTCATACTTTACAATTATAGCTAAAAAGCAATTATGTTAATATAATTAACATTTTAATTTTGTACGAACCTTACTTCCATTGCTGGCGTTCAATCTGTATGTATTTTGACAAAGTGGATGAATTCGGCACGTTCAAATTAACAATCGAAAGTTTACTCGACTAGCATAAGAAAAATAGCTAAGCTAGCGTGTAAACGCTCCATCGCATGTAACACTTATAGATGGAATACAAATGCCTGCGAGGTATCTTTATTTTCTCCCATTTACAAGCCAATTTAAACAAACTAGATCACAAATCTACGATAGCAAATTGTTTCCTCGTTTGTTTTTAATATCTTATGTCTATGGTTAATACACTGTATGTAATTTATGTTGGTTCAATTCTGTGACTGTAAATTACGATTTTATGCATCTTTACAATGTAATTATTTAGTTAGTTCAACGTAATAGACGTAACAGTTTATATGATTTTAAGCTGATGGTGTAAAAAATATGAATTAATGTTTTCCAGTTATTGTAGAGCGTAAAAAATTTCTAAAAAAATAATTATTGATAATGCTATGTTTCTATTAATTTTATAATTATCATAAAAAAAAATTTACAACAAAAAAAGTTTTATCTATACAGTATACTCTACGGTTTTTTTTGTCCCAGACAGAGTTCGACGCGATGCTTTTCAGGTTCCTCTATGACAACATAAATGTAGTCTTACCGTTTCTCAATAAGATCTATAATTATTGATTTATACTCATTAATTATAATACGACATTTCCAGAGCAGGTTGTTGCGTAAGCGTCATATTTCATTACTGAACTGTAAACGTTTCATGCGATGTAATCTGTCAGGATGTTGGACAGGTCAAGTTACGCAAACAATTTCGACATTACACGTAAAATACAAAAATAATACCAATTCGCAATACTGTAAAATGCGTGCTTTACGCGGTCTCATTTAGGGGTCTTCAAAGCTTTTTTGCTGAAAATTTAAATTATATTTTAAATATAGAACATGCATGATATTTGTCTCACACTTTCATAGTTTTTTTTAAGCATAATACAACATTTATCATTTGCGTGGATGCTCAATTGATATATATGTATTTTTTTAATTAATAATCCTATCATAATGAACAAAATGTCATAAAGGTAACAAGATCAGAAGTATACATAAGGTTTAGACACTCTTTAATTTAAATAAGAGAATTTGTTAAGTTTATTAATTTAATTGATGATTTTATTTAGCTATATATAACAAGACAAGCATACAAATTTAAAGCCGCAGACCCAATTATAGGTTGACCGAGCTGAGCTTCATGCCTGCTTCTTCTTAGCTATATCGCGTACGAACCAGCATATTTAAAATCGTCTTATATTCTGGATAAAAACTTTTGACTGAATTTGACTTTGCAACATTTCTGAACCAGTAACGCACAATTGTAGCATTATTAATAAAATAACATTAAATAAAACTGTATGTTGTATATATGTAATAAGCCACGGAACCTCAAACATCTCGATCGTTGTTTTTTTTTTCACTTTCATTGCACTTTATGACAGTATCAAAACTTTAATAACCACAGACAATCGCGTAAGTATTACGAGTTCAAATCCACGTCATGTTAACTACAGCCGGCCTGTTGGTTGTCATTATGTAAACAGGATTCGTTGTAGCAATTTTGTTTAATTACAAAGCATTGATTTAAAAAATACGTTGTTATAACTTAAAACGTATTTGTGAAAGATTTGGATAATTTTATTTGCAATAAACCTTACTGGTATTTATATTTAACAAAGAAATAACGCTGAACGGAAATTTGGCACAGAGAATGGAAAATTGGGACATTCACCCGAAAAAGTAATAGAAAACAGCCAAATAATAGTTAATTAAAAAAAATAGCTCAACATAAGGAAAATTTGAAAAAAAAAACGATTCAAACCCGAATATATGACTTTTGTTTCGGCCAAGTTCTGTTTGCATGCGTTTGAGCACTTGATAACTTAATAATTTTTTTAAAAAATATATGTATTAGGCAAGGCAATTATTAATTCCGTTTACGGTATTCAGACGAACCACAAATAACAGAGGCAATTTAGTCGTATACAAATTTGTAAATTGATAAACAGTTTTACTGTATTTAATTCAAATTATCTTATCAGTCTCGTTAAATTCCTTCTTACCGGCCATTATCATTTGCTTTCGTTATTATGGTTATCGGAGATTTTGGTTTTAAATAACATCCCGACGTTACTCCGAAAGTCACTTCGTTCGATATAAAATAAATTGTATTTTTAATTGTTACGTTCATGTCGTAAAAAACAATAAATATCATATAGTATTAACCTTCTGTTTATTTACCTCAAAATTTTGTACCATAGATAGATTTTCTTTTTTATGTTTTTTATTGTGTTTTATTTAAAACAGTCACAGTTGTACTGTGTGATTGTGTTTTTGATTATTTAATTTATTTATTTAATTATAGATTTACACTTTATTGCTCTTAAACAGTACAAGCAACAGACGTTAATAGATGTTTGTATAAGAGCAACGGGCGGCCTTAACGCTAATAAGCAAACTCATCCAGACAACCCACCCATTAATTGTTAATAAATAATTAATAAGTATGTCTCACTTTGACACAGCGTTATATTATGCATGTAGTTAATAATTGTTTTTTTTTAAATGGTTTTAACATTGTTTATATATTTAACATTGTTTATGTTATGATTTTATTAGTTTAATAAGTTATATACAACTACCAGTGTTTATCCAATGTGAGACTATCTCAAATAAAAAGCAAATCTTTGATAATTTTACATCAAAAAATCGACGTTCATTAGACTATAATTACGTATGCAAATTCAAAAATAGTGTTTTATTGATTTCTTTATGACTTATCTGCGAATATATTTCAATTTAAACAAGACGGTACGTCAATCAATCTTACAACTTTATTGATTTATGATTTGTCCAAATAAAAAACTAGATATCACTTCCGTTAAAATATGCAAAATTTATTAACACACCATTTTATTTTTAAAAAAATATTTGAGTCTTATACAAAGAAAGTCTTCAGATTTGTCTACTTACGACATTGATGCCTTTAAGATCTATAAGCCTGTTAGTTTAGTCTATGTGACCGGCACGTTTGCCTTATTACCCATACAAATGTAGAGAAGGCAATTCGTGGGTTGCCTGGAAGAGATCGCTTATTGGGATAAGGCCGCCCGTTGCTTTTATATGTACTAGCATCAATTAACATTATCTACTTCTACTGTTTTAGTGCAACAAAGTGTCACTCAAATGCCACAAAAGCTCCATCTGGTCGTTGTTGTCGAATTCAATAGAGTTTTTTTATCCATAATATATTTTAAAAAAACCTTATCAAATATTATCTCGCAAGCGTTAAAAATACTTCACAAGTCACAACCTTTAATGTATAAAAGAAATTTACTAAAATACGACAGAACGACGTCTTTTTAAATTAACCTTTCATTTGTGCTTATCCTCGTCATTTAAACTTGAAAATTTCGCTGAACAAGATTGATGATGTATTGATTTTATACTTTATTGAACTGGAAATGTATTCTCATTTGTTAATTAATCGTCAGATGCTCGGATGAACATTTAATACAATGTTGATAATTATCGTGTATAGCAATTATACGTACATCAAGTCTGTAAGTGTTTATTTAAAATATCGAGGCTTTCATTTAAGTATTTCAATTATTAATATGTATTAAACAACAGAGCCTTTGCTGTGTTCTATAAAATACTTTAAGTTTAATATATAAGGTTGAGTTTGTTGTATCTTCTCAGACCGGTTCATTTTTAGAACCCCATTATATCTAGAAATTATGGACAGAAGTGACGACGATTCTATGTGAAAAAGGCTTAAAAGGCCGGCGACTCACTCACGAGCTCCCAGCCACATGAGTGTATATAGGTGGCTTCACCTTTATGGTGGGCTTCCTGCTCATCTGCACCCTTTTCTATAAAAAAATAAAATAAAATTGTTTATGTGTCAACAATAGTTTAACAGCCTTCAATGCATTATAATGTTAAGCATATTATAATGCATTGAATAATATTATAAGCTATTTTGTATACCTGTGTATTTAAATACACAGATGTACAAAATAGTTTTATAAGCTGGTATTAAAACGAAGCGATAAACTCGAAGTTTGTCGGTTGCCTTAGTTGAATCTAAAGCCGCGACAAATCATTGATCTCCGTTTTTATTGCATTAGTTTCCCGATCTTGAATTCATCCGGTCACGATGACTGGTCACCGGATATTGATGGGACCAGTTATGCGACGCGGGGCTCCGCAAATTTCACCTCCGTATCACAACCAGTTTAATTGCATATTATGCGCGTAGACATAATTGCCCTTTTAAATCACATTCTCCCTTTTAATCAACATGTGCCAAGTGCAAACCGTTAAGTTTACGATTAATTAATTAACCTTACGGTAATTTCCGATTTTATTTTGTGAATGAGTTTTATGCGTTGCCTTTGTTATACTAACATTCTGTTGCCTGTTTCCCAAAGCAATAATTCTATTTGAAAAAAGATAAATGGTTTTCAAGTATATATAACCTTTGGAAATGAAGCCAAACCATCCTTCAGAATTATTAAGCAAGTAATGTGTTTTTAAATTACAAGGTCAATTAGTGATGAACCTTTTAATTAAGATTTAATTGACCGCTTATATTATATACGCTAATGCTTAACACACATTAATCAACTATGTATGTAATCAGAAGAGTAAAATGAAAGACATATATGTAGCTCGATTAGAATTTACTTAATTAGAATTGAAAACAAAAAGTCAAATCGATCATGCTGTAAGATACATAGGACCTTTTAAAAGTCTTTAAATCTAAATCGCCTCAAAATCAGCAAGCAAGAAAGCTTGATGTTTTTTGGTAATGATTCCAGTACACATTACAAAGCGAGGCTTAGGAGCACATTCATTCCCAAAAGCACACGTAAGCTAACAGTTTGTAACGCCACAAATTAAGTGTCATTTAATATCGCGCAACTCAAAATTAATTTCGATACAAGAAGCATAACCATAAAATAAGTTAATCACGGTAATTCATAGTGCATTAGCCGACCATATAAATATACGTTCGGGGAACGCAATTACGTCGTTATCAACCGGCCACGTTTTGCTTCATTTATAAGCCCATTAATGTGGACACCTGAAACATAATAATCTAACTCGGGAAATTGTTCTAATCATTATCCAGCTATAAACAAAACATCGACAATCTTGTATGACAAAAGTTATATATAAAACAAGAAAGTCTGTTTGGGATTATGCTGAGTGGTAATTAAATTGTTACAATAAAATCAATTTTAGATAACATACACTAGGTTTATATGCTTATAGTTTATTTATATTAAAGGTCAGATTTCAAGAACTATATTTTCCTAGAAGAATACAAGTATGTGACATTTCCATCTCTGTTTATCTCCAGCATGTCTTCGTGTCCCAAGTAGATACGGCCTGCAATAACCATGAAACATGCTGCTTTATTAAAAGCCGGCTACGTACCCGCACTGTTGATGCACAGACAAGAAAATTAAACTAAGAAGATAGGTTCTTAAAGTTTAGTCCCCGCGTCGAGACAATTTAAAGATGAACCTTCATATATTTTTTCACATTATAAAGTAATATTTTCATTTTCATTTCCAAATTATTAATTTCTATTCATAACTTTCTTACTTTTATGAAATATCTGCGTAGAGCGGACGAGAAGAACTGGCAAGAAACTCTCCGCCACTGTAGATAGTAGTAGATTTAATAGTTCTAATAAAAGCTCACCTTACACTTCCTCGTGGCTATAGATGGTTTATGTAAAACTGTATCAGATTGAGTAAACGCGTAAAATATCGACTAATAGAGCACAGAATATATTAAGTAAGAACACGACAATGACCATCGAGGAAATTACAGCTGTCGTTCATTTATTTTATTTATTTATTCACACTTTATTGCACTTAAACAGTAGAAGTAGATGTTAATACATATAAGAGCAACGGGCGTGGCATATATTATTCTTTACAGTTACGTATATCCTAAATAAATTGTTTTTTTTTGTAAAAGCATTTTTGTATAAAAAACAATTAAATGCAACTTCGGTTGTGTTTTTTACATATATTTCGTGCGAACCACTTCCTATAAAGCTGGCAACACGAGCTCCTACCCAACCGATTATCTATGGGCGACGACTTCAAATTTATGATGGGCTACTGCTCTTCTGTAACCTTTGGTTCACGCGTATGTTTTGACAGCCCACAATATTTACTTTACACATTCCAAAACCGAACTATTCCTACTTAATACCTACTATAGCCTAATTATTATAGCAAATAATTAAAGCCAATTACCCAATTAATGACACTTGTTAAACTGTTGTCAACCCCTGAACAGTTTCAACACAACCAGAAGACGAATCGATAAACGTAATTAACGATACTAAACCGTGAAATCGAGTTATGTCTACAAATCATTTTGTAACCATCACTCAAATTTAATATTGATTGAATTTATGAAGTTATTACATTATGTTGACATAAAACTAACGATTGATAAATCGTTTTATTATTGGTGTATTTGAATTATTAAGATCGTAACTTGCTTTGATTAAATATTGTTGCATCTTATTAGGACGTTTGAAAACAAGTAGTTACATTTTTATTTTATTTCAACTTTATTCATATAGGTTATTTTATGAGACTTTCGAATCGGCTTATTATTAAGAAACTACTCGACTCTATAATTAAATTTACTGCCAATCCCCAAAATCAAAAGCGTAGTGCGCACGAAAAGAACTGCCAAAAAACTCTCCGCCACTCCTCTAAATTGCCAAGTAAATAGCTGGCATCCATTATTCTATGTTCATATTTAGGTTATAGTGGGAACTGCAAACACACAGTATTTTTATTATTATTTTTAGAATTTACGGAAAAATCACAAAAATACAATAAGAGAAAAAGATATATGCCAAAGATACAGAGGCATCCTAAAACATGTTTTACAGATAAAATATGTTATATACACAGTCACAAGTACAGAAACAACAAAAACGCCACGGTAAGAAAAGCAAAAACAAAAAAATCTATAAATTAAATTAAATTAATTAAAGTGTACACTGAGATGAATCTAAAATGATAGCAACAAAAATTCAAGTCCGATCAGAGAGTACAAGTAGATCTTCACGAGCTCGTACCGTATAGCTTTTATCTAAATAAAAGCTTTGTTTCCATACAATAAAACAGTAGTTGACGATTGCCCCGAGGTCAGTAAAAGCAGTGTTACCTATTTATTTCCGACATTAACTATTGTAGAGCATCATATCCAAACAATAGAACCATTTAAATAATCATTAAAATTATAATATGCCATCGCGAGTAGCTTAACTAATGTTCAATAAGATGTTTTAAACGTAACGTGTGTAGTTTAGTAGAATTTTTGAAAAAGGAATCTATTTTACTATGTTATATTTTAGCTTACAATACTATTGTTGAACATTTTTCATGCCTTCTGATCTAATTCTACCTCTGATACAGATCATAATCCAAACATAATCCATCAAATACTAACACAGATAAAAACATGTTTTTTTAACCGCAACTAAAGTTATGTAGCTACTCTGTAAGTACTCTATGGTTGTACTTAACAAATGCATTAGCATTTCTTATGCATAAAATTAGCAAAAGCGATCCATTTGCATCTAAACGATCTAATTTCACATAAACAATTTACGTAAACGCGCCAAAAATGTTAGAATGATGTTCGAATGTTACAACTTGTAAATTGAGTGCTTAAGTATTTAGGTATAAACATATTATATAAAGCTCAAAAGTTGCAACACGCTAATCTTAATTAAATAATTAAAAATCCAACGGAAAACCTTATTTTATACCGGATAGATATAACATAGCCTATCCTCAGTATAAAGCTGCGTGAGAGCTTTTGAGTACAGCGGTGCTGTTACTCTTAAACCTTTCAACAATGTCAGAACTTCCAACTCGCATATAAAAAGGATAGCCCTGTTTGGCAAGTTGCGGTTTAATTAGTTCACAAAGCGCAAGATGAGTATGTAAAACAGATATGTCGGTGTGTGCCGTACAAGGCATAATAGCTTGACGTTTCAGGAGCTTTGGAAGAGAAAGCCGCTCGCTTAATTAAGCAGTAGCCCATTTTCGTTGCATTATGAAATGCTATTCAATATTGTGTCCATTGTTCATTCTCTATTGGCTTAGAAATTGTGTGTAATCAGGATGTTATTTTGTGATGAAATTTTGCCTATTTAAAGCGTGAGTGTTGCTCCTAGAATATTTAATACTAGGTAGATGTTCGGCTCAATTGTTTCGTAAGAATCAAACCAATGCAACTTAACTAATTAAAATAACCTTTTAAAATTAATATTTAGAACGTTATAAGTAGTTAAATTGGTTATATAGGAATATTTATCTTCTTAGTGACAAAGAGAGATACGATGCGTTAAAAAGTAAGTTAACAATCAACTTATTTGTTAAAATAATTAATTTTTAACAAATTTAATTCGTATAGTAATAAACTAACCAGTTGTAGACTAAACAAACGTATTTTTAGGTAACCAGTGTTGGATAGGTTATTTCATAAAACTCATAAATAAAACTCAATGAAGTCTCGTAATGATAATCCTATGCTACTTGTTTTTAGTTATTAAGTGATACAGGAAACAAGCCGGTCCAACGTGAATCTAAATTTAATACTGATCGTGATCTAGAAGCGGAAATTATTGATTACGGACTGTACCTAACTGTTTTATGTGTCGACATTAACATGCATTAATTACTATATAGTTAATATATATACCTAACACGTGATTTGCAATTAGTTGCATATTATCACATCCATATAACTTATCTAAATAAAAGTAACTTTAATTAATGCATCTTTAACGCAATTTGTCATGAAACATGAAAATGTCCGTTACTTTGACAGGTAGGTTCTTCTCTAGGAATCAAACTCACAACCATGAATCACGTTGTCATCACCACGTTTGAATGGGGTTCGCATGAATTTAGTTGGAATGCTTTATAATTCAATCAAATCAAAAAATACTCGTAAATTTTTCTCTACATTTCCTTCCAAATCAAGCATAGAGCGGACAACAAGAACTGGCAAGACTCTCCGCCACGCCTTGAATCGCCAAGCATGTCTACCACCATGCCTCAGCGAATGCATATCTATTTATAATACAATAAAAAAACCTTTACAAGCAGTGGGCATAGTGAAATATGCACACATTTACGTAATAGTGAGAACAACCCGCAAACACTGAGCGAGATGAATCTAGAAAATGGTTGTATGTTATATATAATTTGGTACAGTTATTCAACCTTGTTTACTACGTTGTATTTTGTCGCCAATTGTTGTCTATAATCGAACTACTAAAATTAATTTGTACTATAATTATAGGTACGCGGATCACGTGTTAATTATCAAAAAAATAATACTTTTCATATGGATATTCTATAAAATATAATTATAAAAAATGTTACTCCCACTCAAATTTGCTCCCACTTAAACCAGTTTGATAATATAAAATTTAATATGTATGCTTATTTCGATTATATATATTTTTTTAATTATACTTTCATAGATGTCCCGTCTATTATTTTTGTATTATAAAACTATATAATAGAGATATAATATGACTTATTCAAAAGTAGTGGCTATTTTATTAAAATTTGTTTTAGTATCAAATACTTTGCTATTTCAAAAATGTCAAGTTAAAGGTGAGTCCACTTAATAAACGATCGGTATAAAAGCCGAACGTAAGTAACAATCATATTTCCATCGGAGCCAATAATTTCGTTAATATGTTGATTTTGAATTATTTTCATAATAAGCGTTGCGCGGTTGGTAATTTTGATTGCGAAACTGTATGTAACTGGTAGAATAAAAAGGGAAATATAAACGATCTCTTATATAGGACCAACACACGATCGGTCGGCTATTAATACCTTGTGTTATAGGCAACTACTGATACTTTAAATAAATATTTTTACGCCAGACAATGGCTTCGCCAAGATTCTAAAAAGATTCTACAAAGTTGCCAAATATAATGAATCCCCGAAAATTATATTTTATTTAACCTAATATAAACAAACAACGCCTGATAATATTAAAATCTGACTGATAATAAAAAAAAAAACGCTGTACGCTGTATACTTATTCAAATTCAAACTCCTTTTTATTCTATTTTTCTATTTAATATTATTATAACTTATTTACATGTTTTTTATTGCATAGTCAAGAGCTCGTGCTCGTGTAGCTTTACACATTGGACTCTGTACTGTCACAGTATACCTGTCTCATAAAAAATGAGTAAAGTATGAATTGTAGTATGTAAAGTCAACTTGTCAACAGAGATGTTAAATTTACATTTAGGAATATTTAGATCTGTTTCAGCAATCCAAATAGTAACTAACCACTGCGCGAATAGTTGTTAGATTCTCGAATGGTTTTTTGAAGGTAAGCTATGCACCACGTCACCTAGAACCCTTCCCTTATAGAAAAATATTCTCCCACCAAAAAAGTAATTGAAATATCCGCCTAGGTAATAAAATTATATATTTTGAAATATCGTTCGTTGCGTTCAATGTAACTTTAACTTTGAGATCGAAAGATTCTCGTTAATGAAATAATTATATCACAATTATTCTATTTTTTTACAAGACAAACGATTATATAAATTAAAAAAGATCAATTGATGTTATTAGCGTAATGAGGACCATATATGTATGCTCCAGTATTTGCATCAATCTTTTTAATCGTTAAAAATACCGGTATTCGCTCTCGAAACAAAAAGTGATAGCAAAAAATTACGTGTATATAGTATTATTTATTTTAAGTTATGTATATGTATTATATAGCTTATACATTTTTTAAGTTTAAAGACTGCTAGAGAAAATTTCATATGTGAACGTGGTATTAGCTTTAGACAAAATGCTGCAATTCTACATTAACTTTGTTTAGAACATAATTATAAAGTAATGTAATTCTCAGCCAGACTTACATTACATTTGACAGAGAATAAATACAGAGACACAAAAAATATTCATTGTATGGCTTCGTTTTTTCATGTAGTAACAAGATTCGATAATTTTTATTTCAATATTAAAATACAACCTTCAATTATCAAGGTATTCGAGTTGATAAGGATTTTTTCAATAACATAAATTTACGTCAATTTAATTACGTCTTTATTAAAGATATTTATTCAATTGTCCCATACGTTGTGTGAGAAATTTAAAATAAAACAAGTGTTACTCAAGTGGCATGGATTATTTCCATGCGGGGAAACGTTAACTCCTCTGGTGATAGAATACATTGTAAGGGAGGAAATAAGCATTTCTTACACCCAAAATCAAAAACATGACTTACTTTATAAACCATATACAATCACAGACCAAAACCCATATACAGTGTATACACCATGCATCGTCTATCGATTTAACGACAAACTCTCTAAAGCGTCGAAATCAATTGGCTTTGGTTGATTTAGCTTGTATTACATTCTGATTTTCTTTATCTCAATGTAGAGACCACTTTCTATAACGCCATGCGCAGTACCTTCGTTAGAGTCGTTATATAGAGCTTACACCGTATTTAAAAAAAAAAAAGGTTTTAAGAAAGATGATTCCTGATACGTGTCTAACGCTGGCAGCTTTTCCACAGAGAAAGCTATGTGGAAAAAAACCATGTGTATAAAACTCAAAATACTCGAAACAAAACAATAATTTTCATATATTATTATTATTTAATGCTTAATAAATCTCGCGATACTTTCACGAGATCAAAGGCAATAAACAATCAACACGTCAACGAGACGTGGGCCGCATAATGTCAAAACTTACACCATCTGATTCATATTTGTCACATACACAATGTCTATTTGAATATTATGTGCACAGAAACAAATTTAATATCACACAAAACAAATACGTAAAACTCGATTTTAAAAGAATACACTTTTACGTATTTTGTAAGGTAACATATGCAAAAAGGAATCAATATCTTTATTGCTGGTGAGATTTTGTCTCATGCTGTAACCCATACCATTCTTATTTACAGAGTCTACTTGAAAACGGGCGTTTCCTGGGTACAATCTTCATCCCCTCTCAACCCTCCACTCTTCCCTATCATTGTACAATTTTCATTAATGTGTGTTTCACTTAACCTTCACCCACTGTGAATTAAGGTAACTTCATACAAATAACAAGCTTTAATACAAGTTTCTAACAAATTAAAATATTCAAAACAGTTACACAAGAACTTATGAGAAGCATTAACATTTAGCACCAAATATCATCTTTAGGGATCAGTCAAGCTTTAAGTGGGCAGCATTGTTTGTCCATTGGTACTTCGGTTACTGTTGCCTCATCTATGATATCCGTTACAAAACCTGATCATAATCACGCAAGGATGATTTATACGACTGCACTTTATGTTACAAATGTGTCTTTGCACATATTTTCTGTGAAAATAGATCGTCAAAACTGGTAAAATTACATAGGGTAGAAGCATTTAACATATTAGATAAATATTTTTAATAAATTAGTGGTATTAGAAATCAATTTAAATAGTGTTATTTAATTACGATATAAGGGTTCTCCTTGTTACAAACCAATATCTTTGAAAATTAGACATTTCTTTCTAGAATTCATTATGTTTACTTTAAGAAAAGTTCACGAAGACTTATAAGCTCAAAAAAAACATTTTTTATACCTGACTCATAGAAATATAATTCATAAGAAGTAAGAAATTTTAAAACTTCCTTAATACACTACTACAAAAAAATGATTTTTTTTTAAATTAATAATAAGCACTCTTTAAGACAACCAATAACATTTATTGATCTCTCGCCAGGACAATTACTTTGTATAATCGTAACTTTTTAAAAATAACAGATTAAAAAGGGGGGAAAATTTCCAAATCTACCCTTGTCCAGTGATGTAGACAATTAAATAAACCAAACACTTGTTACTAAAGAATTTGATAGATCGTTGCTTTAATCAAACACATTAACATAACACATAGAAGAATAAATTAATCTTGTTTATCACTAGATACAAGTTTTTATATATCTCAAACGTGTACCAGTAAATTCATTACATATCATTAAATACCGGTTGTGAATAATTAAAAAAATAATATTTAATTAATATTTAGGTCACTTGTAGCATCGAATGGACCTTGTACGGTCAACTAGTACTGTTGTTACTTAATGACATCGTTAATCAAGGCTCACATCTTGTTCTGTATATAGAGGTACTGACTGAAATATTATTATTTTGATTCTAATATTTATAAAATAACGTGATTTTTTTTAGTTCGTTTTAGTTTAGTTAGTCAACGACTATAAGACTATATAACAGTAATGGTACTAAAAGTACATACAAATATGAGAGTAGAGAAGAGTGTAACTTAAGAAAAATCCAATTTAATTAGAAGTTAATAGAACAAAACACCTGTTTTTTTATATCAATACCTGCAGCTGAATTTCATCATCAAGGCAGAATATGATTCCTCCCGTATCACCTCGATGTTCTTCCGCCATAGTACATACACTCCTTACAACTTACCACCACATTAAAAACCAGCTGTTCGTATTTCCACCTTATAACGTATACCACCTTAAAAGTCTACAAGCTAACCATCAAGAAGATAAACTCAACATTTTAAAATATCATAAATTTAAAAGTTATTTAACCCTGTATTGTATTTTCAAACAAAGTATACAGACAAAATGACCGATTGTTAAGAACTCAATGCAATTACAGTGTTAGGACAGAATTGTGACAAGAAATGAATAATTTGCATACACGATCAATTCGCCTCGTTCAATATCTCGCGCTATTTTCCAGTCCTCATTACTGGATCAGTTCTATTGATACGCAATTAGTTTAATGTATGTGAATATTTTAATAATAATCTGATGCAACGATTGTTAAGTATTAAATTATGTTAGCATATTAAAACAGTGGATGCTTTTGGACTTAAAAATTTCATGCACCTTGCACGCGTTAGTTTTAGGGAGCTTTACTGAGGTGATCAATAAAAACGTCAGGTATTTAAAAGCTGCATTGCGAAGGCATAATACAACTACCATAAAATATAGAACTATATTTATATCCATCTAAATACCAGTTATCGACATGTCATATACGCTATTACATACATAAGATACGGGGTCATACCATCCTCTATGACAATGCCAACTGGTTTATTAACATAACAGAACTAGAACAATTAGAAGGTCGATAATCCATCACACAATAAAAAGTACGACCGGAAAGTTAATGTAATTTTTTTAATCTTCTAGCTTTACATGGTTTTATAGCTATATGTATTATAAATATAGATTAATATATTCTACGACTATTACTTTATGTTTGCTTCAGAGTGGCCATAAGCACAGTATTATACTGTTCTTAAATTACGCGAGTATAATTTAAATATATTTTTTTTTGTATAGAAACAAGTTATTCAAAACGTTAACGTTGGGAATTAGAAATATTACGTAATATAATATTATCATAGTTTTGCAGTTAGACCCCTCTTTTTATGAGACATTAAAAGACAATGCGCTTATAGTTCTAAATTATTGTATTGCAAATGTATAGTGTATGCCTGTGACGCCATCTTGTGTGGTCTCTTGTCAATGTCAATATTGAAACTGTCAGTGAGGTTTGGGTTTTTATTTAATTTATATCTGTCCCCAGACATCTTATGTGCTTAATACATTTAAAACAATAAACTTATAAGGTAACGAAACTGGGTTTACACATAAAACAATTAAATGGGAACTTGAGACAAAGGTTGGAAATAAGTAAGATCATATTTTATCTTATAAATTCATGATGTTTTTCAAACGGTCTTCTTTAAATAATTTCGGTAATAAATGTTATATTAAATTGATATAATTCCTTATTATACACGATATTTTATAACATTAGTATTGAAAAAAAATAATAAATTTAAAAAAATGTCAATATGAAATAATTATAGCACCCATCACTAACATTTACACTAAAATCGATATGACAGCAACCACTTTCACCTATCAAAAACTTTTAAGACCTCTGTACCATTTATTACTCAATCGTAACGTACGTGGATCAAGTAACATAAATGTATAACTTAAAACAAATGTCATAAGGTTTTAATTTATAAATCAGACATAAAAATGTATTCGATCTATTTGGTTTAGTGGAGTATGTGATAATCTGTGACACCAACTACATCCGGTTAGCCTTAGGCTGTACGGCATTTTGATTTTTGTCCATATCAATAATCACTGGCTAATACATTTTCTAACATTATGTAATTAACTGTCTATTACGTTGTTTCATTTTTTTAAATTGTTTTTAAAATACACACATGATTTCTTAACTTTTGTTTGCTTATGCCTAGGTTCACTCAATGATTTACTTCTATATAAACTTAAAATGTGAGGACACTCACGTCATCCCCACGTTGCACGTAAATTGCTATCAGATCTGCTTGGTGTTGCCCGATGTAGCGTTAGGTTAAACAGTGTTACAATTTATATATCTATATAAATTGAAGAAATTAATGTATTCGTAATTAATTTGTTGCTTCAAGTTCCCATTTAATTGTTTTGTATGTATACCTTTTATTATCTTATAAATTTGTTAATATATTTAGCACATAAGATGTTTGGGGACAGGTTTAATAAAATAAAATAATGAAGTAATATTACTTTGAACGTTGTTCTTCATTGTTACTGAATAGTTATTTCTATACTCAAACTAACTATTCTTAGATCATACTATTATATGCTTTTTGACATTACATATAAAATGGATTAAATTTTTAAAACAACACAAATATTCTTCTAGTTAGTGAATTATATATGTTGTATATATTATTTAAAATTGACAATTTATAATTTTCGACCAGAGCCAATGGCGTTCAGTTCTTACATCAAATCTTTTGAATATTCAAAATTTAGCCAAGTTCCCAGACTAGGGGTTAATGGAACGTAAGTGATAAATACCACCTACGCATTGTCGTGTTAGGACTTCAGTGCTTCGGTATGCCATTGTACCGCTATTGTTTAAATTAATTACGTACATGTGAGTCCTGTAGATTAGATTATACCGCTAGTTTAGTGGTTTAAATAATTCTAATAAAGATTTTATTACTTGTTTTACCACCGATACAAATTTTAGGAAGAAGGCTGAAGTAGATTTAATTTTCATTTCTATCCAGTAATTCAAAGGTTATTTCTTGGTTTATAGATCCATTTTAGATTTATATTGATGGCAAAGGTCTGCGGCCAGATTAAAGGCGACGTGTACATTCTTATTATTTTAAGTTATTATGCTCAAAACAAAGGAATCCGATTAATTTTTTTGAAAGATTAATTCTTTGACTATACATAATTTTAATAACGTCTTGTCAACGCAAATACAAGTTTACAGAGTTCGACCTAATGAGGACCCATAAATTATACCACAACATTCTAGTATGTATTCTTGTAATTTAGAGGGTTTAACTAAACTGAGTTTTAGTGACGTTCCTATATGGTTGTTAACAATAATTTTCAATTAAATTTTACAACTGAAACTAAAACTAACTAAACTAAAACTGAATGTTTTCCGTTATTGTAAGCTTTCAGTGTAAGCCTCATAAAATTGTAACAAAACTATGTTTCATTATAGATGTGGCAGCAAAAAAGGCACACTTATACTGTAATTTCGCTGTCCATAGACATTACTAGGGAGCTGATGAGTAGGTTAAAATGCGTTATCGACCTTACTCTTTTCTATTATTTACAATCGTAATTAAACAAAATCTATCTTGCTTGACCACGGCTGAAGATCAGGCGACATCAAAGACCACATTCATTCAATACATTAATAATTCATAGATTATGTAAATATTAAATCAAATTGAAGCCTACACTAATTTATTCGCCAGTACCAGGCTAGAACATCACGCGATTTGCAAACAACCAGTTTTCAAAATGTCGCAATTTGGCATGTGCTTAGAGGTTTGTAATTATATCAGAACCGGTAATAACTCGATAAATGATCGTAAAACGCGGGAAACCGCAACTTTTACGTCGTAAAGCGGTAATCCGTCGATTCATAATGGATTTTTAACGCCTGTTGTAAAAGCTGAGTAACCATGGTAACGAGTCATGATAATTCTAAAACAACATAATTAGAAAAATCCAAATTACGAGTCAAAATTTAAATGAATACAAACAAACGCACCGAAATATTGGTATTTTCAATTTTTCGTATTGTACTAACGCAATTATTCTATTGCACACTTAATTAATTCAATACAATTGTAATAAGCAATCCGTAAACTTATTAAAATAGTTTATGTATTTAAGGTATCCCAGATATGACATAAGATTTTTATCTAGACTAATATCACATCTGAATAAATGGATTTTATATTGAATAAAATTGATATATGTGTATGAGAAAGGCTTATACTGCATGCTAAAAGGTTACCTAAGTTTTTAACAGTCACAGTGAGAATATTAAGTGTTTAATGAAAGTTTTCCAACTGTATCAATAATTATAACAAAAAGATCACTTCAATACTATGGGGTAATATGACAAAAAAAAGTCCCGATTTCTATATTTTCTCACGATGAACGCCAACCTGATTCTCACATTCAGTACATTTTATACTTTATTTAGGTAGTAATGCAATGCGTCTGCGTGACAAATCACTTGCAATTGGCTGGAATGCGAGCCCTAACTTGGCCAGCCCTATACATTCCTTGCATTCACCAGCAGTCAGTCTTTACTTAAAAGAAATAATCGTAATAATTGCCTGAAATTAAAAGTATTTTTGTTAACGCTTAAATGTTCCAAATAAGATTTTAAATTAGTTTAATTATATTAGTAAGTAATATGTACAAACAAACAGTTTAATAATAAAAGTGTTGACGATTAAAAGCCCGGTTTCCTGAAGGAGAACGCTTTTCAACGATAAGGCCGCCTTTTGTCCTCTGTTTCTTAATTTTAGATTATTATTCTAACATATTGCCAGTGTTATATATATATATATATATATATATATATATATTGTATGGTTAGATATATCCCGAACCAAATTGAATGATAAAACAAAAATACAGAAATACAAACAATTTACGTCGAAATAACAAAACATAATAAATTAATATTAAATATTATTTCTTGTAATAATTCTAATAATATTGTACCTGGTGCAATCAAATCCGGAATCGTATTTTTCCCAAGTGACGTATCATATCTTGTAGGGCGATCGTCGCGACTCGCTTCCTAAAACAGAAATCTAAAAAACCTGTGTGAATCTCCTTCGACCGCGTTTCTATGAGACTACTGGAATGTTATATTCACTTGCAAGATATTATATGTTTAATTCATACAACCATTTTAGAAAATCATTATATGTATTAATCGTATTAATTAGTCTATATATTTTTTAAATCTATTAACTGTATTTCCGAACCAATACAACTTAGGTGATATAAGAAAAGAGCGTATTACCTCCTAAAAGGCCGGCAACGCACACACGAGCTCACAGCCACGTGTCTACGGGCGGTGGCTACTTATGGTGAGCCACCTGCTCGTTTGCCCCCTCTATAAAATTTAATTTATAGAGATGTACGGACGAAATAAATAACGCTCGTATTCGTGAAACATCGTATGTACATTCGTTCCGCACTACAAGCCATGCACAAATAATGGTGAACAAAGCATAAATCACACGACTGTTATATACAAATACATATGTGCTAATGGTACACATAATCATCACATAAATAATGATCGTTATATACTTAGTTGATTCGTGAACACGACTATATAGTTGACATAATGTAACTTATGAATACATTATAGCAATAGTCATGCAAACATTAACTGTATTAAACTACAGTAATATAAAACGATCAAAGATAATTTAACGTCACATTTAAATTCGCACTTCGCGATTAACCTGCCTACATATATAGATATCAATTTATATTACTTATAATACAAATATTAACGGATCTAAATCCGTCCACAGTTACCGACACAAAACGTAATGGCTTAGGATATAACATCAAATGCAAATATATCACGAGGCGGTGCGGCGTGATATCGCTCATTGGCCACGGTATTTACATTAACATATATAAACGGCTTCGCCCCGCCTACCACGTAACACGTCACGTCTCACGTTAATTACGTGCAATTAGCGAATCGTCAGGTTTATAGAGAGTTACGCTAGAGATTCTTTTTAAAACACCGACTAATTAGTTATACCCTGTGATACTACGTGATAATATTGACACGGCTATGTTGAAGCGGCTAATCGATTTATAATTGTCGTAGCTTATCAGATGGAATATTTTCTTAATTTTATTGGTTGTAATAAGTGTAAATAGGCATAGGAAGATCGAGCTGTAATGGATTCTTGCTATCATGTTCAATACATCCATACACACCAGAATAATAACAATTAACGAAGAACTGTACTAACGAAATGAGTAGGTACTTAAGTAACTATTTATATTTATCTTTTCCACGTAAAATCGTAACAGTGATGACTTGTGTACGTCAATTTATTTCTTATACAGCTGTGATTGTGCCAAAATTAACCGGTCTGAGAAGGTACCCACATCAAACTCAGTTACGCTACACTTGTTCAAGATCAGTTACTTAGCACTTGGCTAGATTTTTGTAGAAACAACAGTGTTGTTATAGCGCTAATAGACTGCTAATGAATCGCGGCGTTATAACTGAGAACCTTTCATAAAACACTCGTGAATAGTAATGCAATTCGAAATTCGAATTTTGCTTTTAACGCCATAAAGGAAACTCTCGCAATACAATCAGTGTCCAGTAACAAATCATAAGCTGACCGCGTTGCTCACGAGCTCACCTAATAAGGTTCCGGATGTCGATGCCCGGCGTGTACAAAGGATTTATGTCGGCTGCTTTTGGTGCAAATTAGCAACGTGTCAGTACGTAGGCGTGAGCTAACAAATTTGTTCACCCGTTCAATACAAAGATTGTGTGATGTGTCACTGTTTCAAGGGGCTTCGTTTGAATTAACTTTATATTGCTCTAACAAAATATGGACTATAGATTGTTATACGAAATGAGGTATCCATTTCTGGCTTTTTCGTTTCCCAACTAGCCTTCATTAGCAAAGGCCGATTTAATGCCCCAAGTAATCGTTAAAGTCTGCACCAGAGAGTAATATGTTTTTGACAGAGTTTGGAATGATAGTGCAAGAATATAGCGGTTGTAATATTGTATGTGTTACTTCAGCCGTAAATAAATTCTAAAACAAATTGAAGTTGTCATAAAAAACTGTATTTATGGATTCTGTATATTCTTTCAAAACAATTTTGAAATCAAAACCCATGCGATTTTCGCACGTTAATTAAAAAGTTAATGTAATTTTAATAGATACAGATATTAATTAATATTTTTGTCAATGCACGAATCGTATACATAATTCCAAGTGCTCCAGTTTCGATGTCGCAAGCCGGTGGGCGGGAAGGCAAGTACTCGCGTAGGTCGCATCGATCAGATGGCCACACCACCATACTTTCGCAATGTTTTATTGACGTTTCTAGGATATTCATCATTAGTGTTACCTATCATTCGAGTTTGTATGTAAAAGTTGTTCGCATATCGAATTGATACAATTTAATTGGTATAACGAGAACGTTTAAGCTGATTTATATGCAGCTTATATTCCCGCTATAGGAGAGCTTGGGTGATGAAATGTATTAACGATATAACCTTAAATGTGAGATTGTCAATTAATGACAGCTTGATGAATCGCCTGCGCGGGATGCTATTCATCGAGATGTTATTGCTAACTACATTTCATTGACTACGTTGTCATGATTTGTAATATTTAAAAAGTCTTATTTTATATTTTACAGATGTTTTTGAATTTGGTATATTAAAATTTTGTACCTTTGTTACAGGTCGGTGGCGCACGAGCCCGATGAGCGCGTGTGCTGCTGCCGCCATGCGCGAAAAGCACGCGGCTCCACGCCGCCTTGCATCCCCGCCTTCGTCGCCCCTGGACCACCACCCCAGCCCCTTAGGCTCCCCACGGGCAGACGAGCCCCTCGACCTCAGAGTCATTCATAAGCGCCCACAGCGGCTCGAAGATGAAAACTGCAACCTGATTACACCCTCACCACCGCCACACCCCACACACCCAGCACACCCAGCTCACCCAGCGCATCCAGCGCTCTTGCAATTTTGCAGAAGGCTACCTTTAGCATTACCGGCTTCATTCGGACGGTACCCCTTTCTACCAGCAGCGGCTGCGACTCTTCTCGCCCCTGGAGCCCCTAGGCAGTCACCGTTACCCCAAAACCCTGGTGTCAATAGAGCGCGTGACCGCTATACATGCTCTTACTGCGGCAAGGCGTTCCCTCGTAGTGCAAACCTAACACGACACTTACGGACTCATACTGGTGAACAGCCATATCGGTGCAAATACTGTGAACGATCGTTTTCAATATCCTCAAACTTACAACGGCATGTGAGAAATATCCACAATAAGGAGAGACCGTTTCGCTGTCGTCACTGTGACAGATGTTTCGGCCAACAGACCAATTTGGACAGGCATCTGAAGAAACACGAAGCCGAGAACGGTGACGACAGTCGCAGGAGATCCCCGGAGGAGACGTACTTTGAGGAGATAAGATCATTTATGGGCAGGGTTGCGCCCGCGCGGCGAACGACAGCCGCCGCAGCTGCGAGTGCCGCTGATCACACCTGATATCAGTTCACAAGATCAATCATCGCTACAAAAATCTGGTCGATGCATCCAAATGACTCTGTAGTTTGTAAATTCGCTCTCAGCCCGGAGCTTTATGACTTGTGATCGATTAGTATTAGCGCCAAGGTATCCCTTGTCTCATTTTTCTGTTCTTACTTATTGACATGTTAAAAAATTTAACAGATTCTTAATATATTTAGATGTAAGATAATTCCTAACAGCTGTTACCGCTATTATGTCTGCACCCTTTGTGCGCAGACAAGACACTTAGAGTACTCTGTGTTCTTAACTTTGACGTGATATCGTATCTTATCATAAACTTTGTTGTACTTATTGTAAATATTAGTATTGAATAGAGTTGCTTAGATTGTAATGTAATAAATTTTTACGAGCTTAGTCGTACCCAGCACAGACAAGTATCAATAATATAAGTGTTCAGAGAGTGTTCGCTATGTTAGATATAAATTTAGTATTGTATGGATGTAAGTTGTTCTTTTTTGTATTATTTTGTATATTTTGCTTTGTATGATGTTTTTTTTTAATTATAATGTTAGTCTGAGAGAAAACGCCGGTTACCAATAAACATTATAACTTGTTGCTTATAATATTATAAATATTTTTTATTGAGTGTTAGAACATGTAATCAGGGAATTTTATGGTTACGTTGGATAAATTAATTTATATCTGAATTAAATTACAGATAATAACATCGGGGTTGGGTCTAAGAAAGCATTTGTATCAAAAGTAAATTTGATTAAAGTTTCGTACATCAATAAAACAATGTCAAACTTCATTAATTATTGCCGCAAAATAGAAGTTAAACTTACCAATTTAAGTTTTGTTGTCTATGGTGATTCTTACCATAGACACGATTTATTTGTACTTTTTAAACGACAAAATGTATATTTCTAAAAAAACTGATACTAATGTTTAAGCCCAACATTGTTAAGTTTCAAATTATTATACAAAATCACATTGTATAAAACTCTTGAATCTGTTTTAACGTTTATTATCTAAATTTTACTAAATTAAGTAATTTGAATCTGTGATTTTATTTATTTACTTTTGAAAGAAAAATATGATTTATTCTAAACTGTTACGCCTCTCGAAGAACTAATACAAACGTTCCTCTAAGTATAGATAGATCTCTATTAATTGTTACGAGTATCAAATTTTGTAATAAGAAAATACTATCCAAAAACTACTCTGAATATCCCAGCTATTGTAAATAATAGGAATCATTATTATGAATTTTATACTTTATAGAGGAAATAATTTATCAATGTTATTAAATCATTTAATAAACACATTTAATTCTTCCGTCACAAAATATAGAACTGAGAATGTTAAACGATGATAAAATATATGTAGCGATTTCTAGAATTTTCCAACTGACCGACCTATCATCAATATTAAACAAACCCCATTCACTCTGTATATAATATATAAAAGCCTTTATATAAACGTCTAGATTAAACTATCGTTGTATTTATCGTCCCATCTGATTTGAACTGTTTCATAACGTGAGGGAATGTGTGATCCAATTTATATTTTAAATTCCGGATTGACGTATCAGGATTTTACAAAATGTCATCCGTAATATAAAAAAATTTCCACCCAGTTACCCTGTAATATAGAATGTGTGCCTTACTATGTTAATACTCGTACCAAAATTATTTTTTTATGAGATGCTATTTAACTTATGTAGTGTAAGAAATAGAGATTACTTCATTTTGTACTTTTTGTATGTCTTAGTCGTTCAAAGGTCACCAATTACCTTGTCAAAATGAAATAAATAATTTTAAATTTACCTGTGTATTTATTTCATCAACAACCGTGTATTTAATAGCAATGGATAGATAAAATACTATCATTAATTAAAAATATAAATTTTACCGCCATTTCTTTTGACAGATCATTTTAGTTTCATAGACAGCAGAGGAAGCATAAACATTAACAGAACGCATCAATTTGTCTATAATGATTTAAAAATAGAAGCAATCTGTTATAGTTTCTATTTTAGCAATAAAACATACTTCTCTTTTTAAATTCAACGTCAAATATACAAGACACAGATTATAAATTGTCGCAGTGTTATCTGTAGCATTTGTATTTAGATAATTAAAAGCTGTAGCCATTTTAATCGAAGGGCCGACGTCGTGAGGCCCGCCTTACCAGCGAACTTACGATATGATTACATTTCATAGCCATTAATTTGCGACAAACGAATCCGCCCAACGGGCAGCCATGTTGTCTGTATTAGATAGATTATAAAACCAATTAATTGTTTCAGTAAATAGATTTTAATTAAGTTCTGAAGGCAGGAGAGTCATAAAGTAATTATTACACTAAATGTGAAAGTAATTTATATTGAAATCAAAAATAATAGTTTTAATTACTATTTAAAAGAGATGTGTTATTTTAATAACTCCGTTTAATTATTTTATAGTATATAATACGAAGTTAAGCTAAACTTTTAAAAATGTAACGATATTGATATTATATAACTCAGATACAACGCTTAAACATTTAAACTATCCTATTCTCGTTCGTATCTAGCAACTAAGTCTAAATTCCATTATGTATAAGTATCTGTTATACCTACCTGTCTAATGAAACATATTAAGTTACTAGCGAAAGCGATTTGTCACAAGAATAAAATAGGCAATATAACTGAATGAGATTTGCGATTTTCCCTTATTTTAAAAATATACCGAACACTAAACACACAATTAAATCAGTGTATGACATTACAAATTTAGCTAGAATTGATTAGATAATTATTTAAAAAAATCATACGGTATAAAACCTTAAACTAGTAATAGCTATTTGCTAAACGTAACATATATTAAATATGTTAACACTTGGCGCTGTGCAGCGACAACTGGGGGCTGCTGAAAATCATTGGTGTGGTACACTATATTCCACACAAATCCTGAGCAGCACCCCATTTGACGCACGCCCGCGCCACTTGCAACAATGCAGTGTGTTTATTTTTAGTTAATTTTAATTTTGTACTTATAATTTATTGTGATGTTGTGTGTGCCGTGTGTGTGTGTCCAAATAATAATATTTTCTTACTTCTTTCTTTCTTTCTTTCTAAATGTGGTACTTAATAAGAAGCTATATGGTAAACCTTGCTCCTGAATATGTTTTTTCCATTGAATTAATACATGGGAGTTAAATTTAGTTTTACATAACACTGCTTTTCAGCTTAGAAATAGTTTCATCGCTTGTCGCTAGTGACATAACGAGTGAGTTCCAATGCTGGGTGGGGCAGGTTGCACCACGATGACACGGCCGGGCGCTTGTTAGCGATCGGCGCGTGCGCGCCACTGTTGCGTTGCGTTATATTATTTATTGCTTATTGAAAAACCGCACTCGCTTTCGCACAATTATGATTGTTGTGGTCAATCTATTTTTTTTACATTGTTTGGTAATCTGAGAAATCATCAATAAAATGAAAGTATACAAATATATATTGTTTATTAAAGGTTAATGTTAATTAACAATGTAATGAGACGAAAACACTGATAAGATATCAGAGTCGGCACTTTTATGTGAAGTGAAAGGTTAAAATAATTAACTTATAAATATTTCCCTTTTATATAATATATAAAATACGTAAGTAATAAACATACGTAAACATTTGAACCAGCGCCAATCAGATGTTATTTCGTCGTAAACCAGGAGCTATATTTAATAACTTAAGTTGTCATTTTTGCAAAAGTATATAATTTAAAATACTCAACAACATCAAAACATCGATCGATCAATCAACTAGTAATTAATAAGGTCGTGTCTAATACCGTGTTGTCATTACGTAAATATTTTTTGACTAAGATGATTAAAATCCTCAGTGTTTTAGGCAACTTTCTCCAAACTTAATATTATTCACTCCACTTATATGTCTCATGTATTGACTCTTTAAAAGTTTTAAACTCAGGCATCCTCCAATGAGTGTTCTGTTTGGTACTATTTTGAATCGATATTTTTAAATATTTATTTATATATTTACCACATAGAACCGTTTATACAACAGGTGATCGCTGATACGATGATGTCAATGTGTTTCATCTTATACGAAGCTTCCAAAATAAACTAGAAGATACCTCGAACAAAAACGGCTGGTAAACTATCTTTTAATTCGTAAATTCGTTAAAATAGTCCTTTACACTATAATCTTAACATTTAAGTAACACTTTGATAGTCAAAGCATCATACTGATTTAAGCAATTATTCATCATAATTTAATTATTTAACTTACAATAAGTCACAACCTGAAGGTTTAATACTAATAAAATTTAATTTATAAGAGTTTAATTACTAGTCAATTTGGTCAACACGTCCAGTTGGGCTACACTCAATGAGATAGGTAAGTTCTTCGTTACGATTAAAACCTGCAACACTCACGTTCAGATTAATTTTATTAAACTTTTTTTGCACTGACCGTAGTTAACAGTATAACAGACAAATAATTTAAATTTTATAACGTATTTACAAATATAACAGAAAAATATATAATTCTTTGTTTACATTTATACCGAGACTCAATTAATAATTTCCAAATTTTTATTACGTTTGAAATAATAACATAAATGAATTATGAAAATCCATAGACAATTCACTTTTCTAAACAGAATATTATACTATTACAATCCATTTTCTCTTGTTTATGTGTTTTCTAAATTGCTTTCATTACTTTAATATATAACATCCGGTGCTATAATTTAATCAAAACATGATCGCGAGCAAACAGCTTCAATATATTCGAAGACCATAATTATGTACAAACATGGTATTTTGGAAGTTTCGTAAAGTGCTTAACATATCGAGAAACTTGCGAAAAAGTGGAACGATATTGATAAATTTCGTACTGTTATCGATAATTGTGCTACGCGTACGAAAGATAAATAAAATAGTTTAAAAAATAATAATTTTATTTTACATAAAACATCTTGTTTTTATTTGACATGAAACGTATCATTTTGTGTATAGAAATAGCTGTCTCTAAAGTAATTAATAAAGTTTAATTGCTACTCTACACCAAAAAAAATGTTGTATTTTTTGCTAATTTGCTAACGTTGCTATTATCTTGAGGTCCGAAATATTCCCTATTATAATACCAATGTATTTATATCTCTATCTTCTGTCATTTTGTCTCATACAAACCAATTTCTTCATTTTAATTATATTTCATTTAAGTACGAAAGAATGATTTTTGGCTTAGCAAAAGAGTGTACTGAACCCAAAAGACCCAATCTAGATGGCTTGACGGGTCGACGTCGCCCATCAGCTTGTCACATTATAAATTCAACCGACGGAATAGATTTATTCCACTTGTCTCTTCAATCGACTTTATATTTAATTATTTTTAAACTAATATTTAAACAATTAAAGCAACTATTGGGTTACAAAGGGACTTAAAATTATATAAAAATAATCGGTTGTTACAATAAGTCATGTCTGGATACTGGATATAAATACAACTGTGCCATTGTCTAGTCTGAGAATGCTAGTGTATACTGCTGGCCTATAGCTCTCTAAAAAACCTCTGACTTACATATATGTCCTCGATCAAGCTTTGTAATCAAGGTTTTAAATGTGTCCATACAAAGCCTCATTTCTGTGTAGTTTTAGCGTGGTCATGTTTAGTCAATATTTTTTTAGTACAAAACGGACAAAACCTGTTGTAAATCAGCGACTAATTCTGGTCGAGTTTTTCGTAATAAACTCGATCGCACTCAATTTACTCACATACTTTTGCCGCTTCAAATTAATCTGCACCGCCCTGCTGTTATTAAAATAGCTTGAAACATTTCGCAACTTGTTTTTAACAGTTATTGTTAGTTAAAGACGAGTTATCAGCTTCCTCTGTATTTGGAATAGGTAATAGACATGCCCAACATACTTATTTTGAAATTTTAATTAAATTAGAAAGTGGCAACGCTTATAATAAGTAAACAACTACACTGCCACTCTCATTAGGACTCAAAAGTTAAACAAGGCTTTCCTTTAGATTGCCTTATTTAACAAGTAAACATTGAAAGAAAGAAAAAAAGAAAGAAATTATCTTTATTTGGACACACACACACGGCACACACAACATCACAATAAATCATAATTACAAAATTAAAATTAACTAAAAGTAAACACATTGCATTGTTGCAAGTGCCGTGGGCGTGCGCCAATTGGGGTGCTGCTCAGGACTTGTGTGGAATATAGTATTCCACACCACTGATTTTCAGCAGCCCCCTGTTGTCGCAAACCGCTGCACAGCGCCAAGTGTTAACAATGTAAGTGTACAAAATTTAAATGGTATAAAAGGAAGGGAGACAATAAAAATAGTGGGATTAATGTGGTTAAACAGGTGGTTAACATTGCTCTAACTATCATTATGTCTGCAATAATAGGTCTATATTTCTTTTTCTATTACCTAAAAACAGAAATATCCTTTTTCATTTCGTATAGGCTACCAATATTAACCCCTATTTGGCAAAGTATTCGACAAGCACTAGTTTAAGCTGCGACCACATAAGAAGCATATTCACACACAAAATCTTAAACATTGATACAAGAGCACATTCCGTAATAATGAGCTGCCGCAGAAGACACGAATATTTAAAATCGTTCGCCGGATGCCGCTACGATTAATTAGTGCGGTGTATGCACTAAATGTGCACCCGCATTTCAATTCGCCTTATATATCGAGCCTTAACGAATTTCGTCTTCCGAAGTGCTAACAACACTTAATATGTCGTTATATATGGAATATGTACTAACAAGTCAAATTCCCTATAACGTTATTTTAATATCGAATTCTTTGTACTGACTGTTAATTTTTAAATTAATTCGTTTACTAATTTTATTTATATTATGTTATATATGTATAGATGAACACCTGCTGATGTGAAGTCTTGAGTCAACCGGCATGTCTTAGAGCTAAAACCTGAAGACATGGATCTAGTACCTTATCTATTAAAAAATAATCAAATGAATTAAAAAACACCCAAACCCAAGAATCATTTAGGATTGTGCCATTGTAACATATAAGCTATTTTCCTAAAAGTCAAGTTGAAAACTGCTATCTTAGTTAAATCTTAACCTCTTATCTTCGCGTCTTCTCTTTAAGAGATTGGGTGAATCTCTCTTTAAAGAGTGTCGTTGCGATAAACAATACCAAAATAATGTTACGAATGCCGCACCTCGGGTGGCCAAATTATGTACCTTGTTAGGTCTGAATTTAATGCTGTAATATATTTTAATTAACCATTTTTGGTGATACATTTATTTCACTATATATGTTACTGTTAATATGACAAGGGTATCTCTTTATTCTTTTCGGAATAAAATATTGTCAACTCTATCACAATGATCAAACAAATAATACAAAATATCATAGTTACAAAATCATCACATAACTATATATATATTTTAAAGACTAAATCAATTTGCAGACCGTCAGGCATCTGCATTAAAAACTAACCGTTCTAAATAGAGCGATCCAGTTACTGATCATTTTCACTCTCGATGCAATGTAGCTACGTTTTCTAACTGATACACTTTTTCAAACCGCGACGAGGTAACTGGTTTCACTTCTGCGGGTCCGACTAGTATTTTCACAATATGTTCTAGAATATTGCAATATCTAGATCTAGATTTATAACAAAATGTAATGTTTTGAATTTTAGCTTAGGATATCACGAGATATTTCTTTAATATGTTTATATGTCCTTATATTATTTATTCACACTTTGTTGCACTAAAACAGTAAAAGTAAATTATGTTAGTTTGTGTTAGAACAAAGTGCGGCCTTATTGCTAATAAGCGATATCAACTATTGACTTTTTATAAAAGTATTTATCATTGTCAGATATATTTTCGAGTGAGTTCTGGAAATACTTGTTGCAAAATCACAAAATGTATGCAATAAAACGACTTTTTTAAGATGAGTACGTGTTTTTACAAAAAACTTGTTAAACCGAAAAAAATGAGAGCAGCCCGCGGCATCAGACCTTCAATTAGGTTGGAAAGGAAACCACAGTATTCGGTTTACAGTAGAAACTTTTAAATTTACGATACTTTGAATCGATTGTATATATCAACACAAAATTATGCAAATGATATAAAACTTCTTTTAACACTTAACTTCTTATAATTCATAGAATATAATATAATGTAATATTTATTTATTTTATTTATTTACTCTTTATTGCACTTAAACAGTAGAATTAGAAGATATTAATACATATAAGAGCAACGGGCTCTAATATGTATTAACATAACATTAATACATAATGTTCTGTAAAATACATATATCATTGATGGGACAATACATAATAAAATTAACAGCGTTACATCCAAGTAGTTTTGTTATAATGCCACCAGACACAACTGTTACAATTAATCTATGGTAAGTCACAATGGATCTCATGTATATTTTACATTTCACATCCTTACAAGAATTGAAAGCAAGCACAAGCAACAGAAATCATTCTGTCATGTTAAAATAACTCCGTGCTCTTTATAAAAGTGAATAAAGTTTTAAAAACATCAAACAAAACATTACGACTGTTATAAAACGGATTTGATCATAGTATACTGCATTTCTCGATAAATGAACTGATAAACAGAAAAAAAAGATAACACTTTTATTTGCACACACGGGTAATACAACAACACAATAGGTTAAAAATAAGTTAAAAGACAAAAAAAAAACTAATACACATTTATTTTTTTATTTACACTTTATTGCACTTAAACACTAGAAGCAAATGACGTTAATAGATGTTAGTACTTATAATACCAACGGGCGGCCTTATCACTAATAAGCGATCTCTTCCAGACAACCCACATGATATCCAATACAATTTAAAAGACATTATAATAGTCAAAATGTATACATAAATATATTATAAATGTTAAGTTATATTTTAAGATGACATTAACTACATAAACATTGTATTGTTGCATCGGACCTTTTTTTACTTTATTTTGAAAATGATTTTTGTAATTAAATGTATTCTGTGATTAGTGTTGGCCTTGTGGTTTCTCAGGTTCTGCCATCACCACTGTGCACAACACACCTGTGCAATCACAACTTACTTGACTTATGATCCTATGTCACCTCTGGGCATCCACAGCAATCCTCCATCACGCTCTATCCGATGCCTCACATTTTCTTTCGCTCCAATTCTATTCCAGCAGCTGCAGCCTTCAGCTGTGCACTTACTTCACTATTTAATAGACCAGCCAGTCCCAAAGAGTTGTAGTAGCAATGGTTTATTGGAGTTCTTAGTACTAGAACTATAAGATTTTTCAGTCTTAAAGTAATTTATAGAAAAGGATTAATAATCTTAAACGACTAATCCATACTGATATAAAATTAGGAAATTCCTATTCTGTCAAATTATATTTTGACATACATATATCAATATGATATATTTATGAAAGAAAATTATAATTTAGACTTCATCTAAAATAGGCAGCCAGTTCGCTCCATTCGCCAAAAAAGGCTGCAGAAAGTACTTATTAATATCATATTTTAACCCAATTGCCAATAGCTAGTACTATCAGCAAAAGTCTCAAAGTATTTAATGTAATTTTAACCCTATAACTCGGTTAGTCTATTGGTCAACATGACTACCAAACAGTATCCCGGGATCAATTCCCGGTATGGTCAAATGTTGTGTGAAATTTGTCAACTTTTGTCTAGGTTAACTAAAGTGTAGTAACGCAAATACATTTAGCTAACTGGGGCCTAACCGACCGTTTCTAAAACGCCTTCCTGAAATTTTGGTAAAAGGCTACTCACTTATAGCCAAGTTTTAATTAAAATTTTTGTTGTTCTAAAATATATTCTACAAAAAACAACCGGTTTAAAACAGTTGTTTTATAAACATTGTTAATTTTATGCAATTTATATATTTTTGAGATATAAGGGATGTATTTTAAATTGAGTTCCGAAGTTACGAATTGAAATTTGAGGGAAAGAAGACAAATTTGCTAATCGTACAAATTTGCCACGGATCATCTTTAACTGGAAGCACTTGAGGAATGTTCTCACAGTCAATTACATAGTTCAAACATTTCATTCGTCTAACAACTTATTATTAAGGAATTCTCAATTGGTAATGCGGTTTCAGATGGCCTGCTATAAAGGTATTCAAGCTATTTGTGGTAGCATCTGGTTATCGGTTCTCATTCTTGAGAAATTAATTTAAAATATTGCTTATGCAATTATATACTATATACTAGTTGTGCCATACGGTTTTTCCCTTTATTTAGTTATTTATTTCTTATTGAGTAAACGGAAGCACTATTCTTATTTATACAACGCTTAATTTTAGCTTAGAACCAACAGATAAAATTGAATATTAATTGTGATGTATATATAGTCAGTACAGTGTTAATAAAAGTAAACCATGATTCCAAATACTGTACTCACATCAACAACGTTCGTAACTCATATGATGTAATAAAACCCTTGACAAGTATAACCCTCATTCTAATAAGCCAATGTTTAAGATATTTTTATTATAAATAAAGAATTGCTTCGGGACCACGTCGTTAATACCTGGTCTACGTGATACAGCATTACTACGATTCGAGATAACAAAATTCTACTTTATGCAATACATAATTCATAACATGTTATCAATAATCCAGTTTTTCACTTGAATTACATCAAACTATCATAAAATTGTATAAAATTTATTTGGAGCAACATTTAACAACATTATATGTATCCTGGTGTTGCGATTTCTAAGAGAAAACTTTATCCTTATAGGTACATAATGCAGGACCCCAGTCCTGCATCAGTTCTAGTGATCATAAGCCATCATATTGAAGCGCCTTTGTTAAGTTGTGTTTACAATTTGTAAATTCTCCTGGAATCACCAACAAGCCAGCAAAATATTAAAAAACAGTGTTTGATGACTTTGTTGAAGCGTTAACATAAAAAAATGAATTTAAACAGATAGAAACGCGATTTTATTAACAACATAACATACAGCTCTTGCTGACCAAGATTAAAGTTGACTAAACTAAAATACATCACGTATTCAATTAAATTAAATAGTATTATAAAATATATATTTTTGTTCAATGTTCAAATGTTTCAATTAATTTTATAATTCTAATAGCTGAACCGGCAAACGTTGCTTTGCCATACAAATTATTTATTTACCTTAATAACACGTAGTAGTCATGCTATTGAAGTGTAGCTTATATGACACGTTTGTCGGTTTACCATACTTACTCAATCCAGTCGAAAAGTATCGACATCTGTTAGAATATTTTGGAGTTAACAGATAATTGTGGCTGTCAATTAAATTAAATAGACAAATAATTTGCAATAAAATAAAATTGCGACTATAATTAACGATCTAAGCTATGCTATATCTCAAGTTGGACCAGACTGCTCACGGTGTGCCAATTTAATTTAAAATCGGTCATGTGGATTAGGAATCCATCGGGGACAAACATCGTGACAGGAGATTTATATATATAAGATTGATAACACTCGTATGAGTTTATAGTTATTTATATATCATTGGTTCATGGAGAGTTGAGAATCTCTCGCTAATGTTTGGTATATACAAAAGTGTTAATTTAGACATATCTGACACTTTCCAATACTATGATATTACTTTGATTGTGTCTTAAAAGATACTTTGTAACTATGGGAGTAAAATAATTCCCTGGGTAGAAAACTAGTTCAATGACAAAGACGTCTCTATATTAATATGAACTTGTCATAAACTGGACACTTTCACACCACAAAAAACGTCACAGTACTTCATCATAAATGAAAGTGGAAAATTGTTGCTTAGTATTATACATTGACGACCGCAAAAACAATCTTGATACTTTATCATTTCTAATAGTATCATATTGACTGCCTTCATATATATGTAGTGTTGATCTTGTGGTGGCAAAATATAAAATGTAAGAAAAATTCTAAGGTAAAGTACTTTTTTCTAATAGAAGAGGGGGCAAACGAGCAGGCACACCATAAAGGTGAAGTTCTCGCCCATAGACACTTACGTGGCTGAGAACTCGTGAGTGCGGGCCTTTTAGGGAGTGGTACGCTTAATTCTTGAAGGAATATTGGTTCAGTGTTACCGTGGCAGGCAGCTAGTTTAATACGTCGCGGAGTGGTGGGACGATTGACAACGAGATAATACATATGTATTCTATATAGACTATATTATTAATCAACTACTGTTAGTTATTTAATAATAATACATTAATTAGTAATATACATTAATGCTATGTCCAATGACATTACAAAAGCGTAATTGTTTACGTTGTACGTAAGTTTGTATGTACGTACGTTATGGTACCGGGTACACGGTATTTAGGAGCCGAAATACAATAGGGTTATTCTTAAAACACCAGCAACCATGATCGCCCAGCCCAGTCTATGTCTATCGGCAGGGATATCACCTTTATGGTGCCTTCTAGTTTACCCCTCTTCCATAAAAAAAGAGCGTGCCAGCTACAATTAAATAAATCGCCGTAATACGAAAGGCATTTTATACATTAACTAGCATAAATCACCAGAATGAATAACGTGGAATTAATACATCTCACGTCCGTATCACACCCACGGGGTCACGCGAACGTCTCAATTTAATTGTTATCGCACCATCTGTTGAATAAATCTTGAATAACTTTTTAAGAGCTTTTTACACGATATGGTAGCGAGTAAACTTTCGAATCGACTGTCGAGTTCACGATAACCTACGAATCATTTAACGGCCAACTGCAGACATCATAATCTCGTCTTCGTATTCCTTGATAGTTTTAACGTGAACGCATTGACCGAGAAAATTCAGTCGAAATGTTATTAAAAAAAAGGTTACCCTACATTTACTTTCCCAAGTCAAGGGCGTAGACGAGAAGAACCGTTCGCCACTCTTCGCCACTCCTCTTAAGGTGTCTGTGTCCTACAGCACGTTTTAGGAGCGACACCTCGGTAATCATTACTCGAAAAACATAGGTCTTTAAAAATACACTTTTGAAGCGTCAATGGCTACATTACTACCGGTTCGGAAGTAATTTACCGAAATGAACCGGCAAGAAACTCGATAGCTGCTCTTTTAAAAAAACATTTTATATAATATTATGTTACTAACATCACTAATTTAAATAACAAACTAAGCTAACCTAAGCTCGCCAACAAGCCCAAGCTGAGCTGTAAAGGCCAACAGCGAGATCCCCCTCCTAAAAAAAAATGTCTAGTTAATAATTTAATTGTCGGATGCTGAGCTATTACTGACACATTAAAAGGATGTTATCCCTCTAAATATTATTTAACTGTATTGTATGAATACCACCGTTACCTATATATTGTTAATTGTACTTTAGGTACAAGTTAATTTTACAGCTTTACATATCTTAAATCTTTACATTGTGTCCAGCTGCCCCGGGCGTAATACAATTTTACGGTCTATCGAACAAAATATTACGTATCGCGTACTTCATCAATAAAAACCGGCATGATATGACAGATAATCAGTTTCATTAGAGGAATCGTGAGTGGTGCACGGTCGGTAGGCATATTTATGCACTCAAACAGCATCAATCATTCTAATGAGCTACGCTGGTAGGCAGATACGGCCGAGGCCATCGCGTGAGGAACCTTTCAAGTGATGTCCATTTGTCGATACTTTTAAGTTCGTAACAACGGTTGTAACTGAAAAACTAATCTGCATATGCTTCGCATATTATTTAATTTAGCTGTAGTTTATCTTACATTTTTTACTTATAACGCTGTTGTAATTTCCCTTGTGTGATAATAAATATGTTTTCTTTCTTTCATTTTAACAGTATTTTACACTGTTGATTTACTAATTTATCATGATCTTGAAACACTTATGCAATTGTAATAGATTAATTATTTAATACTTAGCTAAAATAGCTATGTTTTACTTATAACTTACAACATCTAGTAAACAATTGATGTATAAGACATATATAAAGATAAACTACACCATACTAAATATAATACGATGAAATATGTCTAGTTATAATTATTCTCAATCCGTTTACGCATTGCTTATCACTAGAACTGGATTTATTTACACTATCGACATCGATAATGATTATCGATAATCCCTATTTTAACACAGTGATATCCAAGTAACAAGTTTAGCAATAGAGGAAAGAAAGCTGCCCGAAGCGTCCGGCTCTATTCACAAATTGGCACGAGCTAGCCACGCGTTCTTTTCACAGATTGTAATGTCTTATATCGATATGAATGCATTCAATTTTGTCCCTTATCAAGCATGCAATACGGTGTTTAGTCTCATGTATAAATGAGCGAGTTACGTAGTTTTTTAATAGACAAAAAGTTACAGAGATTGAATGGCACAGTGCAATGATACCACAGAGCCATTAGTAGCGAATAGAGGAATTCTTTCGATTGTATCTTGTTTGTTTAAGTACATATCATTGAATTGGAAATTGTCGATTTAAATCCGCGTGACCAAGGAATAAATGCGATAAAATCTCTTACGATTTAAGTAAATTGTATGAGGTTAACATTGAAGTTTGCTGAGCTGAGAGTAACGCACAACATTCACAGAAAAAAGATTAGCATTTGTCGTGAGTTTTCTTATTGAGTATATTTTACACGTGTTTATATATTTCGGTTATTCTATTTGGTTTTCAAAATATTTTTATATTATTATTGTTTAAATTAAAACATGCTAGCTATATTCATGTACACATTCTCAAATTATTTATTTAAAAATATATATTTCTTTTCACATGTGTGACAGAAAGCTCATCTGTTAAATCTGATAAAAATAATATGCGCAGAATGCATACTTATCGAAGTTTATAGCTTCTTCGAGTGTTACTGTCAATTTTTTTTATTATACACGTGTGTCATCAGCCTTTTATAGGATAGACATATAACCTAAACAAGAAAAAAAAAATAAAAACGGTTGAAATATTAGTTGTTTGTAAAAATTTCTAGTTTTATCCACGTACAACTAATAGATAGATTAATTTAATACTAAATTATAATAATAATTCGACACAATCAGTGAAATACTAAACATGATCTTAACTTGTAAACTATAACAGACAAACAGGGCCGACACGAAATTAGAAAAGCTGCATGTCAACCTTATCTTAATAAGTATAAGAGTTTTATATATCACTGCGAGTTTGTAAACATAGTATTTTAAAACGTGTCTAATGAGTAAGAGAATATACGAGTGATTATTTAGAAGGCATCAGTAGTAAACAAATATTAAGACAATAATTTCTATTTGTATTATACATAACACTTCTGTATAATTACGTGACCCTCTATGTTACAAAGTTTCCCGTCAACATTCAATTAGGTGTAATCATCTCATCAAACGGAGCCGCGGGCAACCACTACGCAACTTAGCTGCCGTCACAACAGTGAGCCACCGTCATTTTTCTATGCAATTATTGTACCGTCAACAAAAAACATTAATTTCTTTATAACGTTCAAAATGTGAGAGGCGTATGCTATTATAAATAGATTATAATACATCCTTCAGATTTGTCACATAGAACGGGCTTTTGTTTGTTTTTTTTTTGATAACCGAGTTGGAACTACAGTGTAAACTCTATATAACGACACTGAAAGGATTGTACATTTTATGGCGTTATAGAGACTGGTCGTTTAATGGACGGAAGAAAAATCATAGTATGAAATACAAGCTAAACCAACCAAAGCCAAATGAGACATGGTTTTTTTTAACGAGCTAAGAATAAATTAATTCGTATCGAGCTAATGACTCAGTTATACTCATGGACCTCATGTGAGGATTCGATTCCCGGTACGGTCAACATTAGTCTGATGAGCGCGGTACAATTAGTATATAAATAAATATTCTGTACCAAGTGATATTATTACAGTAATAAAACTATACAGTCCATATTGGTAACAATAATTTTTTACAAACCATATTTGGGGAAAAAAATTAATTACTTAAGTGTGTAATTTATACACTCTTATCCACTTAACTTAAAAAAGATATTAAATGTTTTGATTAACTTAAATGTCGTCCACTCGATCCAATTCAACTTGTTCTATGTGCAGCTTAATTTTTTTTTTGCTAAGTTATACAACTCTCTTCTCTTCATCCAGCAGTAAGTAGCTGCCAACCAGGTCTTGTTTAGGAAGGCCCTGCTTGCGCTTCCCTTGACGATTCGAGTCAAACACTTGCGGGGGGTAGTGATCTTTCCAGAGGGTGTGGCCCATCAAGATCCACTTGCTACGATTGGTTTCCATGGCAACGGATATTAATATTTTGCACTGTTTATTTGGTAACACATTATCAAGATAAACTTATATAGCACACTGAAGTATTTTAAAATTAAATTCACCTTATTAATTTCATTATTCCCGTAACTCTTTACGTATTTAGTGAAAAGGTCATTGCGAAACTGTAATTAAAGAAATAAATTTCTTGGCCGTTTGCTCTGATTTAATCTCATCCATCGCGGGCTAATTAAAATAACGAAGCGTAAATTATTAACTAAACGTGCCCGGATAATTGCATTTATTATAAATAATGGTTTATCATACATAATGAGTGTTACTTTAGATATATGTAATAAAAATGCAGATGTGCAGATCACACTAGGAACAAGCATAAACACGATGTAGGTCTCTCACCAGTAGGTCCATAAAATTAGAAAATTAATTATCGGGACTTTGTATACGTTTTTTTCAATAAACTCGCAAATTATTTGAACATGACATTTTTAAAACAGTGATCACGCTTGAATTACTTTTTTTTTTATAGAAGAGGGGGCAAACGAGCAGGCGGCCCACCATAAAGGTGAAGCCGCCGCCTATAGACACTCACGCGGCTGGTAGCGCGTGAGTGTGTTGCCGGCCTTTAAATGAAAGGGGAGAGGGACGAGGGAAGGGGAAAAGGATGGGCACCGGAAGATACTGATGGTGTGTTGTGGGTCTTCTCAGACTGGTTTATTTTGAAACCCTCGAAATTTAAATGGAATGAATGGCGTACGCAAGTCATCACCAAACAAATGTTGCCCGTACTGAGTCCAAACCCGTGAACATTGCACTGGATCGTTAAATAGGCCATTCACAGCGAATGAATAGTGTAGCGTATTAAATTTATAGATTTATAGTTAAATTAGTGCTTCCTTTATTTTCATTCATTTTAACAAATGCCCACAAGCCACACAGTTTTTAAATAATATTGTGAAAGTGT
Source organism: Leptophobia aripa (assembly GCA_951799465.1). Taxonomy (NCBI): domain Eukaryota; kingdom Metazoa; phylum Arthropoda; class Insecta; order Lepidoptera; family Pieridae; genus Leptophobia; species Leptophobia aripa. The sequence continues at coordinate 4,077,565 of OX637281.1, forward strand.
TCTATATGTAACGTGATATATGTACTTAAAAAATCTTTAAGCAATTATTATAATATTGTTTAAATCACTGTTTTAACAAATAACTAGCATTATCATCATATTTTCTCCGACATAAACGCACTTTAACACCGCATTGTTTCATGAATATCAAAAACTTTTTATATGGGTAATTATTGTAATCATCCCATCACGATTACTTTGTAAAATAATGTACCGATCATCGTCTAGTTATCAACACCATTACTCCGAGAACGGTAGTTAAGCCCATCAATCTTTGACTTAAATGGTACAAGCAAAAGCTCTTAGGCTGATGAGGACATAGCTTTTAACAATTAAGACGCTTCCTTTAAATTACGTAATTGATGCAACGTATATCGACAACCAGTAGCAAAATAATTTGATATTCGAATTACAGAATGTGTGAAAGTAAGCACAAGGTTTGCATTTTGTTTCTATAAATAGCCAGTAACAAACATAAGGAGGTGTGCTTCAAATGAGGTTTTTATCTTGTTTTTTGTGTATTAAACCGCGAAGACATTTTTCTTATTGTATATGTACTAAATTAGTATAAAACAAAGTAGCAAATAATTAAAAAAAACCGCAATTGACCTTCGATTTACGTATTTTTATATGACATTCACGAAACCAATAAAAAACTTTACAATCGGTAGTGGCATCAGTGATTTATAAATCTCAAATGTTTGCAAGATTCTTTCAATTAGCCCCTTTTTTTTAATTGCCGTCACAAATAAAATACAGCTTATTCCACAAAATTTATAACTTATCGCATCGGCTTCCGTAACGGGGATTATGCGTTGACTTGCTCTTTAATGATGTCAAGAAGAGAGCATAATGCAGTGTCCTTTAACGGCGACACTTCGTTACTGAAGCCGCTTGACCACATGACATGTGACATCTCACTGCATTACTACTTAGTTATACCAGCTTAGTTTTACGTAAAGTGTCACTTTTGTTTTATAAAAAATATTTAACTTAAATCAAATCAAAATGCTTTATTTCAAATAGGCTTATTAAGCTAAACGTTAATAAAACCTTTACAAGGGTTCACGCCCTCAGCTGAGGAGAAGCCACAAGAACAGTCAGGTTATCATTTTGGTGGTAGTTTTCACAATTACTTCACTAATTATGATCAATTATTAAAATAAAACCAGAACAATTTCCAAGTAGTAATGTGAGATATAATCATTTTTATAATTGTAGGCTTTTCAATAAAGGTTAATGACAGAAGTAAAGACAGAATAAAAATCTAAAAATATATTATTTTTGGCATATCTGAAATGTATTGAAAAATTAGGTGCGTCTGCGTCATTGACATGACAATCTAACGCAATCTTTATATTCTAGAATTCGTTTTTTAACTATATTTAAAAAAAACCCCACTTAAAACATAAAAGTTTATGGTTACAATCATCTATCTTTACTTATAATAAGACAGTAAAAATCGAATGTCTTATAATAATTTTCCAAAAAACTGAAAGGAGGCAATTAAAGAAGAGTCATAGAAACCAAAAGTTGTACAAAAAAATTAAAATAAATAAAGAAAATATTCGGCTCTTTGATTTAAACTATTTTTATAAATAAAAAATCCTCTATACCAAGATTTATATAAATTTATTATGTTCGCATTTGCAGCCTTAAAATAGAATTTTGAAAATCTAGAGAATATCACACTGTAAACGATATAATAAACATATTTATAAAATAAATCTCACACAGTAATAAACCAATCAAAGATTGTCAATCAAAATATCGTGTAACAAATTTGTGTCCTCTCATTTTTTACTATCGAGGATCGAGAGAAGGGTGACCTCGGAGCAACCTCCATATTAATTTGTCCGTATTTAGAAGCAAATTGAAAAACGTGTGTATTTCAGACATCTCGACGTGACCACCTGATATGACAGGCGATCTATGATCTAATAATCTTGATTAAGAAGGCAGGTTTAACTTTTTATGACGACCTCGCTATACAAGGCGGGGATAATTCGAAAGAATTTATTATAATTAATCGTTACTAAATATATTGTCGCATTGGTCGTTAATGTATCGACAGCGACACCTGCACACTTATATTGTTCTGACACACATAAGTATGAACACTGTTTTACGAATGTTCTTATCGCAATCAGGACGATTTATTCCCAAGCATCTTCATAGTTTAAATAGTAGTCCATTGCGTGTTTTTTTTTACATTTTTTTGAATCGGCGACCCCACAATCATATCCAAATAATAAAAACACATCCTCTAATAAACACCCTATTAAGTCCTTAAATTGTAACATGTCAATGGACTATAGTTAACACTATGATAGACCTTCATCAACCATTTGTATTTATTAAAAGAAATGAAAATACGCCACCAGAAACTTTACACCCTAACATTTCCCACAATTAGAATCCCAATCAAATTTTTTCACAATCCGCACCCTGATAACGGAACATTACATAAGCCCCAGCTAATGCATAGTATCATTAAATAGTCCAGTGATGAATACCCAAGCTATCAATTGAGCTGCACACGCGTCAGTTACAACGATACCTTATAATTAGACCATATCAATTCGATGCGAGTGGCTGTTCCTTGCGAAACTCGTCCAGTTTCTAAGGGACCATATCGATATCCCACTAAAAGCGATACGTCGTAACGCACACTACAATTACATAAAAATCATACCTCTCACCAACAAATAAATACCTATTTACCACATACGCTATTGTGACATACGCCCTTTCGTATAACGCAAGTTTGTCGAAACCCACCACGAAAAGCTCAGTGTCTTATACAATGAGTGCTCTGTATCGTGTTACGCAGGGTTCGAAATAGGAATTCGCATTGGCACCTCATGAATGAAGTATGAGTTGGAATCAGGATGCTGTAATCCAAGTCTAATTACCGCCGCCAGTATTGCAAAACGATGCCTTTTCTAGTACCCTTCGGCTATTTTACCGCTATTGTTACACAAAACGCATTTAACCGTTGAATATTGTCTTATAATGACCCGGGTGTGCCAGATAATGCTACCGATGTCGGCTAATATGCAACAATGCCTTATCTCGATCATCGAACAATTTCTAATTAATGTATGAGAGCAAATCGAAAATGATGAAAGTCGAAATTGCCAGTATGACAAACCGATAAAATGTTATTACAAATTTAAAGTATACTTTCTATGTTTATATTTATATGTCCTTTTATGGCAGTTTTTGATTTTTAACTAACATACATGTAATCTGGCAAGTTTTGGCTTTGATTTGCGTAAAACTTTACCAACGTAAGTCTTAAGCAATGGACATATGACCAGTATATTTTATGGTGACAATTCTAATACGTCACAAGTGCTTAAAAGTATTTAAAGTCTACTTGCTGTATAAGCACTTAACAATCTAGAATAAGTTATGATACAAATAATGTTGAGCCTTATTTAAAGCTTTCAAATAAAATAAAAATCATCTACAATAACATTTACAATTTCTTAAACGAAATTTTCCAATCTTAAATTGCGAGTTTTAATCCGACAAAAGTGTCTCCTAAACGTTGCATAATATTGAAGCAAATTAGCACGTGCTGAGAAGTAGGGGCGTGGATGATCGTTCTTATAATTTATTGTCGTGCCAGATTATTATACATATTTTATATCAATTTATATTCAAATTACTATAATAAATCACTAAAAACACGTCGTTAAATGAAAGATATTAAATGTATTACACTAGTTTTCTTGCAACACTTTTTTTATATAATTATGTATTAATTACCGAAAGTTACACATGAATCAAAACAATACAATAATTGTTTCTAAGTCTGTATGTTTTCCTGTCATACTTAAAGCACTGTATGGTAAAATTAATAATACAATCTCATCAATCCTTTAGTAATGGTCCTTGCAGAATGTAAGAGTGGTTTTTGTAATAATAACAGGAAACGTATAAAATTGACGTGCGCAGTAATACGCGTAGAGGGTCGACCCGGCTTCCGGTGCACGTATGTTATTAGAAGTGACCCCATTGCACTATTTCCTTTGTTCAACGCTCAACGAGAAACCGTACGCAGGTAGAAATGCAAAATAGATTCCTTTGAAAATACTCTAGACATATTTCGAATTGGATATTTGACTTAGTAATATCCAATTAAATTATATGAATGGGTTTTACAGCCGGATTTATAATTCATTTTAAAAAATGCATAGAATTAACAATATTAATGTTGACACTATCAGACATTCAAACAGATGTTTTTTTAGCTTTTAATGACAATGACTCACAAAATATATAAATTAATTTCTTAAGACCCTAAATAGTAGTTTAAAATGTTATTACTAGTATCTAAGGTAGGCAGTAGAATTCCAAATGTGTATCGTATTATCTTGACACTTTGCATTCCACAACTAAGTGGAGCTTTCTACTCCTGTGAAACGAGCTTCCAAAAGATGTACATACAACTTTTCTCAAGAAGAGAAAAAAAGACAGCTTACCTGTTACCCTCCAGGTATCGTATGGGCGGTTAGCACTTTTCCTGTCCTATAAAAAAACCATTTAAGCACCGTTATTGCACCCGTCAAACCAAGCATTTATTGAATAAGTGGTACTTTAAATCACCGAAATTTTACTTAAAGTCAATTACTGTTACGATTATGGCTTAATCTGAACAAACATAATTTTGGTCAATCAGAAATTATCGGGGTTTAGTTGATTTAATGTTATTTTTCATTTAATACTTTATTATAGTGTGTTAAGGTTCAATTTAGATTGGTAACTGTTGAATACACGCGAGTGAACTTGAACAAAGTTCGCGAACGTAAACGTATCATTTTCCAAAAAATAATGATGATGCACGCAAATTGCACGGGACGGAAAATTTCATATCAATTTCTTAAATCTCGGTTACATTCAAGCGTGTTTATATTTAAATTATTTATGCGGAGCTTTTTTTTAATTCCATTTATTTACACTTTACACTAGAAGCAAATGACGTTAATAGATGTTAGTACATATAAGAGCACCGGCCTTATCGGTAATAAGCAATCTCTTCCAGACAACCCACCCACTCATTTAATAGGTAACACTTTTTACGAAAAACCTCCATTGTTTCTGTGATAATTACAATATACTATAACTAAGAGTTTTTGAGTGGGAGTGCCATGCTGTTACTTAGAGTTTCAGCCGAATGGGCTGGCACGGCCGGAGAAATACCACTCTCTCACAGAAAACCGGCGTAAAGTGATGCAATTGGACTTTGTTCATTTTGTACTCGCGTTTCGTTCGGTGAGTGAGATCTTCCGGTGCCCATCCTTTTCCCCTTCCCTCGTCCCTCTCCCCTTTCCTTTAAAGGGCGACAACGCACTCACGAGCTACCAGCCGCGTGAGTGTCTATGGGCGGTGGCTTCACCTTTATGGTGGGCCACCTGCTTGTTTGCCCCCTCTTCTATAAAAAAAAAAAAATACACAAATAACTAAAACGCTATATAGCTTGATTTTACAACAGTATACATGACAATCAACTCTTAAAAGGTTACACAATAGCTATATATTTGAACTATATATGTATAAACAAATAGTAAAAAAGATATAAATATATATATTTAAATTGAAGTTGTATGTGGTCGTACCGTAGACAATTTACAAACATACTATATAAGGACTAAGATACTACATAGTATATAAATTTTAATTATTGTTAATGTAATAAAATAAAATAATAATCAATTATATTTCGAACTATTCTGCATCTCTTTCTATCAGAACGCAAACACACACTAGACAGAAAGAGACGAGGCTAGTACTTGGTAAAAATATTAGAGCAAAAATAATTCGCATACTATTTCACTCGTGTACCGCGCGAACATTATTTATGGTTTCACATAATCTTTGATCCGAAAAAAAACTGAAGAATTTATCAACACTTTTGGACCTTATTAAATTATGTAAACGTTATGCTAGCGGGCATACACTGTAATGTAGGGTGAACAAAAAAAATCGCAGTAACAATAATTTTAAACAAGATCACTTTTTGCATTTAATTGTATAACTTATAAATTTGAATTAAACATTTATAATAAATAGATAGGTTAATAATAAAAATAATATTTAAAGTTAAGTTAAGGGTCTATTAGTACAAATAATAATAACTTAACGAACTGTAGTATGTGCCGCATCAAAACCGCACGTGGACCGCATATCAAAACCATATTACTTTTGATATAGTTTTTATGTATTGATCGAAAATCTATTTTACTATATGTAGTATAAAAAGGTTCTAAATTTTTGTTTTAATGAATTCAAACATTAATTAAAACTATTGAGCAAGTCTTAATATATGTAAATATGTAAAGGACTAGTTAAAAGACAAAAACAACGCTTGGGAATTAGTCGCCCTAAAAGCTGACATAAATTGCAGATAAAATTGTTAATATTTGTCTTAAGATGTGTTGTTCCCTTAATAAATAATCAGTAGGAGCAAGCGTCAATAGCTCACACAAATATAAAAATGGCTTGAATCAAGCCAACACTGTTTTTATATGCTATATTTATGCTGATGGTACATTACAAGGCATCTTACCACCAAAAACGTAATTTATAACTACATTTAAGTTAAAATCCAGCTCGACGGCTCCGTATTAATATCGGCATCAACATCATTAAGAAATTCCTTTTATTGCTTTAAATAAGTTCGGCCGATCGCTCTTATGGCTACCTTTCTCTGTGGTTTTGCAACACTGCCCTTCTTTTCATCCTTAATTGTATGGTCGAATAAACAATGAGAATTCTTATCAATTTTACTGTATATGATATTATTGCTATCAATTATTTCTGTTTGGACTGTGTCAGCCCGTAAGCTCTGTAGATTGCTTGTTAATATAAAGCTCAAATTACACGTGTTAATAGGATAGAGTTCCATTTTATAAATCAACAATGTTCTACTTTAATATTGTTTATTGTGACATGATTAATATTTAATATTAGTTTCGCCTACGTAACACAATTCAATGGAAGAGGCTATAAAAATAATTGATACCCACAAGTTAATAAAGAAAAAACTAGTTACTTTGACCACTTGTTAGCCTCGACTTTATGACACATTTTACACCTACAAAATAAACGAATTATATTTTCGAACGATATTTATTATAGAGTGTGAAGACTCTTTGTTTAACGACATGGATCTGTTTTAAAGAATGAAATTATTAATATGTTGTAAGACCTCCCGACAACGTGTATACTTTTCACTGAGCTGTGATATGTTGTGGGAGTAGCTTTAAATTATTTTATTTTATTCAGATATTATTATGTAGCTGTCAGTTCTCCTGAAAGTATTATAAAAATATAGTCTTTTAAGTGTTAACTGTTAAGCCAGCAAGTCTGTGGCCATGGTAAGTAGAAGTTCTTTAAAAAAATAACTAAGACTCAACCTTGCACACACTAATACACACACACACACACTGAAATGCTCGTTCTTCACATAATATACTCCACTTGTTCATACGTATATATATTTTTATTTATTTTTTTCTGTTCGTGTTTTTTTTTGTTGTTATTGTTTTTTTCTGATCTTAGATTCTATTTCCGGTTCTATGTTTTAACCTTATTTTCGCTTTATTTTTAATCTATTTTATTGTGTAAACTTTTTGTGATAAGCTGTATAGGTTTAAGAAATAAAAAAAAAATAGTTAAATCCCCGGTCGTGCCAAGTAGATGATCTAACACGACAAAAGATTTTCAATATAAAAAGTGCAATGACTAGTTTAAAAGCCTTTAAAAAATAAAACACTTGTTATAAATGGTATCACTTTAAAAATGTTTGAGGTAATTAATCGTGGCCTCCCAAGTTAACGATTTGACCAAATAAAAGTTCATAATGTTATTCCCACAGTGTGGCACGGTGGTGGCGAGGTTGTGATGCGAGTAATTCTCGGAATTTTTAACAATTTACCGTTTGTAAAACATCGCTACTGTTCATGTTGCTTTATTGCCCAAAGTCTTGGGAACCATTTTTATTTGTAAAATTGTACCAAGCCTTTATATTTTGCGAAACTGTAATAATAATAATAGTAGCCCTTTATTCGGATCTTAATACAAAACGTGTTTAAACTTAAAGAAAGTACTTATAACATAATAGTAATCTTCGTCTAGTTACTCTAATATTTCTTGCTCCTTAATTCCCTGCAAATCCGTTTGTTAGTCGGCATAGGCCTCTTCCAACCTTTTCCATTTAGCTCGTTCTTGAGCCACTCTACTCCACGTCACTCCTGCCACTTGTCTGATGTCTCTATCCCATCTTTTCTGAGGTCTACCTCTTGTTCGCTTACCCTCTCTGGGGTACCACACGGTTACTCTTTTACTCCATTTGGCTTGACCTCTCAGCATGTGCCCTGCCCATCTCCATTTAAGTCTTCTGTGTTTTGATACCTTTTTTTACTTCAGATGTAATGATTTTAGGGACATCAGAGATTTCCTCTAAGTCAACTACCTCGTTGGTGGTGTTGTTTGCGTACAATTTCTTGTAATTTTGCGGAAATACTAAAATACAAAAAAAACGGGTATCTGATTTGAGTTTAAACTAAAAACATATTGGTCATTCATACTCATAGTATGGTAAACACTATATTTTTGACACATGACATATGAGTAATCTTATTGAAATGGTGCGAGGTTTTTTCGTTAGTTCCTTGACGCCAACCGCTATATTCCATATGATGAGGCAAGGCACACTCGTAGGTGTTCACCAGAAGTCATATTCTTTTGATGTGGATGTAGAAGTCGATTATAATTCTAACCTAAAGCCACTTCTTTTAATCTTTAGCTCAAAAATCACAACACAATTTGCTGATTAATGGTAGTAACAATATAGAATTGACTCAATTAACTTTGCAATTAACTTGATGGCAAAAATACAGAGCGATTCGTCACAAGGGTGTTGCGCGACGCTGTCTGAATCAAGGTGTCGTTACAAGATGGCTGCCTACCATACCATCGACAGTGATTCTTCGCTATGTTGACATCAACTGTCATGTATCCGATAATATAAACGCCGACAAATTCTTGTTAATTGTCACTATTATTAGTCAGTGGTAAAAATTATTATTTTCCTAGATGTGTATAATATACTCTTACTTACCACACATATAAGAAATAAATACTGATATATAAGAAATGACATTTCATAAAATATTTTGACATAATAATTATTTTGACGTGATGATTGAGCTTCATAACTTTTCACTGTGAAAAAGATAAATTACACGTTACACCTTCAAGCTGACATTTGATTTTTTTATTTATGGACATAATTAATAGTTGCTCACCGACCGAATTTTTAAGTTCTTCTTAATACGATTCACAGCGAAGAAGAGTTTTTGTTACAGCATAATAAATAACGTATGCCCCAGCGAGGTTAGCTGTTTGACAAATATTTTCATAAACATATCGACGTGACGGGTTTATTTATATACTAGCTTTCCGCCCGCGGCTTCGCCCACGTGTAATTTGGTTAAGTATATAGCGTTTTTTAATGATCTCGACAGGGCTTTCTTTCACGGGCTAAAATCTTGTTACAATTGGAATTATATATAGCCTGTGTTACTCAGGGATGATGTAGCTTTCCAGGATCGGATGATTCAGGGAAATCGAGGGCAACTTTCAAATTAACGTACAGGCATTTACTATTCTGACAATTTTATATTCTGATAGTCATCTTCTTATGTGGATGAGCTGATGATGAAAGGTAAAACTCCTCAGCGGTTAAGAGTTGAAAGAAAATTCTTACGAAGTTATGAGAACGAAACACGTACTTGTGAGGTTATTACTTATTAGCTTGACCAAATAATAAAAGGTAAACCTCATAAACGTTAAGGATGTAGATGGAAAAATGGGAGCGGACAAACGATAAACGTCTTTACACTCGTTTCCTTTTACTTGTTGGTATAGGTAGTGTTCACTCAAAATAATCATAGGGTGAAACGTTAATGAAAGTTTGAACTGCATGATAGTCATTACACAATGGAGCATCTTAATACCGCGATGGATATATTTGGCCTAAGTAGAAGTTCTTTAAAAAAAAAGTAAGACTCAACCTCGCACACTCACTCACACAGCAACACCATTGCACACACTGATACACACACACACACTAAAATGCTCGTACTTCACATAGTTCCACTTGTTCATGTGTATATATATATATATTTTTTTTCTGTTCGTGTTTTTTTTTGTTATTCTTTTTCCTGATCTTAGATTCTATTTCCGATTCTATATTTTAACCTTATTTTGGCTTTATTTTTAATCTATTTTTATTGTGTAAACTGTTTTTGATAAGCTGTATAGGTTTAAGAAATAAAAAAATAAAATAAATCTACGAATTTTATCAACGCCATCTATCGAGCACATTGTTCAACACTTCAACCGCGCCCGCGCGCACTACGTTATTTGTTATTTTTGTTACCTCTCATAAGTTTTAATATTAAGATTAACTTATATTAGAACATATTTAACAATATATAACTAATCAATCAATATAAGTGTTTAAAAATTTTGAAGCAGTGGTTGAAGTAAATATTCAATTGACCATAACTTCTTTTTCTCTTAACCGATTTTGACAAAATAAACTTTTGACAACGCTCCTAATTATATATAATCCAACTGTGAAAAATCAAAGCGTTCAAATCCGTTCAGTAGTTTTCAAGTTATAAAGTACCAGACAGACAGACAGACAAGAATTCCAAAAATTGGTTTTTTGGTTTCTATGACTCTTCTTTAATTGCCTCCTTTCAGTTTTTTGGAAAAATATTTAATGTACAGTTTTTCGATTTTTACTGTCTTATTATTAGTATAGATAACTAGCTGATCCCGACAAATCGACAAAATTTTGGCTGATTCTAAGTCCTACTCAATATAGCCAGAAAATTTCAGTAGAATCGGTCAACCCGTTTTGGAGGAGTACGGGAACGAACATTGTGACACGAGAATTATATATTTTTAGAATTATAATTATATATTAGATAATAAAATTAAATTATAAAGGTAACGAAAGCGCTTAACTATTGTCAAAAAAATAAAGTCGAATTGGGTGGGATGAGTTATGGAGAGACCCAGCTAGGAAACTCTAAAGTAAGACCGCTTATGAGATATGTTCTCGTAGTCTGGCAATGGTTGGATATAAATAGCACGAGATAGAGAAAATTAGAAGTATTAAGATGAAGCCTTTGACTGCGGTTGAGTTCTTGTATATTACTTTAAAATTGTTTGGTAGGAAAACATTAAATAAATATTTCAAATAAAATTATGTTACACGATTAATACAATATTACAAAAGCTACTCTTAAGTTAGGCTACTCAAGAATTAAACTGTCCCGATGCTCACTCAAATATATGAGTCCAACACTATAGGAGAAGTGAACCAAATGTTTGCAAAAGTCTAAAACTCTGAGCTGTCAAAAATTGACAATATCGTTGCGAAGTAGTTAAATGTATACATTATTTTGGTAAAGTTCGAGCGAATTGTAAAGATATCATCACTATGTATGGCTCAGCGAATACTCTCAAATGTCTTCCATACTTCGTCAAAGATTCATAAATCCTTTCTCGGAAATGAAATGCAAATAAATGTAAAAAAATATAACATACCTAATTAAGGTCCAGTCGCCGACTCGTGGATTACAAAATCCGCTTTGATTGACGTCCTTTTAAAACACTTGTTGTGCCAATCTCAATAACTGTGAATCATTCAATTTCTAAATTCGTAAAATCAGTTATAAATATTTTTTTGATAACTAAAATACTTATTGAATACACACATTGTTCCTTCGGTGTTTGAAATAAATTTAGGTAACAAACTTAATTAATGATAATTACGTAATACGTACTTTATCAGTTGTGTATCATATAACATTATATGCCTATCTTGGGGCTAAAAAATCAGATTGACATAACCGATACTATGAATTCATTGCAAAGGTTGAGTCTTTTAAAGGTTACATTTAAACACATTAAGTAAGAGTTTGCACACTTTATTATAATTACAATAATCAAGTCCTTCAAGTTATTTACCCTCCATTTCAAAAGGCTGTTTTTTAATATTATTTAAAAAAAAATATTCTTCTTCTATTTTTTTTACTTACAACTTGGTATTATTATGTATAACATACATGGAAATACAAAAATACATTTACTATAATAACTATTTACATCTTGATATAAACATAGGACCAGAACGAAGCGACGATGAGGACTTTATGTAAAAAAATAGAATATAAAAAAACATTGTAACAAAGAAGATGATCTAAATTATATTTAAAAGTTATTGTAATTGGCCATAGAATCCCCGGGGATTATTAAAATCGGTACATCTGGGGATTACGTATGACATGCGTGAATCGACTTAAAAAACGGTTGGTGATGGTCCCGATAAGCGAAATCGACATATTTTAAATCTTTTATTAAATAATGGGACGAATTAATGTTTCTTTTCAGTAAACATACGTATTTAATTCTTTGAATTAAACGTCATGAAACACAGCAGGTCAGCGGGCATAAGAATCAATTTCTCCATATTTGCTTTGTATATTCCAATATATATAACATACATTTACGACGAGGATAACTTTGTAACGTGTGTATCACAACAATAACAGACTTATTGGGTCCTTGCTTATGTTAAATATTTATTTTAAGTCTTGACTTGATAGGTCATAAGTTAGCCTATAATTTCCTAACCTAACCTGAGAAACTGCTAAAACAATAAACAACACTTTGCCCATAGACACCCAGTATTTAAAAGGTATTTAAGTATGCGCTCTTAATAATGTCTTAGTCAAGAGGCAAAAGAAATCTAATGGGCACTGTTAAAATCTAATCGACGCCAATAATAAGCCTTTTATTTTACTTGTGATTTTGTTGCCTTGTATATAAGGCTTAAGTACCAATCAAAAAGTTCCTAAGATCACCTTTAAAAAAAAAATAGATCATGCCAGCGGAAGATAGTCGCTATTAAATTATAGGCGGTATTAAAATTGTAACGCTGTCGCTTTTGACATGTCAAAGGAAAGAATAAGACCAATTCGTCTCGATTTGTAGCCGAGGTCATTTGAAGGTGCACCATCGTGACTTACAATCCATGCGTCATAGACTAAAAAACACTAGAATTGTCTTTTTCAAAGGATTTCTTTAAAAGAGATTGTTACCTTAGGATATCATGGCAGTTAAAGTAACAAGAGTATATTCACTGAAGCGAATAACTAGTATAATAATTTATTGCTGTAGAATAATATTTCAAATGTATATACCTACCAGAACATAGTTAACATTGTGTAAGGTAGCCGTGGTGCTGCAACTTTACTTATTTTATTATATTTTTTTACTACCTTAGGGCCCTCAACCGCTCCGCAGCTACAGGTCAGAACACACCTCAATAGGGGCCAGGGGCCCCGGGAATGGCCGTGCCCGGGGCCCCGGGTCGCCCCTTGTGGAGCAACCCTACAATATCAAAGTGCTTTGTATGTTTGTCAGTATTTCCCGTGAATGAAATGCCAAGCTGTGGTACAATAACCATTATTAACCAAAAGGTGACTATAATTACGGTGACGGTAATTGAATTGTAATAATTTTTTGACTTAATTGATATTACAATAAACGGATCGACTGTGCAAAAGAAAGCATAAAAACATGTTAAGGTCGCAGTGAAGTTTGTAAACAATAAGTTCGTCCATTGATTGTTTAACACAAGTTGGTTTTTTGTACTTGTTCAAATGAACTGTGAAATAAATAACCTAATACTTTCCGTTATGCTAGCTCCTGCGGATGCATAACATTCACAAAAGTCAGACGACTGGCCATATACCATGAAAAATAATGTTAAAACTGACTTACATTTCATGCATCATTTAGTTTTATAATACACGAACTATAAAAGATATATACGAAATAATAAAAAATGCATAATATAATTAGTAAAAATTTATAGTTTTGGTTATTTTTTTCATTTATGGCAACATTCCATTTTAATGCGGAAAAGCAAACATCATGATTTATGATTTATCCATCAGCGGACGATTGCAAAATATCATATTTCTGTGCTAAAAACGAACACAGCAGAATGGACCTTACCGCTATAAAATAAAGTTTAATCTTCATTGCAGTCGAAAAGTATCCTGATTTAAAGAACCTGTCAACCATTTGTCAAATGAATCGCTTTGTATGAACATTAAAAATAATTTTATAATTTTTTTCTATTAAAAATTACACCGGACACTGCTTTTTAAAATAAGAAATAGATATATATAGTAAATATTAATTGTAAAATCTTCATGAAGAACTGAAGTGGAGTTAAAACGATACAATTTTTTAAATAAACAAAATATATATGACCTACTTACAAATGTCTATTTTGTCAAAATAGTTTTCATGGTATTCGTACAATGCGATACTGACAATGCGATGTCTATAATCTATGGATACATCGTTATTGAATTGACTATTTATCTCCTCAAACGAAGGAATGGTTAAAAACGAATACACTGCATCGTAACATAGTTATTTAACGACAGTAATTCAATTATATATTTATACGGGCTACCTATTTTTTTTATTTTATTGACCACTGACACTTTCGATATTGGAAATAAACGTAAAAATAACTGTACAATGCCGATAAAGTTAAAAAGCTATAAAATGTTTATGTTATAAGCCACTCTCCTAACTTAACACGCTAATATACGCAAAAAAGGGTTAAATAATTTCGAATTTTGGTTTTAACACTCAAAAAAAATGCTTCGCCTTAATAACTGATAACCATTTACTGAATTGTTAATTTTAAAGAATATACCAATATATATGACCGATTAATTACAAAGATTTTGACCGACCAACTTATTAGAAATTATTAGGTGAACTCAATACGCCGATCGTCTTTGAAATTGAATAGGATTTATGACATTATTTAGAATTGTGCAAGTCATTGTCCCGTCCGGGAGTTTGCCAAGGCCTGTCCACTCGTGCGCAACACTACGTGAATTGCCTGAACTAAATACAGAAGTGAATCAGGTCGATCATTGACAGCTTACATAAGGCGGCAAATCCTCTGTTTTAAAATCACGATTTTATTATATAAATGATTTAAAATCAATTTTAAATTTAAAACATGCAAAAGAGTCCCGGGACTCCTAACTTCCTACGAATCTTTTCTTTAATTTGGATTCTTTATTTGTATTGTTAACAAGCCATACATAAACATGTATACATCTAGAATGAATTATGTCTTGTAAGTTTATAGTTCCATTCATACTTGGTTGGTATATAATATTCCAGTTTAATTTACCAATACGTAAGATTGAAAATCTATGTATCGTTTTTAATTACATTAATTTTACTTTGCCAAACTAAACACATCAAAACTGGTTCTGTTACAAGGCCATCGAAAGTAATTAGCCAAGTGGACTCAGTAAGGTTTCCTCATCAAGGTTCGTGGGCGGTCGGAGTAAATCGGAGGCTTGGTATGTCCCTCCAAAGCCTGCGGTTTGTGACGGGCTTCTGTAACGATTTGGTTACATTTTTTTTATACATTACGAATATTATTGCATCACTGCATGGATTCTCTATGGATATTCTTGGCAGTTTATTATGTAAATATATATTTTTGTATTATAAATAAGTGTGCTATAGCATTAATTAAGGTTGTAGCGCCCAAACGTCAAATATAGTTTGAATAACAATTTAGCTTTATGTAGTTGTCTCTTTTTATTACGGTGTCAACACAATTTTATAGAAAGAGACGAAATAGACAAAACTAATTTCACTTTCAAATGCTGAAGTTACTAAAACGACGTACAATTTTATTCTCTCATGTAACCGTTAATAACCCAGTTTATATACCCTTTCAGTATATAATGCTATTAGGTAAGGTTAGATTAGTTTATATACTTTCCTTTTTGCTTCCATAGTCTTTGTGTTTTTTTTAATTTACGGTTTTTATTTATGGTTCCATTGTGTGTATGACATGTTACTGTTGTCTGTGTAGCATACATTGTGAGTGTATAACATTACTTTATATAATATATTATATAAGTTTATATTTTTAGTTTTAATTAACTAAAAATATAGTCATATAATACTTAATTTTAAATGTCAAATCAAACGAATATGCTTTTCTATACAATGAACGAAATCGAAAGCAAGGTGATTGATATGAGAACAGGAATAAAAAACGATGAACGAAGCTAACAAAGCATTCTAACAATTGTGAGTAGGAAATCACTATTGGTCATACAAAAAGCTATCACGGATTTTATGTTGCGTGAAATTGAACTTTTTATTAGGTGATGGTTCTAATTGTTCGCTCCAATCAGTTTAATTGTTTTTTTTTTCTCTTTTTGTCTTCTTTTGATCTTTTTTATCTCTTTTCTTAAATTTTATGATTCTAATGTAATTGGAGTGTATGTATCATAAATCTGTTACTGTCCTTTTTATTGTTTACTTTTTTTTTAATTTTATTCTCTAACTGTCCAACCATAATGTAGGTGGAAGGTGATGTGTGTTGGAATGGTCAGGTCTAATTAAAATATATATATATATACACAAATTTTTAGATTACATGAATAATATACATCACATCTGTATAATTACAACTCCAAAGATACTACATACACAGAAACATATACTATATAAAAACATACAATCGATAGATCAAACACATGTAATATATTATTTAGTTAGCACTTAAGGTGACCCGCCACCTCTTATACCTTCTGTTTAAAAAATAAAGAACTTGTCACTTTCCGGTGAAGAGGCAAGAAAGCAGTTCATCAATCACACAAAGCGTGTCGGCTATCGGGGTTTGCTGTCACCGCGGCAGACATTATTACTTAAAATGTTTTGTATAATAGTTTGAAAGGAATCTTTAAAAATTCACTAAAATTTTGTTTTAAATTATCTTAAGTAGATATTTAAACCCTAAAATCTAGATCAAAGTTCTAAAAGTTATTGCCTTCCGTGTTCTCAAGGTTAAGGCGAAAGTTAAAATGTCAACTCTGTCCAGACATTTTTATTAGCGGTTAATTACGATAATATATTTAAAATGTTTGTTCATATTCTAGGAAGCTTTATTATCTACTTCTTATCTGTTGCATAAATAATCTGTGTATTACAATAATTAACTTTATTCATATAACATATATATATATATATCGTTCGAATCCACACTCTTAAATTAAACGCTGAGCAATTATGGGTTTTTATAAAAATAATAATAAAACGTATAAACTAACATTAACAAGATATATTATATATAATAATGTAAAATTAAGAAACAGAGGACAACAGGCTATATATAGTGTACTAAAAATTGCATTTTTCCTTTTATCATATAGAAAATATATTGTTTTCAAACTAACTCATCTGAGAAACTCTTAGATCGCTCTTTGTCACTGAGACGGTTATATGTAGAAATGATATTTAAAAACAATTATTAATTCCGTAATATATAATTGTATCCGGCTTACGAGGTACTGACTTAGAGACTGGCTGAGGTTTGCTTCTGAACAAGCCTTTTTTTATAGAAGAGGGGACAAACGGGAAGGAGGCCCACCATTAAGGTAAAGGCGCCGCCCATAGACAGTCACGCGGCTGGGAGCGCGTGAGTTCGTTGCCGGCCTTTAAAGGAAAATTAGGAAATGGAGTGATAGGGGAAGAGGACGGGGGAGGGGAAAGATGGGCACCGGAAGATCTCACTCATCGAAAGAAACGCGTGTACAAAATGAACAAAGTCGAATTGCACCACTTTACGCCGGTTTTCTGTGAGAGAGTGGTATTTCTCCGGTCGTGCCTGCCCATTCGGCTGAAACTCAAAGTAACAGCATGGCACTCCCGCTTAAAAAAACTCCGCCAACAAAGCCCACCCTAATTAATCGTTTTCTTAACTCTGCACTAGAATGTGACATTTTTATGACAGGGTTAGGAATTATAATGGACGAACATAAGCATTTATTAGATTTAAGAATAATTAATATTACTTTTTTTGTATGTATTTTTTTTGGTTTCGGCCGAAAATAAATAAAATATTACAAACGTACAAAATAATCGTGAAAAATCTTTCAAAATCATCTTATATCAATTTTATAGTATATGATATGACTGTGCGAAAAAATATGCTGTTCAATAATCGCTGGCCCGGTCTGACCTTGTGGTCACAAAACTGACTTCTCGGTAACGTGACGATGTTGTTATTCTCAAGTACACTAATAAAATGAGGAAGGTGAGGTCTGAGCAATGAGGGCATGTCTGTCTTTATATATCAGTACATACATATTCTGTAAACAACACTAAATTAATAAAAAAAATGTGATTGTGATAACTCCACAAAAGGAGGCAACTAAATGTATATATTATAACCGTCTTATCGCTACCGTTATTCTCTTCCAGTCAACCTCAATAACATTTTAACAAATGCCTTCTTGCAGCTCCAGGATTTTTGAAAACTCTTTGTGCAAAAAGCATTTTGTTACGCCATTAAAAACTCATTTAATCAAATATTATTTATAACAACAAACTTCCTACTAATAAAACCCTTTTTTTAAATATATGTTTATGTTTTCGTATTTAAAGAAATAAAGATAATAAGATGGTATCAAACTAGTAATTAGGTTAAGGTCGAAGTGTTCTTTAATAAATTGAGTGAACTAAATGAGTCAACGTAATAACATAATAAGCAACAAATTGCTTATATTACAAACCTTATCGTAACCCTACTCATTTTTAATATGCATGATGATTATTTAAAAGTTCATAATTAATTTTTAAGCGTAATGATTTCACTTTAAATAAAAAACAGAACATTTTTATCAACAAGAATAAGACTTATAATTTAAAAATGGAATAAGGTGAACCGTACACAGTAGCTGTTGCATATATTACCTTATTCCTTCGTAATAACGAAATTATAAATTAATTAAAATACATATTTCATACACAGTATACATATCAATCTACATCTTTTGCGATCGACATAACTTCGTTAATTTATTTATTTAATAAGGCACACCAACAACACACATACAAACATAACCCGAACAAAATTACAAAAAAAAATTGTTAATGATTTGGCTTGTAAATGATTTTTTATGTGGATTTTACCATGGGCTTTGCTCTGGATTGACGTACGTTGACAGTGACTATCGCAAGGGCGTCTCCTGTGAGACTCAAACCTCATGAGAGTGAGCGATATTCGAAGTAAGGTCACGTCATCGTTTCGTGTGGCTGGACAACATAGATGTCGCTACAGGTCTAATTTAAGTTGGGTGCAAGCGGAAATTCAAAAATAGCTAATTTATTTATTTATTTGATTAAAAATAATTACAATATAAAACTATAGAGAATATACAATACTTAACTAGAAGGGTTAACTAGGTGAATTCGCCCTTAATTCAGGACGCCTATACCAATACCTACGGACATGCGTAAGCGTGGTATATTTGTAACGGGAAAAGAACCGACTTCACACCGATGTTCTTAGGTTATAACTAAACCTAATGTGAAGTGGTCGATCCTAGATCCAAATGTGACACTCCTTAATTTTAATCTTCTAATGTAAACTCCGGTTTGACGTAACTTGCTGAGCCTTGATCCCAAAAGTAGGATTTCAGCATTTAATTAGGTTTCACTATAGTAAATCTGCTAAATAAATTTAATACAAGTTTAAGGCGTATCGAAATTGAAGATGCGAATCAAATTTTAATTATCACTCGGATAATCAGCATGACTTTAATAAATTTGTCACAGAAGCACCGATAGTGCTAGAATGCGATACTCGTACAATGAGCCGGGCTGAGTTATTACTCTGGTAGTCCATTAGTCTCTCCTAGCAGAATAATGGCTGAGCTAGATACAATCTTGGGAAATGACGTGTACTATTGATCCGCGTTAATTGTTTGGAGTAAGATTTCTTCAAGATAGCCATCCTTGATTCCGTATGGCGAGTGGGCGGAATTTTGCTAAATTCTATTTTTATGATATAAGTATGAAAATCGTGTTTTAAGTGATTGATTGATTTTTAATATCACAGTTAATAAAGCTTATATATTCACACGATCAAGTCCACAGATCACGTCAGTTATAATTAATATTTACTATTTACGTTACTTATGGGATACCTTTTTTTATAGAAGAGGAGGAAACGAGCAGGAGGCACACTATTAAGGTGTAGTCACCGCCCATAGACACTAGACACTCACGTGGTTTGTCGGCCTTTAAGAAGGTGATACGTTTTTTCTTGATGTACCCTAAGTTAACTGCCACTTTCCAAATCAAGGGGGTAGAGCGGAAGAGAAGAACTGGCAAAAAATCTCTCCGCCACTCCATTAAATCGCCATGCATATTTCACGGCACGGTTGTAAACATCTGCAACCATCACACCAGCGAATGCTTCAATATTTATATAAAAATTGGTCGACCCGGGAAACACTCGGGGACATATTATAATTAACTAATAGTTTGTGCAAAGTGTTAACAATTTAACTATTAATATGGCCACGAGTGATTGCCCCAAGTTGAGACAACAGATGCCGAGGACATTGGATAAAAGTTAAAAAAGTAATTCATCATAAGCTAAATGTCAAGGCTCAAGAGTGACCCCTAGTTAGTGATTTGTTTCAGAAACATTAATTATGTTGCGTTGGTATGCACGCTTTGTATGTTCAATAAAATTTGAACAAAAAAAATAACAATATTGTATTACATCGATTGCTGATCGCTTAAGTTATGAGATTAGGTTTTCATTAATAAACATGATTTAGTTGGTGACTTTGTCACAGAGAGTTTCTCTTTTGATTTTTTCGCCATGTTATAGCAGAATAGATGAGTGCTAGAGCTGTCTTTTTATTTATATTTATTCCACATAGAATCGTATCAGCGATTTCGCCAAAAATATTCATATATCTAATAGGGTTTCATAATGAACCGGTCTGAGATACAAACAACAAACTCAGAACCTATCAGTTTTTTAAATGCTATCACTGTTATAGTAATGCCGACTTATCTGGCGGTAATGTAAAAATTGACGATTCAAAAGTGTCTTTATATAGCTACTTGAATAATAATATTTTGTGTTGAGTTAAAGTATCACAGCTTTTAATGCGTTTCATTCATTAAATCGTTTAAATAGTCATTTACACTATCATACAACTTGCTCATCAAAATGGTCTAATGGTTCAAAAATGTTTAGCCATTCCCACTCTATATGTGTAATTAACATTTATGTGCTTAGGAAGATGGGTCAGATGTATAAAGATCGCCTAATTGTTTATAAACAAATTAAATATTACTATAGAAACTTAAATTTGAGGTCTAGGATTACAACTACGTCTAGGGTTTTGTTCTATCTTTGTTATATTGCCCTAGATCATCGTCTACCATTATTCCAGTTCTTGGATCCCGGACCTATTAATGACTGACCGGTTTACACTAGACCACACAACCATAGATTATTTAAGATCGACAATATAAATAAAATGAGGTTGTACTGATACAATGTTTTATTATTAAGATAACACAATAAGTATTTAACATCCGTTTGTTTAATTCAATTCTACGATTAGTATAAATCATTGATACAGCTGGCGTAGGCGCAACATGTCTTAATTAAACCATCGGTCTAATTAATTAAGGCTGTAATTGAGATCTCGAAGGTCAGAGAGCAACGGAGGAATTCAATTTGCTGAATCGTGGTGCGATGTTGTGAATTGCACTGCAATTTTGTTTAATTCGAGTTGGCGTTTGAACTATTCCAAATTTGATTTTTCATGGATGATAAATATTTGTCTCAAAAAACAACAGATTACACCAAATCAATTTATACAACAAACCGGCTCGTCTATAAATATTCCTAACGAAATAAGAATCTGAAGCCGGGCTGACGATCGACTGACGAGACTCGTTACACCTACAGTAATAAAAAAGTCTATGAATATGCTCCCCGCATTGTGTAAAAAAACACTAATAGTACAACTAAAAACATTACTTGCTAGACAAGTGACCTTTTGGTACTAGAATGCTAAGTAATCTATAGTCAAAGTTAAAACAACTTAATAATATCGAGAAAGGTCTCGTTCTTATAAGTATGAATGGGAAATTGTTATTACTCTATACAAATAAAGTGTGAAGACAACAAAGTGTTTTCATAATAATTTGTGGTTTATTGGCCACCCTAAAATCAAGCGTGAACGAATTACGAAACCAACTAACGCGCTGTGAAATGATCCAGTAGCGAATGTCAATTGTTTGACCGCAAAACTCATTTCGTTCAGTAAACATGGAATGTGAAATTTTGATTGTTTGGTAATAATGTCAGCTACGCAATTTTGATAGTACTTTTTATGGCAGAATTAAAGATGGGCTGCATATTTAAAGTACATCTATGATCTTGTGCCTTGTTAATCGTAGAAGTTTTTGTCTGAATGAATATTGAATTATGACACTTTCCGAATAGATTTGCAAATCGTCCATCAGGCTGTAGTCATCATATATCTGTGCGCAAAATAGAAACATTTAAGTAATTTCTTTTTCTTCTTATTTTATTTAAATAACGACATAATTAGCTCTTATAAACATTGCATTTTTGTGGGCTAATAAAAAAGCTATATCAATAATCATATAAATAACACTAAGCTAGTAAATACATGACCATATCCGCCAGATTAAATAATAAAAGTTGTTTATTAAGCTGATTAAAACAATGTATGTAATATCGAAACTTTTGCTTCCGTAGTCGTTCGTCATACCGTATTTTATTATTCCATGGCCTACTCTATGCTCTATTTAAAATCGAACCGCAGCACGTGAATTTCATAACTTTCAATCGTGACAAGTTATTACAAAAAACGAACGCTGAATCGTTTTTTAGCAAGCATTGTTAGGCTTTTAATAACTTTCCCGCTGAACAACACTTAAACTAGACTAAGCCCAGTCAAACTAGAGAAAACTACTTCATAGTATTTTTTTGTGCGTTCTTTATTATATAATTGTGCGAGAATGTTTTAGATTGCACAATAACTATAACAAACTTGAGGTGCTGGCCTCAGACGTTTGCATATATTATTAATAATTTTCCTTAATAGTAAGGAAGCCAGTGCTGACATATTTTTAGGTTGTCCGCTTCCTCTATATATTTCCATCATGTAATCATCTACACAGTACACAATTCAAATTTTTTGGTCAACATAAGTTACTCGAAGATGAAGTTATAGATTCATATTTAACTATAACTTGGTATTTGACAATTGTTATCGTCAGGTGTGGCCGCACTGAGTCACAACCGAATACCATAGATAACCAACAACTCCTTTATTCTCTATTGAACATTAGTTTAATTCACGATGCCCTTTACGACTGCGGTCAGTTATTGTCTATGCTCGGAATATATTCGACGGTCATTTCGTATTATTTACTATGGTTTAGAACGAAGTAGAATTTAATAAACCGTTTTGAATTAAGAACAGATAGTGAACATTTTATAGATACCATATAATAAAGATCACCATATAATTGTGATTAGAACAACCATCTAATTAATAACCATATCTCAATATTTATTAAAATTTCCACATTAACACTTCTCTTTTTTATATTTATAGTGATTATTGTGTTTAAATCCTTCAATATGTTTATAATACATACAACTAAAGAACAAAAGCCGACACTTTCAATCTTCCAGTTAAACTTTTATAAGTATTAAAATACATTAGGACATACACAGTTCGTAAAGACTACTTACACACGTATATTGTATACAAATATAACCTGCCGTCATATTTGACGTATCCGTCGCATACAAAAATCACTATTAGGAATCGAACAAAATGTTTACCATTACACTTCTCGACGGCTAAAGCTCGCATTCAGAACATTTCCAGAATTAACCATTGATCGTTGTTCAAGCGTGAGTTATAAATTACATAGGAGTGGTTTCCCAGTGATTAATATGCTTTAAATGTATGAGACGATTGACCGATAATACTTTAATTCGAGCTTTTTGTAATTGCAAACCGGACGGCAATTACATGAGCGAAGATGCAAGTGGGTTTATCTTTGGTATATTACATCGTAACGATGTGATAATGGGTGCTCTTAATTATACATATAATAAATTTGCGACTCTATATTAAACACACGTCTCATAATCGAGTCACAATTATTCTGTAACAGCTTTACAGCTACCACTAGAGTCCTAAGGTCCCACGTCGGGGCATAGGACAGAAGTTTTTTTATCTGTATAGTTGGTATCAGCACCTTAGCTGAAAGACTAGCTCCATTTGTTTTCGGGTATCGTCCCTGGTGAGAGGATTCTGTTATGAGGCGCAAGATATCCGCCTTGTGCCCTGAATCCATTAGCATCTGCAACTCTTTAGGCGTGGCGCATGACAGCACGGTTGCAGAAGGTCCCGGGGAGGACGATGAGGACGTAGATGGAGTGGACTGCTGATGTGCCTCACCAAGTTAAGATTCCCACCAAAACAAACTTCAGTTTCACCCCCTTTTAGATTTACATTTGATTTACTTAATTAATAGCCGACATATTAAGGTCTCTTTAAAATTAAGTTTTGAAATTGCTAAATGCTGCAGAGAAATGCTTGTTGAGAATCGTCAAACATTCTGCAATATATTCGGATAAACTCATTAATTTTATTGTATACACGACATGTAATAATGTCATATAACAGTAGTCAAAAATTAATACACTAATGGAATAAAATATGGGTACATTAATCATATCATCCAAATTGGCCGCACATTAAATGCATTTATTTAATACGCACCTCTGTTATTTATTGTCCTTAATATTTCTTCGCTAATTGGCTGTCGTTAATGGACTTTCATTTGTTAGGATGATTTTTAACGGACTCCGCCGTCAAGCTTTTAACCACCGATATGTGAAGATGGGGAATAAAGCTGGTAAAAAGAACTTGTCATTAACAAATGACGACAGTCTATTTGTCAACCCAACTGGGAACTGATAAGAGAAAAATAATTTTTTTTGGACAATCTTGAATATCGAAGCTAGCCTTCTGTATTAGCGAATTTCTTGGTACCTTTTGTAATGTATTTATGTCGTAATTACGTTGTTATTTTTTTAAATTTTATATTTAATTAGAAATGTCTTACTCTTAATCCAAGCAGCAATAAAAGTTATATGAAATGTATACGTGTTTTATGGGAAAACGCAAAAGTATCGTTTCACGAATAGCTTTTACCTGTGACTTCGTCCGGTTATAGGGATATTTGGAAGTCGGTTTATGAATGGCAAAAGTTCTGGTGAAATATTTAAACAAATTTCCAATATTCAACCGCCTGTTTTTTTTTCTCCATACGAAATTTCATCGATATCGATTTAGTAGCTTAAACGTCTGTCAGTTTATTTTTATTTCTTAAACCCATACAGCATATGAAAAAAGTTTACACAATAAAAAATAAAGAGTTAAAACATAGAACCGGAACCGGAAATTATATCTAAGATCAGAAACAACAATAATAAAAAAATACGAACAAAACAAAAATATATATACGTATGAACAAGTGGAGTATATCAAGTGAGGAACGAGCATTTAAGTGTGTGTGTGTGTGCATGGTGTTGCTGTGTGAGTCATACATATTTACTTTCGCGAGTATAATATTAGTATAGATATATTGTCCTTGATGCAAAAGTTAAACCTATCAAAGTTTATAAAAGCTTACACACGAATGTTATACACGATCAAGTTTTACGTAAGCCTGATAGTGATCTCGGTGCGCGGACAAAGACAGATGATTTAAATTACTCCGCAATGACTGTGCACCTCCGATACATTTCTTTTCGCAATTTTTATTTTGGTTTAATTAAGATTTTATGTTACGGCACCGAACGATCAAATAATAAACTGATACTTTGAAACATTTTGACTATACTATCATAAAGTTAAGTTCAGGTATACAAGTATAGGATAAACACTAATGCAATGAATAGATTTCCTTTAAGTTTACAATTTTTACCCTCAAAATCGACGCCAGAAGTCTTAGAGTTTTTTGTTGAAGTGGTGGCAAGTGATACAGGGAAAACATTAAAAATGGTGTCAAATTGTACACCTTCTATTGGTATGAAGTCGGTTAAACATTACGTTTCAGTTATTTAGTATTTTTATTAATAGTATTTTTCCATGACTCATTCTTACTTGACAATAGAACAGCTCTAGTTTTTATCATACAAGGAAGCCTTATGTTACACCAAATTAAACACATCGCTTTTTTAATCCAAAAACATATATAAAACAATTCAGACTATATTTTAAACCAAGCTTATATAAAAGTGTTTACCATAATAGTAAGTTATTCTAATTGAAACACTTAAAAATTAATTACACAATTTTATTTTGCAATTTAAACTTGTTACATATTCCAGGGACCCTTATACCAAAGAAACTTAATTACACTTTAAAATAACATTTTTATATCGGATATAAACACGTATTTATTACATTATTAAATCAACGACCACGCTTACAACGCAAGACGTCGTTATGTAAATGTAATTAATTCGCGATTCAATCCGATATAAAAGTTTATATTTTCATGTCTCGCCATACCAAGGCTTAAATGTCTATTTCACAGCTCTTTTCTACAACCTATAGACTATAGACCTACCTGACAAACACCTACCTGACTCTCGGTGGACTGGTCAGCTAAAGAGAGGCGTCACACTTTGACCTGCCATCTCTCTCGACTGACATTCGGCACCACGGATCAGAGATCTGCCGCGTTGCCTGGTAACCTCTACTTTTCCCTGAACTAAAAGACATTCAATGGATTTGGTCCCTCGCCTCTTGTCCGAAGACAGAGTATACGAGATTCTACTGCTTGCTTAATGCCAAATTCCTGAAGTATCGAGGTATGGTGCAAAATTCATTCTACCATACCTATCCCTATTCCCTCAGCAGCACATTTCTAGAACATCTATCTTTTTCTTGTCTATTAATCTATGTCATAAAATGTTGTCACGTACAGCACGTGACAA
The DNA here is from genome assembly GCA_951799465.1 of Leptophobia aripa. NCBI lineage: Eukaryota > Metazoa > Arthropoda > Insecta > Lepidoptera > Pieridae > Leptophobia > Leptophobia aripa. The sequence continues at coordinate 4,104,602 of OX637281.1, forward strand.
CTTATAAGTACTAAATGAAATATAATTTGCCTAAATAATAAGTCGGTTTGAGTTCCGTGTTCCTTTGTTACCTTGAAGATCGCTGTCAAACCAATCATTTGTCAGCTTATTTAAATCAAATCACAATGTAATTGGTCAGAACGCTTAACTAATATTGCTTTGATCTATTTTGCTTTAATTTTATAGAATAATAAACAGTAAATTGTTCTGAACTGGAAAGGCGTATTAAAAGTGTGCTCAAAATGGGATTTGACTGGTTATTCAACGCGACAGATAAATAATGATAAGTATCTTCGTCAGTAGCATGCAATCGTTGCGAACCGTGTGTAACACACTTTTCTCAAAAAGAGTGTTTCGTGCTTGAAAAAGACGTATTACGATTATACCAGTAATACAAATTCATGAGATTAGATGCCAGTACAGTATATCAGCCCTATTATGCACACCGACACCAATATTTCTCCAGTAGGTAATGTATACGATTGTTCATTCCAAACCAAGTTTAGTCTTTTAATCTGACTTTCTTTACAAAAGTCTTCTCTATACACTAAAACCGCTTCAATTGAAATATATTTTTTTATACAAGCCCCTCTTCTCAAGCCAAACGACCTGTACACTCACCGTACAAGTGAAGTCGCCGCCCGTTGACAATCACGAGGCTGGGAGTTCGTGAGTGTGTTGACGGCATTTAAATAAGTTAGTAATGTAGCAACTCATATACTACTATGATGACCTCCTTAGATCATTAAATTAACCGCAAAACCGCTGGAGTCTTCAAGCCGGCAACTCAATGGTTTCGACTGGTTGAAGATGGTGTTGGACGTTGCCCATCTTCCCTCCTCCACAGTTACTAATTATAACCTTTGAAGACAGGAAGAGAGCATACCTTACGCACAATTACTTCATCTTGGCCTTAGCACGTCTTGATAAAGTTCGTTAATTTTATTATTGTAATGTATTTATTGGAAACTTTTCAAACCTCAAATGATTGTAAAATTTATTATAAATTCAATTTTATTTATCCTTGAATCAACCAGACACGTCCGATGGCACTTATTGCTTCAATGATTATTAGGTTATTTCAACATTTATTTTATAATACGTGACGATTTACTGGCCTTGCACAAGTAGCCTAAAATCAAAGTATGAATTTTTTTATCTGTTTAAGTTTTCCCTATTCGCAGTTGAGGATTTTAATACTACTATTTATGTAGATCTATTGCCTATGACACATGCTAGATATAAACTTATATGGATTATATATTGATACAAGTATATATAAGTTCTTGAGTAGCCTTACAATGCTTTGTTATTTGAGTTGTAAGTAACATAATTGTGTATTGTTTGCTTATTTTAAAAAAGCAGCTATTTCACTTATTTCTTCTTATAGCACTTATTTCTTGCCGGTTCTTTTCGGTAGATAACCGCCTTCGAACAGGTGGTAGTGTAAAAATTGACGATTCAAAAGTGTCTTTCTAAGACCTACTTAAATAAAGATATTTTGAGTTTGACTTTAAGTACAAGTATTACAAAAATAAGTAATATTTTGTCATGTATTTCATACAATAAATTTACAATAACGATACGTTTAATCGTTAAACAACATCGAAAATATATTGAACATAAATAAATGTACCAAGCGTTTGAAAGTGTAACAGAAAGGAGAATTTCATTACATTAACCACATGTAATTAACTATTTACCTTAACGCTGATAGGCTTGATATTAATATCTAGTACATATTACAAACTACATAAATGTTATATGTTCTATCGTCACTAAATAAGGCTTTGACAAATTTATATGCTTGCGTTATGTCGATCATAAATAACACCTGTGGATATTTGATAAAATAATTCATTTTCAAGATACACATTTGAAAAAACTGTCACACACAGCGTGTATGCTCGCGTTTCCCTACCCTTATCTTTCCAGGCACCATGTTTTTTGTGCGTATAGCCTTATAGTGGTTTGCTTCCTTTAAAAAAATGTGTTCATTGTTGAGACGCAATATGATAAGTGATTAGTTATGACAGTAGATAGATACTAGTTATAACGAATAGTGGAATAAACAATATACCAAGTATATAACTCAATCTAACGATAACAGTCATTATATTCATAAATTTAATACATAAGTTTACATGTTTATGACCGCATACAATACATTTATTTAAAGCAGCTACTGAACATACATCGACTAATACAATTATATATTTACAATACATACGATGTAACAATGAAAAGTTTCGCACAGACGTTAATTGATTCGTTTCTTAAATCTTTAAGTGAATTAAAAAGCATAATAAATATAAATAAGACGTTAATACAATTTCACTTAAGTTCAACGGTACGTAGATAAACATATGCGTGAGTGAATAAAATAAAAAGAGACATAAAATAACGGACACGCGTCGTGAGGGCAAGACGTGCGCAGGAGTCGTTATTGTAACCTCATACGGCGGAACTATCTCACGCGATCGCAGTTCGTATCACATCGACAGGTTACTGTGTCGAGCATTTTTGATATTTCTCTAGGTTTCTAAAGTCATGTTATACGTTGAAGGTTTTTTTAGCACCTGCTAAGGTTGGTTGTTTGGAGCTGAGTTTTGTTTTGGGGTTCACAGAACTCTCAGAACAGTGAAAATAAACCGGTATTTTGGAACCCTCGTATATATATTATTGACGTACACAAGTGTTTGCTGATACGATTCTATGAGGAAAATATATAAAGAAATACTAATACTTGTACCGGTGTTCCAAGAGCTGGTGCTTTCCTCGCTGAGCGTATAAGCATCGCGATACAGCGAGGAAATGCCGCCAGCATTATGGGTACTCTATCACAAGGACAAACAATTTTTTTAAATTTGTTTTAGTTATGTGTTTTGTTTTATTTTAAGTAATATCAGTTAGTTTAATATTAAGAATGTTTAATTATGTTATACGTGGGTTGTCTGAAAGAGATCGCCTATTAGCGATGAGGCCGCCCGTTGCTCTTATATGTACTAACATCTGTTAATGTCATTTGCTTCTAGTGTTTAAGTGCGATAAAGTGTAAAATAAATATATATATCAAGTGTAATAAACAGTAATTAGTTTGGCTATTTTAAATAAATTAATAAAATTATCTCCTATAACGAAATAAAAAAATCGACATTATCCATACTTGAAAACATTAAAAAGAGCAGGAGAGATGAATTTCAATGATTTTATTAAGAGAATCTAGAAATGGAATCGAGTACCTCAGGGTCAGCGCTATCCACAAAAAGTTCATTATTCTAAATAATAATTGGTGCACTCAATATAACAATCTATTGATTTGATTCCTGTCAATCGGTAACATAAAAAAAAGTTTTTAATTATAGTGTTTCAGGTAAAGAAGCCGAACCGGTATTGCTAATCAGTGGCGATAGTTCAATAAAATGACGCTCATAAATCTTCAAAAACCAGAAGATTGAATTACACGGCTACCGGAAGGCAATAACAAATTGTTTAAGATAAATAAAACCTTTTTAATGTAATGAAGAAGCAGTGAATTCGATGTTATCTTTGGTATTAAAGAAATCTTAATGACATTTTGGGCTGTTAATTTATATTGTACTTTATTATGTAATTAATCATATATAATAATGTTTATCGTAAAGGAAATAGACAAGAGACGAGACGAGCTGCTTCTAGATATCTTTTCTACATTGTCTCGGTCTTGAGTAATGCAAAGCAAATGAAGAACATAAGAATATTATTTTTTGTTATAGAAGGCACCATAAAGGCAAAGTCTCCGCCCATAGACACTCACGCGACTGGGTGCTGGAGTGCGTAGCCAGCCTTTTAGGCGGTACGCTTTTTTCTTGAAGGATCCATAGTCGTATTTTAGTATATATTGTATTTTAAAGCTCAAAGATTATAATATTACTTTAGCATCTATGAGTATAAAAGATTTTCAAGAGGATTAACTAGAATCTTTTCGTAACAAAAGTATTAAATAATACGATAACTATGTAGTTCTTACTCTCTAAAATATAACAGAAATATATAAAAATTTCGTACGCAAACCATGGCAAGCAATTGTTGATAAAAAATGGTAAACACAAGTCTAGAATAAAATAAAAGAAATCTAGAAAGTTAAGTGAAAGCTCTCCATATAAGGGATATTTTGAATGATTTGAAGATTTAAAAGTTATCATCGCGTTGAATGCCAACACGATCGCAGGAGACCTCTGAAGCGCCGGCGTGTTATCATAACACATTTTATATGTACATGTAAACCTTAACGTTTTAACACAATAGTTTAATCAATTTATATTCCTCAGTACTTCAATAATTGGTAACACTTTGTTTTAATCACAAGTGTTTTTATAGATACATCATTCTTAAAGAGTTGTAAGAATAAAGTAACTATCTATATAAAACATTGTTAATTATGCGCAAATATCTATTTTTGGAGTATAGTGTGAACATAAATAAAAAAAGAGTCGTTAGACGAAGAGCCTAAGTAAACAGAGTTCGTTGCAACGTCACGAAAGAGTATATCTATATGTTTAGAGTTTCATAACACATAAATTTACTTATTATGAAGAATCATAAGTACCATAATAATTATTATAAGCATTAAGCCACATTCAGTAGTAGAACGAATCGAATAATAACATCTACTTAAAAATAATATCGAGCAAAACATTGCAGTGTAATTAAGATACACAATTCACAAGGCGCTTTTTATAAGTAAATATAATGACCAGTTTATGTAAAGGTTCTGTTTAATATAATTCTAACTCGCGTCTAGAAAAAGCGTTAATCTGGCAACATTGTGCATAAATAAACATTATATTTTAGTAAAAAAAAATTTAGATTACTATCTTATGTATACTTTTGTATACCTTTTTGTAGGACGAGGGTGTTTTTCCTAAATGTAATAAATAACCAGTTTTACCGTTTTATTGATGAGATATAAAATTTAACCATAAATTTGTTATATTTTCATCAAATAGTTCATGATGCACAAATTAACATTCATCTTCTCTAACATTATATTTATCTTTTCAACGCTAATTATAGAAATTACAGACAATGCCGTATACAATTATTACATTAAACATTCCACTCGTGTTACAACAATAGATGTTATTTAGTATTGGTTATTGTGTATTTAAATAATGGTGTATTTAATTATCTTATTCCAATTTACAGTCCATTTGGGGTAACGCAATGGTTAAATAGAAAACTATGGATAAGTACGTAGAACTAACTAACTATCGGTGGCAAGTCTCAGCCCTGGTTTAAACACTCTTGTATGGCGGCTTCACGTCGAAAACCAGAATGCTTTCGAGCCTGGGCAGACGCGTTTTTAAAACGGGTTTTTATAACGAGAGATTGCCAAGTCAAAGTCAGAGCACATTGCCAGTTTTGGTGAGAGATTAGCTCGCCTTCCATCTGGGACTCGTGCCTTCTGGTCTCTGGCCAAAGCTGTCCAAGGGAAAATCTGTCAGCCCTCCATTCCATCTTTGCGTGGGAGGGGTGACTCGCTGGCCCATACTGCGAAAGAGAAGGCTGATCTTTTAGGCACCCTCTTTGCGTCAAACTCGACTTTGGATGACCATGGTAAACCACCACCGTTAATCCCGCGGTGTCATACTTCTATGCCGGAAATTGCATTCCGGATCCGAGCGGTCTGCAAGGATTTATTCTCCTTGGACATCCATAAGTCGAGCGGGCCTGATGGCATCCCTCCGATAGTTCTGCGCACTTGTGCTCCTGAGTTGGCTCCGGTCCTAACGCGTCTCTTCCGGTTCTCATACTCACTCGGCATCGTCCCGTACGGATGAAAGATCGCTTCAGTACACCCGATCCCTAAAAAAGGCGATCGCTCCGATCCGTCAAACTATCGCCCAATAGCCATAACTTCCTTGTTCTCCAAAATAATGGAATCCAGCATCAATTGCCAGCTCTTGAAGTATCTAGAGGGCCACCACTTGATTAGCGATAGCCAGTATGGCTTCCGGCGTGGTCGGTCAGCGGGTGACCTTCTAGTATACCTAACTCATAGATGGGCGGAGGCAATAGAGTCCAAGGGGGAGGCACTGGCAGTTAGTCTTGACATAGCGAAAGCCTTTGACCGGGTGTGGCATAGAGCACTTCTTTCAAAGCTTCCTGCGTATGGGTTGCCCGAGAAATTGTGCAATTGGATCTCCAGCTTCCTGGCTGATAGGAGCATTAAGGTCGTTATCGACGGAGCTTGTTCCGACCTCAAACCTGTGAATGCCGGGGTCCCACAAGGCTGTGTCTTATCTCCGACCCTCTTTCTTCTGCATATCAATGATCTGCTGCAGCATAGCAGTATTCATTGCTATGCGGACGATAGTACTGGAGATGCATTATACACAGGCCGCGCAAATATTTCTCGGGCTGATGTCGATCAGTTCCGGAACAAACTTGTGTCTGAAGTCGAGACCCAACTAAGTGTAGCCTCGGACTGGGGACGACTTAACCTAGTCCAATTCAACCCCAAAAAGACACAAGTTTGCGCGTTTTCCACTAAAAAAACACCCTTTGTCGCTACTCCTCTCTTTGAAGACACCCTCCTTAAAGCCTCAGCCAGCATCGGAATACTGGGCGTCGACATATCGGACAATGTTCAGTTTCGCGGTCATCTGGAAGAAAAGGCTAAACTTGCCTCTAAAAAGCTTGGTGTGCTCAGTAGGGCGAGACGATACTTCACTCCGGGCCACCGCTTGCAACTTTATAAAGCGCAAATTCGGCCCCACATGGAATATTGTTCTCACCTCTGGGCGGGAGCCCCCCAGTACCAGCTCCTTCCTCTTGATCGCATTCAACGTAGAGCGGTTCGATTAGTCGCTGACCAGTCACTCTCCGACCGGCTTGATCCTTTGGCGCTGCGTAGAAATGTTGGATCTCTCAGCATCTTCTATCGCATTTACCATGGGGTGTGCTCGGAGGAGTTGTTCGGATTAATACCTGCAGCTAAATTTCATCTTCGGACATCAAGGCAGAATGCGAAATTCCACCCGTATCACCTTGATGCCTGTCGTTCCACCAAAAAAAATTAATTTAACGGATAGTTAACAATTATAATTCTAATGAATCTAGATTTGTAAGCGAATTGTTAAAATTGAAAGGGAGTTTGTCTGTAATATATTTACCATATAATAGTTAATTATTAAAGTATGTTTTATACTTATAATGACTATTAGTCATAACTATAACTATTAGTCTAACTAAATAACTTTAAAAAACCAAGTGATAAGTATATAACTTAAATAAATGCATTAAATTAAAAATCTAAAATAAATTTTAAAGTTAAGTTCTTGTGGCAGAGTTCCCCTTACGGGCGTTTCCTCACTGTATCAGGACTTATACGCAAAGAACACCAGATCTTGATAACAACTAAAATTCACACCCGAAGTTAATGTGAAGTTTTCCATTTATTTATTATTGTATTAAAACTCAGAAACTCACAGGATTCAGCTTACTTATTAAGGTTACATCTGAATATAACAAAATAATAAAAATACAGCTTCTCCCTCAACGTCTCACAGCGTAACATTCGTGTCAGAGAACACAAAATATATTTTTTACAAGTTACAAAGATTACCCAACAACTGGCGTCAGTCTCACATTGGAGTATCCAAAAATAACTATCAGCACGGACAGTGTAGATGTGCGGACATCGGAAGATTGTGAAGCCTTTGTCATTCTTTAAATACAAAGGTATTGATAAGACAGATAAACACAGTTTTGAGTGCAGATTAGTTATAAACGTCGAGCGAATGATAGTGTTTGTGAAAAATGTTTAACGCTTTTTATTTAGCTGGATTATTATCACTCGGTAAGAAATATTGACAAATGTGTGTACATGCAAATTCTCTAATACGTTTCGTTCTATTGTTGTTATAATTTTGCGTCACCTGTTATAAATGATTACATCACATTCCTGTTTTTGTATGAATCAATCCGTTCACGCCCAATACAACAATGGAGTTTGGCTCATCTCATGTTTACCGCTTAATAAATATTTATTTTATCATGACAAACACACACTGTTATATGTAATTCATGGCCGTGGGCCGCTCATCTGTTTAGAATTTGGGTTAGTGTTACGGTAGATAAGAATATCATAATCAGAAAGATATGTGCCATTAATTTCTATGATAATATTTTTAATAAAAAATATTATTTGTAAAAATGTTTACAGATTTCTATATTTTTTCCAAATACCTTTCTCATTTGTGTTTTGTGATGTGTTTTGTTTCCGTCAAATAAATAAAAGCACCAAACAGGGGTGAAAACTTGTGCCTGGTTAAACGCATTATTTTCGACTTAATCCCAGTTTCATTCCTCTTTTATATACTTTTTTGGTTGGTTGACTAACTGTTTTGAGTTCGCAGCACAAACTATAACGATGCAGCTCATAAAGCACTTAATGTCATGCCCTTACATAGGTGTTAAGGTAATCGTGTTATGTAAAAGGATGTTAAAATTTAAAAGTAATAAACTGTCGTATACCTGCTCGTGCGCATACCGTAACGGATTCCCAATAATTATACGTAAGATCGATCCACCGCTTGGTAGAATGGCGCGAAACTTGAGAAAATGACATATGATTGCGGTGCTTAAAAGTGCACAGCAAAGCACTCATTACAAAGTCCATGTTAAGCTCTCTACACATGAATGTACATGAATTGCTCATCACCATTGCATAACCCCAGAAAGTCTTCTTTAGCCTGATCTACGACAACATAATATTGGAGTCCAATATCTTGTTTGGGAACATATAGTATAAATTTGCGCCCTGACTTGAAGTCTTAATTCATTGTCCATAAAACATTAAGGTTGTGGTTAATACCTTATTTTTACCAAAATAGATACGAGAATAGAATTATAAGGTACAGTTAGACAAAGGTTGTATAATAGAATCAATCAGCCAATAATAACCATTTGATAATGTGTTGAAGCCTTAAAGGCTACTCTGCGATCCTCGCTACCATAATGTTAGAAGTTCAAGTCGTGTGTAGCTAATCTGCAGTTTATTACCTAGTATTCTAGATTATAATTGTTGATTTACTGTTCCTTTCATTTTCCTTAATAAACTAAATGATCGGCTACCATTGTCTATTTTGCATGATAAATATTGTATGACAGATGTTCGTATGATTTATAAAATTCAATCCAAAATCAATCCAATCCTCAGAACATTTAACCAGATTGTTAGCTTTTTTCTTATTTTAAAGTAAAAAAACAAAGTTATTATCAGATAAAAATAAAGAAATCTTTATTGTTCTTTATTTATTGAACACACTAATCAATTGTGAACTGTAAGGAATTTAAATCCAATCTCTTATCACGTAATAAAACAATAACGAATTATATTTTGTATTTATTTTCAGCTATGCATAAAATTAATGAATGTTTGTCTTGAGTGTAGAAATTATATGCGAAAATAATCATTTGTTAGTTTCTTAGACAGCGACCCTTTCAGAGACGAAGCCTGAGTTAGGTATATTATGCGTCCATGTCTTGAACTATCACTTGATCGTGACCTTCAACTTGAATATACATCAATATCAATATATATAGATCAATAAAAATATCATACACAGTAGATTTTATATTGGAATATCTCACCAAATTCGACAATGTCCACAAAGACTAACCAAATATGGGTGCCAAATGATCTCCGCTCCATAGGTCTTTGACTAACGTCACAGTAATTCTTCGGAATGGATTTCTTTAAAATGTCTCCAGATTACAATTTAAAACGTTATAGTTTCGAAAAATACATTACTTGTTTTAATTAATTTTAGTATCATCGGAGAGCTGCTTCAACCAGCGATGTTTAGACTGTCACCCACAAGAAACAATATGGCCTGGGAATCCACAAACATGCGACCCTTCTAACTGGGTAACGGCTGAATGGGTCCATAACCTCGGCCACCCACCACCAAGAACTGATTCCAGGATTAACGTGGAAATGCGCTGCCTTAAAATGGTAGCTACGCCCGATGACAAAACTTGTGCGTATTTACAAACACCATTTTAGATTCTTCCAAATTTCATCAGTTTAAGTAATTAATACACTCTTTATGGGACATTAATATTATAGATGCTACTTTAGGCACGTGTGTCTGCTCTTTAAGTCCCGTACTAAGTCGCGAGAAAATCTAAAATGACTTATATAGTATATAAGCTTTTTCCGACGATTCGGTCGCGCGGTTTAAATACAAAAGTAATTTGGAAAAACGGTTTTTAAATAGCAAAGTTCTGGTGAAATTTTTATACAAAGTTTCATTTCATTTTTCGCAATAAACCCTATATCTTTCCATAAAGTCTAGTCGAATCGAAATCAGCTACAGTAGTTTATGAGATACATTCATACGAAGTAACTTTCGCATCTATAATTTTATATTTGTATGTGTATGTATAGATATTTGTTTCAGATGGAAACACAGTGGATGTTATCAAAGGTTGTATCCCAAAAGTGCAGGTAGATTCAGTCTGCTTGGGCTTAGTAGCTGTTGAGCGAGCACGTGGTCACAGCGACGCAAGATGCTTCGTTTGCAATGGAAACGATTGTAATTCAGCATCAAGTATAAAACATAGCATGGCCCTTTTGTTCGGGCCATTTTTGGCCACTTTGTACTATGTACTGAGGTGAAAGCAACGTACTTAATAGAGAGAGAACGAATAATTGTAAAAGACTGGTCTAATAGATTTAAATAAAATATTTGTGGCGTATTGTCTGTGACAAATAAAATGACAAGTGTAAATTGTCAAAATTGTAATTAGAATAAAACATAACGCCCTCGAGTTTAAATAAATTAATAATTAATTTAGATTGTTATTACGGGAACACTCCAATCAAAAGTGTTGAGTTAACTTTTCAACAATTAAAATTGATATGATTAATTAACTTCATTTAATACAATTGATCCATTTCGGAAATACGGGTCGCTGACACACCCACAATGAATAAATATTTATAATAATTGATAAATTCAAATTCGGAATTCGGTTTTTTTATATTGAGTCAACAGTATATGTATATTATTTTACGTCCGTTCCGATGGTGTTCAAATGTAAAGTCCACGTAACGTCACTCGATGTAACGACAAACAAGCTGAGGCGTCGTCGAAATCAATTGACTTTGGTTGGTTTAGCTTGTATTCCATACAATGATTTTTCTTCTCTCCATTTAACGACCAACTTTCTATAACGCCATAAAATGCACAATCCCTTCACAGTCGTTATATAGCGTTTACACTGTATTTTCTTTTATAGTATTTCAATATGGACAAAATATTCGATATTAAAAACATCTCTTCATTCTTATTTCTTTATGTATTTAATTTTCACAACCTAAAGATTTGTTTCGTACATAAGATTAATAAACACGTTTTTTACTCGTAAAATGTCTATTTTATAAAATTATAAAAGTGCCTCCACAATAAATATAAAGCACCATACCATTAATATATAGTAAGTCTCGTATTCCTATGTATTCTCGTAGTCTCATATGCATAACCTAATCTTGAGTACTGGTGAGTGAGCTACCAAAATAACAAGGTTATGAGTATCACGGAAATCAAATATTTCGTTCTAAGAAATGTACGTGCTGATATTAGCAGGCAATTATTAAATGAAAAACTGAAATTGGCAGAGGCAGAGATTCTCGTATCGGAATACCTTAACTATAACAGATCTACCATAGACTAGATAAAAATAGTTTATAGTTTGAGTATTAATTGCGAGATTCTGTGTACAGACACAATAGCATTATATATTCCTGGAAAAGCGGACCGGAACGACAACAAGACAATTGTTGTTTTACACGATTGTAAAAAATGCTTAAATTATAGAAAATCTAAGTCCACCATGTTGCCATGGTAACCATCTCATTTTATGGAAATATTTGTTGGGGACGTTTAAATCTATTCATATCATTAAATGATATCATATACACAACCATAAGGCGACAGTCTGTATAGTCACAAAAGAACTTTAAAAACGTTTAAACCGTTAAAGTATTACGTCAAATATACGTCTCGTTTTTGACAGCTGGAAGGATTGACACGTAATCTATAAGTACGAAGTTTGTCGGCTCCTAAATATTTTCATATAAAAACTTTGCAAATACAAAAAAAAAAGCACTTACGTCAACATTTCGAGGTTAAAGTTCGATATACCTTACACTATAACCTAAATTCAATTCAGGATTAATCACAGATTAGTAAAGTTAGTTATTGTATAGTGATATGATTCGAGAATGGCTTTTATGAAAATCATTCACGATTATTGTATATGTACTAACTGAATGTATAAATTATATATAAAAAAACAAACACTATTTTGTACGAGTATCACATTAACGCCAAGGCACCCTTTCGAAATGCCAAATTTGTCCATTGTCATTGACACACCTCTTCGCTGTCAACGGGTCATTCACCCCATCCCTACTGTCACTTATCAGCTGCGTTAAACAGAGACCATCGGGTGTCTTTAAACGGGGTCCCTTCTGATTCCACACCTGTTTTTTGCTATCGTTACAACTTTTCCACACCGCCCTACCATTCCCTTGTTGTAGGCACAACCCCTCATCAGCCATTATTCTACCCTCCATCGTATAAACCAAAAGTCTTTCCAAGTCAACATCAGACCCACAGCTCACACCAGATGCCGGCCCACCAAGCCCCGGAGACCCAGACGCGATACCCAAACAGCTGCCTTTCTCACTGCGTATCCTGCCGAACCAACGATCGTCAGTAGGGAAGAAATGTTGCGGCCACACATTCTCCAAATACCATTTGAAACTTTTGCATTGCAAATTCTTCCTGAGCTCCATCCGAGATGAGACACTCTGCTGGTCTCGTATCGCCGCAACGGACGGGTTGAATTTGAAATAAAAGTCCGCCCATTCGTCCATCCAGACGGAGGCAGCGCGCGCGAGATTCGCATTCAACACATTAGCAACACCACCAGGATATTTGTAGGGGCTGTGCCGTCGAAATATATGTCCCACTCGGGAACATGGAGTGATTTCAACCCTTGCCCCACATTGCCAGGCGCGCCAGGATAGTTCAAGGTTTTCTGCCCCCCATATCACCATGTTCTCATCGTAACCACCAAGCCGCCAGAATAGGCTTTTACGGACCGCGAACAGACCGCCAGCCATCGCCGGAGTGGGGTAGGGTCGTGAGGGGTTTTCCGTTTTGGACAACATAACTTCGGGGCTGGGCATTAGCCAGCGGAAGTGAAGCCGCCAACTGAAAGCGCCCCAATGGGCGTCTATGCTCTTTGTGTAGGCGAGCGTGTCGTCCGACAAAAGGTCAATATGTGGACAAATGAATACGTCGTCACTTCCTGCTCTTTCTAACAACGGCTCGAGCCATCCTTTAGTTACCTAAAATTGATTATAAAATCATAATTTTTACTGATTAAACAAATCACGATATTTTAATATTGTAGGTTACATGCATTATTACATACATCCAAAACAAAAACCCAACATAAACAAAACACATTATGCAGTTTATCAAGTGCTTTTATCAATTTAAAGCAATTTGAATCTTGAATTAAATTAAATAATATTTATAAATAATAAGAATAAATTTTTCATTATATTTATAACTATTATATAACGTACCACATAAATTGCAAATGAAGAATAATATTATGTATATTAATAAAATTTAAAAAAAAAACATACCTCGCAGTGTGCATCTAAGAACACAAGAACATTTCCCGTTGCTGCTTGAGCACCCATAAGTCTTGCACCGACCAGCCCAGTTCTGTTACCACTTCGTAGTATTTGTACTTTGTTCAAGCCAGCTACGGCATCATCCAATTCTTTTCCTAAGTATTTTCTTTCACTGGCATCATCAACTAATAATATCTGAAAGATATCATAAAAAAATATATGGTCGTATGAAGATATGATATAAAAGGTTTTACATTAAAAATAATATATTATCTATAATTAATCTATTATAGACCTTAGCCATGCACAGAGCCAAAAGAAAAATATATTATGTAAGATCTGTTTTATGACTAAATGTTACTGTGTTAATTATCAAAATCCTCCATATCGCTAAGACTACAAATAAACCAATTAATAATAAATATGTTTATACATACTTGTTTTAATAATTCCTCAGGTGATCGGAATATCACAGACATCACAGTTCTCATAAGTGTAGACCAAGCTTCGTTATGGAAGACGATTATAACAGTAGCTGTCGGAAGATTTTCTATATTATACTGTACATTCCTGCAACTAGAATGAACATGTTGTATTAAATTTTGAACTGCAAAATTAAAGCAATAAATTATTGGCATAGGTAAGCAAGGCAATCAATTATACATTATATCTATATTTCATTACTTATATACATATATAGAAAAAACATAAAAGTGGTCAATTTTTTGCTGAATACCCTGAACCCATTTTTTGACTTAGTTTTGGTTATATTACATGCAAAAATATTTAATTCAAGTTAAATATATATTGTTACTATTAATTGTATATTTCATTATATATCAGCGCAACTATAACAATTAGTCTTAAATTAACTAGAATAGTTAAGTTCAAACATCATTTAATTGTGCTAAAATAAGTTAAATAACATAAGTTGAATACTTTCGGTTTGTTACTCTGTGAAATGTCATCTTTATTATTTCAATACTACATCTTAGCCGCGCTCAGGCCGTTGTACCGAACAGACCTCTCTTCAAATAGTGAAATATAAATCTTGGAAAATATCAGTGAAGTGTTTCTTTAAATAAATAAGTCGTTATTATGACCAACTCAATCCTGATGTTGGCAATAATGATGCTACCTACGCCTATCAAGAATTCCCCTACAGAGTAGTGGTGTAGGCGGTAGCCCTGTAGAGGTACTCACCTCGTTATATAACATATTTAATAGGTGTGCACCTATCTTGTTTTAAAACATATTTTTATTATACAATTAAGTAATTATAGGACTTTCTTTGCCCAGCATATACTTTACTGAGACTTGTTTTAAAAACTTAGAAATATCAACAAATTCAATTAATATATGATTTCTTTATGATTATATGTATTTTTAATAAATATGTATTTAAAATATGATATCCAATTTGAATACTTCTTTATACATACCTCTCACTTCTCATATCAGGCAAACTTCGATTAATAGATATTCTATCACTAACTAGTATGTTATATGAGTGTAAAGGATAAAGCTCTCTGGCAGTTATAATTTCTCTTTGTAAAAGCTGTACAGGCCGCCCACCCTCTCCTGCACCCAGTATTGGTGCATAGTTATTAGTGTTTAATATTTCTGTAACAATAAATTAAAACTATTCAGTTTCATATTTCAATTAAGTACCTTTGTATAAATTAAAGATTCCTTAAGATTTTGTTGAAACTTTATCATTTCTATCAAGAAAACATATTATCAAGCAAATCACTAACCTTCACTTAGATTTCCTCCTGAATTTCCACCAACATAGTGACCCACCACCACTCTCATTCCCAAGTTGTCTACATATGAATCTTGATCAAACTGTATTCTGAAACGTAAACATTGTTAAAGTTTAACGCAAAAATGTCATTTCAGCATTAATGCAATAGAACTCCTACCTTTCATACCAAGGTGTTCTGTTCCTTTTCTGAACAGTATTATAAAGTAATAGGCTAACATATAGCATTGCATTCAGTAATAATATTAAAACTATTGTTAGACTAGTAATTTTTCTCCTTCGACCTCTACATAGGTAGCTCCAAAAGTGCTGAAATTAATTTAAAATTTATATTGTTAAATTATAAAAGTTATATACTTAGCCCTTTTAACAAAAAACTCATACATACGTTTCTTAAAAACATTTATCCTGCGTGGGAGGGGCTCGAACAAATACCTTATTTTTTTAACTTAACAAATCATAATTTATCGTAAGTAAAGAAGCAATTAGTATAAAAATATAAATTCTTTTATTATTAACACAAACACGATAAATATTAAAGTAAGAGGAACTGTAAAATACTGGTCAATGTAAAATATTTATAACACGAAGTTACAAAATTCTTAACTTTTTTGTTTATTTCTTGTTTATGTCGATTTTTCATGTTACCGCAGTGTCATTTAATGCGATCGTTGACGATACTTGTACATGCAAAGATTAAAATTTAAATATAGTGTGACGATGTCAATGGTCAAAAGTGACACTTAAATCGACAGTGCGCATTATATAAAATAAAGTATCCTATGGTGACTAGGAAGGGTATAAAAGGACACGTTTTTAACTAATTCGGATGAAAATAAATATTCTATGTTATGTGTTAAAATGTGATAAACTATTTTTTACATAAAAGGTTCACTTATTGTCCTCGTCATTAATTTTATAAATTACAAATAGTGCGTTTTACTATTTGCCGCGATATGGATAAGTATAATTAAAGGAGGTTAATAGAAAAAATTGAAGAGTTGTCAACATTTATATAGTTTTATACCTGAAATGGCTTCAAAAGATGAATTTAGCATTTAATGTTAAAATAGACTAAATTATGTATTTATATACATAAAAACTATTATTAATTAAAAATTAAAGGATTCTATTAAACTTAATAATGTGTACTTTTATGGAAGGTATTGATAATAATTTTAATCACCCCTTAGCATTGCTACAATCGTTTGATACGCTATTAAAAAACCTTTACGCACTTCTTTTTACACTCAATACTGTTCTCCCTTCAGGCAACTTCTTTTTATGCCAAATTATTTTGATATATACATTCCTTTTGGTTTTGGGCATATTTAGAACAGAAATCATATGAGTATCAAAACTATTTACTAATACGAGATTATCAACTTCAGGCACGAATTTCTGTTGGCAGTTGATAAAGTCAAGGAATTGGACGGCCCGCATTCCAAGTCGTTAGTGCCGTCACTTCCTCACTCAAAGTCTCAAATCAAAGATTGACGTTTTAAGGTTTTTTAATTATTAGTAACTACTAAGTTTTAAGTTTATGTTATTGGTTACCTATTTTATTCTCAACAATTTACTCATGTAAAAAAACTTTATTAGCTCTGGTCACTTTAAAACCCTCGTAAATCAGATAAAGCCGAACTGCATGGCGAACTGGATGTTATGCGATTTGCTCAATTCATAATATCGAAAATGTCTGGTTATGGTGGAAATGGTAGTTGGTTTAATCCTAGAGATAGAAAATTTCAAGGCAGAAGGGATCAGCATACAAGGAGTCGTCCTCCTGGTTTGAAAGGGAAAGAAATCGGTCTCTATTATCGAAACCTTAACAAAAATAAAGAAATCAAAGAAAGAGTAGTAAGTTACACTTCACATATAATCTTAAATAAAGCTTACTTATTATTATTAATTTATTATTATTTTTATAGATAAATCTTAAAATACCATCAGCCATCATATCTGCTGTAAACAAAAACTTGATATTCATAGAAACAGTTGCTAAAAATGAGGATATACCACTATCTCCTATGAATAAATTTGAATCTTTTATAAAACCAAAGGCTGAATCAATTAAAAGAAAAGAAATTTCTTATCAAGATGAATATGATATTGCTGATAAGAAATGGAGAGAAAGCACTAATATTTCTTTTAAAAATGATTTGTTACCCAATCAGGAGACAGATACATATCTGAAAGATCAACATAAGAGTCAGGTTGAAAATGAACAGTGTTCATCAAGTACGCCAGTTTATATACCTATTCAAAATGAAAACACAATAGATTATTTTCCAAACCCTGATAAGATAATGGCTTTAAGAGGGGAACATTACAAATATGGATATCAAGATATAATTACTGGAACATTCAATGAGAAATTAGAAGAAGGTTTATCCCAAGGCATTCAAATAGCTTCAACAAATACCGATACTAAGAAATTAAATGATATATACCATAAAGAATACAAAGAAATGATACAAAGGTCACAATTTAAAAAAAAATTACAATTTCGTGAAATCTTACCGGCATATAAGAAAAAAGAACATATATTAGACAATATTGATAACAATCAAGTGGTAGTCATAAGTGGTGAAACTGGCTGCGGAAAATCTACACAGGTAATATAATCCACGGAAGTAGGAGGAGAGAATTTAGGCACAAATTAGTTTTAAAATGTTACAAAATGAAAAACTATTATACTTCTTTTACAAATATAGCATATACATATATCAACAACTATAAGTCTCAAACTTTAAAAGCTAATGACACATACATTTAAAACTCTCCCATATAATACTGAAGATGTATGCAGTCTTGGATTTTTAAATATCTTTTATAACATTTTCTTTAGATTCCTCAACTTATTTTAGATCGAGCTATGAATAACAAAACAGGGGCAAATATTAAAATACTTGTCACTCAACCGAGAAGAATTGCGGCATCATCATTAGCTATAAGAGTTGCTAAAGAGAGAGCCGAAGTGTTAGGAAATTCAGTCGGATATAGTGTCCGTTTAGAAAAGTTAGTATTATTTAAATTGTTTAAATTGATTAGTACTGAAGAATATATGATTTATACTATGGGCCGTAAAATTTAAGAAAAGAGACAAAAACAAGAAACAAAAAAAACAAGAGAAAAGTATGCTAAACTAACCTATTAGTATAGTATTGATTTTGTCTGGTATAAAATAAAATAATTAAATGAATTATTAATAATTTTACTTTTCCAGGGTAGAAGCAAGACCCCATGGTAGCATTATGTTCTGTACTACTGGTGTACTGTTAGTAGAACTAGAAGTGAATCAATCGTTATCAAACTTCAGCCATATAATACTTGATGAGGTCCACGAAAGAGACACACACGTAGATTTGGCTATGTGCATGTTAAAACAGGTATATACTTCAATGCAAAGATATCAACACAATTTTAACATGGCAATTAAGAAGACATTTTAATTATAAATGCGAATGTATATTAAGCTTTCATGCCTAAACTACTGAACCAATTTCGAATGAAATTTTGTATGGAAATACTTACTTATAAACTTTAGGTACACAGGCTACTTTTATCGCGAAAATAAGGGTTGAAATAGGAGATAAAAGTGTATATATAAATTTCAGCAGAACTCAAATTAATAAACCAATAGTCCATAGTCCTTTTGTATTTAAACCACATAGACTAAATCACTGGCAAAAGTATATATATATAACGAGGAGAGAGAGGGTTCATCTATAGGGCTACCGCCAACCTCACTACTCTGTAGGGTTATTTTTGAAAGGCGTAGGTAGCATCAGCATTGCCAACATCACGATTGAGTCGGTCATAATAACCACTTATTTAAAGAAACACTTCAGTGATAGTTTCCAAGATTTATATTTCACTATTTGAAGAGAGGTCCGTTCCGTACAACGGCCTGAGCGCGACTGTGTCGTGCGGTTACAATGCGACCCTATTTATAGTGATCTAGCACTTGTTTACAAAGACGTCGTATTGAAATAATAAAGATGACATTTCACAGAGTAAAAAACGTAAAGTATTCAACTTATGTGTTTAAACTTATTTTAGAACAATTAAATGATGTTGAACTTAATTATTCTAGTTAATTTAAGACTAATTGTTGTAGTTGCGCCGATATATATATTCTTTAAATAAAAAATTTCAGATTTTAAATAAACGCAAGGATCTTAAACTCATACTCATGAGTGCAACACTGGATGCGGATGTGCTGTCTGAATACTTTGATGGTTGCCCCGTTGTGTACATAGAAGGACTGGCCTTCCCCGTCACAGATGTTTACCTAGAGGATGTTCTGCGCTTAACTAAATTCCAGCTACCAAAGGCTGAGACGAGGGACAGGAAACAGCCTAAATGGATGAAATATAGAAATAAGGGTAACAGGGAAGCTCAGTCAATGGAATTGGATATAAAATATAAGGCAGAAATTGGTAAGTGATCATTATTATACTTAAAATAATTCATTTATTGTTGTTTTTATTCTTATATATTTTGGCTCACTCCTATATTCTATAGTTTAACCTTTTTTGGGCCTTGTTTTTATTTTTGTTATCAATATGTAATCTGTGGTACAGTATGGGTTTGAAAAATTGAATTGAATTTTTAAAGAAAGTATTGTAACGTTGATTAACAAAATGGACTTGCAATTGTTTTGTCAATTGAAAAATACTTCAAATAGGACTTTTTAAAAAACA
Source organism: Leptophobia aripa (assembly GCA_951799465.1). Classification (NCBI taxonomy): domain Eukaryota; kingdom Metazoa; phylum Arthropoda; class Insecta; order Lepidoptera; family Pieridae; genus Leptophobia; species Leptophobia aripa. The sequence continues at coordinate 4,124,784 of OX637281.1, forward strand.
CTTTAAATTATTGAGAACCATTTTTGATGATTGACTAAAATGAATGTTTTATTTGCCTGCTATGCTTTAACTACATAAATAATACGCCTGACAATTTGTTTAGTGCTCATGGTCAGCCATTTTGTTGTCCAAATAAAAAATTATTATATATTCCTACTATATAAATAAATCAAAATACGTTATTGTGATTAAATTAGGAATTGTTGTAATTGGTTAAATTTGATTTATTCTTTCATCAACCGCAAGCAAAATGTATTATAATTCCGATATTTTTTTTAAATAATTCAATTCATATCTTCAGGTCCCTGGTTGGAATCGATAAAAAAGAAGAGCCCACCCGATGTCTACAAAACACTCCAAGACGCACGAGTGGAGGAACTAAACATAGACCTAATAGTTGAATTAATAAAACACATATGCGATGGAGAACCGGGGGCAATCCTAGTATTCCTTACGGGTATTGGGGAGATAACAAAATTAATGCATCGCTTAGATGAGAATGGCTTTTCAAATGGAAAATACGAAATTTATCCACTCCATTCAAAATTGGCAACGCTAGAGCAGCACAAGATATTTGAGAGGCCGCCGGATGGCGTTCGTAAAATTATATTAGCGACAAACATTGCGGAAACCTCTATAACTATTGATGACATTGTGTATGTAGTTGATTCCGGGAAGGTTAAAATTAACGGACTGAATGTTGAAAGGAATTTATCGACTCTGGATGTGGAATGGGTGTCGAAGGCTAATTTACACCAGAGGTGTGTAATTCAATTTGGTGTTGGCTGGTGTTAGACATACATAACCTACACCACACCAAAACCATTCATAGCCCACTGAAACTATATATAACCTACAAATCACAACACCGTAACCATATGTGACCTATAAATAACCACATCAATACATAACCTACATATCAAAACATGAAAACCATACGTTTCTTACAAATTACTAAACCAAAACCATCCACAGCCTAAAAATCACCAGACCAAAACCATACATAACCTACATATCACAACATGAAAACCATACATTTCATTACCACATCAAAACCATACATAACCTACATATCACAACATGAAAACCATACATTTCATTACCACATCAAAACTATACATAACCCACGTATAACCACACATACCGTGTGAAGTGTGTTCATTTGTAGTTAATATAAAATGTAGTTTTGTTTGTTTACCTACTAAATATTTAAATTTATTATTTTTTAATTATTTTATAATTTAAAAAATCAGCCTGTATATTGGTTTTTTCTAAAATTTCAGACGCGGCCGGGCGGGTCGTTGCCAACCTGGGGTTTGTTATCACATGATGACATCGTACCGGGCGAGTACACTTGAGGACAGGCATTTACCCGAGCTACAAAGGAGTAATTTATTAGAACCAGTATTAGCTGTGAAGAAATTGAGGCTCGGCTCGGCGTTTACAGCATTTAGGATGGTACCATCACCGCCCGCAGACACAACAGTGGAATGGGCGGTGCGACACTTGCAAAAGTGAGAATGGTTAATTTGAAAAAACACAATATAAAACTACAAATACCCTTTTTCCTATACCTACCCACTCTTATCCCTATACCTGCACAGTCCTTTCCGTGTACCTCCCCACTTCTATCCAAAAACCTCCCAACTCCTATCGAAATGTTTAAAACTAATTATTCGTTCAGATGTGGCGCTTTGGATGAAACGGAGACTCTGACGCCATTAGGCTGGCATTTAGCGAGATTACCAGTTCATCCTGCTGCTGGGAAATTATTATTGTTTGGAGCGCTTTTTGGGTGCCTCAACAGAGCAGCCAGTGTGGCAGCTGTATGGAGTTTTAAAAGTCCATTCCAACTTGTTATTGGTAAGTTATTGTAATTTTAATAATTTTAAAAATTGTTGAGCTAGACCTATTATAGTGTAAACTGTATTCTATTAAAATCATAAAATCTTGGTGGGTTTTTCAGACTGGTTTATTTTTTGAACCGTCGTAGCACTGGCTATAAGAAAATTATTGACATGCACAAAAATATGTTATAAAAATGTAGACCGTATAGTTTTATACCAAACAATCGATATGCAGGTAAAGAAGCCGAAATAAAATCCATCAAGCGAACACTCGCGATGGGCGAGCCAAGTGATCACGTGGCGATTTCTGAAGCAATTATGCAATGGGAGACTTGTCCACAAAGGTATAATTACGCTTATGCATTTACTAGTGTGCCTACATATTATATTATTAATATAAACAAATACCACGGTCCATATTACCACCATTCGATATGCCACGATATCTATACTAATAATAAGACAGTAAAAATCGAAAATCTGTTACATTAAATATTTTTCCAAAAAACTGAAAGGAGGCAATTAAAGAAGAGTCAAAGAAACCAAAAAAACAATCTAATATAGAAGATTCTCGTGTTTACTTACTCCTCCGAAACGGGTTGACCGATTCTTTTGAAATTTCCTGAGCGTATTGAGTAGGTCTGAGAATCGGCCAACATCTATTTTTAGAGACATTATTTTTTTGGCAAAACGAAGTTTGTCGGGATCAGTAGTATATATAATTGATTTGTTCTGTATGCAATCGTCATCCATGCTTTGCATTGTAATACTGCAATACACATCAATACTCAATTGCCTTTTATAAACAAACTAGCTTTCCGCCCGCGGCTTCGCCCACGTGTAATTTGGTTAAGTATATAGTGTTTTTTAATGATCTCGAAAGGGCTTTCATTCACGGGCTAAAATCTCGTTACAATTGGAATTAGATATAGCCTGTGTTACTCAGGGATGATGTAGCTTTACAGGATCGGATGATTCAGGGAAATCGAGGGCAACTTTTAAATTAACGTACAGGCAATTACTATTCTGACAATTTTATATTCTGATAGTCATCTTCTTATGTGGATGAGCTGATGATGGAAGGTAAAACTCCTCAGCGGTTAAGAGTTGAAAGAAAATTCTTACGAAGTTATGAGTACGAAATACGTACTTGTGAGGTTATTGCTTATTAGCTTGACCAAATAATGAAAGGTAAACCTCATTAACGTTAGGGACGTAGGTGGAAAAATGGATGCGGACAAACGATAAACGTCTCTTCACTCGTTTCCTTTTACTTGTTTGTATAGGTAGTGTTCACTCAAAATAATCATAGGGTAAAACGTTAATGAAAGTTTGAACTGCATGGTAGTCATTACACAATGGAGCATCTTAATACCGCGATGGATATATTTGGCCTAAGTTCTTTAAAAAAAAACTAAGACTCAACCTCACACAGCAACACCGTTGCACACACTGATACACACACACACACACACACTAAAATGTTCGTACTTCACATAGTTCCACTTGTTCATGTGTATATATTTTTATTTATTTTTTTCTGTTCGTGTTTTTTTTGTTAATCTTTTTTCTGATCTTAGATTCTATTTCCGGTTCTATATTTTAACCTTATTTTGGCTTTATTTTTAATCTATTTTTATTGTGTAAACAGTTTTTGATAAGCTGTATAGGTTTAAGAAATAAAAAAATAAAATAAATCTACGAATTTTATCAACGCCATCTATCGAGCACATTGTTCAACACTTCAACCGCGCCCGCGCGCACAGCGTTATTTGTTATTTTTGTTACCTCTCATAAGTTTTAATATTAAGATTAACTTATATTAGAACATATTTAACAAAATATAACTAATCAATCAATATAAGTGTTTAAAAATTTTGAAGCAGTGGTTGAAGTAAATTTTCAATTGACCATAACTTCTTTTTCTCTTAACCGATTTTGACAAAATAAACTTTTGACAACGCTCCCAATTATCGTTCATATCCGTTCAGTAGTTTAACGTGAAGTTATAACGTACCAGACAGACAAACAGACACACAGACAAGAATTCCAAAAAATGTCTTTTTTGTTTCTATGACTCTTCTTTAATTGCCTTCTTTCAGTTTTTTGGAAAAATATTTAATGTACAGACATTCGATTTTTACTGTCTTATTATTAGTATAGATAAGAAACAGGCAAACTAGGCTGGATTGTTGTAAAGTTACATTTTAAAAAAAAACGTATGAATAATTCAAAATGCATATAGTGTAAACGACTTTATTACATAGATGACCAAGACTTGCAGGTGTTGCCCTAATCTGTTTTTTTGTTGCACTTATAACACTTTCTACTTCAATATTAATATGTGAAATTATTATTATTAATTTGTTGTGTTTCGGTATGCAAGCCTGAGAGATGTGAGATGTATGTGCCACTCGTATTTAAATTTAATTTAAAACGTATAGTAAAGGTGTGTTTCTAATTAGAAATCGTCGATCGTTCGCCTACGAAAATTTCCTCTCAAACAACACATTGGATCTTTTGATGGACATGAAGAAACAATTGGGTGATAATCTGAAACAAATGGGATTTCTTCCGAGCGGCGATCTCCATTCCAAATGGGAGAATAGGAATTGGAATAATATAAGCCTTTTCAAAGCCGTTATAGCTGCTTCGCTGTACCCTAACGTGGCTCAGGTCCGGTGAGTATTATTGACTAATCAGAGTCAATTTTGTATATTTTTGACTAGTATACGCTTTTTCAATTAATTTTAATTATTAAGCAAATATTATTGGACAAATCGTATTAAAGTATAAACTATTATTTGAATCAACTGATAAAAAAACTGGACATTTGTATAACAGAGTTCGTTGTGGGTCATCTCAGACCGGTTAATTTTATAACCCACCTAATTCTGGGTATAAGAAATCGTTTAAGTGGTCGCCGATACGTTTATTTGATGGAAAAAAATGTATATATTTGCAGGTGGAACAATTTAAAAAGCTTCAAAAATCCACCAGCCATCAAAGTGTTCTGCCCTGAGGATGGCAAGGTCAAGGTATATCCCAATAGTGTTGTGTCCGGGCAAAGTGGTCGGCAAAATCGCGAGCCAATATGCAACAGCCCCGGTGCCAACTGGTTGGTCTACTGGCTGAAGCAAAAATCGACCGATCTCTTTGTGATCGATGTCACCCTGGTGTATACATTGCCGCTTTTATTCTTCGGAGAGTTTGTTGTGAAAGAAGGTGAGTCTGTTGTTAATGTGCCTGTATATTAATATTATCTATAGTAATATAATACATGCGACAGTAACTCTTACGCTTAAAAACTACTGAACCAATTTGGATGAAATTTGGTGTAAAGATTGACAAAACATTAGGGAAGGTAACTTGAATCCTATGCCAGCTTAATGGCATCAAGGTCTCTGTTACATATAAGGATTATTAGTCGGCAGGCTTTTCACCATAAGGGAATTGTGGGAAAGGTATTTTCTCATGTAATTAAAATACTTTGTATATTATTAATCGTTTTATCCATAAAAAACCTTATTGTCAGTATTATTTACAGTTTTAATACCCAAGTTATATATTTTACAACAAACACTCATAAGTTGCATCTAACAATATGAAAAAAAAAACGCAATTTTTAGATCCCGAAAATCCAAACGATTGTATAATGTCAATGGCGAAAAATATAAATATAAGATGCAATAAAAATTCGGCGAACACCATATTGAAATTGAGATTTTTACTCGATCAAGTGCTCGCAAATAAAGTTATGGTAACGAGCACTCATACTGTAAAACAGAGCCAGTTCGAAGATGAAGTGTTAAAGTGAGTATTTTCTTATACGTGTTATACTGATTTTAAGTTATTATATATATCGGCGCAACCACAACAATTAGTCTTAAATTAACTAGAATAATTAAGTTCAACATCATTTAATTGTCCTAAAATAAGTTTAAACACATAAGTTGAATATTTTCAGTTTGTTACTCTGTGAAATGTCATCTTTATTATTTCAATACGACGCCTTTGTAAACAACTGCTTGAACACTATAAATAGTCGCATTGTAACCGCACGACACCGGCCCTCAGATGCCCCTCCCCCCCGCCACTGCGACGACGCTTACGGCTCACGCCAGCGAAGTCCGCAGTGCGGTGCAGCTAGCCCTCAGTGTCATAGACGCTGTAGACATCGACGCCCTGCTAGCGTTTAAACACTCGTACAGTGCGGCTGACAGTGTTGACGCTAAGTTGGGAGTAATTATAGAAAACGTCGGACTCCTTAGTGCAGTCCGGAAGTTTGCTAGGCCATCGTAAGGCCTAGTCGCGACATATTTACACAGGCACGCCACGCCTTAAACCGATCCAGATGATCACATCACATTAGCTAGATACAGATTTGCGCCGCCCGCGCGGCTAATTCCAATTAGAAATGTAGGTTTTAAAAACCGCCTTCGCCGGCGAAGGCGGAGTCCCTGTTCAGCTTCGCTCACACTTTGTGAGTTCCAGATAAGGCCCTTCAGGTCAGTCCCCAGCCCTGACGGCCCAAGCCGAGGTTCGAGTCTCACAGGAGACGCCCTTGTGCTAGTCAAGGCATTTTATTTAGTTTTAAGTCTCGGCCGAGCTCCCGCTCGCCAACCAGCCCTTTGCTGAGCTGTAAAGGCCTCACGGCCAACAGCGAGATCCCACTCCAAAAAAAAAAAAAAAAAAAAACCGCACGACACAGTCGCGCTCAGGCCGTTGTACGGAACGGACCTCTCTTCAAATAGTGAAATATAAGCCTTGGAAACTATCAGTGAAGTGTTTCTTTAAATAAGTGGTTATTATGACCGACTCAACCGTGATGTTGGCCATGCTGATGCTAACTACGACTTTCAAAAATAACCCTACAGAGTAGTGAGGTTGGCGGTAGCCCTATAAAGGAGCTCTCTCTCCTCGTTATATATATATCGGCGCAACTACAACAATTACTCTTAAATTAACTAGAATCATTAAGTTCAAACATCATTTAATTGTGCTGAAATAAGTTGAATACTATCAGTTTGTTACTCTGTGAAATGTCATCTTTATTATTTCAATACGAGGTCTTAGTCGCGCTCAGGCCGTTGTACCGAACAGACCTCTTTTCAAATAGTGAAATATAAATCTTGGAAAATATCAGTGAAGTGTTTCTTTAAATAAATAAGTGGTTATTGTGACCGACTCAATCGTGATGTTGGCAATGTTGATGCTGCCTACGCCTTTCAAGAATAACCCTACTATGGGGTCGGCGGTAGCCCTGTAGGGGTAATCACCTCGTTATATATAATTATATTTAACCGCCTGCTCGTTTGCCTCCTCTAACATAATAAAAAATGTCACTAGAATGGCAATAATATTTCAACAAATGCATTAAAAATCTATAATTATTGATATAAAACCTACTAATATTATAAATGCGAAAGTAACTCTGTCTCTGTATCTATAATACGCTTTTACACTTAAACTACTGAACCGATTTCCATCAAATTCGACTAAACTTTAACTTAATGACAATCATAATCAATTTAAACATGATTTTCCATTTGTTTTAACTTTAGAAAATAGTTCTTGATAACAAAAAAATTAAATAAAACACACAAGATATTTATTTCAGTGAACATTACCAAAATCTATATTATTTAAATCACACATTTAAATGTCCAATTATTTGTTACAGAACTGTCATTGAACTCATAACAGCAGAGGATGAACAAGCCGACTACATTGATGATGATTTATCTGAAGCATCAGACGACTACCGGCATTAAAATTTACAATTAAATAAACAATTTAAATAGTGATCCTAATAATTTCAAATTAATGCTAAAGAGTCTAGTCATCAAACTGTCTTGTTGCTTGTATGCCTCTATTTAAATATAGATGTGATCAAGAAATCTTGTTTTATTTCTTATGTATGACCCAAATATATTTTATAATCTCTATTGAAGAAATTATGTGTTATGAATTAAGCTGTTTACATTTTAGACATAAACTAATATAAATATTTAAAATTTGAAATAGTCGATACGTCATATTATGTATGAAGAACATGCGCACGCGATGCTCTAATAGATCAATAACCACAGAACTATACTTTATTACTTGACAGTTGACAGCTCTTTTGACAGTTAATTTAAAATTGTTAATACTTGGCCTTGATGATTTTTAAATGAGTACTAATTGTAAATATACATTCGAGATAATACAGTTGATAAGTGATAATAGGTAACTACTAACCATACTCTTTAGAATAATGCAAAGAACAATTCGAGTGAGTTCCTGATAGTTACTTTACATAAGATTTTCATATTAACATAAATTAGTTATTCGTGTTCAAAATTTATTCGATCATTCCAGAGAATATTGAGACAACCGCAATCAGTCATTCGTAGAGATGTTAATACAAGTAACAATTATCTAATTGTTAAAGAAGAGAATGGCACAAGGGAGATAACACTAAATCATGAAAAAACTAGGTATTATAATTTATGATGCTTTTATATTTATTGCTTTAATCTATCGCAATATCATTAGGGTTGTAATAATAATTTTAAACATATTTTGTTAACAGAAACTCTCTTTCACTTGAAATGATGAACAATATCATAGACGCAGTGAATTACAATAAAGATGACATATCACTTAGAGCAATAGTTTTATCTGCAAAGGGTAATATTTTTTCAGCAGGACATAATCTTAAGGAGCTTGTAAGTTATATTTAATTAAGTGTTGGTAATTTTAATGATTTTGGTTTTAAAGTTTACAAAATCTAAATTTCAGCAAGAATCTTTAGGCATCAATCAACACAAATCCGTTTTTTATAAAGCATCTGAACTAATGAAATCTATTGTTCAAAGTCCGGTGCCAGTTATTGCCAAGGTAAATACATAATAACAGTATAATTTTTCTTTCACTCTATATTTTTAGAAACAAAAGAGATAAGTTTATGTTATTTTATTATACTGCAAAACGCTTTTTCTGTGTCTCTTTAATATTCAGGGTAGGTGAAGTATAACTTTTTTTATAGAACTCACATTTAATAGGTCAATGGGTTTGCTGCTGCTGCAGGTTGCCAGTTAGTGGCTACTTGTGATATAATTTTTTGCTCAGAAACAAGTAAATTCTCAACTCCTGGGTATGTTCATTTTAAACTTTTTACAATTTAAGTAAGTAGAGATCTTTCTTGCATATTCTCTGCTCGAACAGTTACGAATTTTCCTTGCACCATTAAATAAGGATATTTTGTCCGTAATTTACGAATATAGTAATTTTATACATTTTGAGTATGCTCCTTTAGCATTCTTGTCCAAGTTAATTCATATATTATTTCAGAGCAAATTTTGGTGTATTCTGTTCAACACCTGGTATTGCTATTGGTAGAAATATGCCCAAATCAAGGGCTATGCATATGTTACTGACAGGTAGGTCAACAAAAAATCATTTAAACAAAATAATTGAAGTCCTTTACTAATTGTATTTTCTAGGTGAACCAATTACTGCCAAAGAGGCATATGAAAGTGGTCTAGTCACCAAAGTTGTGCCTGTCAAAGAACTAGATTCAGAAGTAAATGAAGTATTCGAAAAAATCAAACATAAAAGCCGTAGTGTCATAACAATTGGCAAACAATTTTATTATAAACAGATTGATTTGGGTCTATTTGATGCTTATAAATTAGGTGAGGACATAATGGTTCAAAGTATTAACACTACCGATGGACAGGAAGGCATAAGAAGTTTCGTCGAAAAGCGTACAGCTGTATGGGGACATAAATGATTGTTTAAAAATAAAATGCATTCTTATTTACACCTATATTTATTTATACTATAATATATCTTGATGTATTTTCAAAGCAGGGCATAATGAATTGTCTCACATTTAGCCAAAAACATATCCATTATATACAGTAGAGTGTGTTATTTACACACTTGAAAATAACACACTCAAAAACAAATACTTGATTATAACTAAAATAATATAAATGAAACTTGCATATTTTAACGCTGACTCTTGAACAAAACCATTAAAACCTAATGTGCCACACTGTGCATGTAAATTTATTGTCTGAATCTCAATTTACGTGATAAAAATTATATTATTAAAATGAATAGTTATTGGTGTGTGCGGGGGTCCCGGGACAAGACCTACTCTTGTATTACCATTGGAAAGTACTTTGTATGGACATACTGTTGTTTACAAAACTAATTCCATACAAATTTTGCATTTGTTATGGAGTCCATTTTTAGACATCTGACAGATGTCAACATGTTATCATCAATACAAAATATTTGGGGTATTACGTGTTTTGGGAATGTGAACACACATCTACTACTGTGTATAAATCATGCAAATGTAACAAAAACTTTAGTACAGTATATTGTTATAAAACCTAAGCAATATAAGCCAACTGAAGATTATTTCTTCTTTTCAACTTATGATAATTCAAAACTTGATACTCTTTTCCATGAATGTTTGTTACATCACTGTTTTAAAGGCAAAATGAAAATACTTGTGCTATTTGTGTACATAAAATAATGTGTTTACATGTAACAGTACACACAGTTATAATAGGATTCTTAAATGGTGCTTTAAAAAATTTGTATTATGCAGCCATTTAACTTATAATTCCAAACTTTATAATAAATACAATTATTATAATAAAACTGCATAATAATAAGATAATGATTAAATACAGAAAAGCTTCACAACTCACAGACATTGAATAATATTATAGTCTTTAGTATAAAATTATGTGACAAGTTGAATAAATCAGAACCTTATGTTACAATAAATATATTGGTATATAATTTAAATTGCATACAAATTTAGTCTTTCAAATACAAGTTAGTAACACCATGATACAATAAAATAATATGCAGATTGAATATGTGTAATTTATTTAAATCAATTTTTTTGTATGATACAATAAGTTCTAACTCTACAAACAACATTTTGTATATTTGAATAAAACACCTGAAATAATGACTAAATATGGCATACCTTTTATTGTATCATGAATTTGACAACATTCGCAGTATGACAAATGTCCAGCCTTGTGGGAATGTAAGGTTTTCCCCTCCCGCTACATCACGGGCCTCACTTCTTGGCCAGTTCATTAGACAGCCAGTCCAAACCTTCATAGAGACCTTGGCCTTGTGTTGCACACGTAGCTTGTATATACCACTGTAAGGATATTTCATTAAAATTGTAGAAAGACATTTAATCATAAAAATCAAATTAAGTAACCAATTTAATCATGATGAAATATTGCATATAATTGTTACATTAGGCTCTTTCTTTAGCTCTTTAAGATTCTCTCTTTCTTCTTAATAATATTATAGGTTTAAAAATATTATACAGATGAGACCACTTACACGACGGTTCCTTAAGTTATTAAGATTCAAAGCATTTGTAAGTTCTGCTGCTGTCATCGCATTGGGCATGTCCTGCTTATTGGCAAATACCAATATGACAGCATCTCTTAGCTCATCTTCTTTTAACTAGAATCATAAACAGATTTATAATCATATACATTTAAAACTCTAAACAACAATATTTAAATATATTTTAGTATTAGTTTTTGGATTTTCTGTATAATTTTAATATATGACATTATGCTAGTTGTTAAAGAATTTAACTATATATATTATTTTAGTTTTATGAGATCAAATTCCATAAATCTAATATGCTGTATTATACAAAAACTAACCATGTTAGCTAGTTCATTCTCGGCTTCTGCAATACGCTTTGTATCACTTGAATCAACGACGAATATAAGTCCTTGTGTATTTTGGTAATAGTGACGCCATAAAGGACGGATCTTGTCTTGGCCACCAACATCCCAAACAGTGAAACTAATATTCTTATATTCCACAGTCTCAACGTTAAAGCCGATTGTCGGTATTGTTGTTACAATCTCGCCAAGCTTCAATTTATACAGTATGGTAGTTTTGCCAGCGGCATCGAGACCGACTGAAAGAAGAAAACAAAAAATCTAAACACATTGTCAATAGATAAAGCGTAATGAAAAAAGTACTACGTAATCTAAAGTCTAAACGAGGTGCCATCATGTCACAGAGCGCTTACCCATTAGAATCCGCATTTGTTTTTTGCCGAAGAGCCTCGTAAACACACTTGATATTGTTAAACCCATGATGTTGTTTATGATACTTTACGAATTTTCACTTCTATATTTATACTAATAAACAATGAATCACAATGAGTAATTTATTCAATCGAAAAGGAAACACCAACACTACAATAATATAATCAACAAACGTCAAATTTTGATTCGTCAACCCGAGCAACGTCAAACTATCAGTTATGGAGATCGTCCGAAAACCGAATTTGTCCATAAACTAAAAACAGATAAAATATATAGTCTGTAGTAAGGATGTTAATAATAGATAAAATCTGCAATTATTTTTGTTTTGTTTTTACTTACACAAATATAATTACATCATATTTATTTTAATAAAATTAGAGCTATATATTTAGAATGGATTTAATACTATGCGACACAAAAATAATTTAGACAGTCTGTCTTGTATGTAAGTATGTAAGACCATAGATACTTATATTTATGGACCTCTGACCAATTAGAAATCAGTAACAGATTGTCAATGTCTCGCTAGTGTTATCATGGGTCGTCATAGAAACGTTTTGAAAAACTTTTGATTTTAATTTTTAGGCCGGAACAGGAATGGAGATCATTGATGGTAAGTAAAATTTTAATTATGTTGCAATATTTGCATATTTATACTGATAAAAATTCGAATATTTCAAGTTTAAATGACCCAAAAAATTTAATATGTTTCAAAGGTCCTTACAGACGATGTGTTTTCTGATTCCTAATAATTGTATTATTATTATTTCCTTTCACATCTAAAATCATATTTTGAATTTATTAATATCGTTAGTAAAAATATTCTTTGTTACTTCTTAATGAATAGTTTGTTATAGTTATAAAATCTCTAAATTCTAAAAATTACATTTATATTTTACAAAATTTCTAGTACAATATTATTTCAATATATTTGTCAACAAACTCGGCGCCAAAGTTACATCGATATCGTATAGCATAGGCCACAGTAGGTACACGTTCATTAAAACGAATATCAATTCAAGTTTCCTTACTAGGTTCCTAAGGTACTACGATAAAATAGGTGTGTTAGCAGGTCCTGGTTTATCGCAATTTCGTTATATTGAAAAAATTACGTCATATCTCGTCATACCCACACCTAAATATGCGCCACATAACTATATTGAACAACGCATAATTCATTACGCATGTACCTTGAAACACATCTATACTGTAGTAGCTGGTATCTTACTTTATATTCTTTGAACAAGGATTATTGCGACCGTGCGTAAATATATCTTTGTGTTATTTTGCCCTTATTTGATATTAAGAAGCCTTACCACAATCTCCGCATCAACATGTGGACAGGAAAATAGCTATATTTAATCGTGTCATTTATAATTTGCCGATTTCTTCTGAACGTATTTTGCACCATGCGAAATTTATGTCATTTTCATTATCATACCATCAGCTAATCAATAACTCGGGGAATTGTTTTCGCTTCTTTACGTTATGATTGAGTTGGTGCATAACATGATTATTTATTGAAGAGAATAGATCCACTACAATTAGTACACAAATGAAATTCTTTGCAATTTGATCGACTGAAATTCAATTACTATGTATAAATAGAATTATATCGTTAAATAAATATAATAAATAATAAGCCTACGAATATTATTTTGAATGTATATTGTAAGGTTGTTAACGGACCATTTTGTTATATAAAAAAAACTAGAATAAACAATTTGACTTCGGTATGATTTGGTGTTTACCAATCAGATACTCTCACTTAAGAGAACGATTTTTTGAATAGACCTCTTGAGATCACTGAACGGTAATAATTCTTCGTATATTGGCAATAAGAATATACACCTTATTACAGTCGGTTAAAAATGCGGCAACCGTTTTTAAATTCAATCGATATTTAAAATCATTATTATAAGAACTACAATAAAATAATGACGTCATTAATGTTGGCTATTAACTTACGCTTATCGTCAAGACAACAAAGACAATTTAAAAAAAATTATTCTTCGCGTTTAGTGATAGTTTCCAAATCGATGGCTTATTGCTACCAAGACGAAACTCCCGGCCACACCTTTTTAATCACCAAGTGTTTCTGTACAAAATGATTGTTAAGAGCTTCAATAATTGCCATGATATGGATGTGATGATGGTTTATAAAAAATGTTAAGAGAAGCCGTTATAAGCGGGGGGTACGTAGGTGTACGCACAATATGGTAAGAACAACACGCAAACACATTATGTTGAGGTAAATCTAATAAATAAATGTCACAGCACACACAAGTCGATTCCGAGCAGTCACACCGTAACATACAAGCAACACCCACCCACCCACTTAAACAGTAGAAGTAGATCATGTTTATACAAATTAGAGCAACGAGCGGCCTTATCTAGCGATCTCTTCCAGGCAACTCACCTAACACGTACACGTTTACAAGTACTGCGCATGGGCAGTCATTGATTTTTTTTTATTTTTTTAGTATAAATTAATACATAAAACATAATATATCGTGGGAAGTAGATATGTTTTAAAATAAGTTTACGAATTTGAGGACGTGCATGAAAATTGAGCGAATAGTAAATTTTACATGAAATTACCTCACCGCAGCCTCACAAGCCGTAAAAAGCATTTAAATTTATCTTGATTAGCAATTGAGATTCGCGTGTCGTCTCCCGGCCTCGTTTTCTATTAGGATAGTTCATTGACTCATTCCATGACGTCATTATGCAAGAGTATCGCAATTCTTCCGTTGCACAAGGTAAAAGAGAAATTATTGGTTATTTTAATGCCTTCAATGGTGTGTTAACTAATCCGATTCGCTTGACCTGCACGCTCGTATATGTTATCTCCAATGCAGTTACAATACAACTCTTTATAAACGCATACTCATTTTACCAGCTTTGGTTTTATTTACCAGCTCCAATACGACTCTTTACTATACATGTTATGTTAACGAAAACTCATTTAAAATAATTGGAACATAGAGTTAACGAAATGTTTAATACAACGTCCTAATTCTGGAGCAAAAGTACTTAGTCTTGCCATAAATATTGTTATAAAGAAAAGCACGATTTTTTTTTTATACGTAACATTTATTCCTTTCATAGTGAGTTAGTTTAATACATCAATATATAACTATTAAAAATATACAATGTTTATTCGAAGTGGTCTCCATTGGCTGCAATACAGTCTTTTAAACGTTGAGGCCAGTTATCAATAGCAGCACGAACTCTTTCTAGAGGAAAATTCTTCACTGCCAACCGAATGGATCGTTTTAGGGACTCCAAATTATCATGGCGTTTAGAGCAAGCCTTACTCTCTAAAACTGACCATAAATCATAATCCAATGGATTTAGGTCAGGACTTGACGACGGCCAGTTTTCAGTGCTGATAAAGTCCGGAACGTTAGTTTTCAACCAAGATTGGGTGGATCGAGCTCTATGACCCGGTGCCGAGTCTTGTTGAAAGCACCATTCTTTGTTATTGAACATGGTGTTAGTTAAAGGCTTAACTACCGTCTCAAGAATGGTATTTTGATAAACTTGTGCCGACGTTTTAATACCTTTTTCACAAAAATATGGCTC
The DNA here is from genome assembly GCA_951799465.1 of Leptophobia aripa. Taxonomy (NCBI): domain Eukaryota; kingdom Metazoa; phylum Arthropoda; class Insecta; order Lepidoptera; family Pieridae; genus Leptophobia; species Leptophobia aripa. The sequence continues at coordinate 4,140,328 of OX637281.1, forward strand.
AGTCACCCCTTCATAGCTAACACCCCACCAAACCATCACTGAAGTGGGATAATGCCCACGTTGTACTCTGTTTACTAATTGCGAAGCTTCTTTAGAGCTTCCAGCATAAATACGGTCATTTTGTTTATTAAAATACTGCTCAATTGTAAAAATTTTCTCATCCGTAAACAAAATTTTTTTGTGACCTCCCTTTGCGTACCGCTTAAGTAGTTGTTTGGATTTTACCACCCTATTCTTCTTTAAATTATCAGTTAAGAAGTGACCAGTACGTCTCTTATAGGCTGCAAGTCCTAAGTCATCTTTTAATATACGCGACATGGTTCTAGGAGCTATCTTCATCTCCCGAGATAAAATCTTTTGCTTACGGACAGGATTTCTTCGAATTCTTTCCCTAACTGCTTTAATCACCTTTTTCACACGAACGGTACGTGGACGGCCAGATCTTTTTCTGTCACAAACAGAGGAGGTATCATTGTACCTATCAATAGCCCGGTAAACAAACATTTGACTAATACCAAGCGGGTGGAGGGTTTTAAAAATTTCACTTTTCTCCATACCTACTTTATGTAAGGCAATCACAGCGATTCGGTTCTCTTTATCACCCCACTCCATTTTAATATAACAAAATATTTAACAATATAATGGCGCGAAAATAAGAAAACACATCAAGCAATCATATAAAAATGACAGATTCCAAATTCAAACGTAATATTTTCTTTTTTTGAATAGTAACAGTATTTATGGCCAGACTAAGTATATTTCACAATACTGTGTTATTATGATAATCAATACTCATCTCTATACATATCTAATAAGACACGTTTTTAAATCTATCTATTATATTTATTAGACAACATAACCATGTACTAGAGAATAGAGAATGCATTTGACCAATATGTTTATATGTATCTCGTTTATATTAAATTGTATAATTAATTAGCTGTTCTCATATGCAAAATATAAAAAATAATTGTATAACTATTTATATTTTTTATTTTATTTTATTTCATTACATCTGTCCCCAGACATCTTATGTGCTAATACATTTAAGAAACAATAAACTTAAGGTATACACACAAAACAATTATATGGGAACTTGAAACAGTATACAATAACAAAATACAATATACATAATACGAACAAGATACGACATACATATGACACTATTCGGTTTACGTTTATGTGAAATTATTGTACAATTGTTTGAAACATAATCTAAAAGTGAAACACTATTAATAAAAGCATTAGTAACGATTTCACATTGGACGTAATACTAGAAGGAAAAGTATACTTTTTCAAGATCTCATATATAGCATTGATAACTAATTTCTTATATAAAAGTGAAAGTGGTACCAAACATTATTTTACATGTACCAATCAGATTTTTTAGCTGGAATAGATAGTCGGGTTGACGGTCAAATAATATTGATTAAAGGCTAAAGCTCAACTTGCTTAAATAAAGTAGAAGTATACATGCAATAATTAAGAAATATAAAGGTGACTTATAAATCGCCCACTTGAAGTACCGATAAACTTTAATATCTTCAGACTAAAACCCTGATAACAATCCTTCTGTATTTAGCCGACGTATTTAAATTGAGCTTTCTTATAACAAGTGGCCCAAGTAGATCTGTTACTTTCAATATTTAAAAGCTCAAAATGATACTGTAGATGGGTGTGGTTGGGTTACATGACAGTTCTATAATATTAATACATATTCTCAAGTTTAAAAAAAACCATTGGTTAAGTCGCATTACCGATTTGTATGTAGAACTTAGATAACGGTTTTTGTCACGAATTTGTGATTTCGATGATATATAAATTTATTTAAAAATACACATTATTTTATTATCACTATACAAATAACTACTGGTGGGTGATGTTAAGTGACACTGGCGACCCTTGATATTAATGCCAAACAGAGTTCGTGTCGGTTTTTTTAAGAATTAGTAACAAGATCTCAGCGTTCTGTTTTTAAATAGTTTTTTAAAGTCCGACATTTAATAATGACAATACAAAAATCTGTCTGGTCTTGGGTATATGCATTGGTTTAATATTTGGTTATTTATATGGTTTAAATATATTAGAATGTCATGTCAATGAATCTGTACTTCTTACAAATAACGAAATATAATTTAATGACAGTCCAAAAAAAATATTATATATTTTAAATGATTTATTATTCTGCTGTTAATATTTCATTATGTTACTGTTTGGTGTTTAAAAACACCATAGTGAGTACTTTATATACAGCGATTAATCGAAGTTTTTCTCATGATGATAAAATTGTAAGAATATATCACATAGCCCTAACATGTAAGTTTTTGTGTTCTAATCAAACTTGCAGTTTCGCTTGTTAAGAACAGAATTTAAGCTTGTCATATATAACAGCAATGTTATACACGAGCGTTCAGTAATAACATTAAATTTTAATAAATATCATGAGATGTTATAGTCCTTAAAAGATCTCTTGTGCTGGATTTTAAGAGGAATTTATTGACACATAAAACGAGCCGTCTCACCCGATTGCATGTCTTTGATTTCTTACAATTTAATTAATAAAATATTAAAGTGAAATGTTAAAGCAATTCATAGCTAAAACACTATTCCTTAAAGCGTTGAAAGCGAGGCATTAAAGTTTCAAATGTTGGATAATGGATCAATTACATAATTACTATATTATTTTAGTCGTCTTTTGTTTTGTGCCGTGGGATTTTATCACGCAGTTATATAAGGTGTTTGTTCGAAATTAAAGTGTCGTGTATTGTTACGTTAATTAAAGCTAATTAATGCGACATTTTGATTACCCTCTTGTGATGTAGAATGAATAGTTGACGCTATAAGTTCTAGCACAACTTTTGTTTAATCTCGACTTTGTGCCTATCTGTGTTATACAAGACTATATGCATTTAGAAAAGAAAGAACAGAAAATTTATAAACTCAAACTCAAACTCAAAATATTTTTATTCAAGTACGTCTTTATAAAGACACTTTTGAATCGTCAATTTTTACACTACCACCGGTTCGGAAGGCAGTCATCTACCGAGAAGAACCGGCAAGAATATAAAAAAGTTTAATACTTCATTGCGTAGTTTGTCATGTCGCTTCAACCTCTTTCTACTGTGTTCATGGTCACTTTAATTAATTAAAAACGTGAATATTTAGGCTCACTGATAATTGACCAACTTCATAAATGCTGCATTCAAAAGTAACAGAACGATGTTAATTTTTTCTTTTTAATTGATTACTTATGTGTCATTGATACGTTGATTGACGTGCCTTTAAATATGAAACAGAATTTCACAACTCATATCGAGTTCATCCATTTGATACGTAAGCCCATCAGAGTGTAGAATCGAGCGGTCCGATACGCTCTATTGCCTCTGTATCGGGGACTCTACAAATGTATTCTCTTCGTGGTTCAGTTGGCAACAATCTGTCATGTGTCATTATTGACAAGAGAGAGAGATGGAGGCTGTGTGAGGCGGACTGTTTCAAATACTAACAACTATAAATATCTATGCTTACTTATGTAGCTTTTTTAATTTCGTTTCGGCACTATTTGTCTGTGTGTGTATGTATAGTTTGTGTGTATATAGTATAGTTGCCTGTTTGTGCCAGACATAATAATTAAACTTTTCTCAAGATTTAAGTTTACAGTTCATATAGGCTTAGAATTTACGGTATGTTAAACCTCGTTAGTTGTGTTTAGAGAGTCCCTCGAGAACTAAAAGCAGTAATCATCGCTGAAGCTGCTTCGCGAGCTTGATGTATGAATAATGCTAATAGTGTATTATGTTCCATACGGTTATGCTGTAATGCTGCATATAATTTCATATCTTTTTTGTTATTGTACGATTGATTAATATGTGGTCAGTAATCTCCCAAACAGTTCGTAGAATGAGGTCGATAGAGTTATCTTTTTTTCTATATGTGTAAGCGTAGTTTTATTCAGGGTCAATTGTAAGTAGGATAACGTCATTAAGTAGTTATCAAAAGCTGCGCATACGACCGTTATCCCAGTGCGCATCGGGAATTCTAAAGAGCTTTTTTGTCGCTTTTGTCAGCAAGGGTGGGCCTATACGTTTTTTTTTCTCACCCCTGTGATTTATGTACACTCCTCGTTCCCAGCCGAATCGATTCATCCCAAAAGTGGCTATTCCATTTTTAAAATTCGACGGATGTAGCGTCTCCGGTGTTGTCACCACATCAGCTCTGATCGTTTGGAGTCCTCATAAGTTACGTTTATTTTGTTAAGCTAAAATGGATTAACGGAAGTGGTTTTTAACAAAAATTTTGTGTGAGTTAACCGGTCAGCACCATTGTGGTGCGTACCGCGTGCGCCGGCATTTAGTTGTGATCGTAACACGGACAAGAATAGCCGTTGCGTTACCGCCTTTATCAGAGTTTAGTATGATGTATATGTAAAATAATAATTTCCAACGCGCATGTGTCAATTGACGCGGAAGTACGCATTTATACTGAGCTGATACTGTGGATTTTTGTTTTATCGTGTGTGTGATAATGACAGATTAGAGGACAGTCGATAGTTGAGTGCGGTAAGCGGCAAACGTTTTTGAATTGATATTATGAAAAGGCAAATGAGTGATGCGCTCGCGTCGATGCAAGTAGCGATGGAACTATTTTTGTAGCACGGAAATAAGAGCGGCAACAGGAGCAAAAAAGTTTCAGTCCAAAAACTTGCGAGTGTGTTCAAATGTACGTGTGTATCGTTTTGTGTGGAAGGTCATAATGAAGAAGAGTGCTCTATTGAGATTAAAAGCGATATTTGGATCGAAAAAAGGTTAGTTTTTATTATATTAAGTGATTTCACACATTTTTACACAGATTATGTGTAAGTTGAATTATGTAAATTTTGTGTTGAATGGAAACAGTGTGATAAGTTTTAACGATCAATATTAAAGCAACCAAATTGAATATTTTAAATGTTTTACATTTGGAAATTGGCATCGTGAAAATAACACTTTTTTTTACATTTCCAAGCATAACAATAGAATCAAAATACAGAACGTATATTTGTAATAAAACATATAATTATACATCTGCAACGATTCGCATAGGATCAATAAAAACGACTTAATGGGGTAATTTTCTTGTACGTTAACAAAAAGTGGTGAGGCAAAGCAAAAAACAGTTCTTAATTGAATAATATTTAATAATTGCTTTAATATAACTGTGAACCATAAGTTGGCTCTACCTATTAGGACAAGTAGGAATTGAAATATGGCTATAATATTCGTTTATAATTCATATTATGTAGTTAATTTCTTGTTAACAAAAACTGATTTACGTCATCGTTAAACGGGTTTAAACTATATATGTATATAATTTTTTTAAGAATGTCGAAAGCGTATCGCCATACACGCAGTTACATGCCACCTTAGATGTTACCCATGCTTAAAACAGCTGTATTGAACTAAAAGCAATATAAATTTACCTGTCACTAAATGTTATTTATTGGTTATTATCTGGTTTTATAATTGTTATTGTTTAACGATGTAACGCGTTATTTTCAATTGAGTCTTGGAATATTGACAGTGACATGAAACGCGTTCAAAAATATGTACACTTCTCATATAATTATCAAGTTATGATAAAGATAAAGTAGGTAACGTAAAATTGGTACTCATTATTAGATTAATGTTTACACTATTGTGTCACCATACTCTATACCAACTCGATATAACAGTACTTCTTCTTCTACTTCTGTAAATGAATGCTTTTTCAAGGTGGAATAATCGATGTGATATTTCAAAAATAACACAGCGTTATTTTTTTTTATAATAAAAATATGTGTATGACCCAGCTCCTCTAAGTACATTCGACTGATAAGCACGTGTGCCAAGTCGCCGTAATATATTGAAAACAATATGCGTTCATTGTTTTCTTCAGTGTTCGAGACAGTGTGCTGAACGTTGCGTGTTTCAGTTGGGAATTTATTTAATTTTTAAATTATGCTTTCTTGTTTCTGCGCACAGCGCAAACGCGGTGAGTTTCATTATCAATATTCATTAAAGTATTTCGTTTTCATGTATGTCTTATCTATGTGTAAATGTACACACGCTCTCTCTTCGCTTACCTATTGGCAATTTCCTTCGTTTTTTGGGTTTCCTCCAGTCGTTTTAAGGTCTTCGTCTACAGCATTTGATCTGCCCATCTCTTGGTTTAGCAGAATATGACTATATATACTGTATACATGATTTATGTAATTTGTATTTACAAATGTAATATAACTTTAGCGTTATAATATTTATCATATGTTTGTAATTTAAATGACAGTCCAACATGACTGATTGTGTTGCACAGCACCTGGTTTGGCTTGCGACAAATTTAATTATTTTCTGTTAAATAAAAATTGAGCCGACTCAGACTACACTTCACGAACTTCTCGGGAATTATTAGAATTTTGGTTAAACATTTTCATCAACGTAATAAGTACAATGTTTCAATTATTGTGTGGTATGAGAATGTTTTGTAAATTTGTTGTGAAAACGAAGCGTGTACGTAACATGCAAATCACTGAAAATCTATTAGAAATAGTTTTTTCTGTCTTCATAATCGATTATACAACCTTTTTACGATCAACTGATGCAAATATTCGAATAAAACTTAATATAAAATATTTATAAATATACTCAAAAGCGTAAATACAATATGCCAGAGACGTACTTTAAAATTACCGATGTATTTTTTAGTTAATAACTAAACGGGACGGAAGACTTTCATATTTCAAGCAAACTTAATAATAGGTAAATAGAAAGGGAGAAATGATGTTAGTTCAGATAACAACTACAGATCAGGGTTTTTGTTATTGCTAGATGTAAATACGATGAATTGCAAGCTGTCAATTGATAAATCAAAACGAAATTTACTCTTTAAATAAAAATTAAAGTTAATTTTGCTAGTCAAACATTCTTTTAGTGCAGTTTATATTTAAAATCTCTTTTAATTATATAATTTTGGGTTAACCGTCAAGATACTAGTGGTAGTAACCTAATTTTACAGCAGTAGTAGTGTCTACTGTTTTAACAGTTTCCGACTATGTATAATGTAACTTAATAGAATATTTTTACTCATTAAATACATTAATTACCTCGGTCTATTTAGTCTATTGCTGCGCAGTTTTTTATTGCTGCGGTCTTATTTTAAGAATTCTATAGGCATATGAAAGTTGAGCACAAATAAATTTTCTATGAGCCTAAATCAGGGGCAATCGTTTTGAAACCACTAATTTATTTTCTAGCTAATTATCTTATTATTCTCTGTAGCTAATAATACATTAGATACGTTTCCTTATTTAACTACTTAAACTATTTGAAGTTATAAATGAAGGGGATTTCTCCTTTGCTATAAATAGCACTGGCAACACTTCTTATACTAAAGGTATATTACTTTGCGTCTATATAACATAAAAACCTTATAGGATTTCGTGTATATTATATATATAAAATTTAATTTATTTTGTTTCCTGATGTAAGGTCAATTAAATTTAATGACAAGAAATAATATTATAGATATATTAGTATGGTTCAGGCGTACGACTCCCAACTAGTGAGGTCGTGAGTTCGCATATTTTTTCTTTATATGTACGGAAAACAGTTGTTTACATACTGGTCTTAGAACCAGGAATCGATTACATGCGTCTATAGAAGGGGGTCTGGTCTATACAAACAAATAATTTAATATGAAATACGGAAATCCGGGGCCATATAGGGTTGTTGGGTAACTGTATCATTTAATACATTTAATTGTGGAACCTGTGTGATTGAAATCTGCTTTTTACAAAATTTTATTTCAATAAAAATGTATTTACTTTTTATCTTTTCAAATGCAACATCAATTCTAAAGATGTACAGTTTAATTCCTTTCACAAATTAACGCAGCGTAAAATGTTGTGAAAACTGCATTTTAAATGAAATTCTTTGAATTTCATACGATGAACAGAAATTAATGAAACATTGTCACGTTTCAATGCTATATTAGTATTTTTTTTTTTTATTTAATTAAATCTGTCCCCCAAAATATTATGTATAAAATATTATATAAATATTATAATATATTAACAAACAATAAACATATAAGATAATAAAACAAGGTATACACACAAAACAATTATATGGGAACTTGAAACATTTAAGAGATAAAACATACAATATATAGTATAATAATAATAATAATATTTTTTTAATGAGAAACCATATTCGCAGATCTATACAGCTAGTGTCAATTGTCAGAAAGGCTGTATCAATACCCCCGTATGAGAGATTTTGTGTTAACATTTTGTATTCAATCCAATATTTACAGGTATTATTATTTATAAGATGACTTGACATTCTCATTTTTTGACACTAAGTACATCGCGATCCTTTCCAAAGTCATCGCTAGTAGAACAGGACTAATACATGATGGGCGTCATAATAGATTGTTTACTAGCGTCTTTAATATCATCTTGCGGTTAAATCCCACAAGGTACTTACATCCGGGTTAAGTGTCAAGTTGGCAATCTATTGTTTTCATTATCTCCTGCCTGAGAAAGGATTGCACTTGCGTCCAGTGAAATTCAATACACACATGCTACTTACAAGTGAACTTGTTTTTAAGTTATTTAAATCTTTAGCTTTTAAGAGACATTACAAATATTTTAGAGGTATACTTGCAAATAGACAATCATTACTTGCAGTAGGCATAATTTGGACATTTAAAAAAATGCTTTTTTAGAGATAATTTATACGGTTGAAATGACTCGGTAGAATACTCTGTGACCAGAGATTTAAAAGTCTATTGTTTATTCTCGTTGACGTTTTAAAACCTCCGTGTTCCATTTTTGAATTTGCCTAATGAATCTTTTGTTTTTACACACTTGCGCAATGTTAAGCGTTTTATCATACGAAGGTCACTATAGAGCGCTAATGACTCAGTAAATAAACAACATCAAAGCAAGGCATTTAGTTCTCTATTGTTATGGTATAAACTTTTACTTAAACCTTTTTTTAGATCTCTTTTATATACACTCTGTAGACGGTTTGGGTATTGTAAGTGCTGTGTAGTAACAACCTTTATCGTATAATAAAGTAACAAAATATGTTGGTGTCATATAACTTTGGATATTTTTGCGATAGCAATACAATATATTTTTTTATGTACCCACCCAGCGTGGAGCTTTAGTTTCAGCTAAATATTTTAAATCATCTAAAGTAGACTTTTATGTATTATTAAATCGTATCTAATTTATAAGTGTTTGTTGGTTCGTTTTATAATGTACAACGATTTTTAGGTCTCCTATATGCGAGTATTAATATTCTCTTTTACCGTATATATAGATAAATATTTGCTCATATAAGAAAATTTCCTGAGAACAATAGTTAATTTCGTATTGTTTAGCGCGGTCTGCTAGATATAACAGACTTAGTTTGTTTAAACGCTTGTGTGTACCTTTTAAATCAGTTAAATAAACACTTAGCAGCCATACAACTGAGGTTCTCACGGACGCGTATAGAGATCTTAACGTAATCGCGAAAGAAAGTCTGGGGAAGACGAAACAAAACTAGAAAACTCAAAACTACAATAAATCCAATTTTCTTCCCTTAATCATAAAAAAACTAATTGATTCTGAATCCTTTATCTAGGGGGAATCGTTGGGTTTTTAATTTGAAGTTTTCAAGCCCAAGCAAGCATTCAAATGATTATTATTTCTATCATGGCATTGCGAAATAATTTTGCGATTTGATATTCATTCACTATTTCTTATATTAAATCTCTCGGACTTAACAATCATAAATAAATGGGGCGTTTGACACTAGAAGTATCAGTTAACAAAAAGTTTAACTTTATCGACGATCAAGTGTAATAAATACGAAGAATATTTCTTATGTAAGGTTGCTTTCGTTAGGCGTAAATCGTGAAAACGTGAGCTATGTTTTCTAACAAAAAAGTTACTGTTATCTTGATGCTTGAGAATACAAGGAAGTAATGTTATTGCTATCATTAGCTATTTAAACAACGCTCTAAATAATTTATATACGTAATAACTATAACGTTTATGTTCAAATGTAATTATGAAATCCATTTTACGTGATAAAAAAAGAGAAAAACCGATGTAACAAATATTTTTAAAGTACGGGAGATTGAATATGATATGACAATTATACTAGCTAATCCGACAAACGTTTTACCAAAACTTACCAAAAAAGGGTTGGTGATAAAAATGTAAAAAAATTAGGGTTGTATGTATTTTTAATGCGACATAAAAAATATATAAAAATAGATATTGGCCGAGTCTCAGACCTACTCAATATGCTAGCTAAATTTCATGAGAATCGGTCAAGACGTTTAGACATACCTCCTGTTATACAAACCTTATAACGGGCTCGATGGTCATTATAGACCCATGAGATAGGTTTACATTTAAGTTATTTTCCTTTTGGATTAAATGATATTAATTAAACTTTTTTAAGGTCTTACTGACGACGTGTACTATGTAGTAAATACTTCACTGGTAGTGACAGTATATACATTCCCTATTGAGCTGTATCCGTTTCAATTCACTATTGGAATATTAATAGAATATTTTCCGGGTTCAAGAGTTATTATATAGTGTAAATGTATTCGTATTTTCAAATATACGAGGAGCTGACTTGATTTCTAAGGCTGACAGCGCTGACCTATTTCAATATATGCCAAATGACACAACATAATCGTATCAATAATTAAAATAAATAATCTATGCATAACAAATTTGTGACCGTCCTTGCAAATTTAGAGGTCTGGGACTTTTTCAATTGCAAGTGTAGGAATAAACATGACATTTTTAACTAAACAGATTAAAGTTTGAGTTTAACATACTATTGTGTTGTTTAACTTGTCGATCGTGATGGTTAAGATTTTCCTCCGCATGACCTTAGTTGTAATTTATGCAAAACCTGTTTACGTCCATTCAAAGTATCATCTACCTGCTTAATTTTATGAGACACTCTCGTGTTATTGACAAAATCAATTCATGTATGTTACAACCCTTAGTTTAAGCGTTTAAAACCCCATATTTGACATACATTTTTATGCTAATTTGTCATGGTTATGATTGTCCGGTTTATATTAAATTATTATATGCTACCGTATCACCAATTATCCTATCATTGATTAAAGATATATTATATAAATTAAGGCATTAGGTGTATTTTTAATACAGAAAGACTATGAATGTCTTGAGCTATAAGTATTACTAAACAATGATGTATTCCCAATTAAGAAGGCTCAAATGAATTGTTTATTTGTAAAACTATCTGTTAAAATAATAGTTTACTGACTTGTAGTGAGTCATATTTTCCCCTAATGACAATTGTACCAGGCGTCGTCAAGCACCCTGATGCCCAGCATTCTCACCCACGAAAGCTTCCCCTTGGCTCAATGTCGATTTTAAATAACGAAAGTCTTGTAACCAAAATGGCAGCAACTCTCAAACAAAACAAAGCGATATACTTGTATATGTTAACTGTGTTGAAATATATAGGCGTATACCAGAATACGCGGTTTCATTCGTTAATTAAGTGGACCTAGAGACTCGGAACGAACAATTATTTCTGTGTTTGCCTTATTGGCCGGTCGTATTGGTAGAAGCGTGATGTTATATAACATTTCTTGATAGACAACACGAAGATATTGTCTCAATTCCAAAGAGTAGTAAGAACTTAAAGCAATTCCCATGACAACAGTCTAAATACGGTACAACAAAAATAAATTACCGTAAAGACACCTTATCTCTTTGATTACAAATGTTAGTCACGAAAGTACAGCTATGTAATTGATCTTTAATCTGTTTTTTTTACCACAGAGTAGCTATCCATCTCACTACACGATGACACTCGAGATAACACGGTTAATAGTTTATCAAAGCTGTAAAAATTCCAATTATGGCTTACTACATGCTGCGAGTTTATGCTGTTTTGTAGAACTGATTACGTTTTTAAATAAACAGCGCAAAATCATTCAAAATAAAAGCAAAAAAAAATACACTTTTAAATATACAAACTCATTATACGCATCCATATTATTAACACTGTGCGGCAAAGTAGATGACTCAGCTTATTGCTAATTTTCAGACAGTCCCTATTATGTATTATGTACACATTTCAGTCGCTTGACCACGCCCGCCAATTTAGAGTATTAAAATTATTAGAAAGCAAAACATGTAACAGAAAATAATAATGTAACTATACATTTTACGTATATATTTCAGTAAAGTTTGGGCCATATCGTTAGAGACTAGATTCTAGATTCTATTTTTACATCTAAGTTATTATATGCTAAATATGTTGATGTAAAATAACAAGGAATTGATCAGGGCCATTATAGTATGTTAGTTACGACGTGGCATATAATATATGCGGTAAATATAAAATATTAAAAACACTATTCTAATAAAATAATTGTAGACTTGGTAATCAAAAGTTTATTCTTTAAAAAATAATTAAATTCCGTTTTTTGTCTTTGTCTGGTTCCATTAAGCTCCACTAAATACATATGAAGTGACGTCTGATCTCTATTTACATTAAAGCATAACTGTCTTCATTCTTTGGATGCATTTCCATATCGGAATTTTATCCATTATAGACTATAATATATTTCTTATTATAACAACGTATACGGCTATAAATCATTTATTCTTGGAATTTGTTTTGTTGCCTGTTTGTATGATTTGACCCAACTTCTATTTTAATACCCAGTTAACCGGGTAAAAATTACACGCGACTAATCGCCGCGCTGGGCAACCCGGATCCGCTTTAGACTCCAAGGCTATGACAGTTGGACCGCTAATTAAACACGAACGGGTTAATTAATTCGTTTTCAGTCGAATAAGGTTCTGCAGGTTCGTTTTTTGGCTTTGAACAAAAATCATTTTATATTTGAACAATTTACATATGCAAGCCATGACCTTATGCGGCTTCTACGTTTATAAACAAAGGGCATTAAAAATTACAGTGACGTCATAAAGTTATCACTACTTATAAAGCAAACAGGATTATGTTAAAAGGCGTTGACAAGACCTTTATTGCCAGCATTGTGTGATGCATTCAGTCGGCCTGATCAGACAGCGGTTCGCTCCGTAAGGCCGATTATCAACATCTTCGCTTGCCGAACATTTTTTTTTACTTACTTATTCACATTTTATTGAACTTAAACAGTAGAAGTAATTTATTTCAAATGTTAAATATTAATATTTATAAAAACGCATAGACATTAGAATATTAATTATTTATATATATGAATATTAACACACGTCTAACACATGTAAACATATACACACATATATAAATATCGCTCCAGAATGCACCAAATATTATAAATTAGTTTATCGAAATATGAATCTTTAAAAATCTTTTTGTTTTAATTCAAGAACTTTAAGATCCCACCGAGCCTTATTCCGTCAAAAACTGTAGCGATTAAACTTCAAGGCACGCGCGACCGATGTACTATGCATGAGTTGTAAGGTTATTGGGAGTGGCAAATATATTCACAGAAATACAGATAAAACGTGTTCGTGAATCGTTAATGAGACCAGTAGGTTACGGGAGCGGACTTAACATTTATAAGTTGAAATCACTTATTGTCAAACACCTAACATACAAATGTAGTGGGCTTTTACTAGAATAACACAATCTACTGATGCGTTTTACGGATAAATATAATGTTGTGGCCCCATTCATAGTACTGCTGCGACATCTCAACACGCTTGAGGAGTTTCTTTGTGCTGCTTCTGGGATATTTTTTATTAATTTACTAAAACCATTGAGTTGCTTACATATATATTAATGGACCGTAGTATCGGTCAGCAGCAGTTGAAACGGCATACTAAACTAATATTTAGAGGACAAAGATCCCTTTAATGTGTCGGCAATTGGCTCAGCATAGGGACAGTTCAACTCTTGAGTAGCCTTACAATGCTTTGTTATTTTAATTGTGAGTAACACAAATTTGTATTAATTGTTTATTTTAAAAGAGCACCTATCGAGCTGGTCGCCTGCTCTTCTCGGTAGATAACTGCCCTCCGAACCGGTGGTAGTGTAAAAATTGACGATTCAAAAGTGTCAGACCTACTTGAATAAAGATATTTTGAGTTTGAGTAGTGAATATCTAAGATTACAAATATATTTAAAATTACCCAACTATTTACCAGCGTTTTTCTCAATTGAGGCGACATTTAAATAAAAAATCAAAAGTAGAACGTTAGAAATATTTGTTGCCATGAATACTATTTATTTATGGAATTATCGTCACCATGGCAACGGAGTACTATCGTTAGTCCTACTTTTGTGATTTTGTGGGGTAAATTCACTGAAATATTTGTTATATGAATACTGTTGTTTCAGATTAAAATTCTATTAACGTTTTGTCTGAATAAGGTTAGACAATGTACGGTTTTTTGCTGCAGAACAAAAACACAGTTGATATTCCGATGGCTTTTACATGAATTGGCAGTTTGATCATGCGTTCTTAAATCTGAGATTGGAATAATCGCCGAATTTAAAAAAAACCTTACAATCGTTTTTATTCATGCGTGTGTGCTTAAATAATCATACTTTATTATCCAATATAGTATATTGTATGTATATACAGTCGTGTACAAGACTAAATCCAATGTCACATTGAATATAATCATATAATTCAATGTTATTACAATGTATCAGGAATACATTTAAATGCTTGATTTAATATTTATTTAATGTCAGCTTATGTTAGTTGTGCATTGTTTACTCTAGAGATTTCGAGTGCTTTCCAGCAAAGGTCAGTGGAAGGCACATCAAGTAGACAGTTCGTTTCTATGCTATGATATTAAAAATAAATAAAAAATTGTATGTGTTATTTGGCTTTGGCCGTAAATAAATAAAACAAGTATTATAGTATAAAACTATAGAGTATAAAACTCACGTTAATATTTATATTTTAATTGTTTATATTTATGTTGTTCTCGCGTTAATCGTAGACATGAATATGATTTCACAGTTTAAGTGTGTGGGTTGGTGTCAATAACACTTTTTTGACATTTATATATTACACAATAGTACCTTTAATTCACACTACAATTGACTGCCACGTTTTGACTTGGTAAATATGAATTAACGATACGATCTTATTGATATTATATGAATCTATAATATCATACTTTATAAAAGTATCTCGCTAAGAAGTGTCAACTTAATTAAATAACATCAACATATGTAATTATATATGATCTTATATGTTTTTAATCCTACATCATAGTCTTCTTCATTAAACTTTCATCCAAAGAAATATATAATAAATTTAGAACATAAATGTTTTGACGACTGACTTTGTCTGTCCAAATGACCATGCTGAACAGGGTAGCGCAACTCTCCTTCCATAACCTTGGTCATTCAGCTGACCCCTGAAATAATTTGTTAGTAATATACAAAATTTCGTGCAAGAACCTTCATTAGGACTTATACATCAATAAGTACTAGCAGTTAACGCAAGTTATTAACATAACCGGTCTTTTGACCTTGGACGTATAATCTCTTAATGTACACGTAAGAATTATGACACAATACATTTATAGTTAAAAAAGGTTTATGTGAGAATTCGATAATTAATGTTGCTAAGTTAAGGTTTGTGCTAAATATTATGTGACAATTGGGGTCGTATTTATTTCTCGTGGTTTATAGTGGTGAACCTGCCAGGTAACTTTGAGAAAATCCTAAACACCTAGAACCTCTGATACTACTATATACCGTAGATAGGTATAACATATTCACTACCTATATTAGGGTACAACTGCTTGGAGAACCTTAGGGTTATTAGGGCCATAGTGCCCAGGTCATATATGATATATGAAGTCTTTTAGTAAGTTTTGCCATAAACATTAAGAAACATAAACTATACACATACTAACGCGTTTACATATAAATATTAAGCGTACTACACAGTCCAGATGCTGGGGGCTGCTCGGTTGGTTAGCGATATATAGCTTGTATTGTGTGTGCAAACACAATAAAAACATACATATGTTCTTCACACATTTGTGTTAACCTTAACGGGAATCGAACCCAGGCTTGACAGAGAATCGGGCCAAAAGAATGATCGAAAAGTCATAAATCAAATTATATATTAATAATGGAGAATTGTATGCGTAAATTATTTATAGAACTTAGATAAACATATGTTGAAATGTATTGTGACATATTACGAGAAGTCGAGGCTCAGAAGTAAACACTAGTGTCACGATGTGAAGTGTAAACAATGTAAGGACGGACGTTATGGAGCAACTACTCTGTTCAAACATTGAACTAGTCGCTTCACAATACGATCTCGCAAGCATCCAATTAATTGTGTTTAGACACGCGGTGTCTAATTAAATGCTGGTGAACAGTGTATAGTCAAAATAAGATCGCTTTTGAGTTGAAATTGTAATCACATTTTCTAGCACAAATTTTATTGTAACAAGTCAGGTCAGTGAGATTGTCATAATGTCTACAAAATACTACGCTTTCGATGTTTTGTATGTAAATCACGTGGTCATAGGTCAAATTGTTTGATTCTCGTGAGTTATTATTAGAAAGGAATTATGT
This sequence comes from Leptophobia aripa, assembly GCA_951799465.1. Lineage (NCBI taxonomy): Eukaryota > Metazoa > Arthropoda > Insecta > Lepidoptera > Pieridae > Leptophobia > Leptophobia aripa. The sequence goes on from OX637281.1 coordinate 4,156,929, forward strand.
AATTTAAGTGCTCTGGATTTTCCGCTATTAACATGTTTAATAGTCACGACATCAAAATGCCACGAAGCTATGTACACCTAGGGTTAATATGAAACACTAATAATCGCACAGTTTGCAACTAGTCGCATCTTTCATGGACAATAAATTTTATCGCGTTCATTTGTTTCACTTTAATATCTATATGTTGACATGAGACATAATTGATTAGGTGTTTAGAGAAAGTTCAAATAATCTTTAAGTGCATTAAGCATAATTACGTAAATTCAAAATTTTAAAATCTACGACTGGGAGATTAACTTCATTCGTAGCAACCCTATAATTTTAATTTTGACCTCGACTCGTGACCTAGTGAGAGAGAGCTTGTATTGAATTCTCGCTAATTAATATAAAGTGTACCTACTCCGATGTGAAAAACTGGGTTTTGAAATATTCCACTATATACTTGATAGATAAATACAACTTTTAAGAGCTTTTTTGTCGCCAAATAGGACCAGTCTTTATTATCATTTACAGGCAAACGGCATCAAGAACAGCACAACTCCTTAAAGTCATCACGATCAGGATCTCCAGAACTCACAGATGGACCCAGCAGTGTTGAGTCTTTCCGGCCGCTCCAACGCACACCGCCACCCAGCAGACTTGGGCCTCCACCATCACCGCCGGTGCCCACAAAACCTGTTGTCCCCGCTGCCCCGGAACCGACGGGGCCCCTCATGCCATGTCTCGTATGCGGCCGGACCTTTGTACCCGAGTCACTATCAAAACACGTGAGGATCTGCGAGAAAATGACGGTCAAGAAAAGGAAAACCTTCGACTCTTCAAGGCAGAGGCGCGAAGGTATATTTATCTTATCTTGTAGAAGTGTGATGACTGCAAATTAGTGAACTGCTTCGCTGTGACCTTCTGCTATTGATTCTAACCGCCTTCTCAATTGTTTTATACTTTCCAAAATTGTATTTAGGGTGTGGACTGTTTACATGTAATTTAACTGTAACTTGTTGTGTTGCAATGATGCTGTATAAATATTTATTTAGTCTGACGTGAACTATTTTACTCGACGGTTATAGCGTTCATTACTTGACAATTTTCATGTTCATCTAAGAAAATGAAAGTACAAGGCCAACCTCGAAATCGAGCTAAGAATGTCCGCTATAAAAGTGTCACCAACGCCTTGCCCATGCTTGTATGTAAATGACAATGTGCTATTTTAACACAATGCATTAAGGCCTACATTTCAATGACTTGCATTTCCAACACCCACATTACCCATCCGACATTCACAATGTCTATTAGCATATTGATACAATAAGTGCATGGTCATTATGTGACGGTCTGCACGGTGTGTTCACGAGGTGATTAGATTAGGGCAACAGTGGCATGCTCACAAATTACCAACATTCCAGGCACGGACCTAGAACAATACTTGCCAAAGAATTTCGGTCTTCCAGAAAACAGCCCATTCATTGAGAAGAGCCCGCCGAATACTGCCAAAGCCACGCCCAAACCTAAGCCGCAGTCGGTCCGCACTGCAATCATGAAGGTAATTGTTTATATTTAATATCATACATTGGGTCACATTTCGAAAATTCGTTAATTTGACATTTTTGTTTTTATTCCTCTAAATGCTTGCAAAAAAATATTTTATTTAGTAGAGACAACTCCTGATAATACACTTATGTCCGAAGCGAAAGTGACGAATACAGACCTTAACTTCTTGCTCTATTTTGTATATATTTCGTTTTCTGTGTACTTTAAATTAGTTCAAAAATTATCTTTGTACTTAATATCTTTTACAGCCCTCTGCGGATCTTCAAAAGTGTCCTCATTGTGGGCGTGCCTTCGGTATGAGGGCGTTCGAGAGACACGTCGAGTGGTGCGCAGACAAAGCGAAGATATTGCCAGCTGCGCCTGCGCAAGCGCCGCCGCACATTACCGACGCCAAACAAAGGCTCAATGCGCGCACACAGTATAAAGCACCGCCCGTTAGAACGCGACGGTAATATCTATATAGACAGTTTTAAACCTTCAAACCGAAGTCTTAAAAGAAGTTTATTAAGCCTATATTCAGCTTTTTAGTTTTGCCTCACCCAAAAACCTCTTAAACATAGTTTCTTTTTAATATTTCAGATCATCACAAACTCGCGAAAAGTCATCGAGATCGGCTTCAGTAGAATCCAGTCGAGGTGTGTCACCGCCCAGAGAGTTTGGTGACTATAAACATCCACGATCCAGGGCATCAGGTAAGAAGAAAGAAATAATAAGAAAGAAAGAAGATGCATTTATTAACACACACACGGCAAAATACAATAATATAAAAGTAAACGAATATCACTTTTCTTCTATTTCACCATTTCAGAGTCCGGGTCAAGTAATGATTATCACGAGGAGAGTTCCCCACATGTTCCAGTTATAAGAAACTCGCGAAGCTCACAAAACAAATCTTCGGGAGATGCGAATATTAAGGCGAGACAAGCCCGGTTGGCCAGGAATCTAAGCAGCACTAGGTAAGTGACATTAAGCAAATAAGGGGAAAGGAAGTTTTTTTTTGGTTTTGAATATTAGCAAGAGTATTCCTATCTCCTTCTTTGTTAAAATACATTCAAACACTCAACTTCCTTTCCCCTTTCGTAGAAATAATGAAGAACCTATCCCTGTACAAACCAATTGCACTATTAATAAGAATGAAAAGAAACCAAGATTAAACGTTAGGAAAAAGCAGCAGTTAAAAAAACTTGAAGAAATCGCTGAAAGGCATAAAGAAAGGAGTGAAAAAATAATAGCTGATCAGAAAAGGATTATTGAAAAAATCACTTTGAACAGTCAAATTCCAAAATTACAACACAAAACAAAGAATAATATTGGCGATACAGTAAAACAAGGGGTTAACACTGAACGAAATTCCGTCGCAAAATTAAAACCAAATACAAATGATTTAAAGAAAAAAAAGAATTATTTAAAGAGTAACAAACAAATAGCTGACAAGGTGAGAAAAGAGCCAGTCAAAGAGAGTACAATGAGCTTAGACAGTCTTGAAGATGGTCCACCGAGATCAGATAAGGAACAAACAATGCAATCTATCGGTATTAATACTGAACTCCTATGCCCATCTGTACCATGCGTAATTCATGATACATCTTTGCATAAAACAAAGAAAAGAAGCTCACCTAAGATAAAAACAACTCCATTAAATTATACAGACGAATTTGCAGACAACACTATAACAGAGACCTCTAATAGTGTTGAATTATTATTTAAAAATCTTAACATGGTTAGTTCTTGTGACATAACCAAGCATTTGCAAGAGCAGAATGATTATGATAGCATCGAACATCATTTACAGCTATCTGAAAATTCTATTCAAAATTTCAATTCAATAATTCCAACCGATTTATATAAACAGCCGAATAATGCCAACTGCAAAGAACAATATAATTTAGAATTCGAAGTAGATTCCATTACGGAGTGCGAAAATTTCAATGCCCCAACTCAGTTTGAAAATCTATCTGGAGAAATGTATGAAGAGAACTACGAACGGGACCTTAGCGAAGACAGCTTTGAATGTAAGAATAATAAAGATGATATTAAAGACGAAAGTAATCTAATTAGCCGCCATGGCAGCGGTGATACGTATACCAAATTTATGGATAATCCAGAAGATTTGGAAGAATTTTTAACGTTAACAGACAACATGATAACCAGTGAACCGACGTGTCAAGATGAGTTTTCAATTAAAAACATAGAAGAACTGCACACGCCGAAAACAAGCTCTATCGAATCCATATGTATAAAAAATAGTAATGATGTTCCTATGAAGTACAATTTCTCAGAGTCAATTGAAGAATTGAAAAATAATTTCAAAAACCTATTACAAGAGACGCAAGAGACTGCGGAAGAAATAAGAAATGTGTCAGATCTGGAACACATAACAGTTTATGAATTGAAGTTTTACGAACAAGAAACTACAAAAGATCCGGTGCAGTTGGATAATAACATCAAACTTCCATCAATCACTGAGAATAATAAGATGCCACAAAAAAGTAAACATATCGCAATATTGAAAGATAAACGAAAAGTAATGCAGAAACGAACTGATAAGGATTATCAAACGTATATTATCAAGAGAGAAGAAAGCAGCGATGAAGCTCCACCGCTAAAACTACCCCGAATTGAATTAAAAAGGTTCCGCATATCCCATCTTTAGCAATAGTATTAATTTAGACGAAATAAAATAGTACCAAACTAGTTTAGTTAGTTGATAATATGGGTATTAAGTTAATTTAACAATAGTTTCTAGTCATAACGTAGAATTAGTGTATTTTAGAAGTAACAAATAGATTAATCAATTTACAGGCTTGACGATAACTACGATCCCTTTGCCTGTGCCGCCAGGCAGATGAAAGAGTTGATGTCGTCAGATACAAATATCCAAAAAACCATACAAAACACTTCCAAAGAGCCAAATCGGAAACTTCCATCCTTAAAACCCACTCCAACCAAAGCTTCCACTTTAAACCGCACAGATAATACCAAAACCATAAAAGACACAATTAATAAGACATATCAAAAGACACCAACACTTAACAGAATGAAATCGTTCGGTAGTACAAATAATGATAATCTCTCGAGTTCTTTTGGTGGTAGATGTAATTCGTTTAGATTGAATAGAAATGAGAAAAGGCCTAACCTTAATACAACATTCACCAAATCAAGTAAAGAAAATATTAATAGTGAGAAACCGTATTTTAATCGTACCAGTAATCTAAATAGATCATTTTCCAGTTATAACAATTCCGTCTACAGTACGCCTAAGTTAAAAAATAAAATTCCAAAGCTATCCACATCTATGCACCACGCCTTTCAGAGAAATACTGGAAGTCAACCGTTAAAACTTGAAAAAATTAAAAAGGATGACAAGAAGGATTTCGTCAATCTTGACGCTATACTTTCGTGTGATAACTCATCCATGACAGATAGCAATTACATAGATCCCATGTTGATTAACGAAAATGACAATTTACCGATTAACGTTAATACCATCTTGAATAATCCCGATATAATAAGTAGTTTAGAATCATTGCTAACAACCGAAAATTTGCCAGCAAAATTCGAATCGTTCAGTACGATCAAGAGAAATTATACGAAAAACATTACAAATATGAAAAATCTTAATAATGAGAAAAACAATAACTTTCACACTGAATCGTCAACCACACCGATTATAAGTGATTTAGGGACTCAGTACGATAAAGTAATGTACTCACTCGAAAATAGTATAACGTCTAGAACGTCTGGTAGAGACGATGACTCCCTCTGTGAAGATTTTGATCTCGAGGAATTCATGATCTCTTTTGACGACGAGGTCAATAAACAAAAAACTGAAAAGCGCTCGTGTAGCTCAACAACCAGAGTTGTTAAGCAATCTGAATCGTCCGACGACGTATTTGTCGCGAGAAATGAGACCCCTAGAATATCTAAAAGTAGTAGTAATGGTATGATTCCAGTGAATAAGTCATTGTCCCTTGTTTTTAGCAGTAACAATATCATGGGTGATAAACTGCTTCCTTCCTCCGTCAAACGATCCACTTCCCTCCTCGACTCCATTCAAAAGAAACCTGCCAAAATAGAAACTAAAAACCGCCAAAAGACTGATCAACTGGAAGAGGACATAATGCAATCTCTGAAAGAGTTCGACAAGTTCTACGAATCTCAGAAGAATGAGAAGAGTCAATCGAATAAAGATCTTAACATGAACAAACATATGTATACCGATACAGTAAAAAGAAATAGTCGGAAGAAGACTGAACAGAAGATTAAATGCGATATGACAAATGGAAACCACACGCCTGGTGGAAAGATAAGCAACGACTCGGCATATAGCAGGTTAGTCAGGTAACTGAATGAGTGATCTTTGAATGTGATTCTTTTACCCTTAATAACGGTACCATTTTCAGCTTAAACAGAGTGTCGCCATCCAAATTGTCATTGTGCAATGTTAAAGAATCAAATGACACAGTGCTAGAACAGATACCAGGTGGATCAGACTCGAGTGATAGTCAAAAAGAAGACAGACGTTCCATATCAAGTGAGGAATTTGCAGCCATGGAGAGATCGACCGAGTTGAAAGCAACGCTAATGAGATCTGACATTCACTCGTACAATGTAGGACACGTCAGTAATGGTAAGTTTTTTTTATTGCGATAAATGTTTACCAACAAATTATTTATTTACGGCTAAAACCAAATAAACATTTTATAGGCGCAACTATAACAATTAGTATTAAAATAATTAAGTTCAGGTATCATTTAATTGTTCACAGTAAGTTGAATACTTTTAAGTTTATTACGCTATGAAATGTCACATATTATTTCAATACGTAGTCTGTGAAAGAAAAACAATTGCGGACATGTCATTGTTGTAACAGATGGATTCATTGTAACTGCACGTTAGCTAATCTATACTAATAATAAGACAGTAAAAATCGAATGTCTGTATATTTTTCCAAAAAACTGAAAGAAGGCAATTAAAGAAGAGTCATAGAAACGCGGTTTTCACAGTTGGATTACATATAATTGGGAGCGTTGTCAAAACTTTATTTCGTCAAAATCGGTTAAGGGAAAAAGAAGTTATGGTCAATTGCTAATTTACTTCAAGCACTGCTTCAAAGTTTTAAACACTTATATTGATTGATTAGTTATATATTGTTAAATATGTTCTAATATAAGTTAATCTTAATATTAAAACTTATGAGAGGTAACAAAAATAACAAATAACGCAAAATAACGCAGTGCGCGCGGGCGCGGTTGAAGAGTTGAACAATGTGCTCGATAGATGGCGTTGATAAAGTTCGTCATCAACCTAGATTTATTTTATTTTTTTATTTCTTAAACCTAAACAGCTTATCAAAAAAAGTTTACACAATAAAAATAGATTAAAAATAAAGCCAAAATAAGGTTAAAATATAGAACCGGAAATAGAATCTAAGATCAGAAAAAACAATAACAAAAAAACACGAACAGAAAAAAATAAATAAAAATATATACACATGAACAAGTGGAACTATGTGAAGTACGAATATTTTAGTGTGTGTGTGTGTATCAGTGTGTGCAATGGTGTTGCTGTGTGAGTGAGTGTGCAAGGTTGAGTCTTAGTTTTTCTTAAAAGAATTTCAAACTATATAAAATATAACCAAATAGATCGCGGTATTAAGATGTTTCACTGTGTAATGACTACCATGCAGTTCAAACTTTCATTAACGTTCACCCTATGATTATTTTGAGAGACGTTTGTCCGCATCCACCTACATCTTTAACGTTAATGAGGTTTACCTTTTATTTTTTGGTCAAACTAATAACCTCACAAGTACGTATAACTTGGTAAGAATTTTCTTTCAACTCTTAACCGCTGAGGAGTTTTACCTTCCATCATCAGCTCATCCACATAAGATGACTATCAGAATATAAAATTGTCAGAAAAGTAATTGCCTGTAAGTTAATTTGAAAGTTGCCCTCGATTTCCCTGAATCATCGGATCCTGTAAAGCTACATCATCCCTGAGTAACACAGGCTATATCTAATTCCAATTGTAACGAGATTTTAGCCCGTGAAAGAAAAACGCTATATACTTAACCAAATTACACGTCGGCGAAGCCGCGGGCGGAAAGCTAGTTGTAAAAATAAAACCTGGCAAATATCAGAGAAGTGTTGTTTTAATAATAAGTGGTAATCGTGAAGTCGGCAATGCAGACGACCTACGGAGATATATCTTTCGTTATATACAATAACTATACACTTTAATAAGTTCTTCGGGTACCTACATCGAACAATCTCTTATTTACTTCCTCTACTATTCATTCCTAGTGTTGCGCTATGAAAAAAAATAATTTGGGTAATCACTCGCGAAATTGGGCTTTGCAGAGGCCACTTCGCGTACGAACCTCATCCAGCAATGATGGTTCAATCAATCAATCCCATCACTAATACAGTTCCAAGAAAATGTCGTTTGTAGTCTAACGAAATGTATGCTGTATATTTGAAATTTAAAAAAAAAACTTATTTTATGTCATTTTACAGATGCGAATTCACGTGCATCCACACATCGTACGTCGCATCGTAACTCAAAAGAAACCCTCAGCTCTAGTGGATCGGAGACGTCATTGAACAGAGTCAGAAGAGAGCAACACTCGGCCCCGCGTCTTTCGCGCTTCTGCCACGAATGCGGGAGTAAGTTTCCCGACAAAGCCAAGTTTTGTATTGAATGTGGCGTTAAACGGTTGTTATTGTGAATTGTACTTAATTATTATCTAGTCTTGAAGCCCGTACATGGTTTTACTAGATTTTATCTCGACGATTTTAATTATCAAAAACTATGAAAACATTTTGACAATTTGATTTACATTTAATATATGTCGGACCAATAAGCGCGTTTATAATTATCATGAGTGACATTTAACAAACGTCTTGCACGTACAAGATGGCAACACCGATGTTTTCACAAAAACGGTTATAATAATTTACACGCTAATACAATTAATTAGCAGACTTCTCCATGTATGGAGGCTTGTGTGAGCTTACAAAAACCTCAATCGTTTGAACAATATTTGCAGAATGCAAATAATTTTATCGAGTATGATATCTATGTATCATAGATAATATGGTACTTGAATTATTTATTATAGCAAGTTTATTTTATCAACTGTTTTAGTTAGATTTGCCTTCAATTATTATGTTGAGATGAAAATCGTTAAATGCAAGACTATTGTGAAACCCAATTTACAGTGCGGCTATTTGAAGCAAATTTTTAAGGGTGTATTGTTTTTGTTGTAATGGTAACATTAATAAAGTGCCTTTCCCATATTCCGATCCCATCCCCCCCCTTTCAATATAAAACTGTGATAATATTTGGCTAACAGCTGCACAAATTAAAAATTCATGAATAATTGTTAAGTGCGATTATGTATCGAATGTAATTTTTTTGTTTATTAGTTTTGTTGATAAACATATTTTATAATATTTTAACTCTCCAACAAATAGATGTAGCATTTTTAACAAGACTGATTTAACTTTCGAAGGTTTTGTGAAATTACCCTAACATTGTATATTGTTTTAATTAACAGACTTATCATGTAATAAATTAACGTTAGAAATTAATTGTATTTTTATTTATTCAAAAACTACCACTTGAGAAGGCATATGCTGTTCTCGGTACAATGTTTGAGTTGTTTGTTTAAACCAAAAACTTATATTAACTAAATATTATATTATTGTCCTGAATACTTGATAGTAGTCGACATTGTCTGATGGCAGTTGAAGAGGAAAAAAATATTAATTATTTAAGCTGGATATGACAATTGAAAAGTAAAATACAGTGGATTTACTTCAAAGTAAGTTTAAACAGTGGAGCCTCAAGTTGGTAGTATTTGGTGTCAAACAAATTTAAAAGATTCAAACTATTATTTTGGTTTCATATGATTAAAATTTAAAATGCATAAATCAAAACTAAATTTTAATGTTAATGAAAAATTACAAAATATTTACAAATTACATATTAACCACACATACGGCACATTTAAGTTTATTTTAAATTAATTAAAAAAACTTAACATTCATACAAGTGCCCTAAACACAACTTTTAAAATATCAAAACTGTTTATTAGAAAAAAATATTAAACCCCAAATGTAATGTTTAACCATTTTTGTATAGAATTTTTAATATATAAACTACTATGCGATTTGACCCTAGATGGCGCTTTACTATAAGAATCACAAACAGATTGAAGTATTAGTTTTTATAACATATTAACTGACTTAGTTAAAAATTTTCTTTACACATTATTAAAATAAAACTGACTATAAGAGATTGCTAGAGTCTTAACATATGTTTGTATGACTTTCTCGGTGGTATAGCACCTCTCACACGCAACCTTCTTAAGGCCTCCCGAAGATGCTTTGGTTGCAGCGGCCCAGTCTCACCAGAATTTTCCAACACATCCAAAGCTGAAATCAATTTTAATATAAATTTTCTTTTAAACTCAATAGTTACAAAATTAAACCGAAACAAGGAAGTGTTTTTTTTTCCTTTGTGTGCCAATGTTTACAATTGAAATATATGGTGGGCAATGTTCTGTGTATAATTTAAACAGAAAATTGGTTTTATTTTTTATTAGATGGCGTTATAACTATTCATTGAAAGTATGAGCCTTCACATACATAATATATATATCTCAACTACGTAGAACTTAGTTCACATTTTGTATTACCCAGTAAAACCTTAGCAACACATTTAAAAGAACCTTTAAGAAAAGCCAACAAATTTTCGAAATGATCAACAAAACAGATTCCAAAATGTCCTGTGTACATAACTTAATATTGTGCTTACCTTCTTCTACAACTTCCCCAACAAATACCTTTGCAATACCTGACATTGCAATCACAACATTCTGACCAACGGATGTACCAGTTATTGTCTGCATTAACCTTTTCACAGCCGCTTTGGGAAAGGCAGCACGTCTGTACATCTCATATCTATTTAATTGTTCTTCAGTAAAGTTAGATACCAGCACTCTTAAAGGAAACACAATTTTTATTACATCTTAAGTACAACTGATAGCAGTATCTCAGTAGTAGTATAGAAGTACTCATAAAGTTATGTATATTGACTACATAAAAACATTTCGTTTTTTTTTCCATTCTATGTAAGCAGACATAAGTATGTAAATACAGGAGAATAAGTAATTTGTATACTTACTGCATTTTCTCTCTTTCCTCTTCCTCTAAATCTTTTTTAGTCTTTTTCTCCCTTTCTCTATCACTCAACATTTCATCCGTTTGATACTCATTATCATTATTAGACCGATTATCATTAATGTTTAATTGCTCCGTAGTCTCTTTAACATCTGAACTACTTTGTTCAATTAAACTATCAATATTACACTCTTCCATTGATTGATTATTACTAAAGCTATATTCATTAATGTAAGATTCATATTTATCATTATCGTCTACAAATGTATCCGTTTGTGGTGTAAGTAAATCGTTAGATTGTTCTCTGTATATTGGTAAATCTACATCTTTATCTTTAAACAGATCCTCAGAATATGTGTCAATATGTTGACTGTGTATTGTTTGTGTGCTTTCCCCGTAATTAGTTAATGTGGCATCTGAAATTTAAATATAAGATTTTTTTATGTACCTATGTAATAACATTTTAAAATACACCTGAAAAAGGGTGTTTTTTTCTAAATAAGTGATAAGTTTACGTAGGTTACAACCATTTAGCATGTATATCATGGTACACTTACATTCTGGTTCATCTCTTAACAAGTTTTCTTCTATTTCTAATGAAATATCTTGGGTGTCACCTTCATTCGAATCACTATGTTCTAACTCCCTAGCTAGCTCCTCTTCTGAAAGTTAAGTTGATTATTAATATATGTAAATATTGACAGAATCTTTAAAGAAGCAGGAATGCTATGTAGGTCATCTCAGTTATATATTAAAGCAGTAAAGCCAGCACTAACCCCGTAGCCTTTCTGCTTCGGTAAGGGAATCGTTACTGCAAATATTATCAGCCATAACGACACTTATCTATCATTTAAAATATTATATTACTTTTAAGTTATAGATAATGTAGTTGAACAATATACAATTAACACCATGCAGTTGCAAACCAAAGTTTATTTTTAGTATATTTACTTTTAGTTTTAAGTTTGAACAGATAAACAATTACTTTACAGATGAAAGTAGATTTTAGAATTTCAGATTTTACTTTTTGTCATATACCGATATGAGACAGTGACAGTTCAGCATTCATAGTTTGCAGTTTCATGTCACATGATAATTCCGTCTAAGTTGACGGCTAACAGCCTCGTTTTGCTATTATCAAATACCTCCCTAATTTGATAGTTGACACAGGAAATCTCAAAATTCAAATCAGCATTTAGTTGCACTTGCGAAAGTGAAACATCAAGCGGGTGAATGTTGGTCCCAGAAATATTCTAGAATAAAATATATATAATTGTGCTCTGGGTGCGGGCAGAGAGTTCCATCATGAGTATAATAATGAAAGCAGCTTTATCTCGTAGCCCAGCGTCATTGGTTTGTATTTAAAAAATATTTGGGAGAAAACTTTTACGTTATGTAACCATAAAAAATAAAACGAAATGCTTTGAATGGGGAACAGTTGGAAGCTTTTTTTGGATGCGATAACCGTATTGCAAATTATGGTGCAACATTTTTGAAGTTCCAATTTTAGTAATTGGTTTATATTAATATTTTCTAGCATATATTCATATTGTAATGAGAGCATGTAACGAGGCAGTTAAATTTTTAAATCGAAATGCCAGCACAGTCGGTATTCGCCCGATCGATTTCGCGCTAAATAGTGAATTATTTGCAGGCTACGCATTTGTACCGAAATCTCCATTTATCTGTTGGTGGTTCATCGCCTCTGAAGGAGGCCTCGGCCAATTCCAATGTCGCACAGTCGTACACAGTAATCGATCATAAACACGATGCACTCGTTATTGGCGCCGGAGGGGCGGGTCTTCGCGCTGCCTTTGGACTTGTCCAAGAAGGTTTCAAGACTGCTGTTGTCACCAAACTCTTTCCCACAAGATCACATACGGTTGCTGCACAGGGTGGAATAAATGCTGCACTTGGTAATTAGCATTCATATGCATTAGAATTAAATTCTAGTACAAACATATATCAAACATTTATTGTTTACAGGTAACATGGAAGATGACAGTTGGCTCTGGCATATGTATGACACAGTTAAGGGATCTGATTGGCTTGGAGACCAGGTAAAAACATGTTATTACATGACATTTTTATCTGATACAAAAACATAATTAAATTTTAATATGTATAAGATATTTATTATATAATATAATTAAATCTTACTTACAGGATGCTATCCACTATATGACTAAAGAAGCACCACATGCCGTTATTGAATTAGACAACTATGGAATGCCTTTTTCACGAACACCAGAAGGAAGAATTTACCAGAGAGCTTTTGGTGGGCAATCTTTGAAGTTTGGCAAGGGTGGCCAAGCACATAGGTGCTGCGCTGTTGCTGACAGGTACCATGATTATCAAATTAACTTACTGTTGAGAGCTTTAAAAGAACAAGATTTAATTTTAAGACAGTTATGAATTTGTGAAAACTTTTTTGAATTGTTATCTACATGGATTTTACAATTTATTGCAATTGATATGTTATCATGCTAGTAATATTTTAATGTTTTTTCTTTAAATGTGTGCTTAAGACATGTGTTTATCGTACACATTTCTCAAGTCATTTGCAGTGATAAATACTTGAGATTTTTATTTCTTCAATTTAATGATTTCAATTGAATCAAACATATTTTTATTATGTCTACACTTTCAAATAAATAGTATAAACGTAATTTAATTTTAAGTTATATTTTAATATCATTACCATAATACTATTTTAATAATGTTTTTATTTTATACAAAAATAACAAAAAAAAACATTTTAATTGTAGAACTGGACACTCTCTCCTGCACACATTGTACGGCCAATCTCTCCGTTATGACTGTGAATATTTCATTGAGTACTTTGCATTGGACCTTCTAATGGAAGACGGAGTCTGCAAAGGATGCATTGCTATAAATCTTGAAGATGGAACATTGCACAGGTATTTTATATTTTCTGAACTGTAAAACAAAAAGTATCTATTTACACATAACTGTAATGTTACAAGACAATTAACAGCTCACAGAGAATGTTTAATAGACAAAAGGTCTTGAATGTTGTCTATCGAATTTGCTGAACAATGGCAATCTTATACAAAGTGAAGTCAATCCATAAAGTCCATGAACTCCAAAGTGGCCTCTAAGCTTCTAGAAGGAGTTTCCTAATGCTTATTTTGATATTATTGAAACTGATTTTAGACACTTCTCGTTATAATAAAATAGATACTAAAAGTATTTTGATCTAATGTCTTATATATAAAATTTCCCTTTCACAATATTGGTTGGAAACGGTTTGACCGATTTTCCAACCAAATTTTATATGCGTATTTAGTAAGTCTGAGAATCGGCCAACATTTATTTTCTATACCCATAAGTTATATGGGTTGTTCACCGTGAAAAAAAATATTTTTTTATTTTTTGACGAAATTCTTTGTTTCTATTTTTTTAATAATGTGGTATTAAAAAATAATTTGCATGGCAAAGCAACGATTGGCCAGTTCTAGTAACTAATAAATTTTGCAGATTCCAAGCGAAAAACACGATTTTAGCAACAGGCGGTACAGGCCGTTCTTACTTCAGTTGCACATCAGCTCACACGTGTACCGGAGATGGTACAGCTATGGCAGCCCGTGCCGGCTTACAGAATGAGGATATGGAGTTTGTTCAGTTTCATCCCACTGGTAAGTACTACTCTCTAATTTAGTACTCTGGCTTACCTAAAATAAGTATGGAGAATTTACACAATTTGCACTAAGCATAGGCGATTTTATTTAAATTATGTTTCTAGTCGTTAATTTAATAGTTATTGTCCTTTATGTGTTAAGGTATTTAAATAGTTTCTTACTATATATGAGGCAGTTGGCATAATGTTGGCGGATCAAGTTCGTTTTTCAGTTGACATTATCAGAATATTGGCTTTGTGTGTTTATAAATGTGTGTGTGTAATTTTTTTTTTATAAATAATAGAATAAAGTCTGAACTGGTCTTATTTTAAAGTGATGTTAGAAGATAGAAAATAATCTAAGAACAATCCTAGGTGGGGTCTTGTTCTCACCTGGCATCTTTTTTTTCATGAGATCAGTTTCTGTCTCACGTTAAGATGTTTAATATTCCTACGAGTCCATATTTTATCGTATCTATTTATTTGTCGCTTGTGTTTCATTCTGATTAAGTCAATCTTGATATTATTTCAATATTGACAATTCAAAATCATTAGAATAACAGAAAAAATAAACGATTTCCTCCATTTCAAATTAGCATATAAAAATCATACACTTTTATTTTATTTTTTTTATTTCTTAAACCTATACAGCTTATCAAAAAAAGTTTACACAATAAAAATAGATTAAAAATAAAGCCAAAATAAGGTTAACATAGAACCGGAAATAGAAACTACGATCAGAAGCAACAATAACAAAAAAACACGAACAGACAAAATATATATATATATACATATGAACAAGTGGAGTATATTATGTGAAGAACGAACATTTAAGTGTGTGTGTGCAATGGTGTTGCTGTGTGAGTGAGTGTGCGAGGTTGAGTCTTTGTTTTTTTTTTAAAGAAGTTCTACTTAGGCCAAATTTATCCAAGGCAGATAGGACTCATTATAGGTTCTTGCCATAAAACATCCTTTGATTCCGCAACACATTGAATCCTCTGGGTTGTCTGGAAGAGATCGCTTATTAGAGATAATCCCGCCCGTCGGTCTTACTACTAACATATATTATCATTATTTACGTCTACTGTTTTTGTGTCATAATGTGCGAATAAATAAATAATATCCTATGAGGATATCGGCACTTGCTGTTAAATTGACGCGAAATGAATAAACATTGCAATAAAATCTAATCGTACAGCCGATATGTTACCGTCGTTACATTTATGTAAATAAATAGTGTAATAGGATGTCGTTCACCGTTGCCGGCACGAACAGAAAATTCAGTTTTTGACAAAGGATTTATTACACTTTAGTACACAATTGAACAAGTCCCGACCACCTCTTACCAGTAAAGACAAAGGCCCCAGCCATCCTCCTTAGTCCTCTAAACCAAAAACACATAGAAACTCGGTCTAGTGAGATAGCTGGAACTTAGTAACAGAGTCCCGTAAAGCTATTCCAAGTAGGACGTACCCAACGAATGCACTGCTAGGTCAGTTCCTCAAAATACATAATATATTCAGATGTCATTAAATCACGATTACCACTTAACATCGAGTTTCAGTATTGCACGGCGCCATCCAGTATAGCTTTATTAAAGTGTGTTCCCTAACGCACCCTAGTGAATATATTGATTGTTTATAATTTTTTACAATAGTTATTTTTATAAATATTAAACTAAGTGTGGAGCCATTGATTATATGAATACAATAAAAGTATAAAACGTAATATGTGGTATTGTGATGTATGGGTCAGGGAAAAAAATGTCCTCATATCGTAAAGGCAGTATAATATCTCAAACAATCACAAGGCTGAATTTTAATACACGATAAGGCTCTTCTTTAAATGTGTATCTTATGTACTAATACATAAAGTTCGTTTTTATTTGAATTTAATGTGAACACATTATCGCTAAAAGGATTTTCATAGCTTTTGTTCTCGTTACAAAGAAATTAACATTTTCTTTTGAAACATAATTAAATACAGTGTAAACTCTATATAACCGGCGTTAAAAAGAGTGGTCGTTAAATTGAGAGAAGAAAAAACATTGTGTGAAATACAAGTTAAACCAACCGAAGCCGATTTCGACGCTTTAGAGTTTAGATAGTTTGTCGTTATATCGAGGGACAGATAGAGTTACATGGAGTTTATATTGTATTACAATTAATATCCAATAATTTAAGATAATTAATTTCACTAATAAAGGCAAAGCGTTATGCACAGACGAGTATCAAAAACTGATAATAGAAACTTTCCTTCACAGGTCATAATTTTCCACTCTAATTACAGACAAATTATTGACGTGTTATCAATACTATTATCCCTCTGACTTAATGCTTTAATGATTAATTTCTATCATTTAAACTAAGCTGTTTCCGGCTCAAAACGTTTAACCCTTAATCAGGCGGGGCATGGGGTCTTGAGTGACCAATAAAAAAATTGCGAAGAAAGTATCAAATAGGAATAAAACGTAATGGATTTCTTTAGTGATTAATGAAGTCCTTTATTATACTTTACTTAAATAAACAATAAGTAACTGGGAACATTATAATTATTTTTAAAAAAAGCAGTAAGACTTTCTTTAAAGGCACTAAATTAGGTTTTTTTTTGGTTAGAAATTTGCTTACAGTGGTCGCAAAAACATTAATGCATGACTTTAGCTCCATTGTTTCAATAATATTTTGTTTTTGTTAATACTATATCAAGAACTAGGCCCGCTTCTTTTGTCGTTAGTAAATATTTTCGTACGATGAAAATGTGTCCGCATCTCTTATATTGTGTTTGTACATCTGTGCAAATAATATACAATGTAAACTATATAGGGCTGTGTATTTTATGGCGTTATAGAGAGTGGTTGTCAAAAAGAAAAAGCATTGTATGGGATACAAGCTAAATCGACAGTTTGTCGTTAAATCGATTGTCGTTACATGGATTTTTATATGTATATAGATAATGAATTAGACAGATTTTTCTTAAATCTTATCGTCCTGTATACGAATCCCCCATAAAAACTATTCGTAACTTTAAAATGGTTCCTAATCTGTTAGTTTATGTTGAATTTTATCTGTAGGAATCTACGGTGCTGGTTGTCTGATGACGGAAGGTTGTCGTGGGGAAGGTGGTTTCCTCGTTAACGCGAAAGGTGAACGGTTTATGGAGAGGTACGCGCCTGTCGCTAAGGATTTGGCGAGTCGGGACGTCGTCTCTAGAGCGATGACCGTGGAAATCATGGAAGGTAAGAAACTACCCTATCCGTTCACGATTGTTCAAAATAAGGAAAGAATATTGTAAACAAATGAGATAAATCGTAATACGCATGTATTAAAATGTACGGTCTAAACGAGATATGAATTACTACACAGAGTTTTGAGCTTTATGGTCATTCCGATTATAGAGCTTCTACATACAAAAGTGCAGTTTGATATGTTTAATCACCTCAGTCTATGGTATCACAGTGTGCCATGTATTGTCATTTTAAAAGATTTAAAACCATTTTTTTTCTGTGGTCATCAAATTCTAGCAAATATTAAACAAATGGATCTAACTGTTGTCTTTTTCGCTTTTTGCAAAGATTGTATTTTACTTAACTCAAACTCAAAACATCTTTATTCAAGTAGGTCTTTATAAAGACACTTTTGAATCGTCAATTTTTACACTACAACCGGAAGGTCAGTTATCTACCGATTTAATTGTGATCGTCCATACATATGCTTATTGAATTCATCTTAAATCTCCCTCGTCTTAAATCTGAATGATTCTACGCCTGTTCGAACGCGACCAAGCTGAGAAGAAACAAGAAACTCGGCTTGGTTGATTTTTTTTTGCTCTGTGACCTCACATCTGTAATATCTGTCCAGGTCGCGGCTGTGGCCCCGAAAAAGATCACGTACACTTGCAACTTCACCATTTACCCCCTGATCAACTGAAGCAGAGGCTGCCTGGTATATCGGAAACCGCTATGATCTTCGCTGGAGTGGATGTAACCAAGGAACCGATTCCTGTGCTGCCGACCGTACATTACAACATGGGAGGAACACCCACCAATTACCGAGGAGAAGTAAGACTTTTATAGAGAACTAAGTCCTAGGCCGCACAGCGATTTTCCTCACCAATATCAAATGGACTCTGTGCGGACAAGACCTATTAAGATTGCATCAATAGTCTTAGTTTACATATGGTAAAAATATTAAATTTAACTATATAAACTAAAGTTATTTTTATGTAGGTTATAACCCACTATAACGGCCAAGATCGCGTGGTACCCGGCCTATTGGCGGCTGGTGAGGCATCCTGCGCCTCAGTGCACGGTGCTAACAGGCTCGGAGCCAACTCCTTATTGGACATCGTTGTGTTTGGCCGCGCATGCGCAATCACAGTTGCAGACACGAGCAGACCGGGCGACGCGCAGGCGCCGCTCAATGATGTAAGCTATCACAATATATTAACACTCAAAATAGTGTGTTTTGCTTGGAACCATGCAAAATATACCAAAAATATATTAAAATTAACGTAATATAGGTAGGTATATATTACTAGTATTGACCCGCGACTTCGTATACTCAACTCCTTCAACCCTATTTTTGCGATAAAAAGCCTTCCCTAAAGTCTATCGTCATACAAAATTTTATCGAAATCAGTTCATTAGTTTAAGCGTGAAAATGTATCTCTCGCATTTATCATATTAGTACGGTAGTATGGATTATTACTTAATAAACAGTATTTGTGTGGCTTTGTAAATGTTAACACCATATTAATGACAATGTATTGGAAACTAGAATTTACTATTCATAAACCTATCATTTTTGTCGCTTATTGTGATGTTAATTCAAGCGCTACATATGAAATATATGGTTAGACGTTATAAAATAATCTAGCGCTTAATATGCTTGTAAATTAATTTCGGTTATAACTTTTTTGATCTCCCTAATATGTTTTGATAATTTCGATTTTTTTTTTGTCATAACGGTCTTCTCTTTCACATAAGTACTCTTTCGTCTCTATTTGTCAAGTTGTGATTATGCTGTGACGAAACGAGACATCACAACTGTTTATTTATCACAATTCACAAAAAGTACTACTGTATATTCCCAGGCAACAGGACAAGAGAGTATCGGAAACCTGGACAAGATCAGATATTCGAACGGCACCACACCGACAGCCGCTCTGCGTCTGCGCATGCAAAAGAACATGCAGACCAATGCGGCCGTGTTTAGACAGAAGACCACTCTAGAAGAAGGTGAGACGTTTTATAATGTTTGTCCCATCTCATTTGTTTTTATCCGGGACTCGAACTGGTATGGAACATCAGTAATGTTGAGTGATATAACAATTTTGGCACACAAATGATAAAACGAGTGAATTTTCATACATAACTGCCAAAATCTATAATTGTTTTCCTATAACAAAAGATTACCTCTTGAACTGAGTTGAACTAAAATAGTCCAAAAAAACCATACAACTCAGTTATTTTTAATAAATATACATTTTTAAAATAAGTTATTTGGAGTTAAAATAGAAAAAAATTGCAGGCCACCGTCAGATACACGAGATTTACAAACAAATTGACGATGTGAAAATATCGGATCGTTCGCTGATATGGAACAGTGATTTGGTGGAGACACTTGAGCTGCAGAACCTGCTCATCAACTCGGTTCAGATCGTGGAAGGCGCTTTGGTCAGGGAGGAGTCAAGGGGTGCCCACGCCAGAGAAGATTTCAAGACGAGGCGGGATGAGTACGACTACTCCAAACCATTGGACGGACAGGTATGTGTTAGAACCCTCACTTTATTACCTCTTTGGTTGCAATTTTAACAGACTATGTGTTGTGGGTGTTAGAACCCTCACTTTATTACCTCTTTGGTTGCAATTTTAACAGACTATGTGTTGTGGGTGTTAGAACCCTCACTTTATTACCTCTTTGGTTGCAATTTTAACACACTATGTGTTGTGGGTGTTAGAACCCTCACTTTATTACCTCTTTGGTTGCAATTTTAACAGACTATGTGTTGTGGGTGTTAGAACCCTCACTTTATTACCTCTTTGGTTGCAATTTTAACAGACTATGTGTTGTGGGTGTTAGAACCCTCACTTACTTACCTGTTTGGTTGTAATTTTAGTAGACTATGTGTTATGGGTGTTAGAACCCCCACTTTCTTTCCTTTTTGTACAAAAATTCTAACTAAATTAGAGATACATTAAACAGTTATTGAATTTTATATGGCGTCTATTTGTAATAGTATTTTATCCTTCGACTATACAAAATTAACCTTGAATTGATTCTGTGTGTTGTCAAAAAAACAAAATATATTGGCAATTTGGTAAACAAATCAAGTGATAAGCAAGAAAATACTAGGAATAGGTCTTAATGTGTCAACACTACTATCAAAAAATAATACATTATGTGAATACGGCATATATATATATATATATATATATATATATATATATATATATATATATATATATATATATATTATACTGCGTTTATGTGATATATTTAAATCCATTTACTACTATGTAAAATGTATGTAATAACTGGAGTTTAATAACTTTTTTTTTAAACACATATGATAGTGGTCAGAGTGGTTGCTGACAAGAACAATTGACAGTAATTATTGTGGGTTGCCTGGAGGAGATCGCTTATTAGCGATAAGGCCGTGCGTTGCTCTATATGTATTTGTATTTAAGTTGCTATATATAAAGCTTAAAGCAGAATTTCATCTTCGGACCCCTTGATGTCTGTCGTTCCACCACTACGCGTTTCGTAAGACATTTCTTATCACGCACCACCACATTATGGTACCAGCTGCCCGTCACGGTATTTCCGAACCATTACGACTTAGGGTCCTTGAAGACAAAAGCGTACCACTTGCCTAAAAGGCCGGCAACGCACTCACGAGCTACCAGCCACGTGAGTGTCTATGGGCGGCGTCTTCACCGTTATGGTGGGCCTCCTGCTCGTTTACCTATAAAAAAAATGTACTAACATCTATTAACATTATCTACCTTAACAAAGTATGAATAAATATGGGTTCTATATATATATGGGTCATAACGAGATATAACGACATTGAAGTTTCCGACGTTATATCCGATAGTCGTTATAAGCAATACACAAGTACTGTAGTTATATTATCATAGTTATCCAGTTAAAATATGAAAACGACTATTATAACTACGATTATATATAACGACGATTTTTCTTTTATTTTCTAAATAAAAGAAAAATCGCGCTGTTATAACCGATAGGTCGTTGTAAACGATGTCGTTATAAACGGTTTCGTCTTTATTTATATATTTAATGCCTGAACAGCCTCATTGAGATATATTACGTGAGCCATTCAGCCCCCAGCAACTATTAGTGACGTCAGAGGACAATGAGAATGTTTATATTGACCGATGGGTGAAGCGATAATTTGTTTTATTTTTAACTCTCAATATATATTTACACATAATTAAATTTTAATGATTTAAACAAATTTTTGATAATGCGCGCTATATTATGTTATTGATTTGTATGTTTATTTATATATAAAAGAATTATTTTAGTTAATTTGCAACAACTTTATTATTAATATATTATAAAAATTTAATAATTGTATTGATCGAATTTGAGACAGACATATATACAACAGTTATTATTGGTAAACTCTAGAAACAATAAATCCAAGGTAACATTGGATTCGGGGGTTGTAATAAGAGTGTATTTTTCAGACGAAGTTACCCTTCGAGAAGCACTGGAGAAAGCACACGTTGGCGGAGACGAACCCAGCAACGGGCGAGACCCGACTGACTTACAGACCCGTCATTGACGAAACCCTCGACCAGCGGGAGTGCAAGACCGTACCGCCCGTCATCAGAACATACTAGACCGATTGGTGAGATCACACAGTTTAATTTAATAAATATTTATTTATTATATTTTCTTAATAACATACACAATAAAAACATACAAGTAAAATGAATATGTTGAGCAGTAAAATATATCCTTAACTATGTAATAAAGACAGGTAATGTGGTTCTCTTTCCCTTGAAGAAATGTCACTTTGATAATGTCGGCGGGTTTTTGAGGGCGAAGATGTCTTTGGCAAAAATTTGAATAGCTATCAGACATTTTCTTGAGTATATATACAAGGATAGTGTTAACAATCCCCAGCTTTATTGCTTGTATTTGGAGAAAATAAAAAAGGCAAGAAAATCTTACCATGTAATATAAATCGGATATGACCACATGTGTATATTTAATTAATCAAAATAGTGTGTAAATAAATTTAATATAATTAATTAGATTGACTTCAAGTAAGTTGTATATTACCTCTCTTACATCAGTTACTCTGCGTTTATAGAGAAGAGAGCTTTTTTTTTGTCACAGAAATAAACATAAGAATGAAATAATAGATTCTGATGTTTGTGGTAATACACAAAAATGTAATCTCTTGAGTAATATTTATTAAATGCCAAGCCATAATAATCTGTTTTTTTTTTTCTATTTACAGATACTAATTTGTGTGCTGACTGAACTTAGCAGTATTGGACGCATCCGATCTATGTGTGTTTCAAACCGTTATTTATAGTAATTTATTACATAATAGTGTAAGCCTAGTAAAAATTATGTTTATCTAACTTTTTATTGACATTATTTACAGCATTTATATATTTGTTTCTTTTTTTTTGTAGTTTCAGCAGCACAGTACTTAATTCAAATTTTTATAGACGATTTTTGGTCTACCTCAAGCCATTGGTTGTATTTTGTATCTGTCAATGTCAATGTGACAAACACTAAGCACAATTAGACACGTTTTGTGCAGTATTGAAATGAAATTATGTATAATTTAAATACGAATACATTTTTAGATTTAAGGAAAAATAAATGTTATACAATATAAGAATTTAGTTTTTTATAAGACAATTCAATTTTGCTTAACAGTGTAAATCCTTTCTAAAGCGGGTGGGTTTTAGTACATTGTCAAAGTCAACGTGACACTGGTAATAGATAATAATAGAGGAATCCCGTTAATCCGAGAAACATTTTGCAGTCCGCATTTTTTTTTACTAAGTCAAATATATTTATTTTCTAGGCTACATAGGACCATTTTGAATCGTCTTAAATCTTAAGTGATTCTACGCCTGTTCGTACGCGACCAAGCTGAGAAGAAGCAGGCAACAAACTCGGCTACTACAAAATGCGACAAATTACAAATCCAATGATAAGATTCTACATATAACATACAGTTAACGGGTAATCCGACAAATAAAACAAAAAAAATATTCAGTTATTACTTATTGTGGACCATGTGGGATTGTATAGGGGGCCGGAGTAGACGAGGGCCTAATTACCGGGGGTCCACTGTAATTTATTTTTAATTATCTATGAATATAATGCTATTGCTTGAAAGTCAAACTCAAAATATCTTTATTCAAGTAGGTCTTTATAAAGACACTTTTGAATCGTCAATTTTTACACTACCACCGGTTCGGAAGGCAATCAATCATCTACCGAGAAGAACCGGCAAGAAACTCGATAGCTGCTCTTTTAAAATAAACAATTAATACAAAATTGTGCTACTGACAATTAAAATGACAAAGCATTAAGTAAGCTACTCAAGAATTGAACTGTCCCGATGCTGAGCCAATTGCCGACACATTAAAGGGATCTTTGTCCTCTAAATATTCGTATACGGTATAGTATGCCTTTTCAACCAAAATACCCTTTACGCGCGTTTTAAATTTGTCGAAAGTCAATTTGGTTATAAGTGCTCATACTACAAACGATTTATGAACTTTACTAAGGCGAGAATCAGGCACATCAATCTTTTCTTTATTTCTTGTGTTGTGGTCGTGTTTATGTCCACTAAGTGATAAAAAATGTTTATTTTTATGTACGAACAATATATTGCATACGATATATTGTGAAGCTACTGTAAGAATACCGCTTGTTTTAAAGTGAGACCTTAAAGATTCTCTGGCTCCTAAACCAAATAAACCACGCATAGCTCTTTTTTGTAAAATAAATATAGTATCTATGTCCGCCGCTTTTCCCCAAAGAATAATTCTGTAAGACATGATACTATGAAAATATCTAAAGTACACTATTTTCGCCGTGTTAAAGTCGGTTAAGTGTCTAATCCTTCGTACTGAAAATGCAGCAGAACTAAGCTTTTTAGCAGAAGAAAATATATGGGCGTGCCATTGTAATTTGGAATCTTATGTTATCCCCAAGTATACCGTGGTATCCACAAGATCTAAATTCTCACCATTTAAAATAACTTTTCTATTTATCTTTTTAACATTTGGTAGAGCGAATTCTACACACTTTGTCTTTTTAGCATTTAGTACTAACTTATTTACCGTAAACCAGGCAGATAATCGCTGAAGTGTATTGTTTACTTCGTCAATATTTTCCTTATGTTTGCCAACCTTAAAAATTAAGGATGTATCATCCGCAAACAACGTGGTAAGGCAAATCATTTATATAGATGAGAAATAAAAACGGCCCTAGAATAGATCCTTGTGGAACTCCCATTTGCATTGCTGATCCTGACGACGTTTTTCCATTGAGAGACACCGTTTGAACTCTATTTTTTAAGTAAGATTCTATAAGCTTGTAAAGCATTATTTCTCATCCCGTAATAATGAAGCTTCCTTAATAAAGTTTTATGTTCTACGCAGTCGAACGCCTTGGAGAGGTGGCAGAATACACCTATGGCGTTTTGTCCATTATCCCAAGCCTTAAAAATATGCTGAATTAGTGCTATTCCAGCATCAGCCGTTGACCGCCCTTTTGTAAAACCGAATTGTTTTTTTTTTTTTTTAATTATCTTTTCAAATACCTGACTTAACGTTGGTAAAATAGAAATCGGTCGGTAGTTGTTAGAATCTTCATCATCTCCGCTCTTAAGAGAAAAAAGGTATAATTTTACTATTTTTAAGTAGATCTGGAAAAACGCCGTTGTCACAACATGCATGAAAAGTAACTGCTAAGTAATTCGCGATGCTGTCTATAACATTGTTAACTAAATTAACCGACATTCCCCATAGGTCCGAGGTATTCTTCATGTTTAACGACTTAAACGTTTTGATTATATCGTTTGAGCTAATATGTCTTAAATTAAACGATTAAACGCATTCATTCACGTTTTCTTTTAAGATCGATTCAGCGTGGTCTGGACAGGAATTTAAATTTCAACTCTTCAAAATGTGTTGCCACGTCTTCACTATTCACCACCGTCACACCGTTTGCCTTTAATTTAATATTATTATTTTGTCGCCCTGTTGTCCGCCCGGTTTCACTGTTGATAACATCCCCAGCAGTTTTAATTTTGTCTTTGGACATCCTAATTTTGTTGCGGAGATGAATTGATTTAGCTGTCTGACATACTTTTTTAAATATTTTCGAATATTTACTAACATAATGAATATACTTTAAATTAGGATTTTTTTTTTTCGATTTGTACATTTCATATAGTTTATGTCTACATCTGTGAATACCTGGTGTAGCCCAAACACTAAATTGATGATTCGTTCTTGTATTGCATACTTTTAGTTTAAATATTTTCTCAAACTCAATACGTAGTACATTAAACAGTAATTTCTATTAGTAATTTCATTAAATAGTAATTTCTATATATGGCACACGGATTCCCTACTTGTACCGGTTTCGGCAATACTTTGTTTGAAATTACATGTACGTTGTTTTGTTATAGGGCGATAACTCAATTTTACATTGGATATTACTTTATTACTAATAAAACTTTTTGCCCATAGTGATCAGACGTCAAGTTATTAATTACGCTTTATGTTAAATATTCGCAATTACAATACACATTATTGTAATTCGAGTTGGTTCGCTAAAAAGATTATTTAAATGACTTTATGTTTCTATTTAAATTTTGCATTTGAATTTTGTACACACAAATCCTGAGCAGCACCCCATTTGGCGCACGCCCGCGGCACTTGCAACAATGCAGTGTGTTTATTTTTAGTTAATTTTAATTTTGTACTTATAATTTATTGTGATGTTGTGTGTGCCGTGTGTGTGTGTGTCCAAGTAAACATATTTTCTTTCTTTCTGTCTAAATTAAATGAACTAAATAAGTTGACTAAACGAACCGCATGTACCGATGGTATTAGTAAGTCAAGGTTGAAATCACCACATACTATTAGAGACTTTGTTCCATTACTTAGACGTCTCAATGTGTCCTCCATGACCAGTTCAAACTCGTTAAAATCACCCGAAGGAGGCCTATACACGCAAACTATTGTGTACTGCTCAAGCTCAACACAGGACAATTCAATGGTGCGCTCACGAGAAAGATTCACAATGTCTGAACGGTCTTTACACCCTTTACAACATTATCGCGTACACAAATAAGTGAGTATGACCTACAAAATTTACTTACAATATTATAGTTTTCAATGCTTAATAACAGTTGACATTTTTTATCCTTATCCAGTATTATATCCAAATGTCTGGTTCGAATCAGTATTTAAATATAAAAGCAACATATCGTATAAAAAATCTAAAGCTAGAATGTAAATAATGATATTTATTTGGGTGACAAATGATAGCCGAAAGCGATTTGAATTTACTGAAACAATTTTTTCCTATAAGCGATAATATTTTGACAGGGAGGGATATACGCTATATTTGCGAACGTGCGAATTATCAGAAATACAATTAGATCAGGGACCAGCTGAGGTCATGATGTTTTGAAAAACTTTATCAGTTATTATTGTGTATGAAACTTGGGAATGACGGAATTCAATGTTTTTCTAAACGATGGGCTTAGTGGTTGATCCATGTGGCATGAGACATGCAAAAATATCATGTGTCGATGTTAATTTGGGTACATTATTATCTAACTAACAAAAAGGAAAGCATTTTATTACGCATAAATATATTCAAAGTACTGTGTACTTACAAAACTGACCCAAATAACACCTTTGCCATATAATTCAAAACGAGACAATTGAGTACAGATTTAATAAGCTCATACATACATGTTCTAATAAATAATCTTTATCATTCCTGATAGGTCCGTCGGGGTCAGGCTGAGCTCGCGGCCATTTTGTTTAGTGACTTTTTCGTCGCCTGATCGCTAAGTTGTCTCAGTGACCTCTCTATCTATTTGTTCTCTTGTATTTTTGTACTTTGTTGCTATTTCATGATACTGTATAGCAGTGTGGATTTGGATACATCTTCCATTTCCTATTACGGCCGAAAAATAGGCCGTACTATCACATCAGGCCCACAAGACACACGGATTATATTTTGTAAAGTGTGCAGAGGTAAGATAATAAAGATGTCCGTACACCGCACAACCGCCATTGTTCTGTGACCTAAATTCACTAAATTGTGAATCGCGAATTATAAATTACAATAATTATTAAATTCACACGACACGATTAAGATTTCAACATCTCAATAGAAATTTATATTATATTTTTATAAAATACTATTTGTAATGCCTGATCATTTATAGAATCAATTACGCATATGTCAAGCTGTACTTAAGTTTTTTTTAAATAACTAATATTCCGGTTAAATGTGAAATACTTGTATATACTAAATTTCAGCTTGTGAAGATCTGATGGCTTCGATCCCACCATCTGCATTCTCTGCTGCCCGTATCAGAGACACGCAACGTGATATGAAAGTATCAAATATAAAGAAAGGTGGAGAACCGACCAAGTTCTATCATACAAAATGTGAGTACAAATTAACTAAGATGGTGCCAGCGTCTTCATAAGGTTCTTAAAAACCGTCTATGTGTAACTTTCATGTTAGAACCGCACCTTAATACATCAAGCGGTTTTCGATATCGTGATGAGTTTGACCTTTTGATTTTTAATCAAAAAATTTCGTCTAAAATATGTCATACTATTTCGTTTTGTTGAGTCGATATGAATACTTTTTACACCTGAACCGTGAACTACAATCAATTGAAAGTAATAAGATAGATAAGTGCTGTGGGATTGTACGTAGACAAACGCCGGCAACGCACTCACGAGCCACGTGAGTGTCTATGGGCGGCGACTTCACATTTATAGTGTGCCTGGTTTGCCCACTCTTCAATAAAATAAAAACACAGATATCTTTTATGTTGCGAATGTCTTGAGCAGCTAGTTGGTGCCGTATCACATTCGTGTTATTAATAAATACATATTTTATTTCAGTAATGGAGCTGACGCCACTAAAGTATAATAGCAAATTGATGAACAGCATTTGGGGATTTTACAACCGGTACTCACCACATAATGTTAAAAAAATCAACGATGCGTCGTCTCTGAATGCGGAATTGCAGCAGTAAGTTCGCAAATGGACTTTTATTCATATTTAATAAAATTTTGTGTACATTAACTTAATTATAATTAACACAGCGATTTATTTTACGAGGTGAATTGTTCTTGAACCAAACGGTTTCCATAGCAACTGAGGTACGTCCGTGACCCGTGTTTACTATACGTTATCGTTGTAATTTGCGTAAAAATGTTTTCTTTCTTTTTTGTTATCTTATCTAGCGATATATATCATAGAACGTAATATACGAGATTTTAGTTTTTAATCCTTATTTAAATCACAAGAAATATTGTTGGGGGTCACTCTGTTCCAAGATACATGATTTTAAAAAAAAGTTAAAAGAAGTCACAGTAGTTGCACAACTTTTGTTTTATTGAATTACAAGAATTAAATGCTTTTAAAACAGATTGATATACGTGATATTTATTTATGAATAAGTAATGAATCAGATGCAATTTATGTCAAGTAAGCTTAAACCTGATAAGTGGGTACAAGTTACGGTACCCAATACGGATCATTGAACTGCCAACCCGTATACGTATAAATAAAATAATGATGGAATGCGTCCAGAAAGAGAACTAAGAATTGTGGTAGAACTTTCTGCACAGACTCCCATATTTGACATTAATTAAAGAAAGCATTGGCCATTAAAGGAGTGGCGTAGTGTTGCCAGTCCTTTGTCCGCTCTACGCACTTGATTTGTAAACTGGCAATAAATGTATGTAATTGTAGAGTCAAATATTTCTATGTATTGTTTGAAGATTCATATGTGTTTCTTACGTGATATTTTTTATTTTTCAGTTACGTATTTTATACATCGGAGTCTTCATCTGTAAATAATGAAAAGTTCTGTTAACAGCTAATATTTTTTTTTAGATCCGCTGGAAATTCCACAAACAAAAATGATGCGATGCTTTCATTGCCAACAAAGCTGGACAATGTATGGGCCACAATTTCCCAGTAATGTTAAATATGGTCTCCAATGTCTTTAAAATATCTCATTATTATTTAGTATCGTAATTATTTACCACATAAGATTCAAATAAATCTGTAAAAATATATATTGAGAGTTTTATTCATATATAATTCTATATTTATTAACTGTTTTGATTTCACTGGTCTATCTTTATTTTATTAAAACTTTGAGGGGATAGGTCTAACATAATTTATTAAGTCCCAACTGTAGTCAAAACTGTCTCAACTGCAACTAGATAGAAATATTTTATTAGTGATAGACACTTGATATATGAGTGTGACATTTGCACATAACAGCTGAGAATAATAACACTATACAGTTAGATTTGCTTAAAATGCTTCTATTCAATGGGTTTAGACAAGGACTTTTTCATTATGGTAAAAAATAAAGGTAAATGTTATTTTAATACAAAATAAATGTTTTAACAAAATCCAATAGCTTTTTATTTTTTTTTTAATTTCTCTTATAAATTTTTATTTTTTCTTAATAGTGAATCAACTCAAATAATAAGAATTATACAACCAAATCATTCATTTAAAATAACAGGTAACTTCTATATTTCATACAGACATGTAACACATGTATATATAAAATTATCACACAAAAAAAAACAAAAATACTAAATATTTCACTATATAATTAATTACCGAATCTAGAAATAAATTACAGGTGTACAGACATACATGACATCTTTGCTCTAATCAATTTTGATGGAAAAGCTGGCACCACACGAGCAACCTATGTCCGCATTTGGATTCTGCACAACTCTAAAAGCAGATCTTATTAACTCTGTATGATAGTCGATAGTCGAACCCTTGATGTAATCCAATGATGTGTTATCAATAACCAGTTTTACACCTTCTCTTTCAAAGATCCTAAAAGAATATATGTGAATGTTATAACATTAAAATATAATCAAAACACAATGGCAAATCAGTGGCAAAATAAATTATATAATACTGAACTAAAAGGCTTGTAAACAAATAAGGTTTGTTGGTTCTGCTCATAGAAATGAAATTGTGGGTTTTGTGCACATGCAAGGATTCGTGGATTTAAAATAGTCAGTTGTCTTCTTCATTAAGGGAAACATTTTAGGTCTACATACTTGTCATCATTTGAAAGCTGGTCATCGAGATTAAATTTATACTGGAATCCTGAACAACCTCCACTTTCTACGCATAATCGCAAAAAATTGTTATCACTACATAGCTCTTTCAACCTCTTCATACAGGTGTCACTTAAAACCACCCCATCATTTGGTGAAATTGCACTCTTTGTTGAATATATCCTCGATTTTATTAAATAACGCCAATTCAATAACATAATTGGCTTTACATATCTGGTCAACATTTTAGAGACTTATTGCAAATATTAATAAACATAATATTATAGGCGATTATACTTTACGAACACGAGTATGACTGAAATAAAAGACATTTCATTTGATTGGTTTTTCAAATTCCGTTTTAAAAACTAAATAGGTAGGTAACTACATTACGAGATTATAACGTTTTAAATTTAATCGGATGTCAGCTGTCATATGTTAAGACAACTAATAAATGTTAATTAATAATCTGTGTAGCGTCAACCATACTGTCATTACATTTGACAACACTTACACAGAGTAAAGCCAAGGTGTATGTTTTAAATAAGTGATACTAATTACTCCGAAAGTTTAGATTAAGAAGAATAATTATTATCAGACATTAAATAGTTAACATGAATGTATGTATTACGAATGTTGTCATCATAACAATTTTTAATAAAAAATAACGTTTTATTATTATTTGGCATACCGCATATTGATTAGTTATTATTATTTAATATATTAAAATATAGGTACACCTATTGCATCAAGTAATCACGTGTCAACATTATGGTACTTAGTGGTCAATTGTGAAGGTTTCTGATCTTCCCTAAAGAAAGACATGTTTTTATTTTATTTTACATTGTTATATTTGCCGCGGAAACTTATAAATAGGTACACATATTTGGTCCCATTTAATTGATAATTAATTTTATGTAGACAAGTAAAGATTAACATTACATATTATCTTAATATACTAACGCCTTATGACTAACGTAAATATTAGTGTTATTGGTTAACTAAATATACGGCTAGATGTTGCAATAATACTAATTTGTTTAAAATAAACTATTATCCATAATATATCTAGTCTAGTCTAGTCTATCATGTTTTTTTTTAAATGACCTCATTATTATGAAAATAATTTATAAGATATTTTTTATTTGAAGAGAAATAAAAATCTATATCAAAAATATTTTTATTCACATCGGTAACTTTCCTGTCAAAAAACAAATTTAAAAAAAATTACACTACAAAAAAATATATATATTGCGAATTGAAATTATATACAATATACATTATTGACAAAAATTGATGAGTAGTATTCCATTTCATATAGCCATTATTATGGGCAACTCAAGATGTGCTCTCTCATTTATGCATCAGGAAAGCGTTTGCCATTAATATGGGACTTCGTTTGCTAAAAAGTGCGGTTTGTGTACTTACCCTTATTAAAATGCACTGTTCATTTAATAGTCAATGTTGTTTTCGGCGACAAAAAAAATTATTTGAATTTATAACATTCTCATAAATTCTCGAAGTATATACACAAAGATAATATAATTTAGGGAACAAAGCCATGAACACATTAACCATTTCAGAAATTCAAATACTAAATAATACAAAATCAAAAAGAAATAAAAGTATTTGTAGCATACCTAATACTTTATTGGTTTAATTAAATAGTACCTGATTTTACAATTCATTACACTTATTTCTTTAACTTTATATGTTCACTATAATTCCTTTATAAATTTTTACACTACACCATTTGATCAAAAAAATATTACTTCTTTGCCATAATATTTGTTGTTTACGACAAGCTTGCAACACTTTTACCTTAGACCATAAGTGCAAGTGAGATAGACGTATCAATAAACGAAGGAGACAGATAGTATATTTGGTAAACTGGCCAGCGGATCTGAAATAGCGGCACATTTACTCCTTTTTCTTTTAGTCAATTGGTGTTTATTTAATACAGTAAATACCATAAGAATTATATAGAAAGTAACCTAATAATTATATTTTCGATAATCTATAAAAACATTGAGTAAAATATTTTTGGCTTGTGTTATTGCAGAAGCTCACTTAATTATATAATAAGCTGTTAAATATCAATTGTAAGACTTGGACTCATTTATATTATAGTTTTAATTTCTAGTACAATTTATTATATGCATTTGAAGCACAGGAGTCTAGACTTTATTGATGTTTTTTTACAAATTCTAGGGGAATTTAATCCTATACTTTACAGGGAACCCAACTCCACTTTGCGCGGCAGCGGTCAGAAGGCGGGGCTTATGGGCAAACTCGCGTCGAAGCTGGCTTCACTGTCAATTCGAGAGCTGCAGGAGTACGTTCGCGTTTATTACGTTATGTGTTTATAGTGAAGTGTGATCTGTGAGAAAATTTCGAATGCCGTGAAGTCAAATATTTGTGTTGTTTTGTGAAAAAGTGCAACTTGTGTGAAATCGACATGTTTTCTCTAGTGTTTTAGAAGTGTTAAAGTCAAAATGTGCAAAGCACCGTGGTGTGCAAAATTGATTTTTGCCACGTAGTGACGCGGACGGGTAATGATTCCTAATGTGGAGTTTGAAGCAAGATGGTAAGAGAGACTCGGCACCTGTGGGTTGGAAACTTACCCGATAACATACGTGAAGATCGAATAAGGGAACACTTTAAACGGTACGTCAATTACTAACTCACATTATTAAATAACTCTTAGTCTTAATTGCCTAATAGCATTAAACTAACTATCTTTACGTGTTACATTCATCTGGCCAAACTTATGCGTTTGTATAATGCGTCAACTCTGAAATGGTTAAGAATGTAGTCAATAAACAAGATTTTACACTGCTGAGTAAACGTATTAAACGATATGTTCCCTGCAAATTTATTATGTATAATTTCATGACAATCTGTACCTAACGTGCAGTAAGTACCTAGACTTAAATTGTAAAAAATTCTGTACCATAAATAACAAAATCAACGCAAAAAGTTTAATTTGTAATCATACATACCTAGGATCATTGGGTATTACTTGATTAAATTTTCTTATACATTTCTCTAATAACCCCAACTTCAAGTATGAAATAACTTGTCTGAAGTAAGTGACTTCAACATTTTAATAGTTGTATTTTGTTAGACATCTTAGAGCTACATATTTGGATATGTAACTAACATAACAACAATTAACATCTTTAAAAAATTGGTACACTAGTAACTTCGACCCCATACCTTAACTTCCAATGTTGAGGCAATTGTGTAAAAGAAAGATTGCATGGATTCAAGACACACCAATATTATTTTTTTGATGCCTTACAACTAATTAGAAGGTAGTTCTATTTTTGGCGCCACAAATGGTATTACTAATACAGTTTTTACAGTTTATCCTTTGTTGAATACCTTAGTAAGAATTAATTTTATAAAAAGCATCGTATCTTCAACGAATCATTTTTTACGTTTTAAAGTAACATGCTTATGCAACGGTTGAAAACTTAGTTGAATCATGTTAAAAAGAATGGCCACATGACCAAATAGGTCTTTTCAAGGTCATTTATTTCGTAAATCTACTTGAGGATTATATGATATGATACTTTGATATCGTTGAGGAGGGCTTCTTTTAAATTATTGTAAAACGTCAAAAAAATATTAAACTTTCTACAAAATGTTTGAAACAAAACCTGAACGATACAGGAAGTAATCAATATAATAATGCATAGTAGTTGCCGAAATACTATATCACTATTTTTTAACGTATACGTAAAATTTCTTTGGAAGTGTTTGAAAACGTTCTGCATTCCTAACGATGACTATTATTTAATACTGTCAATTGGCATTATAAGTGTAAGAGACGTTTTTAGTATTCGTGTAAAACATATAAATTAACTTGCGCGTTAAACATAATGAATGGCACTTTGAGAACACGCTCTCAAACAATTGCTAATTTGTGTATAATACGTGGTTCTATCTGTCAATTGACCAATTTGACCTGTTTAGTTTCAATATTTTTTTTTTGTAAACTCAACCTTACATGTGATGAATGATTCGGGTCTGTGACATTTTTGAATTACCCATCAAGCCAACAAAGTATTATCTAGCTGAGTTTTGTGGATCGCCAGGTATCACACCTGCTATTGATTGATTGATCATAAATATATGACCACGTCATTAAGTGATCACATTAATATATAAATTATTTGACATTATCAAATTTCCTGAATAACAAGCTGAAATGTTTGACATAGTGTATCAAGGTTGACAACAAGGCCAAGAGATAATATATTAAAGCCACCACTAGAAATAAAGAAAGAGGTTATTATTCAAAAATTAATTCTTAATTAAGGTAAGAATAGATGTTAAACTTACATGTGAATTGTTTTTATATTTATTGAGTAGCATGTATTAATTTTTTAACTGGTATACTGCAAGTGTGTACATTAATTTTATATGTACACGAATTTCGAGAAATAATGTGCATATCGTGTTATTAGTCTCTCGTAAAATAAGTATTGGGTAATATAGGAAATTTTAAAATATAGGAAAAAAACATAATTTCCCGATAATTAATATAATTAAAGCCTTTCCTTGCAATATAAATAAATACTTAGTCTTGCCATAAATATTGTTATAAAGAAAAGCACGATTTTTTTTTTATACGTAACATTTATTCCTTTCATAGTGAGTTAGTTTAATACATCAATATATAACTATTAAAAATATACAATGTTTATTCGAAGTGGTCTCCATTGGCTGCAATACAGTCTTTTAAACGTTGAGGCCAGTTATCAATAGCAGCACGAACTCTTTCTAGAGGAAAATTCTTCACTGCCAACCGAATGGATCGTTTTACGGACTCCAAATTATCATGGCGTTTAGAGCAAGCCTTACTCTCTAAAACTGACCATAAATCATAATCCAATGGATTTAGGTCAGGACTTGACGACGGCCAGTTTTCAGTGCTGATAAAGTCCGGAACGTTAGTTTTCAACCAAGATTGGGTGGATCGAGCTCTATGACCCGGTGCCGAGTCTTGTTGAAAGCACCATTCTTTGTTATTGAACATGGTGTTAGTTAAAGGCTTAACTACCGTCTCAAGAATGGTATTTTGATAAACTTGTGCCGACGTTTTAATACCTTTTTCACAAAAATATGGCTCAGTCACCCCTTCATAGCTAACACCCCACCAAACCATCACTGAAGTGGGATAATGCCCACGTTGTACTCTGTTTACTAATTGCGAAGCTTCTTTAGAGCTTCCAGCATAAATACGGTCATTTTGTTTATTAAAATACTGCTCAATTGTAAAAATTTTCTCATCCGTAAACAAAATTTTTTTGTGACCTCCCTTTGCGTACCGCTTAAGTAGTTGTTTGGATTTTACCACCCTATTCTTCTTTAAATTATCAGTTAAGAAGTGACCAGTACGTCTCTTATAGGCTGCAAGTCCTAAGTCATCTTTTAATATACGCGACATGGTTCTAGGAGCTATCTTCATCTCCCGAGATAAAATCTTTTGCTTACGGACAGGATTTCTTCGAATTCTTTCCCTAACTGCTTTAATCACCTTTTTCACACGAACGGTACGTGGACGGCCAGATCTTTTTCTGTCACAAACAGAGGAGGTATCATTGTACCTATCAATAGCCCGGTAAACAAACATTTGACTAATACCAAGCGGGTGGAGGGTTTTAAAAATTGCACTTTTCTCCATACCTACTTTATGTAAGGCAATCACAGCGATTCGGTTCTCTTTATCACCCCACTCCATTTTAATATAACAAAATATTTAACAATATAATGGCGCGAAAATAAGAAAACACATCAAGCAATCATATAAAAATGACAGATTCCAAATTCAAACGTTATATTTTCTTTTTTTGAATAGTAACAGTATTTATGGCCAGACTAAGTATAATATGTAGTAATGACATACCAAAGTATGAAAACAAAGCTAATGGTTAAATTTTTAATTCTACGCTGTCAATATCCGATCTGTATTCGTAGTAGTGAGTGAACTAAAATGTCGGTAAATATAGGGTATCCATTATTAGAAATGAAGATAAGTACCTTTTTAAATGTACTATTGGAAATGTTTATACTTTAATTATGGAAAAATATTTTATTGGATGTGAAACAAATTTCGTGCAAAAGTAAATAAATCAAGAAATAAAAAATCTCTACTAGATGAAGCGACCAAGTTGGGGTTTTTACCATCACCTAGACGC
Source organism: Leptophobia aripa (assembly GCA_951799465.1). Classification (NCBI taxonomy): domain Eukaryota; kingdom Metazoa; phylum Arthropoda; class Insecta; order Lepidoptera; family Pieridae; genus Leptophobia; species Leptophobia aripa. Next base: position 4,193,898 of record OX637281.1, read on the forward strand.
CCAGGCTAAAGTCTGGGGCTGACATTAACCTGCAAAGAAGATTGTTACGAACTTACGTAAGGAGTCTAAATTTTGGACAGTATTGTTGAGAGGATTAGGATTAGAGGTTACGGATTTATTATCTTTTTTTATCGATTAAGGCAATATTAACATAGATATATGTATATTACAAACACATTAAATGACTACGAATGATGAAATGTCAATCGACGTCGATGCTCCCCTAGTAGTGAAGTACTGTAACTAGAAAAAGTTTTAGTAAAAATTCAGTCTTGATGTGACGCAAAGCAATTAAACATCCTAGACAAATAACGATTACATCTCATTAGTTGACAATATAGCATTTAATATTTCTAGTTTAGGAAAATACTATGTCACGTAACAAACTGCTTTAATAGTCGCCCCTTTATGGAAAAAAATATTACGTGCTTTTCTTATGACAACTACTCGTAAACATATTCCATGCTCATGTTTTAAATCACTTTATCTAGCAGGAAACGAAATGAGGATGTTAGTCAATATTTAAATTACCAAAGCGATCAATAACAAAAACAAGTGTAAATAAATACTCATGCTCCAAATGACCACGCCCGAGCTCAGACGAGAACTAGCATATACATGTTTGACTTAATTAGCAATATTTGCTGTGAAAGTATGCGCCATGGAGTTAAATTTAGTGAAAACAAGCATAATTATAGAAATTGCAATGTACCACTAATGGAGTACTATAGGTGGACTACGCGAACTCTGACCCGTTATTACATTAAGACTTCAACAAGCATAGCAGACTATACACCTTAAGTGTGTCGACAAACATTAAAGAAACGAATATTGTTTACCTAAACATTTGTCAAAACAACCTGTTTACCACTCTAAGGAACTCATTTAGATTATAAGTTTAGTTTTTAAGATCAGTATTGTTTCTGGCTTTTACTTAGCTTAGTAAAAAAAAAAAAATATTACTGAAAATATAAAAAAGCACATTGTAGCCCAATAAAGAAAGATTATCTTAGGTCATAAACGTGCGAATTTAAATTATATTTGAAATTTGAAGAATACTTAAAAAGAACAGCTTTAAGAAGAGGTAATGAAAGCGTTATTTTACTCCTGAGTGTGTTCCCAGCGGTATGTGAATAATTTGTTATTGTTCCTTGTTTACTTATTTTCATAGAGATGATAAAATCACCATTTCGGAACCTACGCTTTCCAGTGACGTAGGTGTTTTGGATCTTTAGCTCAACTCTGGACTGGAAAAGCCATTAAAATTGTTTTTTCTCTGTTATGGTCCCACAATAACAACCATCCAACAATATTTTCACTTTCTGTATTTCTGCACTTCATTAGCTTTATCAGAACTATTCATACTTTTTTTACGATACGTATTAGATGCAGCCCACAATATAAGTGTCATATTCAAGTAAAACCAATATCAGTATTTAAAAAAGTATAACGTCACAACGAAGATAAATATTGGGTTTAACTCGAACGTTTTGCAATGTCGCGCTCTAAAAAGCGTAGGTAGGCTCGCAAACGAATTACAAATTGTAAGTCATTGAACTCTATGTTTTTAAAATTGTATGTTTAGAAAGTATTGTTAGGAAACGTTCTTTGTTTATTTTTACATTTAGAAAAACAAGAACGATGAGTAGCATTAAATGGTTAACTATTTTTTTTAAGATTATTTATTCGAATTGAATGTATTAGAATTCAATAACTGCTTTTCACAGTTTACCAATTTTTTTTTTTCACTTAATAATTTCGTAAAAATGCTTAAGTACATGTAAGGCATATAAAATTCTTAGTATATCCCCGGTCTCACCTGCCTCCATTTTACACCCATAAGCTACGATTAGTATCTAAGATATTCATCGAAATCAATTGATCAACGACAATTTTAAATACATACTTGTATAAAATATATGTAGATGACAAAGATTAACATCGTGTTTTTTAAACTATCTAAAAAGATTGAGATAATTTAGAATGAAAATTTATTGTTTATTTAAAAATCTTGTATAGAAATAACTTTTTCATTTTTGAAACATTTCCAGTCATGTTGGGATTGTACTGGTAGTAAAGCTTTATGTTACTAAAACGATGGTAAAGTTCATTAGACAAACAATTGATATTGATACAACAATATTGATACATGAGTTTAGAATGCATATATGAAAAAACAAATAAAATATATGTTTCATTTTTATCTATCTATATAATGTATTTGGATTATTGTAAAAGTAATAATTTGCAGACACACCTTATGAGCTTGAGAATTCGTTCATAATATTGTATAAAGCGGGCTGCGTTCATCGTCGCACGATGGCGCGGCGCCCAGAGCTGTGGGAAGTGCGGCAACGTCGCTTCCCAGATAATTCGAATCGACTCTCCGGTCTTGAGCCTCTGTCTCGGCTTTCGGTATCTACAAATATGAATGTTCTTGTTATCTACGTATTCTATGTAGGTTTATAGATAAAAGTAATGGCGTAAGTATGTATACGTTACATTAGTATATGCAAATAGTTTTAAAAATATTATCTATTATAATTTATGTTCTAATATTTCTTAATTTATTGAGTATTATATTATGTATTTTTAAACTTATACAAAATTAAATAACCTTCAGTTAGTATAATATAATATTGTTATGCAACTGTAGCGCGGTGACAGTACGGGGGTACCATTCAGTGCGGCATTGTGTGGCTCCACCCCAGTACTTGCTTTATCGACCTGCGCACGCTACCCGGGCAATTGCTAGCTCCGACCCGCCAGATAGAAACCCTAATACTATCCCCTTTATATTGTGGCGTGCCTATGCTTAAATGTTTTCTGTAAAATTTCGTGCAGCTACCTTGTGTCTACTGTGAAATGGAAAAAGCTTAATTTTTGTTTCTTATATTTTTTTATTATTTGATATATTATAGTGCAATAGTTTTAATACGTACCAGTACAAACAACGCCTCTATTACCCGGGTGAAAGTTGAATTACTTGCTTATCAAACTTATTTTTTCTTTTGAGGTCAACGACCTGAACATGCTGTTACGTCTCTGGGTGGAGCTCCACGATATTTATAACGATAATTTTATAAAATTAATAGTTCGCGGTGTATGTTGGTTTTGTTACAAGTCATGCTTTGGCTTACGCATAGAAGTAATGGTAAATAACTGATTAAATATATATAAATTGAGTATAGTAGTGGTGGTTTTAAATCTTGGGTGTTTCTTTTTTTGAACATGCATCATCTTTTCTACGCTTTATGAATCTTAAATTAAGCATTAAAATGTAATTCTTGTTTCATCATATAATATAATAAATACTTAGGAATTTTCGGTTAGATTATTTTATCTTAATTTAGAATCTAGTAATTTACCTTATACCGAACATTAGCACCAAGCAAACCCTTGAGTATTAAATTATCTTTATTCAGAAAGTAGGCTGACGTCATTGAGCCGGTTAACCCCTCCACCCTCTTTCTCCGCATCCTGTTCGATACGTTTCGTGCCGGTCGCGGCCCCGCTCGGCCGTTTGTCGTCGCACTTCTACGAATGCCTTTATTATTATTATCACACATACACACTCACACATACAAGCGCACTAACACACCGCCACAGACGCATTGAATTGGTTTCACACGGAAACGGGCACAGCGGGCGCGGCCATGTTGAAGTAAACTTGGCAACGTCGCTCTAGACATCGACCGATTTAATCATTCTTTGGTACCACATACACTCGAGCAGAATTTGTAGTTTATAAATCATAATGTTGTTCGCCGATTAGTGTTGTATGATCATTTTATTTATATTTTCTGAGACTCTTATGTAAGCATGTTTAAATTTAAAAAAATCAATGATAATATTTAAAAAAATATTAACCCCAGGTGTTTTCATGAAAGTAAAATTAATAAAATACGTTAAGTTCTTTATTACCGTTCGCACATAGCGGTATTAGCTATATACTATTGAACGAAGGATTTATCCTTCAAATTGTAAGTACAATGTGATACTTAACATTTTTAGATCATTCAAGTTTACTTGATACTGTACCCTGTACTGTGTATATTGCTGCATTAATTTGTATGCTATAATTTAGCATTCAAACTTTAAAGAAACCAGTTTAATAATAGCTACAAAACATTAGTCAGACAAAAAATACATCAGCGTAGGTACCTACTACTACATAAATAAGCTGAAGAAACAAGTTTGTCGGATCGGCAACATCGCATACAGACCGTAGATATCGGGTGAAGTGCGGCAACAGCGCTTTTTTGTATTTGCTATGCACGCAGTCAGCATGACAGTTCGACTCACAATGGAGACGCCAAGTGCGATGCAACGCTTTACGACCCGAGGCCGACTAGCGAAAGAGCCGTATACTTGTGTTAATAATTCAATAGGCGTTATGCGGGCGATACACGACGGTCGTGTAAACTAATTATAAATCTCGTTATATTGTTGTTCTTTACCAAAGCATGGAAAATGCTTCGAGCTCCTTATATAATTAATTGTTTTTCCGCTAAGTACAAGTGGGGCAAGTCAATTCATTCAAATATTTATAATAAATGTTGATTTTTTAAATTAATTTAATTGATATTCCCTATACCTTTTTGGATTTAGATTAATTATGCATGTATAAATAGATACATACATCAATAATCTTGTATGAGCTTTCTTAATTTAGATTAAAAAACAAAAAAAAGAAAACTTTTTTATCACTTATAGGAATAATGTGGCCCTAATGTCTTTAACATTTAAAGACCATAATTCTGAATTTAACGTTTAAGAACTAAAAACGTACACAATAAATACACTTATTTGTTGAACAAGGAATGTTATTGTTTTACAAATCACATTTTCAACAATAAATGTATGTAATGAAACATTAAACCACATTTTACCTCTCTCGTTGTTTTAATGGTGATTATTGTAGTGTTGACGTTTAGTGGATTGATTGGACTTGTAAGACCCAGCATGTTTGATGTATATTTATTACCAATAGTTGTAAGCTATAAAATATCTGTTTATTGCAGTTATGGCCGAGTCCAGAATGTCAAGTTATTGGGTCGAATGGAGACCGCAAGCACGGGTGCCAGTGGGGCTTCTAATAGCGGTGTTTGTGCCACTGTTGCCTTTATGGACATCAAGTCCGCTTCAAAGGCACATAACATCGAGCACGTGCTGGACGAACGAACACTTACCACTGAGTATTACGAGCCCGCCGCGATACCTCCAGCAGCGGGAGCGCCATCGGCCGGTTCCTCACCCGCCGGCTCTGGTTACTCAGGTTCATCATCCTCCGTGAATTCAACTTCAGCGCCAGCCTCTACTACGCGTTTTCATCTCTCGTGAGTATCGCTTTTCGTAGGCTAATTACCATCTGCCGGTGTCACCTTAAATTTACTTAATTTTAAATTAATTTCTACTGTAAGAAAGGTTGATTATCACTAAGAAACGTCATACAGGTATAGTATCATGTATTGAGGAATGATTTGTGATGCAAGCAGATGGTTCCCGCTGCGACCTACCTAATGACGGTGGACGTCGCCAATAATTGTGCATTTATTGTCAGCTACTGACTAACTCCTGAAATGATAATTATTCATACATTTTTGCTTCGAGCTTGCTATGTTTCGGTGATTATGAATTGATATTCTCGTCCCAAGCATGTCTAGTATTAGAAGCACAATGCAATGGTGCCGCCGCCGCCACCGACCACACCCAATCGCCACTCAAAGGATTTCAGTGCTTACTTGGATTGCAGTGGGAATATTGCAAAAAACAGTGATAATATAGTGTTGTGACATCATGTGTTAGTGCGTCCCTCGTATGTGCATATTGGAGTGCAGTGAAATTGGATTTGCTCAACGCCTTACCGAAGATCATATCTCCTTGTGGTTGGCGGCGGTCCTAAATTGATTTATGTATGCACCAATATAAAAAGTTTTATTTTATGTGTCTTGTCTGTACTAAAAACGTAATATTAACAAGTCTGGTATCTTAAGCATCGGTAAACCGATGATTTATGAATCGTTAGAAAAATAAAAAAATCTCTTCGACAATATTACGATTGTCTGATGAAATCCGAATAAAATTTTATTCCTTTATAATAAACTACACTAAACGTTACTTAACCAAAAGCGATCTCTACTTTAAATACAATACCATACCACAGTTTATGTGTAAGTGTGTTGTGTTAAGAACGCAGGTTTATCTTATCGCAACATACATACATTATCTTATCTATTAAACTTTTTTTTGATAACGGATTTGGTTTTAGTGTATGTGCTTACCGTGCGTTTAGTTAGTGAAAAAATCGGGGGATATTTATAGTGATGACTGACATTTTGCTCATTAGCTATTATACTATTGCAATGTTGAGATATAATCTATATATTATAGAAGGGAATAAAAGGTTATTTTCAAATTGACTTTGGCTGTTTTTTTACTGAAAATAACATTTCTATCCAAGAACGTTTCATTTTAGAGAACACGAAGACGGTTTTTTTTATTGTTGTGGGTATGAAAAGCTACTGAAAATGTAAATTCATAATGAACAAATATCATCATGACCTCAACAACTTCGTAACTTTTATTTTCATAGTAGTATGTAAATATTTAAAATGGACTACCTAACGTAAAACGTGATACTGAAAACGATCTAATTAAGTAGTAGTAATTAAGATTAGCAGCACGGATGGGTAAAATCTGTTTCTAGATATGGATAAAATAGCAGAGTAGTAGACTTCCTGGCGTAACATTTTATAATCGTTCTTGCTAATCTTCTGAAAGGTTATCAATGCACTTACTTTATTATGATTTAAACTTTATATGAAGATGGCATGCTAGTTACTCACGATGATTTTTTACCTCTATATAGTATTTACTAGTCTACTTGATCATTCACTTACTCCTTCCACCTCCAAAATCATGTAATTTATTTTCTTTATATTTATTAGAATAAAGGCTCAGAAACGTTTGTTACCTTTAAATTACGGACAATTGACAAATTAGTCTCATTTGTATTATAGTGGGCATTCTTTTTATAAAATTTATACCTACCTTTTACCATAAATTTAAATGTATTTCGAAACTATCAATTAGGGTTATTTCAATTACATATTCTTAAATTCGTAAACTACTTGCTTGTTTTTTTCCATAAACATTGAAAAAAATATTGTGCAACACAAAAAAAGTGTATTGCAATAAAAATGACATCATGTATGTCTTAGTATAATAATAATATTGTATAAAGTTTCATTTATATACTATGAAAATAGCTTATTTAATTATCGAAACGGCGTCCATAGCATCAAATATGTATAGGATTGTGTTTCACAAGTTATAAACTCTAGAATAGATTAATGTTTTGGTACAGCAGTTTGAGAAAGGGCACGTTTAAAATATTATTTAAATATGTTTTTAGGTGACCTTACGTCACAATATCAGTGTTTACCATTTTTTAAATTATTATCTTACTATTTTGTGCTTAAAGTGTTGTTTAAACATAAAATCTGTGCAATATGTTTATAATAAAACCCTGAAATATATATTCATTTATAATTGTATACAGGAAAACAAGATTAATTTTAGTAAGAAATAATAACAAGACTCGGTTAACAAAATTTAAGCGCAATCGTTTTGCAACCGAGCGAGTATATTACGTTCACCTTCGTCCTTCACCGCACGATCAAAGACACAAATAATGTAACAAACGCACCACGCTACCCCGATGAACTCATGCTTTTTAAGTTCACGTAAAACGGTATAAAATAAACGGTACACTCATTCGTAATTGTGTTTTACAAAAAAAAAATACTTACACGTTGATAATTACGTTCAATTATAATACTCTCCAATTTCTTCCGACCGACTTCTTAGCTGGTGACAATTACAGATGACAGATCCCTTATTATTATTATTTTCAGCAAAATATTAAACAGTTTTATGGAACATTAATTAATATACAGTTACTATACTAAGATATTTGAAAATTACCACGGCAACCACAAATATTGTTATTAATTATTTATTATACACATGATTGCATTAAAGGTTTTACATCTCGTCATACACGTACATACTAATAGAGTACATTTATTTTATAAAAAAAAAATAACTTTACAAATATCAAATTTTTGTGTGTTTATACAAGTATATCGGTCTTAGATACATATCTATGTAAAATACTATAACGCCTCTTTCTTGCATATTATAGGTATGCTGCGTGGAAATCTAAAAAGATCTTATATCTATATATTAAGCGCCATTTTTGTCTCACCAAAGACCTTCACAGTTCGTACAGAGTAATAATGATGTTACGCTCCATTCCTGTTTTAACGTTACCTTTACAGCTAAGCAAGCCCTCGGTATGTTGATTGAAACAAAGTTACCAAGAACGTTACAGAAGTTTTTTTTAAATCGTGATTTATCCAATATGTGCAGGTATACATACATGTTTTACCAGAAAATTTGATTTTTTAGCTATTTATTTATTCAGAGCTTTTCAATTTAATTAGGGTATAATTATAATAATAACTAAAAACTACTAAGAACGTAAAATGAATGACTGATTCGCAAAGCGCATTTGGTATTGATGGAAATAAGTTAATGATTACGCTGACTTATTCTATATGCTATACTCCGATAACTTTTGTCATTTAATTTCTATTGAGTGCCAAAACATTGTGATACGCGGGTACAACACGTTTAAAAGCACTTGTCCACTTGTATGTAGAAATTATTACAAATTCAACAATCAAAGTATACTTTTTAGCGTTTATAATCGACAAAATGTGTTCATTAAATTTAATGATATTACAACAGTTAGGATTATCGAGTATAGGATTAGGGGTAAGAGCTACGAATGGTACTTACTTTATTCCTTACTATAATTGAAATCAGCCTAAAAACCATACTACTTGCGTGCGAAGTATTGTAAACACGTATAGTATAATCAAATCAAATCGTAATCAAAACAATTACAAGAACTTAATAATGTTAATTTTAATTGTCGATTGTAGCCCAATTTTGTATTAATTATTTATTTTAAAAGAGCAGCTATCGAGTTTCTTGCCGGTTCTTCTCGGTAGATGACTGCCTTCCGAACTGGTGGTAGTGTAAAAATTGACGATTCAAAAGTGTCTTAATAAAGACGTACTTGAATAAACATATTTTGAGTTCGAGTTTGAGTTTAATAGGGTTGCCAGCATATCTTTACAATATTAAAACATAAAACACTGTTATTTTCTCTTCGTCTGCTTTGCAATGACGGTAAGGTAAGTTAAAGACGTGAGATAATAAATTTGCCTTAAATTGTAGCTACTTTACGTCCTCGATTGATAATTTTCAGTCAATGCCACGATTATTTATTATTGCATATTTTTAAATAGTTTATTTGATTTTCTCTACATTTGGGACATGACGAATTCTATTCAAGATTATATTATTTCGGATATTATTCGTAAATTTAGAGATCTGTCGGTTTTGAAAATCACCTTTAAATTTCAGAAATAAAAATTTCGTCTAGGTCTTTTTAAGATAGTAGTCTATTTTTAAATAGGCTGTTGCTAAATTATACATTTACCATAACTCTAACTCACTTCGTGAATAACAAAAATACATATCGTCATTGTGTTAATAATAATAAAAAAATAATACAAAGTTTTGAGAATGATTTTGTGTTAAATCAATTAACATTTTTAAGTTGTTAGTCTAAATATATAAATAAATAGCTTTAATCGTACGGTCGAATTGATACGGTAACCGCACACAGACGTTACTAATTAATAATTGATTTAACTTGAATATCCAATGCTTCAGCAACATTTTGTTCTCGGGTATAAAAATATGTGTTTCGTAAATTCATTATTCAACAAAATTTTTAAACTTGACAAAACAAACGAAGAAAATTCAGTTATACTCTGTTATCTAGTAAGTCTCTCTACCAATATATAGACTATTTAAAGATATGTCATTTATGACCTTGCATTAGAAAAATAAATTGCATCTCAATTATTTAAGGCCTGACTAACTCGAAATCACCTGTATGTTTTCCATCCATAAATGTAAGGTTTATTTTAAATGGCTATATCTATTGAAATTTACGTGTAGTTCATGCCATGTCATCACAACACAGTCTTATAACAAAGAAAATAGTGACCTCACTTAAATTAGGCTTAATCACTTAATCTTGAGCCTCTTCCGAACTGAAGAAGAAAATATACCTTTGGTTTGGTTTGGTAATTTCGAACCTAATGCTTCTAATTGTTATGGTCTGCATATTGGTCTGCAAATTACTGTATAGATAAAATATTACGACACGTTCATATATCATTTTGTTAGTATATGTAGCCTCCTTATTCATAGACCATTTGAATAAAGTATTCGTAAATCGGTTACTGTCAAATTTCGTTTACGTTATTATGAAATAGGAAAAATGAGTAGTTCCCAGTAAGTAATAATAGTACATTTTTAAGAGAAATATATATTTTTTTTGTTAAAGCATAGTAAGTACATATGGGGGAATGTTTAATGTTCGTTGATTATTAAGTAATCATACAATTTCATAACACTTTACTACGATTAGTTCTAGTAGGCAAATCGATGGTATTAATGAAATTTGTTGATTTTATAATACCAGCAGACAAACGGCAATTGAGTTTTTATTTAAATAAAATAAAGTTTTAATGTTTGAGTTTGACATGTTAATTAATTTTAATTAAACTTAATTTTTAATTTTGTTGTGGTTTTTGTCATCGCAAATATTAATTGCTATTCCTATAAACATGGGTTTACATTAAATCCGGTATGTGTTTCGATGTCGTCATACTAACGGCAGCTAGCTGACAACACCTGCCAGTGACCTCGTGCTTGCTGTCCGACTCGGCGCTTTTCCTTAAAGATTGTTTTATAACGACGTTTTAAACCTGTTGAGACATACACAATGTTATATTATTTATAGTACCATAACAATATAGCTATATAACCCGATTACTAGTTTAAATGCTAATTGAATGTGACTTGTATCTTTGCCACACAGTATATATTATTAATAATAAAAGTTAGTGCAATAACTAAGAAACACGTACATAATGAAAGGTTTATTATGTACTACTATGCAAACCCGACTCTTCCATTATTATAAATTTACCTAGACCGGAAAATTAAAGTCATTACCGTAGGCGGGATATGTAACGCTTTCATGTATTTAGTTAGTGTAGAGCCGATTTTAATTTTTTTAAATGGTAATTGTTTTATTATCGATTACGAAATATTGATATATTAATATCAATTATTTCCTAACATATTTCCGTCTTAACAGCTCTATATAAAATAACAACCAAAACCGTACATAGGTAGGTCATATCAACAACGTATTTCTATTAATAGGCAGCGTCGAGTAATTAACCGACATTTCGAGACTTACAAAGGGGAGGCCACTCCGTCCGTAGTTAAATAAAAGTCTGTTAGAATATCGGTTTTTGTTATACTAATGTCATATGTAGCAGCTACGTACAATAATGTGTAAAATATACTTTATAGTTCAAAAATTGCTCCGTATTTCAAGTTATTGTTTTTATTGATATCATTTACCTTATATATTTATTTTATTTTTATGTGCACATTGAAGTTAGTCATACTTCTGTAACAGAATTATTTTAATATCGCTAAGAATTAATATAATGTCAAAAAAGGACAGCTTTGCACATAATGAAGTTTTTATCAAATTTTAATTACCACGTTACAATTATCACTAGATAAGTTTATTTGTCGTCGGTCGATCTTTAGAGGTCTGAAACATTCAGTCATACTCAATTTTAACATTACTTCGGCTTACCTAGCACACGCTAGGTCTCATTAGAATATTTCTGTCTTTTATTATTTTGCCTGTTCGAGGCGTCAGACTCTCAAAACAAACATAGTTTTTTTTATTTTATCAGGTCGTTCCTACAGTCGTTGCGTACAACGATTAGTCCGAAAAGTATAATAAGTTTTGTTACTATTTTTACTATACATAGATTGTTAAATAAAGGTATCCGTTGAATTGTGTGAAATACAATAACATTCACAGACATTAAAAAAAAACTATCAGTAATTTTATGACCGAAGAACATTCTTAGACGTCCCTAATAGAAAGGACGCATTGTTTTTTTTAACACCAACGTTATATGGTCCGTTCCCAACGCCGAAGCTAGTATAATGAAGGAAGGACGTACACTTTTTGTATTATTTAACAGAATTATTTTTGTCAAAATGGCCTGACGTCATTGATAAACTAATACATAAAAGCATCAAGAAGTTGTTTGTCATGTTTAAAATAGCTTGTGTGTATTTTTAAATTATTATCATATAAATTGTTTTCGGTAGCCGGTTCAAGTTTAGGACATTGTCTCGTGTTAGTAGTGTAACTTGTAGTGTTAAAAAAATACCACACTACTCTTGTTGAAAATTAGCCTGGAAAATTCTGAATGCAACTCTGTTGTTGTTTGCTTTATAATAAACAGAATCTTTACACGCGACACATACTTACCACATTGATGTCTGCTGGAAACATAAGAATCTGTTTTAAAATGAATACGCAGTGGTAACTTAATTAACAATTGCTAACAGATAAATATTTCTAGTGTTTGAGTGAGAGTATAGACTATAACGTAAAATTAGTTTTAAGTGGGTCATTATTTTTTACTATTTTCTATCTAATCATAACCAATTTGTTAAATACGGGCCGTATATCTCTAATGATTTCCAAGCAGATAGGATTTAATCATATTCAATGACCCGAACGTTATTCAATCATCACATGTCGTAATTTTTGCTGATGATGTTGAGAACGTCAGGGTTATTAAGACCAACGACGACACTCTGACCTCGAAGCACTACATCATTAAAGTACGTTGACTAAATAAAGTTTTTGGAAGTGTCTGTTTAGCGGGGATCTATTATGTTCAGTATTTTTTTTCTTCGTTAGGTATCGGTTGTAATTTTTGTGTGTGTGAAATGTGAATATATGTGTTGTAGCTGTGACTGTGTGTGGTATATTCCGTAAATAAATAAATGTCTATTACTAAGAAGATATTATTAAATTAAAGTAGACTTATTGTGATACACGTAATACTCACTGTTGAACTTTTAATAGATCTCAATTAAATTTTACTGTACTTACGACAAGCTTAGACAAGCTTAAAATAAAAGTTTTATTTTTAAATAACAATTATGGAATCTGGGCTATTCGTAACATGGATTTCAATTAATAAATTCTTCTAAATGAACGCAAAAAACTTTATTACGTGTTTAAAATTTATGATAATTATCATTAGTCGCCAAAATATGAATGACGACATGAACAAATTTCGCAGGTGGCAGTTAAAAGTTAAACAACGTTTGCTAAAAAATGCTTGGGCTACGTACGATCTAAACGTCAGGTCTAAACACTTTTACAAGTTTTGAGTTGAAGAAAATTATTTGTGAAATTTAAAAAATCATCAATCAGTATAAGAGTTCTTTGCACTCTTAATAAAATTTATTTTGTCGCTATATGTTATTTTATGTTAACTTTGTGTTAAAAGAAAGAAAAATTTAAACGTGTGATAGACCGATATTTTGATAGTATTTGACTTTCTAAAAATGTCAATGATGATATGAAGAACTTGAACCTTACTAGATCTCGATAGATCTTTCGTTTTCGTATTAAGTCTGGGAAAGGCATAATCAAAATAAAATTTACTTTATTTTTTTTATTTAAACTGAACTTCTTAACATTTTTAAATTATAAGTATAGTATATAACATATATATAAAGTATAGTAACAGATTGCTTCAACGCGATAAGTAACTCGAGTCATTTCTAAATGCAATCGACTCTGTATCCTTCGAACCTTGGTTCCTGATATTAACTAAAAACTTAACAAAAACATGAAATATGTTAACAAAATGCCGCGTTTATTTTTACGTATTTCATTAACTAATCAAATTCTATATATACATTTTATATATGATTTTTACACGCTTAACTCTTTTACATTTTTATTTCGCCAACTAAAACAAAGGTTATACGTAGAATAACGTGGTCGAACACGCAAAAAATAAAGTAGTCCAGTCATTCTATCTGACGGATATCGTTGCTTAGTCACCTGTATGCATTTATTATACCATTGTCTTAAAACAACGACTCTTAAGCAAGCCACTCACTCACCTTTATCGTGGCACAATGGTCAATTACATTGATAGGCTGTTTTGATTCGAAATTACTATGTATTTATTGAATGTATAGTAATTTACAACAGTAACTCGATAATAATATTTATGTGCGGTTCTTGTAATGAATAAATACATGTAATTTCTCGCCGACATGTTAAAATATGCCCTTGAAAAGGTGACTCACAAATATGTATTTTATAGAGTAGTGTAGATTGTATAGATTAAGAATGTTTAGACTTTAGAGTTGATTATATTTTGAGAACAAAAAATATGACCTAGATATAAAAGAAATCGATTAAGGTATTCTTTACTTTATAAAAAAATAATTTCAAGCCGTTTGCATAAGAAAAAAAAGCCTTTTATGTAATTAATAAAGAGACGAAGTAATCGAAACATAAATCATGAGTTTACCTTGTCTACTAAATATTGTATTATTTACTCATGTTAATATCAAGGGTGATCCAGGTTGACGTAATTGGTTACTTTAAAGTATTATCGATCATTATTTTATTAATATTAGTTTTTAAACATCCTCCTCACGCCTTCCATCATTTGATAGCAAATATACAACTCTAATACCCTGAGGAACAGGGTTCAATAATTCAAAGTGTATTTTGTTTTATTTAGATTTATTTTGATTGTGGTCACTTGGGGTAAGAATCAAATAGAATATCAAATAGAATGACTAATAATAGGTGTATGCAAATTGGTAAAAGGAAAGTTATATTTGTTGCTAAGTCGACTCTGTATCCTACTTAGACTTAGTGTTGATCGTATTTAATAAAAAAATACAGTTTAAATCAATTTCATTAATCACTTGCGTACGTCAACGCAGATAAAATTTAAAGACCATATCGGTCAGTAAAATCGAAATAAGGCCTCTTCTTTAATTTTTTACAAGGCAAGGGAACAATCAGTCAAGTGTGTCACGAATTTTCAGTATCAGTTGGTGAAAGTTGTCTCAAGAAACGTAATTTTTTAACCGAAAATCAAAACAAGATTGAAGATTGTCTAACATGACAAACACATATCGGCCATTGCAGCAAATTGACCAACATTGGTAACAAATGACAATATGTGATTATACTCCTACTAAAAACTTCAATTGATGACATGTCTAAGATAACTAGACTGGAGTAAAGATTTCGGACTTAAATTTAATCCCAGCAAGCGCTAAGTTATCATCATTGCAGTGCATTTACTGACCTCAGTCCCCGCATTAAACGATGAGGTGGTATTAACTATTTGCCAAACCGTGAAGAATTTGGTGGTTCTTCACTTTTCTTTTTGGGAGCAACATAATATAAAAGGATACTACTAGAAACACCAAGATGCCTGAGTCATCTTCTTCCTATCACGACTAGAATCACTCAAGCGCAACCCTTCTTCTTCCTTTACAAGACTATGTTAATTCTTGATGTCCTTTAAAATCAAAAACCAACCTATCTCAAACACGAATTCATTTTTTACGTGCCCGTAATTACACTCACGATTCTTACAAAGATGTACCGTTGAGATCTCACTATATAACTCTTCCTTTTTGGTAATTCTTTTTTGTGTATCCTTGTGGTTCAGCTAGGTTTTCAAATTCATTGCAATTTAGCCTCCACCCTATCTCCCTATACTGTCTTCACATCATAAATTTTTTCATCGTGTTCGAATGTGCGTGCAAAGGCAATGTTCAGTTATATTTTCTACACTTTTTTAGCTATTTTTGTTTTTATTCTTGCCTTGAAGAAATCGCTGGAAGCGATACGGTCGCTAGTGGCACTACTAATCTTAATTTATTACTGGTTTTTTAAATATTACCATCAAAAGTGGAAAAAATAAATATACAGCGAAGATTATAGATTACCTAAGGAGGACGTGTGATAATAAATAAAAAAAAATATTAAGAGGGATAAGTGTCGCGACTAAACATATTGAAAAAAAGACAATAGGAAATGATTCATTTTTTATTAAGTTGATTATATAACCATTTCATCAAAGATCTTGTAAATATACTTTCTTTACTTAGGTATTCATACTTTTTACGACATGCCGGACTAAGTTTTTCGTCATTTTGGTTTATTTTTTGTAAAATACGAAGAACTACCAACGCCAGTGAATAAATATGCACATGAATACTGCCATTTAGAGTAGTTTTATATTTCAACAATCGTCAATATATATCCAGATATTGACGATTGTCCTCGACTTAACCTGTAGGATAAATAATCCATAAATGGTGGATGGTTGCATGCTGTCTCGCTTATATATGGCATCGTCTCTCGCACACTTTATTTATTTACTTTTTGGCGAACTTACAGAACTCAAGTACATACAATATACCTAAATATGTATAATTAAATTATTACAATTACAGTCAGAGTGCACATAAGTTTGATGCTCCTTATGTATGAAAAAGAACATTTAGGAATATTGCAGGAATGTTTCACTATATAATAGTAACCATTATTTATTTAATACAAATAACTTCTAAATAGGCTCTCCCTTGACCTAGACTGAAGTACCGGCCTGGCCCTCACATACGTATTGAAACATTTATCTTTCTAGATTTTTTAATTCGTAATAAAGAGACGAAGTAATCGAAACATAAATCATGAGTTTACCTTGTCTACTAAATATTGTATTATTTACTCATGTTAATATCAAGGGTGATCCAGGTTGACGTAATTGGTTACTTTAAAGTATTATCGATCATTATTTTATTAATATTAGTTTTTAAACATCCTCCTCACGCCTTCCATCATTTGATAGCAAATATACAACTCTAATACCCTGAGGAACAGGGTTCAATAATTCAAAGTGTATTTTGTTTTATTTAGATTTATTTTGATTGTGGTCACTTGGGGTAAGAATCAAATAGAATATCAAATAGAATGACTAATAATAGGTGTATGCAAATTGGTAAAAGGAAAGTTATATTTGTTGCTAAGTCGACTCTGTATCCTACTTAGACTTAGTGTTGATCGTATTTACTTGTATTTATTTAATGTTTCACTATATAATAGTAACCATTATTTATTTAATACAAATAACTTCTAAATAGGCTCTCCCTTGACCTAGACTGAAGTACCGGCCTGGCCCTCACATACGTATTGAAACATTTATCTTTCTAGATTTTTTAATTCGTTAACCACTGGTACATTTCCTGGTTACGATTGAGGTATCAAATGATTTGGTAGAGAGGTTTTCGGAATTGAATTTAAGAGTTTAACATGTTCCCTACAATGTCCCCTACGGTTCACAGTCTGTTAGGTCCAAAAGTACGCGGTGCTTCATAGCTTGTGTTATGCGTGACTAACATAACTGATACCTAACACATACTTAGGCACATTTATACTTTAAATAAATATAGATTTGACCTAACCTAAACCGTTAATTGAATGTGATTTCAATACAAAGCGCATTCGGTGATATTGCTGTACTACGAATTTAAATACATAGTTCCACCGATATAAAGAATTATTTCACGTTCACAGGCTAAGGGTAGCACGTATTAAAAATAGTTTCCCGAAGAGGGATATAAAAATGAATTCGTTTTGTATGCTTTTAACTCTTACTTAAAAGTTTGGTTTGGTTGCAAAAATACTTTTGATGTAATTAAAGTAGTGCTTTGTGCGCATGAAAGTAATGTACATTTGTAAATCATTTTGTTCTATGTCATGTTACGTTTCAATTTAGTATAATAACATATTATCATCTAAGTAACACAATAGATACTAATTAAGAATATACGTAATAGTATCAATGTAATCTAAATGATATATATTTATTGGCGATATGAATTATATAAAATGCAGCTGCCCATAGTTACATTTATTTATTTTTAATATCTACTCAAAATATATAATAACATTTTCATTTAGCGAGACAAAGTTTTGGGCCAAAATATTGTATCGTTGATAAAATATTGCGGTTCTTACTTATAATTGCATTAGACCCCCAAGTAGAATACCAAACCAAAGACCAAATAGAGAAACATTAACATATATATATTTTTTTTGTAAATATTCCATAATTAACAGATTAAAACAGTAGACACGTCTAATAGTCTATTTAAAAATTTGCTTACCTACTAATTATATACATACTAACAAACGATAATTATATCCTCTTAATGTTTTGTTTATTGTATCTTGTTTATTCACTGTTATTTAAATCATTTATAATTACTAAGCCTTTCCTAAAACACTATTATGTAGCTTTTTAATTTCGTACTCCGCAAGAATAGATGATGTTACGTGTGTGATGGCGAACACACCATCGGCCTAAATACCTAAGACGGCAACGCGTATAGCGCGATAGCTAGATCCTTTAAAGTTTGATGAATGCACACGAAAAACCGAAATTAACCGGCCAATGTCGCGCGAACCTAGCCAAGTGCTAATTTGAAAACCACGTTCAATATCACCAATAAAAACGTTCACGCCAAGAATAGTAAATCATTACAGTAAAATTCCGATTTTAATTCGTATCTCAATACATGGTAGGCGTAAGCAGTGTTTACAGCAGAGATGTTCTGCTATAATATTTCAAATATATAGGCGTCTGTTTGTGAAACCACGTCTTTTTGTGTTTATCAAAAAAACATAATACAAGCATGCGGGGGGAGTATTCTCGGAAAATAACTAATTATTTATAAGAGAATGTACAATTTATGGTTAATTGTATTTGACTTGGTAGAGTACCCACAAATTACTTACCAGGTATCTTTATAATGTCTGTGGTTTTCTGTATGTTAGTTAGTTAAGTCTTAAGGTTAATGATTCAAATTTAGACATGTAACCTTAAAATAGTCCGGGTTTGCCATCGTAATTAGAAATGTTGGATGCACATTTCTGAAATTCCCATATCACATCGACCATTTAAAACTTTAAAACAACTAAGAGCACAGGGTAAGTAGTCCCTGTGTAAACACCAGCTGCACTCAATTCTACCCCATTATACACAATACCTTTATGATTTCTATGATATTGCTATTATATTCTGCTGTTGACTTGCCGAAATAGCTGCAACGTGATGTCTGCAAAAGTCTAATAAACTACCACAAACCAACTCAGGGAACCCCTAGTGCAAAAACTGTTTTACTTGGTTCTATTAAACATTTTGGACAGAAAAAATGAGAGAACTGTTTTTCACACGTAGTTTTAAATATAATCTTTTTGATTTTTTATTATAACATATTATTTATATTTCAATTATTTATATATATTGTCTATTTTTTATCTTTGTAAATTTCCCAAGCATGGTTACTCATGTGTACGGATAATAATAATAATAACGTTAAGGATACTTCCTTAAGATTTTTGTATATATCATATATTCGTTATGTAAACTTATATTGAAATCAAAGTAAATTAATACGATTATTATTTTTATAATTAAAGCTTGACTATCAATAATCGCCCTTATTATCGTCAGCTGCTCGTAACAGAAAAGAACATAATAATAATAACAGTAACTTCTCTAGTGAATCATTCACCTATCTGCTAGTTCTTTATCTTCTTTATCTTGATACCTTTAATAGAAATTTACCCGCCTAAATAGTATCACCGGCAAAATATTCTTCTCGTTATTAGTGACTTATAACATTACTTTTATCCTTTTGTAATTCTGCATCGTTTTGAAGACCGCATCGACTTTACAATAAGGGATAATAGTAATGTTACCCCTATGCTTATATTTTTACCTGGGATTCCTGTCTGTGAATGCATTTTTTTGTAATCTTTGTGAATTCTGTCCCAGACTGTGTTTTTTTAATACCGTTTATATTGTCTTGTCGACAATACCTACTTGTGTGACAATATTTGTGTCTGATCTAAAGGGATCTTAATCCACTTCATTAACGTGGAACACAGTACATGTATTTTATTATTAGTAAGCCAAACATAAAATATATTTATCAATTATATCAAAAAATTCTGTAATTTAGTTACAGTTTAGTTTAATTTAATTACTTACCTTATGGTTAAGTTGTATGGATATACTTTGAAATTTTTTGGGTAGAGTCAATGTTTATCGAAGACTCCCTACGGAAACATGCAACCTTCCTACGGAGAATTTTACTCTTTGTAAAAAAAGAAACAAACCTGCTTAAACGATCGTTATTGAATTTCTAAACTAAAATACATATCAATTTCTATAACAATTGTTACACAATTTTTCGAGTTCAATAAAGCAATTATATACAGCGAGAGAATAATAATAATTTATTTATAATTCCACGTTCATATCACACACATTTTGATTAAAAAACTCGTCAACTTATATAAAAATTCGCGTTTGATCATCATTACACAAATTAGCGATACTTAAAAGTTTTCAGAATAACATTTTGACCTTGGGTCTTTATCTAGAAATTATATATAAATGTGATGTCTTCAAGTTGACTGCTTGTCGATTTTCAACGCGATCTAAATAATTATAATTAAACCATGATATTAGTCCAAACACAGGTACTAAGTGATATGCCAACAGCCATTTAGACCTTAAAATTCTGACGGAATTTCGGAACGTTTAAAACTGTGACGCTTATTTTTTTAAAGTAATTACATGAGTAAATTGAGAAATTACTTTACTTTTATAACTTAAATACTTTATAGCATAGACAATTAGTGCTGTTACGTTCTTTATTTGCGATTCAAATAAGTTTGTGTTTATAATTTATTTCCTAACGTCACGCTTTTGAAGTTTTAATATTGTTCGTAAAAACTTTGATTCTTTTCTATTTTGTGATTGACGCGTAAACTAGGCGGAAACCCCAGTGTGCAGGACACCATATGTATTAGCTTCTGGTCTCGGTTATTTGTTAGGCGTCTTAAAATTGCATTTACATTTTAGTAGTAAAAGGGATGTTAAATATGAATAGGCATAGGCAGTTGCAGGTCGAGTAAGAGTTTGATGACCGAGCCGTCAGTCGAGGACTTCAATGATACAAGACAGGCAATTGATATATCCGCCGAGGTATATAAAGTTTATAATATGCTAGGGGTTCAAGTATAAATTAGCTCGATATTTACTGAAAATTTAAATTTGTTTTTTAATTCAATATATTTATTTTATCATAATAATTAATAATATTATTTATTAATTATTATGATAGAATAGTGTCAAGAAAACTATTTATCACATCGTAAGTCTGGCGACTGGTTTATATTTACTTTAATTAAACACCAAAACCCACACAAAACCTGTATAGTTTAAACGGTTTCTCGTGCTGTATGAGGTTTCGCGCTATCGTGTGAGAGACCACCAATCAGTTACCAATGTCTTTTTATTGATAAGAGCCTTTACTTTGGATCACTATTGTCGCGTTTGACCTGAGGTTAGCCATTGCATTTTTCGCGTACAATGACTGACACAATAAAAGTATTTTTTCCCAGGATTCAATCACAAAGGCATAAATGACCTTCCTATTGGATGGCACAATATATAGATAATAATAGAAAATATTTTGATAAAATAAATATATTAAATTAAAAAAAAAAACAATGAATTTTTAATGCACATAATATTTACTTTATTTTTAATTGTTACAATATATATGACCAGGCTAAGTATACAATTATTTAACTTGTATATAAATATTTTTAGTAAGTAGTAGTATCTGATTGACATTAGGTATCATTAGTTTCCTATAATGTACCTTCTATGATTTATATGTCTTTATTGTACCTAAATTTTTTTTCTAAATAGTGAATAAATGTTAAAGATAACTATTTAAACATTCTTTTGTGTTTTTTCAATTTATGTAAATTTTTGCTATGAACTTTAAATAAACTTTTAAGAACTCATTTAAGATATAACGGCCTTAGTAACGAATAATACATACGTTATCATACAAATATAATATTTCCGATAACGACACAATACGTCTTTGTTTTTATATTAATGCTATCTCAATAATTAAATGGTAGATAAGTTATTGGCTATAATACATATGTATTCCTTGAGCATAACAATTACAATGCCACACTTGCCCAATTACTGATAAAATGTCTAAGCACTTGTTTAAACACTTTGCAAGCAAAACACTCTCAATGTCTAAACAATTTAATAAAAATGTAATTTTATATTATACATTTCATGCATTTGATCCCTCAACACTATGGAACTTTGGCCTAAATAATGTCTATCGATTTATGATTAAGTTCATTTACATGCTGTTTAAACCTTTACTGAATTCTTTGGAAGTAATTATATCCAACAATATACACCCTCATCTAATGAAAATGAAATTAACATAAGTAAGCAAAAAATAAATTAAATCTTGTACAAATTGCACTTTGTAAAAATAAGTTACCTAGCCATAAATGTTGAACTATGTGAAGATCATTAAATAGAATTTTAAATGATACTGACCCAGTTCCATTATAACTGGAATATGAATATTTTTCTACGAATTTAATTGATCTTAGTATGTACTATTTTAGTTTTAGTGTATTATATTAGTGTTTTAGTTTTTGAACTTGAAAAAGTTATATTCATTATCAATAATAGTAATTTAATGGAAGTGTTTTATATAATGGAGATGCCTCTAGAGGTAT
The DNA here is from genome assembly GCA_951799465.1 of Leptophobia aripa. NCBI lineage: Eukaryota > Metazoa > Arthropoda > Insecta > Lepidoptera > Pieridae > Leptophobia > Leptophobia aripa. The sequence goes on from OX637281.1 coordinate 4,216,639, forward strand.
TTAGTGCCTAGGCACTAATATGATAATTTTGTTAAATATGTGTTACACACATATTTGTTATGAGTATAACATTCATGAAATGGTTACAATTACATATTTAATTTTTACCTGTTTTAATTGCTATTAAATAAAATCAGTGCAAGGGATGACACACATTTTAATAATACAAGTTATTAATATTCGCTGCTTCTATTGCTTCTTTTATATGGGCTTAAAGCCCAAGGCTAGCAGCTAAGACTAACACACATAAAGATGATTTTAATGTGCTATCTATTGTGAGATGTGCACTTTGACTTTTGTAAAAATGCTTTTATAATAATAAATCATTAAATAGGGTACAAAATCTATTAAGGTAGTTTTATAAAAGGGTCATACGTGTTTTAGTGATTAAGTTAGGTGCTGAAGTGGGTCATAAAGCACAGACTATATTGTAAAGACGCAGTTTTTCCTTTTCTTTTGTTTTTATACTAACATTCAGCAAGCTTTTATAATGATGATGTCTATACATAAACACATAAGTAGGTTATAAATTGCAATATGCTAAATAAATACTCCGTTTTCGTCGTTTTTGTCCGAAAAGATGTGTCCTGAACGTCAATAATATTAATTAGTCTAAGAACTATTAAATTATCAATATTTATTACCAAACATACAATTTGAAATTGATGAATGAAATTTTTCAGTTTTAATAATCGTAATAAAATATACATAAAATGTCATATTTACGTACAAATGGTGAAGATCAACCAAAATGGATTGATAATAAAACAAATAGTTTTAAAATTAATTATGTGCCAATCATATAATAGAGACTAAATAAATATTTTAATGACATTTTTGCCTATATCCAAAACATTTATTTTGTATGACAAAATTTCAAAAGTTTTACCACCTTGGCTCTCGTGGATATTTATTTACTTATTGAACTGGTTTATTCTATAGAATACTTGTTGAACTTCTTATAAACCAATTTCGATGAATTATAAGCCAGGCGATTTTTAAAGTTTAATATTTTTATTTAATAGATAGTGGGTTTATTTTCCACTTCATAGTATGTACTTCATATTTTAGGGTTATATCACAAACACCTGTGTAGATTTTATGTCCGATGTTTTACAATATTTTATGTTAAAGTGTGGCATTCTTTACAACCATAATATATCATCATATGATGTTTCATAATTGATAACTTTCAAAACAAAACAACAATTATTTCAGAATATATATTGTTTTGTAAGATTTGTTTGTAACGTTTTAGTAATACGAAACAAACATTAACCAAAAAATAAACTTTCCGATTTCGTTTATAATGAAAGCAAAATACTTGATTTCGCGAAAATTTCGGCTTTTGGTTAAAGAACATCACCGAGTGTTTTCGACGATTTGAGTGTAACTTTTCCTGTATAGAGTTTTATACATTGCCGCCTAGTCCTATCTCTCCTACTCTAGAGTAATTAGGGCTTATTGTAATTAGACTGTTCGTAATAATTGTGTCAAGAGTGTGTGTAAAACGTGTATGTTTTGGTACATATTATGGTTGTAAATTTCAAATCTTCAGTAACATATTTTGTCACAAAAATCATGAAATTATTAAAAACAACTTTTTTAATTTTGAAACATGGTTAAACAACACCAATGTTCGAAATTCAAATGTTATAATATTAAATTAAAACGAATTATTATGCACCGCGACACTTATCGTCCAGTTGATATAACAGACCATTGAAATGATAAGAACCATCCTATAATTTTATAAACCGGAAATGCTGGTTTTTTGTTACAAATATTAATTTTCAGAATACATGGAACTTACGTATTCAGCGTAAACATAAATAGAAATAGTTACGACTATACTTTAATGTACATATCTCTCAGTTCTCTTAGTTTCTCATACGCGAGTATAACTTCCCGGTTTGTTAACTGCCTTTGTCTGGGCCTTAATTTAATTTTTAAATATGCTATTATATTATAGTTTGCTCAGAAATTATAATAGCGCCTTTACTGCACCACATTTTTTGGGTAAAAGTTATTTAGTCCTTTAATTGATCTTTTCCTTACATCAGCTGCGTGAATAAACACTAAATGTGAAGAAACTAAGGAAGCACAGACCCCAGCTAAATCTATTGATAACGCTAAAATATTCTTAAACATTACTTATTACAAACTGATCTATTATCCATATATATATTTATAAATGGGTACACCTATGTTATAATTAATATGAAGGTTTTATTGTCAACAGCGCTGAGGAGAACGCAAATAACACCTGCGCAATGGCCGCCACCGCGGCAGCGCCGGCTGCTTGGCGGGGAACCAACGACAGCGCGACAACGGAGTTCTGCCGTCGAGGCAACACGCCCGCCACGTATGGCAGGTACCACCAGCGAAACAATGCACCGTATGCCACGCCACCCTCTAATACCGAAAGGTTTGCATGTTGCACTTTATAAGACCCACATAAGCGCGGTTCCAACGCTCTTTGTAAACATTTATTGAGGTAAGGTGCAGACGCTGCGGCTTAAAAACTGTAAAAACTAAAAGGCTTTATATATAAACGAAAAAGGTTTAGGTTTAGCAGCTGGCGTACTTGAACTTTTTGGCTTTTTAAATTTATTGCGTATAATAAACCTGTAACCTTATAAATTCATTTCTGAAACCATACAAATTCTATAGAATCACTTTCAATTCTGCAATTTGCATGGTATTTTTTGTGTGTACTTCAGTTATTAGGTATGCTTTTTGTGTGCATCTGTGTTGTAAATAACTGTGTTTTTAGTTAGTTTCCCGCCGTTTTTTTGTTGGAAACCGATAATACAGTTCAAATATAAGGAGTTAAATTTCATTTTACTTGTCCTCAGGAAAAACTCTTGCTCCTAAAAAGCTATTATAAAAAGTCTTGACGATCATGTATGTAAACTCAACAATTTTGATATGAACTAATTTAATTTCAGAACAACCCCCCTCCATCGGTGGTACGGCGCGACGGGCGGCGAAAGCACGCCGAGCACGCCGGGTGGCGGGCCCGAGCGGCGTCGACGAGCTTCCGGCTCGGGTTCGTCCCGTTCCGAATCGTCATCTCCTGAACCCAGCGACACGTCTCGTGCGTCCACGCCGCCCCCGCCCTCCCACCACGCCCACGCCCACAATAACCATCGGACCCCGTCCACGCATCCGCATCAGGTTTGCAGATTAGCTTATTGATTACAGAATGTGTGACATATGGCGTAAAATATTAGACCTCACGCGTTCAAAATGTTATACTCGTTCAAGGTTATAAAATAACTTGACTACACTTGACAATAATGTTATCGTTTTCAGTGGGCTTCTACAGCTAACGGAAGGCCTCTTGCAATATGTGTTAGTAACCTACCGACCCGGTCAACCGATAGTTCACTCAAAGACGGGCTTTACCACGAATACAAGAAGCATGGTAAAGTGGTGTGGGTGAAGGTGGTCGGTCAAAATGCCGATCGCTATGCGGTGGTCCGATTCAAAAAACCGTCCGACGTAGAAAAGGCACTCGAAGTGTCACAAGATAAACTTTTTTTTGGTTGCAAGATCTCAGTGGCCCCCCACCAAAGTTGTGATGATGACGCCGAGACGGCGAAACCCTACGAGACTGATATCGATGAATACCACCCTAAGGTATTATGGAGTTCATCAAATTTTATCGTATTTTAAACTGAACATGCTGTTACTTAGTGCCATGTATTTTATTTCAGGCGACACGAACGTTATTCATCGGAAACTTAGAGAAAGATGTAACCCAACAGCAGTTGCGTGACAAATTCAAGCATTTTGGCCGTATCATAGAGATTGACATCAAGAAAGGCAGCGGCGGCGGGGCCGGGTACGCCTTCTGCCAGTATGCGTCCATATCGAGCGTGGTCGAAGCCATTCGGGCTATGGATGGCGAGTACGTGGGCAGTTCTAGAGTCAAACTCGGCTTTGGCAAACCTGTTGCGACCACTTGCGTCTGGGTCGATGGACTTACGGAACACACGGAGAAGCAGGTACATACATATACATACTTTCAGCTACTGTGATGTAGAAGAAATGTATTAATTTTCATTTTAACGCCTCCTCAGGTCCTAGCGGCAGTGTCTCGTTGCGGCGCGGCCACGTCGGTGTGCGTGGATCGCGCAGCAGGCGCAGCGCTTGTGCACTTCGAGCAGGCGGCCGCGGCCGGCGCAGCCGTGAGGGAGCTGAGGCGCCTGGCCGCGCACTTGTCGGCCGCGGAGCCAGACCAGCCCAGGCTATGTGTGGACTACGCGTCAAGGGAGTGCCAGGTAACTGTGCCTATGGATATATGAGTCATTTTGACTTTAAAAAATAAATATATAAAGAGTGTTAATAATAAAATCATGATTAAAATAATGATACGTTGAATATTTTTTACCCGTGTTTGATTCTTTCAAGTTCAAGAATCAAATTACAGCCCATATTTCTGAGTATTCCTCAGCATTGTAGTTCTGTCAAAAAGTATTAAGTTTCTCTCATAGGGGCCGAGAAGTTCTCAATTGGCATGACTTCATGTGATAGAGTATATATATATTTGTTTTCTTAATTCAATGTCATAAATGTGATCTTGTTTGTTTTGTTTAGGATGCATTTTATGAACAACTTGAAAAGCATGGCGGTTCGTCGTCCCTTACCAGCTCTGAGCGCCTGGGTACTGACCTAACGGGAAGATATGTCCCTACTGCCAGACATGAACCTATTAGGTATGTTATTATACATATTTAATTTACGATTATAATGACACACCTATACCTGAAAAGGATTATAAAGTCAGTCGACGAGTTTCTGAATGTTGACCATTTGTATTTAGGTACGAGAGTGGTACATCACGATCTCGAGCTCCAAGCTTTGGTCGAAGCTCGTCTAGAACACCTCGATACACCCATGACCCTTATGATCCAACTGATTATGCTGCTGATAGAAGATACAGGTAAGATTTCTTCTAATTCTATTATATATCCATATCCATTTTAACTATTCAATTACGAGGTTTGCCAATTTACCTATTTACACGTGAAACTACCAAATCAACAAATGCCCCTCGTTTGACCATTACGCATTAATAGATATACTTTATTTTGTTTGTTCCATCGTCGCTACGAGTAAATGGAATGTAAATCATTGGTTGTAGGGTACACGATGAGTTAGGGTCCAGTCCACCTACTGATGAGGCGCCTTACGAAGATCGACTGCAGTCTGTGGTCGTGTCTCCCCATCGCAACCACAAACATCGCCATGATTCAAGCCCGGAAGATAGAAAACATTCTAAAGTAAGTACATAATCTCTCTCTTAAATACTTAATAATCACTATTATTGTGATATCATCATTGTGACACATAAAGATTACTTTGTTTTGTTACCAAGGTCTCATTTTTTATATTAAACTGAGTATTTGTGTATTAAAATTGAAATCATTTCAGGAGAGACACCGTAGCGTCGGTGGCAGTTCAAGAAGATCTCGTTCAGGGTCTCGTGGTGAGAGGCATATATCTCGGCGAAGACATCGCAATAAACGGCGCGACGGTTCTGGATCTCGAGGGTCTCGCGCATCGCGGGCTGGTACTCCACTTCGCGACGAACCAGACGCCGTGCCCACGGAGCCTCGACGGCCTCCCCGAGAACGACCCCCTCTACCCATGTTACTGCCTTTGCCCAAGTTCGCACTTCAAATGCTTCGAAATGCCCCGATAACGCCTCGAGTTGTTCCCGCACCCGCACCGGCCTCGCCTCCGCGACCTCCGTCTGTCTCTTCCTCGAGCAGTGGATCCGCGCCGCATTCCCCTTCGCTCGAGGAACGAATTCGATCTCTCGATGAAAAGTACGAGCGATGGTCCGGTTCACGGGCTCACGCCGACGCGCCTGACAGAAGTCGCCTTAGGCACAGGCTCCTAGAACTCGACATCAATGAAGTGAAACCGTCTGAGGTGGTCCGATCGCTCTTAGCCAAACGATCGGTTTTCGATGAAGACTCCGAACGCTTGGAAGGAGCTGTGCGGCCTCCCAGTCCCTGCGGTAGTCCACGCTCAATTCTACAACCGATACTACCACGAGCGCTGCGATATCCGTTCCCGAGTCATCCGCCACCTTCTGATAGCTCTGTAATATCTACGGATAATTCTGTGCCTTCAACCGACAGCGATCGGTCGGATCCCCGCTTATTTCGTTTGTCCCAATCAGATAGCGGCCCTAAACTGGAAAATGATAGTTCTTATGATTCTGGATTACGTATGCGCACTCCATCGACAGAAAAACCTTACGGTGATAATGGCGATAAAAGAGAATCAGAAATCGATGGTGAACGAACAGAAAGACGAAGAAATTCTATCTTGCTTCAAAGTGACGATACTAAATCATTTGACTGTGAATTAAGCAATGAGAAACCCGATTATGATTTCAAGCCACACGGTAGCTTTTTTCGAGATCTTCAGGAAAGTCATCAAAAGGACATATTGTTTTCTGAATCTGTAGGAAACTCAATAGAAGTTCATATAAAAACAGAAAAACTGTATGACGACAAGGAAACTGCTGCCGACGTAAAGAAAGTTCATGAAGACAATCGAGATGAAATACCGTTTTGGGGTTCTAGGCGACATAGTGTCAAAGATATTTCACATCATGAGAAAATTTTAGATAAACCCAATAAATTGGAAAGTACTCTGAATGTTAAAACAGAAAAAGTGATTCTAGAAAATATCAACATTGAAATTTGTGAGAACAAAGATGATCAAATAGAAATGGAAATAAAAAAAGAAACTGAAATATATCAAGAAATAAGCTTAGAAAACAAAATCAATGAAGACATGGCTAGGAGTGAATCAAGAACATTCAACCATTTAAAAACATTAAATTGTATTGACTTCAAAAGTTCACATCTCGATTTAAAACTTTGTGAAAAAAGCGACAACAATGAAAAGACCAACAATGTCAGTATCAATACAACACCAAAAAGTGAAATTCTAAACAACCCATTGATACATGATAAAACAGATAAAGAACAAAGTGATATCATCTCTGAAAGAGTTAAACCAGGAGATGTAGATACACCTTCCTCTGACAATAAGACTTTTGATATTTTCAAAGATTCAGACAGTCATTTGAAATCTGATCGTGAAAAAAACAAACACAATAAGGACCGCACTGATAAGGACAAATGTGAGCTTAGCAAAGAAAGGTCACGTACTAGTAAACATTCAAAGTTGGATAGACATGATAAAGAAAGAAAGACCAGAGATGATTTAACAACGAAACAGCATGTTGAAAAAAGTGAAAAACTGAAATCCGAACGTGATCATGAAAAGGGTCACGAAAGGGACAATTTCACTAAGGAACGTGATTTGGAAAAATTAAAGCAAACTGAAGACCTAAAAATAAGAACAGATGGTCACAATCACAAGAGAGATAAAGGAGAAAAGGATAGAAGAAGAGAACTGGTTGAAATTGACCCATTTTCGTGTAAATCTAGAAAAGATGATAGGCCAAAGCATGATCGTCAGCGAAAAGATGCTGATAGCAAACGTGAAAAGCAAAGAGATTCTGAAGCTAGCAAAAGTCGCAAGTCCTCAAGGGATGAATCATTAAAAGAAATCACCAGGAAAGATTCAACAGACTCTTCCGCATCTCGCGCTTCTCACGAATCTGGAAAAATTAAGGATTTGGAAACAATAGAGACTAAAGAAGACGCCAAACCTAAAATTAAACAAGAAAATGACTGCTTAGTGAAAATTGAATCTAAAGTAACAATCGAAAGTAACAACCAACTAGACAAAAAAATTAAATCAGAAATAAAAGAAGAAAAACTTCCTAACGATGTGTCTAATAAAAACAAAATTCTTGGGTCTTCCGATTATTCACAAAAATGCAAGACAGAAAATGAGAAACAACGACATTTTTCGTTTGATTCAACAAATGTAGAAAATAAACGCAAGGAGCGTCTTAGTTCATGTTCCAGTTTGCCGTCCAATATTGGGGGCCATAAAAGAAGAATGTCATCGCAAGATGTCCTTGAAAGTTTAGACGAGGACATAAAAAAGAGTAAGAATGATATAAAAGGTTCAGATAAACGTGACTTGAAAGACTCGAAATCAAGCGATAGGCATAAGACGCCTAAGTTTAATAAATGCCATTTTGCTAAACTGTTTGAAAGCAAGACCAAAGATGACAAAAAGAATCAAGTGAAACCACCTGATGATTTGTTTACGCCTTTAAAAGATAATGATATCAAAGAGCTATCTGATAAAGGGAAAAATAAATTAGAAGAAAAACCTAAGAAAGATGAGAAAGTTTCGGTACTTTCAGATCCACGACCAGAAGTGCAAAATAATTTAGATTTTCTTGCTATATTTGAGTTGAGATCTAGTGAAGAAGATGAGAAACAGAGAGCACTAACTAATGAAATGAAAGAAAAGAAAAGAATTCAACAATTACAACAAATCCAAGAACTTCAACTGCAACAAGGTGCCCTACAAAATACAGAACATAGATCAAAAGAGGATAAAAAGCACAAGCAGGATGAAAAGAAAAAAGAATGCGCTCGTGAAAAGCGCATGTCAACAGAACGTAAAAGTAGAGATATTGAGCAAAAAAGGAAAAGCCGAAAGCCAACTCAAAGCACTGATACTTCCGATTCAGATGAACCTAAGAAACACTCTATTTTTGATATAGTAGATGAGGGACCTACATATATTTCAATGTACGACAAAGTAAAGGCTCGATCTTGTAAAAACATGCAAAAACAAGAAGAAGAAAAACGACAAGAAAAAATTAAAGCAAAGTTTAGTCAGCTAAAACAAAGTCGAGCTAAACGAGAAGAGAAGAAAAGATCTAGTTGGGATGAAGACAGTGATTCAGACCAAGAGAGACAAAAGCATATGAAATCATCCGTTGATAGTTCTTCTGACGATGATCGTAATATGGTTCACAATCACATGAAAAGACACGATCATTTACAAAGATCATCACTTAATTATGAACGACACAGTGTCGATGATTATTTCAGTTTAATAAGTAACGAAGAAGATCTACGGAATAAACTATCTCGCAAGAACTCTCGTAGCCGAATTATGTCTGATTCATCTGATGATGAAGCCATGAAGAGGGATATGAGTCCGAATCGAAATAGCGATGTAAAAAGAGGTTATTCATCAGACAATGGTTCAATTCGTGAATGTAAGGATAAACATACCTTTATGAAGGAAGCAATTGAAGCCAAAGTTAAGAAATCTTCGCTTCTTAACTTATTTGGAAAAAGCGATAGCGACGACAATAGATTGAAGTCTAATACAGAAAATGATAGTGACTATATAACATCGTTTAGTAAATCAATTTGTAACGGCATGTCTTCTGAAAACGAATCCTTACCATCAAAGAACACTTCTAGTGATATTAGAAAAAAGCATAAAAAGAAACAAAAGAAGCATAAAAGTTCATTTTCTGATGAGGAAAATAAAATTGAAAATTGTGATGATAACCACGATCGAGATAAACACAAAAACGATTCTTTGAGAAGGCACAGTAAAAAGGAAAAACGTAAAGACAAAATACGGGAAAGTTATGACACTGATGAAACTAAAGATGATAAAACCAAAGGTAAAAGAGATAAAAGACCATCAACCGAGAACATGCAGGAATCTTTTACTGGAAATGCAAAAAGAGAAGGAAAAATGGAGGATATATTTGGTCCACTATCAGATGACTCGGATAAGGAATCTAGAAATAAGTTAGAAATGTCAATTGTAGAGTATGATTCGACAAAAACAAACAAAGATACCAGTGATGATTTAAAATGTAAAGATAGGGATGACAGTAAAAGAAGGAGAGATAGAAAACGAAAAGATAAGAAGCTGTTTTCCAAAGAGGATGATAATAGTTTGGACGTTGACGCGGTAAGCAAAGCAATAGAAGCTCGATTGTTTGCAGATTCTATGAGTAGTGATGATATTAAGACCAATGAGCAACCAGACTTATTCAAATGTAAAACAAAGTATGAAGATTCAAATGTGAAAATTGATGATATTTCTCGGTCCGAAAAAATCATTGAAAACTTTAAGAAAGAATGTAAAGAGAAAAAGAAGAAGAAAAAGAGAAATAGAGAGGATCGTCAAAGTCGGAAAGAACATCATTATTTCCAAAATGAAAGGCTTACCAAACTAGAAAGTAACATTTTTGAAAGACACGTGGATATGTCGCCGAAAACAATATTAAATATCCCACTTCCGAATGAGAAAATAGACAACGAGAAGGCGGATGACGCTAAATCTCTTTCAGAGTCTCCCAGCTTGCCCCGATTAACTGACAGCCCGCCTTTTGCCATTAAAGTAGAAGAATCATGTTCTAAAAATACTGATACAGACAGTACTAGCCAATTATCAATTGATGACAGAGTTTCAGTTCAAAGTTACGACGAAACAAAGTGCGTGGAAATTGATGATATTCCAATGCCTCCATCCATTGAAAGCAACGTTGTTCAAGACATTAGCGAAGTTCCTTTACCGGAAGATCCACCAACAAAATTGACATCATCTGCTCCGAATAGCGATCTCGAGATCGATGATTCGATACAAACATCTGATCAACAGAAAATAACGGATATTAGTGATGACGCCGTAAGGAGTATACCCAACGTCGAAGATGTATTAGAGAAACAAATAGAGACATCGCCTTCAGACATTCAAAATAAAAAGGCAGAAGAAAAACCAAGGGCTATAATTTCTCAAGAAGAAACCGAAGATGCTGTCGCAGCCCTGTTGGGGGAAAGCTTTGGTGGAAAAGCAGACGCTTTTGCGAACTGTTTCGAGGAAGATGTAAATAGTGATAATATTCAAATTGAAATTGAAAACTCCTCCATTCAAAATGAGAATATTCCCGAAGAAGACGCTGAAGAAATGAGACAAGCCGTACAAAATTTAAATGCTAGTGAAATGGAGATAAAGCCTGATACACCCGTTTCTGATAGTGACTTTCTTCTTATTGACACGGACACTGAAGAAAATGAAGAAACTTCTCAAGATGCTTCTGAAAAAATACCTGTCACTATGGCATCTACAACGCAGACACAAACAGTTAATATAAAGTTACCGCCTACAGCTGAACCCTCAAATGTTATTGTTTCCAAACCTAAAACAGTTGTGGTTCAGGCAAGTCCAAAGATACAAGTTTCGTCGAGTTCACAGAGTGCAAAAGTATCTAATGCTAACAATAGCTTTATACCATCTCCCTTGAAAAAGGAGTCCTTAACAGCAATTACATCGGCGCCAACCCCGGTTATTACCTCATGGACACTTACCAACAATAAAATAGAAACTCATACCGTAAATACGCCCATAAGTAAAGAAGACCCGAAATCCACACGAATAACGACAAACATTTTACAAATTAGGCCATCTCAAGTTAATAACAATCTTATAACCAGTCCAAGTAGGCATCCTGCGCCATATCAAGTGATAAACCGTATGAATATTAATCAAAGAAATCAACCACAACTGTCAAATATGCAACCGCCAATGATTAAAATACCCGAAAACCATGTTTTGTATCAAAAGCCACAAGGAATAGTAATATCACCCCGATTGACTAGTGAAACAAGACTACAAAGTCCAAAAAGTGCGCAAAATGAGGGTCTTACATCACCACGACTCGCTAACATGACAATATTGACTTCATCGCCGCAAACCCTCAATTCTGTTGGAATGCCATCGCAGAACGCCTTGCAGCAAAGGTCTCCAGGACAAGTTACGGTTGTGCGCATGCAAAAACCTCCGTTGAGTCCACTTCACATCCCACACGGAGCTAGAGCTATGATGTCACCTAATAGACCAAACTCTGTTTTAGTTCAGACCCAAGGAGTCCCACTACATTTCAATAGGTTGCCTGTGACACCAGTTTTGGCTCCTATAACAAAACAAGTAGCACCTAATTTACCTCAGCAAAACTCAACGGTGTTACAACAAAAAGCATTGTCAGGGGAGCCGTTGAAAAACGAAAACGTAAATGATAGTACTAAAATTATTTTATCTCCTACTCGTTTACCCCCAAATTCAAACACTTCAGTGATGGGAAATCGTATGTTACCAATGCAAAATGCTCTACACGTTGGTACGATGAATTCTTTACATTTATCCAATAAAGTTTTGATTAATAATAAACCAACTTTCGAACGCGATGTCCAACATCAAAAAACAGAACACAGTGGGTACAGCACGTCTCCGATTATACACGTTGCGAGTATTAACCAGCCACCTGCATCACACATACAAAGTCTTACTAAGCCTGTTATGGGAAATGTACAGGATGGAGGTTCCAACAGAGGACAAGGTCAAAACGTTATTCATGCAATTAACCAACAAAGGATAATCACAGGGACCTCATTAAATAATATTATACAAATTGATAACAGCAAGGGACAACCAACTGTGTTATCAGTAGCAACTATTCGACCACCTTCAGTATTCACTAAATCCGAAATGTCAGATGCGGTGGCTGTGACAACGTCTAGCTTAACGAATGTTGTCATGACTCCACTGTTGCTTAAAACTAATTCTAATGCTACACCCAATCGATTGAATGCTCGGAATGACCATTTTGAAAATAATCTTCTATTACCGGTTAGTCGCATTGGTAATATTCAAGACGAAAAAATGCACGAAAAGAATACAGACGAGACAAATATGATTCCAAAATTCACTCCGCCACTTTTAAAATCACCTGAAGCAATTGCAAAATGTGAAACTGATTTTGAAGAACTTTTGAAAGATAACACTAATGAAATCAAAGTTACAAATGACCCAGAGAAAAAACTCGAAGTGAATGTTGGAAATAATATCACGGTTATAACACAGTGTAATGATAGACCCGATGATTTTATAGAAAAGCAAGAGATAACTGATAAGGCTACAAACGAAACGTCTGAAGATAATATTAAAACAAATTGCTTAGATGTTATAAAAGAAGAAAACCCAAAACTTGATACTTTACCGGATTTAAATCTTATTGAGAAAGAAAGCAACGTTCTAAACTCAGCCATATCAGATAAATTACCAGAAATAGAAAAATCGCCATACATGAACCAGCATAATTTAGATATCAAAATCGAGCAACCAAAACTTTTTAACTCTGATAACACGTATAAAGAACTTTCAGCTTTTCGTGTGTCTCCAAGTAATAAAGAAAACAATGAAAATGATATTCACACTCCAGAAGAGAACGAATTTTGGAGCACTAAAGATCAAATTATAGAGTCTGTTATTAAGAAAGTTGATTCTCTTTGCAACGAAACTTTTGACGTGAATATAAAAACTCATGTTTATAATGCAGTAACTGAGGTAACGCCTCAAGACACAAATCATCAACATGAAATTTCAAAAGAACCCGAAATAAATTGTAACGAAAATAAAAATCACTTTGGTGACAATAATGTAAAAGAAGAATTTCCAATGGAAAAAACTACACCAACCAGTAAAAGAGGCGGACGAGGTAACAGAGGCAGAAAAGTTGATAAGCCAGATAGGGTACAAACACGCCAGATAGCAAAACCAACTCGAGGTGGCGGTGTTAGTAAAAGAGGAAGAGGACGGTCAACTAAAGTGGACAAGAAAGTGAAGAGTCTCGTTAATAGTACGTTCCATAATATGCCTGGAGATGTTTATGACTTTCACGAAGATTCTGGAGATGAGACGGCGGCTTCGGCCAACAATGCTGAATCAAGGCCAAGGCTAATTCTAACTATAAAAAGTCCTATTTCTGGAAACACGGGTGCCATACCAACTTCAACACTAAGTATAACTCAAAAAGAATCTAACAAATTACCAGAAAAGCCCAAAGAAGAAAAAAGTGAAGTGTTTGCTTTACCCTCTACAAATACAAATACTCGAAAATCTAGAAGACTTCAAGAGAAAGACATACAAAAAGGCTCTTCAGATGACCTTTTAGATGACACGGTTAAAGGATCTCCAGCAAACAAGAACGCTCGAGACACTAACAGAAAGAGGCCTCTGAGACAAGCCGGTGCCAAACCAACTACAGACAAATCCCCTTCAGACACGAGGAAATCTCCGAGAGGTACGAAGAGGTCGAGGGACAGTCTGTCTGATGCGTCTGTAGATAGTTCTGATGAAAATAACAAAAAAGAGGAAACTACCAAAGATGCTAAAGTACCAAAACTTGAACCAGTCATTCAGCCGCCTATACTGGAAACAGAAACCATCGTTAAGAACGTGATTCCCGGTACACCGGTAGTGGTTTCACATCCACAGCCAGTCGTGAATCCGACGCCCATTATGAAACCGCCAAAGAAAATGATATCGGAAATAAGCGCAAAACTAGCGAGTGCTTTCGAGGCGGCAGCTGGTCCGCCACCGGTTGTGATATCTACTCCGACAATTGCCACTATTCCACCGCCGACTACGGTACCCGTGGCTTCACCAGGGCTCGATCGTCTCATTCCACCACCTATAGAGAGGCGGTCGGTTGAATTAGAACCACCCACACTGGCTCACCGAGAGCCTAGGCCGGCCGAACACATTCCGATCCAAGAGCCGCTAAGCGTTTCTCTCGGGGAACCCTCCGATTTGATAAGCGTAGAGACGGGACACCTGCGGCGCTTGGTGGATAACGTCCCTGCTAATATGATGCCCGTAGGAGCAACCGAGGCGACGGATGCCAGAGTGCAGTCACCGGCTCTACCACACAGACCGCCCTCTACGAATCGGCCCGCCGACCGCGCCACGCCTATCCTTATAAGGTGTGTTCCCCTTGTCTGTTGCGCGTGTACTTTTATTTCGAGATGTAAGGTTTTATAAGTTAATATTGTGTGAAAATTCCAGAAGCGGCGGCGAGGGCATGGAAGGTGCGGGAGTGGCTGGGGCGGCGGCTGCGGGTGTGGCAGCTGCAGCCCGCGGCTTTCGCGGCGCCTACGCCGGCCCCGCCAGTCTGCCGAGGGGCGCGCATCACCCGCCTCCGCCCACCACCAAGCAAGTGGCCATCGTCGGGCCCCATCATCATCATCCTGGTGAGTCTACTTTAATAGGTATTTCTATTATAAAATACTGTACAATATGAAGACGCATTACTTTGTTCACACCATTAAATATTTCTATTATACCACTAAAATTGTACTTTCAGGTTCTCGCGTAACAATCACCAGTGTGCCATCGATCAGCCCTCAAGGACAAATGAACATGGTAGGTCATAATATAAATGTACTCTTTCTCTTCTTCTGGCACTTTGAAATTTATTCTATTGGTATATATGGCTACGTTAAACAAATTCCTACATTTCATGCTTACTCGGAATAGGCTGCGGATTTTGTTCGGAGTCCTCCGCCAGCCCATCAACAGACATCTCCTATAACATCGGTATAAACTTTGTAATTTAATAGTTAATACGACGCCTTTGATTTGCGAACTGGGAGAAAATTGTAATTGTAGAGCCATTAAACTTTTTTTGGATATTCATGAGTGACCATTACTAATGTTTTTTTTTTTCAGGGCGATGGAATGTATCCCCATTTCTCTCAACATCACTATCAAATGTATCAGCAACACTTCCGCGCGACCCAACAAGATATGCGGGCTAGCGCATCGCCGTTCCCGAGGTACATATTTACTTTATGCATTATACCAGTTGGTATTTAGTAGCAACAATCTTTTATTATAGTTATTATGATTTAACGCCTGATTATAAAGACATGAATTCATTCATACATTTATAATTTAACGCATTCTCCAATGCGCAGATGCGGAGGCGGCTTGGAAGCAGAAGGCAGCGAAGCCCCAACTCCACCTCTGGAGCTACGTCGACCACCTTCGGCAAGAGTGCCAAGACCTGCTCACTCGCCATCGCCAGCTGATCGGCACATCCGTAAGTATTTTGGTTCTCACTAAGAAAACCGACTCCCCAACTAATTAAATTAAAACTGTTAAATAGACTAGCATAGTAACAATTCTTATTAAAAGCTGTAAAGATTTGCGTACTATAAAAACTGCGGTAAACAATAGCAGACACTAGACGTAAACTTTAGGGTCAAACAAACTGGAAGAATTGCAAAATAAAAAATGCATGTCTGCTTTGCAAAACAATTTTGTTAGTAATGTTTAATATAAGTTTCTTCTGGTACAGTATACGCAGTGCGCTGCGGGCGCTCGCCCCCTCCGGCACACGGCAGCGGTCGCCCCCCAAGTGCGCTGCCTCCTCTCGCCGCCCCCGGCCCACCCCACGCCAGCCAAGTACCCCGCGAAGCCGACTCTTTGCAAATGCTGCTGAGGGTATGTGCCACCTCTTAAAATTAGCCTATTTCCTTTTACCTAGCCTATTTCTTTGGTTTTTAACCAAAGATTAGTATGAGAGTGTTTTTCCAACAGTTACTTTAAGTATTACATCCTGACGTTAGTGTCTCTAATTAATAACACCATCGGTGAAAAAATTCTAGATTAGGTTAAAGAATTTTCTAATATCTTATTCAAGTAACATAATGAAAATTAAATTTTTACTTTCAAATTTTATACCCATCAATCAATGTTTAGATTTAAAATAACTTTTCAACTCGATTTTATATATAATGCAATTTGTCTCTCGTCATAACTCGACACAAATGTTCTATCTCCAGCGATACCCCGTGATGTGGCAAGGCCTACTCGCCCTGAAGAACGATTCGGCCGCAGTCCAGATGCACTTCGTGGGCGGAAGTGCGGGCGTGGCCGCGGACGCACTGTCGCGCAGCGCTGACGGTGCGGCAACATCGCTTCTGCGCATTGCTCAGCGGATGCGCCTGGAGCCGGCCCAGCTGGACCAGGTGCATCGGAAGATGAAGGTACTTTTCACAACTTTGAAGAGACATTCAAACCTACCTCTCGAATAAAGCTAATTAAAAATACGTGAATTTCAGATGGAGAATGAACATTGCATGTTGCTGGCGCTGCCTTGCGGACGCGATCATATGGACGTGCTCCAGCAGTCCACGAACTTATCTGCTGGCTTCATCACCTACCTGCAGAGGAAGCAGGCAGCTGGCATCGTCAACGTGGCGCCTTCGCCGAGGCACCAACAGGTACTACCACGGCTAGGATTTGTTAAATTGTAATTGTCTATAAAAAGAACAGCGTAAACGCATTAATGTTGTAATAACAACATGACATAATAAATGAATGTTTTTAATTATTTTTTATCAGACACAAAATATGTATAGGTCAAGGTTTAGGTTTTATTAATAGTTTTGAAGACTCGATATTAATTGTAATAATATTTCCTTCCAGTCCATGTATACCGTACACATATTCCCTTCGTGCGAATTCGCCAACGAAAACCTGAACCGAATCGCACCAGACCTAATGCACCGCGTGGCCAACATTGCGCACCTGCTCATTGTTATCGCTACGGCCATCGGATGAACCTGAACCCTCGCACTCGACGAGATGCATCCCGGAATTGACCCCAGCCGAAGAAGCTGACCAACTGGAATCCATTCGGGCCGATCGCCCCTCGCTAACCGAGAATGGATGCCTAGATAAGAAGACGCGAAAGACTAACGGTGAGCGTTCTCACCGAATTGTGACAAAGGCCCCCGATCGAACAACCGACGCGACCTAGTGACAGTTTAATTCATTCTCTTGTAAATAATATCCAGGTTGTGAAAACTCATTTTAAAGTTTAGTTATCGGTCGAGTTGAGCCATGGACAAGTGAAACGTGAAGTCTCGCCTAGTGTTAGGTCACCTATTTAAGTGTTAGCTAAGACGTCATTTTGTATAATATTTTGTTGTGGTCGACTGCGCTCGGCCTTGTTCGGAGTTTAAATTTTATTAAAACTAGTGTTAAGCAAAGTCAAGTTCGTAAGATTATCATTTGGGTTCCGCTAAACGCGAGTGGCGTAACGAGCATTTCTATTGTTAGTGTAAATTGTTATTTTGTTTTAAGTGTAGCTTTAAACTAATTTAAATGTGTAAATACCGATCTATCCATACGTACTAAATCTTGATGATTCACATACAACGTCACAGCAGTAACATAACGAATACCGAGTCGTGTGAAGTTTGTAATGGCTAATTTAAAGTAATATAAAAATACACGTGGAAAATAAACTGTGATTCTGACTATTAAAGTAGGCTTAGTTAGGAATAGAGGGCCGAGCAGAGTAGAGTGTCGTCGTTTGTAGTTACGGTTACATAGACTTGTAGTGATATTTTTCTTTACACATTCACACCGGGTTTTTCATATTCATTCATTGTTATGTATTTAATTGTCTCGATTACATTCGCCTAGTCTCGCGTGCGCGTTGACCCGCGCGGGGTTAACGCGCGCGCGATTGAAGCGAAGTAAAAATATCCGATCCAAATATTGAAAGTGCTGATAGTGTATAGGTGTGTCTAGATGTCTACTAACCGAGGATTAATGTGACGAATGTCAGGGGTTAATCCTCCGTTACTATTGTCTAGTGCTTAGTCACCGGAGGGCCGAACGCGTCGTTGCCCTGCGCGTTGATTCATTCCACGTTAGTCCGCCTCGCGCCACGTACGGAGCGCAAGAGTGAATTTGTGACCGCGAGACAACATGTCGGGCGCGTGTTGACGTATACGTATGGGCACGCGCCCGCTGTCTTGTCAGTGATTGAGATTTGCTATCGCGATGTTTCACCACATTTTCCGCCGTTGCTTACGCGGGATCATATTATGAGAGAGCTTTTAGGATTACGTTTTTTTTTTATTTTTCTGAATATTTTTAGATTCTAAGTTTTTGATATCCCGTTTTCTATTGCTAAGTAATGCCATAATTTTATTAGTTTTTTTGACCGCCTTTACACATAGTATATCTTTATAAACGTAAAAAGTAGTATATGTCAATGTATACAAATCTGTTTTTTTTATACATTTTAATTTACACACTGGATTGGAACAAAACATGAGACCAGTTGATACGTTGACCGTTGAAACTATTCAAATCCTCTTTTAATTGCCGTTGGACGGTTCAAAGCCGTCACCGAACGTGGTCCCTTAAAGGCTCTCTTAGTGAACATTGAGAATTCCCAGTTGGACGCAAAACAATATTGTACTTCTCGTAACGTCATCGTCTGCATATCTCGTGGCCCCAGCTCCAGCGACGAGCGGCTCGCCTCGCCAGCTTCCGAAGATCGCTAATAGTTAGAGAAATTGCGACAGGTCGCGTCGCGTGTAAAACTAAAGTACAAAATATTTTATGTAATTTTATATATAAACGATATGCAGCCATGTATGTATTGATTAGTGGTTATGTAAATGTTTGCTCTCCGTCGCAGAAACGGTTCTCGATTAGCTAAGAGGAACACTAACGAACACGTCACTTCGTCCATTAATTTTAAAAAGAATATAATTTAATCTAACGGATGCCCAAATACACTTTTATTTGCCTCCTTATAAAGGAACTCGATGTAAATAGAAGTTGAAATATAAAACATAGCAATACAATATTTAGAGTGGAGTAGTGAGGAGCACGTACACTAAGCGACACGAGAATGAAAAGAAATATTTATTCAAATCGAAATCGGTATTTACGATTAAGTTGTTTACTGTGATGCGATTATTTTTTGGCGAAAGTTACAGCTGCATTGCAACGAGCAGAGATCTCGATGCCACCCGAAATTGTTTGCAATGCAACATTATTGTCAATTACTAAACTAATTCAGAAGTATTTCCATATTTGATGAAGCACCATTGTTTGTAGCGGTTATAATTTTTCGACGATGTTAACTAGTAATTTAACGCAGACTTAATAGTTTTAAGGTTAGTTACGTGAGAAGTATAATATAGTTTTGTTTTTATTTGGATTAGGTTAGAGTTGGCCGGGGGGCGGGGCGCGGCACGAGAGTGCGAGTTGTAAGGGTTGGTGTAAATGTAAAATAACATTTGATCTCAAGTGACAGCAAGTGAACGCGAAGACTTACAGCCGCGCCCCCCTCCCCGCCCCCCAACCCCGCCCGCTTAGCTCTTAACGTTGAATTGTAAGGAAATAAAAATATTGTGATCATATTTCTACTGTAACTTTAAAATGCTAGAGTTTAGAAGTAATTGTATATTTTGTACATATTGAAATAGTATTGTAACTTTACTTCCCATTATCCAAAAACCCAGAACTCCTGCGTGTTATTTACCTCCTACCTACCAATACTATTAAAAAAAATAATACATAATGGTGTGTTTTTATTTAATGTCCTTAGTTTTAAGGGTTTTAAAGAAAGGCAACACTCCAAGGATCTTGAGATCTTGTTTATTAAACATTCAACGTCATACTTAATTCAACACAATCTGTATTAAGTTAAACTACACTTTATCGATACAACTAAAATAATAATTTTTTACTACCAATAACATGATTTAATCTTCCTTCTATAAATAGACCCATAGAGATTATTTACTCAAAAATAATTATCGATGTAAAATTTTCAAATTACTTTTGAAACCAAGAAACCATGTTCTTTTGGCAGTTGATAGTGTTTTAATAATAAAAGTAAGACCCGCATCCTTCTTGTAATTAGATAGGAGAATGTTACTGGATAATGAAAGAAATTAAAGATATCAACTACATATTCTCATACCGCCATATACCTATGATATATTTTAATTAGAACTCTCACTTCGTGGTAGATAACATTATTAGAAAAATAAAGGATCTTCAACATGCTACGTCATTTGCTAAGTGCACCATTAACATCCTTGTTTCATCATTAATCCGGCGAGTTTGAAAATTCGTAAACAACTGAAAGGGTCCGACTGGCGTGGCTCTGACGACGCACTCCCTGTGGGTGGACTGTTCACGGAAACGTGTGATGGTGACTTGCTCTCCGACTTTTGCTTTTCGGGTGATTTACTTATCGCCGGTGAAGTCATTCTGTAACAAGAAAATAAGATTATTCTAGATATAAGTTATATTAAAAACCCGGAATTTTAACTATGGCTATGGTATAATCTCAATTTTTTTTTATGGAATGTGGCAAACCATCAGCCGGGCATAAAAGCAAACTGTGTTGCCATACTTTATGGGCACGTTATGGGAAAAGACTCAGGTTGGTAGCGAGAATGAAGAAAGGTACTAGGAAAGGAAAGACGGGGAGTTTCTTACGCAAGAAACGCCATTACAATAGCATTAAACATTTGCCAACGTATAAGTTAAAAGATGATTCTTTTAAGCAAACTTTAAAGATAATATTTTGTGTACACAGCATCAATTTACCAGTTTGATGTAACAATCAATCAAATCATTGAATATATCCATTATACGTTGGACCATAGCCAATAGACTATCAATGTAACAACGATACACGTTGACCGTGACCGAGTTTGTGCAATCATTCGGATAAAGTCGCCACTTGAAAAACAAAAACGCGTGTCTAAAATAACAGTACATTAAAAGTACGCTATTTCATATATGTTAGGAGTACGTATAGACAATTTCCCCAAAATGTACCAAGTTATGTTCGATAATATATCATGGCAACTTTATATTTATATATAATGAGTTGTAGACGATATCTTTAGCACTATAACAATATAAAAGTGCTGGTTGAAGAGATTAATAACATATAACATTGAATATTTATTTTTTTAATCTAAACCTAAAAGTAACAATTGTAAAATATATTCTAAGCGAATTTGGAATATATAATTAAGCACGAACGTTTAACCAATAAATCTAGTAAAATGTACATACTATTCACATGTTTTAGTTGTAATAAAGTGTACGCACGCTATTTATTACATAAATTAAATATAAAATTTTTGAATTTCCCCAAAAAATTAAAATAAAACATCATTTACGGATTCCGAAACGCTGAGTTATGCAAATAACACGTTCGCATTAAACAATCATATTCAATCAATACAAACGAATGTTTGGAAACTATATTACAACACGTGAGATAAGTGACGCCTCCATAATGGACAACATAATACCTGTAGTTGTAACCAAACACGACCTATTTAAACTAAAACATTGTGTTGAAAGCACATTGTTTCCATTGTAACGAATATACCTACAGAATATAGATAAAAGAGGCAGAGCTAACACAGTCTAGGAATACTGAAATATTCTTATTTTAATTGGTTTATGTCAGAATCGTATAAATAATGTATTGTCGAAATCATACTGTTAGGTAACACAAACCACGAAGAACGTACTTTCAGTCATTTGGTTTTTTTTAAAAATCTTTTTATGTACATAAATATAATGTCCATGTTTCCTATATATTTTTTTAATAATCAGAAGGCTATTCATCTCCTATTAATCATTAAATGTGTTATCAAATATATATTTTTTACAAGAGCGTGTAAAATTGTTTTCTTTTCTAGATTTACCTCATTTTTTATTACTTTTAACTGTCACAATGTGATTCAATTTCTTTTTTGATCGAACTCTAGTAGAAGTTGCATTAATGAAAACGTCATTCATATTTTATTCAGGGCTCCTATAATATATATAATATATTATATAACATACGTTGATATGTTTTGAAATCCCTGACGCGCCTCTTTACCATAGCAACCCAGTACATAATACACAATATTGTATTCAAAAGTATGCTTAATCTTACAAACATTAAATATGATATATATATATATATATATAAGCAAACTATTTTTTTACCTAAGGCTTTCGGACCTACGTAAAATATACACAAAAATATAAATGAAACATTAGACAGTTCTTAACAAAAATAAATTACGAACAATAATTCGGTTTTAAAAATTAAAAGTGGCATATCTTTAATTTTGTGTAATGTCAAAAGGCTTTTTTTTAAATTACATTTGTAACAGCGGTCAAACTACAAGGTAGCATGCAAACCAACCACGCGATGTTTTGTTTTGTTAAGAAGGCCCAACTCATATTGTGTTTATGGTTAGTGGGTTGTGGTTTTTACTATGAACGTGTAGGTCAATCATTATAATGAGAACTAAAATATAGGTCGACGACACAGCATTGCGCGGGCGGATTATCTTTGACCTAGTTAGACTGTGTCGTTGTAAAAGCAAACGTTATAAAATTGTTACGAAAAATAGCCGAAATTTCGGAATGTTAGCGTGGCCTAGATGTTCATATTATATGCTTTATTAATATATATATATATATATAAATATATATAATACTATTAGTTTATATGATCAAAATATCAATGGATTGCATTTATTATTACCAATCCACAACGATTACATAATTAAGTATGACTAATATATAATAATATTGAATTATACATTTAAAAAATAGGAATATTAAAAGAACATATTATATATATATATATATATATATATATATATATCGTTCTAACAGACATCTTTTATTTGATAACAATACAATATCATACCTAAATGTATGCCATCATGTTAATTCTAACATCAAATAAATGTGGACAATAACTCACCTGTGATAAGAAATAACGATTTTTTTTATACCAAATAATGAATTTTACTAGGATCTTAAATTTAACGCGACACAACCAACGCGACGAACGTTCGTTAGACTATTGAAAACCGAACTGTAATTTATAAAAATGCGTTGTCGGAAAATGTATATACTAAAAATATTGTAATACGTTTTATAATACTGTGTAGATTTGATTGGATATATTTATTAATATATATTTACGATCGTAAATAAAATAGTATAAGCCAGCAGAGCTTAAAGTTACTTTATTACAACAATACACAGGCTCTACCTGTGTATTTTATTATATCTGTCCCCAAACATCTTATGTGCTTAATATATTTAAAACAATAAACTTATGAGCAATAAAACTAGGTGTACACATAAAACTATTCAATGGGAACTTGAAACATTATACAAAAACAAAATACAAAATTGTAGTAATAGGTGGTATATAAGAAAAAAACATAATAAAATGTCTTTTAATTTCTGTGTCAATAATTGTCGGTAGAAATAAGCACTAAATATAAGTGAACTTGTGTTTAAACCCATAAAAACAATTCCAAATGGGATAATTATTTAATACCACATTCATATGTAAGCTGTTAATCAAAGTCATATATATTATTGGCAGGCAGAGACACGCCCTGAGCTAGTATTTCTATCTGTAGCGGTTACATGTGCATTTAAAGGTTAATTGTTATTCAAAATGTGTGTTTTTACTAAAACTGTACACGTCGTTGCAACGGTTGCGGTCACTAACACATGTAGGGTTGACACATTGAAGAAATTGGAATTAGATTTATTTGATTACTACAGACGCAAGGTGTATTTCGAGACCTCATATCACTGTATGTATTAAGATTTATAAATCGGTTTGGTTAACGAAATCAAGTAAAATAATATCACTATTTTATTTATTTAAGTAAACCGCGTTGTGATACAAAATTAGTTAAAAATAAATAACGCCAAGTGGCAAGAGACTATTAAATATAATAAAAAAAGTAATATATAGTTTCAATTAATAAATTTGTTTTTTTGTGTGCTTCATTTGCCGTACAGTTGTTATTGTTAAAAAAAAATTGTTGTCTTATGAAACTTATTTAAAATATTTTAATACCATTTAGGATTAAAAAAAACTAGTGGCAATTGTATTGTGTTGCAAAAAAATTGCATTATTTCATTGACGTCTTTTTATCGTAATAAATAATATTACCGTAATGTTAAACGTCAATAGATATTGCATACAGTGTAGAAATATTTAAACTTCTTTGAACTTTAAATTGGATAAACTACACAAAATGTTCAAGATGCAACAGATTGGTTGCATACAAAAAACAACATCAAACATATCTACACTATATTCCACATTCTACTAAAATAATAATAAAATACAAAGCGATCAATATGTTTTACTATTTGCACAGCAACAGTTTAAAATTGTAATCAGTTAATAGCTTAGCTATGACAGCTAATCCGTCGACAACCCTAGCAATATTTTTGACCTTAAACAGCTGCGATACGTCAGCTGTTACGTAACACTTGCCTATACATATTGACGTGCATTCTAAAACAATGCAACTTTAAAAATGCAAATTGCGTACCTTGATATTCCGTTTGGTTTGTTGTCTATGGGTTTCTCGTAGAATTAATCAAAATGCAAACGATCATACGAGTGTACTAGCTGAGCCGAAGGTTCAAAGTGTCGCAGCGATGCGGCATCTAGTGCGCAGCTCCGTATTCGACCCTTTACCGAACACTGAATGGTGTGACGTCATCGCATTCACGTACATTTTATATATAACTATATATAACATATTGTTATTTAGAGCAGATACTTATAAAGTTGATTATTTAAAGAAAATGTATTTCAAATCTAGTCTACGTAAACAAAACACACACTACTGCGAATTTACGTATGTTAAACTTTTATTTAAGTATCTCCCAAACAGGCGAATTCGAGTGAAATCATTAAATTAATTAAATCATTTTAATATTGCAATTGAAAATTTCACTAACATTTTATCAACAATTAAAATATTTGCATAATTGCCACACATAAAATTCAAATCACTTTTATTCACGTTAACAGGGAACATACTTGTACTTTCAACTATATTGATAATTTACCACATGGCCTGATGCTGTAGATGATTGATTGATTGAAGCATTTCAATTGTTGGAAGCCAAATTGTCAGTAGTGAGGCGATTGTTTCTGTGGGAAATGCCATGGATCTGGAGCTGGATGAGAGAGATTTGACGAACGCGTCTAAGAGTAATAGGATCTTCATTAACAGCAGCATACAGTGTTTTAACTCAAAATTTGTTTTAAAGATATATATATCTTTAAAATAATATATATATATATATATATATATATATATCATAATCTACAAGAGAGATAGAGGATTTACTTCGAATTGAATATAATTCCAATACAATGTGGGAGAAGATAACTTCGTGAATAAAAATCACACCGAATCGATTTGTTGTTCGAAATGGAGACAGAAACCTCCTTCAACAGTTTTTTAAACGATTCGCAGGTGAAAATGAGAAAAGCGTAACGAAAATTAAGCGCTTCGTAAGCACTTAACTTTCTCTTAATATATTTTTATAAGATATGTATTTTATATTGTGTAAATGTTTATTCTTGTAAATACATTCTGCTTATTCAAAATTTAACAATAACAAGTGAGGTGATGTTTTGCCTAAGCTTGCTAATTGAGCTGGAATGAATTAATAGCATTTTAATTAATTTCAAACTGTTTTCCTTTGACATTGAGCAAGGTCGGAATGAATTGAACTCATAATGTCGGATATACAATAAATACAATTATTTTTGGCTTTTATATTGTTTGATTGGAAATAATTGTTTTGTCGAAATTTACAATTTATTGAGGTTTAAATTGTTTTTACGTTTTTGTCATGTAAATAAGTGATATAAATAAAATTAAATATTTTCAAAAGTCATTCCTGCGATACAAACTATAGTTATGAATTTGCATTAAGTTGTTGAAAACACTGCCATCTATCTTCAAATTGAAATACTACAACGCAAATTTTTGCTTTACGGTTGCGGTAGTTATTTCCTAATTTTCCATTCGTAATCTATGACGGGTCGTACTGATTGTATGTACAAATCACAGATGTCGCTACTCATTTTCGATATTTGTAACCAGATCTTGTTTAGGAATATATTTGCAAATTATTAGTTTGAATCTTAATTAAGTTAAGTTTGCATATAAATTATGTGTACACTTAACGTTATTCTAATAATCTTGTTATTTGATCATTAGTGAAACGTAATGAAGATTAAAAAAAATATTTATTTGAATTTAATTTGTTAAGAAATAGTCCTGAGTTAGCTGCTCTAGCATTCAACCAAAAAATATTAAGCCATAAAGTTCCTACAGTGTACGTCAGTGTGTTAAAATAATACCTATGAGGTTGTGTAATTTGAATTTTAAAATGGCGCTCGATTCCACAGAGCTTAGGACGACTTTAGCTGATTTATAGACGCAGGTAACGGCTGAAAAATTCAAATTCGCTTCAGTATTAAAGTCAAACTGGAAAACTTAGAAAATTTTTGCACCAGCTCGCATTAATGGTAGAGCACCTTCGTTATTTATGGCAGTTCAAATTAGAAATATTTTGTTTTTATGTGTTAAGCGGTGTCTAGACAAAGCGATTTTATCGCATACAATTGAAATACTTAGTTTTTGTTGTTAATTGTTTTTTACTACTTGCTTTTTGGAAAAAAAACATTAAGCAATAGTAAGGCGTGATCTATAAAATATCTAAATCTCCTGTTATTATCACTACGCGTTTAATAAATTATTTATATACGTGGATTAATTTAGATTTCATATATTTCCTTTTTGGATGTACCCTGTGAGACGTTAAAGCAGCAGATGTAACATTGATTCCTGTGTGTTATCTTAATAAATAAAGAAAATTTTGAGATTCTAATTGAAAATGTAATTGTTAATTGTTAAAATTTTCACGTAAACAGAGTCGTGTTCACCTATATGTTTATAACAAAGGATTATTCTAATTAAAAAAGTTTTAGACCAATCGACCATTTAATTTTCAGTCTACGTACGGGCTGACCAAATGTGTTCCGGCCGCGACCCATAATGAATTCGATCTCGGATGAAATCCTCCTACAAATTAGGATTAGATGAGGCCCTATTATCTTTAGTAGCAATGGTGAACGCTATTCGAGGGTTTGTATAGAAAATCCAATTTATATATTATTATGAAACTTTTTTTTAAATTCAACAATCTAAATTGTATTAAAAGGAGGGCGAGTTAAGGTACTTTTATGAAATCTAGAATTAAATAGTTAATCTAGTGTCCAAATTCGGTGCAGAATAATCATAATTTTCAACACGCTTAGTTAGTCTTGGTATGGGTTATGAGCGAGAACAAGTACACAATTATGAAGAACAGCAGCTTTAGGGAACTGATTTCATTGTCAAATGTCAAGAGATGTGTTTATGACCTAACTCTGTCCACTGTGTGTTCAATGGTTTCCTAAAGACTGGTATTAGAATTCCCAACACACTGTCACAACAAGATGGCGCCTAGTCCCCACACGAAAAACTCTCTTGTGAGTCAATACAATAAACTATAAAATAGTTAAGTAGAGACTTATGAAATATGATAAAATATTGTTAAGATTTTTAAACAAATGAAATTTAAACAATTAATGCATACTCCGACATATTTTTTATCTTCATTAGATTGTTAATTAGGGAAATGCTAAAAGCGGTTGATTAATAAGGTAGGTCAGGATAATAACTGTTGAAGCGAGAAATTAAAAGTATAATATTTAATTTGGGAAACAATTAATGATTTATTAGAAGTTTTTAAACGAATGTAAAAAGATATTCCAATATTAACACAACGTTACGAGTTCTTTGCAGAATCTTACTAAGACAAAAAATCAATAATAAATGATTTTTCAGAGTCCGATTCCCTCAAGGCATATAAACGGTAGCAAATGGACAAATATATCAAATTAAATATAAGACTTTTATTAAAGGGATTTATGGGATCCTTCTCATCAATAGATATGTTATATTCACGCAAACGTCGCCAGAATGTAGTCATTTGCTGAATAAATTGTCATCTCACTGAAATCATGGGTATGCAATTTTCCTTTTTATGGAATGGCAAAGGGTAGATCACTTGAGTGTTAACCGCCGCCCATGGGCAATGAATGGCTCACATGGGAATGGTGGGGGAGGTGATAGTTTTCCTGGTTCCCAAAGTCAGCATGGCACTCGTTGAATATTTTGTACTTTCAAAAATATCGCAAAATAAGACTAAAGCCGTTCTGGCATTGCTGCTTATATATAGCTTGTATATAACGCTATAAGATTATTAAAATAAACTGCAGTTAGAAAATACATTATATACAATCTTTTGCTTTTAAATTAAATGAATACGTTTGAGTTTATAACTTAAAGAAATCTAATATTTTATACACTTTCAATCGACAAATTATGTATCTAACGTATTTTAATTACATTATGTGTATAAAAAGCAACATCATGTAGTTGCCTTGATCGCTAAAAGCGTTATGGCCGCCAGTTGCTTTCTAAACAGGCGGCCTTGTCGCTGGTCTCCTGCAGGTAACCGATGAAATAAGAATCTAGAATAAGGAACACAAGTTGGGTAATAAGGATTGTGTAAAAACTGACAATAAAAAGCAGTAATATAAAAACACTAAAATCTTTACTGTATATATATAATACAATTATCTCGTAAAGTTTCCTTCGTCGTATGTGAAAGTGTCTGCACAGAAAAGTTAACGGATTAACAATCTAACAAAATATCCAATAAAAAAAAAACAGCAATAGAACGCAAACCTTACAATAAACATGATTCACTAAAATAAGTTAATCCATACAATTCGCAAGAGAGTTGCGCCGCACACAATTCCCTCGGCCTGCGTACGGAATACGAAGAGACAAGATGAAATGTCGAATCCGAAAAACTGCTTATTTTATTGGGGCAAAGCTGTTACAGGGATAGACCTCAGATTGCTGTATCCAATTAGATGATCCTCACGCTGTCGACATTTTCGTTTGGCAAATTCAACACTGGATCTGTATCGATTTATACTATCGTTATTTAGTTGTGATTCAATGGTTACCATCACATACTCTCGAAGATACCATGTTCGATATTTATATGATAACATATTTATTGACTGTAGTCTTGGTTGTGGTCTACATACAATACAAGCTAACAAACTCAAACTCAAAATATCTTTATTCAAGTAGGTCTTTATAATGACACTTTTGAATCGTCAATTTTTACACTACCACCGGTTCGGAAGTCATCTACCGAGAAGAACCGGCAAGAAACTCGATAGCTGCTATTTTAAAATAAACAATTAATACAAAATTGTGCTACTGACAATTAAAATAACAAAGCATTGTAAGGCTACTCAAGAATTGAACTGTCCCGATGCTGAGCCAATTGCCGACACATTAAAGGGATCTTTGTCCTCTAAAACACAAGCTATAAACCGCTTAACAGAGCGTTTATGAAATATGTTTCATATTTAATATTATAACAGAGCAGAGGTGGTACTACAGTCAACCGCAAATTAAAATCAAATCTCCAAGTATATTCTAATGTATTATTATTGGCTGTAAAGAGCTGCAACCATAACACCATGCTCCAGCAAATACAATAAAAAGCAAAAACATGATACAAAACATTTCAGTCAACATATAAATTAATATAGAGGAGAAATTTAACTAACATTGTCTTTACCTAACCAGAGAATAGCGTCAAATCGTTATAAAACCGTGTAGATGTATATTATAAAAGTTAAAATTGTATCATAAACTTATACCGACGACATAAGCCCTCAAAGTTGAGGAACAACGAGGCAACAGCTGTGTAATACAACATAGGTACATAAATTAAGCAACTCGTATGAACATGCGTTATGGTTTTCATAATTAATCAAGGATTATTAATTCATCTTATACATTTATTAATATCATCGTTATAATGATCTTTAGAGTTTGAAAGTGTGTGGAGGCTTTTTGTTAAGTTGTATTAGATTAACTATATTTTTTTCTTTCCGCATTGAATCATATCAACAATCACGTATACTTTTATTTTCTTATATATTAGAGCTATGAAGGTTCCATAATAAAACCGGTCTGAGAAGATACACACAGAGACAGCTGGTTAATTATTTTTTAAAGTGTTAATATAATCCCTTTATTTCGAATCTTAACATTTAGGGCGACTTATTCCTAAGCTTTTTAACCTTAAAATAATCCATTATAATAGGACTTGCTCAAAAATTTTGCTTAATAAACATTGAACCTTATTAAGAGACATATTTAGGAGTTTGTTAAAAATACAATTAATGAATTAAAATTTACTAATAACACGGATCGGTATAATAAAACGTGGTGTAAATATCACCGAGAATGTATTTTAATTATGAAGAACAACTTGTGTTTTGTTTGATATCGGCCCGTCATTCTTACGAGTCAAGTTTTATTTCAATTGCTCGACTTTGTTACTGGAGTACACTAAAACTTTCTTTGTAACATCGTTGTCAATATTTTATATGTAAATTGAGGTTGAGAAAAAGCAGTGTTTTCCGATATACATTTGTTTGTAACGTATATTTGTGCTGACGTACGTTAAATGTTTGAAAATACGAATTGTAACGTACTCTATTTGAACTCTACACTGAAGGCACTCTGCATTTTATGGTGTTATAGACAGTGTTGTTAATTGAAGAGAAGACAATTCATTGTTTGGAATACAAGCTAATCCAACCAAAGCCGATTCGACGCTTTATAGAGTTATGTATTAAAAACCAAATGACGAGTGTTTAATAAGAATTTGTGCAGAAAGGATCGTTACGTGTTTCCTATCGATTTAATATATGTGTAATATATATTTTTGTAAATCTGACAACCCTTCTCAGAACAGGGCCTTGGGGAAATACCATGAGTTTTGACAAATCTTCATACAAAAGTTCAAAGCCGCCATTCATAAGCAAATTATTGTATAATACAACTTTTGGAGAAAGCCTGCGCAATTTGTTTAATGGATACTGCAATTGGGTCACTCGAAACTTTGTCAAAGGAAGGTTTATTGGTTTTGTACATTCGTATGGAGTTCTTTGTTGTGTTTTAATAAAAAATCAATTATGTCAGTCGATGATGATGCATTTATACTACCGGCTTTAAACGATGCTTCAAAGAATCTTCATGACCTTCGCGACGAACGAAGTAATATTTAATTCTGATAAAGTATATTGTTTTTTTAAAATTAATTTTGAATTAATAATTTAGAACATTTGTAATGATTTAAAAATAACCCGGTTCAATTGAAGGTTAGAAATATTTTAATTTTTTTTTATTCCAGTAACGCTTATTATTAACTCATTATATATCTCCAACAATATACGTATTTTTTGTTTGTGGTTTTGAGTGATTGATATAATTTGTTATTTATTGACCTTAATAAGATACGTTATACCGATATTCTAACACAGATAATAATCCATGTTATGAGGAGTCAAATGAGATTGAAATATTGCAAAATATACAGCATGATATTGCGAGGTATAATAATACGGTTGGGAAAGATTTAGAGGCATGATAGAGGCGAGGCGGACCAATCCCGGAAAATATGAAAATTGGAAATACCTACTTTATTCAGCCAAATAAATTTCGATTCCATTTGTAGGTTTGATGCAGGTACGCCGCACTTACGATCCAATAAACTTTATTACTTTAAATCTCACAAATAATGACGATGTATATAGTAAACACAATAAACTACACGCAGACTGAAAATTATTTAATAACAAATATATTTTAAGACCTTGTAGACAACGCAAAAGTAATACAAATTAATAGTATAAAAATATAAGCACCAAGAAAACAAATAATGATGAGTAGTCTACTTAATAAAACTGTAAAGAACAATAGGACATTCAAGCAGAAGTCTAGATTTTATATAAAATTAATGTATGACGAACTAAGGTGGATATTGTTTGTACCATTACCATATTTTTAAATGTCACGGGAATTAATACTATTTTTACTCAGCCACAACGACCGAACTTATTTAATTTATTTTTTACATAGCATGTGTAAAACCAAAGACCATTCGTTACGTCAATATCACCTTATAAAAATTCTGTAATTAAAATGTATTGGTTTAAAGGATTTAAAACAAAAAATACACATAATTAACTTACGTACATTTTATTGTATTGTCGGAAAAGGTGACGGAGTTTTGGAGATTTCCCTTTTCCCAAAGTTTAATACGATTCCAAAGCTATTCCGCTTGACGCATTTTGTAATTAGACCTTCCAATACATTTGCCTTTCATTCTGTTTTGTTTAATTATTTCACTATAAGTTCTTCGTTAGAGACTTTAAAGCTACTGTTTTGTCATTTAAAAGTGCATTTAACTTAGCTTTCAAAACATTTTATGTGATTCTTCAAAATTCGAATGGTTCTAGTTACTATAATAATTATGATTGGTATTACAATTGTTTATGATTGTCATTAAATAATATTTGTATACTTTTGTTGACATTCATAATTACAGCCTAATAATTATCTGTCGGAATTATTTTAAATCAAAACCATTTTACTACCAAAATATAAATTATGTTATTATATTTTTTATTTATATACCCGCCACATCTATTTGACAGTGGCAGATGACAGCTGACTAGCCTTAGAATCCTGAACACACTGTAAACACAACAAGATGGCGCTCAAAACGCTACTCGAAGCGTTCTACTCTCATTGGTTAATAAATTAAGGTCTTAATAACTATATTAAAAGAATAATCAAATAGACTAAAGTAGTATTAAGATTTTTAAAGAAATAAAAAGTGTAATAAGTTCACTTAACCAATGTACAATCAACTGATATATTGATTTCCTCCGACATATATATGATTTATTATATTGAATACATCTGTGCATTGAATATATCTGTTGTATCATTGGGATAGCAAAAATGCATATTGGAATCAGCAATGCATAAACCGTGACTCGGCAATCTTTTGCGGCAGCTTTTAGTGTATTTTCATCAATATTTTTATAACATTTTTTATACGAATCATTTTTCCAGTGCCTATGGGAATTGAAAAGATATTAAATTTATAATTACAGCCGTAAACAATTTGATGTTAATACAGATGGGGATTTTGTACTGTTGTTTGTTTATATTAGAATATTCTTTCTATATGAGGCATCAATTATCATTTTAATATTGGGTCGACATTTTTGGGTTGATCTCTTAGGATCTTGAACTTGCAACAATCTTAAATTGCTAGTTGAAATAATCAAAGTTATTTATTTCCTGATGAAAGTATGACGGCTTATTTATTAACTGCCCTAGAGATTTCCCGGTTAGTTGCGATCCATCATCAGGCGATAAGTTTCGGTCTTGAAAATATTTGCCAATTCCTCTATAACCATTATTCTGATGGGACTGAATGGATTTTGGGAGTTTGTAACTGTTCAGTGTAAAATGTGGTTTTGGTAAACCTATTTCTAGGTTTGTAGGATTGCGATTTCTTAATGGTTTTGGATTTTCAACAAAGTTTTGATTATATGTTCGGTTATTTCGATTTGTAGTTAACAAAGCTGTCACTCTTTGTATATTGTGCATTTTAAGAGCTTTAAGCTCTGGCAGCTCTTTAAAATGACCAGCTAAATTGTTTTGTTTCACGGGTGTTTCTGGCTTCCTCGCTGCATGATTGTCGTGACTTTGTAAGTGGACCTCAGATGGCCAAAGTTTGAAGTTAAGATTGTGATTAGATGGTTTATATTGTTCGTAATCAAGTAATTTGCTTTTCTTCTTTTCCATAATGTTGACGATATTTTCTATCTCTTGCAATGATAGCGTTGGTGCTGTAGATGCAACTATAGAAACTTTATTTTCTATATTAAATAGAACCTCATTACTTCTCTTGAGGTAGTCATATTTATTTTTATTTGAATTGAAATATTTTAAAGGCGATCTCACAGATCGTTCCCAAAATGATCTATGTGTGTTATCGTTAAATATTACATTGTTATCATTGTTTTGTCCCGTTGATTCTATTTCGATGTCAACTTGATTTTGTGGATCAACATTACGTATTATAGAGGCGATTTGTCTTCCAAGGTTAGTATAATAAGAATCGTCAGAGTTTAACCTTCTCATTTGAGTAGGTGGATTAAGTCTTGGTTTTCTCATTTTATGCATCTTTGTTGGATTATAAAACTCTAAACTCTCCCTAGAATTGTACTCGATCGGTGGTAAATCACGAGAATTGTTCATATCGATGTGGTGAATCAGTTCACTGATGTATTTGAAATCGACATTATCTGCTTTTGCATAACGTTGTGAGTTTGATTGAATTTCATTATTTAGGGTTTCGTCATACATATTTTGTTCGACTAGAGGTGTCTCAAAGTTATCATCTTCGTAGGCGTTCTGGGACTCATATGGAGCCCTCATTCCTGCATTGCCTTGATGTAATTTCTGTAAAAAAGCGATTTTTAAGCAATTTTTTTTGTTTAAGCATATTTAAAAGTCATACTTTAATGTAGAGTCAACTTAGAAATACGCGTTCATCTTTGTTTTTGGTTAGTTAATCTCCTTAAAGTTTACTAACCTTGTTTTGTCGATAAAGTTGCATTGGTTTAGAAAACTTTTTAACACTGAAATTGAAATTTTAAGTTTATATACTGTTAGTAAAATAAATTAAATTTAAATTCAATAAAGGTTATTGTTTACAATCTTAAATTCTTACCCAACGTGAGGCCTTTTGAACCTTGGCTTCGGTTTTTTTCTTTGTCTGTAGTATTCTGCTTTTCCCCTGAAAATGTTATTTTCCTTTTCAATGACAATATATTTTAAATTATATTAAAATAATCCTAACATAAACTTTAAGTAAAATTGTCCTTTAAGAAAAGGGCGTAGGTCCTGAAAGAGCAGCAACGCAATCGCGAGCTTTCCGCAAGTTGCATTTGTTTTACACCATTCGGGATAATTAATTAGTTTTAAAAATCTAATTTACAATTTCTCTGATTCTCCTTGTGTTGTAGCTTCTGTTACTTGCATCATAGTGGTATCTGTTTCAGGAAATTCAGAAGTGTTTGCTGTAGTAACTTCATCTGTAGCAGTGGTTTTTGCTGTTACAGTTGTTTTTGCAACAGTAGTTGTCGGAGCACTACCAGATGTTGTAGTGCTTTCATAGTCTGAAATGTAATATTAGCACCTTATTTCTTGAAACTCGATATTTCATATATTTGTAACAAAACTTGGAACTTACCAGGACAAGGAAAAGCTGGCATTGGTGGGACAGGAACAAGTGGATACATAGGCATAATAGGTGGAGGGAGTCCAATAGGAGGATAGAATGGAGTATCCATATTTGGCAGAAAAATAAAGGATGGCAAGGGCGGCCTTGGTTTCTTATTTATGATAACAATTTTTTTGTGTCCATGTTCTCTATCATCTTTGTGTTTCTCTTCTCTATCTCCAACTTCGAATGTGGTATCAGAAGCACTTTGATCAGAACTACTTGAATCACTAGAGTCCGAGTGTCGTTCTTCAGAAGTATCGAAAGCACTATTGTCCTCCGTTATTCTCAACAATTTCCGCCTCAAACTTGATTTGCGGCGCTTGCGTTTTGTTTTTTTATTCTTTTTGGGTGTCGATAATCTTAGATCCATATTTTTAATTGGACCCGCATCGTTACGCCGAGTTGGAACAGTTCCCTTTGTACTATTTATTACTTGATTTTCAATTGTTTTAAAGAATTGGTTGTACAACCAGTCGCCTAGATCATCGGCAGTTTTTGTTATTTCATCCACCTGGTTATTAATTGGGTTGTTCTGATGGACTGTAGTGGGCTCAGTTACTTCAAGAGTTTTGTATTGTACGTCTGGCTGCGTAGGTTCTATATTATTGTGCCTTCTATAGTTTTGGGTTAGTTTTACGCTGTAATGAAAAGTTTGAGTCAACAAATAGCAACAAAATGAATAATAATAGGTTATTATAAAGTATACCTAGGTTCGCATATTTTTGTATCTGTATCAAAATAATATCCAGGATGACAGTGGCATCCTACCACACATCCGGGTATTTCATCAATACAATATTCAAACCGACCGTGTTCGCCGCATTCTGGGTAATATTAAAAATTAAGTTAACCTATATCAAATTATGACATGTCGATAGAAATCGTGTGTATACACAGAAAGTACTAAATTCTATTGAATAGGTTATTAAGTAAATTCTATAAATGTACATTGTATTATTAATAATTTATCATCAAAAACATGGTCCA
This sequence comes from Leptophobia aripa, assembly GCA_951799465.1. NCBI lineage: Eukaryota > Metazoa > Arthropoda > Insecta > Lepidoptera > Pieridae > Leptophobia > Leptophobia aripa. The sequence goes on from OX637281.1 coordinate 4,253,395, forward strand.
AAAATGCATCTGAAGGCGCTTGAATGTTTTAAGAGTGACAAGAAACTTCAAGAATGACAATTGCGAGTTGACATTTCTTCACTCCAGCCTGGAGTCTCTTGGAGTCTCTTGGCATGCAGCGTTAACGGAACGGAGAAGAACCATGATCTTAGGAGGATTTAGATCCGTTCAGATTGCGCCCAAGCAAGTCGTGTTCGGTGGAGTGTCGTTGTGTCCCAATTAATTAATTTAATTATAAAGTGCTGATCATAATTCTGTTCATATTTGTGAAAATAATAATCGTAGATTGTTAATTATCTTCAATGCGTGGCTTTAATTCTCCTCACCCGCCTACCATGATGAATAAAGAATTGAATGATGACGTCCACGTGCCGCTACATCCTTCTAAGCCACGTGGCTTTCTCTTCGGAAAAGGGTACTTTAACTTAGATTAACTTAGACTATAAAGCAACAACTGCCAACCAAACCAACCTTAAAATCAGGCCTGTCAGAAATGTTATTCCATAAAAATAGGTGATTATATTATTATACACACCCGCACTGTTTCGCGAACAAAAAACGAAGCACGCTATTTCTTCTTTCAATACATATTTTGTAATGTTGCAAAACAAAAAAGTGTTTAATAGAAAACAATTATCTATTCGTATCTATATTTCAGTCAGTAAATAAATCCATTTCTCTACTATCTAATGGGAACAAATTGTAAATATATATCTAATATATTGCTTTTTTCTTTAGTTCGATAATTGTATTCAAGTAGATTAGAAATAATAATAAAGTTGACGGCGCTTGTGTTTTGATTTTTATCAATTTTGTACTTACCAAATTGCCCTTCACACAACACATAATTCAACCACAAAATTAAGAATAATCTATAGTACCCTACTTCCTTAGATATATACAACATAATATTGAAAATGTGGAATATTGAATACGGCTCGTAAGCCTGTCAACATAGCTGTGTACAATGAAAGTTTTGTTACTTGTTTCAGATTACTAAACAATAGTTTTAGTACAGCTGCAGTAAAAAACAATTTTTCTGAGTGGTTTTGAATGGGAACTACATTTTTTTACTATGCGTCGCGCCGTTTAAATGTACTTTAAAAATAAAAAGTATTCTATTCATATATTTATTTAGTTCTACACATCATCGCCCAAATCTGGTATGCCTTTCAAGCCCCTGAAAAATTGAAAAAAACCTTAAAATACTTTACAAAGCTAACATACAGATACTAGGTATATTATATGTTTGCATGTTTAACGCAAAACATTCTTCTTCTACATATAAAAAAAGTAGTTTTATAATATACGTACTTAGTGCAGTCCTCAGGTAGAACACACTTGTGAGTCCTATCGTCGCGCACATAAGGTTGTATACATATACATCCAGGCTCACAAAACGGATAACAAGGCCGAAGCCTTTCACGTGGATTGTCACAGGTTATGGCAGCGCAACCAGAAAAACAAGGCTCGTATCTGCGTTATTTTCATTGGGTATTTAAATACGACATATAAAAAATAAGTTTTCATTTTATTGTTTTTGTTAGGAGAACAAGTTATATATTTTATTTTACATAAGAAATTAAATATACAAAATTCAATAATAATAAAATAATACATTTAAGAAGAGACTTCGATTTACTGTTTGCCTGGGCGTTGACTGTAATAAATGCAGACAAGAAAACTGAATATGAAATTCAGTTTTCGTATTACAACATTTCTTACCGTTCGTGTGGTCTTTCACAATTCATTGATGGTGGTTTCCTCTCCAGCTCCTTGTCTCTGTGAACACGATAGCATTAGTATTTTAATAAATTTAAATTTCCTTATGATATAAAATTTATTACGTTTGTGGATGACCAATTTCAGTACTCCTGTATCTAGCTTTGTCTGTATCATCTGGATGTTTTCCACTTCCGTAACCTGAACTGTCAAATTCTTTTCTGCTTCCAGGTCTGTCGTCTATGTCATCTAAATATTTACTTGCTTCATATCTTCGTCGAACGTCCCATTCCTTTGGATCTTGGTCGAATGATTTTAACAGAGCCTTCTTTCTCCAATTTCGTCTATCATCTATGAATGAATGCCGTTTACTGTTGTCTATGTCGTCGTAATCATAGCCTATTCTATTCGCATCTATGATGTCATCTGCAATTAGAGCAGTGATGATCAAAATAATTATTTTATATTATTCTAAATATGGTACTGTAAAATTTAAGATTTTGTGTAGTTCTGTTTGAACACATTGTATCTTAACTTACACAAAAAAAGTGCGAGAAATAACAGCTTTCTCATGCTAACTTCTTATCACAAACTGGTATGTTTGTGATTTTTGCTGCTATTTTAACGTGTTTATTGAAGAAAAAACAACCAACGGAAACGATACTGTATTAAACTCTTCAAACCCATCGAATATTGTATAAAAAATCACAAATTTACAACTTTACGATGATAAAATGTTTTGTTGTCATGTCATTTACTTAATTTCCTACGTCCCTCGACATACAGCATCCGCAATGTCTCTCTTCGCCTCATCTGCACTAGTAAATCGCCAGGTCTATTTGGGTCTGCCCTGATTTCACGTCGGCTTTTATTCAAGAGCTTGCCTGGGGATCTAGATCTGGATTTCTGTATATTCGTACCTATGGTTGTAGTTTTGTGTGTATTTGATTTGTTTCTATCATAAATAATTGAAATTTAGAGAATTCATCAAATAAATGGTGTATTTCAAAGGATCAAAAAATATATTTGGACAATTGTATTAGATTGTTTTGGTCGCCAAACGAAATCCATCTCCCGGAACTAATTTCCTCGGCTGCAGAGTTCTGATAGGCGGAGGTGCAATCACGATGTTAAAGTAATTTCCCAACCTGGACACTTCAGGTTTTTGCCTCTCATCTGGATAGTGGAGTGGAGCTTCAGTATCGTTTAATTCCACTTCATCGGCCCTATCATGACGTCTTTGTGTCTTGCTATATTTCAAAGAAGATTTACCAGATCGCCTTGTTGGTACCGGGATTCCCATTTGTGTGCTGAAACGATCTTAAATTAAGTATTCGACTTATATGTACATGATATATATAGTTAACGGATAAGCATCACACTGATTTATAATGTTTTAAATTAAGCATATCACTAATATTGTTCCTTTAAATTATTTGATTTATATTTGTCAAATAACATTCATCTATTAGCCACGCCAACAAGGCACACACTTAACTATAATAAAAATATAATACAACAAAGACCAGACTAGCCTTTAGCCAATAGAACCCCTTTTAATAGTGTGGACAGCGTGCAGTAGTAATATCAATTCTGTACTCACGGCGAACAGTCATGTGGTAGAACGCATTGATGTGTGCGGTCATCTCTCACGTAAGGCTCTTCGCAGACACACCCAGGCTCGCAGTAGGGATAGCAGGGACGTAGGTGGTTGCGTGGGTTATCACATGAGATTTCAGCGCACCCACCGAAGCATGGCTCGAACATCTCGTTAGGCCAGTAACACTCTACGTAAATACAAGTAATCATGAAGCATGTAGTGTAGTGGTAGTGGGTTCTAAATTCAAACATATCATCAAGAATCATTTAAATTACTGCTTTTTTAAATTATATACAGTTTTATTTATATTATTTTAAATAATAACTGTTTGAGAAAAACGACAGAGTCTGTTTTGATAGTGGCGGATCAATAAAGTCTGATTTATACGCAGACTCTTTTGAACAGACATGGTTTGTATACTCAAGCTACAAGCGGTTTAATAAAATCATCACCAACCTTTCATTATCTTTTCCTCATCTCTGCAATGAACACTCAAAACCCAAACACCTATAGCAATAACAATTAAGGACCACATAATTAAAGCATGAAATATTATATTCAATGTCCTTAATACGTCGGCCATATGAGCTAAATTTGCGTTAAAATTTAATAATTAAGAAGGCATGATAAGGGTACGTTGGTAAACACGACGAAAGGCTATTTAAGCCGCTTTTGATTGAATTATAGCTTCTGCTGCTACCTGTTCTCGGTGCGGTCACGTATCGCGAAATACCGAGATAATGCGAACGTAATAAAGTGCCACGAAATTTATCAGAAGCACGTGATGTTTACTTGCAATGGGTCATATCATCATTTATATTACTCTGAGTGTAGGCTACGTAAGATTTAATACCTACAATAATCTATATATAAAAACTCTATTAGTTACACTATTTATAACTCAAGAGCGGCTGAAATGGTTTGGGTGAATTTTTTTGGAGAGGAAGTTCAGAATCAGGAGATGGACTTCCATCTATAAAATTATAACTAAAAACGCATATGACATGGAACTTTTTTGAGTGGGAGTGCCATGCCGTTACTTAGAGTTTCAGCCGAATGGGCAGGCACGGCCGGAGAAATACCATTATCTCACAGAAAACCGGCGTGAAGTGATACAATTGGACTTTGTTCATTTTGTACTTGCGTTTCCTACCCCATTTCCTAATTTTGCTTTAAAGGCCAGCAACGCACTCACGAGCTTCCAGCCGCGTGAGTGTCTATGGGCGGCAACTTCACCTTTATGGTGGGTCTCCTGCTCGATAAAAAAAATGGAATACAAATAAAAAAATTGTCTGTAAGGAACAAAGTTCGCCGGGTCAGCTAGTACTTTATAAGTAGAAAATAAATAATCATTTTCACCTTAAAAAGCGTACCGGAAATAAATTTATCTTTGTTGTTGCTAAGTTGACAAAACAACATTGATTTGGCAAAAACAATTTGAAGCATGTTTGTAAATGATTTTGCCAAAGAGAAAACCTAAGCGAAAATATCCCCAAATCGCTTACTTTCGTACGAAGAAAATGTGTTGGGCCATATCTTTGCTTTTATGAGGCCTCGTTGCCGTGTAGGCCCAAAACAATGAAATAACACGTAAATATTATGGGATAGTAATTTTTATACGTCGATATTTTAAGGTTTGGACGCACAATATAAATAATACTTTTGAATTCACTACTTTAATTTGAGTTTAATATTATGTTAACGGTATTGCAATTAAATTTTTTCTGCCTTTTCCTTGTTTTGAACGATTTCTGACACGGTGAATTTATTTTTTATGCTTATATGTATAATATACTTAATTTACATCCAAACTCTTTATATGCCAATAGGTTTTCTGCAATAAATAACATTTTAATACGAATTAAGACTGAATATATAAAAAAAAACAATAAAATTAATTCGTACTTGCCTGGTATTCCATTGTAATATTTTTATTGTAAACTTTTATTTAGCATTAATAACCTTTTAAATTATTGAATATTTGTATTAAGCAGATGTACATTATTTCTATAAATTTGTTTTCCTTTAATATAAGAGTATAAATTAATGAAATAATATAAGTCTAATGTTTGGTAATTGAATAATTCTTGGAGTTTCTGAACAATTTTATCAAACGATAAACCAACTCCAATATATTTTTGTTAACACGTCGTTTTATGTTGGACGATGGAAATTGAGATATTTCGTTCCGTATCCGCCTGTGAAAAATATCCTTCCCGATAAAATATGATTGCTCGAGATCATTTTTATTATTTTCCATTTTCGGCGTACACGTCCCGTTACCGGTACACTCGTAAATACTTAGTTAATGTTAAAGAGGTTTTGCATTTTATGCAAATAATTGAACACCCGTGATATTAGAGTATGATGCATTTTTATTTTAACACCATTTTTTTATTGAAGAATAGACATACGAGGAAGAGGCAGAATAAAGCCGCGGGCCATAGACACTCACGTGGCTGGGAGCTCGTGAGTCATATTTACCATGCTCCTCCCGTAAGGTTCGATTCCCGAGAATAACAATAGCTGTTTGTGAATATGGTGTTATTTTAAAGTACGTCGTGTATAATTATAATAAAAAAAGACGTAAACAATTACTAATAACAAGCTTGCGCAAGACATTGTTCTTCAATACCATTTGCATAATTGTTTATAAGATATTTTTATTTATGCACACGTACATAGTAGACTCAGTAGATTTCTATTTTCATAATATAAGAATTCCAGCCTAAGAATTATTTATTTATTTAACACTTTATCACACTTAAACACTAGAAGCAAATGACATTAACAGATGTAAGAACATATAAGAGCAACGGGCGGCCTTATCGCTAATAAGCGATCTCTTCCAGACAACCCACACGATAAAAGAATACTTAAAATATAATAAGACAGGTGCAAAGGGTGCGAAGTATACAAAAAAAAAATAATAATAATAATAATTAAACAGAACACAACATACATTAAAATAAGAAAAGCGAAAAATATGCTAATTTAAATCTAGAATAACAAATAATTATATTGAAGACAAGAAATGTTTACGAAGAAGTGATTTGAAAGATGATAGTGAGGAGGCTGATCGAATAGGATCGGGAAGTGAGTTCCAAAGCTTTATAGCGGACACTGTGAAGGAGTTTCCGTAAAAGGAGGAGTGGTGGGGTGGAATTTCGAGGATATGTCTGTTGGAAGAGCGCAGATTGTAGTCGTAGGGACCCATAAATTTGAAACGATTTTTGAGGTAGGACGGAGTTTGAGGACTGAAGAGGATAGTGTATAAGAGGTGGAGGATGTGGGAATCCCTGCGAAGCCGTATGGGCAACCAGCCTAGCTGCTGTCGGTAGGATGAGATGTGGTCGAATTTCCTTAGGCCAAAGATGAATCTGATACAGAGATTTTGTAAGCGTTCAAGCTTGTTCAGGAGCTCCTCACTCAGATCGGGGTAACAGGAATCGGCATAGTCTAAGATGGGTAGAAGAAGTGAGTGAGAAAGAAGGATTTTGGTACGGATAGGAAGAAAATTAGTTAAGCGTCTGAGAGCATGAGAAGATGCGTAGAGTTTGCGCCCAACTTCTTTGACATGCGACACCCAGGAAAAATTCTGGTCAAAGATCAGACCTAGATTCCTCACTGTTCGACTAATATTTATAGTCACGCCGTCTATAGAGACAGATGGAAGACTAGCCCATTCAATTTTAGAAACAAAGTTATTGTTAATATTGTTAATAGTTGATATATGTTTAGGTATTTTCCGCATATAATTGTACCAGTGAATCATTCCCAAGCTTGTTTATCGTTTAAACTAGTCATATGACTAGTCTATATATACTATACTAGAACTTGCTCAAGAATTTAAAATATGTTAATTAATTCCAATCATCAGTGTATATCTGAAGTCCAAGGTCTGATTATTTGATCTGCAACAAAACCTATGTTCATATGAAAAACCTACCCAGATGCAATAGTATATATATATATATATGACAAGTGTTTTATATATTCTTAACACGCTTCACACAAATTACTCGTAAAACGATGTATGGTCTGTCGGATATAAACGTTGATAGTTCTGTTTCACATACGTTGATTTCAATACAATTAATTTTATACCTTATTTGTGAGGTGTTAAAGGTAATTTTTCTTTGTCATTGTAGTATGAATTTTTGTAACCACGCACTTTTCAGTCTCTTGGGCCTAGGATGTCCAATATATCGGGGACCTGGCAAGCGTTCATGATAAGTCAGCAAATTAGAGGTTGTAACTTGTGAACACCATATTGTACTGCCGAATAGAGAGTTCTGGGTTCGGTTCTTGCCTGTTTTCTGTTATCTATGAGTTGTGTTAGCCCCAAGACACACAATTAATTCTTTAATATGGTTTATTTTATTTCGTTATAAACATTTAGCAATCACAACATAAAAAAACAATCGAAAGATATATGAATATGTTCCTTGGTTTCCAGCTGAGAATATTGAGGCTTTTAGAGAGGTTCATATTGGAACCCTCACAGCTCTAAAAAAATATAGACGTACACAAATGATCGTTAATACTAATACTACGCGGAAAAAAAATTATTTCACTATTTACATACACTTAAAATGATTACCACATAGTAACGAATTTGTTTTTATGAATTTATAGTTAACCAAATTTACCCAAATACCTTGAGAATTTTTAATTTAAGTAAATCAACGTAAAGAACGTAAAGAATTCTAACGAAGGAGGCCGAATTAATGAAGGAAATTATGGGTGAAAATTAACGTAAGATAACATAGAATTACTCCAGCAGGGAAGTTGTGATAAGGCACACACATTTCACACCTCCAGAAAAGGGAATTCAGAGGGAATACTTCAAGAATTGCGGGTTTTATCTTAATGTTAGCGATTGCTACCGCGGGTTGTTTCTATCTGGGGCCTACATTTGTTATTTGGACGTTCTAACGATTTTGCCTTCCATTGTCTGAATATTTTCTTGTTAGGTACTCTATAATTTATAAATCTGTCTATGCCTACTGTAGTTGTTTAAAAAAAACTTCATTTTAAAAATTATTATTATTTGGGTAACTTTAAAACTGTTAAATACGAACAACACACTTTAAAAAATTATTATGACTTACCCTATATTAATAGAATATACATATAAACATATACAATACCTATAACATATGTTAGTATTTAATTTTTATTATTAATAATTTAAAAACATTTTGTGACAGTAAAGTGTGATTTTTTTATTTAAACGGACATGGGACTGTTATGATGAAGACATTACATATCTGAGCGTATGTGCGAGATAGTGTGATTACAAATTAATAAAAATATATACATCTTTTATTAAATATTAATTTATACGAACAATAAATGATTCCCACGATGTCTTTGGGCAAACATTTAAGTCAAGTCCGTAACAAACGAACATTAAAAAAATCAAAAGAAAGAATCACCTAAAAGTAAACCACAATCAATAACATTACTGGTACCCGTGATGCAATTGGCATCATCACTGGCCAAAAACGAAACCAGCTTGGCCACATCCTCGCCTTTTATAACTTTTCTTAATGGTATCACTTCCGATATTTTCTCTAGGTAACGTTCGTTTTGCTCATGACTAAACGAGTTCGCTGTGAATATGTTTGTATCGACTGGACCCGGATGTACCGCGTTCACCCTTACTCCCTTCGGTCCAAGCTCCAAAGCTATGCACTTGGTGAATATATCCATTGCAGCTTTCGTCATGGAGTATGCCATCATACCTGGTACAGGTTTTATAGCAACAATACTTGATATATTAATAATGTTACCCTTTGATTCCAATAAATAAGGTAACACCTTCTGTGTTAGTAAATACGTTCCGCGGATGTTTGTCGCTATCATTTTATCGAAGTTCTCTATATCACCAGTGATGCCTGACATGATCAGAAATCCCGCGTTGTTTATGAGAACATCGATCCTTCCATATCGGTTAATTGTTTCTACAATTATCTTTTGGACATCTTCATCTATACTGATATCAGCTATGATTGTTAGTGGTGCTTTTGTGTTTCTACATTTTTCAGCGACTTTCATAAGGTTCTCGACATTTCTGCCGACAAGTGATAGATTGGCTTTTAATGCGGCAAATCTTAGAGCGCAGGATGCACCGATGCCGCTGCTCGCACCAGTTATCAATACAACTTTATTTGCAAAGTCCATTCTGCTAAACGTCTGGATGTAGACTGATTCTGTTGTGACTGTGCTGGGTTAATAATTGCGAATGCAACATAGATTACGTTTTGTATAGAGGTAAATAAAAATTGCGGATTTTTTAGTTTGTTATCTTTGAGACAAATAGCATGATTTTTTATAAGTGTATTAAATTTATAATTATATTTTATTGAAATGTATATAGTTTTTCACTATTAATAATGTTAATTAGTCTGTTGAGTTACTTGATACTCATGTCACGTCGTACTTGGCGGTTAGGTTCATATTTCCGTATCATATAAGTATCATTTAACTTGTAAATGACTTGAATGGAAGGTGATTTGAAACAAAATCATCAGAAGACAGGTAAGAAAATTTAATACTAATTATTTTTATAAAACTTTCTTTTCTTTGTTATATCGGACGGTGAGACCTTCGTTTATATATGAATACTCTTATATATACATATATTAAAAACTAAGATTACAGGATTGTTTCAAGGACATTTGAAGATGTAATAAAACAATTTTTATAAATCAAATATTTATTACGATTACAATCTTGAAGCGTTCTATAATACATAGGTATGTACATTATCGACACATTAAACTTACAAGCTCCTACATTGGCACATCAAAACGTTTGACTAGTTTATAATCTAATTAAAAAAAGCTACTACCACAATATATAAGATTTCAAAAGTAAAATCATTAATTATTTAAACTATTTTATACTTATCATATATAATGTCAACGTTATTGAATTAACATTAAACTAAAAAATATCATAAAACTTAAATTAAATTCACAATTATATGTATTTCGAAATGGCTGACAGATGACAGGACAGGACGATCACGTGATCCGGTCACTACTATTCGCTTCGAAGCAATATTATTGACAAAAAGGTTTTTTTTTGTTTTTGGAATATTTTTACAAATGCTCTCATAAAGCTATATAGGCAAATATCGCTATGGGCTTGTAAATTGATTGTACCTAATAGGAACAGCAGTATTGGAAAGACAATTACAATTATTGCTTCAATTGAATGAGTGGTTCTTTGTTCGTTGCCGTGTTTATTATTGATTTTATGACAAGAGACTTGCAATAAAGTCTTGCTAATAAGGCTTGCTATAAGTTTTAAGAAGCAGATTAATTTATAAGAATAAAGTCAATGTAATATCACAAGGTTATTACAGTTGGTGAAACCTATTTCTTTTTACACAATATGGATATGTCCACATAGATAAGATTAATTATAAAAATAGCCAATGAACCCCAATTGCTTAGCAAGTGGAACTAGATGGTCCACACTCTCCGGAGAGATATGCCGATATGCTTTGGGTGCTATATAGCTTTGTCGTATCAATTTTTTAATATAACATTTGGAGAACAAGAGTGTCCAGAGAGACACGCTAGGAGCCAAGAACAACCAGTCATTCAACGATTAAAATGCCGGCAATTGAGAAAGAAGTTGTTCTTTTGAAATTTCAACCCCCAAACCACTGCAATTTCAATTCACAAATTTGCACATTATTTCTAATTATGCCTCTGTCTGAGTGATCTTGCACAAAAAGATAAGTGTTTCCCGGAAGAGATTGCTCATTAGCGTTAAGACTGCACATTACAGTGTTTATTATATATGTATCGTTTTCATTTCCTTTAACAAATTATAATGTTAAAGTCATGAACATTTTTTATTTGTGAGTCTAGACAGAACACGCAAACTCAACATTAAATAATCTTAATATAATTGTGGATTTAATTAATTGTAAGATCTATAAAGAGAACTAGACTAGGGAACCCTAAAATTATGAATGTACAACGTAATTCACTTAGCCTATTTCCTTTTTTATATTAATTAGCTTAAATAAAGCATTCGCAATAAATAGTTGTATAAATAAATACTAATTGTCCATTTAAAAATCAATCACAACCAATTAGATTAAAACCTTTTTGAATCACATCTAAAACCAGCAATCCACTTAGATAGCGGTTCGTATTTAACGTTGTATAAAAAAAATCAGCCATAGGATTCGATTATGTTCAGATTTGTTTTATTCATTCACAGAAGTAAATCATGTTCACAGATACATATAAGAGCAACGGACGGCCTTATCGCTAATAAGCGATCTCTTCCAGGCAACCCACAGTTAAATACATTTATTTATGATTTTGTACACGATTTTAGTAAAGTACATAGGTCATGTATGCAATATTCATATATATTAGATTTGCAAACAAGCTTGACAAAGTTGAACTATTCTAAGTATTATAGGAATACGAGCGGGATGAAAAATGATTGAATTCCTAAAATAGCGATAAAAATTAAGAAGTATGCCTTTTTTATGCTACATTATAAAAAAATAAAAACAAAAAAAATCAGAGTGAACAACCCTTATAACTTAGGGGTATGGAAAACTGATGTTGGCCAATTCTCAGACTTAGCAATACGTATATGGGTAAAAAAATCGGCCAAGCCGTTTCGTACAGTAACAAAGATTGAGACATGGTCACTGGTTGGACTTAGATGGTGTTAATCTTTCTAGACTCATCTCGTACATTGTGTTTTCGGGTCGTACTCACTATAATTTAAATGATACTTCAGGATTTTTATAATTTCCCATGAATCATGGAATGGAATTTGATTTTTCGACATGCGAATTTTACGCTTAATAATGCTTTAACGAAGAGACTCGCTTTCATCATTAAAATTTCCTTGATTCACTATACTCCTTGTATGCTCAGAGACAAAATTGTATTCCATAACTATCAATTACGACCCCTCTAGTACGAGATCAGCGAAGGACCTTTCTTAGGATTTACTATTACATTTTCGTATAGAAATTGCAATGGATTAAATTTAGCCTTAACTGTGAGATTGACTAATAACAGTCGTACCCAGAAGACCAGTTAAATTGCCCTTGTCATCTAAACTAGGCGATGTTGACTAGTTCCGATTGGTTCTTTAGGTTCAAATCAGAGAATGATTTTGATTTTTACATTTTAGTACTGCTTAAGCTTGTAGCTGAACAATACAATATTGCTGAATTGTTTGCAAGTATTTTTTTTATAATTATAGTTTAATAGTTTAAATCCATACAAGTCTGAATTATTTATAAGAAGAGGAATCAGAAATAATTGATTGTTGCTTAGGATGTGGATGAAATATATTGTACAATGGATTAATATAAGAATTACTACTGTTTTTTAAAAGTTGTTTACAGTGTCACCTAGCGTACAGCTTAGCGTTTACTTACATTAATTGGCAAAGAAGCCTTTCTTTGTACAAAACGTGTAAAAACACTGGAGGGAGTGCGATACTGGACGTTCGTGTTATCCTAGTTATAGATTTAAAAAATTATACCTCAAAAATCGTAAAAGCAAAGGTTTCGTTTTTTTAATCTTTAAATATTTCCCATTAATAACTTGTTAAATGCTCGGGACTTAATTTATTTAAACTGTTTGAAGTGATTTATTTTCACTGTAAACCCATTGTGACAGACTAACGCTGTTAAAAGACGGATTTTAAAAAGAGATTAAAAAAAATTATGTCTCCTCATGCGTTTGGTAGAAGAGCATTTTTATGAAAACATTATCCAAAAAAACAGTTCATTATTCGTTCATTATGTTAACAGTTCATTATGACGATCGCATTTACGACAAATATAAAGAAAACTATTTAAATTATAAAAATTATTTTATGTGTATTTGATTATTTTTTCTATTAAGAAAACTCTTTTCTCTTGATTTTGTGCCCAACGATAACAAATCTCAGTGCAACATAATTAAGTGTGTATTTATGTGATATAAAAAATTATTTCGTATGTTTCCAATAAAATTAAAAGCAGATTTAAAATAGCCACTAAACTAAGAACTAGCAAAATTTGTCTGTTAGCATAATCCAGCCCTGTATTAAAGCGTTGCTATTAATGTATCATTATTACTTATATTTATACATACATTCTACAATTACAACACAAAGAATTTAAAAAAGTCTTACATTTACGATTACGTTGCAATATTATTGTTTCAGTAGTGTTAAAATATACAAAGCTTTAGATTTGATTTTATTAAGCTCATTTTAGTACGGGTTTAAGCTAAACTTCCAGTAAACTGTTAGGGATTCATACACGCATAGGAAGCGGGAACGACAATAAACGTAAGAATGCAATACATTACGTTAGGTGAATGCTTTTTTTTAAGTTCAACAAGTGTTAAGTTTTAACATAGCGCGTAACACTCAATGTACACAACACTATATATAAAAACGGATTTTTAGTCTGTCTTCGGTTCAAGATTTATACTCTATACTAGTTAATGTTATTCAAGTAACAGGTACATTTGACTCTGAATATACGTTACAACCAGAATATTTTCTAGTCTAACTCATCTAAGTTACATGATAATCTAATGGATTTAAGTATCTAAGAGAAGCAATGTAAGACTAGGTTTTATATAAAAATAATTATCTACATACGTCTACAGAGATTGAAACGCTACGATTAGAAATGATCGTTAAATGGCTTATATTAAATCACAATATCGCTTGGCAATATAAAATCTTAACCTACCTTTACTATATAATCACATCTGTACATAAAAATATTTCGGATATCTCGCTTTTTGGGAGCAAATAAAATGTACTAACAAAGTTACTTCAGCACGGTATTTGCATATTTGAACATGAGCTGCTTTCGGACTGTCAAAATATTGACGTAGACGAACGACGGAATTATTCCGTGTTTAGTAACATCAGATGGCATTACGGTTGTAGAGCTTCAACAGCATCTCTGATACAAAAATTATACTAGACCGCATCTTAGTTTAGTAAGCTCAAAATTAATGTGAGTATGGCATAAGAAAATATGGTATTTCGGGTATTAATAATGGTTATGCGGCTTTCAAATGGTGTGTTTCGTGGTCGCACCTGCGTAGAACAGCGAAATGTGTCATTTGAAAGGTGTTTGTCGAACGACAGCCTCTCTCCAGTGTGCCTGTCATTGTGTAACCCATGTTGAAGTCCGCCTGGGTCACGTTGGTAGTTAGGTAGAGCTGGAATTGATTTAAATCAGTAAAGAAGAATTATGAGTTATGCGTCTACAAGCATACAAAAGTGTTCATGACAAAGCTTTTTTCTTATTTTATTTAATGATTATTTAATAGCTAACTAGTTAACTTTACGAAACGGTCCATTGCAAATATCATATTATTTTATAACGATGAATCGCAAGACTTATATATATATACTAGCTGAACCGGCAAACATTGTTTTGTAATATAAATTATTAAAAAGTAGAAATAATTGAATTTCACGGTGTTTCGTTTACTACAAAATAAATTTAATTTATACTTTAGCCTCAGTAACACGTGGTAGTCATGATATTGAATTGAAGCTTATATGACACGTGTGTCGGTTAACATAGCAGTGCCATCTATTGATTACTTACTCAATCCAGTCGAAAAGTATCGACATCTATATAGAGAATTGTGACTGTCAATTAATTATATAGACAAAGAATTTGCAATAAAATAAAATTGTGACTATAATTAAAGATCTAAGCTATCCTATATCTCATGTTGGACCAGACTGCTCACGGTGTGCGAATTTAATTTAAAATCGGTTATGTAGTTTAGGAATCCATCGGGGACAAACATCGTGACAAGAGATTTATATATATAAGATTTATTAAGTCTTGTAGTAACCAAATATACTCCAACAAACCATACATTTAATTTGTAATTTTAAATATAATAATTTTAAATACATATTTATCCATACATAAGAATTAGGTGTTTGTTCACCTGTGTTTAGTAATATTTAAGAAAATATATTAATTAATGTAAATTATTCTAAATGTTTCCTTATAAGAATAAAGTAGTTAAAACTAAATAAATATTACCTTAAAATCAGCATCTGTGCCAAGGTGTTTGAAGGTTCCGACTATGTATACTGCATTTACACCGCTGACCACCATTCTCGCTTGAGTGCTGTGTCTGCAAAGATACATTTTGTATAGTAAAGCTAAGTGAGCTAATACAGCTTTTAGATAGTGGATGCAACTTTAAACAATAAAAAATAAGTAATAATTACATATATGTATATAAATATATATTACGTATTGTTAATTGTTAACATAAAAAAACCCAAGAATTACTTGAAAAGATAAATACATGTTGTTTTGGATTAAGAACATCTTTGTCACCTTTCAAATACCAAGAAAGTACAATTTTATACAAAATAAGATAAATACAGGTTGGGTAGAATATACAATAGAAAAACTAGATGACACGCATTTTTCCTATTATATTGGAACGATTACATAACGGTAAAATCACTATTCGTATCTTATAATAACAATTTAAGAACATGATTCCACTCACATCCAGCACGTACACCCAGCATAATAGCCCTCGTAACGGACTCGAACATCTCAACACATCACAAATTAAAACCTTCGGTCCCTTCCGTACTTTGCAGGTGTAATCGACTCATAAGGTTTGCTTCCGGAATGTGTGCGCTAAATTAGGTCTTGCTCTAAGATAGTGTAAAGGAAGAAGTATTTCGTATATAGAAGTATTTAGTTTGTGTCACTGTTTCAAGCTTATGCTCACAGTAAAGAAACGAAGGATCTCATACTTGGGCCATATTCTACGGCATTAAGGGTACAGTTTTGTTTTTTTAAATGCCTTGCAATAAGGCAGGCATTTAACGTTTTCCTTATAAAAGGACTATATGATACGTTAGTTTAATAATTTTAGTTTCAACCTTTACCTTAGCTTGTATGCTTAAGCTTAACGATTTTCCTTTACTGTGGTGTAAGTACTCAGAACTTGCAGGATAGAGAAAATGAGCTTAAACTGAAATTGCTACAGAGAGAACCTTATACAGCCACTACTGTAACTTAACACTGTACCACAATTTTATTTGTTAAAACTTTATTAGAACACCTCTGAAATTGAACTAGTAAATTACTTTTAGAAATAAAAACCTTTTTTTCAGTATCGTTCTGAGAAAGATGTTCATACATATACTATAAATACATACACGTGTATTCTAAATACACTTTATCATATAAAAAAAACAATTTCAATTACTTTTCAAACGAACAAATATATATATATATAAAACACGTAAAATTATAAAAAAACCAGTACTGATGATGCAAAACCCTGGTAATAAAATCGAACACACATGCCCGATGTCCGATGAATGAACACGTCCGATTACAAATTCAAAATCACTTAGTACCTCTTAAAGCTATTATAAAAACAGGGCGCAAATTATTAGATACCAAAATTATAATTGGATAGAATAAGACAGCAGTGTTATCATGAAATACGGGTCGTTTAGGCAAAACAGCAGTAGTCGTTAAGGTTAACTGTGCCGCTTTAATCCTCCCATCGCGTTCGAATCTTTTCTCCTAACGATACTATTATGGGTAAGGGAAATTGAAATCACCTCTTAAATGCTACAAGCCAAATCGCCATATTAAGCAGCTACGCTAGTTTGTATTGTTACGAATAAAATTAGAAAATACATTTGATATACCTTTTGTTTGGAAATTGGTGGAAATCGGTAATCGTTTTACATCGAATATAGTACCTATATGTTATGTTATGGGATATATGTGACGGAGTTTTTTTTTTTTATGAAAAATATGACGAACTGCAATTAATTATAATCCCAAATGCGTGTTCGGAAAGCGATTGAACTTAAAGATTTAAAAAAAAATGTATTTTGGAGTATTTTCTGAGCACGCGGCTCAGTTTAAGTTCTTACCCGTGGATACAGGCCTGAGTTGCCTGAATTGCCGGCCTTTAAAGGCGTACGATTAAAGGCCCTCAAGTAATAGAAATATATTTATAATATAAATAACAATCAAGCTATACAAATAATTTCATAATGTCTTGAAGTTAAAATGTCTTCCTGTTACTATTAATTAAAAACAAACTCCATATTTAATTTAGAAATTTATTATTATATCATATTTCAATTTAAACCCGTCTTGTTAATTACGTTATGCTAATGTTTTACATTAAGCTTTAATGTTGATGGACTTCCGGTTTGTAAACCAAAAATGTTTTAAAAATGATTGAGTGTATATTATTTTAGAAAATGTTCTCAATGTTCACATATTAAATGTTTATAAGTAAGACAATTTTATCTACAATTAAGATAAAATAGAAGAGAAGAAAAAGCCTTATTACTTAGGTTTTACAGAATATGTACCTATTTTTAAAATACATTTGTCCCAGCATTTGTAATTACGCAGAAGTGTTGCGTTTGTAACAAGCTGATTCGTTTATATCTTTAAGTATTTAGAAACAGCATAACGCTTGGAAGTACGTTCGGATTTGAGTGTTTCTTGATTGTTATAGGCAAGTGAGGCATTCTTGTTTTCCGATTTTAACGCAGAAGCAAGTGTTAACTGTTGTCTATGCCCACTATCCGAACTGTATGCATAAGAATTCCAACATTGCTCATTTCTTTTATGAATAAATTAGAATTGTTTTGTTTTTTGTCAATATTTAATAATGTACCTACATACTCTTAACATATGAACATGCCTTGTGTGTTCTTGTAGTGTTTAGTCATGTTTGTATGTGTGTTATTAGTATGCCTTAATAAATAAATACATTTTTTAATTACCTTCTCGTTCCGGCAACTTCAACAACCTTGCATCGAGAGCGTCGCCACCAGCACGGCTGCAGTGTCCAATATGACGAAGATGCACTCCGCGCCCATCCCTCTTCTGGGAATAATAAAACCTGTTGACAATTGAAAAAATCTCAATTCCGACAATGTATACTGTACATTGGTACATTATATACTACTATATACTAAACTACTCACTGATGTCTATATAAGAATTATAGACACTATATTGTTATAACAAAAAAATCTTTATAATACTATAATTATCTTTTAGACTCTATAGCATAAATGAAACTCAGTTAGGTTCTATTGAGGGAGAGAAATATTTTTGGTACCTATCTACCTTGGTTGTAGACCTAAACATAGTATCTTCGCAAACCGGAGATACGGGATTTGATTTTCAGTAAAACAATTACTCAGTTTTTAAGGTTTCACAGATACTTGTCTTGATTGCTATGTATATCTAATACATAAGCAATTCAATGCAAAAGAAATAATAAATAATATAAAATTGATAACGAAACATAATTTTTTTAACTGTATTGTAAAGTCCATTAGCTTTCGCAGTGTTAAGAATAAACTTCAATCGAAGCCCGAAGCGTCTCACGAAACGGAGAGAAAATTTGCTAAATTAGAAAAGTTCGAAGCAGTTCGCGGCTTGAAAAATAGCTTTTTGACTAAAACTAATATTGCCAGAAACAAAACAGTGGAAGTTGTTAACCGCGGGCGGGTTATCCTTTTTGGCATCGTCAGCGATAACGGAATATTGCCTAGCACACGATTGCCTTTCGACATTCTCCACTCATTTTCAACCGAACGTTGAGCAATATATTTTTTTAAAGTTAAGCCACCGTGAAAAGGCCCTTCTTAAACCTTGCTAAAATTACGTCAACATTGAGAACGAAAAGCTGGAATGATTTGTGGGTGGAACTAACGTTTTGGGTACTTTTTGGAGATATGCAATACATCTGTGGACTTTTATCATTGTTAGTTGGTACATATTGCACTAATTAAACGATATAGTCTGAAAATGTGGCAATAACAACCTGATTCTGCAAATCTAAATCAGTTTCTTAGTTTATGATCGTTTATTTGCATTCCTACATAATAAATAATACGACAACTAAAACAATAAACACAATCAGAATATAAATAAAATGAAATATGTCTATTGACATATTAGACAAATTATTATAGTATTAGAATGAATATAGATATTAATAAGAATATATAAACAATAAATAATATCTATATTAAATCAGGTTTAAAAATTGAACTGTTAATACAAATTAGAATTGACAACAATTTATTACCTTCGCAATTAAATTCCCATTCTCGCGCATTAAAAATAACTAAATAATAAGTACCTACTTAAACTATGTAATACATATTCAAGACAACACAGTATATAACATAAATAAAATTAACATATAATAAATTGAATTACTTTATTATGTGATGAATGTACATTGGTTTGTATGTATAAACTATGTTATGTATTGATGTGACTCGCATAAATGTCTCAAGCCGGCCATCTTAAAGTGTTTCAAGTAGAAGGAGCTTTCCTTTCAATATTGCGGTAGTTTCAAAGGCACCGGATGAAAACGGTTTTACGTTGAGTGAACACACTAATGATTAGGTTCCTGTCTGTACGTATGTCAGGATGCAGGTATTGTCCCCTTGGACTCGTTAAACGGGCTTAAAAGCGTTTTGCTGTACGGCTATGAATGCAGTGAAACTTTTACAATTTTGAAATTTGAATTACTTTGATTCACACTGTACGCAGTGTAAAGTATATTTGTATCGTCTGTATCAGTTGTGAATTTAAAAATCGAATAAATAATATAATCGATGATTGAACGTTTCAGGTCTATGTGTAAGCTTTTTTCTATTGTATAGTTACAGAAACGACTATCTTAAATGTAACCTGCATAATTTCACAACATAATCCAAAAGCATCTAGCAATCAAAACAATTAAAATACAATTCAGTGTATACCAACAAAATGTGTTTATTTAATATTCATTATATTTCCAGACGAAAACACTCCATTTAAAATTCAAATGCCATCAAAAACCTTTTATCATGTTATCACCAGACGTCAGATCGAGAGCCATCCAATTACAAACCATCATATCAATCAATTAAACGGCAAATTGGAAGCGATTTGAATGACATTTGAAAAATAAATAAGTGTCAAGTGAATTGTTTTGTTATGTAATTGTTTTAAATAGAATCACGACTGTGTGTAACGGGCTATTCGTTGTGTATATAACAATAAATATCAGGAAACATTTACCTTAGCTCACCTCCATTTGTAGTTTATGGGTGGTTATAAACTGAAATATATTAATAACACATTTCTACCAAATACTACGCTCATATTACAAGTGCAAATCAAATACATGCCAAAATCAGACCCAAACCAGTTAAAACGCGTCCCAATCTAAAACTGTGATCGGCCCCGGAGGCTTCTGAGCTGGAAGGTATTGGACTCACTTAATTTAGACTAAATCATACTCAAAATAGACGGTTTTTGAGTCAATAAAAATATCTTTATTCACGTACCTACATGGTACTATGGTAACTATGGTACACATATGAATCGTCAAAACAAACAAAAGGTTATTATTGTTTTGACTCTACATTTACTGCCCGTTCCCACATGGTCGTAGAGCAGACAAGAGAGAGAAACTGGCAAGAAACTCTCTGCCAATCCTTTAAATCGCCAAGTATGTTACACAGTACGGTTGTAAGTTGTAAGAAATAAAAAACTAACAATTATATAATACAATATTGACAAACAAACCTGGGAGTCTATAGTCCATGAAACATTTTTGCTGCACAACGTCTGTATAGATACCGTTTATCCAGGTGTTAAAAGTACAATTAGATTGAAGGGTTTTAGTCTGAGCTCGATCACGTCCTTGCACTCGACGCCACTCATGGGGATTTGCATTCAAGGCTCTTGCGTTAAACGATCGGAAAACGCAAGATGGTTCAGTTTTTAGTTTATCGTTAGGTGTTGCATATACTTTGATTGTATAATTAAAAGTCTAGTACTGGATACTTTCAGGCAGGAATGTCGGCAGATTTTTTTAATGTAGTTAATTAATAGATTGATTGATTAAAATAGAAAAAAAGTTTCAAATTACATTTAATTTATACCAGATATATATCTGTGAAACATGTGTTAGAATGCCTCAATATTTATATCTATATTATCTATATGTATATATAATACCTCTCCCTTTTTATGGAATTCAAACATAATCCCGTTATGTGTCTGTTATGTTTTTCTTGAAATAAATAAATAAAAGGCCATATTTTTAGGACATATTTGTCTTTTTCCTAAATTCGATAACAAACACATGTTTTAACATGGACTCGTAATGTTTTTGTTAAATATTTTGCGGTAATAATTTGTTCTAATCAAAATGTTTGACCGGGAAACGAACCTAGTAACCTTTAGGTTACACACATTACAGATTTATAGTTTAGCCAGCGGTGTCTCTTTCAGTTCGTTGGCGATAGTTCCGCGTCAGCAGGTAGCATGCGGCCACGTAATTGGATTATGGATTTCGGCTGGACTATGAATACGTGAGGATTAACGTATATATAATATGTCTGAGCGCAATTAGTGTAAATTACCATCGAAGGAAGAATCATTTGATGTGTAAATATATAACATAGTAAAAACACATATATACACTACGTGATTAATTGATTTCTCGTAAGTTTCATAAAATTATTAACATAATTTGTTTGTATTAAAAAAAGGTTTGAGGCGATAGGTGCCATACGTTGTCGATTCTAGTTGTGGTGACTGGTCAGACTTGAAATTGTATTGCAATGCTCATATTCTTTTGTCTAGATTCATCTCGGAGCACTTTACAACCGTGCTGTAGAACATACATGGCTATTTAAGGGACTCCCTTAAATAGTCATGTATCAAAGAGTTACTTGCCACTTCTTCTTGTCTGTTCTACGCCATTGGGATCTGGCAGTAAATGATCTGGTAGAGTATTTTTTTTAAATACGTTCGACGATGCAGTGTAAGAAGCTATATAAAGTTATTTTTGATTTTATATAATAATATATTATATTTTTTTATAAATATAAATTTATTATTATTTTTCGAACATATTCATATTTAAAATATTTGCATACACAAACTTAAACGCTATTCATTCCATGTCACAATTCTGAATTCCATGGATCTTATGAAAGACAGACGAGACACATTATAAAAACTCCCATGGGCCAAGGGTCCTTCTATGTACATAGTTTCTGTTTGCTAAGGACAATCTCATAAAAATGTATTGTATCTTACTGGACAGATCATTAATATTACTATGCGACATCGCTTATGTTACGAATATTTAGAAGAAAATAAATGATATATAAGATATAAAAGTAGTGGTGTTAGTTCTTATAATATGTATTTATTTTTGTCCAGTGCATAATATAACATTCAGACCACAATCATCAAATATGCTCGAACCTTAACCTTAACAGAGACCGAACTCTGTTCAGAAGACTAGGACAGTAACTAAACAAATTATATTATATAATATATGTATTAATAATATTAACTTTTATGGTTGCCTGGAAGAGATCGCTGAAAGCGATAAAGCCAGTTTGGAGAGTACAAAATTTTAATTTTACTTGTGCGTGTAGTTTTTAAACATGGCAACGAAATGTTGATATAAAAAATATTTAGGTGTAAAGTGAAATTATAATTTGATGAAGTCTCACGTATGTACCGTGGGCCGTCTCATTTCATTAGCCTCCTGCCTTACACATGGTTTATTCCAATCTCTATATATTAGCATATAGTCTGGCGTTACATGCCAGTTTTAATAATAAGTGAATAACTACAAACAACACATCCTTAATAGTAGTAACAATGTCTCACAAGATGTTTTAGACAGATTGATAGGAGGAAAAACTTCACTTTACCTAAGTTGTTTAAATAAATCGATTTACTAGATGTATACTACACATATATAGACTATATCTGCTTCTATTTTGTTATTAAAAACAAAAGTTTATCGGATAAATATCTTTGTGTGACAAAATATGTTAATTTTTTAATTACTACGAAGACTATTAAGAATCATATACAGTGAGTACATATAAAGACTCTAGCTTTAAAAAAATGAATCCATTTTCAATTTTCCCGTGAAACGGACGCCCGCAGCATCCAACTAAACTGGCAATTTGTAGTCTGATGACACAACAAAGGGTCAGCCAGCATATCATCCAACTAACTCGATTCTTCTCGCAAATTGATTTCAAAGACCGTGTTTATTTTATTACAAATAGCCGTTGATACGTCCTTTATTTATTTTCATTTAAAACTTTTCCACACACCAGCAAACTTATGTACGTTAAAAATTTTCTAATATCTGTCTGAGAACATACCCATATCACACTCAATTTTACCTATAGCTGTTTAAGCGTGATCATATTTTTACAAAGTTTTACAAAACATTGATGCGAGGTTCGGGACAAATGCTTGTTTGGTTGTTCACATACATATATATGTATATATGTCATGTCCATACATAAGGGGACGGACAAGCCTGCGAGCCTTGAAAACAACTTTTCAATCCGCTTCGAAGCATCAAAAAAGGACGACATGCCACCAATAGCCCCAGTATTTAACCTTTATTAAAATACACATACAAGAACTTTTTTTTTTGCAATGTAAATTAAAGAACAAAATCTATTTTTTCACTGAGAAACTAATTCTTTAGAAACACACGACAGATTAAAATAATATCTATATTCTACAACTAATTTTTTTACATTTAAACAGCATAAAAACAGTAGAGTTTCATACAAATGAACCCAAGTTGTCTATAATTTAACCGAAATTATAAATAATCTTTCTGCGTAACAATAAATATAAAATTTAAATTTGTATGGTAAACCCATTGTCAAGTACTCTGACTGTGTATTCCCAACTGACAGTAAATTTTCTGATAGGCCCCTTGTCAAGTTAAATATGTTACCCTGTTGTCATGACAACGCCGTAAGAAAAATACCTAATATACGAGTATTTTCTGTAGCAATCGGAAATTGGGTTGCAAATTAAATTACTCCCCCATATGAACTCTCCTGGACCGTTTTAACTCATTTGTAGACTTAAATCAACTTATAATTAATTAAAATAACCTTATGTTATATGTATTTGGAAATAATTTTACAAAATAGGTAAATACATTAAATTAAAAATGTGTTTTTTGAACCGGTCACTAAATATGAGTTTCATTTTTTGGTTTGATTAAAGCCATCTTTCCCAATATAACCAAACAGAAAATAAAAATATTTTTAAATCCTTATATTATTGTTCAACAGTCAAAAATATCAGTATATATCAACTGTTATTATAATTTAATTTATAGTGAAAGTCAAACAACCTAAGTATTCAGATGAACATCGGAATTTACATAAAACCGACATATCATAATGATACTACAAAGCAACGCCTTGGAGCGAACTGAAAACTAATATCGACTCATCAGAAATGCATAAAGTTGCCAAATAGTGGGGTCTCGCGAGGATTATACACTTATTCCTATTAGGGCTGGAATAACGCCATAGAAAACGCGGTAGCGATTCGCTTATAGCGTTTTAAATTAAATTCTTAAATTTTATAAATATGTATCAAGAAAATCCCTTTGCGGGCTTAATGTATCTATTATGTTGAGCTTTGTAGACAGAGGTAGCAAAATAATTTAAAAATACCATTATAAAAACTCCCATCCTCTCTTTCTTCGGTCGCGTTTTATGGCAGCAACTCTAATGAACGTCTAGTAGTCAAAGCGAGAGTGAAGGCTACTAGACCGTCAGGCAGATTTCCTAGGCGCTGGACCGACTGGATGAGGTCGCAATGGGGGTCCGGTGTACGATTGCTCCTGAATATCGACCGAGCCGAGAAGGATGGCCATAATGAGGCGCATAACTATATTTCGCTGTTTACTTCAACCGCTCTGCCAAGAGCATTACGAAGAAGAAGAAGGACATAGTACTGCCGATTGCTCAATTGCAATTATACGTTATTACCACGACAATATTTGTCATTGTTTAAACGAGCTATTTTTCTTATATTAAACCATAGTAAAATTAATATTATGTATATTTTATTTTAAATACATGATTGACGAATCGCTTCTGTTGAGGCCACACCTTTACTCTACTTTGTATTCTCCGAAAGTTTCTTAACTAGTACGGATGAATTTTAAGCAGCTTCATTTCTGTATGAGATTATTAGGACCAATTATAATTAATTCGCTATTTGTTTCGCGGGTGCGTATCATTATTATTCTGCCTACATTCGCACGTATGACTTATATTTGAATAAATTTAACTCAATGAGAATCTTATGCAAGAATTGCCTTCGTTACATAATCTTATATATCACATAGTTGTTTAATGTAATAATAACTTAAGACGCTACAATATTAGATGGGTCTCGGATCTCTCTTTCTTTCATCATTATTAATTAAGAGACAGGTAAGTGATTGATGTCTTCTAAGCGAGTCAAAGTCGAGTCTTAGCCAAGTTTTAGTCGAGTCTAAGTCAAGTCAAAGTCGAGTCTAAGGCATGACGTGTTCATCATGATGTTTGCCTTCACCGTAATAATGCTAATGAGTGTTGTATACATAATTTGTATACAAATAAGGAATACATTTTTTCAAATAATAAAAATATATTTTTATTTACTTTGAGCCTAAATCTAACTAACTAGAATAGTCTATCTAACAGTTGATCGCAACTTAAAAAAACGTAAAAATGTATTTATGATCATTTTTATATATACAAGTGAAAACACAGGCAAATACTAGTGAATTATATTTTTGCAAGGTGTTTAAGACAAGGGTGTCTACCCCACGCCCGGGGCATCCGGGCGTAATGCACAAAGGGCGTAAACCCGGACCGCAACGACATGTACACTGTACAGATATTTCCGATTTTCAAATATAGAAAAGGATTATAATTTACTATAAGTACATTTTGACATGTCTGTAAGGCACCGTAGCGATGTTTCTTTCTAATACATAAGATGTGCAAAGAAATAAGTACGTAACAGACAATTATGAGAAGTATATATACAATTGTTTGGAAAATAACTACTTAAAAATAATAGGTAGATTAACGTTCTAATGATAAAGCAATGCCTCTAAAACTGACTCATTCATAGGCCTTATAAATATTTGGTTCATATACCGCGGTTTTTCTTTTTAACTAACGCATGAACACATTTTTGTAATTTACGTTATATACGACCAATAAACATCAGACAGATAACTTTTTTAAATAGAATTCTACTAGAATATATAATAGACTTAAGCTATAATAGTGTACAATTTAGTCATTTTTGTAACAATTGGAGTAGTATTAAAGTTACTACTAATACAAAAAAAACATCTATTAGTGATCCGTTGATCTTTGCAGGTATTAATTATTTTAACAAATTACGTTTTTCGTATTGTTATAATTTTCATTCATAACTGTTGTTTATTATGCACTAAACGCCCGTAAAACTTATTTCTTTACGGGCGAAAGATGAGAGATATTATCACAAGCGTTATATAAATTATCTGATTATTTTGATGATGAAAATTTTTTAAAATTAATTTGTTCCAGCTTAGCCTTGTTCCATAACCCTAAATATCTAAGCTGAGTTACTTGCCTGCTACTTCTCAGCTTCGTCGCGTACGAACAGGCGTCGTAGACGACGGCGTAGAGTCATTTCGATTTAAGACGATACAAAATGGTCGTATATCCCTCCCTGAAGATATTTTACCATTGAATTAATAAAAGACTTCAACAGCTGACAAAAACTAGATGAAAATACAGTGTACATTTCATAAATTGCACAAAAATCCACCTCTGGGAATGCTCAATTGTGTACTCGTCTCACAAAGGGGTACAAATGTCATTAGGAACGCGTGAATTGTAAATTGGACATTACTCGTTACACCTCCCGTAGGGCTCCACGCCTAACTAACCGTTCAATTCTATTGTTTTATGCTGACTTAATAATATTTACAGCTAGCTGTTCTGTGGTAAAGCGCCCATAGGCAAAGTATATCTATAGCGCGTTGTGTGAAGTCAATCATTAGACCGGCAGCTATTTATCACATCATAATATATTTTTCAAGTACGTAAGAAGATACTTTGGAATTGTTTTTTTTTAAATTACCACCGGTTCGGAAGGCAGTTCTACGGAGACAAAGATCTTATACAAATCTGTTACTACCTACACGATAAATTGAAATAACAAAAGGATTGTTAAGCTACTCGAGACATTAACTGTTCCTATCTATGACTGATACATTAACATATTTACAAATTAAATACTATTATTATTATCTAAGTTAATGTAACATTAATACAATCATTGTCTTAAATTCCTTCAATTTTCAATGTAACATTTTATTAATTGCATTGCTTGGATGTCTTTTGCAATCCTCTTGTAAACATAACAAGGTAATTTTTATTTTGAAAAGGTCTCAATGTGTCTGGATTATTCTACTTTTGATTTGGCATTACTCCATTTTGTATTTACGGCTTGCTTGGTACAAATTGCGCTCTTAAGCAATCCGCCCGTCGCACTTAACCCTTAATTATAAAGTTTATCTTTACCGTGTTGCTTTGATGTCTTACAGGACAGAGATGTCTTGTATAGTATTACAATACAATATAAATAATCATATTGTGTACAATAATAAAATCCGGAAATGATACAGGTAGCTTTTTCATTAAAAACTGACGTCTATTAGACACAGGCTGTTGGTATTACATTGATTTGTTTGCATGTAACATTTCGTTCATATGCGTCAAACATTTTGAGAGACGGTAATTGCCCACCAGGGGTCGCGGTACTGCCAATACGAGAAAAATTTATTTGAAATAGAAATGAGAGCTCATTACATTTCCTCAAGCGGGGAACAGTATTTTGATTCATCATCGACAATTCTTTTGATAGCGTCGCTAATGATATTGTCTGGAAAATTATTGTTTATATTTGAAGCATGGTCACAATTTTATTTATTATAACAAATATACTGTTATATATTTAGATCGATGATTCGATATGCGGTACCTGAACTGTTCAAAACATATTCACACGAGTTGCTCGTTTTTAAAAAAATATGCTAATGAACTGTACTGTCCATAGAATATTATTAAATAATATGAAATTCCAAAAAAATATTTGGGCAAGACTTCCGGTTTTTAAGGCACGAGTGGAATTCGATTTTGTCCCCTCATAACGTCCATTCCGAATTCAAATTAGAAATAAAATACCATTTCATTCAGTTATCCCCTACATCTACCAGTAGAAAAGTTTTATAGAATTTTAAAGGTTTTATAAAATGGAGTAGAGGAAATAATTTTCAGTGACAAATCCCAGTGATAATGGGAAAACATTTAACTTGACGCTTAATATATTGACACGAACAACGAGGTGAACTGTATAATTAAATATATAATTTATTTGTGGTTTCGTTCCAGTTCGATTTATACTGGAATACATTTGGATTCGTTCAAAGAGACATATATTGCTTTATACTGACTTAACTATGTTTTGGTTTGTCTAACTAAATATGAAACAAAGTATTTTTAATTTAGTTAAAGGATTAAGAACTATTGATATCTTATATGAGTTGACTGATTTAAATAGTATTTAAAACAATGTACGTTTTGTTTTATCGAAGTATCTACAATGAATAAAATGTCTATTAATGATAAAATGAAAGAATTAATACTTTACTTGTTTTTAAGTTACTTTAGTGATAAAATTTGTAGATTTGCAATCCAAACACCCATAAAAACAAATGTAAATCCTCAAAACATTATTGGTCCCAACCGTACTGTATAACCAATGTTTTGAATCCGCGAACATTGTTTAGAACAAACATGTTTGTGAAAATTGTTTTCGTCAAATATATCAAATAATATCTTTAAAAATGTGAATGCAGCAATTTGTTTATCCCCCCTGTCTGATGAAATTTGTCTTTTGCAATCTAAGCGGTTCAATTCGACGATTTGACTGAATTTATATATTTCAAATTCAATGTCATCAACTAAAGTAACGAATGGATTCTTTTTTTTCGAATTCAAATAAATATTCAATAACACAATACAAGCAGACTTGGTTGGTTTAAGTTATGGGTTCGGTACTAGATAATGCCAGTAGTTAAAATATAGAGAAGAAACCAGTATGACTAATAACCTAGGAATTGCGGATATGCTGGTACTTAATATATACAATCTATTATTATTATACTAATTGATTATTATATCGTACTAATGGACTATCGTGCCTCCGTATAATTTTCTATACAGTAATGTATTGTTACTTTTCAATAACTTGAATTAACGTAACGTCTTGGAGGTATCTAAACAGCCGTGGGGACCAAAAACTTACATTTGAAGTCACCGATTGGAAAGTTACCTGATCCAATTATCAATGGGCTCAATGTAAAATAAGGAAATGTATGGTTGATTAAGTTAATTAGGATTTCTTCGATGGCATGTCGATACTTTTCTTTTGTCCTCAATTTCGTATTCGCAATAGTAACTGAAGTGTGAAGCGACGCCCCCAGTACATTTGTTTGAATTTTTCGAATATAAATTCATCTCACGTGGCGATCGCTAATGAAAGACTTAACTGAAGAACAGAATTAAGTTTGAAATACAATGTAGCCTTACGAAGTTTTAGACGGTAAAGTGGAAAAGTTGGACAGTTTTTTTTTCTTTTCAAAAGTTTTATGTCCCCGACAACCCCTTTACGGGTTTTACATATTAAGTCACACACCATATTAGAATGTAGAGTGTTTTCTGGATTTATAGAGATTTTATGGAGTAAAGTTTTTAATATTGCGTTTGTATCTCTTATTCGTTATGTATATTGCTTGGCTAGATATTGCACGTTCCAGACTAGAATTTTTATAATCATAATCATATATCAAGCTAAATATACAGGGTAAAGTACTCTTCTTCCCTGTCTACACTGCATAATAGAAAGATACAAAAATCTAGTTAACAAAATAAGGCCTTTAAGTACCCACTGACACAATAAATAATTTTAAATAAAAGATGACCAATAAAGTTATATATATATATATTTATATATATATATTTATATATATATATTTATATATATATATTTATATATAAATATGTATATATTTTTTTTCGTTTTCACTTAACAGGGAAAACGCGATTTTACAATTTACCGTGCCGCGTACAATTTTAGTTCAGTCATATATTTATTTCTATCCGCAAGTGCGGATACTCCCATATGATTCAATGTGGTACAAATTAAAAAAAAGAATTGTGGAAAACGTTCGAGTGAATAAAAATACACGTGCGGACAGGCTTTTATTTATTAGAGTCGGATTTTTGGCAACAATTCAATTCAACTTTAATATTACAGACGCACACCAATTCCTTTCATTTAAACCCAACATTTGATTAAAGGCTTAGAGGAAACACCAATAAAAAATCATTAAAATTCTTTTATAACTTGTAAACAAACAAAATACTTTTGTAATAGTACCCTTAAACAACAAGATAATGTTATATATATAAATCTCCTGTCACGATGTTTGTCCCCGATGGATTCCTAAGCTACATAACCGATTTTAAATGAAATTGCCACACAGAGGTCCAACTTGAGATATAGGATAGCTTAGATCTTTAATTATAGTCGAAATTTTATTTTATTGCAAATTATTTGTCTATACTTAGTCTTGCCATAAATATTGTTATAAAGAAAAGCACGATTTTTTTTTTATACGTAACATTTATTCCTTTCATAGTGAGTTAGTTTAATACATCAATATATAACTATTAAAAATATACAATGTTTATTCGAAGTGGTCTCCATTGGCTGCAATACAGTCTTTTAAACGTTGAGGCCAGTTATCAATAGCAGCACGAACTCTTTCTAGAGGAAAATTCTTCACTGCCAACCGAATGGATCGTTTTAGGGACTCCAAATTATCATGGCGTTTAGAGCAAGCCTTACTCTCTAAAACTGACCATAAATCATAATCCAATGGATTTAGGTCAGGACTTGACGACGGCCAGTTTTCAGTGCTGATAAAGTCCGGAACGTTAGTTTTCAACCAAGATTGGGTGGATCGAGCTCTATGACCCGGTGCCGAGTCTTGTTGAAAGCACCATTCTTTGTTATTGAACATGGTGTTAGTTAAAGGCTTAACTACCGTCTCAAGAATGGTATTTTGATAAACTTGTGCCGACGTTTTAATACCTTTTTCACAAAAATATGGCTCAGTCACCCCTTCATAGCTAACACCCCACCAAACCATCACTGAAGTGGGATAATGCCCACGTTGTACTCTGTTTACTAATTGCGAAGCTTCTTTAGAGCTTCCAGCATAAATACGGTCATTTTGTTTATTAAAATACTGCTCAATTGTAAAAATTTTCTCATCCGTAAACAAAATTTTTTTGTGACCTCCCTTTGCGTACCGCTTAAGTAGTTGTTTGGATTTTACCACCCTATTCTTCTTTAAATTATCAGTTAAGAAGTGACCAGTACGTCTCTTATAGGCTGTAAGTCCTAAGTCATCTTTTAATATACGCGACATGGTTCTAGGAGCTATCTTCATCTCCCGAGATAAAATCTTTTGCTTACGGACAGGATTTCTTCGAATTCTTTCCCTAACTGCTTTAATCACCTTTTTCACACGAACGGTACGTGGACGGCCAGATCTTTTTCTGTCACAAACAGAGGAGGTATCATTGTACCTATCAATAGCCCGGTAAACAAACATTTGACTAATACCAAGCGGGTGGAGGGTTTTAAAAATTGCACTTTTCTCCATACCTACTTTATGTAAGGCAATCACAGCGATTCGGTTCTCTTTATCACCCCACTCCATTTTAATATAACAAAATATTTAACAATATAATGGCGCGAAAATAAGAAAACACATCAAGCAATCATATAAAAATGACAGATTCCAAATTCAAACGTAATATTTTCTTTTTTTGAATAGTAACAGTATTTATGGCCAGACTAAGTATAAATAATTGACAGTTACAACTATCTGTTATCTGCAAAAGATTCGAACAGATGTCGATATTTTTCGACTGGATTGAGTCAGTAATCAATAGATGGCACTGCTATGGTAAACCGACAAACGTGTCATATAAGCTACAATCTAATATATAAAATTCTCGTGTCACAATGATCGTTCCCGTACTCCTCCGAAACGGGTTGACCGATTCTCCTGAAATTTTGTGGCCATATAGAGTAGGTCTGAGAATCGGCTCTGAGACTTTTTTTTTGGCAAAACGACATTTGTCAGGATCAGCCAGTTTATAATATTAATCATTTGGAAAGTCTAGTTTAAGCGCTTAGCCAATGTACACTTACTTCACTTGTTTTAATGGCCACTCAAAAGCGTGATTTCATGAAGTTTTACGTATAAATTCAGGTAAAGTCTAATATAAATTTTATTCACATTTTTATATCAGGCTGTGAAAAGAGTGTACTAAAGAGCTTATCCAAGGAACAATCGTGGTTGCTTCGAGGCATTTATCCCCGTTGGCTCGGCTAATTTCAACGACAAAGTGCCCCATTATGAAACCGCTCTAAAGTTTCTAATATTCCTTACTAGCTTTGTCTGTTACTTTGTAAGCCTTCGGGAAAAACAAACTCGTCATAGATTTATTGTGTTCATCACAATGCCTATGGATAGTTATATATACATTATAAAATCAATATAACCTTATGAAGGTAACTTTCATAAGCTTTCAAATAATTAAAAAAAAAACTTTATTAAATTATACATAACATTACTAACCTTAATAAAAAAATGTTACTGATTGTCAATAATTAATTATTATTATTATTAAATTACAATATTAATGATGATTTAGTTTAGTTAGTTGGGACTGATAGTTTTTTAAAATTTCTACTGCGTACACACAAATTGAAATGTAAGAGTAAAGTACCTCTTATGTATAGGAAAAGGCTACTTGATAAAAGTGAATGAAAAGAAGTTTGAGTAGTGAGACGTGCAGACCTTGTCAGCCTTGAGGACAATAGAAAGCGCTCATTGATCCATGGAATGCAAAGCAGGGTGAGACGGCATTCTTTTTTTAAAGTAACATTCAAGCGTGTGTCTATCAAAAATAGAATAATTACTTAAGACATCTTATAACCTTAGATACATATTTTAAATGTAACATGGTAGCTTATCTATGTGATGTTAATTTAATCTGTTTAATTTTATTTTAAGTCTAATATTCAATCCCTTTATATGTCTGTATTTTAAATATTTATATAAAATCGTTAGATTAGTGTATATATTATATATATATATATATAATATAAAAAAAACTAACGATACGAGTGTGTAAAATCCATTTCCACCGCAATATAAAGTAAACAATAGTGGCGCCGAAATTTTAATATGGAATAGAGAACGCAAATCTCTATTGCATAATCTATTATTTGTGGGCCTCTTTTGAAGCCTTATAACTTTGCGGATGACCTATATTGGAATGAATATTCTTTTGTTAGCCAATGGCTTTTCTCTATAGATTGATTTAATGTTGGTTATTAATAGCTGTTATATTAAATAAATCAGAAAATAAAACTACATCTTTGAAAAGAATCCAAAACCGATACGATAACAAAAACGGATCAATATCTGGATGCATTTCATTACAGCTGCATTACAGTGATCCACGCTTTTAGTGCAATTAATTGTCGCTTTGTCAGTGCGATTGAGGTTCTTCCACTTCTCGCCTTAAATTAATGAACTTTCTACAGTCTGTGATTGCTCACTGTGCAAGAGATATTGTACGGTGTTTTTAATGTATGAAAAATCGGTTATACAGAGAGAAACAGCTTACAGGTGCATACTATTAACACAAAGCAATTCTTCTCTGTCAACTTGTCAGTCACGTGATCGTAATGCAATCGAATTATTTTATATTTTCTATAAAAGATGTTTGACTTTTTTTTCTTGTATTTAATACTATGTCATATTTATTTACTTAACGAAAATTTATAACGATTGTGTAAAGTTATGGCCTTATATATTATCACTTTTATTTTTTTTTAAACTATTTGTTCTACAATAAAGTTTATTTGGCATGTACACGCGGTCGGAATGTAATTGAACTTATTTGACAGGTCAGCGTCTAGCAATGCAACTAGCAAGACACTGAGTTTCATTTGTATTTTGTTACAGAGCAAAATAAATATTTTATAGGGTTTCTATATTTTTATAATCCCACAAAACACATGTTTAGTAGATTTCTGTAATAAAATATACCGATCAACAAATCAAAGGTACACAAAAAGTTAGGTAGCGATACTGAAATTATGGTTTACTATTAAAAAAAAATAATTAAAATGTTAAATGCCTAATGTTTTACGCAAAGCAAAAAGCATCCAATTTTAGGCGAGGATATAATTCAGGCTCAACCGTATTTAACCTCTTGAGTTTTCATATTTTTTTTGGTTACATTAACATTTTCATCCGGGGTTAAGCTAATTTTTGTTTAAGATAATGTAAAGTGGGGTTAAAATGTGTCTAAATTTGTTTTACCGAAGGAATATATAAATAGGTTTTAAAATTAAAATATAAAGATTTCTTGTACCAGCTACTATGACTGTTTCAGGAAAATACTTTCATATTAATTGAATCTTAATGTATGTATACGAAGCCTATCATCAAAATGTTAATTAGTTCAATCAATGAAAACGATAAATTATTAAATCTAAAACCGACCAAGAAAACCTCCTTCCTTAGTATTGATATAAACTATAATGTAATTAAAACTATCTGTATTATATACATATTTCTATGTACCATATCAATATCGAATTCTTGCTTATATGGTTAAACTGTACTTAAAATAAGTAATATACTCAAATGGATACTCATCAACGCAAGAAAGTTCTTGCAATAGCTCAAACACAAAACTGTGAACACATTGAAAACAAAAGAATCTCATAGAAAAACTATTTAAAAAGGATATTACAAAACATACTTACTAGTATATAAATGAAACAAAAATACTACATTAAATATACCATAATGCATATATTATCTATCTGTTAAATGAACATTATTAGTTGTAAAAATAAAACAAAGCATATATAAAAGTATAAAAACATATTACATACATTAACACGGCTTTTTATTACCATACGCAGTGAATAATAAATACTTTTATGACGGTATTTCTTACATCAATAGAACTATCATTAAAGGTAGTTAGTAGAACAGATAGTAGAACAGCCTCGGCCAAGTTTAGGTATTAAACTAACTATTATCCAAAGAGTTCCGAAGAAGGGCAGAGGGCAGATATGCTTCATTAAAAGAATTTATTCTGTTGAGTTTTTTTATAGACTTCATAGACAAAAACGTAAAACACAATATCGATTTCAATATATGGTGCGTGACAAGAGGTGCTTAAAGGCAGGGTGAGGTTTGAAGTGTTTGCTCAATGCTAACTACACCGATGCGTTAATGGCTATGAACTGTAGAGCTTTAATCGAAGCTTTACATTTCTGACACCTTTGAGCTTACGCCAATAAAAGCTCGTCTACTTAGCAAGACACTGGATCGAGATACTCTGATTTTTCTGATTGATGCTCTTTCTGTTATGTAACAGGAACCAAACGCAGGCAGGCGGGTCACTTCGAAAGAAGTGCTAACTCATGCAACGCCAGGAGGCTTTCAAGTGAGTTGCCGGCCTTTAAGGTTTCCTCCCTTACGCTCTTGTCTTGAAGGCCTCCCATTCGTAGGAGTACGGGAACACCTGAGCTGGTAGTTGGTTGAAAAAGCGCACAGTTGTGGAGCGCTAATCTAAAATGTCTTAAAATTTTGCAGATCACATGGAGAAGACTACCGTTGGTTGCCGATTATACAGTTCGCTGGTTCGTAAAAGAAAATGTCTCGTAAAACGTGGAAGATTTCAACCCACCAAGTGGATGCGAATGGAATTTGAAATTTGTTCTATGTTTTTTTATGAGATTGACAAAACCAAATATGAATAAATTGTTACTTTTAGGTAGTGTTGTCCTCGTGAGAATAAAGTTTTTACATCAGATTTACAGTTACATTTACATTTATTTATTAATGTTGATCCATGCCATATGGATGTATCCAACTCATGAGAATAAAAGAAATGAAAATATAATTTATAAATCTACATAATCTTGTCGTTTGAGACTGAGTGAGGATCTTTCTGTCAAATGGTAAGGTAATGCGAACCGTTTCCTAAAAGGCCGACCACGCACTTACAATCTCCCAGCCAAGTGAGTGTCTTTGGGCGGCGATTTCATATTTATGATGTGCCTCCTGCTTTTTATACATTATTTAAAAAAAAAATCAAAGTAAAGCTTAGTGAACCACATACCAACGATTAAGTAAAACTCTTTATCCATAACCTTGAAAGCCTTGAAAAGCTCTCGTATAAAATAAACGTGACAACATTACTACTAAAAGTTTGATATTAGCAATTCGAAATAGAGCTAGGAAAGCTAGGTAAACGTCCTACGATCTCCGATCGGTTTTAAAGTCACGTACCAGAAAGTGATTTCAATTCCTCCTACTCGTGCCAAAGACATTCTTAGGGATTGCGGTGTAAATTGTCTTTTATTTTTCGTGTAGTTTTCATTTGTTGATTTTATACTGAGTGCTTTGATGTTTACGGTACAGTTTATTTGCGTTTATACTTAGGTATAGAAAAGACAATTTTTGTGTAAGTTTATTTACGAATTTAAGAAGTGCTTGAGAGTTTCTTGTCTGTTCTTCTCGTCCTGGAAGTAAATGTACGAGTAATTATGTTGATTCATCATAATGGGTGCCTACTCTAGTCTGATGAAAGCCTTAGGGTTTCTTGTTATAGATTCTAAGTGAAGTGGTCAAGCTAAGAATCTCCTAACAACCCTTCGAATAACACTAATTCCCATAAAACCTTTTTTGAATTACATTTTGGGTTATATGTAAGGGAGGCTATTCCGAGAATAAAATATTTCCGGTATTAATTACAGATCTGAAACTAAAAGATTGCTATTCCATGCCAACTGAACCACAAAATACAAAAAATAATACAGATATCAATAAAAAATGAAAGGAACCTTCTTAAGGTTTAAACAAGTTAATCTCCAACAAAGACGCAAGGGTTTAGTCTAGCATTGTAGTGGGTAATGCCACGAGGGAATTGGGCGTACCATATCAACAGTATAGATGATACAGTAGAGATGTACAATAAACGTTATGTAAATGTAAAAAAAACATTATTTCTTTATATAAAAATAAATTAGGGCATTTGTAGTAAAGTGCAGTATATATATATTTTAAGCCCAGCACAATAGTAAGAATAACATATAATTTACTTGATTTTAAAACATAGCTGTATTTCATGACTTCAGTAATTGGTACTATCTAAATATACTTGACAATTAAAAAAATATTAATTAAAAAGTCTAAAATATCTTAATTTATCGCCTCTAAGGCGGAACAAACTTTGCCGAGTCAGTTGTTTTTTGTAAATTTTTATTAAAATCGAATTTCACTCATTTGTATTATGTGACAATTACAGTGTATACTAAAAAATAGACTAATTTTTTTATTACTTCTTTCTTACCTATGAAAACATATACGTATACATATATATATACGATAAACGTCAAATTGAATGTGTTTGTCGGTTAAAGGTAACTTTTATTGCCCTATTAAAAAAAATCGTTGGAGCGTTTGCACTGTGTCACAGGCAACACTTTTTATTCTAGCCTCGTTCATAGATATATATATATATAGAGGTATTGATTCTACGAGTACTTTATGTATGACGATCACAGAATTCTTTTTTTCGTCTGTCTGGAAAGCAAATTGAATTTACGAAGTTGACGTGTGAAATATCGAATGATTATTATAAGAAATTTCTTTCATTTATTATTAGTATTGCAAGTCATAGAAAACAAATTTTACCAGTATTTTTAATACGAAATTACTTTTATAAAAACATGAGAACGTTAAGTATTCAGTAAAGTAAATTAAATTTAATGTCTCTACGCCATGTACGACCAAAGTGAGAGTAAAAAGCAGGCCCAAAACTTAGCTTGGTTTCAAATTTTTGGTGATAATCCTAATTATATTGATTTTGGAGCAAGGCCAGGCCAATCTATAGCAAATTCATACCCAAACGTTTTTATTATCAACATCAAACAATGAAACAAATAACAATGACCGTTTAATTCAGGAACTGACTGCGAAAAGGACTGTATCAACGCGTTATCTGTAATAATCTGTCACGTGTGGTCACGTGACACGGCCCGCCATTATGCTGAATAAAATTTAACGCATCAAGAATTCAAACAACAAAGTAAGAATCAACAGCAATATTACTTTAACATAAAATAATAATAAAAATGTATGACAATGTATCCTTCATATAATAATGTATGCTTCTGAGCTAAAAATGTGACATATTCAAACACTGTTTTCCATCGCAAATACCAACTGTTAAATCTCTGTCAGTAGTTATTGTAATTTAAATCATTGCAATTATCACACAAAAATTGTGTTTATTTACAACGAATGAAGTATTCTCGGTACTTAACAATGCCAAATTAACTGCAATAGTAACAATATGAATTTATATCTTAGTTACATATTTACGTTTTAACTTTGATAACATATTATTTTTCCATTTATGATAGACCTTATTTATAGTGTCACTCGTATTAAAATATTTATTCATTCACACTTTGTTGAACTAGAACATTAGAAGTAGATAATTTTAAGAGATATTAGTAAAAATAAGATCAACGGGCGGCTAATAAGCGATCCGGCAAAATACGGTTTTCATACTTTAATTTTTTTTTTTAAACAGCACAAAGTCCCAAATCAAATTACACGGATTAAAATATATTGTTTAGTGGCGTATAACAAAATTATTTTAAATTAAATCAAGCATATTTTACTCAGTTCTGGGGAGTAATTCTGTTTTGTTAAAGGTATGAGGGCGAATTACATCACCGCCCCACCACCCGCGGGACTTGGAACTAAGAACATCAAGGAATAAATTCCGAATATAAACTTAACAAGAATAAAATGTATAGATTAAACCTAGTTAGAAATGATACGTTAAATTAACGTTTTGGTCTGTAGCGTTCTATTTATCGTGAGAGGTCAAGCGGTGGCTTCAGGAGGATTAAGCAATAATGTGACCTAGATTTAATGCGACTGGGCTATAAAGTTAATTAATACTGTAATAATGTACTAGCGTGGAAAAGTCTTCCGGTTTATATGTATATACAAAAATGTTTAACTTAACCTTAGTTATAGACAACTATTTGTATAGTTTAAATTTTAAATATTGTCTTTGAGGTACCTAGAGCGTTTGAAACTGGTAAACTATAAAAATGTCGTGTCGTAATCATATCCCGAAAAGATACAGACTGATCAACTGCTTGCAGTCAGTTGTTTTTGATTGAATAGATACAATAAAATCTTTTTGTTATTATATGCTATACAAGCATTTTGAGCTCCGTACTAGTACTACTAATCTTAAACGTTGTGTCTACCAGATGTATCGTAAATGATACTTTAAACTCTTCGAGCACACATAAAACGAAACAACCGCACCGGATGTGAGAAAACTTAAAAAGAAACTTAGAAGTGAGAAGTTTGGACTTAGTTGTATGCAGTAAGAACTTCCAAACATGTTATATCTAGACAATTTAAAGTTCATGTTTAAAATATTTATGTTAATATTATACAAACTTGAACAAATTATTGACCTGATTACTCCCGAACCAAAGAATACTTCTTCGCAACTCACTTGTAACTAGAGGCAAACGAGCAGTCGGGTCACTTCAAGTGAGTTGCCGGCCTTTATGGGCCAATATGTCTTATACATGAAGTACGACAGTATTCTACTTTAAATTACATAATATAACACCGACAGACCATATGTGCTCAACACAAAATTGTTGACCGTACCAAGCATCGAACCTATAACTGGGACTTCTGTCATTGCGAATAGTCAGAGACTAGAGTGCCTCCTCTCGTTTGCCCCTAATAAAAGAGAAAACAATTGTTTGAATCGCCTGTTTTGACTGATGACTCGCTTCAGAAATGATATTCAATTTGGTACGATTAATTAATAGATTAGGTATATTCTGCAATAACAGCATTGAAATGTCCAAGTGAAATTTTTTCTATATTCTAAGTTGATCGGTATAACAAACTCGATAACAAAAAAGGGTCCGAACATCAAAGTGATGCCTGTCAAAAAAAGGATAACGAAACACGTACCTGTAATGGCTCTCAAAGTTTTCTGACGTATTAACACAGTATTTACCGTGAACGATCCGTTTAAACGCCACTCAAGGTAAATTATTGCTCTCAGCGCTACTGTTTTCCCCACAATTTACTGCCTTGCAAATACCAAGCTTATATTTAATGAATACTTTACAACTACTAATGAGGGTACTTAGATATTCAACAGTGAAGAATCGTATCTACATTTAGTTTCTTATAAATTAGGACACTAAGATGGTATTATTTTAATTTAATTATATAATCAATTTAAGCATAAAGCACTTTCAATCAGTAGAATTAGTTTAGCAATGACTTTAGTGATTTTTATGCGGTCGTCTGTATTTACGAATATTCTATTATATATCATTATTTATTCGCTCGACGCCCTTGAATTGCGAAGCAAATATTTTCAGCCAATATTGCTTCATAAAATACTGGTTCGATTAGAACTGCATAAAGGTTCCTATTTCATACACAGCTGTAATAAACACTATTCATACCAGTCACGTTGCTTTCAATGCTCCTGTCAATAAACAACAAGTCTGTAAAATCTAATGAAAATATGGACTATATCTTATATATATAAATCTCCTGTCACGATGTTTGTCTCCGATGGATTCCTAAACTACATAACCGATTTTAAATTAAATTGGCACACCGTGAGCAGTCTGGTCCAACTTGAGATATAGGATAGCTTAAACCTTTAATTATAGTCGCAATTTTATTTTATTGCAAATTATTTGTCTATATAATTAATTGACAGTCACAATTATCTGTCAACTCCAAAAGATTCTAACAGATGTCGATACTTTTCGACTGGATTGAGTAAGTAATCAATAGATGGCACTGTTATGGTAAACCGACACACGTGTCATATAAGCTAAAATTCAATACCACGTATATAAATAATTTGTATGGCAGAGCAACGTTTGCTGGTTCAGGTAGTTGCATTATATTATATAATATATTATTATAGAATAATCATACATAAGTAGCTTCCTTTATTAATTAAAAAGTAGTGGTAAATAAAAATCAGTTACCCAAAGTGTTATTAATGTATATAACTCAAAAGGTTTAAATACGATTTGTGTTTGTTTAGATATTATATTTAGATGTTGTTCATCAAAAGAGAAAACAAAGGAAAAACAAGAGTTACAATAACAAAGTATAACGGTGAACTTTCCGTTCTGAAAACACTGGAACTAACATCAAAACTTATACTATTAAACGCTAACAATAATCGGTTTCTCATCTAGATTATTGATGTTAATAAACATTTAGCCATTTCGCCAATATAAACTTCAATCAATCGTACCTCACTCATTGGTCACATTACCTGTCTATAAACCTCTTGGAAAACGGAACATTAAGAATTATTGATTTAGAAGTAAATTTTAAACCCACCACAACCGCACTCAAACACACAGAGTACTTTGTGTCAAACGGAAACTGAAAATTGTGTGCTATTTTGCAATTCCGTTCGTGAAAGAGATTTCAATTCGGCTAATGTATCGTGTACTATCTTATTCAGGGCCGGTCTGCGATGTAAGATGCTTGAGATATCAAATTGTTAAGAAATAGGAAGGCTATATCAAATGGGTTTTTTTTTAAATTCACACTTATTAAACTAGGCTGAAGTAATACAGACGTAAATCTCTTTAAGAGTATACTTGTTTTTTAAACCTTAGTCAGTTCGCACTGCATTATATATCTTCTTCTTATATATAAAATTCACGTGTCACGTTTCCGTACTCCTTCGAAACGGTGTGACCGATCCTCATGAAATTTTGTGAGAATATTGAGTAGGTCTCAGAATCGGCCAACTATTTTAAAAATCCCTTTGTGATAAGCGTTGTCCACACTTCACTTTTTTTAAATTTCTAGACATTTTTTTTTGTTGCATTAAAATATATATACAAACCTATTTTTTTTCACCCCCAGTCAATAACTGATCATGCGTCAGTTATTATATATTAACTTATGAATAAAACGCAAATCATCAGTTAATACATGTCTTATAGTATAGTACTATATTTATTGACTGTATAATTACTCATAAAGGAGAAACTCAACCCAATCAATTCTAAGTAACAAATCTTGTAAGCCATATTATGTTAACTAAGCCTTCGCTATAATTGTATATAATTAACTCTCATCTCTAATCAGCACCAAATTGCTTGTTGGCCACGATTGTTTCTAATTAAAATATAGTTATAGCCATGGTAGATCATGTAAATGGTATTATGATTGATATTGATAGTTATATATATATTTTGAATATTGTTCAAGTCTAGTAAGGATAGTTATTATTTATTATAAATATACATCACATGTCAGAGATGTTGATGTAGTCTAGTATTTACAAAAGCACGTTAAAATCTAGGGTAACAATTTTACGTAATTTTCTAACAGTAGCTTTTAATTATAATATTATATTTATCATTTGTATATATATAACGTAGTATCCTACAATACTTTTCAATAAATTCACTCATCACACACAGTCATGAAGATGAGTTAATTACGTCAGTTTATCAAACGTACCAGTTTTTGTTTTACAATAGCAAAAAAGTAAATATTTATTTATTTGTATAAATCTTTAGGCTCAAGGGGTGGCTTTATGATTTCTGCCACGCAGGTATACTAAGAGAAAACTAAAATACAGCAAAACAAAACAAAAGTGAAGCTGAAATTCTCTGATAAAATTAATCGTAGAAGTTGTACTAATATTGTTGTTCCATGTTTCATTATTCCGTTCGCCCCGGGATAGTTGATCAAACTTGAAGAAGTGCGCATTGTCGGAAACTAATTTTGATTTAAACTTTATCCAGGCCTATTTGTAACACAAAATATACAATCCGCAGATGAACAAATTGACAATTTACAAGGCAATCTTTGCAACGGTTGATGGCAGTAATCAAACTTTTTAGAACTGGTAAGATTACTGACCGCCATCTTTTTTTTCGGAAAAACAGAACCGACATTTGACAGTACCAAGGATTTTGAAGAAAGCTACGAAGTTTTGGATAAACTTTAGCATATTATGCTGATTGTACATTGAAACTTTGGTAATTGTTACTAATTTCAAATTACAACAGAATATTCTCCAATCTACCTGATTCGATGTAATGTAATCATTCAACCGCCGTGACCGAAATTCAGTCCAAACTTTGATTAGAAATCTTATGCGCGCTCTACCTTAAAATATGACATCTTAGCTAGTTCCAATCAAATTGTTAACTTTCCAATAATTTAGTCGAATGTTTCTACAATAGAGAAATCATGATGAATATAAATTCGTATTACTTAGCTC
Organism: Leptophobia aripa; assembly: GCA_951799465.1. NCBI lineage: Eukaryota > Metazoa > Arthropoda > Insecta > Lepidoptera > Pieridae > Leptophobia > Leptophobia aripa. Next base: position 4,297,217 of record OX637281.1, read on the forward strand.
TATCTACGAACGTCCAAAAAAGTGTTACTAAAATATACGACAACTAAAACCTTATTCATAAACATTACAAAGCGCCACCACACGGTCGAACAATTCTAAGTATTTCAATTTAAAAACAAAGTGCCTCAAAACAATCGAAAGTTCATCAATAATGTATTGACTTACCTTTTTCGCCTTTCCACTTTTCCTTAAAAGTTTCGCACAACACAGTCCCCTGGTGTCTGGTAAAGGGGCCGGCGGACGTTTCGGCCAGCAGAGCCGCTTCGGAGTGACCTCGGTGCCCGCCTCGCTCCTCACTTCCTCCTTATCACACATCCTTACAGGCTAGCTACCCCAGATACCAATGCTTTATCAGAGAGCCTAGCATTTTCTTGTGATAAAGTATTTACGGCAAGTGAGAATTTTTGTACTTTCGTTAGGATAAGCTCTTATTACTATAAATATGAACGTCCGATTTTGCATCTGGAACAAAAAAATATAACATTAAATCTCTTGCCTAGACAATATGTGTATTAGTATTAAACTATGCTAAGTAGTATACTAAGCTAGTATCTTAACATTATAACGCCCGATAAACAAATAATTATAAAAAAATTATCGGCCGACATAGTCGGGTAAATTAAATGATTGTGGTTATTAGGAAATAATCGTATTTGCAACAAATATTGTGCAATCATAGTACGTACGTCATAAAGTCACAAATCATTAGTATTATGTATAATACGCAATTAATTATAACTGAACGTCAATTTATTTAAATATTGGACTACCTGTTTGTTCTTATTTTAATTTTTCTAGATTTAAACAATACATAACCCTAAAAATAACGTTTAAACACTAAAACCGAACACAGTAAACAAAATAATAAAATACAGTAATAATAATCTTTATTTCATATTCCACTTGTATATGTACTTAAGTAAGTAATAACGAGCTAATACTCGCGGCTCCGTTGACGAGAAAATTATCATCCTCATCTTTGTTTGATACATTATAATGAACTTGTGTTTTGCTAAGCAATTTTAAACAGGGAATAATTTACTACATATTCAGGGTAGCAATAGGGCATTACTTAATATTGCTTCTAGAGACTTTTAAGTATGCATAAATCAATTTAATTTAAAATGAACATATAGGTACGACAAAAGGAAGACAAAACTGATAAATAAAATGGTTAGACAAGTCTTATAATACTTAATAAGTAATGTTACAAAAATATTTTTTTTGTACGTAATGTGGAAGAAAGTATGAATGTCCTACAACCGTATAAGGACCTCGACCAGTCGAAACCAATGACTGGCCGGCCCGAAGACTCTGATTTTTTATTTAAAAAAAATGACCAGAACGTTCGGTTCTTCGGCGTCAATTAGCTGCTTTCTTTAATACGCCATATGGTTCTAGGTGTTACCCATAATTTTCTTAGTACACAAACATTTGACTATTACATAAAGTATGAGGGATTTAAATGGTGGCACCATACCTACTTAATGTATTGCAAAAAATGGGATTGGGTTCTCCTTAGCAATCCAGTCGCCATATGAACGTCACAAAATATTTTATATTGGCGCGAAAATAAGAAATCACACTAAACAACCGAATAACGAATAAAAATATTCTAAATTCAAAAGTGTTCCTTTTTATTTATAACATTGTTTATGGCCAGACTATGTATTTATACTTTTTGCTTTATTTATAGACCCGATCGAAACTTGTACAGTTGAATATTTAATGGCGGCTAACGAATGCAGACTCGGCATTACGAACTTCTTTTCAAGCTTTGTCATCTTAAGTGGCAAACAAATCATTACTGTTCTTAAAATAGTAAAATATAATTACTTGCTAGGGTGCTTTAATGACTTTTTAAATCATATGAACTTGTTGGGATTATAGTGCTTAAAAGGGTAAGAATATTGTTCCACCAAATTCGATTTTCAGACATAGAAGTATTTTCGTTGTACGTAGGCTGTTATAAAAATATATTCTTTTTATTTATTTTATTTATTATTGAAAATAAGTATATACGATACTTATTTTCTACCACGATATCTAGGACTGGATTTTTTTTTCTTACTGTTTTGTTGTATTTAACAGGCAAGGCTTACACTATATACTTATAAACATATATAAGCAGTTTATATATTAAATACTTTATTTTGCTATTAATATTGTATACTCTAAAACAGTCATGTTAGTTTACAAAACAAATGCAAAAAGTTTCATTGCTTAGACGATCCTCACACCGCATTACTGAATCCATTTCACCAGCTAATATACCATTCTGTTTGTCTTTCGAGGCAATAAAATGAATTTTATGCAAATTATTGGAATTCTATACATTTTTGATGAGCCGCTTGCCGACATATTCACGGCGTTTAATTAATATATATTTTCCATCAGAACTTTATTCCCTTGGTTTCTGTTGTTAAAAGTTTAATAGATATTTTTTGTTTTAAAAACAGTGTTTGCATGGTATGCCGGATGAGTTTACCGTGGGTATCAGGTGGGAACTCGCAGAGCCTGAATGCGAATGCGAGCTCTGGTATGTTTTGTGTGCTTTTCGGGTTCTTTCTTGTCATGCACATTTGATCGATGATATGATTCTATGTAAAAATAATCTGTCTATTCATGGCCAACCATTTTATATAAAATTAGGTTCATGTAATTCATTCTTCTGTCTCTCTCTCTTTTGCCTTTTTTTTGATAATCGAGGAGGAAATGTTTTACGCATTCCTATGTAAGATATGTGGGACTCAACTCACTAACCAGGAAACTTCTGCTATCTCAGTGGACCGGTGAGCCATACCCACTAAAACACACCACGGGTGTGACCCCGCATATGGAGATTTCTAGGGTAGCATTCTACCAGAGGTTCTTCTATTGCCTGGAAGAGTATTACCGAGACCGCCTTTTATCCTATAGGCTATATCATTTAGTCCCTATATTTTATTATTACTGTTATTTTTTATGGGTTTTGTTTTGTGTCTATGAGTGTTTTAGTAGTAATTAATAAGTATTAGGTTAGCATTTTTTGTCAATACTGAATACACCAAATGATTATTTTGTGTGAACAACATAAAATATATTAATCAAATTAATTCTTTCTATGTGCTAAAAATAGATATACATATCATATAATTAAGACATTTTAGTGTATTATTTTTCTATTTATTTGTTTTTTGTTTGTTTTAATAAATAGAATAAAAGAATTAGATCACAAAACATCTAGTAGTAACATATCGTCAGTTATCATCAGAAATAATACTGCTATTTAACAAAAGCTTGTAAGTCAATTCAGCGAACCGTAAGACCTGTATAAATTATTGTAAGTTCGGAAAATGTTTCCGCGAAGTTTCCTTATTGTTGGCATTATTGATTTACACAATTAAATGTTACTGAATATTAATTTTGTTAAGAGTAGAGCTAATACAACGAAATTCACATTAATGTTCGTTTGTGTGTTAATGAAGGTTTCTATTCTTTCATAAATATGAACCTTACAGAAACGTATTTTTTTGGTGTCTCGCTGTCTACGATAGCTGCAAAGCACTGGAAATGATTATGTAAATAATACGTTTGAATCGGTTAAAAAAGTTGTATTAAATTTTTCATTTGGACCCGCAGTTTTAGTGATGTTTTGTTAGTTAAACCACTTATTTATAAAAAAACTAATTCACTCTTATGCTTAACTAAATTGATGCCTATTTGCGTAGATGTAATTTCAAAGAAAGAGATAAAAGAGTGCTTTAATTAAACATTGCCTCATTTTATAGATAAATTTGAAGAGAGAATAACTATTGTCTTTTTAAAAATTACTCAAGCGATGCAGTCGTTAAATAGCGTAATTCTAAATTCTCTCCAAATTCCTAGACCCTAAAATGGACTTGGTGACTCTTTGAATAACTACACCGACAGATCAAATGCCAGATTACCACCATTGAGACCGATATCAATGATAATAATAATACCAGAGACCAGTAACTAAAGTGATGTCAAATAGGCTTTACAGAAGGAGCAATCTTATATGAATAAACATTTCTTAGTCGCCCTCATTAACGAATGCAAGCTTTTAAGCACTTGTTTCGTGAACTTGATACGTGAATTAGTATGACAACATAATATCGACTAATGTCGATATGGGCTTTAATAAGCCCTCTGTAAACATCCACCCGTATTCTCGACACGGAATAAAATTTGAATCTAGTTTTAATCTAATCATTTCTCTATACGAAGTTTAACGTGTTTTGGGCTTTTTCAACTACCCAGACATATTAGTACTATTTTAATTGCAGATTGGTTAAATAAAGTCTTAAGATGTGTTTATCAAAATCTGTTCAGTACCTGCTTATGCGTTGGGCAAAGTGATATAAAAATTCAATTATGGTAAGGAAATAAAAATAATATAATTGAAAACTCTACTCTGATATCTAAGAATAAAAACTTAAATAAATAACATTAAATACGAAGAGAAAATTTAATAATACATACTTTTTTATATAAATAAATACTATAAACAGTGACTGAAAAATATATAGTCAAGGCAAAATGTGATATAACATAACCAGTCCTTTTCTCTTTAACACAACCTGTTTTTCATATAAAATCTGACGTATATGTGATATGAAAATGAGGTTGAAAAGAAAAATTAGCTTTCTATTGTTCGTGGAACTATAGAGCCTCGTCTCCAACGTTAATATGAAAAATTGAATTTCATGAATACATATTGTTTTTCACGTTATTGCGAAATTTACTTGCCTTTGCTAAATGAATTCTGTGTAGCTGAGAAAATTCAAGAGCAACGCTTTATTGACTTATATTAAATACATCATAATAGCCCCATTAACTTCCTATAAACCTCACCTACTTGCACATAAAATTTTCACTCAACCTGACTATTTTAGTACTTTTATAGAATAAGCAAAAGTATAATAAAGAAATCATTTAATATTAAATTTAATGCTAAACCTAAAAATAGATTTCAGACGGTTAGAAATTTAAAATAAACTACATTTTTAAGCAGTAAAAATTCAAATTGAAGTATCATGCCTTTATCGGTATTTTACATCGGTCCATTTATATAAACTAGATTTCTTAGTTAATTTCACTGAAATAACTTTTTTCAAACAATTTAACATTTAACATAAAAACGATGTTTAATATGTATGTACAATACAATAAACCATTAAAACACATCCTTACCAATTTTAGTCTCTATGGAACTTTCGTAGCAACCGAAAAGTTTAAAGCCGCGCTACGCGCCGTGCTACGCAACCATCTACGGGGCTGCGGCCGATCTGACTGGCGAGCCGCCGCCGCCCGCCTTATATTGCGAGTACTACGGCAATAATCCTTTCCGCCCAACCTCTCATTCAGGCTCAATCTCTCGTTAGACATAAGAGGTGGGATCTAGTCCTGATAGCACTGTACATAACGTAGTACGTGTTTATAGCTCCTTTTTGATCAAGTATATAAATATAATGATATATGAGTATAACGATATCATTATATTGATAATAAAACACTTCACTGCATTAAAGCAGATTTACTAAGTACTTAAATGTGTGCTTAATACACGTAAAATTAAATAATGTCGTAAAATAGTTATGCTTCTGTGAGGTGTATTTTTTTAATGTTCAAACATTTATGTCTGATAATGCAAGCATTTATTTCTATATATCCCGTATAATATTTCAAATGAGTTGTAATGAGTTTATGTGTAACCTATACTGATTGCGTCCGTTTACATTTTAAAGGTTTCGGTTTTTTTCAAGCTTAGCGAAGCACAAGCGAAGTGGTATAGACAATACTTATAAGTTCCTGTCTGATTGTTTTTTATATTTATGTTGTATTAAATATTTATTTCAAAAGAGCAGCTATCGAGTTTCTTGTCGGTTCTTGTCGGTAGATAACTGCCTTCCGAACCAGTAGTGTAAAAAAAATACGATTCAAAAGTGTCTTTATAAAGACCTACTTGAATAAAAATATTTTGAGTTAGAGTGTGAATTAATTTATTAACACTTAGTTGCTATATTACTATATACACCCACAAATAGAAGAGTAACTGGCGGTCTCGACGCTCTTAGCGTTCTCTTCCAGGCAACTAACTATATAATGTAAAGTTTAATTAACTCCCATTCTTTCTATTATTGTCTTAAGATTGCTTTAAGAAATTGCTTAATAGCGATAAGCCCGTTGAACTGTATAAATGTTTTGTGTTGTTATAATTTATTTGAATATAAATTAGTGGAATAAAGTGTCAAAAAATTAATAATAGATATAGATACCAAAAAGAACACTGCTCAACCAACAAAATCATATACATTGCAAAGCTTTAAAAATAAATGTGACCTTTATAAATAAATAAGCTTCCGAATCTATTATTAAAACAAAAGGTTCTATCCAAGGCGCTACGAATCTCATTCTATTGAAGCATCTAAGATTAGTAGATATATATCCCTATAATTGTGTCGTACTCACCTTATACTATTTAGTCTTATCAAAGGAACACACATCTTTCCGTACTTTCACCGGGTAAACACAAAAATGTAAACACATATCTCAACAAAAGCGTCTAGGCTACAATTTTTATACACAAAAACGGTTTGTTTACGTGTTCCAAACAAAAAAAAATAACGCATTAAAACATGTGCGAGGTAAGGCTCGCAGGCGCCAACTAGCGGCGGATGTGGAAAATTTGGGGGAAATAATGTCGGGGGTGAAAAGGTATCTTCCATCCTTATCGCACGAGGTAACTCGAAAGACATTGCGTTACGCAAAAACAACGCTTTCATCAATGGCATAGGATATAATATTAGTAGCTACTAGGGATGTTACGTTGCGTATTTTTCTCTTTTAGTATAGATTAGACGTTATACAGATATTTCTGGACGCACGTGTAGAAGAATTAGTGTAAATTTTGTAATTATTTATGTAAAAATATACTTACACTAGCTGACCCGTCACCGTCACTGTCATATGTCAACTGTCAACCTTGAACTGTACATATTTTTTTAAATGGGTCTACCCTTATCACGTAGGGGTATTGAAAATAGACGTAGACCGAGACGATATACTCAGTATGCTCATAAAGTTTCACGACAATCAGTCAACCCGTTTCAATTTTACATATTAGATAACGTACAAACATCGTGCAGATGTTTATTGAATTGTTTTATGCATCGCTTACCGTTTTACCAGTATCTAACAATATTAATTTTAATATGATTTAAAATAATCCCCACTATTATTTGCACATTCCGGTAAAACCATATAAAAATTAATATTACCATAGCCTATTTCAGATTTCAGGAATTCCCATCTCTGTATTGCATTACTCTATACAAGCTGCGCGTAGCCTTGAGTGGACCTTATGTTTTCATCCCGTACGAGTAATAAAGCGTTTAGGGAGGGGACCGGTGCCTATCTGATGGATTTATAGGCGAATTAATTTGTGCTGATTTTAAGTCAAGGACCGCTGTGATTAAAATAAATGACAGATCAATTCAATGAATAGTCAACTTTATAATTTTTTGTTTGTATAGAACAATGTTGCTGTTTATAGACACTAGACACATTGCAATGCGTTATTGCGTTGCCGGCCTTTTTAAAATCGGTACGCTCTATACTTGAAGAACCCAGTTCATATTGGTTCAGATTTTTAAAAATATTATCATTTTCATTAATTATTTAAATGTATCCATTACATGTACTTTTTAAATTACCAATATTTATTATTAACTAGCTTTCCGCCCGCGGCTTCGCCCACGTGTAATTTGGTTAAGTATATAGCGTTTTTTAATGATCTCGACAGGGCTTTCTTTCACGGGCTAAAATCTTGTTACAATTAGAATTATATATAGCCTGTGTTACTCAGGGATGATGTAGCTTTACAGGATCGGATGATTCAGGGAAATCGAGGGCAACTTTCAAATTAGCGTACAGGCAATTACTATTCTGACAATTTTATATTCTGATAGTCATCTTCTTATGTGGATGAGCTGATGATGGAAGGTAAAACTCCTCAGCGGTTAAGAGTTGAAAGAAAATTCTTAGGAAGTTTTGAGTACGAAATACGTACTTGTGAGGTTATTACTTATTAGCTTGGCCAAATAATAAAAGGTAAACCTCATTAACGTTAAGGATGTAGATGGAAAAATGGGAGCGGACAAACGATAAACGTCTTTTCACTCGTTTCCTTTTACTTGTTGGTATAGGTAGTGTTCACTCAAAATAATCATAGGGTAAAACGTTAATGAAAGTTTGAAGTGCATGGTAGTCATTACACAATGGAGCATCTTAACACCGCGATGGATATATTTGGCCTAAGTAGAAGTTCTTTAAAAAAAAAGTAAGACTCACCCTCGCACACTCACTCACACAGCAACACCATTGCACACACTAAAATGCTCGTACTTCACGTAGTTCCACTTGTTCATGTGTATATATATATATATTTTTTTTCTGTTCGTGTTTTTTTTTGTTATTCTTTTTCCTGATCTTAGATTATATTTCCGATTCTATATTTTAACCTCATTTTGGCTTTATTTTTAATCTATTTTTATTGTGTAAACTGTTTTTGATAAGCTGTATAGGTTTAAGAAATAAAAAAATAAAATAAATCTACGAATTTTATCAACGCCATCTATCGAGCACATTGTTCAACACTTCAACCGCGCCCGCGCGCACTGCGTTATTTGTTATTTTTGTTACCTCTCATAAGTTTTAATATTAAGATTAACTTATATTAGAACATATTTAACAATATATAACTAATCAATCAATATAAGTGTTTAAAAAATTTGAAGCAGTGGTTGAAGTAAATTTTCAATTGACCATAACTTCTTTTTCTCTTAACCGATTTTGACAAAATAAACTTTTGACAACGCTCCTAATTATATATAATCCAACTGTGAAAACCGCGTTCAAATCCGTTCAGTAGTTTTCAAGTTATAAAGTACCAGACAGACAGACAGACAGACAGACAGACAGACAGACAGACAGACAGACAAGAATTCCAAAAATTGGTTTTTTGGTTTCTATGACTCTTCTTTAATTGCCTCCTTTCAGTTTTTTGGAAAAATATTTAATGTACAGTTTTTCGATTTTTACTGTCTTATTATTAGTATAGATTTTTTTTATAATTAAAAATCATATATTCAAAATAAAGACAATGGCACTACAATAAGTCGTTAGATCAAATATCCATATTAGTTTCTCAATAATAATGTTTATAATATTTTATTTATCCTATATACTGCACCGCACGAGTGAATACATTTTACAGAAAAAAAAATATCAGCGAGCGACTGGGATTCCAAGGGACGATCTCTAGCTCTCTAGCTCTCTAAAGTTACGTAGCCACCGCTGCTATTTCATATCCAAAAACATATCTCAAGTTTATCAAAATGGTCGTAATGGTTCTTAGTCTAAAGGGTCACCTTATTATAAATAAATTAAACATTAAATATTTGTGCTCATATATTAAATAATAAAATTTCTTATAAATGAGATTAACATTGTACGTAATCCACCTGTGATTTTGTATCCTCATTAATCATATTGCAATATACTATTTTAATCTTTAATATAGATAATAAATTTAAACAAACAAAACAACTGTTATTAACATAAAGATGCCAGTGGATTATTGAACCAGTAAGCTTACCACACAATTTTAATATTCCAAAGCTAACATCATTCGGGTTTGGCCATTTGATGACATCATCCATAATCGCAGCTGAAGTTCAGTGGTAAGTTTACAGTAGAAATAAAGAATCATTTACCCTATAAGCAGTGGTTCTAATTTTCCCGTTTTCAACAATTTGTCGACATCGGACCCACCACCAACACAGGTACCATTGATAAACACTTGTGGCACCTAAAACGACATGACACTTGTTAAAATTATATTAATTTAAAAAAATATATTTATTTAAGTGACTATGACTCATAAACTCAAATTATTCAAGTAAGTCTTTATGACTTTTGAATGATTTCATACATAGCTACCAGTTTGGAAGGTAGTTATCTATCAAAGAACCGGAACAATTATGTTTTTTACATGAATATTTAAAATAACAAAATCATTGTTCGATTAACATAAGTATTAGTAGGTACAAAAGTCTGATAAATTGATGTAACACTGTCCATTAAGCTTTATATACTTAATGGTCTACTATGGTTACTGAGAGGTCTCGGAGAAAAGACGAAATGTGTGATAGTGCAATACAAAATCTTTAATTAAAGTCAGTAGTAAGTCCTAAATTTGCTATTAGGGCTTATTAAGTGTATTATTAGCCTACATTATAAGTAATGTATAAATAATTCCATTTTAATGCCAATTTTCTTTGTATGCATACATAAAAAAAACTTAGTATCCTATATGAAGCACGCAATTTATAATTATGCTATTAACATACAAATAAATGTTAAAATTATCATATCTTGTTTCTTTATCAGTATAAATAGTTATTGTGTGTATTAGAGACAAAGATGTTAGTTTAAGGTTTGGTATGTTTAATACTGGTATAGATTTAGTCAAATCTTTAGTTAAGTTATGAGTTACTAATTAATAATATTTAAATTACTTATTTATGATTTTTTATAAATATATTTTTAATTGAATATGCAGAATGAATAAAAACATTTAAAAGTAAGTTTAAAAATATAAAAATTAAGATCTTTTGAGTTTTGAAATGGTATTCCCATCCTATCCCATCCCAACCATAACTATGATGTTAGTCACTTAACACTCTATTCAATGACCTTCCGAATACCAAATAAGTCAATAGAAAAATAAACACTAACATTATTTCCTAAAAAATGTTAACAAAAAAATAACATTATTGATAAAGAAACCACATTTGCTGTTAGATAATAAATGTGGTTAATTTTAGACAGTTAATGGACTTTGAAATTTATATTAATGTAAACAGATAAGGGGTATATAATAAAATTGGAAATATAATTAGGAAATCATTCAAGTCTTAAAGTACCAAAACATAATGAAAATAATTGTTTTACTTTGTATGCATACATACTGGCATATGGGGTTATTATCATATATTAGTTAATTATTACAAATTAGTATATAACTTTCACATTAAAACGGTAAACTAGTCCATATTTTGAGTACAAGAGTAAGAATTTTGTTAAGTTAACTTGAAATTTCAAAATTATTTATCCAATATGACATTTCTGTAGAAGATCCAGTCATGTAAGTCATTGCCAACCTTTATTAGTTGCAGATGCACTCTTAGATAGAAGTCATACATGAGTAATAAATAAATAATGTAATTTAAAAGATTATGATGTAAAAGTTAGTTATACAGATATAACTCAATAAAATATTTTAAAAAATCTTTAGACAGATATTAAAGTGGTTAAGGTATTGATGTGAATAATTACTGTTCTGATAAATTAAATGAATTGATTAATCAAGAAAATAAGGATAGACTAAATAATATAATAGCAATCATATACCGTTCTAAATCCTGTTATTTCATACAAGTTATCTTGAATTGCATCTCCATCATCACGTTGATCCAATTCGTACACTTTGATTGGTTGCTTTACTTTTGTGAAAACCTGGAATTTTAAATTCAATTCAACATTTTTAAGCATACTGTAGATAAAAAAATTAAACCTTTCAATTCATCAACTTGATGCGAAACGGGTTCTTTTTAAGATTATTTACGTACAATTTAATATTACATACAAGGTTATGCTTTGTTTATAAACGAAACAATTAAATAATTTAAATAAACTTACATTCTTTGCTAGAGTACAGTAGGGGCAATAGGATTTTGAAAATACTACAACTTTGTCCTGTGCTACAGCGTTCTTAATAAATTGTTGTACTTCGGCCGCCATGACTGGATTACTAAGAATTTTGCCTGAATGTGAGCCCATTTAAGTAAAACTATGAGTCAACGTTGTATATATTTTCCTGGATAGGTACAAATAAATATAATATTATAGCAACGGAGCCGAAAACTTCAAATTTGTGTTACGTTGTCAAATGTCAACTATCAGTTGTCACTGTCAGCTATTAATTATGAAGTTTTCATATTTAAATGCCACATCGATCAATATAAATTATATAAAAGAATAAGTATATAAAAGAAGCCAAATAACAAAACTGAACATAGCAAACGAAAAACACTCGTTAAAATGAGAAAAGTGTTAATTAATATCTTGTAATAGTTCTGATATGTTATATTTCCAACCACAATGAGATGGCGCTGAAATATATATAATTAATAATAATATTGAATCATAGATGGCAGTATTCGCAAGTAATATAAATATAAAAAATATATCAATATTAATTAAATATAAATGTTTAATTAATATTGACATGCGAAATTGTTAAAATTGTATAACATGTTTCACAACTTATTTTATCTTGAAATATATCCGAAATGTTGATTGTAAAGTATTTCTTGTTTGCCGGTGGTACTGAGTAGTTAAAACGTTTTGATATTAAATCTAAAGTAAATAAAATATGAGTAACTACTTGAAGCCTATATTTCCGGTTGGTACATGACATGAACACAAAAGGAACGCATTATACCAACATAATTACAATTGTTAAACGTAGATAATATCACAGTTTTACGCCGTATGCATTTAATGAGTTGTTTCTCGTACGCATAGCCACAATACAAATCAATATTTATTAACACTACACAACCACATTACGTTAATTATTTTACTGAATATATAAGTGCACATCACATTTATTCATATGTGCAAATACCAAACATTTTTTTTTTGATTTAATAACAATACATGTTATCATATTAGTCGTTTGCTTTAGCATAATTTTAAAGCTTTTAGGTTGGTGACGCCGAGATCAATAGTCAAATGCGATCATTTATTAGTCGCGGCATCATATACTTCGATGTCCTCTGACCGTACACGTTGGCTCGGGTCGGTACTCAATCTGTTTTCTAATGTCATCTCGAAAAATACACTCGGCTAACAAACATTTACTTGTTTATTATGTCATAACACATGTATATATATTAAATTAAAACTGAAATTCTCCATGTTCCTTTATCAATGTGATTGTTACATTATGATGGAAGTAACAGTGACTTTGTTAAGATAAGAGACAAACTTCAAATTATTCTTTAATAATAATAAATATACATTGTATATTGTATTGTATTGTATTGTATTGTATACATAGCTTATCTTTTTTGTTATAGGTATAAACAATAAAAAGGTTAAGTATATCGTATATACTATATATTATCTATATCTATCTAGCTATCCTTTTCCTTTATCTACAGAATTATAAATAAAAAAGACAGTTATTGCTTAAAACACTATCTCTTTTCCTGTTTACTAATATAGCTTCTAAAGCTTCATTCTATTAAATTTATTATTTATATTTATGTATATATCACATGTAAAGTAAATCCTTTAAAAAAAGACAAACAAAACGACGAGTCGTGGAGTGGAGTGTTCCTATAATTAACTAACGGCACATTCGTAGTGTACGGTTATTGTAACTTCCTTTTGGACTTAAAAAAGGAAATGTATTTTCAAATTCAAATTTATTCAGTACATAATTTATTTAGTATTTTAACAGACTCTATATATTTAACGCTGACTACTGAGCTATAGTAGTGAGTCTCTTCATATTAAACCTCAATTAATCGAATTATTTTGGTATTATTATTATTCGTACTATGGTTTGGGCTGCCACTTGTGTGGACGATTTATAACACGTCCCACCTTTCTATGACAAGCACCAAAGCTGACGCGGCTTCAGAGCAGACGGAAAAAAAGAAAAGTTCACACTAGCAAAGTCTTTCCTCCAACTTTGAATATTGTTCCCTTTGGAGTAGAGGCTTTTGGACTTTTATTTTGTTTCTGTTAATTATTGAATTATAAATATACAATATTATCAATTATGTAATATAAACAAGTGTGTGACAACTTCCGTGTTACTGAGACTTGAACAGTTGTTTTCAATTCGTTTGCCACCTGCTCGCATTGTACACTACATAAGTACTATACAGATAAGCTTGCTTCAAAACTTCAAAACTGGTTTAACGATGTAGTTCGAATTAAGTTTATTTTGAATTCAAACGAACTGTGTTAATTGATGTTCGGAGCGAACCGAACGCTTCTAATATTCAGTAATTAGGATAGTTTAGGAAATTTTTACAATCAATTCTTCAGTTTTTAGGTTATTTGTTACTGACCCCGCGGTGGTCAGGACTCCGCAGTGATTTATGTGTGGTTCGCAACAACCTTAACCTGCCTGTTGTTGTCCAAAAGATGTTCAGGAGTGAGGTGGAGTGGAGTGTAGTAGCATGAGGCATGGAGGCAGCTAAACGAGAGAGAAAGTTCCACCACAAATCCACTGGGGGTTGGGAGATGCGGAGATCGTAGGAGAAGGTTTGCCAACCTTCCTATGAAGACGACTATAACATAGCAGCCGCTTTGTTGAGTGCGAGAGCGACCCCAGTATCCTTGTATGCGTTCTTGTAGGCCTACCCGAGATGGTATAAGTAGGTATTGCCGAGGTGCAGCTTCGTAAAGCAGACACTAGCGTGGCTTGAGACACCCACATATCTCACCTCCTTTGGGACCGGGGAATGCGAAAATGCATTTCCACCTCGAATCGCACTTCCAATTATCCTACGGGTGATGATGCTCTTGTACCATTGTAATATATAAACACAGTTTTATACATTTGAATATATTTTCTAATGAATAGTTTTGTTTTATCGTGATCGTCACATTCCCGTGATTTTCCCGGGGCCGTAGTGTTGACTAGGGGCTATTTTTTGTATTGTGCATTTTATTTGTTTAACCTAAGATTTAAGACACAGTTTGACGGTGAGTCACTTAGTCGTGACGAATGGATTCTGTTACAATGTTTAATCTTATACCGCAATGATTATTGTTTGAAGAATTTGGTCGTGATCATTAAAACAATATTTTGCGGAGGCTAAGAGCTACCACGGCTATCTCCAAACCGTTGGATGATGATAATTTTTTTCATGTTTCTAATGTTAATTTGATTAAAAAAATATTTAAAAAGTTTGCCTGTGCAAAGGGTTTTCAAATGTTGGCATAACTGTGATATTATCTACGTTTAACAATTGTAATTATGTTGGTATAATGCGTTCCTTTTGTGTTCATATAATTTACCAACCGGAAATATATGCTTCAAGTAGTTACTCATATTTTATTTACTTAAGATTTAATAACAAAACATTTAAACTACTCAGTACCACCAGCAAACAAGATATACTTTACAGTCAACATTTCAGATAAATTTCAAGATAAAAAAATTGTGAAACATATTTTAAAATTTTAACAATTTCACATGTTTATTGTATTATGGCCATCTCTATGGCGTATTCTAAATATTTATAAGTAAAAAGTAGGTGGTGTTATAATTTCATTTAATTACTACCAATCACATACAAATTATACGAGGCACCATTTTGTTTTTTACACGACTTGGGATTTTTCGAGTTATCTCATGCTTTATCCACAGACAAAATTGAATACTACATAGATTATCTAAGATCATCTATATAGTGTGTCAAGCTCAAAACGTGCGATAAGATAACTATAACAATGATAAGATATAATAATATTTACTTAAAATGTTAGCTTTGGCCAAATTTTGTTAAACATATTTCACAGATAATATTAAATGAATATCATATATGACAACGGACAACGTTCAGTTATGTGGAGCTACATTTTAAAGGGTTAATGTATGATTACATCAAACGGAATCGCTAATAACATAATAAAATCCATACAAAGCACTTTAACGCAACACAAAGGCAGCTGATACACAATGGCCGTATTTTTATTGTTATTGTTGGTTAATTCCACGAAAGTGTGCGCAGGCGTCACAAACACCTTGAACCAAAGAGGTGAACGTCACAAAATTGCTTCCAGCAAAAGCATTTTTTAATTTTCGCAAAAAAACAGTTCATTCAATTTCAGTTCAGTTCAATTCTTAAAGGACGTAGAATTATTATGTCTAGGTAGAATCCGATATGTAATTAAAACTTTCTAACATTTAATAACAGATCATGACTCAACTGCCATTCTTACCTGTTCCCAAATCAAGGGCGTAGAGCGGCGAAGAAGAACTGGCAAGAAACTCGGACTAACCACTCGTTTAAACCGCAAAGTATTTTCTAGAGTACGGTTGTAAAGAACTATTACACCATTCTCTAGCCAATGCCAAAACAATACAAATCTTTACTACTTGGGCATGGTGAAATGGGAGGCCACATTTACGTTATGGTGAGAACAACCCGCAAACCCACCGAAAGGAGTGTACTAGAGTTATTGTGTAACTCTAACTAACGGTAAATTTAAATTTAATAGTTACATTAATGTATAGAAAATCATAAAATAAATAAATCATATGCCGTAAAAATGATATAATAATAATTATTTTCGTTATTTCAGACAGCAAAATTCCATACATTTTATGATAGTAACAATAATTTCTTAATACATTATATAACCGTACGATGAAAACGATCGCCTTGTGGTCTTTTCGAAATCGAGATATCTCGTTATTCCGCAAGGCATAATACCGAAAAACCAAAGGGTATATGATACAGTATGTGGTCGGTAACGGTTAAATTATATTAAAATACACTACAAAATAATTTTAGAACGTGGTCGATAAAATCTAGGTGGTATTGTTAAATCAAAGACTATATTATGTTTCAGTCGATTGTGATACATAGTAACATCCGTTTGCCCAATCACAATGGAACAACGTTTCGTTTTGCGCCTTTCGTTCTTGTGTTGAGACGCGAAATTGTCTATGAATCGGTGTTATTGAATCATTCAAAAAGTTTTCATTCATCTCTGTTAACTGCGTCAAAAGGATGAATAGACTGACGTTTATCTATTTGATTATTTATTAAGTCAAAAGGTGTGGTGATCTGTGGTGAATGATCCAGAAACATCGTATTTCAATTTATTGAACCATTGTTTCTAAACATTATACATTAGTTAGTTAGGTAACATATGCAATTCACAAAACACGGACATTGTTAGACACATGTATAAAAATTACTTAGATTAGTTTATTTACTTATTAATTCACACTTTATTGCACTTAAACAGTAGAAATAGATGACGTTGAAGTAGTTCCTCTGTAATGATATATTTTTTTCTTTATTTCTATCTAATAATAATTATATAGATACAGCAACAAACAAAGGATTACAACAAAATAAAGAGCACAGAGTATTAGATTAGAATTATTATTAAATTAGAATCTGAAGCAGCCAGCACCGGCAGACGAAATCTTGTGGGGGGGGGGGGGTCAGAAAAACCGTTCTAATGTTAGTTTTTACGACGCCATGATGTTTCGAAACAATTTCATTGAATTATATATAAAGACACGTGACATTTTAAGGCTTATAAGATAAAGGTAAGCTTATCATGAATGGGGCTCCCCAATAGAGTCACGAGGCGCACATTCTCTAATGATATTTTTGTATATAACGTGTAGTACGTAACTCCATGTAACGTCAATCGATTTAAGGACAAAGTCTCTAAAGCGTCTAAAACTAAAGGCTTTAGTTGGTTTATTTTGTATTCCTTATAATGATTTTTCTTAGCTCTATTTAACGGCGATTCTCTATAACGCCATAAAATGCAGTGTCCCTTAAGTGTCGTTACAGTTTACACTGTATTTCTAATTTTAAAAAATAATGCAGAGTTTCCCAATCTTTGTCAGCCGACGGGCCACTAATGTGTTTAGTTTTTTTGTCGCGGAGCCTACACAGTCGAAATAAATGGGTACCGACAATAATAGTAGTAATCAAACTGTAAGAATTAACAGAAATTATGTGTTAATAATAATTTACCTATTGACAGTAATTAACTTAGTTATTATTATAAAGGGAAACACAATTAGAGGAGATAGAGGATGGACTCATCACGCCTCTCGATAGCTGCGGCATACACTTTGAGCACCCCTGTCTAAGACATTTATGCAAATAGATCGTCCCCGATTAAAGGACTGGTGGTCTAACGTTATTTTTATTACCAGCCCATATATAAATCACTTTTATTGCTTAAGATAAGATAAAATTTCTAGTACGTAGTAGTACTATAAAACGGATGTAGTGGACATTCGTATATTAATTATAATAATTAATCTGTATAATAATAATCAACCTCTCAGAACGAACACTGAACGCGCTTATGGTGAAATAAATAGGCAAAAAAAGGTTAATTATTTACATATATATTATTATTCTACTTAATACTTTGGGCACATATTTTTGTTTCTGTTCCGATATTCAAATGTTGGTACTACTAAGTTAACAGTAGAATGTTAGTAGTAAAAACAACCTAAAACATCTCAGGTATATTGCCAAGTTATTACTATTTGTGAAACTATAGAGGTTTTATTGGCTTTTTTTTTACTATTTTTGAATTTCGAACTGTTTAGTCGAACACATAAAGTCAAGACACAAAACCATACAAGTCAGGTGAAATACAGTGTAAGATTACACCAAATCGATTCATTACACGTTTGTGGATATTAGGACAATACTTCTTCCGCTGCGAGGGACGACGGAAACGAGCCTCGTGACTGACTCACTGGCAGGGCTGTGACTCTAAAGTTTATAGATCCAAATTGAACCAAAACCATAAATGTCAGTTTCCCTATTTTTAAAGTAATTATCAAACACTTATTCTAATTAATATAAACTTTGTCAATATAAATTCGGTTCTTCAATATAAATCTAGAAAATACATTAGTATAAAATACAGTTTTTTATTTATTTAACACGAGCTATACTAAATACTATGATTATTTCAAAACACAAACATAACTATTGAATACTACTTTAAAAATAAAAAAAAATACAAAAAGTGATAAATATAAAACTAAACTTACCTCAAACCTATGAAATACATAAACAGTGTACACTCCATATACCGTCAATCGATTTAACAACACACTCTAAAGCGTCATAATCCATTGGCTTTAGTTGGTTTAGATATTCCATACAATAATTTTTATCTCTCCATTCAACAACACTATAACGCCATAAAATGCACAGTCCCTTCAGTGTCGTTATATACAGTTTACACTTTATATGAATGGCACTGTCAATCATTATCAATGTAACGTATATTTTTAGATTAGACCAACCCTATAATGTACTTTATTAACCATTGTCTAAGCGCATCACATGGGGCCATTCACGATCATAAACACATTTTGTATTACAATAGATATACGTCAATAAATCTATTAATGGAAATCTAGAAAAGGACTGCTATTTTTTTAACGCGGTGAATACTAATAACCTACTTATATACCGTATGCTATGTATATAATATGCGAATGTTAATGTTTAGAAAGATTTTACGTAGTAACTTGTTATACATATATCTGTGAATAAAATTAAGTATAACTTGTTTTAAACCTTGCGGATGTTCAAGAATTACTTTTTAATTTTTTAAACTGTTATGCACGCGTCTTAAACCACTTAAATCAGACAGGTATACACGAGAATGATAAAGCTATTTTTATATTTAAAAAAAAATACGTTTCAATAGAATTTTATTTTTAAGTATAAAATAATTTTAAAAGAAACACGACTTGAATGTTCCATTTTTATGAAACAGGTGGCAAAAGAGCAGACAGGTAAATACAAGGAGGCTTACAAGGAGAGCCCCTGATCGGCATTGTAATCATTGCGCCAACCGAGTCGTCTAAAACACGGTATCTGTTGAGTGTACTATGTTCCATAGTTTTTCATACAATCGATACAGAGCGATAAGGCTTATCTTATGTACAAGGTAAACGTTACATAAAGGATTTAGGAAATACTAATCATGCTAATATTTTAATAGGTAAATTGTGATTGTTACACAAATGTTCTAATCATACATTTATAAACATTTATAAACATTGCATTATTTTTATAACAATATTCAAACGGTTATATATTTTGTTCTCTGTTAGAAGTAAACACAATGGCGCTTTGTAGGTACCTAATTAATTTAAATTTGGAATGTAGAACACCATGGAGATCGATCACGAACATCGTATGACAACGTTACTGGCTGAAAATAATTAAAAATCATGTGATCTCCAAACCGATGATGTGCATATATATTAGCTTATACTGGTTTAATACCAGTATTATATTATATTATTTATATTTGTATAAACAAGTAGATGTTATGCTACATGTTTTGTATTACACAGTATTTTTAAGTACTATTTATTACAGTTAGCTGACAATTAACTAAATTATGCGACATACTTTGTTATTGGAACTTAAAAAATTAAAATCATGTATATGAGGAACTATGTGCATGAGATGTATCTATAACCTTTAAGTATATGTAAAAAAACACAAAACATAGATCTTACTTAAGTCAACATATGTTCATTCAAATTAAGTGTGAAAACTGTTGCTTTGCAACGCTGTAAACCAATGAACCAGTTTTATGGGCTAACGCCTTATCATTTCAAGTGTACAAGGTCACTAACTTTAATTTAATGTCTATCAATCGTATTAAATGGAAATTAACACGTCGTAAGCAACAAATCAAGCAAACACCACGAATATCGTGGTCACATTCATGTCATATCACGAAAGCCAGTACGCAATATTACGAAAACCCCCTTACATTTGTGTAAAATAAAAATTCAAAGTACAGTTAAAAAGTTTATTGTAAGTTTAATTTTAATATTTTTTTTATTAATAAGACATCACAATGAGTATCTTGGGTATACAAATAAGATAACAATAGGAATTATTTTGGCTCGTTTTAACAGCCCTATTCAAAGGTACCTAAGGAGTACAATGGACGGGAAGTCAATTGTCAAAAGTCTTAAGAGAGCATAATTCTGCAATTTAAAGTGGAACGACAAACGGATGTTTCCATATAAACAGGACGAAACAATTTAATACTGATAAATAGACGATACAATATTAACATACGCGATCCTAAGACTCCATATCCTATTCCAAAACTTAAGCTTAATAAATGCGTAAAGCCTCACTGAATAAGCATACATGAGATTGTCAGCTACATCTATGTTAAGCGGATAAATAAATAGATCTTACACTATTTAATAATGAGGTCTATGAGCAGAATACGCACACGCGCGCACGAGTTGTATGAATGGTTCACATCGAGAGCTCAAAACCGTTATATGCACTAAGTCTGCGTTCTGCAGGGATGAGCTGTTACCCACCCACAATTACAATTTCGCTTGACTCACATCTTAAACGAGCGTGAAGCGAGGCCAATATTTAATTTGATCACGTCGAGCAATTTCATCACACAATATCGAAAATAAGCATAAAAACATCCACTTAATGGCTAAACTCGTTAAAATATAACACTTCATATCACAAAAGGCACGCGAGCACCAATATGGGGCGACACGCCCCAGTGAAGTGCACAACTGTCCACTGGAACCAAGTAGTGAGGCGGTTTTCATTGTTATCAATCTTTATCGCGTAGTAATTCTGACTTTGCACTTTTTTCATTGCCATGAAATGAAAAGTTTCCGTGGTCCTTCTGTTTATACGCTTTATCCACTTTAGCCGCAGGAACATCTTTGTCCTTCGTGAGCTTTGTCGATACTTGAGCAGCTGGTGTGTCTATATTCTCGAATCTACAAAACTGTTGCAGCCAAAGCTCTGAGTTGTAGGAAGGTCCTTCACCTCCCAATTCCGCTGGTAGTATATCGAGTGGCAAAGAATCGTGCAGAGTCGACAAATTGTTACCGTGTAGCACTATACGTTCTCTCGTCTTTGCTTTTAGGTAAGGCTTAACAACGGCCAATGCGGTTTCAACGTACCAAGGTTGTCCGATGAAATGTATACTTTTAAAGCGCACAGGCATGCAGTCTTGAAGACAATCGATCATCATTTTCAGAGTCTTTGCTTGTAAACTACACGATTGTTTGAATGTAAACTCGGTCCAATCAACAATAATAACGTATCCGTTTGCTTGGTTTTGGCTTTCGAGAATAGTACGTTCCAATGTTAGTAATAACGCTCTGAAGACGGATACAAGTGGGCAAGCGTGGGGAGTCCAGTTGGAGGCAAACATAAGTAGAACACAGCGCCCCCTCCGGTCACGTTGTGCAAGCACGCCAGGTAGACCGTCGGCGAGGGCTCGGAGCACGCCTCCGTCCGCCGGCGCCCACAGTTCGGGGTGCTCCCGACGATATTGATGGTAACGGACTAATACCTCAAAACTTTGTTGGACATCGTGTTTGCTAGCATAAAGGAATCGCCGCAGGAAGTTATCGTCTTGGCATCGGCTTTTGTCGCGCAACGCCAGGTTAAGGCTTGAATCGACAGCTTCTTTGAGGCCATCCAGGGCGCGTTGTCTGTCACCGTCGGTGAGCCTCTTCCTGGATACGTCGCAGAGGCGCTCATTCTGCATTTGGTGCACCCTCCAATCGAATTCGGCGTACTCGTTCATGTCTGGTGTGAGTCATACGGCCTTTCACTAACATAGGTTGCGCGCGCGCCGCGTGAAGCTCGGGGCCGACTGTGCGCCGCGCGGGGCGAGTGCCGCCGCCATTGCTAGGCGTTCATTAAACCGCACTGTGATACGTTTACACAAACTTGCACGGTATGACTGGTCAGATAGGAACTGGCGCTAGTATTATCAGATCAGATATCATCTATCAGCTGCCGATATAATAATGATTGGGCAAATCAAACCTCAATAAATTTACAGAGCGGCATGATTTGTATATTTCGATGCTGTTTTAAGTTACTATTACTTTACTAGTAATAAAAAAAATCTGTGTATTTATTATATTCTTTTGAAAATTGTGAAAAGCAAGAATACCATACATAAATATTATGGTCACGTTTTAGTTATTTGTAGGTTTATATTCTGCATATTTTTAATATCAGTACAAAAAAAAAAAAATAGCACTATAATTAATCGTGCATAAGATACTGCCAAATACTTCATTGTTACAGTAACTGGCACATTTCAAACGAAGCATAACTTACACAAGCGAGCAGGCAGTTATAAATAAAGAAAAACTGAAGGTTGGCTGTATACCGGTCAATTGGCTGGCCGGCCGGTGACGTCGGCTGCGCGTGAGTAAGAGACAGATGTATTGCGGGACAGAGATCGATGTTAACAGTGTAAGGAATATTCAGTGAAACCTGATGACTCATTAGGAAAGTACATTTAGTTATATCTCCAAGTTGTCTTGTTCTTAAACTAATAAGTCCTATGTTTTTTATAAAATTTGCTATATTATATATTCTTGAGTTAATTTATATGTTAAGATATTACAAAATAGAACAAGGTATTCGTTTACTAAAATTAACGCAACTAATGTACTTATTTATATGACAGTTGGTGGATCCTTATAGCATTTGTACAACTACATGTTATTAATAAACTGTGGTGCATCCATACAAAACCTTATATGTATGGTATCGGTTGCCCGAAAACGTCCCCACTTTGTTCAATTTATCGTAACAGCAACTGGTTACTCACATACATTAAACCTTAAATGGTACACTATGCATCAACACAGTCGATACTTTTTACTATTACACAATATATAAAAACTTATTCAAAAAAAATCTGATTTAATTAGTGTAACATTTTAAGATTTTAATTTAAAAAATTCCATTTTCAAAAATAAATTCCATGTTCAAATTTCACATGGAATTATTTGACAAAACGTGAATAATTAATTCTATTTCCAAAACAGAGCGTTCCATTTGTAAATTACAATTGTAATAATTAGTTTTAATGATATCAATATTAATGATTTGAAATAAATATAACACTAATGACATTAATAAACACGTCACGTAATAAAGATTTCAACGGTCGCGCCGTCTCTATAGAACAAGCTCCTTTGGGATCGCTTTCTCTTTGAGGATAACTTTATATGCAACTTTCTTTATTTAAACTTAATACTATTAGTGAACTTAAAAAAATATACAAACAAACTAGTGTAAAACTGAAAAAAAAGACGAAATAATGAGAACATTTTGATACATTTTAACACTTAATTTAATTACGACTTTAATATACTTTAGTGAGTAGATAGTTTTAATAGATACGCAACCGATCCGATGTTATCTATCTATCCGGCATTATCTATCTATTAAGATAGATATATATTTTATTATTTCTTTCCTATTTCTTTTCTTTTCCTATTTTCCTTAAAGGCCGGCAACTCTATCAAGTGATAGCCTCCTGGTGTTGCTGGTGTTGCAGGCGTCGGGTCACCATCATCATCACATCACTCGAAGTGACCCGCCTGGTCGTTTGCCTCCTCTCACATTAAAAAATATATAAATAGATACTGAAACTATCATATATAATCTATAAATATTTCCAATATAAAATAAGTATCTTTAACATACACCTTAAAATAAACAATACATAGTGCAAAGTGACCTTTTTGGTAAAGCTCTCACAGACGACCTTGTTTTCTTTATGAAAAATAATTTAAGCTCAGTATTGCTCAGTATCAACTTGATTGAAGACGTATGGACTTAACTACTAGGCTTTTAAATTTATCCCAAAACACCAACTTGTTATAAAGTGACGTTACGTAAATTGAAATATAAATAAGACCTTGAAACGGACGCTATCCGAGACACATTATAGTACATATATAGTGGAATATTAAAATTTTAGGAATTTTAGTGAAATGAAATGTCAACGACAAAATTTATTTATTCACTAAGGTGCATAGGACCATTGTGTAGCGCCTTAAATCTAAGTGATTTGTCTGTTCGTACGCGACCAAGCTGAGAAAAGAAAAGTAAACGTATTTCAATGGACTAATTAAAAAAAATGTGTTATTAATAATTGTATTATTCTCATCTGAGCTCCCGGTCGCCACCCAGCCCTTGAGCTGTAAAGGCTTTAAGGCCAACAGTCAGATCCCACTCCAAAAACAATAAATTGAATGAATTACTTAAACGAGGTCCGAAAGTGACTAGTTTGGGCCTTATTCAAGTGAGCATATATTTATCCTTCTCTTTTCACAGTCCTACTCACCCGCAAGCCATTTTGCTCAGTCTGGTTTATCTGGTTTTATTAATTCGGCTATTTTCTAAATCGGAGTTGGCATAGCTTATGTGTAAGCTCTCGTTAGCTTTAAACATTAATAGTTTGGACGCTAGTGTAGTTAAATTTTTCTATAAATTACCTAAGCACCTCCTGAACAAGTTAGTTTTTGTTCGAACCCTGAGGCTCATTTTACTTTAGCGTGAATTCTTTATAATTTTATAAAGAAAACAACTTTTACCTTTTAAGGCTTTATGAAACAAAACAACCTTCTTCTACGGCTTTATTGCAACTCAAACAATTAGCGAACTGATCAGTTTTCATATTTTTTTAATACCTGAGAAAATAGACTATGACCAAAAACATAGTTTTTAAAAAGCTCTAAGGCAATGACTTTTTAAAACTAACAGGCTGCACGGTCGTTGCTCCTCGTCCGTGGTCGATTAAAAATAGACGCAATGCAAGTGATGGTTACATTACTCGAGCATCTAAATAATGAAAAATATTGAAATCTCTTGCTATTAAAATCATAATATATTGATGTTGAAACATTCCGAAATTATATGTTATTATTATAGCAAAAACAAAAAAAGACCGGGACCAAAGAATCTCTCTTAACTATGTTGAGAGAAAACAATAAATCCACACAGACAAAGCATCAACTTAACTTCTACACAATGTGCAAATTTTCTAACTTTTGTAATATTTTTTTATTATTCTAACAATAGCCATGTCTTTAATAACATGCATATCACAATAACTCACAATTTATTAAATTGGGGCAATCGTGGCTTGAGTGACAATCACGACAATGTGTGTACAAAATGACAGGTTAATTTATGGAACGTTTTAGCGTTCTTTTTGTATGAATCTAGTCAAATTTGTTTTAATATGCCCAGTATTTGTTCAGATTACGCGAGATGACAAATTAAAAGCAAATGCCATGGGCGAGGTCAGTGTCAGATAAGTAGGCAGACGAACGTTGAGTCACACATCTTATGCAAATCGTGACGATACAAAGAAACAGTCACTTTCAAATGTTTACGATTTTACCGGCTTAAACAAAAGCCACCATTGTAAAGAAGATAGTACATATAAGAATACATATAAGGTTTTGGCCATACAAAAAATTAATGATTATTTATAATACTGAAACTGTCTGACCAGCGTCGAAAGCAATTTACGTCCAATGCAACAGTTTCAACCCAAGATCTAAATACCACAATAATGACCAGTAGTTAAAATTTAGTTTTATAAATTTAGATTTCATATTCCCATCTTATCTGATGCATTTAATAATTGGTTTTGTATGCGCCGGCATGCAAATGCCAGAGAAATCAGAGAGAGCGCGCGTTCAAGCGTTAAAAGGCAACTTACGTTGTTCCAATACGTCAACGTCGCTTGAATATATCGGCGTTATGTGACAGTTATTCCATTTTTGAATAATCATGTGACGTAAAATTATGCAAAATGACAGGCTGATGAAATCCCACATGCAATATTGCCGTAATTTATATCTGTGGTTCTAATATTACATTATTCGTAGTTTTCACTTACTGTATGCTTAGCACTTACTTAAGAAAAACGTTCGAACCTTGAACTTTATTGTCATTGAGGTGGTTGACTTAATTTATTGTATTGAATCGATTTTAATTAATTTTTTATACCTTTTTCCTCCTCATTTTCAATGTGAAGCCAGCTCTAGGTATGTTTTCGTAACTCAAGTATGAGTTACAAACTGTTATTAAAAAAAATTACTTTTACAGATTATCCGTTTTAATTGATAAAATATAACCAAACTAAAAGCAATTTTATGTCAAATGTCGAATCATATGTTTTATAAATCTTTTTGTAGTAAGGTATCGGCTATTGGCCATTTAAATTGACGCACAAAAAGTGGCCTCGACAGTTGCAAGGCTGTCAGGCCGGTTTTGGCCAAGTTTAAGCCCTATTACCATGCTCTACAACAGCGTAAAAGCACAATATATCTGTTTAAGATAACGAAACTTTTTAACTATAGTAAATTGTCACTTGTTGATAGAGCCACGAGGTGACACAATTGGCGGGAAAACAATGTCACAGCGCGATGTTGTTTTAACACATTTTTCTAAGTCGTTTTTAAGTTAATCATTCATGTTGTACATAGGTGTCATAACTGACACATTTTAACGTTAATTAATTATTATAATTAAAGGACAACACTTTTTAAATGTATTTTAATGTTTTAGTTTAATCTGTTTATTTAAATTCAATATATATAAGTTTTAGTGTTTTAATTATTTAACGTGTTACATAAGAGCCAGTACGAAAAAAAATATATAAATCAATACCTCCAATATATAAATATATTTCAAATAAAACCTGTTTAACTTTTAGATATTTACAATTAATATGAAATCCATTTAGTCGACCGACATCTATGTGAAATGCTAATCACAGACATTATGTTCACGTGTAATAAATCGTGGTTTTTGTTCAATTATCACTTTTTATCCGTTAGCACGCCGCCAATCTAGTACTATTCAAAATGTCTGCTCATGCGTAATATTTTCAATAGTTAGGCATGCGGAAAGTGAATTAAGAATGGTGCGGAGAGGTTTGACAATTGTTTTTGTTTCAAATCATGTAATGCTTTCGAAATTAGTACGTTCGTACTTCGATCTGTTTGCATAATACAGCACACTTGACTGGAATCCTCAGGGGAAGCAGAGTCGAGACGAAAACGAACTTGGCGACATGCTGCAGGTGAGGCGAAAGGAGCCGGTAAGACTTGGAGCGAGATAAAAGCCGAAGCGTCAAATAGAGCGCGTTGAAGAATTGCTGCGGATGCCCTTTGCCCTATCGAGGGGATATAGGATCATAAGTCAACACACTGATATTTTAGTATAGATAAACGTAGCGCTTCCTTGACATGTTTAAATATTTCTAAGTCTCTAGTCCTCTGTAATCCATAGGCGAAGCAGACACGAGAAGGACCAACAAACAACTTGGCGACTCACATAGCCGAAAAAACAGATAAATCGCGAAGCTCACTGTAGACGCCCTCTGCCCGAGGACAAATGATATTAAGTAAGTCGTATAACCGCAAGGTAAAAGCGCTTAGTGGGTTCAAGTGAAAGCTAAATATTTTTTTTATATTTATTTTATTACATTCATAACATTTATTATAAATGAAAACTAAAACACATCTTTCAGATACTTCATTCAGTAGATTGGTACTGTAATAAAATGTTATATAAATATGAAACCAAACATTCTAGTAATAAACAGTTTGATCGTAATGGCATTGTTTATTAACTAATTATAGTAAATGTTGAAATCGGTTGAACGTAATTATAATTAATAAGCCAACGATTCTGGTGATGATTTACTGAATAACTGTCCGTCGCTCCACCACTGAGCATTTCGGCAGACATTTCTTACCACGTACCTTCACTTTATGGAACCAGCAACCAATAGGATTTAGGGTCCTATAAGAAGATACCGTAAATTCCTTAAAGGCCGGCAACACGCTCACGAGCTCTTAGCCACTTGGGTATAAGCGGTGACTTCACCATTATGTTGTGTCTCCTGCTTGTTTGCCACCTATTCTGTAAAAAAATCTGTATATAACGATGGAAAACTGTATGTAATCCGATTCAAACCAGTAGTTTCGCTGCATTTCGTGTTACGCAAGATTGAATTAAATACAATTTTATAATACATATTATTGCATGAAATGACTTGTACTTTAGCTTGTACATAAAGTTCGATAAATACCTAGCATTGTCTTTTTTGTCATAGCACAAAAACGATTCAAAGACGAAAGATTAAAAGGATTGTACGTTTTATGGCGTCGTTATAAGACGGATTTCACCTTTAAAACGAAAGTTGAGTGCAATTTGCAAGATTCTGATTTTTAACAAAACCGTGATCCACTTCAACGAGTCATCTAACACTATTTCACGTTTTATATTCTATCATTAAAATTGTTTTAATCTGTGGTTTTTAAATGACAGTTTTAAAATTAAAACCACAGAACATTGTTTATGTTTGCCTTTGGTAAATACATTTATAAAACCACACGGATCTAGAGAGAGACTTATAAAAAAAAATCTGTACCCAATGTTGCAGGGAAAAAGCCGTGTTTTCACCGTTATCAGACTATGTCGTAATAATTGCGTGGGCAATGCCATTTTCCGTGCCATTGGCACATTGCCAAACAATACCAATATTCATTTTCTAATTTCCATTTCAATTTCTGAGGATTATAATT
Organism: Leptophobia aripa; assembly: GCA_951799465.1. NCBI lineage: Eukaryota > Metazoa > Arthropoda > Insecta > Lepidoptera > Pieridae > Leptophobia > Leptophobia aripa. The sequence continues at coordinate 4,326,543 of OX637281.1, forward strand.
TCCGGTCGAATAATAACTCGCTTCTAATATGAAAGGCTAGCTTGTTGACAATCATCCAACTAATTTTTAATGACGTTAAATAATTTTTGTAACTTTATTTCCTCGCAAATTTAACCGAAATTAAACGCATATCATAATTTCCGAAATCTGTCTAAACTTCTAACTTTTTATTTTACTTGAATTTTGAAATAAATTAATGTTAAAATATAACCATTTTATATGATTAAGTATTATGAATATTTCGCATTATAAAATGAATCGGCGACCTCAATAACATTATTTTGGACGTCCTCAGCTATTTCGAATAAACTATACTTAGCTTAAGACCCACTGCAATGCAGAGACTAAAGACGATACAAATTAACATTTCCATTGTCAGTTTCTTACCAAAGAGTTTTTATACGTTGCACAATTTTAAATCATTGTAAGGTATAATTTTAAATTGATGTATGTATTTAGTTGTTGCGTTTTATTCACATGCTATAAATAATAGTTCTTGTAGCACAATCATGTGTTACATACAGGATTTTGTAACATTTGAGGAAATATAACACATAAACGTAGAAGAGAACTAATGTTTAAATTTCCGTATAAGACGCAAACTTATTTCTTTATTATTTATTTCGACATATAATTATTCCATTTCTACCCCTGCTCTTAACACGGAAAGCTAAGCTATTAAGCTTACACAAAATGTACCTAATGCTAAACCATATTTATTATATCTAACTAGTAAAATGTAATTATTACGCTTAAAACGTGAAAACTATGAGGCTCGAACCAGAGACTAAAGCTTATAGTTTAACTAACCAGTGAGCATATTAACAGTCACGAACCAACAGATGGCGCTCAGTTTCACTTGAACCACGTAAGGTTCAACTGCAGTGCGCGCATTTTGTGACGTAACCAGCCGATATAATTTATGTAACTGTATCAAGTAATTGACATTTGATACCATTTTTTTCGGAGCTCTCCACCACAGTTGTACTGTGTTGGTACGAAGTTGCGATACGGCAGCCATTTACCGTGAAACGAAACGCGCCAACTCGCAACATTCATAGTGTAAAAGTTACCGCGAATGGTTTACTCTATGTAATTTGCGATGTTTGTAATCGAACTATGTGCGAACGAATTGTGTACGATATATTTATTTAATCTGTGATGATGTGTTTTAACTATTCGATTGTTTCGAATATCGCGCACGGCGCTAATATTTGTAAGTATTACGAACGTTTTTTTATGTCAAAATTGACACATTTTTTAAGAAAAATAAAATCGTTAGCAAAACGTTCCGTTACACAACTGTTGTTAATTTGGCAAGAAATATATCGATCGTGTTTGTTTCACGCAAAATGTTAAGCAATTTGATGGACATTATTTTATCGATTTAGCTTATAAGCAAAAAGCATTACAATTTTGGCTAAATTAACATTAAAATGCATGCGAATAAGCATTTGCCAAAATATAAAAAACAATCCAGTTTTAAATTAATTTCAAAATGTTAATATTAATATGGCCTAAACGGATATGTCTACAGCCTTGATATGATTTTTAATTTGCAATCGCTGTGCGTGGTTTACGTTCTAAAAATTCATTGTATTGTTGTAATAACGTGTTTGGGTTAAAGTGTACTTATATGCGTGTTCTTTTCACCATTTATATAGGAATTGTGACAACGTTTTATTTTATTTCTTATATAATAAAGTTAGTGTCGTTTTCTTTATGTATTTGTATATATAATTGCCTTTTTTAATGCAAACGTATATTTTTATATATATGTTCTATAGCTTTGGAGCATTTAGCAAAAATCAAAACAATAAAAGAGTTGATATTAATGAAAGCTTAAAATGATACAACAAATAAATATTATCAATAAATAAATATGATAGGATTAATATGACATTTTTATTTTACATTTTTAATAAAACTTTTAATAAAGCAATCATAAATTATTCGAAAAATATTTCTAATTAATAATATAAAAAATGTCGGTGAATATTTTTATTCATTATCAATCCGTATCAATCAGCAAAATTATCCTCATCGAGGTTATATGGAAATCAAACTAGCTATAACTGCAGTTTTGGTATAATAATAACCTAGATTAGAATATTATAATCTTCCATTTCAAAACAGTACTTAGAACGCGTGCATTAAAACAAATTATTTACATTGTAGTATTTGTATAAATGTTTAGTTAATTTTGTTATTTCATCAACTATGGAAACCAAAACCGTTTCAGATATGCCTTTATAATAGACCCACTAAATGAGTACACAACTTTTAAGTCGTATCTAAAACTAGCTAGGATAGTGAAGTTACCTACTACTTTAAAATAACTTAAAAAGGCCAACTAAACTACTAAAAAACGAATTAATTAATATAAAATACAACACTAAAATAACTTTAAAAGTTTGGTCCAAGTGAAAGAGTACCCATAATGCTGGCGGCATCTTATACGTCGAGCGAGCACCATCTCTTGGGTCACCGGTACTGACTACCAGTCGCCTACTTAATTTTTTAATGAACACCTGTGGTCTTGTATCCCAAGGTCCAAAAGTCTCTTTTGTCTACATTTTGATTAGAATTTTAATTAATAATACCATCTTATTTTCTGTTATCATATAGTCTAACCAACATATTGAAAAAGACTTTGATAAATGGAACCCATCTTCGACTTTCCAATTAGGAAAATTAGTCATTGTTAGTACTCGTTTGCAACTATAATTTAGATAAGCCGTTTGATAATTATCAGAATAGCATAATTGCAGTTTCGCTTAACACACGTCATTCTTAATATTTTCATAGAACTAAGCATATTTATATACTACATAGAGATATATTTATATACTTTTGTATATATTATTCGAACAAGGTTGTTCTTGCTAGAAATCAAATGTCAAAGGTCTTTTTTATATTGTGAAGCTATGTGAAGTTTCCATGCAAATCTTCAAACCAAATATTATTAAAAACATTTGGTTAATAAGCCACAGGTTGAAATCACTTAGAAGCATTAATTAAATTTACATTATGTTTTTTCTTAATTACATCTGATTTCGTGAAACAGTCGCGCTTGATTTGATTCGTGTCTAGAAACTCGGCAAATCTATCTATAATTAAACTATGACGAGGTTTTACAAAGTGTTTTGAAAACCAAATACCATTTTTTTAATTCAATCACGTAGAAAATAATAATAATACAATAGTTTATTGTTCAAAAAATATAAGTTATACATTAAAATAGGACAATAGCCTCCACACTAGGATTCCCTGTGTCATGGAATCCAGTGTCTCTCATCACAAACATGCATAGAACACTTAATTTAAAAGAATAACTTAAATTAAAATAACCAAATGTAAAATTGTGTGACGCGTATCGCAAACTAATTTTAATTTTATTGTAATATAATTCTTGTGCATTCGAAATTTTGAGGTTGTTACGTAAATTTTATTTATAAAAACATCCTGTTTTTGATCATTAACATACCTCCACTTGGGTTTAACAATTATTTCCTAGTGGATGTCGTTAAGTGCTTTTTGTTTCAAAGATGTCTTCGGACTCTCACCAAAACAAAGCAATCATAAATAAATAGTATCATAGACAACAAGCCAACATAAATGACCGTCCATTACTACCCTAAGAAAACTTGTCGAGAAATCGTACAATTTCTTTCTTGGAACGATGCGAGACGAGATAATTTAAATGAATCGATGTAATCATCATTGATTCTAGGCCCATTTGTTAATAAATAAGGATCGAGTGTCCTAAAAGCCATTTCTTCCAACTTCCAACTAACCTGTTGAAGTATTTCTCTTTAAACATTACTCTCGTATTGAATCTAGTATTTAGTTTAAGTAGAACATGTTTACTTAAGTAAGTAACAAGTTAAGTAGTAAGTGGAAGTCAATTTATTTATTTTATTTAATAGTTAAAACTTTCTTGCTACTGTATGATTATTTTTAAATGTACACAGAAATTAAAGTTAAGTACTTAATAAGCATATAATCAGCCTTGATGCATCTGTCCTCAGGCTTAACCTACTTTGGTTTAACCTCAAAGTACTAGATAATATTTCACTTTGCGGTTTTGATTTATGTTTGTATATTCAGGAAGTTTGTATATGTATATGTATGTTTGTATGGTTCAAGAATTAGATTTATATTTTTTAATTTTAAGTGCGCAATAAACACTTCAAGAATGAGGGGCAAACATGAGAAAACCGACATTCCAAAAACATACATTTATTCTCGTAAAATATATATTTAATTATACAACAACTAAAGTACATAATACGTATTTTTCTATGGTAGTAGTTTCATGTAACTGAATTATTTATACCGAAAATAAACTAGTTTAAGAAGCGGCCCTCGTATAGGTGAAGGCCTCGTCAAACGACGGTAATTTTTCATTTGCACAAATAAAAACACCGACGTATAATATGTGCGAAAATGCATTGAATCAAATCCATTGATTTGTGGTCGTGAAATTGAACCATTGTTCTGTTTCATACAAAAACATGTATTTTGTATTTCATTCTGTGAGAAGTTACAATTGTGTAAGAAATTGTAACGCCAATGTTGTAACACGGTTGTACGAATCTGACGCAAAACAACTAATATTGTTTGGTAATTTCAACTAAAAAACCACGTACCGTTATTTACTTGAATTGCATAAAATGTGATGTGGAAGATGAATATGAATCCTCATATATAGATATGTTAACCAAAACTGTTTTAACGGTTATAAACGCGAATGATTACATTGTCAACATATATTTTTAATATATAAATCGCATTTTAATACATTCGGTTTATTATGTGATTGCGTAAACAAAAGACAATAAAAAAAAACATTGTCTGAACTCATTAGTTTTTATGCAGTAGGCACGTGTCGAGTTTGTCAGCTCGTTTATATTTGTAAATTGTCACTTGAAGGTGTATTATGTGCTTTAAGAAATGTTGACAATATCAATATTTATTCTAAAAATGAGGCATTAAATTCGTTACGCAAATATTTAAAAAGATTAACCAAATGCACCTTAAAACGTATAAGTCAAACATTCGCATTTCATATACGATATAAAAGGTATTATACATAGACATATTTCTTAATATTGGTTCTAAATTGTTATTGTTTAGTAATGTATTGAGATATACTTGAGATTTTCGCAAAGTGCATATTGAATTAGTGTCAGTGTGTTTTGTTTTCTTTAATTGGACACAATCGCACAATCTTTATATTTAAATTGAAACAATTACTAATAATAAAAACTGTAAAATCATTTTAATGTATTATTATTTTATATTGTTATAAACTGTAAAAAAAACAAGACAATAGATGTGAAGAAATATGTAAAGTTAGTAAGGCAGTTGTACATTTATTTCTTACTAGTTAAAATTTTATGATAAATAATAGATAACAAAACGTTTGTATTAACATCTTAACTGCTTGTTAAAATCATCAAATCACGTTACCGATCAAATCCACTCTTTAGAATGAAACAAAGTGATATTAATTTTTTTATATTCTTGTGAATCGAAGTTTCTGTAGTTTAGCGTTGTTGAAATAAAACGATCTACCAGCTAGAAGTAATAACAAAGAAATAACCTTGAAATGTTTTCGTTACGGAAATTATTGAGTCATTGCTTCATAAAAATTACCTTTCTGTTTTTTAAAAAAAATATTTTATTAAGTTTTGATTATTAAAACTACAATAGTAATTAAAAAGTTATTGGTTCTAGAGACAAAATAAGATTAAATATTTTTTGGATTACGTTCACAATACGACATCTAATGGCGATTGTGTAATTTTATCGTAAATTCGAAAATGTTCCTATTTATAGACTATCGGTTTTCGCTTATCGATATGTGATTTACTGAAATGTAAACCGATAATTCAAAATTATGTTTATTTTGTTGAATATAACAAAAGGTAAAGGCTTTATTTGTACACTTATTTTAAATTCTAATGTCAATTATATATGGCATTGCAATTTGAATAAGAAATTAAAATTATGATAAGTAACAACTATCGATATTGTAAATAATCTGTATCGATTATTGTTACGCAATATTTTTTACTCTGTTGAGAAATTTCGTTTTGTTCGTGGCACCGTCAAAATTTTGCACTTGTTTTTGTACTTGCGGATTTATCGTAACCTTTATTTAGGCCAAACGTGTATTTAAATCACTTGTCAAAAACATTAATGTATTTTAGAATTAAAATTAAATTTTACAGAACGCTTCGTCAATGTTAAAAATTGAAATAAAATGAGCAGAAATAATTCCCGAAGAATCGCCGACTTTCAAGACGACGTTTATGGCGCGGGAAACATCGGGAACTTCCGAAGAACCGCTTCACTGCGGCTGCGCGGGGAGAAAATGGTGCAGCGCTCGCCTTTATCAACTAGAAAATATATTCCAATAATCACGGAAAACGCAAATTCAAAGAGAAGTGATGGCTCCAGATTACCTGAGCCCAGCTATCGCCCTCGTAGTCAAGTAAGTAAAAACGTAAATATTTTATATTGTACAATCTGGCACAAAGCAATGCAGCTGTCCTTACGCAAACTCGACAACAGGCCGCCGACCGACGCAAAGGGTTCATTGACATACATATCTAATTACCTATTTCGGCTGCAGTTTTCTGCTTCACTTACTGTTCCATATTTAAAAAATTCATGTCAACCTACATATGTTTATTTTTTTACAGTCGTTTCATGCCAATTCCCAAATCAGACCCAAAAAGTCCTGTTTAAAAATGCAGGACTGTCTTGATAGGAAATTGAGTATGACTGATTCAGCTAATACTCCGCCTGGCTCCCCGGAAGATTTGCCAGATGATGATTCTTTGCATAGTTATGGTAGCGCAGCCACGGCAGCCTCTATCGATGCCGGGTACGCACCATTCAATGGTACAACATTCAGTGGCAGGTCCATGCGATATGTATTGCATTGTTCGTCCCATGCTGGTCTAGCAGGAGAAGAATACCTAACACCAACACAACGCGCACAAAAACAAATTAGGCGATTAAAAGGCCTATTGAGCCAGGCCAAACAGGACTTGGAAAAAAAAGACAGCGAAATATTCCAACTAACCAAAGAAGTTGTTGAACTACGTCTTTACAAAGCCTCAGTGTTTTCACCAGATGAGAAATCAAATTCGAGTGAAATTGTGACCGTGAGAGAGAATGAAGAAGGTATTGAGGAGCAAAGTGTTAAATTTAAAGATACATGTAGATCTTATGATGTCACAGACAGTCCCTTCAAAGGCCACAGTACACCAACAAGATGTCAGAATGAAATGCAGGGATCCTTTACAGACTCGGGACACTTTGATGACTTGACAAATTCTTCATTGCACTCTAAAGAATCGGTTCATATGTTAATGCATGATGCATGCTGCATGACTGAATCACTGGACAGTGATGAAGAAAGGCGTACTTTAATATCATTTTACGATAAAAAAATAGAAGATGTGATGAGGGCTCATGTGGGTGAAACGCAGGAAATGAAGAAAGCACACAATGACAAAGTAGAAGCTCTCTTGCAGAAGTTGGCTGATGTTAATACAAGATACTGTGAACTGCTGCCAAATTATGAAGAGGCAAAGGAACGGATTCATGTTCTGGAAAAACAGCTAGAGGAGGCCAGCCGGCAGCTACATGATGAGGAGAATCGCCAGCGAGCTATGTACCTGCAAATGTATAATAAAGGAATGGAAGCAGCTAAGTTCCAGTTTGACAAGGTCAGTAATGTACATTCTTCTTTATACTACTTTAAAAGGAACAAATTCTAATATTGTAGCTGTTTAGTGTTCAAATACTGATTATGCACAGTTTTTAATATTTATATTAATGAGCATATTTGCTATGCTATCCCTCCCTAATAAATTTATTTCAAATTTCAGGAAGTAGATGGTGAAGGATCTCAGAATCAGTCAACCCGAGTGTCGGTTGAAGAGCTCCTAGAGCAGCTACAGATTACACAGACTGAGCTCGAAAACGTCCGAGTGAGTATTACCTAATTTATTTATTGACTATATTTGCATTGATTCTTTCATCGAACTAACATTGTAATTCAACATTTTCATATATAATTTTATTTCAGAAATAAAATATTGGAGAGATTCATTGCTTGAAATGTATGACATAGCTCTGGGTCTTAGCATAAGTTATAGACATAAATCATTGTATTCATAAAAATAACATTCTCTTATGATTAGATTTAAGACAGTTTTACACAGAGCGCTCAATAAATAAAATACATGTTCACTATTTCAAAAGTTAAGGTTTTGGAAATATCATAAGATATAGTTTAAGCTTTTAACCACTCCCGAGTTGTCTATCGTAAACAACCCGTAGTTGCATTAACTGGACCTGCTTTAAACTGTAGTGCATTACAGGATACAGCATTCGCAACGGACAGAACAGCATCACAAGTACTTCTAAGTGCAAAGGAGGCTGTTTCTTTATGGGTCCTAGGAGCGAGAAAGGTTGGATTCATAGAGAGAAATTGGATCATTTGTTTCTTATTTCTTTATGCTTTAGCACATTTCATATATATATGTACATTTACAGAGGTACAATATTGTTTTGAATGTGCCAAATTTTTGAATTATGTTCAATATTTTTTTTAGGTTAAGTCACTAACCAAGCAATTAATCTTTTTATTAGCTTTGCATGCTTTTTGAAACAGCCTCATTTGGTTATTGGGTACTTGGTGACAGATTAAGGTATTATTATGACATTAATACATTTTTGTAGTTCGGTACAAATTCTTTTTTTATTTGTAAGCATTGAATGTGACAACCAAACATTTTTCAATAAAAATTGGTTGCCATAGACGTTGCAGTAGACTAGATATTTTTGTTTATATAATACAATGATATCTGATACAAATTTTAATTATTGTATATTTATTTTCATTATATTGTAAGATTTTTTTTGTATATATAGATTCGCTTCTAGTACATAAGCTGACTCCCATCATCTATTATATTTTTTGTAATTTTCAGAACCTGCATAATGTTTCACTACAAATTTCATAATAACAATATTGCTTCACAGGCAATGTACCGTCGTATCGTTGAGTCACAAAAGGGCGCCAAGTCCACCGTTGACCCAGAAGTTACGCTACAATTCCTAAAATCGGCGATATACTACTTCCTCACGGACCCGGAGAACCATCAAGGGCACCTCAACGCCATCGAAAACATTCTCGGTTTCACCGAAGCCGAGAAGAGGAATATAAGAAAGGCAAAATTAATATAATAAAGTGTGATACATATTTGCATGTACTCAATGTACAAGTATTATTTTTAAAAACTTCACGGCTTCATCGAATTTATATTTAAGAGCCAAAGATATGCATTCCTATTTGTGCAATTTGACCTAGACTAAGCTTGACCTGTTTCAGATCTTTTTATTTATTATTGTTTGCATGTAAGATTAATAGGTTTATTTACCATAGTTCGCCGTCCACAGTGTCTTCATTCATTCTTGCCACGAAGCTGTGCCTGTGATTAGCATAATAAAATTTACTTTTAAAATGTTTATCTTAGTTTCACAACTTTGTTTTCTTGGTACAAACATTGCTCCAAGTACATTTCTCTATTATACACTACCCCATTTCTGTTTGTTCCAAGAAAATCAAGTTGCGGCTTTAGTCTTTTTATTGATTTTGCATCATTTCATTAGGTGTCTCTGTAGTTATATTACCTAAGTGTAGGTAGATTTGATTATTTACTGTTATAAACTTGTACTTAAAGCTTTTTTGTTTCAATAAACGGTGAATCCTATTATCTGTTTTAATTGAGAAGAAAACCCAGTATCCATATTAACACAATATGTTCAGGTGAGATCTATTGATGCCACCACTAAGGCAAATACTCATTTTCAAAGAAACAAGATTTTTCCTTTTGTAAATCAAAACAGTGCTTTTATATGACATTTAACCATATGAAATGTTGCAAAAAATCTGTTGTGATATGGAGATAATACACACCTACATGGGTGTGTATTATACTCAACTGAGTTTATACATTCATACACACAACAATTGTATCAAAGTGTATTAAAAATAAAATTTAACTGACTTGGTTCGTTTATTGTACAAAATCATACATTGACTAAAGTTTAAAAATTTAAAGCTAGTGCAGACTTATAAAAAACCCTATAGAAAACTCACAAATATTTGCATTTTCAAAAAGCAGCCTTATTCCTGAGTAAAATGAATTACAAACATTACTAATGTATAGGTCATCACAAAAATATTAATACAATTTCATACACAGAATCAGTCAATTTGCATAAAGGCACATTGTACATAGAGATTTTCACATACCAAAAAAAGGTATCAACATTTCACATAAACCACAAACTAATATGGTGGTATTATTTAAAGGAGCTGCTCTGATTTGTTGTTAAATCCTATAATATTACATTACAGAATTTCATAGCTGTCATAACTGTATCACATTATAACTAGCAGTAATTCCCTATCACAGCTTCTTTACAAAGTAATAAAATAGACAAGAAATCCGAGAAAATTGAAGGTACATTAGTGATAACCCTATTTCAAAACATTAGCCCTCTTTCTAAATGATAACGATTTATTTTATGTAAATAAATCGGCTGAACAGTTGCTAAAATAAAAACTAAGACTTATTAAGACTCAGAACTGAGTCTTGTGCAATCAATTTCTGTGTAAATTGTTTTACAACACAGTTTTTAATACAATAAGAATAATATTAAATGCATTTAAAGAGTATATCATTATTGTCGAGATTCAATATCAGTCTTTAATTAAATATCAATTCTCCATTTTAGTTTCATGTAAAATGTACAATGGCTATAAAAAATATTAATTACTCTTAACATTAACGAGAGGTAAAGTCTAATTCTTACTTTGTACTGTTTACCTACAACCTAAAACATGACACTGAGATTCCCTACAAAAATACATTTGTTCTTATTACTCATAAGATCATGAGAGATTTTGAGAGATTTATCAAAGCCTCAAACAAAACGGCTCATAAATCAATTTTAATCACTCAAAACTAAACTTGACTTCCTCTCTCGATGGATCATTATTAGCCACCGCCTGTAGCCAATATCTACTTATCTGGCTCTCGATAGATGGCGTGCTCTCCTTTCTCGGTGTTCGGCTCTTCCGTTTGGTTTTCGTGTGCTTAGTCCGGCGCCTGCCCACTTTGGTTTTCATCTCCGCGATTTTGACAGACAGCTGACTGTCCAGAGAGTTACGCCTCGACTCGACGGAGACGTGACGAAGGCTGATGCTTATTTGCGAGTCCTGAAACAGAATGCCATATTTACATTAAAAACAATACACATTTATAAATAAACGGAAATAAATACATTATCACAATATTAAGTTAACTAGACATTGAGCTTGTCTCGAAAGTTAATTACTACACGCTTTGTTATTTCTGTAATTATTTTCGAAAAAATATGCCCACAGCCTTCTGTGGCTATTATAGTTTTGCCAGAGTTTATGTTATAGACCCATTAATATATATATTGTTGTTATTTGTATACAGAACATTTTAAAAAATATTTTAGATATGGTAAAAGCATGAAATTTATATTATAGAACGAAATATACCTGCGAATTACGTCGATCCGGCGTTGAACTGAGCGAGTGGTGCGCGTGCGTCGGCAATACCAACGCGTCGCGTCTGCGTACAAAACGCGGTAAATTTGCCGCCCACGACGAAGACAACTCGCCACTGAAATTATTCAAAGATATATTTAAGCTACTTGGCGTCGTAATTTAAAGATTTGTTTGGTTCCATGGTTACATCTTTTAAAAAAAACTATAAAATACCTCTCATGTTTAGCGTCGTCTGGACAGTCGATAGGCGACGTATGGTCGAGGCAAAGCCCCACGGGATCCTGTCGCGAACCTCCCAAAGAGATGGACAGTCTACCACGTGTCATGAATTCGTTCCTGCGCCTGTACGCACGCGCTATCAGCTCGTGTTTGTGTGCGCGACGCGTCATCTCCGCTTCTACGGAGCATCCGCACTTTCTAAAATGGTAGATAAAATGTATGATATTATTTACATCACAATTGTTTGGAAAGCTTTTCAAACGTTATAAAATAGAAGTGTGTATGTATCACTAGTACAACAATGATATGCATTCAAACTTATAAAAATCCGAGCGATACTTCTTACAACTACTTTATTAAAAGGTTAAAATTTGAAAAATATCTCCTTGGAAAAAATTGAATTGATTGAGTTTCGAATTTTCTAACAAACCTACAAAATTTAGTATACATAGAAGCCAATGTTTTTTTTTGTTGAAGTCAGTTTTAAAATATAACTATTTACTTGGCCATATAACGTCTCCAGGCAGCAGCCGCTGCCGGAGTCCATGTCCATGATGCCATAAGAGCACCAGCAGCGAAACAACAAAGCAGACGCAGCTGAAGAACCGATACTGATGGACGAACACCTGTCGAACACTCCTTCTCTGGCTCCTTTAGGGCTTCGAGTCGACATCTGTAGGGAAATATTACTCATTATTTCATGACGCCAAACGTATATTTATCAAGAATACATATTTGCAAATAACATTTAGTTTTATAAAGAATAACATTAATATGTTATGTATAATATCTTGGTCTTTTTCTTGTTGTCTCCATGTGACTTCAATTGAAAACCACATTAAACTACATTTAAAGTTAAATTATAAAAATTAATTTACAACATTTTTAGTAATATTGTTTGAAAATACATCGCTTTGAGATTTAATTCTTGACCTAATCATTAATTTTAATAAAATTAATTTCATTCAAACCGACAATATTTGACATATAAATAAACGGCACTAACATAATATTCCTTTTGAAAGCCTCCTTCCACGAGTCGGCGTTCCTAAACTCGTAGACGTGACAGGCGAATGTGACGCATATGAATACGGCAACGAGCGTTGCCGTCAGGGAACAACGGGTGATGGTCTGACGAATCTTGTTCGCCGCTCGTGGTGAGATTACATCTTTGCTTGACACACGCACGGCCACTAGGGAAACTACACCTGAAACATACAATGTATGTTATAGCTTGTAATCAGGTAGACATTAGTACAAAAGCAGACATTTTAAAAGGCCCGGTCGACATGCACTTACAATGAACAGAACTAAATTTATCTTAAAGTAAAAATTTCTTCCAGATAACCCTCGATGAGAACGTGCCAAAACGTACGAGACTCGTTGCTATGAATATTTGTTTGAAAACTTATATAAATAAGTGGATTTCTTTCTAGTTTATTTTTAAGTTTTACAATTTCATTGATTAAAAATTGGTAATTATTTCTTAGCTTTAGCAATTTAGTTGTAAGCATGCTTGTGTAAGCCATTTAAAATAAATATATTCCGAATAACAGTAGAATAAAGATAAATTAATAGGTTGTAAAAATTACCTCTCAATAGAAAGTATCCTCCTAATATGAGAACGACAAACAATGGCGCCAACAGCAACCCTGCTCTCATAGCATGATTAACATAACCAACGAAGCACACTCCGGTAATACTACTGCCATCGACTTCACCGATAGCCATCGTTGCAATTGTCAGTATCAGTGGTAATGACCAGGCTACTAAGTGAAAGTAGGCGGCTTTTTTGTCTATACGATCTTGAATTTTTCCTGTAAAAATAAAATCATTCCTGTGAGTCACACAAATAGAACAATGCCAGTGGTCATGAACTTTTTTGTTTTTTGACTATTCAAAAGTCTACCATAGTCACTTATGTATACAGAATATTTTTGATTTAGATTTTTGACAGGACAATGTCAACATGACAGTAACAAGTCAATGACAGCGGACATGACAGATACAGGTCAATGTGTTTATTCAATTTCTATATTCAAGCTATTAACTATTAACTATTATTAAAATAAGTTTTAGTAAAAATTGTTTATTTGTATTATGATTTTTAACAAGCTTTAAGCTCAAGTGGAAAAGCTAAGTTTAGGACAGTTGGAAATGTTATAGTTAATATTGTCCATACTTTTTATAGAATAGCGCGAAGGCGCAATTTTCTCAAAACTCATGTAAGCAAAGTGAAAGTCTAGAAAATTAGTAATACAAACCTAACGCCCGGAAGCTCATGTGCCACGCATATGTAAATATTACGAACCAAACACACGCCGCCATCATGAAATAGTATACCTGTAATATAAAAAAAAACTTAATAAGTTTTTAAATCATTTGTTTTACTATAAATTATATAATTAGTTTACTATTTTTAATGGCTTGGGTACAATAAAGTTGTTAATTTAGACTTGAAGAGACAAATAAATAAATATTATATCTTTTTAGGCACAAACAGTATAGACAATCATATAATATTTTATATAACTTACCAGTACAAAAACGATCACACAAGATAGATTCTCCTCCGCTGAAGGCTCGCCCTGGCGAATCGTGCCATCTTTTGAGCATACAATATCATCCCTGGATCCAACACCAAATTGTACTAACCAACTGAAAGACAAAAAAATAAGGTAAAATATCCGTGTTTTTATGTTTTCAGCTGTCTTTGAATACTCAATATTTTTTTAAGTAAGAGGACGCGAACGAGCAGGCGGGGTCACTTCGAGTGATGTTCTTACCGCCATAGTCACATGCAACTCCAGGAGGCTTACAAGGGACTTGGCGAAAAAAAAATGAAATGTCAAATATGAATTTAAATTAAATGTATTTGATTTTAATTTGCTACTAGAGTAAATTACAATAAAACTTTCGTAATAAAAAATCTGTAGAACTTATTTTTGCAACTATAATTTCTTGTTTCCACGTTTCTAAGGATCAGCTGTCCTAATTCAAAGGGCTTTTAGCTTTTGATAGTCCATCAGACCAATATAATATATAAAGCAGGGGATGATATTCCAAATGTGACCACAAAAAAAGACATGTGGGCACAATTAACAGCATGCGTACACTCACCCCATCGAAGCAACGGCGAAGCAAACGTTGATGTAAAATATCACTAGTGCGGGATACTTGTTAGCGCTCCGCCAGTCAATCAGAAAGGTGGCTACGGTGAGAAGGTTCAGGGCGAGACACGCAGAGGCTCCCCAGGCCACCAGCCTGTGTATCTGTTGGTGCTCGTCTTCTGTATACAGGGGATCCCTGCATGGCAGACCACAGCCGGAGATACCTGGCGAAATAATATTAATAGGCCTTTAGTCTTGTAGGACTTTATTTTTGCTATCATCACGTAACTGAGTCAGAAGGTACCTTTAAAAAGCTGTCATTGAAACTTGGTAATAATTGTAATTTTAAATAAGTTTTTACCTTCATAAAAATGCATATTCTTATCGGTATGTATGAGAGGCGGTAAGCATTTTCCTGTCGTATTGAATTTCATCTCCCTGGCAGCATTGTCGCATTTCGGCGGGAACAAGGTGGCGTTACATTTGAGAAAGGACGGGAAGTATGATGTGTTATACAAAATGGCGCATGGCTCCATCGTAATCTTGCACATTTCATACGACGGCAGATACACCATATCCTGCCCGTTGATACGTTCGCAATTCGGCATATACGTAGCGCACAACAGAGGCTGTATAACGGCCCAACATTTCGGCACGTTTATAAGCTCACGATACAACTCTAGTTGATTCTGTATCTTGTATTGCGTATCGTAGAATGTAAGGCGCACGCTCGTTTTGTTATACGCCAGCTTAACTCCAAGACAAGTGGTTCTATTGAGTGGTTCGCATCGGGATTTGCGCACACAACTATCCAGTTTTATTTCCCTTTCCGGAAACCACTGTGTTGCCTTCTCTGCTTTTATTAGTCGGAAGTTGGGCGTTCCTTCTATCGGTTCAAGTCGTATAGTTGAATTTTCGTTTTCGGTCAAGCCATTCTTTTCACCCCCACTGTCGTATTGGCTTGCTGAGCAGACCGTGATTAATGCTAGCCATTTAACGGCCTCCATCTGTAACAATGGAAACATTTTTCAACCACAGTCAAATGAGGGTAACAAAAAAAAATTAATTGTTAAAATATAAAATGAAAACTACATTGTATTTCTCAATTTCTCTTTATTAAGGTTGAGGGCGATAAATGAAACCCCTTTAGATTCTATCAATTTATTGCTACATTTATAATAAATTGCATATTTCATAACTGTGACAAAACCTTGGTTTAAGAGCAGATGGGTTGGGAACAGGATGTCAGTTATTTTCAATATGGAGACATATCTGATTTGTTAATTGTCATTATTACAGTACTCAAAATAGATACAAAGTTAAATATAGAATGGTTATCTTGTAAATAGTTTACACAGATAAATATTGATATTTTTTGGTTTACTTTTGTGATATTTATTAAATACATATAAAGTACAACATAACATACCAATAACACTTGAAAGTACTGACTGATCTAGGTATAGAGAGGAAAAGGGTGCTCTTGATGTCTTTTCATAATCTTTATTAAATTCTTTATTTATTTAAAAAACTTTTTGTTAATCTAAAGGTATGGGGGATATTTTTTTAATATCTTTATTGACAAAATCAAAAAATTCCAGGTTCTTACTATAAATGTGATGACATTTCTTCCACTCAATTCTTCATGCTGAATCCCTGATGAAGGCGTCCACAATGTTCTCCGTCTCCGTGAGGGTTTACCTGATTTTCAAAGAGTGATGATGAAAATCTTATCAAAAGTTGAAAGAATACAAATAAAACGAATTCAACTCACCATGTCCCAAAAGAATGACCTGAGGGTAAAACTAAAGATTTTTTTTTTCTTTGCATAATATTTATTATGTCTTAGTGTATTGAAAACAAAAAATAAGCCGTCAAAATTATATACAACATTAATTCGTTTTAGATTCATTCGCCGCAATATTGCTCTTAGATCTACACTGGAGTTAATAATCTGAAGTTTACCGAATGACTTCACCTTAATTTACACTAGTTTTGCTGCTTGTTGCCCCTGCGGAAGGAACGGTTGGCAGAGCCACCACGACGGCCCCAGTTAGGACCACGCGGCGCACCCCTGCCACGAATGCCACGACCACCGAAGCCGTTGACACCCCGTCCTCTCCCTCTATCGTGTCCCCTTCCCCTGTCCATACCTCGACCTCTTCCCTGAACTCTATCCTGACCCCTTCCTCTGTCCATACCTCTACCTCTGTAACCTCCCCACCTTTGGTTCTGCCTATAATCTTCGTTCTCCCCTTCTTCGTTGTAATTCTCCTCCTCATAGTCCTGGTCATAACATTCATCGTCATTATACTCATTCTCCTGGTTATACTGGTCATATTGACCTTTATTGTAACCATTGTCTTGGAACGGAGGTCGCGGTGGCATATTGTTCATTGACATATTTCCCATGGGTGGCATATTGCCCATCGGTGGCATATTTCCTCTGGGCGGCATGTTGCCCATTGGAGGCATGTTTCCCATTGGTGGTAAACCTCCCATATGAGGAGGCCGTAAATGCATTGGACCCATATGCATGGGTGGCCCCATAGGTGGCCTCATACCCATACTCATAGGTGGTCCCATCATTGGGGGCATATTGTTCATGGACATCATATTACCCATATCTGGGCCATTATCATACTTTTTAAAGTTATCCTGATTGCTCTGGCTGCTGGTATCCATTTCATTATCATAATACTGCTCCTCTTCATAATCCTCTTTTTCCTTATTTTCACCCTCGACTTCGTCAGACTCAGGATCATTACTTGGATACTCAAATGGTGTAAAGTTATCATCATCTGCGTCATCTTCAAGATGAGGCATCATATCTTGAAGATCTTCAATTGCCCCTGTAGCTATGTACCTTTTTAATGAAATCGGTCCATCTGCAATAGCTTTTTCAAGTTTGGAGCCTGGTTCGACTGGAATTAGTTTTCCATATACAAAAATAGCTGATGGTTGTATTTGTTGAAGAGGAACAGCTCCCGGTACTGATTCTACTAGTACTTGAGTCAAAGGATCAGAAGATGTGTCATCCATAGATGGCCCATGGTTCCATTGAGCCTGGAAGTTTCTAGGAATGGGTTTACTATATGGAACTTTCTTAACTTTCTTTTCAAACTCCATTGGAATATGAGTGGTATCTAAATCTAAACCAGGAATAACTTTATCAGTATCTGTAGAAAATATTTCCACTGTATCTTCTGGTCCCATTCCAGGTATAGTTCCTGGTTCTTCTATTTCACTTTCATCTTGCACACCTGGTGGTAATGTGTTAAGGTTATATTTATCTCTCATTTGATCACCTGGACGATTCCGAGTCCAAAACTTTGATGTGTGATCATTCGACCCTGAACACAATATATGACCTAAAGGATGCCATGCCATTGTCCATACAATAGATTCATGGGCACCTTCTATACAACCAACTTCTTTATCAGTGCCAACATTCCAAAACAATATAGCTCCATCAGACCCACCAGAACAAAATAATCCTTCATGTGTTGGATGCCAAACTACACTGGATGCTTCTTTTTTATGACCTCTAAATATTTGTAATTCAGTACCAAGTTTTCTTATGTCAAATAATTTTAATAAATGGTCTCTTGAGGCAGTAATAAGCCAATTGCCATTTTCATTCCATTTTAAGTCCATAACTGTTGATTTATGTGCATGTAATGTACAGAGAGCTGTTCCGGACTTAGGATCCCAGAGTTTTATTGGTTGTTGATTATCCTTGCTTCCTGATACAATAAGAGCTTTAGTAGGGTGCCATTGAACACATTTCACGTCTGCTCCATGACCTCTTAGGATTCTTTCTTCTTGACATCTATAAAAGTCAAAAATTCGCAGTGTACCATCATCGGAACATGTAACAATTTTTGAATCACTGGGGCTAAAACTTATTCCTCTCACAGCTTCTTTATGTGCCTGATACATTTTAACATTATTCATGTTGCTTTGCCAATATTTAATGAAACCCGAATGGTCCCCAGTAACCATCCAACCTTCTCCATGTGACCATACCATAGACCTAACAGGAGAGTCATGGGCTTGTAGAATTGTCTCAAAGTTAAATGTCAATCCATTCCACAAGGTAAATTCTCCAGATGAAGCACCTGTTATTAACCTCCGGCCTTCGGGTGTCCATGCAACAGCAAAGATAGGACATCTCATTTTGTTTGTTGCGGTTTTAACAAATCGAGTAGTAACTGCATTAATAGGGTTGTCAGGGTAAGACGGAGGGGGAAGTAGATCAGGAGTATACATAGCATCGGGCTGCAAAACATGCCTATCTCTCCAGTCTCGCTGCCAAACACGACATTCGAGAGCCTTAATAATAGAGGAATTATAATCTACAGTTTTACGCATGACAGATTTTCGTAAACGTTTACCATCAAAATCGTCTTGTGTCATGTTTAATGGACCTTGGGGTGGAAACCGCATCTGATAAGTATTGAAAGGCCTGAAATTTGGGCGTATATTGTTACGACCCGGCGGTCCCATTGGTGGGCCCATATTCCCCATGCCAGGGGGCGGCATGGACAAATTCGGTGGTGGGTGTCCAAAATCCATGATTAAAACTTCAGATACCTAGTTAGAGAAATCACCTGATTATATTTAATTTCTAAATACCCTATACAAAACTTAGTCCAGTCACCAAGTCCTTACCTTGTATCAAGAAACAACGCGTAACATTATACACAACTCCTGGCACCACACAACACTTTCAGAGTTTAATAAGATACATGAAATTACAGGATTATTTAAAAGTGTGAACATAAAATTGACAATATAACCTAAATAAATGAAAAAAACGGAACGCTACCGATTTCCAAACATCGAACAATTTATTGCAGCCATGTTTTATTTTAAGTGTTGCTATTTGCCAGTTTGACGTTTTCCAAACATTAAATAACATAATCTGTGGGTGGCGAAAATCAAAATCTGACCAACGAATGTAGCTTGTAAGCTTGCCTTGGATACTAATGCCTCAAAATAAGCTTGAGATAATAATGTTTGCTATATATCTGTTAACGGTTAAAAATCCTTCTTTATACTTTAATATTGAGAAAAATAAAAATAATCTATGTGATAATGTCTCATATCATTGGTTTTCTTTGAGATTCTGAACGTGGAGGAAATGGGGAAAGTGGGAACAATATACAAAAACGACTTTATGTTTTTACAACTCTTGACGCTTTTGGTAGTTATTTAACACTTAGGAAAATTGCATTGTTTTGTGAATTAAGTTAGCGCCTATTAAGTAAGGACGAAGTAAACATTAAGGACTATGGTGAGTATAGTACGTCAATTAAATGTGGTGATATTAAAATAAAACTATCTATTAAGTATAAAAACAAGGAATAGACAGCAATCATTTAGTAAAGGATCGGCTGTGTCTTAATAACACGCAAAAAACACTAGTATAATTTATTCAACAAACTAGTTTCATTATTAAATCCTTTTTTCAATCGTTATAAGATGACCTGAGACTGGTATTAGAAGTATTTCAATTTTTAACCTGTTGGATAACTTTGAAGATATTTTATATGATCTTATTACATTTGACAAAATACTCTTCATTGCCAACATCCCGAAATGTCTACCTGCGAACAGTAAAATAATTATATGAACTGCACAGCCATCACGTAATTTGTAAAACCATGTCCTTGATGTCCTTTGCCAGTAGTGTTTTGTCTGGCAAAACTCTATTCAAATTTATATAAACTATGAATATAGACAAAAATATCGGTGAAAAACTCTTGAACATATTTTAAACAATTAGCAAAAAGTGTTTTATTGCCAAATAAAGCTATTACTACTTCTATGAAATAACTATTTTATATGTGTGAGTGTTCAATGTCTTTTGCACTGCTATTTTATAATTATGTGTATAGTCGCAGAAAAATGTGTTTACCTATACAATTCCTTGCTCCATAACTGAATGGGATAAAGGAACATGGGTGTCTGTTTACGCTATTTTCTGGTAAAAATCTGTCCGGATTGAAATCATCTGCATCTGGTCCCCATATTTTCTTCGATCTGTGCAAAATGAATGGTAATATTGCACAGCCGACGCCCGCTGGCACTGTACATGTTGCTAGAAACCGAAATAATAATTATTAAATTTATATATGACCCTTTGACTTTAACCCAAAAACTTCTGCATGATACGATGATAACATATGGTGCACTGTCAGATACTGGTCTGCTCTGGTGAGCGGCACATCATAAGCGACTCTTTTCCTTTCAAACTCTACGCCTTGATCAAAATTTTTTGCTGGGTCGTTTAATGGACATTAGTAAGCTTTTTACCTTACGAGTATATATAAATGCTCATGATATATAAAAACATATAAGGGGGAAACTTGACTTAACCGATACTAAGATCAATGTTTATTAGGTTATCTATACATATAGTGATATACATATATGTGATATAGTAGGTGCAAAATTGTCGGACATCGAAAGTATTTCTGTATAAAGCTCCGTTGTAAGAAAATGTGCTAAATTAATGGAAATCCGAGCACAAAACTTACAAAGCTTGAGTTCCCTTTGTGTCTCTCTGCCAATGATTGGCACGACTGTGTACAACCTCATCGCCTCTTTGATCACCCGCTCGAGATATTCCATTTTATTTAAGTCCTCTTTCGTTGGAGATCTCATTGACTCGCCAAATATGTTTTTAAGTCTGAAAAACAATATTTTTTTAGAATAACTATAATAACCTTTCAAGTGAAGTACGCATGTATACGAATAAAGAATATAGGATCTACTCAATATGGTACGAGAGTACATTGTGAACGAGAATTTTATATATTAAGATTATGTCACATTCTTGTCAATAGTCTTTCTTCTTTTCTTTATATTCTTTATACTTTGAGTTTAAATATGGTATTAGTCTTGTAACTTGGCTCGAGTATACTTACTCCTCATATACGATATCCTGTTCTCTGCTGTGACTACCCAAAAGAAGAAGCACGTATGAAATAACAAGGGCTGTAGTATCATTACCAGCTATGGTGATAGAATCGATATGCTCTCGAAGTTCCTCGTCTGTGAAATTGGGATTTCTTTCCAATAACAACTCCAGCAGGTCCTTGCGGCCTATAAATACTATATATTACTAATTCCACACGACAAAGGAAATAATATGGTATATAAGACCTACCTTTAATAAAATTCTCTCCATTTTTGTTAAAGGAATCTCTTTTTTTCGTAACAACCTGAAAATATATAGAATATTTTCTTATAATACCTTAAATATATTCCTATTATATTTCAGAAAAAAATGTCTCACACTGTTTCTCTAAATAATGGCTAAAAATCGCTACATGCAATTACTTGTCTAGACGGATTGTGCTTTAAATAACAATAAAATGTTTGACATCTGCCGAATGAATAAATTGGCATCAAAATAATTAATAAAAATTGCGAGTCAGCTGGAAGATTGCTTATTAGCGATAAGGCCGCCCGTTGCTTTTATATGTACTAACATCTATTAACATTATCTACTTCTACTTATTTAGCGCAAAAAAATGTGAAATAAATAAATACAAAATAAACGAAATGTAGTTAGTTTTAGCATAAAAATAAATATAAACTCTACAAATGTAAATTGAAAAATGTCATAATCACCTCATCTGTAAATTTATGTGTTAGATCGATGTTTTCTTTCTGTATTTTGGAGTACGACGTCATGTTAAATAGTGGTTCCGGTTGCAGCCAGGCTTTGAAAAGTCTCATGCTTATTATCGACATGACAATGTTGCGCGCGCGCAGGTAAGGCGTGTCTGGATTGTTTTGGACATCCATCTTCTTGCCCATCGCGGTTTCTGTTACAAATGGTGACATTGAGAATAATACTTAGAGTGTCAGTAAAATGTCAAAGATGAGGGACAACTCATGGGGAAACAGAAACTGTCTTCGGACTAAAAATCAATGTATCTATATGAAGAAAATTGATCGACGACATATGGAAATCAGAGGAAACAGATCAAGACCCTTAAGCAGGGGTTAGCAAACTTTTTAATCAACGATCCAAATTTTTATTGAAATATATATATAAACATTAACTGGTTAGTATGTCGATTAAAATAAATACATTTCACAACGGATAATAATTATAAAAAACATTTTAGATTTTAATTGTATCATGCATTAGAATAAAAACGTTCATACAACTAAATTTTGCAGGACCCTTAGCTAATTAAATCATAATAACTAAATACATCACATGAAAGCTTATTTAGATATATTCAATACATTTTTTAATAACGCATTTCGATGAACATTTTCACTAACAGTATTATATTTTACAATCATAACTCACCAAACACAATATCCAGAGTGCATGATGTGATATATTTAAAAACATCAAAGTCATTTTGTCCAACATTTTCACGTAAGCGTTTTACTAAAAATGTTCCTTGTTCTCCGAATATATCAATATAGTCTTCAATGATACGACTATGGAACACCGTAAGTAATAATTTGCGGTGTATTTTCCATAAGTCAACTGTAATAAATATAAATTAACAAAGTCAAAATATCTTTATACACTTAGGTACATAGGACCATTTTGGAATGTCTTAAATTTAAGACATTCTACGCCTGCTTACACGACCAAGCTGAGAAGAAGCGGGCAAGAAACTCGGCTTGGTTGATTTTTATTGTAAACGATCCTGTGACGGATAATAAACACTACGTTTCATAAACACTACACAAATTCTGTAAAAGGCCATTTCTTTAGACCAGAAAGGTTGTAAGAATACTCTTATAACATATTTTTTTTTATAGAAGAGGGGGAAAACGAGCAGGAGGCCCACCAAGGTGAAGTCGCCGCCCATGGACACTCTATCCACCCATCTATGAGTTAGGTATACTAGAAGGTCACCCGCCGACCGACCACGCCGGAAGCCATACGGGCTATCGCTAATCAAGTGGTGGCCCTCTAGATACTTCAAGAGCTGGCAATTGATGCTGGATTCCATTATTTTGGAGAACAAGGTAGTTATGGCAATTGGGCGATAGTTAGACGGATCGGAGCGATCGCCTTTTTTAGGGATCGGGTGTACTGAAGCGATCTTCCATCCGTTCGGGACGATGCCGAGTGAGTATGAGAACCGGAAGAGACGCGTTAGGACCGGAGCCAACTCAGGAGCACAAGTGCGCAGAACTATCGGAGGGATGCCATCAGGCCCGCTCGACTTATGGATGTCCAAGGAGAATAAAGCCTTGCGGACCGCTCGGATCCGGAATGCAATTTCCGGCATAGAAGTATGACACCGCGGGATTAACGGTGGTGGTTTACCATGGTCATCCAAAGTCGAGTTTGACGCAAAGAGGGTGCCTAAAAGATCAGCCTTCTCTTTCGCAGTATGGGCCAGCGAGTCACCCCTCCCACGCAAAGATGGAATGGACGGCTGACAGAAATTCCCTTGGACAGCTTTGGCCAGAGACCAGAACGCACGAGTCCCAGATGGAAGGCGAGCTAATCTCTCACCAAAACTGGCAATGTGCTCTGACTTTGACTTGGCAATCTCTCGTTTTAAAAATCTAGACGCTGAGTTATATGCTTTTTTAAGTTCGGCGGATTCTAAGCCGCGAGATGACACCGCGTCTGCCCAGGCTCGAAAGCATTCTCGTTTTCGACGTGAAGCCGCCATACAAGAGCGTTTAAACCAGGGCTGAGACTTGCCACCGATCAGCACTGCAGAGAATGGAATAAAGAGTTCCATGCCTTGCAGCACCACCTCGGCGACAGAGTCAGCAGTGACATCTGGAGAATCCGACGAAAAGCATAACAGCCCCCAAGGGTAGGATGCATAGAAGGACCGCATCCCATCCCAATCTGCTGACTTGTAATGCCACACGCGACGACAGCCCGCAAAGCGAGGCCGTGAAGGGCGCGTGGTTGGCACTCTACTCCGGACCACGCAATGGTCCGACGAACCCAAAGGCGGGTCGATGGAGACTTGGTAGTTCTCCGGATGTGAAGTCAGCAGAAGGACCAACAAAGAAGGTTTATGACCCTCCACATCTGGTATTCGCGTAATCGCAGGGACCATTTGTGTCAGATCATATGCCAAGGCTAAGTCATGAAAGGATCTGCCCGCGTGATCGGTGGTTTCAGAGCCAAGCCACTCGGCATGGTGGGCATTGAAGTCGCCAAGTATCACGATTTCAGCGGTTGGAACCCTTTCGAGCAAGGAATCTGTCGCCATTTGAATATGCTCGATGAGTCGGTCAGTTTCGGAATTAAAATATGAAATACGAACACTTATAACGAAATACAAAAGCCTAAATAGACACAAAACAAAACTGTGTTTAATCAACTGAACTAAATACAGAGTAGGTTCCATATTGCTATAGGGCTATCGGGTGTTTTTATACGTGACTACTACGTTTTATTAAAACCCATTTTGTGTTGGAATTAATTGTTTTAGTTAATAAAACACGTGAACAACGTACCTGGAGCGACAAATAATCCGTTTCCCAACCATGCTTGTAGGAATCTGTAGGATGAGTCTTTCTGTAGGCAGTTGTCTAGTACTTTCTGTATGTCTTCAGGGTTCATCGGAACTATAAGTAAATATGATTACTTGTAAAGTCACAGCTTAAATATATCGAGATCATTATATTAGCGAGAACTATGAAAAACTCTATTGATATGTATCTACAGAGTGATGAGCCAGGCAGTGCAATAAGAACAAGAAGTGTTTCCTCTGGTTACGCGATATAGTATACAAATATATCATACCTATATAGAGTGACGGTCCAATCCAAACTTTGTTTATGGTGCTCGGAGATTTGTCAAATAGATAACCAAGTTGTTGTATATTGTTTAACAATCCTGAAAATTATTAAATATTATTAAAAAAGTCTTTATTATTTGATAACAGCCTAGTAGCCTACCTCAAGTAGACAATTTGTCACATAGATGATATGTTTTCTTTTAAATGAATAGTCAAAAGAAATTATATATTTGTAGCGTTTACATATGGCGAAGCTTTCTCGTAGCTTTCATAACAGCGTCTCGGCTGAAAAGTTTTAAGACCATAATAATATATGAATAAAACTCCGGGCTGTAGGCATCCATTGCTGGCTGAGGTTCGTTTCCGAACAAGCCTTCGCCAGCAAAGCCCGTTCGATCACCCTAATTAATCGTTTCCTTAGCTCTTCACCAGAATGTATTTTTCTTATAACAGGGTATGGAATTATTGTGGAAGAATATAAGCGGTTGTTAGATGTAAGTAGCTTAAGAACAATGTTAGTATATTGTGTATGTTTCTTAGGCTACGGCCGTTAATAAATAAATTTAAAATATTTAATTTTTATCAAACATTTAACCCTTCTTTGCATAGCGTTGGAAATTTATATAATAAATAACATTTAAGTGAAAAAGTTCTAATTCGGTTTTCTGAAAATTGGTTGTTAATTTACAGAATTTACCATATTGTTTTCTTATTATTTGGTAATAATTATTGATAAGTATTTATTTTAAATATTTTCCCATTAATCTATAGCATCATATATCAACCTCATTAATTTCACAAAAGTAGAAAAAAACATGCAAACACAGGTTAACTTACAGTTTAAATAAATGTATTACGCTGTCACTACAAACTTAAATTAAAGAATAAATCCCGAAAGGAAAATTCAATATAAGATAACTTACACTTCTTAAACAGCATTATCATTAACTTCATAGAATATATTTTATTTCATTTAGAAAACTCAAATATGAAAACGATAACTTTATATTAACACACTTTAAACCTATACAATTACATGTAACAAACACATAGATAAATTACCGTTTATTTATGTGAAGTAATAATTAAAAATGTCTATAAAAATTAGAATAGTGGACATTGTATAGTCAACAAAATCACAAAGGCCAACATTAGTCTTAATGTACGTAATATTTAATACCATGTATTAGTTTAATACATTAATATAAAACTATTAAACTTTTTTGAGTGGGAACTTTTTTGATACAATTGTACTTTGTTCATTTTGTACTCGCGTTTCGTTCGGTGAGTGAGATCTTCCGGGTCCCATCCTTTCCCCCCCACCCCCTAATTTTCCTATAAAGGCCGGCAACGCACTCACGAGCTACCAGCCGCGTGAGTGTCTATGGGCGGCGACGTCACTTATATGGTGGGCCTGCTGCTCGTTTGCCCCCTCTTCTATAAAAAAAATTAAAAATATATAAATCTTATTCGAAGTCGTATGACATTACCAATGAAGTCTATTTAATGTTGATACTCGCAATAGCAGCACGTACGGTTTCTATAAAAATATTCTTCACTGCAAATCGTATTTATTTTTGTAGGGACAAAATATCATAAAGTTTAGAGCAAGCCTTACTTAAACTAACCATAAATAATAATCACGTGAATTAAGTTCCGGACTAGATGACGGCTGGTCATAGTCAAAAATTCTTTATTCAATTAGGTTTGTTTAGCTGTTAATAATCCTAATTGAATAAAGAATTTGCAACGTCACAAAAACTAAGTTTACATGGGTTCACTGCGACCTCAGGTGAAAAGAATCCATAGGCAACTGTTTCTTCAGCTGTGAAGAATGCATTAAACAATTAAAGTCTTACTGAAAGGACCTATCTCGATTATTGAACATGGTGTTAAGCGTTTTTCTTATGTGTGTTTCACAAAAATATGGCTCAGTCACTCCATAGCTGAGATCCCATCCAGCTGAAATTGGATAATCCCCACGTTGTTGATTTATTCTTACAGCTGTCAGCATAAATACGGTCATTTTGTTTGTGAAAATATTGCACAATTGTTAAAAATGATCTCATCCGTAAACAAAACTGTTCTTTAACCTTTCTGTAAGCGAGTTTTATATTTACCCTATTCTTTTTTTTATCAGTTAAAAATTACCAGTGCGCCTCATATAGGCTGCTAGTACTCTTTTAAAATGCGCGACACGGTTCTGGTTTTTATCTTCGTGTTCCGAAATATAACCTAATGCTGTTAAAATACGTGACTTCTAGGAGAGATTTTACGAAGAATTCTAGGTGCTGTATTCATCTTTTTTGGACATGATTTTTTCGAAATCTTTCCCTTATCGCTTTGTTCGCTTTTTTCGTACGAGCACTCGTTGGACGGCCAGATATTTTTATGTAATAAACAGAGGAGGTTTGTACAACGTACGCATCAATAGGCATATAAACATTTGACTAATACAAAGCGGATGGCATTAAATTGTATTTATGATTTTAATACTACAAAATATTTTACGGTATATATTTTGGTGACTATCTTTATGACGGAAGCCGGTAGTCTAGTCAGTTTAAGAACACAATTCATACAGATTACTGTAGAAGTTGCTGAACAATCACACAAAATATAATTCCAGATCCTAATTAAAAAGTGGTATTTTAATTAGAACAGTAATTATGGCCAGTCTAAGTAGAGTCGTACGTGTAATTTGATTTTCCCTAAGATTCCCTTAAGTTTAGGAGATTCGGTACATATATCTGAATTAGCTCCAATGATCACCATACTGGATTACTAAGAGATGTGTAATAAACATATTTATTGTATTTATTTTAAGTATATATTTGTCAGTTATATTAGCACACATAACACACACTACTCGCATACTACGCTTAACTGTGTCCGATATATTTTATTATTACAATAATACTCCTATCGTGTTAACAAATTTAAACACTAAAAATTATTAATTAAAAAAACAACTAAGAATAAATAAAAGATACTGCTTTTCTCGCTCGCAGCGTGGAAACGGGGATGAACTGCCGCCAGCATTATTTGTACTCTGCCACAAGACCAAACTTTTGAAATTTGTTTTAGTTTTGTGGTTTGTTATCCTTAAATAATTATATTTGTATTGATATTTATTTATCATATCTACGAATAAATAGATAAACAAATCCTTTTGGTTAACTGTTACTTAAAATACTAAACACTCACGTTCTGGCCCTCCGATAAACCAATGCGTGTGTCCCAAAACAGGAAGGCAACCCATATTCGGTAGATTTTCCGAAAACTCATAAATCGCTTTCCGCGAACGACGATAATAAATATAATATATAACAACAATGACGCACACAAACAAAACTATCAACATTTTAATTTACTTCTTGAATATCACAAAGTACACCGCCGATGAAGACGTGTCATATATGAGAATATTACTGGCGTAATGACACAGTATCTCGTTATTAGCACTTATAAAATCATGAAGTCTTCAGCCAATAACCTTATTCGCTATAAAATGTATTACAAAAATGTAACATCCGAATTTATTTTGGCTGCAATTAATATTCGTTTCCCACTCTTTAGATCATATTTATTCCGTTTAAATTTATATTTTAATATGTAACAGAATGCAATGTTATATACACTTAAACCACATATATGGACTAAAATCTAAATCAACCCTTAACATCTAGTTTAAATCAATTTAAGTTATATTGATTTCCACTGTTTAGAACTTTTTATTAGAAGGACAAATCTGAAACCCAGTTTTATAAAGCTCTTATGGACTTCTATACGTTATATACATATATATAATTGTATTCTTTTTTTATACCATCGGGGATGAATATACAAATAGACATTTTGCAGCCCATGGATGCCTTGAGTTTCGTTAACCAATTCTTTTCTGAATTCAGGGATAAGCACCCTCGTCTTTTTGAGTTTTTGGGAAGATCAATGGTAGATGGAAATTCTTTACAGAGGGGTCGTTACGCAGTATAAAATAATCAACAAACTATAAATAAGTATATTTCATTTTGTTCCAGTAGAGTTATAGACGCAAATTAACATTAAAATGTATACAAATAAGGATAAAACAGTAAATAACGATGAGTGATTAGGGATATGATTGAAACCGCTTTAAGTGTCTTTTGCATGATCTCGATGATTAATGATGCAAGTACTTAACTTGCGCAGGTTCTGAATCGTATTTATTTACAAAATTGCAATTGGTTTATCGACTATGTTTTTGTTTGATAATTCTATTAACGAAATTACAAAGAGATCAGCGGTGTAACTCTCTGTTGTATGTATATAGATTTGCAGATCACCAGCCAACTCCAAGTATTCATTTAAAATCTGAAAGTCTTGTGGTCAAACAGATACAACTCGGTCATGCCACGAAGATCCTATTGGTGACCCTAATCAGCGTCGTAAATGGTCACTTGGTTATACTTTGGGCAAAGATATTTTTTTGGAATCCACAGAAACAGAACTGGCACTGGAACTGGATGCACCATCTTCGTTGAAGCTAAAACCACTGGACTTGGAGCGAACTAAGCGACAAACAAAGGTCCGCCCCAAGCTTTAAGGCTAAGTAAGTACTGTTCATTCTTAGTTATGTTATAAACTTGTATAAGTGTTTGTGTGAGTTAGGTTGAATTTTTGCCGTGGAGTATATACATTTAGTTTTCACAAGGATTATTTGTATTGTGTATTCGTTCTTGAACATTGAATTGCTTGTAACAAATATTTACTATGAAGTCACTATTCTATACGTACTTATGATAAACTTGATCGTCACTTGTACGTCATATTACGTTTTCTTGAGTTTTCGTTGATTTTCTATTTCTTCTTCTGTTTTCGAAGAGGACTGAAAGGATAATTTTTTATACTGTTAGTGCAAATAAATATACTATAACAATTTAATTCTAAGCAATCCTGAAATTTAGAATAAACACTCAAAATATAATTGTATATATTATTCTGTTTATTAAATTATTGAAATACAACCACGGAACCAACATTTTTTCAAAATATACATTAATACATTAAATAATGTTTTTTAAGCAATAAAATGTAAATTTTACATGTTTTTAATAAAATAATAGTATAATTGAATAATTGATTTTCTATAATTGTTATAAGTATTGCATTAAATGTAGAGTAAAAAATGTTTTATAACTTATTTTGTTGACGATTCATAGTTACCTACTTATATGAATAAATATATTTTTAATTTTACGATTAAAATTAATGAAAATCAAAAACTATATAAGTATAACTATATAAGAAAAACAAATATCTATATAAGTCAAAGCAGTCGATTATACTGTAAGTGTAAGGCGATATATTTGTATCGTATAAATCAATAAACTCTGGATCACTTCATGTCACGCTTAACGTTCGTGTGTAAGACAAAACTCATAATATAAAAAACAAATAGTGGAAGAATCTGCGCGGTCTTGCGCTTTATTAGGAAAATATCGATAAAAATGTATGGAGACGCGGCTTAGCAACGAAGTAATAACAATTTAAAATCATTATTAATTGAAGTGAAACCGCAAAAATGCATTATACAAGTATCGACGTTTTATTATAAGTACAGGTCTTAAGAATGAATAAGTATCTACTTATCAAAGGAATGTGTATCTAAATATTAGTATTCAATGTCTGAAGTATTTTTTTTTTAGTTACTTTTTATTAATATGTTTTCTAAGACTATAAACGACAATAAACGTTGAACAATATTTATAATACAAGTAAAATTATAGGTTATAATTTCTTTTTTATAAAAATAACATATTCAGTCTTCACGTGTTTGACCAAAGACAATTAATCGCGCGGGAACGATAAAGTCGATGTGCATTATAATTGATTCTCATGTGGCATGGCGTCTATGTTGAAAGTGTAAATCGTGATGGCCATGATAAGCTAAGGTTTGAAGATTATTCTAGAATTATGAGTGTTGCCACTTTTGGCACGTACACATTTCCACAACCTTGGCTTTATGACTTTTCTTTGCAACGTGTTATCTCATGTTTAACATTTAGCACTCGGTAGATAAACATTTGCATATACCCGATGTTTAACTATGCACATCCAAAGAACTGTTTCGTTAATTGTTTTTACTCGATAAATAAACATACGACCTGTATTATTTTGTTTTTTTATCCTTAATAAGTTGAACTTGAGAAAAAGCCTGATAAAATGTAACGACAAGAAACACAGGACTTATGAATTTTATAATCTTAAGCATACGTTTTGCAATTTTAAGTGGCTGGTAAACAAGGCTAGATTTATCAAAAAGATTTAAGATACAATCGCAACTTTGATACTATGATATGTATCTTTGATAATTATCAGGGTAATATTTCGTATAAATGTTTCAGTTACAAGGCATAGTGATCTTTTTATAATTTTGATAATTTTCTCCGGCCCAGGAGACATTCATTGCTGGCTGAGGTTCGTTACGGAACAAGCCAGCAAAGCCCCATTCTGCATGATAGCCTTAGTTAATCGTTTCGTTAACTCTGCACCAGAATGTGACATTTTTATGACAGGGTTAAGAATTATATTGTAATACAAGCGGTTGTAACATTTAGGAATAATTTAAGTTGTAACTTTGTGTATGTTCTAATTTACCTTCGGCTGTACCTAATCAATGTTTTAAACTTGAACTGAACGTTCATTTATAGGTTGAACAAATAGTGATGAATAAACAGTTTGAATATTTATTATTAATGTTCTCGCTATTCATTTATAAATTGTATTTTTATCAATTTGTTACATTTACCTAATAACGTACGAATACCGGCCGCCATTTTGACACGACTCCTTTAGCCGCGCGACTTACTCTATTTACTCTTTAAGATGCAAAATATAATAAATGGACGCCTTTATATCTTATTATTGAATCAACGTAAACAGCCATAAATCTGCAAAAACGTTCCTTTAGATCGAATTGTCAATAGTCAACGCTTATGTTAGTATAATCGTAAAATGTTTATTTTCAATGTGAATGCCGCGCAAAACAATGGCTCCAGTAGATGTGTTTAAATAAAAGATTTTATAGCACTGCACGGACTATGAGTCAAAGTGGGAATAGCAATAAAAATAATATGACAAATGCATTTTGCTTGAGGTGTTGAAACAATAAATACTCGTAAAAATATAAAGCTAGATAAAACTAAGATTGTTTTAATTGAATTGTAAATGATAGATATTTTACCTTAAATTAAGCACGATTAATAGATTTTTATGAAGAGCTTGATTAACATGGTTTATGGCTAACTTTAAAGTTCTCAAGCTTTCTTTATTTTTGTCAGCTTATGACAAATACTATACAATGTTAATATTTCAAAAGAATCAAATTAAATAGATAAGATAACCGCACTGACCTTTTTCATACATACATGTGTTAACAAAGTGATCAAGAATGTAGGAGAAGGAGTGGCAGAGAGTTTCTTGTCAGTTCTTCTCGTCCGCTCCCGATTTGGGAACAGGCAGTAAATGAAGAGTCAAAATTTTCTTAACTTATTTTGATGACGATTAATAAGTGTACCTACGAATTTCAACACTATCAACAATTTTTTAAGTGTACCTTAGTTGTGTACCAAATTTTATTCAAAATTTTTAGGACATGAGATATACCTGAGAAATATAAAAAAACGGCTAAAACGGAGTTGTTGAAAATTAATTTTAGGTGTGACGATATATTACAAATGTAATAAATAACCATACACACGTAAACAGATAAAGATGCAAATATATATGAAAAAAATATTATATTAAAGAGCGCAGCGTCAATTCGGCCTCGCTTAGTAGACACTCAAGATTACAATGAACCACAATGCTGAATTTACGCTACTTCAAGTAGTAACAGAAATACATGAGGTTAAATAAGCAGATAAATACCGAAAACAAATTTGATTATTTATAACATATATTTTACACATCCGTCTCGTTAGAAATAATAGCTGTGGCTAATACTGGCGTTGATGGCGTCTTCGCTGTTTGGAAGTTGAAGGACATAAACGCATCTTGATCTACCACATCTCTGGAGTCATCGACGCCACATGTCAGGAACTTTCCGTATTGGCTCAGGTCTATAAAACCTACGCCGCATGGTCGGTCAACCAAGCGTGACGTCATCATTCCTTGGGCGTAGCCCGAACACACGAGAACAGCTCCCAGATCATCCTAAACGCAACAAAATATTATTAAAGTCAAAGTCAAATACATTCATTCATTCACGTCACAGAAAGAGACTTATGAGCTTCATAAAAAATGCAAATTATATCTGGGTCCGCAGATTGTGTAGGTTGAGTGGTGAGAAAAAAACCTATGAATGAAACTCACCACCATTATTTTGACTCAAAATACTACCATATACTTTACCATTTAAAACGTATTTATTGTATTTTAAATTATATTTAAATGAGAATACGTGAAAATAGTGGTTTGATACCAGTAATTTTGTGAAGTTTTTTTTTCTCAATATTGCTACTTCACATGGTCACCAATTACGATGCAATCGTAATTTCAAGAAGTTTGAGGTAATATTTGTCGACTAATATTTACATAATAAACACATATTACACGGCCTTACCGGACACAATGCTCCATGATTTTCGGTCTGTGGAAATAAACATCTTTTGAAATATTATAAGTATTTAAAATAAGAAAATAGTACAATTTTACGATGAACGAAGTATTTTATATTTAGAGATTTACTGCGTCTATTCATTATTAAAAGCTACATAAATAATTTTGTTCTAATATATTAAAATTGTAACTCGGTCCAGTCTGTACATAATATCAAAAGAAAAAATCACTGATACACATAGTACGTATCAGCAATGTTAAAAAAAACTGTTTGTTTGCAGTTTTCACAATAAAATAAAAAAGTTATTGACAAATTTCAAGCCTATAAACCTCTTTTTCGCTGTGCAAAAGAATTAAAAAATAAACATGACCGCGTAGTCGCGGACACTGCTTGTATATATATTATCACCTTGCAAGGTGGCTGTTGTATACAAAGATATTTATTTTTATAATTCCACATTTGATGACAACGCTCCGGCGGTAAGAGGGTGACGTCAACACGTAGGAGGTCTATCAATAGAGGTATAAGGTAACCCTGGAATATAATATTATTGTTATCATACGTCCTTAAGCATACAGAAGATATTTTAATCATCCATACAACAATTCAATGATTCAAAACCGATTCAAATGAATATATTTTCCGAATATAAGTACCTAAACAGAATAAGGTGACATTTTTATTTATATTTAATTTAATGAAAGTTAAAATCTTATAAAGTACAAATCCTGTTTATTGGCGATAAAAATCCGTGACGTTTAGTTTGCAAGACCAAAATTTTCGTGTTGTAGTAGTGATATTTCAAAAGGATATCTAGTTTAGTTTTTACTTGAATTAAGTTATACGATCGGTACGTTTTTAAAGCGTTTACTGATTTACAAATGTATACTCATAAAGCTCTTTTATCGTAGCTTATCATAGCTTAAACGGAGGCCTCAGGTATGATTTCAAACGAAAAACACGTCGCATCAGTGTGACCCTTTGTAATACAGTTTAGAAAGTTATAAAACTCACATTACGTCTACTGCCCCACCCGAAGTAATGACATGTTGGATCACCAATACGCTTTTCCAAATTACTCTTTACACCGTACCGTACTCTATTTAAAACATACGCGGTCCCTGGCTCTCGTTTGTGAAAAAAGAATTGCTGATTAAGCACCAAAAGCGCTAAATTATCTGGTGAACACTGCATCCATCGTGAACTGTGATTATAACCTGTAATAGAATTCGTATATCATCCACAGGTAACAGAGTTGCCGAGCATTTAAGGAATGGAATAGAATTGTGCAATAAATTTTATACTGCTGATCCCTATAATGTTATTGAAACTTCATAATTGCAAAAGTAACACTTCTCCCCGCTTTTGAAAAAGATTTAATATTTACTTTAAGAACCAATAGATTCACGACACGAGTACTTTCAAACAAACAAACTCTTCAATTTTAGTTGATTTACATACAAATTATTTTTGAGATAATAATAATAATAGAGCTACATAAACTTATCTATGAATAGACCCGTGTGATCGAGAGAGGCAATGTGATTGTGTTATCTTGACAGCTTAAGTTAGAATACCTTTGTGAATGCAGAGGTGGTGAACCTGTCGCGATATCCCAACCCCCTCCAAAAATCGATGAGTACCGGCGTAAACAAAAAACTTATACTTTTCACCATAGACGCATATCGCCGGGGTAAGTATCACATGTGGCTCAATTAATGCGCCCACGCAGAATAACATGGCGTGTGATAAATAATGCACCTATTAAAAACCCAAAAAAAAGTAAAATAATTGAGTATAGCATATCTCCAATCATAGACACAAGATCCGTTATTCCGTTGGCCCAATGACAATCCAACGGTCTGGGTCATTGATGCATTGTTTTACACTTTAATTTATATATACTTTATCTATATACTATACATACAATGTTTATCAACATTATACGTGTATGAATCAGGTTTAACGTATTGTAAAATAAAAAGTTCTAAGCATACATGCGATATTAACACGGACTCAAAATAATATTGAAACATTGTGGACATAAAAAAAATTAAACCGTGTTTTTTTTTTCACTTTCCTAAAGTAAGACACGGAGGGGAGAGTGCTTCCAAATCGCTGTGCCCACACCACTAGCATCCAACATACCTCTCTCTCTATCTCCAACTACCGTGTCAATGTTACGATAGATTTTAATACAGCACTTACAATAAATTGTCCCTCTGTAGTTTGTGCTGGTACACCTTGAAATCCTGCAGCATTTTGAAAATCGATATCCACTTAAAACAATAAAATTATTGGTTATTTTGATTAATTAAGTTATTATTGTTTACAAATTATTATTTCTCCTTTATTCCTTGAATTTTGTAAGTAGGACTAACATCCTGATACAGTATTATTTATAATCAATTCAAAAACAACTTAGTCCTATAACTTTTTTACACTCATGAATGTCGAATACTTAAAAAGACTACGATTACATTTACTGCCAGTTCCCAAATTAAGAGCGAGAGCGGACTCTCCGCCACTCATAGTCGTGCGTAGGTTGTAATTTACCTGTGTCTAAAAATTAGATAATTTCTAAATATTGGTTGAAATATTATTTCATATGTCTACGAAATCAATTAATGTTAATAATTTGTAATTTATGTCAAAAAACAGCAAAATGTACTAACGCAAAGTAGCAATGCCTCCTATTTGCCCAGCGCCCATCGCCAAATTCTTCTTAACAATTTATAATAGTTCGTTTAATGTCACACTTGATCAATGCCAATTAGTAATCTAAAATTGTTTGATACACTTATGAATTCATATTCAAAACATAAAATTACTTTTCATTTCAATAATATGAATTGTTTCTCGAAGAAATTTATAGGTTTCAGATGTGCAGAAACAAAATGTAAGGGGGTCTACTATTATGTGTTAGGTTTTTTATAAAATAATCCGACGAATAATAATCCGATGGTCCTTATCTTGTTTTAAAAACGAACTTAATTGAATATTTGTGTCTAATCTATTTAATTTAGTTAGTGGTTTAATATACAGAATAAAGACGTAGTTATGTCGCTTAAAAATTTTACGCTATCGAATGTAATCTGCCTACGTTTTAGATTTTTGGAGCTAGTAACACTGTAAAAGAATAAAAAAAAATCAACAATATTTTTAATTATTAGTGAAGCTCGGAAATTTATCTTATATCTCCATTATTTTAATTTGAAGTTAATATCCAATTTTAATACTTATATCAGTATTGTAAATATAATATATATCTTTATCATTCGCCCACTCATATAAACATTTCATATCTATAACCCTTTGCTTCCTGTGTGATAAATTTAAAATAAGTGTTATTCTGTTCATTTAATTTTTCAATTAAAACTCAGTTATGAATTAACCAAACTTACAAGAACTTTGTGTAAAAACTAATAAGATGTCTGAGAGAAGACTTGTCTTTGTCGTAATAGTTTTAGTGCAGTTAGGATTTTGCGTAACATTATACACTAAACCATGGTCTGAAAAATATGAAAATAATAATAAGTGCCCCAAATTATACCCGAAAAATTTTGACAACTACATGCCAGCAGGTTTGTATACATTCTAATAACAATAAATCACAAGTTCTGTTTAGACAATGAAACATATGTTTCATAAATGTGATGATTATTGAATCCTTTAAGTATAACTCATATGCTATGCCACTTAGAGCATAACAATAGTATTTATGCACTGATTTCCATTCTCATATAATTTATTATTCTTATAGGAAACTTAACAGCAGGCAATTATACAGAAAAAACTGATTTGAAGGGGCTAAGACAATGTGTAATGTCCTGTTGTCTTGCTGACAATTGCAATATTGTGTTCATAGTTGATTCACGGTGCTATCATATAGAGTGTGTAACAGATGAGTTGTGCCTTCCGTTGCCAAGAGGTGAACATAAGTGGAATGAACATGTATCTATGATACTTGTAAAACCTGTGCTTCCTAGTGGTAAATATTTTAAATTTTTTTTATAGTATTATTATGTTTCATTGATATGCGCTTGTAAAATGTTTTTTTTAATTAATTATTTATACCTCAAAATTATGTGTATATCTAGTTTTAAGATATAATTAATACAGTTTATATTAAATCTAATAATCCAATTTACAATTAATTTTTTCAACAATCATAAATATATAGAATAAATGGTATCTAAATCCGATGAAACTCACATTTCAATGACTACAATATTACTTTTACAGAAAATTGGTCAGAGATCCTTGGCCAGTCTAGCTTTCGAGAGGAGCAAAATTTTGCAGAAGAAGAGCCCATTTATGGGTATAGAAACCGTCATAGTGAAGTAGCAGATGATGAAGAGTCTAATTTCTTAACACATTTCATAAATAAGTTGCCTACAATCGACGATGATGATGCTGGCTTTGAAAAGTATGATAACAGTGATAACGAAATGATGTTAGCCTCCAAGTTTCTTGAGCCGGTGGCTTGTGTAGTGGGGTCCAATGATTGTCCTTTCAATGCGGAATGCATCCCATTAGGGCACAACATGCAAAATGGTATATGCAAATGTATTTTGGATACAGAAATTAATGAGCAAGGGTCCTGTGTGCCAATAAGACGTCCATACTCAAAAGGTCCTACTGATCTTAATGATCCTATTAAGAAGGAAGATGTTGCAAAAGACAATACAAAAGAAAATAAACCAGTTCAAAATTTAACAGTTTCCATACTGTCACAAACAGTGAGTTTTTCTCTTAACCATATGTTAAAGGTTTTGAGTTATGCCTGGATATTGACTGAGACTTTTAACAGAAATAATGATGACTATTTTCTTTAGTAATTTAGGAATTAATTTCAAGTAAATAGGATTGTTAAATATAATATTTACTGCAAATGTGCCAACAATAAATAAGCTTTAAGTAGTAGTTGCCCTAAATGCTGTGATAAGGATTTGTAAAACAGCGATGACTCTTAAAAAACTAGTAGGTAACCGGAACGCTGAGTTTGTTGTGGGTTCTCCAACTAGTTTATTTTGGAACCCTTCTTACGATTCTTCGTGGCAAAGACATAAATAAAAAATACAGTGTTATAGGTATTGGTTAAATTAAAATGTGCAGTTTAAGGTTTTTTATATCACTTTTATTAAATTTATTGCAATTGTATTTTTTTTATATCCAGGTTCAATTGCC
Organism: Leptophobia aripa; assembly: GCA_951799465.1. Classification (NCBI taxonomy): domain Eukaryota; kingdom Metazoa; phylum Arthropoda; class Insecta; order Lepidoptera; family Pieridae; genus Leptophobia; species Leptophobia aripa. Next base: position 4,366,062 of record OX637281.1, read on the forward strand.
TGAAAATGGAGTAACTTTATCTGCATACACTATACCAGATGAAAAGTCAACAATGAGCCACTATAGTTATGTTTGGACACTTGTCGGGCAACCTAAAGATACCTTTACAGGTATTTTTTTACCTTTTTAACTATTTATTTTATAATACTAATTAAACTTAACTAAATTTAGATTGCTAGATTTCAGACAAAATTTAGCTTTTTGTATTTGTTTAAATGTAATTTCCATTCACCTTTAATTATATCATAATTCTTAAAAACATTCATAAGAACATACAATAATTTCTAACCATCAGGTAACATGATTCAAAATGGAGCAACGGTGACCTTGACTGACCTGACTGAAGGCCAATACAGATTCAAAGTGACAGTGAATGGAACCAACTCGTATGGAGAGCGTTATGCAAATGTGACAGTGTTGCCACCCAAAAGAATTAATAAAGCCCCAATTGTTGTCATAACACCACAAACGCAGACTGTCAAATTACCCAACTCTGGTGCAGTTTTGGATGGTAGTGAGAGCAAGGTAATATTTATGTCCCTAATTTTTTTTATTATCTATTATCTATCTCTCTAATCTATTTGCTTTTTTATTGATTATCCATTATACGAACACATTTCACCCACGTTCGGTTGGCTATAAGGTTAGTTATTTTGTGTATAGGTGCTGTCAGACGTATTATATACAAATAATATTTAATAAAACTTAATATCATTTATTAATTATTGAATTAATATTGGTGAAACCGGAGGGCTAATATATATGTTCAATGTTGACTTTACTCATAATATATCTTATACATATACATAATTTATCGAATGTTATTGTTATATAAGGATAATCAAATGAATGAATTGAACAAATATTGAATAATAATCATGTTTCCTGAGCGATGTATATCCGTGCACATTTTATATTGTTGCTCTGGTATTGACGATTTAACATAGGAACGAATGCAATTCAAAGCCAAGACCTATCTGGTGTTTATCACCTCTTCTTTCTTTTTCTCGTCTTTCTTCTCTTCTCTCTGGGAATGGTAGGGAAGGGAATGATTTAAAATGGATAGGGATAGAAAAAATCATATGAAGGGAAAGATTTAAAAGGGATGGGTATAGAGCTAAAATATTGGAAGGAAAAGGAGAATTGTTACTTGACGTCGGTTTCCTGTATGAGCGTGCCTGTCCATTTGACTGGGGGCTTAAAAATAATCCTTACTCCAGGATGACGACCAAATAATCGCATGGCACTGGGAGTTGACAGCTGGGCCGTTGGGCTACCAGCCGCGACTTGAAGATGGCGCCACACTGGTGTTAAAAGACCTGAAACAACCGGGAAATTATACGTTCAAATTGACAGTGGAGGATTCGGATCACGTGAAAAATTCAACATCCGCTAATATAACGGTCTTGAACCATACAGACTACCCTCCCGAGGCGAATGCGGGTATGTTTTTTTTTTTAAATTTTAAAATAGAATATATGCTTAATACATACACCAATTACATTAGAACGTAAAATTTAAGAATAGAAACAGTTATATTGTTGGTATCGTGATTTAAGTTCAGAGATTTTGTTCAGGTCAGGACGTAATAATCTATCTGCCGAATAATAACTTGACACTCAACGGTAGCCTGTCGACTGACGACCACGAGATCACGTCTTGGGAATGGACAAAATCAGCTGAAGATGCCAATAAGGCTGTCGATATGCAGAATACACATTCACCTTATTTGCAGGTAATTCACGCACACTTAAATGTCTGTTTATCTGGTATATAATGTTATGTGTATGCAATTACGATATGTGATTACTATTTTGCACATTTTCTCAAACATGACATTCCGTGACCTTGAAACTAGATACAATAGAGTATTTAAAAAAAAAAAATTTCTACAGATGCAAATGAATTTTATGGTTACTATGTACAGAGTGTACCGACCCTTATATTATTTCAGATCAACTAAAATTGTTTTTTTTTTTTATAATAGCTTTATAATCTAATATATTTTCTAAATTTTCAATTGTTTATCTTAGTTATTATCCAGAGTTATATCTAATTTCCTCTCTATATTTTAAACATGGTTGTTTATTTGGGTGCACCTGTTTAGGTATATTACATAATAAAAAATCTTTGCAGTTATCAAACCTCTCAGAGGGCGTGTACACGTTCGTGCTTAAAGTGACAGACTCGTCCGGTCAATCGTCGACCGCGGAAGTTCACGTGTTCGTGAAGCCACCGACGAACACGCCACCGATTGCTGATGCTGGAGAAGATACTGTAAGTTATATTACAAAAATTGTTCATAAATTAAATATATATATACCTAATTTAGTCATATTGATAAAGATCTAGAAATAAGAACGCGAGCACCTACTTTCTAAAGATTACTTTATATTGTAAAAAATCTTGTGTTATTTACAAAGCACGTCTGGAAGCGTCTTCAAAACTAATACATTTATGTAATTGCATGATAATGATGTCATTGTGGTGTTGTTTTGTTACTTCTGCATGTCGGTTTGGGCTCGAAACAAATTATATGCAAAATTTCAAGCTTGTAATAGGTGAATTTCATTAAACTGTAAATTATTGTTTCTTATACCACAAAAGTCAGTCATTTTTTTCAATAAAAACGCAATTTTTATGTTAACATGTTACTCTCAAAAAAATTCTCTCATAATAGTATTTCATTCTACCAAAATCCATATTCATTTGAGAGTTTAAGAAAAACCTGTTAGTACACGGCTAATTCGAGCCTAAACAATTTCAGTTCATATCACTTCCACAAACCTGGGTGACACTTAATGGTACTGGCTCACACGATGACCGTAAACTAGTCGCGTACACTTGGCATTGGCTATCTGGTCCGACTAACTCTAACATTATCGCGTATAACGAAAGCATTGCGAATGCGACGCAACTCACCAAAGGGAAATACGTTTTCTCGCTGACCGTACTTGACGACAATGGCAACACCGCCACAGATAACGTCACAGTCACTGTCACACAGAGTGAGTATTAATTTGCATGTCAATTGTCATTTCATATAAGACATTGTGCACGGATTGTTGTTTGAATTTGGAATTGGAGCTTTGTCATATTTAAAACCAAATGTAACGTTAGCAAAAGAAAATATGTACACATTTATTTATTCACACAAAAACATTAGAAGTAAATAATGTACATATAAAATCAACGGGCGGTCTCATCGCTAATAAAGGGATCTCTGGCACATTTAAATAATATAATCCTAAATTGTCAAATAATATATTATATAATCATAATATTCCCACAGACAAAAACAGCCCGCCAAAAGCGGACGCGGGCGGTGATCAAGTACTGAACTTACCATTGCCAGTGTTAATACTAAATGGTTCGAAATCTTCGGATGACTTCCGCATAGTCACCTGGAAATGGACCAGACTTAGTTCGGGGCTCGCTGCTGGCACAGTTATTCTGGATTCGGATAAAGAGTCAGTTCTGATGGTAAGAACATCTTTGATACATGGGCAACTTTAATGCTAAAAAATGCTATTATTATTTAGTAAATTACATTATTTATTTACACTTCTTTGCACATAACTAAATAATATTAGTACATATGTAAACAATGGGCGGTCTTATCACTAATTAGTTATCTCTTCCAGGCAACCCACATATTACATAACGGAGTCGGTATTATAGATATTTTCAAAAGTCACCTACAAACTGGATGTTTGTATGGTTTAAAATGTTATAGGATTTTTTGTGACCTTGCTTTTAATGTTTCAGCTGACAAACATAGAATCGGGCAGATATGTCTTTGAACTGACAGTGACAGATGACCAGGGCGAGTCCAGCCGAGACACGGTGAGTGTTCAAGTGAAGCCGGACCCTCTGGAAATGAAGCTTTTAGAGATCACAGTCCACACGCCGATATCGACATTCACCAAGAACCAGTTGGATTCCCTTCTGCAGAAGATGACGCTCCTCCTCAAAGATGATGTCAAAGTCAACGTCACGGCGATAAGAGGGGAGGTCGATTCGGGAAATGTGCAGATCGTTTTCTTTCTATCTGAAAAAGTAAGAATCAATCAAAACAATTTCTTTTAAATATCATTCATGTTTATAGAGCTGGAAAACTTTGTTTTACTATAAAAATATTTGGTATAAAATGAAAATCGTCCCTTAAAGCCCCCCTGCTAGAGAAACCCCGTAATGTGGGTTGCAAACACTTTATTTATTGTAAAATGGGTAATATTGAATATTGTATGCATGTAATATTGATTCGTGTCAGGACGAGGCAGTAGACGGTATCCGAGCCTTAGGGTTGTCTCGCGCAGCGGCAATATCCAGCGGCGCGGCGCGTATACGTCCCGTCCGTTGTCTCAGCGCGTGTTCCGGGCGCGGTGTGTGCGATCAGGCGACGCGCACGTGCCGATGCGACGCCTTTTGGATGCAGAGCCTGTTTGCCCAACTGCAGGCGGATGCTATGCCTGATTGTGGTAAGTTTTAACATATGTACGTACGTAAAATTTGAGGTACAGTCAGTATGGTTTATATGTATTTAATATATATTTACAGTCAGTATATCAGCTTTTATATGCGAAGACATGCGCTTAACGTCGCAAAGACTTTAATCTCATTTATGACAGATCACTGTAAAACCCGTGAAAGGCTAATTGTACACTTCTATTTCTTAATACAAATAATATTTAACTTTAAGAAGCACAATGTTAATGAAATTACATTTACATTAAAGTACAATTTATTACATTTTATTATGAAAGTACATTTTATTTGTAAAATCCTTCTTATTTATTTAACAATTAAAGTAAACAATAGTCTATTGAAAGTCTTTTAACTTTCAAGAAAGTTTGTTTTCCCAGTAGAAATTGTTCTTCTTTTATTTGGTAGTACATGTATGAATGCAATACAGATTGGTCCGTGGTGTACGCGAGCGTCGGTGGTGTCGGGGTGTTGTGCGCGTTGTGCGGCGTGGGTTGGGCGTGCACTCGCGTCGCACGTAAACTGTGCGCGCCACGCAAACCTAGACAACGCACGTACCGGCCATTGCCCCACGCCGATCACGAACAAAAGCCACGTGAGTTCCAGCATTTATACGAATACTTCTACTAGACTTGTCTATACTAGCTTAAAACCCTCAAGACAGTTAGAAGGTATAGACAATTTAGTTTTTCTTAATGTCTTTCCTTAGAATTTCGTTGTTCTGTTAGCTACCAACTATGTTTCATCTTTTAAATAATATTGACCGTCATCTCTATGGTACAAGGCTACAATAACATATATAAATAACATTCAAAATGTACGTTAGGTTTTTGATGCATTGTTATTTTAAAATTATGTTTTCAGTAGCGAACGACCTCTCCGAAACGGACACCGATTCAGATGTGTTATACGAGACCAAAAACAAAATGACATCGTTCACACGAACCATAAATGGCGACGCACAATCTAACGGCTGGAAGAACAGTGTCAAAGTGGCGCGTCGCATTAAGACGTAGCTCCGTCGCTTTGTGGCCTCGTTCCACGTTTATATGCTGCATATGCACCACAGACCGCGCGACACCTGTCAGGTAAGCTCGCTGACATTACACGGATAGTCAACTGTCAAGACTATTGAATTATAGGGATGCTAGATTTAAAAAATATTAATGAATATTGATGTCGAAAAATACAGTGGTTTAACTGATTCAATGTATAACGGGCTAGGCAATAGTATTTGATTAGGCATACTAAGATTACTTAAGATTATTCGAAATTATTGAACAAACATATAACATATGGAATAAGACAGGTGTTTCGTCATGAAAGCGTCACGACTATTGTAAAATTTTGTCTAAGCCCAAGTACAGGCCGAAAATTGTAAATATAAATACTTGTCAAATCAATGTAGTGATGTCTAGCAAGCTGTTTAGATTTTATGATACGAAATTACACATTTTACAATTAATCGTTCAATGTTGCCAGTATTAATGTAAAGAAAATATTTTTTGAGAAATGTGATGTATAGAGCCTGCTTTAGTCGCAAAATAAGTATCATGTAAACAAAATGCATAAGTTAATATATGAATATAACATAAGTATTAGGCACTTGAGGCAAACATTGATGTTATTAGGTCAAATAGTAATTAGGTAAGGTAAATAAGTAATAATATAGTAATCATCAGCGCGTAACTGTCAAATGACAATTTGACGCGAATTTTTATTAAGTATTATTTTTTATTAATTAATCAAATCATTTTGCACTAGTAAGACAATTCGATTATTGTTTTGACTTAAATTTGCTGAACTCTGAACTCAATATTTTACCCAGTTTTACTTATAGTTTGATATATGGAAATTTGTTTGTGTAGATTAAATTGGCAATGGCTTTGCCTATAGAAAAGCAAGTTATCAGTTCCTACATCCAAATATATGTTTAGATCGATTATGATTTATTCCCAGCTGTATCGCATAGCTCAAACCAAAAGTTTGAATAATATAAGTAACTAAAATTTCTGTTGTATTTTATAGCTTATACGTTATCGAACTCATGGTAGAGCGACGTGACTCAGTAACTGGATTAATGGTTTGCACTAATATTTACTTCTTTTTAATGTTCTTGGTGCAACTATGTATGTATTTGGTCACCATGTAGTAATATTTAAAATTATATTATAAGATAAAATTTATCACCATATTTTCCTGACATCAAGTGTTAATACAAAGTTTATTAATTGAGGAAAATGTGTTAATAATTTAACTGTCACAGACTAATTGATGTCCTTGAATGTCAGTGGCATAATAACTTGAAAAGGTTTTTAAGTATAACACAGAGAATTATGTTATTTGCTACAAAACTGTTTAATAAAATAAAAAGCAAAAAAATACACTAGCACCAAGTCTAGATACCAAAATATTTACAGACAAGGTGAAATGTATTTGTCAGTAAATATAAAAAAAATCTGTCCTTGAGCACTTATACTTATAATTCCCTCAAAAGAGGCCTTAATGCTATTTATAATTATAGTAATTATTTTAAAGTAGTGCAAATTCGATTTAACATAACAATTAAGAGTTGATAATAATTTATCGTTTCTGCATGAATAATTGTATCTAGTCGTACTATTAGGTTTTTTGCTTTTATAATGTTATTGATTGATTTGTACTTAATTTACATCATGTTTTAAAATTAAATATGTATGAATTTAATGTGGGTTTTTTTTGTAGTTGATAATAAAACAATTTAGTTGTATCAAAATTTATTGCTTTAGATAGCACATTTTCTAGCATAACTATTTAAAAATTACGTATCTGCCCATTTAATAATGAGGCACACTACACAATATTTGAACACTAGTTTGCAGTGCATACACTTACACTTCCCTTGAAATACAGATAAGCGTGGTTGTGCAAAAAAGTTTACAAATAAATACTAAATTCATAAATCAAAAAAATTATTAAATCAGACAAATATTTGTGATAAAGTACTACAATAATTTAACCTTCCTATAAATTATATACCATAGGTATTGTAATTACAAAAATGCAAGTCACTGGTATTATACAGTTTACCTATTGGTCGAAAATAAAATAACACAGCACATTTGAACAACATCCCACCCTAACCCTATAAATTACCATAATTTAAGTAAGCAAAAGCTAAAATATGGAATGGAACAAGACCCACTTCATTTGGCCTTTTTCTTTCCCGACCTAACTGTGGATTCTACCTCCTTTGACCAAACTGCAGTGTTCAAGGTTTCACCAACAGAATACAACGACCAAATAAAACCAAGACTGAATATGTAGAAAACTACTCGAACAGGCCAATTCAATACAGAGAGCACAGGGTAGACCCAGCTACCAGTCTTAAAATAGATGGTATGAATCCAAATAGCATATCCTAACATGAATATCGTAAGTATAGACAGCCCTATTTTTTTCTTAGGGTACATTCTAAATGTGGAAACCAGTTCAATTAAGACAAATACAACAATATTGGAATGCATAACATGGTTCAACCATAGTGGGAAATAAGCATCAATTGCTTTTGGTAAAATCAGTTCTCTGTCCACTGCATAAATACCCCAGAATGTAATACCCACAAACATTGCTAATGGAAATGCTAAGGCACTGAAAATAGCATCCTTCATTCTCCTTATAAAAGGTTTATTGGCTGGCATAGGTTCATCTGTTCCTATTATATCATTTAAAAGTGCCACAGTGAAATATGCTGTTTGGAGCATCTGAAATTAAATAAAACAATAGAAGATAAAATAATATTAAAAATATACTTTAAAATTAAATACTTACTGCATTTAAATAAGTCAAATATTTCAATTTCCCACCGTAGGGAGTAACAGCAGTAGATGTGCTTGGTATCCTCACGTACATAAAGTCATAGTAGCAGCCATATGAAAACTGAATAGCTCCAATTAAATGGAATAATAATTTCCACATGTCGATTTCTATAAAGAAAATACTTTCTAATTTATTTTTTTTGTATAAATAAATAAATAACATGTTAATTCTAAAACACTTACCTTTTTGTTGAAATTTAAGAGTAATTAATGATATCTGATATGCAATATGACGCAATTTATATACGATAATTAATTGGATTTTAAGTAAATATCGGTTTATAGGAAAAAACTATAATTTTATGGCCGCACTTCACACGATTATCTCCATTCCGACTATTCACTCTTTTCGGGACTGTGCGTCAGGGCAATTTTTTTAATTGTTGCATAGATGATAAACATATCTTCTGTGGCCCTATCGTGACTTGTCAATTGTCAACCTAAATAATACCGCAAAATTCTACAAACCGTTTACTCATTATACATGCAACAGAAAAAAATCTAATTAATTAAGATAAAATCAGTTCTATCTTGTGAAAAGCCAGTAAAGCCACAAGTAAAACCACTTATTTTTTTTGCATTTATTAGATTAGCATTGACTCTACAAATTATTTCAAATTTTTTAAAATTATTATTTAAAACTTGCTAATTAAATTATATTTTCTAATCGAATAAAGAAATGTGATATACACAATATTTGATAAGCTAAAATATATAGATAGATAGATAGTTAAAATAAATTGGATCGGATACTAATAATTTGTAGTGACGTGCATAAATCATAAATTACAAGAATCAGTGCCATGAAAAATTGATAAGACCATTATATGATGGATGACAATTAACATATAATGATATTAAAATAGCACTGAAAATTAACAATTATATAGTTTTTTGTTTTGTTAGTACAAAAACACAATTTTACGATAATATTGCAAATAAATGTGCTGGCTACCAGTAATCCAGATATTAAAGAAACAACTACTGAAAACTACACGGATATTAATTATTTAGCAATTTTTCTACTGAAGTAATAATTATTTCGTGCCCGACAGTTAGTAGTTACATACTCTTCTCCGCGTTTCGTACATGGTAAACATACATGACACTACTTATATAATATATGCAAACGAAGGAATAATTAATTCAGTAGTAAGGTGATTTTTTTTTCAAATATTTATATCGCAAAAATATGGTCAGTCAAATAGGAGGTAAAGTAGATATCTGTGGAATATCTTCGGCGGCAGCTGTGAAGCTTGGTAAAGCTGCTTGTAGATATCGTGGTTTTCCGACCGGAAGTTCCGGTAATGCACCGCGCACAAGGCGTCGTAAAGCTGCATTTTTTCGACGCAAGTATACGACCTCTTCGTGAATTCGATCACGTTCTAGAATACAAAAGAAGTGAAGTTTATGGCACTTTTAGTCTTGTAAACTGAATTTTTACAAGCCTAAAAGTAATATATATATATCGATAATATTGTTAGTATACGGTACGGTATACCAGTGATTCTCAACCTTTTTTTTTGTTGCGACACATATTTAACGATTTCAAAATTTGGCGGCACACAAAAGTGACGCGGCGCAGTGTTTGAGAATCACTGGTCTAAACATAGTGCGATCCGTTTGTAGCGCACTTGTTTTAGAAATCAATGTTATTTTAGCTACATATTCCAAGTTAAGAGTTGAAGAATTAATTCATTAACTCGAGATTGTATATTGACTCAAATCCAAAATTAATGTTGTTAATTTAAAACTTGTAGTTTTACGTCTCATGTTTTAGACAAGATACGTAAATTTCATCAAGCTTAAGTTGCCGAAGTGTAATTTTCATTTTTCTACTTGATGAGAATAAATATACCCAAAAAAATCCATCTTTGACTTATTATGTATTTTGTGAGATGACAATATGCATATTGAGTTTGCGTAGTGTTTGTATATTTGAAAAGTCATATACCCTGTAATACATTGAGATAATTATTGAGCCCTGTGAGTATTCCGTCCCAGAATCGTTCTTTCTCTGATGAAAATGTATCTTTCCATTGGCACCAGTATTTCACTATTTCATCAGGTTTTAGTTTTCTTGATGGTGTCGTAAAATCCGGTGGTTTCAAATTATCCCTAAAACACTTAACTTTTAAGCAATTAAGTCTGATAATTATTATTATAAATATATATTTAAATAAAAAATACAAAGTATACTACGGTATTTTGTATTCCTTATGTATAATAAACAAAACAAACGATTATTTTTAATGTTTATGTTGTCTGGATCGCGTGAGATTATACTTAAGGGACTTCAGTTTACTTGGGAGGTCCAAATCGATGGGTTATGATCTCTATTTGACAGACATATAACATATATGTAATATTATATTCTATGTACACTGAGCAATGTACAATTTAGTCACATTTTACATAAAACTAGTTGATCCCGACAAACGTCGTTTTGCCAAAAAAAAAGTCTCTAAAAATAGATGTTGGCCGATTCTCAGTCCTACTCAATATGGCCAACAAATTTCAGGAGAATCGGTCAACTTGTTTCGGAGGTGTAAAGGAACAAACATTGTGACACGAGAAAGTTATGTATTAGATAATAAATTTGAAAATAGTTTTACGCATAGTAGATAAGTTATTAGCTGGCCTGCTCTACTGTCAACCAAGTTGAAGGTGAACACAGACATAAATTATATAAAAAATATTGATTAGTAAAACTCACAATATATCGTAGAGTTCCCTCTTTTCGGGTGGCACAAATACTTGCATGTACTCGTTGAGCGCCGTGAGGACTTGCATTGGTTCTATCTCCAAGGGATGGCCGACTGTACCATAAACAATTTTTATTTTCTATCAGCTTCATTGCCGTGAACTAAACTTACTAACAGTAATTAATAGTGGTTAAAAATATATTTAGCCTTAAAAAGAAATAAAAGCTTCCTGGTAGCTTTAAATATGCGGAATAACTCCGCAGCTATTGCATTCCAACCTCCAATATTTCGTTACCATGCATGGATTGTGGCATCATGGCGACCATAGGAACTATATCTTATACTATTCATCAGTTAATATAAAACACTATTCATAGATTTTAATCATTACAATTTTTTATATTAATCAATTTTTTGGAAAATCTACAGAGTGATTCAGATGAGAATCCAGTCAATGGCACATTAACAAACCTGTACATAGGAATGGGTTATTCAGTTTGGCAGGTGCTACAAGCGTTGGTTGCGATGCGACGGTGACCCCGCGTGTCCCTGCACGACGCGTTGACCCTGCCTCCGACGAGACAGGCCTTAACGGTATGTGAACTGGATATACACATTTTATTATTAATACGGTTAAAGAACAAAGATAAAGTTGATGGTTCTGTGTGACATGACATTAAATGAAATGAGGGAATTAATTCGCTCCAGCTTACACTTGCCTTAAAAAGTGTACTGGGATCATTTCCAAATAAAAAAACCAACCAAGCCGAGTTTCCTGCCCGCTTCTTCTCAGCTTAGTCGCGTACGAACAGGCATAGAATCACTTAGATTTAAGACTTTTCAAAATGGTTCTATGTACTTTAATGAATATTTTGACTTTGACTTTAAAATGGGTAAACTGGTAAGATTAAAACTTCTGGTTAGGATTTCAAATCAGAACCACAACGGGCGTGTATTGTGTGATGAGGGAAGTAGACGAACAAGTAAGCAAACTGTGAATGATATCTTAGTACTAGCATTTATAAAAAATTAAACATATTACACGCTAATCTATGTCAAAAGGTTCAAAAAGAGGTAAAAATGCCTCACTTTTCGGATCACCACATTTCTGTATAATCTGATCAGCCTCGGCTATTAAGAGTTGATCGTCAGGAGTTAACTCTTGGACTCTGTAATATTACAATTGTTAATAACGTCAGACAATACAGACAAAATCAAATATAACTTCATATAATTAACATACATTACTTATGTATCGTCAGGTTGCCAAATCAAAGGCGTACAGAACGAACATAGAAGAGAAGAACTGGCAACAAACACTCAACACACCTCACACTTTTCTTAAGTATTAAGAGTGTATAAAAAATTACCTAAATCCTATAGACCGTGATGTACTTGCGGAAATGCTTCTTCCAGCGCTGGAACGCTGTCGAATTGACGCTCTATCACCTTAAATACAAAACAGTTTGGGAATCTCTGACGATTAACAAATAAATAAATAAGTTTTTTACCTCGAGCTGATTTGATACTTGCGTGATGTGACATTTCTTCATGTGCGTCTATCTATTCAAGATAAAAAAGAGATATACATATATTTAGATATAATACATCGTCACTCTTAACATATCTTTAAACTTGTATTTTTTCATTGTGATGTTTACTTAATGTCTCGGAGATATTCACGTAAAGCAGAGACAATCTAAGGACTCGATTTTTTTCAATTATGATGTAATAATACAATACACTAAGAATTTTGAGGAAAAACAAACGAATAGACAAATAGCATACACAAAGCGGCTGCATCGCCGTAAAAACTCTTCCAGGCAAGTCAAAACATAATCAGCCAATATAATAACATAGTAAATAGCAAGTCAATAGGGGTTTAAATTATTATATTAATATGTTTCTGCATATTTACCAGCATCGGTTCCATGACATAATCAGAAGTGGACTCGAATCCAACGCAAATGGGACAAAACGCGTATTTCATGAAAACTTCGCACAAAAGTTCAATGTCCCCTTGCGCTTGTATTTCGAGGGCCTGAAATAATTAGAAAAATACGCTCTTAATAATTACGATTATGTCGTTTTAACTTTAAAAAATCGAAGGGATTGCAGTTATTTTATTTATTCTAAAATCATTCTCATATCGTAATAAATGTATCACAAGTTTATTTATTCACACTTTATTGCACTCAAACAGTAGAAATGATCATGTCAATAGATATAAGAGCAACGGGCGGCCTTATGGCTAATAACCGATCTCTTCCAGACAATCCACAAAATAAAATAATACTTAAAATACAATTTGACTGGTGCAAAGTTTAGTTCAGAGTGTGTAAATAAAATACCTCTTTAGTAATAAAGCCTTTTATTATTTTATTATTATAAATATAATACCATAGATGATTTTCAAACAAAGGATCTATACAAACATTCATTCATTTCTCACACTTACCATAAAAATAGAATCCAAAGTGCATAGATTTCTTGAAGCCAACTGATATTTCTCGATGAGCTTCAAAAGTCTGTCTTCTACCAAAAATCCCGTGTTGTCCGACACCAGTTGTAATATGTGACGAACCTTTTCATTCACACAGATAGACATTTTTATTTATATTAGTTATTTAATATATATTTAACGAAATCCATTTTAACTCAGAGTCATTATAATAACTTACCAATCTCTCTTTAGCCTCGTTTGCCTCAACATTCGGATTCATAATTTCTTTACATTCAGGCTTCGATATTTCATTCGCCTCTGCGTCTTGAAGCATATTATATGTAAATTATATATTTTTAAACTAAAACTTTAAAAGAGCTACTATCGACTTTCTTGCCGGCTCCTCTAAATATATACCTACGATTAAAGCGCGTCTTTATAAAGACCTTCTTCAATAAACATATTTGGAGTTCGAGTTAAAAACCTCATACAATTACTTTTATTAATATGGTGTATCCCAACCAATAAATAAAGGAATAGACTCAAATGAACCAATGTTATATTCCCGGGGAAAATGGATGAGACTTTTTTTAAAAAGAACACGCCTTATGTAAACTCCTTAGTTTAAGCTTAAGTTACCTTTAAGTGGACTCTTAGGCGGAGGCGGCGGTGGAGGTGGGGGCGGTTCCGCTAATATATGAGCGTGTAAAGCCACTTCAGCTGCGCGAAGTTCGCGCGATAGTTTCCCGCAGTGCGCGGAGGACATACGCCACACTTGACTGAACTTATAGTTGTTCACGTGAGCAAAGTGACGGGATTTCTTCTCTAAATCGTCCATCGCCTGTGGTTCGCGATGAAATCAGTTAAGTGTTAAGCATTCGTAAGCATTTTTAAGGAATTTCCAAGCATTGTTTCTACATTCCCATTATATAAATAGTTCTTCTCTTAAATGATTTATTACATTAATAGACAAAAACTATTGAATATAAGACCTGCATCAATTTGACAACTTCCGCATCCGCCCGAATCTCCTCAATGGCGCCATCTTCGGCTGCCTTTCGAATTTTGGCGCGAAGCGAATTAGCAACGTCAGACATTTTGTTTAATTTACGCTTTTGCTGCGATCTGACAAAAACGTTTTCTTCTTCACGTTTTTTTAACACCTACAATTTCATTACTTAATGTAAGCTCAATAATTAACCATCTATCGATGCGTTCAAAGAAGTACCTAATTAATAATCAAAAAATCCAACTTACCATACATAGATACTTACTTGATAAGTGTAGCCAATCTTCTCTGTGTTAATAAGACAAGTGGCCTTCAACTTCTCCAGCTCTTTCTGCAGATCTTGTATCAGTGACTCTAGCTCAATCTTCGCTTCCCGGTATTTCGCGTGATGATCCCACATAATACTTTCCACTTCTAATTTATGGTCTTCCAACTAATACAAAATTATAATGAAATATATATATTTTTGTAATAACATACGATAGTCGGTAAGGAGGAGTGTCCATAGACAATGTTATAGAGAATAAATGTATTACATTGATCGTGGTACAAGAATCGCACTAGCACTCTGTAACTCCCAATAGCTATAAGTGCCGCGAGATTATATGTGTAACATATTATATAATATAGGTATATGTGGCAATAAATATAGAGTCGAAATGTTTTATTGTCGATTCATAAGTGTCAGTACCTATATAGAAATTTTTGATTTTGTTTATCTAATAGAATACAACTTTATCATACATACTTTATTAATTAATTTATCACTTCAAAAAACCTATTATTTTGAAGTTTTATCATTTGCCACCTAAGTTTTATAATAAACAAAATGGCATATACCTGTTCGAACTTATATTCTAAATGTGCCGTTTCTTCTTTATCCCTTTGTCGATAAAGAGCCTCCCATCTCTTATTATTATGATCCAACATGGTCTCGCGTTCTATATTAATCGCTTGTTCGATACACGCTAATTGCTTTTCGTATGCCCTTTGCATTATTGTAAGCTGTTTCTCGACTCTATCTGATAATTCTTTTATATCGTTATCCTGGGAAAAAAGGTGCTGTTAATGGTATTCAGCCATTTTTTTTTACATATAAGTGACGTCGATGTATAAGTGAATAAATTATTTAAACGTAACTGGCCTAGAAGTCTACGGCAAAGGTTGCAAACTTATATTTATAAGCTTAGCGGATCGGATAATAGACGTCGCTTAAAAATCAACTGGAGTTAAAAATTTAATAAGTTTTGGCAATTAGAAGCTACACATTATTGATATATTTTTACATATTAGACAGATATCCTAGAAAAATCGTTATTTAATTCCTTAGAAACATTAAAAAACTCCAAATCCGATCTGATTTAATTAGTTAAAACAGAATGACAAAAATATTAAAGACAATCACACCTGTTTCTGCAAATCATCATAATAACTTTCATCCATTCGCTTCAATTCTTCCTTTAAATCGGCTATAAGTTCGTTCTTCTGTTCTAGAAGATAATCACATTTTTCTCTTTGCTCCTTTATCGCCGCGTCTGTATCTAATGGGTCTTTAATCTGTAGCATATTGTCCCAATTCGATGTTATTGCTTCGTATTGTATTTGTGCTTCGTTTGCCTCGGTTTCAATTTTTTTGAATGAACCTGAGGAAGTTATAGTACCTATAATATTAAGAACCAAAGAGAACTTCAGCCCGCAGAAATTTTTAACTTTATACAATCCTATCTGGGTGTTTAATTGATATTTTTTTATATCAATATCAATCGCTAATGATAACAACACACGATAGGATAATTAGTAACAAAATAAAAAAGTAATAAATATATGTTATTGAAGCATCGTTATTGCTTTTTCCGGCCATTTTAGTTATTTCAAAAATCTAAAAATAAAATACCATTCTACAGCTTCAGCGAGTGTACTAGCTCAAAAGCTAAATCATTCAAAGTATCACCAATAAACTATTTTTTTATTATCTGAATTATTACTAAGGATCTAGCTGTTAAAAATGAGTTCAAACGATCAACTTATAACATACCGAGCATCTTTTCAGAAAAAAGTGCCCTTCGGATAACTTCCCGCTCGTCTGTAGTGACTTTAACATTAGTGACCTTGGCAGCGCCATCTAGCGCTAAGCGTTGTAATTCCTCTGCAGCCAAAGATGTCGCCTGTTCTATCAACCCCGGTTCCTCTTCCTTAAATGTTTCTTCAGAAGTTTGTTCAGCTCTAACCATAATATTGTAATCACTTATATAACTGTTATTCTCATTGTTAGGTTAAATAAACAAGTATATAACTAAGTGCCTCTGTGTGTATAAATCTTTAATTGATGTTAATCACTGCCTTAAGATCATTATAAAAACGACCACATTAAAATGAACATCCTACAGGGTTTCTCGTGGTTCCTCGGCTGAGGGCGACAGTGTAACGGATACTTAGTTTAGGTTTACATTCCTTATTAAATATTTTTTAAATGTAAAATGGTGTTGATACACCGTTTTATATGCACTTGATATTTATCTCGTATTAATACTAACCTTTTCAATGCATCTTGCCTCTTTTTGATCCGCAAGGCTCGAGCTGCTTTCCGTTCTACAGGATCGAGGGAAGAAACTTGAGGCTCCTTTGGAGCCAAAACATCATCATCATTATAACCACCAAAATGTCCCTCCATTTAAAATTTCGTTATTGATGTTATTAGAATGTGATCAAACCAAACCAGGGTTCAGTCGTAAAATTGATCAATAAAAATTAACCGACGGTTTCCATGGTTATGCAATTGACAGTTACAAATAATAAACAGATTAAAAATTAACAGATTATGGGTTCTTTTTTTGATATGTAAAAAGGATTTGCTCTCGACTAAATATCGGTACACTTTAGAAATAAAACAAGCCAACTCTTTTTAAAAGTGTATTTACTTAATTTACTTTTTGCTGTTAAGGATGATACCATCGTATTTCTGTTGGAACCACTTCATAGCATCTTCCTTTGTGAGGCGGTGGGGGAAACCAACCTTGCCAGTTTTTCTTCTTCTGTGTGCAACATTGAACCCTGTAACAATTAATATGTTAAAATAATAACCAAAAGTAATCTATCTGTTTGGGAACTTTGAAATGAGCTTGTTCCTTATTTACAATGGAAGTAATATTCCTAATATTGCTTCACTCATCATAAGTTTAATTTTGCACAAAATTTACAGAGTGTAGGAAAGAGTTCTACACACTTGAACATTTGTGCATTATAAGTAATTCAAATGGGTGATCTGTTTACTATTTATTTTAATCCTAAATCCTCCTACTTTACTCTGCTTAGAAGATCACTGTTAATACATTAAAAAAGGAAAGATTTACTTAAAAAAAGCATTGACAATAATGCTATTTACTCGATACAATAATGATAATAGGCTCAATTTAAAAAATAAACATACCTGGTCGGCCTAACACTACGTAGAAGTCAAGACCGTAGATACCAATGGATGGATCATACTTGATACCCAAGTCAATGTGTTCCTGAATACCAAAACCAAAGTTGCCAGTGGCAGAGAAGTTGTCTCGTCTCAATTCATATTCTCTGACCTAGAACAATTTACAAAAACAATTATATAGTTATTGGGCAATTTTATATCCAGAGTTAACTAAAAAAATATCTGTAGTAATATTAATAGAATAAATTAGCTATTGGCTTAACAATTTCTGTTATGTATATTAGTTATATATAGTTACATTACTTAGGCTGAATATAACACATTAAATCTTACAACAATGTAAAATCCATTTCTTTCTTAATGAATAGTATAAAAAATGTTATTTCCATTAGTATTCTAAACAGTAAAATTTTAGTGTTCAGAAGTTGCAAATAGGAAATATTTGATATTGCATGAATTTACAAAGGAAGCACAATAAAACTATGTTCCTTGAACAATTCATGCTGCATTGAATTATATGATTTTTATGGAATAAAACGGCTTAAGATGGATTCTACGAATATACTTGTCACTATTAAAAGAAATTTTCATTAGTTAAACTCACTTTCAAACCCCTTTCAAGGATTTCTTCAGCCTTGGCACCACGTACTGTGCAGTGCACAGCAATCTTTTCGTTACGACGAATACCAAAAGACCGCACAGTGTAGCGAGCCTTAGAGAAGACAGGCTGTTGACCAGTCAGTTGTTCCAACACCTAAAATAAATGTTAATATAAATAATTGATGATTCAAGAAGAAAAGAACCTTGTATTACTGGGTGTTCAGTACATAAATTGTATCTAGGTTATAGAAACATGTTGTATTCAATGATGGTATTATCAAATTAAAATTATATAATATTATTATTTAATGTATCCTACCTTAGCAGCACGCGTCAGTCTGTCACCAGATTCACCAACACAGATGTTAAGGCATAATTTTCTGATGTGTAGATTTCTCATGACATTTTTAGAATTATCCTTGGGAGGCCGTGTGTCTTTCTTGCTTCTCTTCTTGGGAAGCACAACAACTGGTGTGCGCTGAAATATATACTATATTTAATAATCATGCTGAACATAAACCAAAGGGGCAATCCAGATAAGTCGGCGAAAAGGTTATGTTTTGTTGATTCTTGCTTTACTCATTAAAAATTGTATTTTATAACAAAATAAGTAGTCATTGACACATAATAACTTATTCACTACATTGTTTGAAGATCAACAACAAAATTACTTCGAAATATAACTTGATTTAAATAGATTTAATAAATTGTAATACACAAAACACCCACCGCCATGATAGCAACTTTTTAAAAGAAATGAAACGTCAAATTTTGACAGAGATAAACAACTTTAACCATAGGCTCAATGCAGAAAATTGATAATTGACAACTCATATTGATTATAATGTCATTAAATTTGATTGCTTTTTTGATTGATTTGATCTTCATAGACATCTTCCATTTTGATACGTAGCGTTAAAAATACGCACAACTATACATTTTAATGGGCGATCGAAATTAATATAAAGAACAAAAAAGAGCCATATGAAGCCTCTGGCCATTATGGATGTTAGTATACTGTATAAATCCATAATAGGTGATCTGTGGAATAGGGCAACTGTCAATTGCCGTATATGTTGAGTTGTAAACATAAACAAACCAACCTGCCTCTATTATGCAAAAACTTAAAATTGCCTTTTGTTACTTGTTATTTTAACATTATGGATATATTAATAATAATATTAACGGAATGCGAAAGCACACATAAATAGCTTTGAAGTTACTTTATTTTAAACTACTCTTATTTATTTAACATGCTAAATAAATGGTTTTTAACCTTATTTTTTAATATTTCTAGGACTGTATAGACTTTATAGTAGCAAGGCTAAGCTTTGGGGTAATCTAAACCATAATCAGAAATTTCATAACAAAGGGTGCAACATTGAGTTCTTATAATAATACATAATACTTTCATTTTAAACTGGAATTTTAAAGCAGATAAGACCCAAACTTGATTTGAAGGAAAAATATAATAAATGCAGAAAATTTCTTCCATTCTTGCGATTTCATCAACGTGTTAGTGTGTGTGTGTTAATCTGTATCTATACTAATAATAAGACAGTAAAAACGAATGTCTTTACATTAAATATTTTTCCGAAAAACTGAAAGGAGGCAATTAAAAAAGAGTCATAGACACCAAAAAAACAATTTTTGGAATTCTTGTCTGTCTGTCGGGTACGTTATAACTTCAAAACTACTTAACAGATGATTATTTTATATTGAACGCGGTTTTCACAGTTGGATTACATATAATTAGGAGCGTTGTCAAAGGTCATTTCGTCAAAATCGGTTAAGAGAAAAAGAAGTTATAGTCAATTGAAAATTTACTTCAACCATTGCTTCAAAATTTTTAAACACTTATTTTGATTGATTAGTTATATATTGTTAAATATTTTCTAATATAAGTTAATCTTAATATAAAAACTTATTAGAGGTAGCAAAAATAACAATAAGATGACTATCAGAATATAAAATTGCCTGTAACTTAATTTGAAAGATGCCTTCCATTTCCCTGAATCATCGGATCCTGACTACGGGACCAACTTGAAAGTACCCCCTACCGAACAAAAAAATAATCACGTAAATGGTAAATAAACATCAAGTCCACAGAAACAGAGGATGTTGATAACATTTGTACATGTAAAGCTACATCATCCCTGGGTAACACAGGCTATATATAATTGCAATTTTAACAAGATTTTAGCCCGTGAAAGAAAACCCTGTCGAGATCATTAAAAGACGCTATATACTTAACCAAATTACACGTGGGCGAAGCCGCGGGCGGAAAGCTAGTATTGAATATATGAATATACTGATGTTATAGGAAGAAGATGTTATTATATATTTAAATGATTATACATGAATTTGTTAAAATCTCTTTTGTGAAATAATTCATCACAATTTATTTTTGGAATAATCTTCGATAGTTAGAATGACATTTGATTGTTTTTGTCATTTCAGTGGTAAGCGGCCATTCTGGGTCCGATTGGCAAACATGATAAACATGTTACTCCTTGATTGTACTTTTGTAAAACTATATTTAACCAATTACTTTTATTAAATATAACTATTATGATTACTGTGTTTTGGTTGATACTACAAATTATATATGTGTTATAATCCTGACAATAGTTAATTAAGCATAATATATGCAATGAAAAATATAAGTACTATATAGTTAATTAATATAGAAAATATTACAACTAATAGACAAAATATATATAACGCTAACAAGTTCAGAACGCGCTAATACATTAAAATAAAATTGTGGTTTATTATATGTTTATTAATTTTTGTAAACATGTATGCTGGACTAGAAACAAAATGTAATTGATTACGAGAGGATTTTTATTACTCTTTAGTACATTCATTTTTGTCTTTCTTTTTTCGTTTCTTCTTTTTATTACTTGTGTTTATTTCATTACTACCTAGTTTTTGTTCTAGTAATGATATCCAACTTTCATACTGTTTATTGTCTTCTTCATCAATGTCATGACAAAACTGATCAATATCATCATCCTGTATTGCTCGTTCTTCATCATTTAAATACCGTTTTTCGTTTTTATCTTTTTCACGCTCGCCATCTTTACCAAATTTAATTTTCTTTGACATTTCCTTAGGTTCGCTTAACAACGTTGGTGATTTATCTGTAATATTTGCTTCATCTACTTCTTTGCTTCTTTTCTTTTTATTCTTAAGTATACTTGTTTGTGTACAATTTTCCTCAATAATATCTGACGTTGTGTTTTCTGCACTCAATACTTGATCTTTGTCCATTTTTATCCTCTTGGGCTTGTCTGTGGCATTATCTGGACAAAGGCTAGTTTTGGTTTTCTTTTTTACATTAACAGGCTTTTCCTTACTCGCATTATTTAAATCTTTAATTTCAAGCATGCCGGCAGCCGTCATATTATCTCGATTTCGACTACGTTTGCCCATTTTAGTGATCTGAAACAAAAGTCACTGTTAAATACTTTCATACATTGTTTGTCCATACAATAGTTTAAAACTAAATAACACATTTTAAATTCAGGTTTAAAAATATACTTATGTTTTCTAATAAGTAGGGATAAGTTTCCTAAAGCAGGACAGTGGCCGTCAAAACATAGAAACATATATACATAAAATTTAATCGTGACAATCCGTTTGTCATGATTCATAATTGCAACAAGGTCAAAACTGTTTTATAGGTTTATGCTCATGTATATTACTTGTCTAGATGATTTATACCTTCACTGATAAGGATGTCTTGATACTCAAATAATTGCCAATAGAATAAATTGCTTAAACTTTACTAAATCGCTACCGTGACCTCGTTTAGATTCGAGTTTAACGACCCAAAAATAGATTATAGGTTACTCTATCAAAAATGTACTTGTCATCTGTACATTCTTGGCATGATTATTATCAAACACAATTTATAGGCTTGTAATAGGCGCATGCCGGTATGTAACATGGTATCTCAAATATATTAAGCTATTGTTCTAATTTTATTAACGCAAACAGTTCTTTTTATACCCCATGATAGGGAAAAACAAACTAATATATAAACAACTCGTGACAAAAACTATAACTTGTAATTTTAATTGTTTTGATAAACTCAACACTTATGTATTGGATTTAGGTATTTGCCGATAAATATATCCAACTACGAGATATATATACGAGATAAAGTATGAGTAATATTCTCAATACAGTAAGCACTGTTTACGTAATCGAAGACGAGGCGAGCGGAGTAAACGCCAGACGTGTGTGAAGTCAAGTGACAAGTGGGCAGTGGCATATCCACTGCATTGACGCGACACGACCGACTGCGCCGCGCGTTTTAAATTGCCTTTAAATTACAAAATCGTTCCGCAGTTCTTCTACATTCTACTGAATTTACGCAGTCTATAAATTATCAACACTACTACCACATCATTCAGATAAAATGGCTAATAAAAAATACGTTTTGGGTATGGATATTGGTACAACGTCTGTTAAAGTATGCGTTTATGATTTAGATAAGAAGGAAATAATCGCAAAGCAAAGCAAAGATACAGCAGCTAATATCCCAAGTGATCAAGGTATAGAGGGAAACAAGCAAGATGTGCCGAAAATAGTATCAGCTGTTCATTACTGTGTTTCGCGTCTTCCTAGAGATATATTACGACATGTGACAAAGATTGGCGTATGCGGTCAAATGCACGGAGTTGTTTTGTGGAAAAATGGGTAAATCGTAATTTTAAACGCGGTTAAATAAAAAGTTTCGAAATATTGTGATAATATATATCGTTATCTTTAGTTTCTTTTTCGATGTTGTTAAAAGATTTAATTATGTTTTTATTCTACACTTTATTATATTGACTGTTTATGCTAAACTAATAAATTGTATTTTAGAGCATGGGAAAAAATTGAAAAAGATGGTGTAATCAACAGGTTTGAAGCAATCAGGGAAAGCATGTCAGCTTTGTACACATGGCAAGATGTTAGATGCAAACCAGAATTTTTAGACAACCTCCCCAAACCCGATTCACACCTCAAGTGTTTCTCTGGCTATGGCTGTGCAACACTTTTATGGATGTTGAAATATAAACCAGAAAAACTAAAACATTTTAACTACTCTGCAACAGTACAAGACTTTGTTGTGGCAATGCTCTGCGACCTAGACACACCCATAACTTCAGATCAAAATGCTGCGAGTTGGGGTTATTTTAATACAGAAAAGAATGAATGGAATATTGACATTTTAAATGGACTCGATTTTCCAGTAAATCTTCTTCCAAATGTGAAAAAGAGTGGAGAAATTGCTGGATACCTTAACAGCTCATGGAATGGAATTCCCGAAGGAACTCCAGTTGGAGTTGCAATGGGTGATCTCCAATGTTCTACATTAGCAACACTAGAATCAAGAACAGATGCAGTAATTAACATATCTACATCAGCACAACTTGCATTTGTTGTGGACGACATATCAGATATAGGCTGTAAAACTGTTGAACATTTGCCTTATTTTAATAACACATATCTTGTTGTAGCTGCTTCACTGAATGGAGGTAATGTGTTGGCGACTTTTGTGAAAATGTTGCAGCAATGGATGCTTGAATTTGGATTTCCTATTCCGCAGTCAAAAGTATGGGAGAAATTAATAGCTATGGGATTAGATGCACCAGCTGAAACGACAATGAGAATATCACCACTACTGCTTGGTGAGAGACATTCACCAACGGCCAAAGCATGTGTTGAAAATATCGACCTATCTAATATACAGTTGGGACATGTATTTAGGTCTTTATGTGATAGCATAATTGATAACATACATTTTATGATGCCGAAAAATATATTGCGCAGTGCAAATATAAGGAGAATTGTCGGAAATGGTTCTGGTTTATCAAGAAACAAAGTTTTGCAAAGGGCTGTTGAGCATTATTACAGTTTACCACTTGAGTTTACATGTGGAGGAGATGCAGCTAAAGGTGCAGCAATTGCTGTTATAAATAGTCAATGAGTTTCTAAGATAATACAATTCAAACTATAAATAAGTAATTATTAAACACTTTTCAGATATGAATTCACTTTTTAAATATGTATATCTCATTGTTTTTTAAATATGACAATGAATAATGTTTATTTATGTCCGAGACTTTACGTGCTTACTCTAAAGCTATAATTCAATAAAAATAAAATTCATATTTTGTATTATTACTTAGGTGGTAAGTTAGGTATTTCTAAGCCATTTTTTTACTTTTTTACAAATTATACTGAACGTAAACAAATTTGCTTTCTTATTGAAGAAGTGGATTTGGCTACATAACATCGTCACAGTATAATGATAGAGATTTTTATGTTAACGATTAGTAAAAAGGTAACTTATAGGTTAGTAAAAACTTTCAATATTAAAATTAAACATGTTCAGCGTAAGTAAAAGTAATAGCTTACCGCTTACGCACTTTATGAACAGAAATAAAATGTAATAAATATAGTGACTTACATAGAAATTCTATAGATTGTATTTTTAATTTTTGAAATGATAGTTTTTAGTCGTCAATGTCACACATTGAAGTGACATTTCACAACAAGTGTTAGTAGTAATTATTAATTACCTATTCAACAAAACCCTTTAGCTATTTATAATAAATTTAAATAAAGATAGGGAATAGCTCAATCACGTTTATTTGGTAAATATTTTTTTTTTAATCTCCTTATTTTTAATCCTTTATTCTGTGGACAAGTAAGGATTTCTTTGTAAACCTAATTGATACTTGATAAAAAAATATCTGATAATTAGTATAGAGACTCATTATAAACTAATTATAAATATTAATTTGTTAATGTGAATTATATTTGAAATTCTGTTGAAACTGTCATATATTAATTGACACAGTAAAACTGCGGTTTGACAGGAGTCCAGTCAGAGCCGCGTAAACTGTAATACTATCTGATTTGGTAGAGATGTACAAATCAAAAAATTAGGTTCAAGTTATTACTTTTTACATGAATACAATATGAAATTTTAATAAACTTACGTATGACAAAGACATACACGCCAAAAACTCTACGTATTAATACAAAGATTTAAAAGTTTAAAAATGTTGTGAATGCCAAAACCGAAACTAGGCTGAGTGGAATTTGTGTCAGTGGGTAAAAACGTACGTTAAATACTATTTTGAGTTTTATGACATGGGTAGTGTAAGAAAACCTGACGATGTAGCATCGGCTGATGGAAATCTTCTACAACCTCCAGAGGAATTCACAAGCCCTGCCCGAAATCCATTGATGAAAGTTCGAACTTATGTGTTGGCGCTGCGTCCGTGGTCGCTGAGCGGCAGTCTCTTACCTACTTTACTTGGAGCAGCATTAGCATATCGATTGCCGGGAGATAATGGTTTTAGCTGGCTCACATTACTTCTTACAATGTTTACAGTTATTCCAGTACATGGAGCAGGTAATGTAGTTAATACATATTTTGACTTTGTAAAAGGCATTGATAACCGAAAATCAGATGACCGAACTCTAGTCGATCACATTTTAAGTATAGACGAAGTTGTATCTCTTGGAGCTATGCTTTATATGTCTGGGTGTGTATTTTTTGTACTCTTAGTAATTATGTCACCTGCCCAAATGGAACATTTAGCTCTAGTGTATTTTGGAGGTTTGTCCTCATCATTTTTATATACCGGGGGTATAGGTTTAAAGTACATAGCTTTAGGAGATATAATTTATCTAGTCATATTTGGCCCAGTTTCTGTAGTATTTGCATTTTTGGCTCAAACAGGAAGAGTAGTTTGGCCCATATTCTATTATGCTGTTCCATTGGCTTTAAATACAGAAGCAATTTTGCACAGCAATAACACAAGGGATTTAGAAGCAGATAGCAAAGCAGAAATTGTTACACTAGCAATATTAATAGGAAAAACCGCATCTCATTTACTATATGCATTTTTACTATTTACCCCATACATTATGTTTGTTGTGGCCTCTGTAAGGTGTTCTTTTTGGTTTTTGCTTCCAATGTTAACATTACACCAAGCTTTTGAAATAGAGAGGAGGTTCCGTCGGCCTGAAACTATGCAGTATGTGCCAAGGCAAACGGCTAGGTTAAATTTCTACTTTGGAATGTTGTATGTCATAGCCTGTCTTCTTGCATCAAGGCTTCCATTCCTAATAAGAGAATAAATATTTTGTACATATTGAATTGGCATGTACTTAAAAATCTATTACATATTTCAACATGGGTACTATCTTGTTACAACATTGTTATTTAAAGTATGTGATACTATATGTATTACAATTTTTTTTTTGTATGTACATTGTACGAAATTAATTGGCAGCTTTATTTTAAAATAATGTAAGTTTTGTTAAATAAGTTGTCTATTTTTTTTCCTGAATTTTTAAATGTGGACATTTTATTCTGATAGTAATGTATGGACAGTACCATACTTCCTGTTAAAAATGTATAAATTAATATTGTATACACTGGTAATGTCAAGGATATGACTTATTCAAATGTAAAATAGATAAAATAACAACATAGTGAATGTTTATGTATATTTGAATTACTTAGTTCATAATATCACTGTTACTACCTCTTTATATTGAGTATGGTTGATTTAATTTTAAAAAAGAGTCTCATACAGTTCCTGGCTTAAAAATTAGATTGGCTATGGTGTTTTTATACACAAAGTACATGTGTTAACTAACCACACAAAATATTGACAAGCTACATGCCAAGACTGATATCAATTTAAGTTTCAGCTATTAAACTTGTTAGTTACAATATTATAAAATGTGAATACAATAAATAATAATAATAAATAAATACAAAAATATATATAAGTTTGATATTTTATATGCCACAACAACGGGGTATAATGTCTATTAATCTGATGATTTTAAGATTGTAATTTTTGCTGGTCTTAAATTTTATGTATAATTGTTTTATATATTTAATGAATAATTTGTATAAAATTGACAATAATTTATATTATAACAAAATATATTATGACAAATTAACTGTTTAAGTTTTATTCTGAGTATGGTTTAAGCAAAGCATGCATTTTAGTTATGTCTATTTAAACATAAATGCTAACAATAGGTTTATATTCCTAAAACATATTCATATTATAAAATAAACACCCCAACATATATGAGACTAATAAGGCCTCAACATTGATATAGTTGCAATAACAAACTTAGTAATCTTATATTGTACCATATAACTCTTGCGTTATCCAAAATTAAGTTGGGAAAGAAGATTCTGACTTGGCTCAAGTTTTCTACTTAAAATAGAAAACTAGACAAGTACCCTTATTTCATATCTATACTAATAATAAGACAGTAAAAATCGAAAATCTGTACATTAAATATTTTTCCAAAAAACTGAAAGGAGGCAGTTAAAGAAGAGTCATAGAAACAAAAAAAACAATTTTTGGAATTCTTGTCTGTCTGTCTGTCTGGTATGTTATAACTTGAAAACTACTGAACGGATTTAAACGCGGTTTTCACAGTTGGATTACATATAATTGGGAGCGTTGTCAAAATCGGTTAAGAAAAACAACCACTGCTTCAAAATTTTTAAACACTTATATTGATTGATTAGTATAGATAGTTGTATATTGTTAAATATGTTCTAATATAAGTTAATCTTAATATTAAAACTTATGAGAGGTAACAAAAATAACAAATAACGCAGTGGGCGCGGGCGCGGTTGAAGTGTTGAACAATGTGCTCGATAGATGGCGTTGATAAAATTCGTCATCAACCTAGATTTTTTTTATTTCTTAAACCTATACAGCTTTTCAAAAAAAGTTTACACAATAAAAATAGATTAAAAATAAAGCATCGAAGTTCGAGCATTTAAGTGTGTGTGTGTGTGTGTGTATTAGTGTGTGCAATGGTGTTGCTGTGTGAGTATGTGTGCAAGGTTGAGTCGTAGTTTTTTTTTAAAAGAATTTCTACTTAGGCCAAATATCCAATCCAATCCAATAGATCGCGGTATTAAGATGCTCCATTGTGTAATCACTACCATGCAGTTCAAACTTTCATTAACGTTTTACCCTATGATTATTTTGAGTGATCACTACCTATACAAACAAGTAAAAGGAAACGAGTGAAGAGACTTTTAGCGTTTGTCCGCATCCATTTTTCCACCTACGTCCCTAACGTTAATGAGGTTTACCTTTTATTATTTGGTCAAGCTAATAAGTAATAACCTCACAAGTACGTATTTCGTACTCATAACTTCGTAATAATTTTCTTTCAACTCTTAACCGCTGAGGAGTTTTACCTTCCATCATCAGCTCATCCACATAAGAAGATGACTATCAGAATATAAAATTGTCAGAATATTAATTGCCTGTACGTTAATTTGAAAGTTGCCCTCGATTTCCCCGAATCATCCGATCCTGTAAAGCAAACATCATCCCTGAGTAACACAGGCTATATATAATTCCAATTGTAACAAGATTTTAGCCCGTGAAAAAAAGCCCTTTCGATCATCATTTCGATCATTAAAAGTCGCTATATACTTAACCAAATTACACGTGGGCGAAGCCGTGGGCGGAAAGCTAGTATTAAATAAAACAACAGTTAATATTCAAATTTTATTTGCATTTGAATAAAGACTTCATATTATAGAAGACCTATTCACTAGCACGACAAAATAAACATCAAATCAGTGCACATCATTTGATAATTGTCTGATGATTAATTCCAAAAATCATTAAAAATGCCCTCCCTGCAATAAATTGATTTCATTGGCAGTGTTTGGATATTAATTTTCATATCTATTAACAACTATTCAAGGGCCTAAGTTTCAATGGAAAAATTTTGAGACACATTTTTGCTCTTATAAAATGCAGTTTGACTATAGTTTATACAAAATGAATTTAACAAAAAGGAACAAATTAACATCACCATTAAGCATCATGTTGAGATTATTATATTATAATTCTATTACTAAGGTATATGCAAAATAAAAACCTAGCTTTTTACTAATAATAAAAGTCTACATTGATAATTTTTACATGTGTGAAAACTCTTCTTTTTTTTAATAAATTTAGGCCTCATTAGACTGTTTTAAACTAGCCCGATGCCTGTATTCCAAAACAATGATCAAATCTGTTATATAAAATCTAATTGTTTTTTACCAGTTCTATGAATTTTTTGAGTTCTTTCACATTCAAAAAATGTTTTGGAATACAATGACCTCATCATATCAGCACTAAAATTGTGTTAGTCTTAGTCGTACCATAAACATTTTATTATACATGTGATGGTCTGGATTGGCCAGAATAAAATAAAACTAGTAATGAGAATTATTTGTCTCGGAGCAAAGCTGTGATGATATTTGATATCACATATATACATAATTATGGAAAACTCATCAACAATTAGATCAGGGTTATCACATGGTAAGTTAATAATTATGGTATTTTTAAGGTGTTAAGTGAAATTGCACCCTGTCAAAAAATAATTTGGCCATAAATCTCTTCCGAACAAAACTTACTATAGAATAATACTTTTGAAAGACAATTCCCCAAATAGCTGATATATTAACAAATAATAATAATATTTACAACTTCTATATTATACTGACGCTTAATTTTGTACCACGCGAATACCGTAAATTTCAGGTAGTTTCCTCTCCCATTCATCACTTTACGGTACTGTCATAGTTTTGATTAGATGAGCCCTTATTCCATATCGCATGCCACGTCAAAATATGATTTTAAAAATGTCGAATTGAGGCGAATAATTTTTCTAATTGGTACCCATGTAAAGTAACAATGTAAAAAGATGGAGTTTTTTTTTTTTGTAATTGGCAACTCCGGCATTAAAATTCTTGTCATTAATTCTCTTCGTGTTCTTAAATTTGTTGCAAGTCGAGTCAAATGACATTGATAGTTGTACAGGCCATGAACGCCATTATCGTGCGATTTTTTCAAACCAATTAACAAAGTGTATGGCTATTGTACATTTAGAAAGTTACCATATCCCTTTATTAAAATATCCTTTTTCTTTATTTAGGTAGCAATTAGGCTGAATATTATATTACATTTTAAGTGACGACAGAAAGGTAAGAGTTTATAAACTCATGCTCGTGCTAAATTGTATAAGATAACAAAGATATTTCAGAATACAGAACTCACAACTTCATACGTTTCGTTGAAATTAGAAATTACGGCTTAGGGGAAAATTTAGCGCCAAATATGCCGTAGACACAAAACAAATTGTAATATGGAAGTCCTAGAATGTCAAAATCTTGATTAATCTTACCCAAAATCTATAGGAACAACATATTAGAATTCCTTTACTACACTGAGCAAGAACTCACTTAAAAAAACTCGAGCAAAAATAAAGATGTTATTTAAAATTCAGCCTAAGTGTTTAATTTCATGGCCCATATTCAAATATGTTATCATCGAATTAATTTTTCAACCGTTTTACTATAAGCGTAAGTTAAATTTCTCCTAGTCTAAAAATTTTGTTCCATTTTTATAGTTTCAAAATAAAACTAGTGTGGACAAAACGCGTCGCCATTTTACGCTTATAGGAACGTTACGGAAAATTAATATTCAAGACTCATTTGAAGAGAATAAAAAAAACACAATTCATTCGTAAACCCCTCAATACATGTTCACTGACAACCAATAGAAAATCATTAAATTTATGTCATAATAACCTCACAGATACCAATCCGAAACACTCATTTCAAGTTAGTTAAATTGCCACAGATTATAATCCGGTAACTAAATTGTGAAATCTGTCAATTTGAAAATCATCTTTGACAGGTCTATGTTTACACTATGACATCCGTGGTACACAGATAACACTATATCATTGTCTCTTTCTAAATGTCTTGCAATATCGATGCACAATTAAAATGCTAATCAAATTACCGCCATAACTATATTACAATCACACACAGACAATGTTCTAGTCTTTATGTGATATAACATTATGTACATCAGACTTTATATTGGATATATCTACAAAGTTTTCTTCTCGCGTTGCCATTGTAATATTCTCTCTTTTAGTTCGGAAGCTGTAAAATTAATATAAATATGTTTGTATATTTATAATGTACATATTTTTCGTCGTACAGTTTATTAATTTTATCAAAAAAAAATATTTCTTAATATTTAATAAAAACCAATTTTTTGTAAGCAAATTACAATGTAATAAAATATTAAGACCGAACAAAAAAGACAAATACCTGGGCGCAGTTGGTCCTCACTCAACGGTTGTCGGTTGAAGGGATCGGTTGCACTGTTCAAGAGATGCCGCAAGATCACAGATCTATCCATGACCTAGAAAAAAAAAATGCTAATGTTAGAAATTAGTAAAATCTATATTATTCCTAACCTAAGAAAGAATCGAACAAATATCATAATGATATAGATATAGATTGATTGATATAATAATGTTAAGAAAATAATTTTTTTTGGCCTAATTCAGCTTTTTACACATTATTAGAATATAAAATAATTCACCTTGCCCGAAGGTAGGAAGACTGGATCGGTCATCAGAGTATCCATAAGTGGATCTCTGAACTCTTCAGGCGCGTCTGCGAATTCGTCACTTCTTTGCTGGTTTGATACTGAAATATACATTAATGAGTAAATATATTATTTTATTCTAAATCTCTTTTCAGCGACATTCACAAGTTGAAAGATATATGAATAGTATAAAGTGTATATTTCCATAGATAGTATTTTGTCTATTATTCATGACATATATTAAGTGTATACTCTAACGACACTGAAGGGACTGTGCCTTTTATGGCG
This sequence comes from Leptophobia aripa, assembly GCA_951799465.1. Classification (NCBI taxonomy): domain Eukaryota; kingdom Metazoa; phylum Arthropoda; class Insecta; order Lepidoptera; family Pieridae; genus Leptophobia; species Leptophobia aripa. The sequence goes on from OX637281.1 coordinate 4,398,351, forward strand.
TTGTAGAGGCTGGACGTTAAATGGAGAGAAGAAGAATCATTGTATGGAATACAAGCTAAACCAACCAAAGCCAGTTAATTGCGACAATTTAGAGAGATAGGCGTTAACTCGAGTCACGTGACATGGAGTTTACACTGTATATATTTATTTTATTTAATAATATTCAAATCGAAAGATATTAAAGGCACATACTAGCAATCTGGTAGGCGTTGTCAGCCAGAGTCTTGAACCTCTCGATCTCAGTGGGCGTCTTGATGCAAGACTTGGCCAACTTCAAGGCCGCCTCTTCGAACAACTCCTTGCGGAATGAACGCTTAAACATAATAAAAACAAAATTAAACTCGTTTTTATTATTATAGAAAGCTTTTTTGTTTAGTCTTTAAGCATTATTTATTACAAGTAACGATAAGGTTTTTTTTACAACAAGTATATAAACTAAGCTCATTAAGATAACATTTCTGATGGGAATAAATTTAAAAGTTATAAGCTATATATGACAATGCAACGAATTAAAATGGATAAACAACACGCGTAGAAAAAAGAAATCAGGACGAGTCTTATTTTATTATTCTAGATCTCTAACAGACTCTTTCATTCATTAGCGATCATTATAAGAAATTAAATTTTGGTGCATTCTAAAACCCTAACTGAAGGCTAGAAATTACAACAACAAAACACTGCAAAATGTTCATACCTCATCAGCAGCAAGAGCGGCTTGAAACTGTGGCGAGTCAAGGTGCAGATAGATATCTACCAGCTGACTCAGTAGCCTCCGCGGCTCCCAACCGTACTTCTCAGGGCGGCGTACCTGAAAAATCACATGGAAAATCTATAGTGAAAGTTTTACGGACCGAAGGACCAAAGATATGAATTATATACTAGCCCACTATATGGTATGTATTATCAACAAGTAGACGACAAGATTTATATTAACTAAAAACAATTACTACGTTATATATAATGTGGGAATATGAATTAAGAAATAACTTTAAGAAATATCTTATTTAGATATTTCTTGAGACTTAAGACTTAACACTGTTGCTCCTACTATCAACACAATACAGAAAAAAAACCTTTTGTTCTTTTGAATAATAATACCTTGAGATTGTTGCATTTGGGTCCACAGAGCTGCTGAAGATTGAAGTTAAGCATTGAGGCAAGCCGCTCAACCAACTCAGCGCGAAGGAATGGCTCCTTGATCTCCACAGTTAAATATTCTAACATGTCCACTGTCTCCCTATAAATCCATCCCAAAATTTATTAAATGAAGTTTAGATTTTTAAATCTTAAATTTTACCGAAATTAATTTATATTTGTCATGAAATATGTCTTACCTAGCTAGAGTAAGGTATGAGCGACATTGTCTTTCGTCCTGCGCAAGCGCACGCGTCCTCGCCTCGCTTCCGGTACCCGCTGCCTCCGCTTCTTGCGCTTCGTGGATACGCTTCAAATACTATAAATAAATCCAAACATAAAGTCAGAATACAACAAGGAATCTTCTAGAACTCTTCTATCTCTATCAAACAATGTGATGAGTAGAGACAAATGAGTATGTCATTTATTTTTTTATAAATAAAATTAATTTTGTCAACCAAATCAGAAAAGTCCTAACCTGTCAGATATCGTTATTGCATTTTATGAAGTAGAATATTTTTTTTTTAAAAGAAAATTTGAACGAAAATAAAATGTAGAAAAGAACATACCGTCAAGCATTCGTCCAATAGGAACGTCGTATCGTTCATGAGCATATTGATAAATTTCACGAACTGACGACCCGAGCGTGATTCCTTCACAATAGCCTGAAAAGCGACAACCATTTTAATACGACCGATAGGTTTTTACGACATTAGCATACTTTTTGTATGGTTTTTAAATGACCATCAGGATTTTACCAATACGAGCGCTGCGAAATGATAGTTGCAAAATCCAAAAAACTCGTTTGGTTTTAATATCCATGATATTCTCTTAAAACCTCTCTGGTGAAACACAAGAACAGTATCCGTTAAATTAACTGACAGTAACCGTTTCTCTCTCTTAATAATAAACAGACACTTTATAAATAAAGTTATGAATTTCAAACACGTTAATAAAATCAATTTGTAAAACTCGCTAATATAAACCACTTTTGAAAAACTCGTTATTTATAAATATTTTGAAAAACTCGTTATTTATAAATATTTTGAAAAACTCGTTATTTATAAATCTTTTGAAAAACTCGTTATTTATAAATCTTTTCAAAAACTCGTTATTTATAAATCTTTTGAAAAACTCGTTATTTATAAATCTTTTGAAAAAATCGTTATTTATAAATATTTTGAAAAACTCGTTATTTATAAATATTTTGAAAAACTCGTTATTTATAAATCTTTTGAAAAACTCGTTATTTATAAATCTTTTGAAAAACTCGTTATTTATAAATCTTTTGAAAAACTCGTTAATTATATTTTTTTTGAAAAACTCGTTAATAATAAATCTTTTCAAAAACTCGATATTAATAAATATTTTGTAAAACTCGATATTTATAAATATTTTGAAAAACTCGTTATTTATAAATATTATGAAAAACTCGTTAATTATAAATCTTTTAAAAACTCGTTATTTACAAATCTTTTAAAAACTCGTTATTTACAAATCTTTTGAAAAACTCGTTATTTATAAATATTTTGAAAAACTCGTTAGTTATAAATCTAATTTTGAATAACCAGTGAAATAGAGCCACTCACTTGTTTGTGAATCGGCCGCTCCCACATGCCCTTCAGAATGATGCTGATGTGGAATCGTATCGTGAACTTGTCGTAGAACTCCGTGCTTTGGCCGGTCGTTTCGATGTCCGTGTAGAATTTCATCAAAGCGCTGGGCAACGCGGTTTGGGACATCGGGTGGTCCATGAACTTTTTGTAGACATTCTTCAATTTCATCGGCAACGACAGATTTATCACGAAAAGCACTTCCACTATTTTCGCGACTAGATATGGGTTTTTTAAAAGGTGAGAATGGCAGATGGCACTCAACAGCCAGGTTACTATTGGGTCCTCTAAATAATATGCGACGATTTGTGGGACGTATCTAGAAAAAAAAAATACTAAATTAATATATATATTAAAAGGTTATTGTTAAACAGTGACATTTATGTGTTCGAACCTCGCGCTATCTCAAGAACACAAATCATTCATAGTAAATTAGCCCCGTTTGTCTCCTGTCTCTTTCCATTACGTTGTAACACAATTTGACAGAGCGAGACAACTTTAGTTAAAAGAGTGTATAAGCGGTTCGAATCGTCGCCGACCAATCCCTTTCCGACCGGCTTGACTTTAGTGGTCTTACACCATCACGTTATTGAACCAGTTGCCCGCCACGGTATTCCCAAACCGATAACGACTTTAGGTCCTTAAGAGCGTACCACTTTCTAAAAGGCCAGCAACGCACTCAAGAGTTCCCAGCCACTTCACCTTTATTGAGTGTCACCTGCTCATTTGCACCTACTACTCACTCACATAGCAACACTATTACACACATTACTAAATGCTCCTTCCACACTTGTTCATATTGTTGTTTTTGTTCTTATTATATGTTTTAACCCTATTTTGGCTTTATCTTATCTTTATTAATAAAAATAACAAAAAAATGGAAAAACTGTGTTGCACTTACTGGACTGTGAACAGCATGAACTCGGCAATATCCTCGACGTACCACTCGGGCGTGGCCCTGAAGGCGTGCGCGGAGGACGACAGGGGCGTGTCGCCCGCGTCGCGAGCTGCGTCCAACTGCTTCACGAGCAACGCACACACGGACGAATAGAATTGGACCCCGCGACGCATTAGCTCCGGGTCTAACAGCGCTGTTTCGGCGCACTGTTTCGACCTAAAAAAATATATATGAATACTCAAAAACAACAGGAAGAAATTGTGTTACAATTAACATCATAATTATTGTATTTTTTGGGTGACAGGCAAGTCTTTATGTGACTCGACAGCTCCTGCTCACCCATTCTTTCCACGGGTTGCAGGCATTTTTTTTATATTTTAGAAATACGTATATATAAGTACTGATATAATAAATTATATTTTAATGGACCATTATTCCTTGTCTAAGTGAGTGATTCGAAATTGAGAGGAACATAATGAATAAATAAAAATATATTTTTGATTTCAGAGTTGCAAGTTTACATATTTAAAATTGCCAATTACCTGTGTAGTCTTTTGATCTGCCTCCTCCACCGGCGAATTAACTCTCTATTACGCACTGCCGTGTAACTATTCCGCCATTGTGGTTCCGCGGCCACTAACTCTTCGATCACCTTTTGCAGGTCACGGAATGCGCTGCGAAAAAATTATGATAAATACAAAGAACGAATACTAGAAGAGTTTTTAGTTGATTGAGGGTGTGAATAATAACTTAAGAACACTAAGCAAATGCGGTCGCGTGTCACGATTGAAGGAAATCGTGTAATCCTTTTAATAAGAATAGTAACTGAATTAATTTTTGAATTTTCTATATTATACGTCAGTTGTTGACTAAATCTATGTTTTGGAAACTGAATGCTTTAAGTTCAGATGTCGGTGCCGTGTCTGAGTAAGGGGCCAGCCTCAATAGAAGCTGATATTCTCCTGCAGCGTCATGTTATGTTAAAAGAAATGACAAATGACAGCTCTGTCAACTGTCAATTCCGAATTATATCCAAATGTCATTTGATCTTTGAAACATTTAATTCAGCGCACGATTGGGAAACTACAAGCAGCGAACGATGTATACCTCTTTTCATTATTTAAAAGAAAGATTTTGGTTGAATTCTCGGCGAATATGAAAATACTTTTTGCTTACCGAATTCTTCTCTGGTGCGTGTGCAAGGCGGGGATGAGAGCGACATGGTGCATGTGAAGTGTGAGGAACCAGCACATCGTCTGGAATTTTGCTTCCGGCCAGGAATGGCTTTCATCATTATCTGTAACGTTTTCATTGTGAACATTATTTTTCAATGCAAAAACGAAGGAACAAGACATGTTATAGGAGTAGACATAACTTATAAACGCGTCAATGATTCTCGCCGTAAAATGGGGTGAATAGAAACTAGGGTTTATATTGCGACATTTTTGTATGGTTTTAACTAATTTGAACGAAAACAATATATCATTTTTCATTACATGGTTAAAATAACATTTTTTCAAATATCTGGAATGTGCAGAAACTATTTTTCTTGTAACATACACAGCTTTAAAGCCTGAGCATAATTGAAATGTTTTCTCTGTATTAAAAACACCAAATTATTTTGCGTGTATTCAGGATGGGAGGAAATCATCTAATCTACTATTTTCTTAAACTTGTTTTGAAGACAGAAGGTCATCTTCAAGCATTTCATACCATTGCGAATGCCTTGAATCGAATTTAAGTGTTAGTAGTTAAAATATACTTACTAAGAGCATCAAGCCAGTCCTGTGCTTCTTGATTCGTAAAGAACAGCCTCGTCTCATCGCGCACATTGAGCCAGGTGCCTGGTTGAAAGGTGTACAACGGATACACCCTCTCCAACTTAATCCGAACAGAGAGCAATTGGAGTACGGAGCACACGTTCAACATAAACCCGTCACCTGAAATTTTGTTACATAACATATAATACGATATTTCCGTGCTGTATGAGATAGGATTTAGTTATGTCGACATATTTTAATTGAATTATAATGTTTTATGCGTGTAAATGTTTGGTTTGCGTTTTTGCTTCACTTTTTTATTTCTTATCTGTGAAGCCTAAACATCACACATGCTATATATACCTATAGGCATTACACAATATATAGATAAAGTACACATATATAACAATTACATAGGAACTAATAAATGATGACCTAAAAAAAGAAAATATTAATACAAATTAGAATTAGATTCTACATTGTAATTTTTATACGCTGCTCGTGTTCTGTTTATACGTCCATAGATTACACAATTAAATGAGTTATTAAAATAATTTTACAGATTTATGTGCGTCATCTACGTGTTGAAATTTTGTTTTTTGGCATTCATTTGAATTCTTGTCAAACTATGTGAAAGTAAGTAATCCTATAAGTGTTAATGTGTATAAGAAATCGTCGAAAATAAATAAAATGATATTATATAACATAATATCGAAAAAAAACTAAGATTCAACCTCGCACCCTCACTCACACAGCAACACCATTGCACACACTAATACCCACACACACTTAAATGCTCATTCCTCACTCGATATACTCCACTTGTTCATATGTATATATATATTTTTTTGTTCGTATTTTTTTATTATTCTTGTTTCTGATCTTAAATTTAATTTCCGGTACTATATTTTAACCTTATTAAGGCTTTGTTTTTAATCTATTCTAAACTTTTTTGATATGCTGTATGGGTTTAAGAAATAAAATTAATAAAAAAAATAACGGCACACCATTTTAATTTAGTCGCGTGTTTTATAAACCGTCAATGTTAGATATGAACTTGAAAACGATTTTTCTTATTGTCATGAACCGTACCTATCTGGGGCTAATATAATCTCCTCATTCTATCAATAACTGTTTACATCAATAAATATATGTCCTCTTATTTCATTAAAAACAGTATTACCACTTATTCGTAATCGTTCAAGTTTATTTTTGTTTACAAGCATACTTCTATTATCGTATGCCATTGTTTTCAATATCCGACTGCGTAGTCCTAACACGTGTGTAGAGGCGCCATTTCTAATATTACATTACATTTGTTTTACCATATTTCAATCTAGTCTAAGCAAAAGGAACTTCATCTGTTATTTATGTAATGGATATATTTGGGAGAGAATTCACTGCCAGGCCTTCTCGTCCGCTGTACGCCCTTGATTATTTGTACTGGCAGTTATTTTTCGACGATTCATATGAGTGTAAGAATTAATCAAGAACCTATATGAATAAATTTATGTTTGATTGATTGATCTCTCCATCCAATCAATGGCAGGGGAGGGCTACTAGGGACGGCATCACACCAAGTTTTACGGCGTTGGATGTGTTCATTACCGGATGTATTGATTATTTAGTAAACGCTTGCATGTCCCCTACCATAAAAACCCACAACGATTGATGGGACATGCTAAAAATATTGTAATCGTTCATGCGATGTCTAATTAAGGTCACGGCCGTTAGAACATTGTATTGTCTCAATGACGCTCGAATTGACAAACGGTATTTAATAATGAGAATTTCAATCCTCTGCCTGCGTTTACCGGAAAAATTAACTCGACGTAATGTAGAACAAGAACACCCATCGTATAAATCAGTTTTACTAATGTATACTCTCGTCTCTCTTTGATGAATAATAAAAAAAAATCTTTACTCATATAGGTCACCAAGGTACACTTATGAATCGACAACAAAATATGTTTTAAGTTTGATTCAACATTTACTGCCCAGTTCCCAAATCAAGGGCGTAGAGCGGACGAGAAGAACTGGCAAGAAACTCTCCGCCACTCTTTCTGTATTCAAACAGTGATAAGAGAGACGAGTAACTTATTAAAATCAAGATAATTAAATTATATATGACTCATACGTTTTTTTTTTTAGTTTACAAAACGAATACGCAATTAGGATCGAACGCACGATCGTTGGTGAAATAACAAAACTGAACAACCTAACACTTCGCAAGAAGTGATTGTGTTTACATAAATTGTCAACGTATTGGATATACGCCAATATCATAGGCGAGGTGAGCGACATTGCGTCGTAAATCTATTTAAACTCCCTTTACTACTAACTCATAAAGCGCACTATATTCAAGTAATCAATGACAATATAGACGATTTTAATCGATATACCCTCGGTCTGCTCAAATGGTCTCTACAGCACGTGGTCATTGTAAAAGACGAAGAAGACCTGCACATCTACAGCTCAGCAATATAATAAATAAAAACATCCCTCGGCCATTTTTAAGAGCATCGCCGGGTTCTTTTTTAACTCTTATTGGTATTTAATTGAACTGTTGGTCCTTCGTGTCTGACTATTATTACAATTAAAAAAAAAAACAAATATTTTTAGGTAATTGTGTTAACCTCACTCAAATGTCATATATTTATAGGTAAGATAATATAGATATCTTAGCAGCCTACGTTTTCGTTTGTTAACTAAATAAATAAATTGTTTTTGTATTCAATCAAAACAAATAATTCCAGTTGGCGTAAATCCATTACCAAACTGTGCATTACATACGTTCAAATTTAAAAAAAATATGATAATTTAAAGAATTAATTGCTAATCCATGCAAGTGATGTAACTATAAATATAACAATTCGCGTAAACATTATTTTAATAACTATTAATTCCCCTGACCGCCGCTGCCTTTACAGAAATCACATTAACACAAATTAAAATATGTATATAAATCGTTAGATAATCGATGTGTTTGTTCATTTACTTACTATAAAAACATACACAAGTTACGAGTTATTTAGAATCAATTCTATTGATTTCTACTGCAACCCTTTTAAATTTGACTTAGAAAAAGAAAAGAAACCTCCTTTGTGAGAAAAAAAACAATTGAATGACACTTGGTCTCACATGGTATAATTGTCGCTTTTGAAAGGTAATATAAAAAAAATAATTTAAAACAAGTATTACTAATATGCAAACATCTTAATAACAAGGAAAATACTCTCGACCTATAGATAACAGCAGTGTCACTGATTGCACCCATTAAATTGGAAAAATGACTTACCAGCCAAAGACCTCTCATCGGTCTGCAACTGAGCTCTTCTCTCGTTCCTCTGCAGCAGGGCCGCAAAGTACATCAGGAATGGTTCCCTTGCCTCCGGACACAGGAGTATATTATGACAAATACTGTGCAATGTGTTCCTACTGGCTTCAACCTCCCGCTGAAGGGCAAACGCTAGGCTTTGGTCGGTACCAGTTGCAAACATCCGTTCAGCAAATAGGGGATTCTCTTCGGCAAATAATGACATCTGAAATAATGTTTAGATCTGGATAATTTGGAGTTTCCAAATGATATACTGAGATGGTAGATAAAAGATATGTCGATTAATTTTATGGTGACATGAAATTTTGTTCCAATTTATGAAATTTATAACTCACAGCAAAGAAAGGCCCAAGAAAGCTGACCCTTGCGATTTCCCTCCCTGGTGCAGTGGTGACCGACGCTGGACAAAGACTGGGCAGGCGTGCTATGAGCGCACATATGGGCCTGGCAGAATGTCTAGGGCCAGCTCTCAATTCACACAGGGACCTGAGGGCCCTTAAGGCTGCGCCCTCACCCCGACCCACTAGAGGTGAGACTCGTCGACGCATCTCTTCACGTATACCCATAAGTAACGGCACGAAAACCTTAAAGTAATAACTTCTTTAAAACCATTCATATGAGGGAAAAGAATAATAACCAAGAATACTAACCTCATCGAGGGCCTCTTGATCCTGATATGTGTTTAATAGTAACTCAGGAATGAGACCAGTTGGCGTGTTTCCAATCATAATGTATGGAAGAAGTGGTGACTTTCTACTTGTTTGCAAGTCAAATTTCTTTCTCAACACTAAAACTAAGTGATCGACTATTAAAGTTCGCAGACTCAACAGCAAATCACTAAGCGGTGGCTCCGAGCTCTTTTTTGAGTAATCTCTTTCATACACATTAATATTGTAGTAGAATTTTAGTAAATAGCTAACAGCTAACGCTTGATTAGTTACGTCTTTTGGTAAAGGTAGAAGCGGTGAGGGGCATTCGCCCTCTTCAGTCTCCATATCTAAATTATTTGGATCTTTTGCTAAGAGATCATCAACACACTCTTCGCTCAATTCTTTCATTGATTGCCTCATGAGAAGTACAACAAGTGCCTTGTGAATTAAAGGGTCTGATCCGTCAATTATTTGCAAAATGACATCCATTAAAGCTTCAGATGCTAATTCGTCTAGGGACAGCTTTGGATTGTCAAGTAATGCTGCAGCAACAGATGGCACAAAAATTCCACCTGCAAAGTAAGAAAAATAAGATATTTTTTTAACAACTACTATATCAGTAGGTAGTTAAAAAATATTTCACTTGAGATCTGTTATCTACTTGTATATGAAATTATAAACAATTCAATAGGTAAAATAATATTTACTATTAATTATATTTAAATTAAATAACATTTGAAGACAGAAATCTTTATGATAATTGAATTGAATCAAGTAACAAATGGTTTTCAAGAAATATACAGTGTTACAAATGAATCATTGCAAGATAAAGCCAATTTTAGAAAGTAGGTTACTTATATAACTATAGCTGACTATACTCCACAATTTTTGTAATTAAACCTTAATTACCGTTAAATAATAATTAACCACAATAGTTTTGAAAACCTATACCTTATGTTAAGTTTTTTTTTGTTTGTAGTAGTTTTTGTAAAAATACTTTTCTTGTTTAATACCTAAAAAACAGATATAAATCATACCAGAACTTTCTTCAGACCAGGAAACTTGTAATATTTTCCCTACAATACTTCTTAGTTGTTCTTCTGTCAGCTCTGTGGAGCTAACAGTTCGAGATCTTTGTATCTTGCGAGCTGGTGATTGAAGAGTATCATTTTCTTCTACCTAAATATTTAAAAAAAATTTATGGACCTTTCAATGTAAAGATTTCTTGAATATATTATGAAGATAAGAAATTATTATTGAATTATTAGTATTCAGTGCTTCAATTACTCATAGAAACAAAAATAGTTTATAAATTCAACTAAAATGAAATCTAAACAAGTCTTATGTTACATAAATAACATTAGATTGTGATACTGGTAATAGTTGTTACACAACTAGTATTAATACCTCCATTGGCTCCTGTTGATTTTCTGATTGTGAATTTCTTTCTGAAACATCATCTACTTCCATTGATAGAGAGCGCCTTGAACAGCTTGGAGAAGCATTGCTTGTCCTTGGCCTGACCGGTGGTGGTTCAACAAATTGGGCTGGAGATATTGACCTAGAAGTGCTATCTTCTCTGATGGAGACTCCTTCAGACCCACTGACAGTGGACTGTGGTAATGCTCCCACTCTGACAGATCCGCAGCTTAACAAAGTGTCATCACCCATTGAATCAAAGCTGTTGTATTGTCTTGTTTCAGATAAATCTGTCATTTTTGTATCAGCCATCTCATCTAATAAGTTGCTATCTGTTTTTTCAGTTACTATTAAACCATCTGCAGATATTTTTGTTTGATCTGATACTTCATTTTTGTTTTCAGAATAATTTTGGCCCGTATTTGTTTCTTGTGTATCTTCTGTTGAACTTCTTGGCAAGGATGTGGGTGATAGACGTGGCGATTGTGTGTTTAAAACATCTGATGGGACAGAGGCACTGGGTGTGACTGGAGGGCTTATTGGGGCTGGTGACGAAGCTGTTCCTCCAAGGGCTGCTAGCCTCGCTAACCGTCGTCTCCTAATCTGTAAACCATAAAATGTAAGCTAGAGGCACGTGTTCGTCGTATAATACTCACGTTAGCGTACAACAACACAACACCAACGCTTTGTTTTGTTACGAAATTAGATCGACCATACGCACAATAAATGCAATACTCACGAAGATAAAAACTTACCTCCTCTTGACTTAATTCACTCATTTTTGCAAATTGAATATAACTCTTAAGGGAAAGTCTTATTTTGATTCGTTAAACACACTTGTCTGGCGAAATGCTGTTTAAATAAAAAATCAAAGAATGGGCTAAGAAACACTACGTCAAACAGTCAGTCACCTTTGTGGCTCAGCTGAGAGACAATTCTTATTTGACGTTTGTTGATAAAGAGATGACGAGAAGGTATTGAAAATATACGCGTCATTGTCGTTTTTAAACGGATGTAGAAAAAACTAAATTATCGTGATTAAAAATATAATCTCTGTTTTGTAGTAAAGAACAATAATTATTATTTTTATATAAAACTATCTATAGAAAAACGTGTAACATGGTTGTTTTTTCGTAATTAGACAATGTTGATTTAATCTAAACAAGTATGTATATTCAAGAACATAAAATTATTTCTAAACGGAAAAAATGAAATCTGTAATATTGGTATTGTGCGCTGACAATGTCATGAAACAACAATGGTAAAGTCAATTGTCACATCTCACAAATCAGTTATCAGACTTACATAGCCTAATTGGTCAATAATTTACAATAATATTATCTTGTTTACAATAATTATATTGATATTTTGAATTTTGTTTAAAACTTTATCAAGAGTTAAAATTTAAATTAAAGCTATGCTTAGTTATAAAGCATGAATGTTAATATTTTATAAGTTGTATTCAGAATCAAAGAATGTACCAAAACCGAAATACCAAGCATCTAGAAAATGTGAATCGCGAACATAACTTCTTAGGGTTAAGAGTAACAATCGAGGTTCTATTTTGTTAATTTGGCAAAGATAATTTAAACAAATATAATAATGACTTCACAAGTCCTAGATTTTGTGTCTGGCCTCAAATCTCGCCATTTTGAGACGAGGCAGAGGTCTGTACGCGAGCTACTACTATTTGTTAGAACTGAGCTAAGAGAAATGTCACAAGAGACTCTTACTCAGGTTCTGGATGACTTTAATCAACAGATACATATATTGACTTCAAGCTATGATAATATTGAAAAAAAGGCTGGTATCTTGACTATCGGTAAGCACTATAAATAATATATATTATTTATTTTTGATATCTTATAAGTTTCACATTTCTCAAATACTCTATTATTAGAGTACATTTTATTCTATTTTAAAATACTTTATTGAAGTTATAGTCATATAAGTTATTGCTTTTTTGTTGTTTGTATATTGTGATTTAATATAAATAAAACTTTTTGCAGTTTGTCTGATATCTGGTGACACAGAAATAAATAAAACAAGAATATCCCGTTATGCACATTACTTACGGAATATATTTCCCACAAATGATCTAAACATCTTAGAGCTGGCTGCAAAGACCATGGGTCGTGTAACATTGTCTCTGGGAATTAAAAGGGGGGAGTATGTTGAAAATGAAATAAAAAGAGCTTTTGAGTGGCTTTTAGAAGAGAGGACAGAAGCAAAACGGTTGTCAGCATGCTTCATTTTAAGGGAACTAGCTATATCCATGCCATCTTATTTCTATCAACATATAAATGGGTTCTTTAATCATATAAGAATAGCTCTAAGAGATCCAAAAGAGCAGATACGAGAGGTTGCTGCAAAAGCATTAAGAGCTGCATTTGTGGTTACTTCACAAAGAGAAGTCCCAACTCAGCATAAGCGAGCTAATTGGTATATACAATGTTATGAAGAAGCCATGTCATCATTTAGCGACCATACTATTAGAGACAGGCTTCTCAGCAGAGATGATAATGTTCATGGTGCATTACTAATATTAAATGAGCTGCTGCGTTGCTCAAATGCAAGCTGGGAAAGGAAATACACAGAGTTGATGCAAAAATTGGATGCAGAGCAGGATGTTATTGATGAAATTGCATTCCATAATAAGTTGCAAACTTCATGGAATTATTTAAACTATTCAGAAGATAAAACTCAGACACCAATCATACTTGAATCCAGCTTTTGCAGGGAGCTGATAACTGAGAAGTTTGATAAAATATCCAGTGGTAAGTTTACAATGACTTAACATCAGAGCTGCAACATTTTTTATATATTTACTTAAAAAATATGAGAAAACTTAAAAAAATATTATTAATAAGTGCTAATAATATTAAAAACAATATTTTGCTCTAATTCATAAAAAACAAGTACATATTACAATATCTTTTTTATATAATAAGTTTTTTAAATTGAAAAAACTGAGTTGATTGATACATATGTAAATGTTGTATTGAGATTATGATTGATCCTAAGATACTAACATTAAAGACATATTCAGTTCTATTATAATTTTATTTTTATTTATTTAACATTTCCCAGACATTATGGCACAACAAATATCAAGATCACACAGTGTACACCAGATGCTGCTTTTAATAATACCCAGGTTGGCAGCTTTTAACCGTGAAGCATTTGCTAGAAAACATTTGAAATCAACAATTAATCACTTGATCACATTCCTTTGCGGGAGAGAAAAAGAAAGAGCCATGGCATTTATAACTTTGGGATTGATTTGTGTAGCAGTAGAGTATGACATACAACAGTATCTACATAGGATTATAGAAATCATCAAGTCTACATTACCGCTGAAGGATGTTGCAAAAAAGAGAAACGGTATTGATACATCGCTATTCAAATGTGTTACCTTACTAGGGTTCGCAATGAAAGAAAATATTTCTAATGAAATAAAAGAATTGTTGGATCCGATATGTGTCACCGGATTGAGCCCTCAGTTGACAACTTGCTTTAAGGAGCTAAGTGAAAATTTACCATCGCTCAAAAAAGAAATAACAAGCAGACTTCTGAACATCCTATCTTTGATATTACGGAAGAAACCTTACAGTGCAAGTGACAGAAATGACCAACTTTCATATGCGTTGTCTTCAGCTATGGTTATGGAACCGCATGATGCTTCAAAATTGGTTTTGGCCTTACATACACTCGGTGCATTTGAATTTGAATGGAATAACACTTTGATGTCATTCATACGGCGATGTACGGATCACTATTTGCAAAGTGAACAGCACGATGTCAGATTGGAATCGGTCAAAACAACTGCGAAACTTCTCGTAAAAGCTGTTGAACGATGCACTCAGACAAAGTCGCGTACTCTCTTAACATTAGTTGATGAATCACTCGGTAAACTTCTCTCTGTTGGTAGAGCTGATTTCGATCATGAGGTACGCTACAAAGTCCTCGAAGTGTTCACAAATCCCGTTTTTGATAAGTACATGGCTGTAGAGGAGCACCTTAACTGCCTTTTCGTTTGCGTCAATGATTCGAACAGTGATGTTGGCGAGCTCGCTCTGTGCGTGGTCGGTCGGCTCAGCAATCTGAATCCCAGTTATACAACACCAATTTTGAGACAGATGTTTGTGCAAATACTGTTGGAACTTCAATATTCAGAATCCGCACGAAATAAGGAGCAATCCCTCAGAATGGTGAATAACATTATAACTCATGCGCCAAGGATTACGAGGCAGTTTGTTGATACAATACTAAAAGTTCTCATACCCAAGTTAAAAGAAAACGGAAGCAGCTCTATTATGATTTCGATAATTTTAAAAGCTATCGGTGACCTGGCAGAGATTAACGGTGGAGGTACAGCGTTAAAGGAATGGCTGCCTGAATTGATGGCAATACAGCTGAGTATACTATCAGACCCGAATCAGCCAGAAAAACGAAGTGTGGCCTTGTGGTCTTTTGGACAAGTGATAAGTGCGGTGGGGTGTGTCATAACACCATACAGTGAACATCCAAATCTTATGGATATGCTTTTAAATTTCTTAAAAACGGAACAAATAAGTAGGGACCGACGCGAGACAATACGAGTGCTCGGCCTTTTGGGTGCTTTGGATCCATACCAACACAGGGTTAACCAGGGTCTTATAGATTTCCAAACTATATCCACATTGATTCCGATTCCGGAAACGTCAACCGGCGTTGACAATTTCGACGCTAATGTTAGCGAAATGTTTGTGAACATGTCGCCAATTGTTTTGGATGAGTTTTATCCAGCGATTGCTGTCACATCACTGATGCGAATCCTGCGAGATCCGCTGTTAGCCCAACACCACACGAACGTGGTGCATTCCATAACGTATATCTTTCAAACTCTTGGTATCAAGTGTGTGCCGTATATTTCACAAGTCACCCCGGGTCTGCTTTACGTTATACGCACCACGGACAATAACAATTTTCGTGAATTCCTCTTCACTCAATTGGCTCAATTGATTTCCGTAGTGAAAATACACATAAGAGCGTATTTGGAAGATATATTTGATTTGATACGTGAATATTGGACACCGGATAGTCAGTTACAACCAACATTGATTCTGTTAATCGAACATATAACAGTCGCCATCGGAACAGAGTTTAAAGTATACCTCCGAAAGATTTTACCACACATACTGAGGGTCTTGAAATATGACAAGAGCAAAGATAGAATTTTAACAGAGAAACTGCTGTTGGCTATACAAAAGTTTGAGAACAACTTGGATGATGTTCTACTAGCGATCGTACCGGCTATAACCACTTTATTCGATGGTAGAAATATACCAACGCATATTTCGAAATTGGCTATGGAAACGATTGAACACTTGTCGATGTATCTGTACTTGAAGCCGTTCTCAGCGGTACTTATACAGGGTCTCGCGAATGTACTGGATAACAATCCTTCGTTGCGACAGACGGCTATGAATACACTTTGCGCGTTGATTGTACAATTGGGAAGGGAATATATCGATTATATCGGCTCTATGGATAGAATATTGGCGAAGCATAAAATTCAGTGTTCAAATTATACTGTGTTGGTGTCCAGGCTGCAAGTAGTTTCAACGCTTGCGTCAGATGATGACTATTTGGCTGAAACTCGATTTCGACTGAGGAATCAAAAGAGTGATGTAAGTATATAGATTATTGTGTATGTTTGTTCGAAAAATAGAGAACTGAAAGTGTGTTTTTTTTATTGATAGGCCGTACTCTTGAGACTGGATTTGATCATAAAATTGATATAAAAGCTGAACAAGCTCGCCGACATATAAAGTTTTTTTTTCACAGGTTGTGACTGGTGATACACAGAATATACAAAAGTTGGTTTTGAATGTACAGAATTTACGCAAATGCTGGTCAATAAGCAATGTAATATCAAAGGATGATTGGTTGGAATGGTTAAGACAGTTCAGTATTGGATTGCTCACGGAATCTAACAGTCCAGCTATAAGGTATACACTTGACTTGTTTAATTGGTTAATTTGTTGACTCAAAATTAAAACTGTACAGTTTAATATTTTCAATTTGGTACCGAATACATTTGATTAAGTTGAGGAAATAATATAGTTAAGATAGATAGAAGTTATGTTAATAGATTTTTAGTATAGAATCTTTGAAAGTTTCAAAGATAATTATTTTGTTAAGAAACAGATTTGAACACATATGTTTAAACATATGATATATCTATTCTATCTAGAGTGCGATTCCCGTACTAGGCCCAAAGTATGATATGACGTTTACTATCCGTGGTGTAAAAAGGCGATGTGACTTGCATTGTCGCAAGTAATACTTACAATTAAGCTTTGCCATATGAAGTTTGTATTTTAAAAAGCTATAAAATATTCTTGGGTCTTTCATTTGCAGAGCATGCGCCAGCTTAGCACAGAATTATTCCCAGCTCGCCAGTGATCTATTTAACGCAGCATTTATGTCCTGTTGGACGGAGTTGGGGGAGCAGCCGCGTTCCGAGCTGGTGTGTGCCCTCGAGAAAGCTTTAACATTCCCAGACGCACCAGAAATAGCGCTGGTGGTTTTAAATCTTGCCGAATTCTTGGAACACTGTGACAAAGGCGCTTTGCCCATATCAATAAAGCTTTTGGGTGATACGGCTATAAGTTGCCGGGCGTTTGCCAAAGCTCTGTATTACAAGGTAGAAATATTTTCGTATTAAGGGTAATGATGTAAATCAAACAGAAATAATCTTTAATTGTTATTTTTACAGGAAGAAGAGTATAGGCGAAATCCTACCACGCAAGTTGTCGAAGCACTTATACATATTAACAATAAGTTACAACAGAAAGAATCAGCCAATGGCTTACTTGAAAACGTAATAAGACAGAAGAAGAATGGTGACTGTTCACTAAATGTCCACGTCCGTTGGTATGAGAAACTGCACAATTGGGAGGAAGCTTTAGACCTTTATAATAAGAAGCTCGAAGTGGAACCGGAAGATACAGAGTCGAAGCTGGGCATGATGCGATGTTTGGAGGCTATGGGCGAGTGGAGAAAGCTCTATAACGCAACAGCTGAACAATGGGACAATTTAGGTGAAGACATGCAAAAGAAAACGGCCAAAATTGCGGCAGCCGCATCGTGGGGCTTACAAGAATGGGATTCCATGAAACGTTTCGTTCAGCTATTGCCAGATGACACGCAAGACGCGGCGCTGTTTAAAGCGGTTCTCGCCATACATGATGGTTACTGGTCGGAGTCCAGGCATTTTATCGATACAGCCCGAACTCTGTTGGATGGGGAAATGTCTGCGGTAATTGGTGAAAGCTATCAGCGAGCTTATGCGCCTCTGGTGAATGCCCAGCTTCTCACTGAGCTGGAAGAAGTTGTTACTTATAAGCTAATCGAAGAACGGAGAAGTACAATACACAAGATGTGGTGGGGACGATTGCAGGGCGGTCAACGTTTAGTTGAAGATTGGAGGAAAATGCTTCAGATTCGAAGCCTCGTTATAATATCTCGCGAGGACTTACAAACATGGTTGAAATTCTCATCGCTGTGTAGGAAATCGGGGTCTGTCAATCAGGCCCACAAAATAGTCTTGTCCATACTGGGGTCTGATCCTGTGACGAACCCTGAAACACTATTGAGAGCTCACGACCCTAGAGTCATGCTGGCGTACACCAAGAATCTGTGGGATGCAGGCAACAAACGATACGCTTACGAGGCGTTGCAAAGATTTGTCGATAACACGGAGGGAGAGACGGAGGAGCAGTGCAAGTTGCTCGCGAGGTGTCACCTAAAACTGGGCTCCTGGTGCGAATCACTGCAAGAGATCAATGAGCTCTCGATACCGGAAATATTGAGGAATTACGCGGCCGCAACGATTTTAGCCCCGGAATGGTATAAAGCATGCCACGCGTGGGCGTGTATGAACTTTGAAACGGTGCTGTTTTATAAACAACAAGACAACCTATCCGAGAGCAGTGTGGCCGGTGGGTCTGTTGACAAGAAGATATCGAGGCCAGAATTTATTAACACATACACAATACCGGCGATCGAAGGTTTCTTCAAATCGATCAGTTTAGCGGATGGGAATTCTCTGCAAGACACGTTAAGGCTCCTAACACTGTGGTTCGATCATGGCCACAATCCCGCTATATACGACGCGCTGTTTGAAGGCATCCGACAAATAGATGTCAAAATATGGCTGCAAGTTATACCGCAGTTGATTGCTCGTATCGATTCGCCACGAAGTTTGGTTGCGAAGTTGGTTCATATATTGCTGATAGATATTGGGAAATTGCATCCGCAGGCGTTGGTGTACCCACTAACGGTGGCCACGAAATCTTCGTTTGTGACGCGTAAGAATGCGGCCAACTATATATTGAAAACCATGTGCACGCATTCGCAGACTTTGGTGGATGAGGTGGCCATAATATCGGAGGAGCTGATCAAAATTGCTATGTTGTGGCATGATCAAGTCTACACCGCTTTAGAAGATGCGTCAAGGTTAGTTTTGTGGATGGATGTTTGCCGCATAATTTTTTAATTATTTTATTATAACTCAATTCAGTAATAAAAACATTAAGTTAGCGTGCGATCGTATGGTAACGTCAATTGGTTTATTTAAATTGTAATCAGGATTGGCCAATTATAATTATATCTTTCTAAAACGTTTCGTGGCCACAATGTACTGATGTATCCGTACATTGCATAATTAAATCGTTCAAACTATACATACCATCAAAGTTAATTATAATGAGTCTTTCATTTTGTGGGTTGCCTGGAAGAGATCGTTTATAAGCGATAAGGCTGTCTTTTGCTCTCATTTTTAATCTACCGTTATGTGTTGATGAATAAATAAAATAAAAATAAGTTCAGTTCCTTAATAATTCGGTAATTAAAATATATATATTATTTTATATAATTATTTATTAAAGTTTTTCAACTTTCTGAACTACTCGTATTATTTGGTTTTAAATATCGTTAATGTTCCAGGCTGTACTTCAGCGAGAAGGACTACCGTAGCATGTTTAGGACTTTGGAGAAAATGCACGCCATGTTGGACAGGCCTCCGGAGACATTGAAAGAGGTTTCGTTTCTGCAGATGTATGGGAGGGATCTGCAGGAAGCGCAGCGGTGGTGTGAACTTTATAAGGTATCCATTTTTTTATATACTGATGGTTTTTTTCAAGTACAACCAAGTAATGTGTTTCGATTTTTTTTTTTAAATATTTATAACGAGGAGAGAGAGATCCTCTATAGGGCTACCGCCAACCTCCCTACTCTGTAGGGTTATTTTTGAAAGGCGTAGGTAGCATCAGCATTGCCAACATCACGATTGAGTCGGTCACAATAACCACTTATTTAAAGAAACACTTCAGTGATAGTTTCCAAGATTTATATTTCACTATTTGAAGAGATGTCCGTTCCGTACAACGGCCTGAGCGCGACTGTGTCGTGCGGTTTTTTTTTTTTTTTGGAGTGGGATCTCGCTGTTGGCCAGGAGGCCTTTACAGCTCAGCTCGGGCTGGTTGGCGAGCTTAGCTCAGCCGTGACAAATGTGGTTTGCCGTGACTTGCGCAAGGGCGTCTCCGTCTCCTGTGAGACTCGGACCTCGGCTTGGGCTGTCACGGGGGGGACTAGCCTGAGGGGCTGGACGGAAGCTCACTGTAGGAGTGAGCGACACTTGAAACAAGGGACCACGCCTTCGCCGGCGAAGGCGGTTTTTTAACCCTAGCTCTCCTATCTGGTTGTTTAGCCGCGCGGGCGGCATCTAATGTGTGTGTCGTGCGGTTACAATGCGACCCTATTTATAGTGCACTTATCTATCTTATCTATTTATCAAGCACTTGTTTACAAAGACGTCGTATTGAAATAATAAAGATGACATTTCACAGAGTAACAAACGTAAAGTATTCAACTTATGTGTTTAAACTTATTTTAGGACAATTAAATGATGTTGAACTTAATTATTCTAGTTAATTTAAGACTAATTGTTGTAGTTGCGCCGATATATATATAGTTAAATGTAGGATACAATATGAATTTAATTTTCTATGATTTTGTTCCTTGAAAGTGTATGAGTTTTATATGTCACTAAAGAGGTTTTTTTTCTAAAAAGAGCTTATCTTGAAAAGCCAGCAACGCATCTCCACGTGAGTCTATATTCATGCGTCACTTTTAAACTGTGCCACCGGTAAGCCTCGTAATCAATAAAATGAAATGTAGCCGAACAAAACGTCCGTTTAAAAAAAATAAAAGTGATTCGTAAGTTAAAATAATATTTCCCATTCTCAGGAAACGAGCGAGGATAGGTATTTAAACGAAGCGTGGGACCTTTATTGTCACGTGGTACGTCGGATCGGTGCACAGTTCCGTTCGCATACGTCCCTAGAGCTCCAATACGTCAGCAAACGTCTGCACACCTGCACGGATCTCCAACTGGCTGTACCGGGCTCGTATGTCCCCAACGAGAAGGTCATCCGGATATCTCATATCAAGAGCCATTTACAGGTGTTTCTATTTATCTCTATTTTATTTCATTCTCATTACTGTATATAAAAGTGTATTGTATTTTTATGCTTGAAATTTTTTTTTTCTATAATGTCTTTGCCTTATGTATATAGAGTAGACATGTTTGATTGTCTGTGTTTCCTATGCGTATTGTAACAAGGCCAATAACAAGGCCCTACTGTGGTTATTTCACTCTTTCGATGAAAAATTTCTGTATTAAAATGATTTATTTTTTGGTTAAATGTTGGTTGTTATGCCCTCTTATCTGTTAGGGTGATATTTTGATAGAGCAGTAACCAAAAAATATATTTATTAACAAATAATAACTATTTCATACTTATCTTTTACTTCTCAAAGCTTATATACCTACTGAAAATGTATGCAACGGAAAAATGATTAAATTCGTTTTTAGATAATCAAATCGAAACAGCGCCCTCGCCGCCTAACCATCCAGGGCTCCGATGGAAAACAATACATGTTCCTATTGAAAGGCCACGAGGACCTACGTCAGGATGAGAGAGTGATGCAGCTGTTCGGTCTCGTCAACACTCTGCTTCAGGCCGACTCCAATACGTATAGACACGATTTGGCCATACAGAGATATGCCGTGATACCGCTCTCACCGAATTCAGGGCTTATAGGCTGGGTGCCGCAATGCGACACCCTGTATAATCTGATAAGCGACTATCGGGACAAAAAGTCGAATAAGATGTCACTGCATACAGAGCAGCAGATCATGATGAGAATGGCGTCCGATTATCAAAAACTCATGTTGAAGCACAAGGTAAGGTTGACTTAACTTTTGATTCAAGACTTTAGTACGTTTATCTGATTTAGATGTACAGTGTCAACTCTATATAACGACACTGAATCGCATTTTATGGTCGTTAAATGGAGAGAAGAAAAATCTGAATGGAATGAAAAGCTAAACCAAGCAAAGCCAATTACGACGCTTTATGGAGTGTAAAACTTTAAACGTTAAACGGAGTTAATACAGTTTAGGTTTCCGCTTAACATTGTAGTGAAAGAATTCTTGAAAGCAACCCATTAACGCGCCCCCTGGCTGTAATGTTTAAGCAATACTATGCTCATCCTAACATTTTATATCACCAGGTGGAAATTTTCGAATACACTTTATCCCAAACACCTGGAAACGACTTGGCTCGACTACTCTGGCTCAAGAGCCCCTCGGCTGAGGCATGGTTCGAGCGTCGGACAAACTACACCCGTTCCCTGGCTGTGATGAGTATGGTGGGGTATATCCTGGGTTTGGGAGACAGACACCCGTCAAATATAATGCTCCACAGGGTAACGGGAAAGGTTCTTCACATTGACTTTGGAGATTGTTTCGAAGTTACACAAACAAGGGAACGTTTCCCGGAAAAGATTCCGTTCAGATTGACCAGGATGCTTATTAACGCTATGGAGGTATGTTTTGTGGTCAGTTTTATAGGTGAGCCTTGTTTTTTTTCGGGTCTAGGCTCTGTTATTCTTAATTACCGGCTGTCCTGTTGACGTCGTAATAAAAAAGCTATGTTATGTTGAGTTATGATGATATTATCAATGTATTGACGAAAACATATTTTGTTTAAATATTTTTTTAAAATCATTACTTAGTAATCATCATTTTTTAATGATTGATAAATATTGACTTGTGTAACAGTTCACTTAATTATCTGTGTGTTTTGTTATCTGCTAAAAGAATAGTTCTATAGTCGTGAGTATTTCGTGGTCAATTAATTATATTTTTTCTTACAGGTAACTGGTATAGAAGGCGCGTACCGCTTCACGTGCGAATCAGTAATGCACACGCTCCATAAACACAGGGATAGCGTGATGGCCGTGCTAGAGGCGTTTGTCTATGACCCCCTCCTGAACTGGCGGCTCATAGACAACGACAAGCACTCCATCACGGAATCCACTTTCTCATCCGACATTGACATATCGTACTCTCTGCCAAGCAGAAGTAGAAACCAACTTCACTACGAATCGTTAGAAATGCCGCCAGAGTCGAATTTGAATAAGCGAGCCTTGGCAATATTGAATAGGATTAGGGACAAATTGACAGGGAGGGACTTTCCGAACATTGAGGCGGTGGTGAGCGTGCCCAAACAGGTTGATTTGTTAATTAAAATCGCCACGAATAATGAAAACTTGTGCCAATGCTATATCGGTTGGTGTTCGTTTTGGTAACGTCATTTCTCAATACGACATAATGTTTGTCTTTGAAATAGACTAAATATTTTGTATTTTTAGTCTGCTGTATATTACGTTGTGTATGTGAGAGGCGATTTTGTATAAACTGTGTCAATAGTGAAAAAGTCTTTGATGTTTTGTGTGGATGTTAGCTTTATTAACACATTTTGTACTTATCGAGGCTTGTTAATATCTAAATATATTGTTAGATATTGTTTTATAATTATTGAGATTCAAATAAAATGTTAAACCGACCTGATTCATTTATTTTGTCTCACATGAATGAAAATATGACTTTCCCTACTAGTTAAACAATAGTCAAATTATTCAGTTTAATATATTGAACTGTAGACTTCCGGTAGATTCGTAATGCTTTATGAATTCGACAAAGAAATATGCTTTAATTGTTGAACCCATTTTATTAATTGACTTTTGAAATGAAAAATTACAAAAATGATTATTGATGACAGATTCTCTAATGGTCTGTGCCAACATTTGTCTAGTGTCTGTGGTGCGACTATAATCTATACTTACTTCTACTTTTTAATTTGTTGAATTTGTGTTGGTAAACAGGGCTTGTTTACCACGGTCGCTTTAACTATAATAATTTTACCTACGTTGGGTTATTATTACCTTGACTTTCTCATACGTTTAGTAAATAGCAGTTGCTTGACGAGGGCAGGTAATTGGGTTACGTTTACGCCGCGGCCTTTATAAATACGCATTTTTGAATATAATTACGCGTGTATAAGAACTATATTTGTTGTGTAAAGGATATTCTTTTTATTCACTGTTTATTTGTAAGAACAATACGCGTGTCAATTTACACGCTGACGATTGCTTAGAAGCTTATAAAAATGATTCGTAAATAGTTTATTTCTTTACTTTGTAATAAAACATTTTATTAAATACGATATTAATACAAATTATTGTAATAAATAATCAAAAATGCGTTAGCGAATTTGGAGTTTCCAGTGTAACTGAAATGAGTAAATGGTAAGCCTGTAATTTAAGATCCTTTAGGTAGATTGTGCAGTGTAAAACATTCGACAACCTGCAAACCTGAGTTTTATACTCTATTTTATAACTATAAGATCTGTTTACATAAGGCATGAAAACATCAAAGACTGATTTATACAGTTTAATATTGTGTTATAACAACGGTCTCACTATACGGTGAGTTCTCGTATAAATCGATCTCGTACTAATATACAAAACGAATAAATTATTGAAATTAATTCAATTTATGATTTCACATTATCCTTTTTATAACTAACAAATGAGAGTGGGAGTATATCGGATAGTCTTGTGCATAACACTTTGTCCATTGTGGGTTTGCTTAAGTATATTTCAATATCACCATCGCTTCCACGGAATTCATTAAGGGTCTGCCTACAAACGCCACACGGCGCTGTGAAGGAGCCCTTTTGATGTGCGACAATCGCTATCATTCTTATTTTTAAGTAACCATCACATACCGCTTTGGGTATTGCTGTGCGTTCGGCGCAAAGGCATGGCGACATCGTTGAATTTTCAATGTTACATCCTGTGTACACTTTTGAATCGTCTTCTGTTAATAATGCGGCGCCGACAGGGAAATTTGAATACGGACAGTACGCTCTTTTTCTTATTTTTATCGCTTCGCGTATAAGATTCTGGACTACGTCACCTGCAATGAAAATATTTTCGTTCTTTTGATTTGTTTCTTATATTTTTTGTGGCTAGAGCAATGTAAGACTAGATGTTATTTATTTGTAAAACTAATATTTAGGTCGCCGTAATGAAAATAGACCAACAAATTCTTAATGCATCATAGCACACCGATGCGCTTGCCAATAGAATTAAAACACTTACTCAAAGAATCGAAATCACGTATGTCGTGGAAACTTGTTGGTTGGTTCTTTGAGTTGCAAGGCGAGTCGTCCATCGCGGCGAACGGCCACTGGCGTACTGATTACGAAAGATTAAGCCTAACGATCCTTGATTAGATACAATACTGTATGATTGAATGGACTTTTACCACAGGGTGGTACGCAATTTTGTACTTTAAAAAATTTGGAAAGGAATTTTAAGTTTTATCGCTAACAAGTAATGTAATATTTATATGTAAATACAAATTGATCCCTAATCGCTTTGCGTTGCGAGTTATTTTATATGGAAATGCCTAGTTTAATAAATGTTTCATGTACTGTATAAAGAATTATTTTATGAGGTATTAAATATTGACACATTACCTACGCTTCATTTTCCTGCTGGCTTAACATCTCATGATTAAAAACAGACGTGTTTGTGAAATATGAATTCCGTTATTTAGATAGTTTGTTCCTTGGCTACTCTGGTAAATTATGCTAGCGGCATAACTTCGTGGTATCGCGATAATTATATGTTGAGCGAGAAATGCAGCTCTTGAGTCACGGGTACTGTCTAACAGGCGCCTCCTTCGTTATTTAATAAGCACTTCCAATGAAAACATATTCGAAGTTGGAGAAAAGACTCTTGAACTTTGACCATTTGTTTTATCTGCCTGATCTGGCCGCAGATTAAAATTTATTCTGAAGTGGATTTAAAATAATAATGCAATAAATAATAAATTCTGAATAACAACAACGGACAATGTAGGTCATATTTATATTTACGTCTTAAGATAATTCTGTAAATTAGGAAATTGTGTTATATAATATTAGTCCCGGAATGATTCTTTGAACATCGGTAAGGTAGTAGAGTGATGTTTTATTTACTATTTTTATATTTGGGGCTCGGGCATTTTGTTATTATGTCGTCAGTGTTTGACGCAAATATAGAAAATAGAATATTATATTTTAAGCATATGCATATTACAACACTAGTTTATACGTCTGTGTCAGTCTTTTATAGACTAGTGAAAAATATTGTGTTAGATTGTTCTTTTAATACAATTTTTTTATTTTTTTTTTAATAGAAGAGGGGACAAACGAGCAGGAGGGAACGACCACCATAAAGGTGAAGTCGCCGCCCATGGACACTCAAGTGGCTGGGAGCTCATGAGTGCGTTGCCAGCCTTTTAGGGATTTATACGCTTTTTTCTTGAAGAACCCTAAGTCGTAGTGGTTCGGAAATACCGTGGCGGACAGCTTGTTCCATAACGTGGTGGTGCGTGGTAAGAAATGTCTTACGAAACGCGCAGTGGTGGAACGACAGACATCAAGGTGATACGGGTGGAATTTCGCATTCTGCCTTGGTGTCCGAAGATGAAATTTAGCTGCAGGTATTAATCCGAACAACTCCTCCGAACACACCCCATGGTAAATGCGATAGAAGATGCTGAGAGATCCAACATCTCTACGCAGCGCCAAAGGATCAAGCCGGTCGGAGAGTGACTGGTCAGCGACTAATCGAACCGCTCTACGTTGAATGCGATCAAGAGGAAGGAGCTGGTACTGGGGGGCTCCCGCCCAGAGGTGAGAACAATATTCCATGTGGGGCCGAATTTGCGCTTTATAAAGTTGCAAGCGGTGGCCCGGAGTGAGCACACCAAGCTTTTTAGAGGCAAGTTTTGCCTTTTCTTCCAGATGACCGCGAAACTGAACATTGTAGTAACTGAACATCGATATGTCGACGCCCAGTATTCCGATGCTGGCTGAGGCTTCAAGGAGGGTGTCTTCAAAGAGAGGAGTAGCGACAAAGGGTGTTTTTTTAGTGGAAAACGCGCAAACTTGTGTCTTTTTGGGGTTGAATTGGACTAGGTTATGTCGTCCCCAGTCCGAGGCTACACTTAGTTGGGTCTCGAGTTCAGACACAACTTTGTTCCGGAACTGATCGACATCAGCCCGAGAACTATTTGCGCGGCCTGTGTATAATGCATCTCCAGTACTATCGTCCGCATAGCAATGAATACTGCTATGCTGCAGCAGATCATTGATATGCAGAAGAAAGAGGGTCGGAGATAAGACACAGCCTTGTGGGACCCCGGCATTCACAGGTTTGAGGTCGGAACATGCTCCGTCGATAACGACCTTAATGCTCCTATCAGCCGGGAAGCTGGAGATCCAATTGCACAATTTCTCGGGCAACCCATACGCAGGAAGCTTTGAAAGAAGCGCTCTATGCCACACCCGGTCAAAGGCTTTCGCTATGTCAAGACTAACTGCCAGTGCCTCCCCCTTGGACTCTATTGCCTCCGCCCATCTATGAGTTAGGTAAACTAGAAGGTCACCCGCTGACCGACCACGCCGGAGGCCATACTGGCTATCGCTAATCAAGTGGTGGCCCTCTAGATACTTCAAGAGCTGGCAATTGATGCTGTAATTACCTTTTAATTACAATTATTACACATTGCACCTGCTGAATTACAATGTTTTGTTATTTTAATTGTCAGTAGCACAATTTTGTATTAATTGTTTATTTTAAAAGAGCAGCTATCGAGTTTCTTGCCGTTTCTTCTCGGTGTATGACTGCCTTCCGAACCGGTGGTAGTGTAAAAACCTACTTGAATAAAGATATTTTGACGAAGTTTGAATATTATTATATCCTATCTTCGTTGTCAAGAGTTTATACGCTTAGAGAAGCGTCTAGTTAATAATTTTAAGTTAGATTTTGTTTATGCTACATGTGTGTAAATTTCTAACATATTTGTAAAATAAATAAAAAACATTTTAAACCAACATTAAATTTATTCTGAGTACACAATGTACAATATATTAACTAAACAATATGCACAAATATGGCTTAAATTATGTTACTAATTTACAATGACAAATCGCACCTTTAGCACATTTAATCAAAGGTAGCAGCGCTCCGCGGTCGTAATCAACAGCTTTACAAACTTATAACGATACATTTCGATTGATTAAGAATTAAAAAAAGCATGTATACAATTCGTAAGGAATACAACTGTCAAAACTGACAGCAATTGTCATCATGTCGACATTTTTTATTATAACTTCGGAATCTATGGATCAATGCTATTGGAACCATGTTTATATAACAAAAACTTCATGTCTAGCTAGACATGAAGTTTTTTTGTACTATTTTTTACGAGACAAGAGAAATCTCTTTTTGGTTTCCACACTTCACGCACACGTCTGCGTGTATGTTTCAGTTCAGCGTGTATCGGAAGCGGGCTCTACCATAAATACTAAACGCTAAAGGGCGTCGCTGTCAATTTATCAAATACAACTTGTCATGTTACAAAAGGGGAATATTTCGCACAAACTGTCATATCCTAATTACGTTAAGCCCAAATAAAAACTAATTCTCACTCTAAAAACCCGAAATAAATAGGATGGTAGAGCCTTGTCTCAATTCGCTAATAACTACCCACATTTCACACGTACATTTTAAATGCAGTATCCTCCATCCTTATTTATCTTATCTATGACAACCGTTATGTAATCTTTTAACGGATAAAAATAATTTACTTCGACGCTTGTAATTCCCCGTTAAAGAAGGTATTAATGAAACAATTAAAATAGTTTTTGGTACGCTGAGCCTACAGCACTAGAGACTATCACATATTTAAGCCTGTACTACGTTTATAAAACATGATATTAAATTTTTGGTGTACCAAACAGTTGGTACCAATGTTGATTCGATAGATTTATTTATAGACGTATGATCTTTGATCTTGTTTATATCACGAGTGGAATTCCACGAAAATTAACGCGTCGCAAAATGGTAAATGACACAAATTATGTCACATAATTAAATTGATATAGCGATATCCATTCATATTAGATGTCACTGCTTCAACATGATCAAACTGGTACACGAATGAATACGGAATAACTTATTTAGTCGACCACAAAAAAATAATAACCCTGTCTGCCTGTCATAAACGATATTGTCGCATTAAATGTATTAACTTAATCGTAAATAGCACAAGTATTTCTCTATAGTCAAATAGTAGACAAACTAAATTTCACTGGAACAACACGAAATATTTCAAGACTAATCGTTTCTTATATCAAAAAAAGACACGTAAACACTTTTCAAAGCCGGCGGTCACATTTTAAACTTACATAATCAGCCAATCACACCTGTACATTGGAACAGATATGAGTTTCACACCTTACCAGAACGGACACCAGCCAACATAACACTGGCATAGATTCTCATTACTCGTCGCCTGTTGGATCAACAGATCCACTTGCAGCTGAACTGACACGCTATTGTCATCTATATGTGGAAAATCGCGTCCCGTCAGCTTGTCCCTTACACGATTGACGATTGCTAGAGCCCTCTTATTGAGGTTCGTTTCGGATGGTTGATCTTCCACTGTCATTTTGCTTCTATTCGGTTGTGGGGAGCCGTCACCAGATTCCGCATCGGTTCTAGATCTTCTACCCGTGTCTATTAACCTCCAGTTTAGTAAGGGGTCATAGACAAACGCCTCTAATACAGCCATGACGCTATCTTTGTGTCTATGTAACACCTCCATAACTGATTCGCATGTTCGTCTGTATGTACCTTCGATTCCTGTTACCTGTTACACAAATATTATGTTTAATCACGGACTTATTAGCTGGTTTGTCTAAATCAAATTTTTAAGCTTACTTAGGTATATTAGTAAATTTGAATGAAAAACAAAACGGTATACTATAAATTATGTTCAATATTTGAATTACAATCGCCATGTATATGAGTTATGTACTTAAAACATTAAATTCAATCGCTTTTTAATAATTCCAATATGTTTTACTTATATATAGTTTTCATCGTGTAAATTTTCAATAGAATATGTATATTAAATGTATCTAATAAACATATATCGTTTATATGACAAATATTTATCAACCATAATAAAATGATTGTTTTACGTAAATAAATTATTTGTTATTATTTTAACTGTAGTCGAAAAAGTAAAATTTACTATTAAAATAAACAGATTAATTAGCATAAACCTAATTACATAAGCCGTAATAGAGATTATAAATAAATAACAATACCAAGTAACATATAAGGATACAAAAAAAACAAAGCTATATTTTTATGTAATCATTGGATTAAATGATATTTTGATTAAAATCATTATAGTTCTTATCTTATCAATTTTTTTCGAATTATTCTACCTCTAGATATCCTTTTAACATTGTCTGTACATACAATAGCCAAACTGCGTCTCTATAAACTTCATACAGTCCATAATTATTGGACAAATTAACATTTTTTAATGCGATTTTGTTTGTCACTTCCAAGCAGTAGAGCTTCGATTGAATGCCATTATACAAGATTTATTTTGGTTAGAAGTTTAATATTAGCCGTGTTTACCACAAGTCGTAGAAAGAATGATTTATTATGACGAACATGAAACCTCATCATGGTTTTGTCGTACAGAATACGTTCCTAATATATCAACCGAGATATATTTATATATTTGCCCGTAACTACGTTCGTGTGGACAATATTTATTTAAGCTAAATACTGGTACTAAAGATGATTACCTAGAAATCACTTTTATATGTATTATCTAACACTAATATAAAAAAAAACTATAGGTCAATTAGCATGTTTAACAATCGCTTTTTCAAGTGACATTTTCCTGTAGAAAACTACTACTTAAAAACAGTGTGTGTTAAATCCAATTTGTGAAAACTGCAAAATATGGATTCAATATTTTTTTTTTGTTGATCCCGCGAAATGTGTATTAATAAGTTATCTAC
Organism: Leptophobia aripa; assembly: GCA_951799465.1. NCBI lineage: Eukaryota > Metazoa > Arthropoda > Insecta > Lepidoptera > Pieridae > Leptophobia > Leptophobia aripa. The sequence continues at coordinate 4,429,507 of OX637281.1, forward strand.
ATGTGTAGCAATAACTCTCTTTTTTAAATACGTACAGATTATTTATTATTTGACTAATTAATTTTATTATAAATATACATTTTATTCAATAAATTCATAACTATTTTTGCACTCGTATTATTCTAATCAAAGTGGCTTTATATAGTTTTGTATTAAGTTTCATACGGTTTATTAAATAAAATTGTTGCTGGGTGTGGCGGTGTGTGCTTAATTAACTCAAAACTCTTACCTCCATAGCATTAATCAGCATTCTGGTCAATCGAAACGGTATCTTCTCTGGGAATTTGTCTCGCGTAACCGCGACTTCGAAGCAATCACCAAAGTCTATATGTAGGAACTTCCCCGTTTTTCTATCCAACATAATGTTAGACGGGTGTCTGTCACCCAATCCCAGGATATACCCCACCATACTCATCACAGCCAGTGAACGGGTGTAGTTGGTCCGACGCTCGAACCAGACCTCTGACGATGGACTCTTCAGCCAGAGTAATTTTGCGAGGTCATCACCCGCTGTGTGCTCGAGGGCGTGCTCGAACACCTCAACCTGGAATATTCAGGGTGAAAGAAAGACGCCAGGTAATCTAAGTTGACATCACAGATGTCATCTGTCACCTTCTCCATGTGAACGAGACGGTATGCAACGAATTTATTTGCCACCAAGTTAATAATAATCATTATATTTATTAATAATCAGCTAATTGTGTTCTTTTTTGAGCAAACGATTAAAATACGTGAATTATGTACTTAAAGAGGATACCATTTGTACTTAAAAACATAATAATAGTGCAATTGTAAAGAAGTAACATTCACAAACCATTCAGAAACAAACGAAATATGACATCTTTATTTCATCTTCAACCACATACCCGCATAAGAATATGGTAACTTCTGGTAACATTCAAGGCTTTCAGCTCTCGTTAAATTTTTAAATTTTTATAAGTATGAAGTATACCTTTTGCATCAACATCAGCTTCTCCAAATCCGACGCCATTCTCTGCATGATCCTGTGTTCAATGTTCAGTAGTATTTTTCTCTTATCCCTATAGTCCCTTATCAGCGAATGCAAAGTGTCGCAGTGCGGTACCCAGCCTATCAGTCCGGAATTAGTTGACAGGGGAATGACAGCGTATCTTTGTATGGCCAGGTCTCGTCTGAAGGTATCAGGGTCAGCCTGAAGGAGAGCGTTGACTAGACCGAACAGCTGCATCACTCTCTCGTCTTGGCGTAGATCCTCGTGGCCCTTCAATAGGAACATGTAGTCTTTCCCGTTTGACCCGCGTATGCAGAGACGTCGCGGACGCTGTTTTGATGTTATCACCTAGAAAATCACCCCCCCCCCTCCCATTAATGCGATTTTCAGTCAGAAAATATTTATGACAAATCTGTATAGTTTGGACAGATCAAAAATATTAGTTTATATATAGAAATATTATTATGATTTTCCAAAGCTTATGAGAATTCACTCGAAGCCATTGTGTTTAATACAATTTTGCAATATCTTCTTTTGTAGGCAAATGGGGAGTGCTAACCACCCATCATTATGAAAAGTCTTCAAAATTTGCTTTTAGGTATATATTAGGTATTATTTATATATAATACCGAGTGCCTTATAGCGCACTCAGTGTCTATCACAGACACGCACACAGACACACACAAACCCAGCCACTAACACACATATTACAAACTCTCTCTCAATATCAAAGAAACTCTCAAAATTTAAGTAAACTAGCGAAGCTCTTAAAAAATTCTCATTACAATCTATATCCTAACAATGTGGTAATGTACCTGCAAACTGCTCTGTATATGCGCAATGCGTATTAGATCGTGGTCAGGCACATACGACCCCGGAACTGCCAACTCCAGATCGCGACAGCCCAAGAGGCTCGGACTGACATACTGCAGTTCCAACGAGGTCAGCTGAGGCAGTTGCCGGCTTATACGACGAAACACGTGGTAGTAGAGGTCCCACGCTTGGTTCAGATCGCGCACTTGACCGGATTCCTGATGAATATAAAATAAAGTACAATCCGGATATAACGACATAATAGTCGCTAAAACCGGTTAGTCGTTATAAACGAAGTCTATTATATTCGAATATAGGCGAATTCTACTGTATCAACAATGTGAAATTCTCATTTAAGACAAAAATCGTACAGAGCTTCCATTGGACTTAATAACTTAAAATAGAAAAATCTTACTAACTTTATATCTATTGCACCACTCTTGGGCCTCATTCAGATCCCTGGCATACGCTTGGCTGAAGGATATCTCTTTTAAAGTCTTCGGCCCTCGCTCCAGCATCGCGTGCAACGGCTCCAAGGTCTTGAACATAGCTTTGACGTCGTGCTCACTGAAGTACAGCCTCGAAGCCTCTTCCAAAGCCTCGTGCCATTGTTCATGCCACAAAATGGCGACTCTAATCAGCTCCTCAGATATCATCGCAGCCTGACTGACCAAGTTGCTTGAGTGTGTGCACATCGATTTCAACACTTGATTTGCAGCGTTTTTCCGGTCAACGAATGACGACTTCGAGGCAACAGTTAGTGGGTAAACGAGAGCTTGGGGATGCGATTTCCCTATGTCTATTAGGAGTGAATGAATCAATTTTCCGACTAACGGTCGTGGTGTATCGATTCTTGCAATCAGTTGGGGTATAACTTGCAGCCAAACATTTATTTCGATCGTTCGTATCCCTTCAACCAACGCTTCGTGCACGGCGGGATGGTGCCCGTAATCAAACCAAAGCGTGAGCAATCTAAGCGTATCCTGTAGGGAACTGCCGTGGGACAAATTTATCGATTTGAAGAAACCCTCTACAGCCGGAACCGTAAACTTTTGTATTGTATCGTCGGAGTTGACCTCTCTTGCGTTTGGACTATCCTCCTTGTGTTTATAATACAACACGGTCTCAAAGTTCATGTACGCCCACGCGTGCCAGGCTTTATACCAGTCTGTGGCGTGTTCTGTGGCCTTTTCGTAGTTATCCAAAATGGTTTTGATCGAATCTTCGTTGATGCCGAGCATCGATTCGCACCAGGAACCTAATTTCAAATGGCATCTAGCGATCAGTCTTGAGTGTACTGTGTCGACATTCTCCACATATCGTTGTAGCTGATCGAACGCCAATTGCTTGTCACCAGCCACCCACAAATGCTTGGCATACGCCAGTGTCAACCTCGGCTCGTGGGTCGGGAGTGGCATATCTCTGTTGGCACTTGGATCTATGCCCAGAAGCATGACAAGTGTCTTGTGGGCTTGCCGAGGCGCTCCACTCTTTCTGCATAACGATGCGAATTTGAGCCACGTGGCCATATCCTCCTGTGGCGTCAGTACCAAACCACGCACTTGTAGTATTTTGCGCCAATCCTCAACCAATCTCTGCCCTCCTTGAAGTCTTGTCCACCAAGCTAATCGTATTGATTCTCTTCTTTCCGGTACCAGTTTGTATGTGATAACTTCTTCCAGTTCCGCCAAGAGCTGGGCACTCACCAACGCACCATATGCTCTCTGGTAGCTCTCACCGGCTACAGCTGTTAATTCAGAATCGAGTATCGTTCTTGCTTGATCGATATATAATCTGGATGTGCTGTAATTCTGGTTATGGATATTAAGTACAGCCCTGTAGAACGCTCCATCCTGTGTATTATCTGGCAAAAAGTTCACATAGTTCGCCATCGAATCCCATTCGTTGAGACCCCACGAAGCTGCCGCCGCCAATCGTGCAGCTTTGAACTTTTCATCATCGGTCATATTCGTCCAACTGCTGGAGACGGTCGTATAGAGCTTCGTCCATTCGCCCAACGCCTCGAAACAGCGAAGCTCTCCAAGACAGATTTCTATATCACCTTCAGGCAATTTCTCTTCGTAGAGATTAAGTGCTTTTTCCCAGTTGTGCAATTTCTCATACCAACGTATTTGAACCTTTAAACTAGTGTTTCCCGCCTCCCTCTGGGCCATCACTCTTTCTAGTAAACCTTCAGCGGCTTCCTTTTGTTGCAGTTTATTGTTTATATGGATCAGGGCTTCCACTACTTGGGAAGTTGCACCTGTTCTAAATTCTTCTTCCTACAGAAAAACAACATTTTTTTATTTGGAAACTGAATGCCGGTAATAAGTGAGTATACAGGTGACTCTTATAGTAAATCAAATGATTTTTTTTATAAATAACACAAGTTATGATAAACATATAACTTTTTCTTAAGTTAATAAGGAAAAACTTACTTTATAATGCAATGCCTTAGCATATGCCCTACAATGCATAGCCCTTTCCCCCAAAAGGTGTGTCGATATAGGAAGTGCACCACCTTCGCAATGTTCCATAAATTCTGCCAAATTCAGTACTGTGTGCGCCAATTCTGGTGCATCGGGTGCTGTCAAAGCCTGTTCCAGTGCATTTGACAATTCAGTCCGCGACCGGCTGTCTAATTCAGTCCAACACGACACAAAGGCCGCGTTAAATAGATCCCGTAATAGTTGAGAGTAGTTATGCGCCAACGCCAGGCAAGCTCTGGAAATCATTTTTAGTAAGGAAAATTATACAGGGTGATAGAGCAACATTTCTGAAACAGGGATGAGATTGGTAGGAGGAAGGGTGTTTATTAAAAAAATACATAGTAAATGGTGTTTCTTTTTATATTGGAATTGTATTTTATAATCCAAAGTAATATTACTACTATCATCCGTTTTCGATTTTGGTAGAATTTTCGTAACATCCTGTATATATGCATATTTTTAAGCGGACATGTGAAATGAAATTTACCTTAGTGCTGGGCTGTGTGATTCTGTCAATAGTCCAATACTGAACCGCCGGAGCCACTCCAACCAATCGTCCTTCGACACCCGACTACTGACAGTCCATGCTATTTGCAAACTATGAGCATTTACATACAACTTACGTATCGTATTTGACGTATCACAAACAACAATTCGTGCCTGCAAAGAAATTAAAAATTAAATAAAAATAAAAAAAAAACACTACTAATAAAGTACTGCACTCACTTCCTGATTATTATTCTTTGGTTTCTGCCTCGTACCCTGTATATATTCATCTAATGCCAACGAATGCGTCGTTTGCAAATTTGATAACAAATTTTCATAATTCTGATGCTGTATCCTGTGTTTGATGATCACTTTTTGGACGAGAGGTATGAAATCATTGTACTTCCGACCGAGCTGAACAATCAGGGCACATAATGTGTCCATCGCTGTGGTTCTCAAGGCATAACAGCTGTCCAAACTTCGTACTATGGGATGAATTATTCTCGAAACCAGTTCGCTATAGTTAAGAGAATCAGAAAGGTAATCCACCGTCTCCATTGCAACTTTCGCAACCGGGATAGGGCAGTCAGTTGCATCAAATAATTTAACAATGGATGGTATCACCAAATGCATATAATCATCAAGGTTATCCTCAAATTTTTGTAAAGCATACAATAGCTTCTCGGTTACAACTCTGTCTTTACTAGTATCGTGCGCTAAAACCCGCAGTATTTGAGGCATCAGCTGAGGTAAATAAACCTTAAACTCTGATCCCAGAGCGATAGCAATGTGTTCAACGAGTAGTATAAGAGTCGGTTGCAAGGGACTGTTGGGAGTCCAAAACTCTTTGATCAATTCAAAGATTTTATCCAAATAATTTCTTATATGTTGCTTTACGATCGCAATCAACTTTGCCAACTGCGTGAAGAGAAACTCGCGAAAACTGTTACTGTCAGTAGAGCGGGCAACGTACAAAAGACTTGGGGTGACACGTGATATGTATGGAACACATTTAATACCGAGCGATTGGAAAATAAAGGTCACCGCCTGCACTACACTTGTGTGGTGCTGTTGAAGGGTTGGGTCACGCAAAATGCGCATCAATGTCGAGATAACTATTGCTGGATAGTATTCATCCAATACAGCTGTTGGCATCAGTACCAACATTTCACTTGACGATACATCAAAATTATTTTCCTCCGCTTTGCTATCAGCAACTGGTACCAAACTTGAGTTGGGTTGACCGTCCTTTCTATACTTGGTCAACTTATGTTTATAGGGATCCAATGCGCCGAGGAGGCCCAAAACTCGTATTGTCTCACGCCTATCTTTTGGTTGCTGTTCAGTTTTAAGGAAGTTAAGAAGTACATCCATGAGATTTGGATAATCTGTGTATGGTGTGACAACATATCCTGTCGCACTGATGAGCTGTCCAAATGCCCATAATGCTATGCTACGCTTCTCAGTTGCAGTAGCGTCAGCGAGCAAGTCAAGTAATATCGTCAATAGTTCTGGCAGACATTTCCGTAACCCAGTGTTATCGCCGTGAACGTCAGCCAAGTCTCCCACAGATTTCAGTACGCTTATAACCACTCCAGGATTTACATCCGGCTCTTTAAGTTTTGGAACGAGCACATTGAGAATTGTCTCCATATATGGTTTCACAAGTTTTGGTGCATGCAGGATGAGATTATCCAACATTCTGGCCGCTTGTTCTTTGTTTCGACTCATTCCAGAGTGTTCCAATTCAGTCAAAAATTGTATAAGTGTTTTTCTTAAACCGGGCATCACATATGCTGGATTGACAGTACTCAATCTTCCAATCATACAAATGGCCAACTCTCGTATTTCCAAATGTTCGTCATTCATAGCTATGAATAGAAAACTCAGATTTTCTATTTGTGCCAAATGGGTGTCGAAAATGTTTGTCAGCGATTCAAGAACCCAATACCTCACCTCATAGTCCGGGTCAGTAACTGACACAACCAGCATCTTACCAACAACCTCTGCTGTGAGCATGGTGAGAGTCTTTGATGATTCATCCTTCCTCCTAGAAGCAGCATCAGCTAAGAGCTTAGCAGATGTTTTAACAGCTTCCACTCTAACCTTTTGCTGATCGCTCTGCAAGAAATGATCAGCGCATGTTTTGACAAACATCAAGAGACTATGTTGTCCTTCAAAATTGAAAGTGCCGAGTGTTCTCAATGCTAAAATAATATTAGCTGGATCCTGTGGCTCAATTACAAAACTCATGCTCGAGCTCATCTGTTGCTCTAAACTCCTTGGCACCCCAGGATGTAAAAATTGTTTATTTCGTATCACTAAAGAGAGCATATTCAAAAGACCTTGAGATATTTCTTCTCTAAGTGAAGGCAAGTTCTCGCTTAACTCTTTTAAACAGATAGTCAACGAGGGGCTCAAACCAGTAGCAAACAGTGCATCTAATAACTCTTTGATGTCAGTTATGACAAGATCTTTAACAGCACTACTTAATAGTGTTATGCATGCAAAAATTGAAGGGTCAATCCAACTTTTTTTCTTAGTCAGTGTGTCTCTAACTGGTAGGGCTTGTTTGATGACCTCTATAATTCTAGGTATGAAGTTTCTTATTTCACCTTCTAGAGCTGCAGCCATTAGTCCTAGGGTTGTAAATGCTATATTCCGACTTCTGATTGAAGTCAATAAGTAATGCATAGTAGAATTGAGATATTTTCTTAAAAACAACTCCTTATTAAAGGCAGCTAAGCGAGGAATTATGATAAGCAGTATTTGTGGAACACCTTGGAGTTTTAAGTGTCTTTGGGCCATAACATCTGTAATAAAAAAAAATTGGGTTTTACTGTACTGTGAAAATGAAAAATAAATTTGAAACTAAATAGTTTTTTAGTTATACTTTTTGAGCTTGATTGAAGTATATGATGAAATGAGCTCTATACAAATGTTAAGATTTAAAGTACATACCATGAAATATCCTTTCTATTTTTTCAGACAGTAGTTTTTTACAAACTTCAGATTCATAAATAGGAACTGGGTACTGTACATTTTCCGTTTTAAACCCATCACACAGGTACCCTCTCTTAACTGATGGACTTTGAAGTTTAGTGCTTATAAAAATAATATCATCTGATACTATTATGTCTTTTTGAGTATCTATACTTCTCATTAAATGTGAATATTTTTTTTCCCATGTGGCATTTGAACATCTAAAAAGTTCATTAAGGATCAAAAGACCTCCATGTACTCTGTCCTCTTTCGTAGACCCTTTTTCCTTAATAGTAACCTCTTCAAAACTTAACATTGCCTCTTCACAACATTGCATATACCACTGAGGTTTTGCAGTTGACTGTTTGGCAGTTTCCCGCTGTGCTGTTACCACAAAACCAGCTCTTAAAGCTTTAGCTGCTGCTTCTCGGATTTGTTGTTTAGGATCTTTTAATGCAATAAGGATATGATCAAAGAAGCCTGATACCTGCTGGTAAAAATATGTAGGCATAGCTATGGCTAACTCTTTTAATAGTAATACAGCTGAATGACGTCTACCCTCATTTCTTTCTTCTGACAGCCATTCAAAAGCCCTTTTAACTTCAAATTCTACATATTCTGCTCTTTTCACTCCTGACACTGTAGCAAGCCGCCCAACTGTTTTTGCAGCTAACTCCATAACACCTGCATCAGATGATGGGAGCAGATTCCTTAGATAGTTTGCAAATCTGGTAATTCTAGTTTTTGTTGTATCACAGTCACCGCCAATAAGACACACTAAAATTAAAAACAAAATTAAAATTAAACATTTACAAATGTTAGTGTATTTATATAGTGATATGTATATGAAAATATACGAACCTATAGCAAGCACACCGCCTTTTTTTTCATGAATATCATTGCTAGAAACCATTTCAAATATGTGGTGATTGAATTCATCAAGAAATTGGGTAAGCTCCTCGAGTGGAACTTCTCGAAGTTCGGTCTTCGAAAACTGATAAAGCTCTCTGGCAGTTTTCGTCTGGATATCCACATTTCGGGATTTCAAACCCGCTACAAAAGCGGCTACCTGATTCGACATGGTTATTACAGCTTCCAAATTCAATGTATCATTGTAGTTGTCTGTTTAATAAACAATTACGTATTAAATAATATTAGATTTTTGCATAACTTCTTTCACATTTTTCATAAAAGTAAATAAACAGAAGACTTAAAATGAAACCATGCAAGCAAGTTATTTTTCATGTAGTTTTGACATTGACAATGACAAATGACAGTTAAATCTTTTTGTTTATTACACGAACTGTTTAACTATAACATGTAAATTGTAAATGATATGCTGGGTACTTTCATATTAGCATGTACGGTGTCTACTACGTTGTGCACGATATGACTTAATAACATTGTATATTTATATTTTATAAACAGAAAATCATTCCCTGACATTCACGCTATCATAAAATATTTATTCGTCGTTGAATAAGCTTTGACACAAAACGTGTCACTTTAATAGATAGTATATGCAGTCGAAAGCATATGAGGCTCGTTCATCTATAATTAGAATCATTATTAAGAAAATCAACAAGTAAAAACTATAAGTTTATTTAAAAAAAATCGCTGACTTTTTTATTTATTACACAAGACACTATGGTTCTTTTATCTGTAAATGAATACAATGTATCTATGGAACTTTGACCGATATTTCATTCATTTGATGCTTCCGTTTCTTTCTGTCATAGAAATATCTGTGTGCGGGCGGTCGTCATATTAAAGATAATTCGTATGAATTATTAAATGAAGGTGCTATAAAGTGTTAATTTTATGTAAAAACTGTAGTTATAAATTGTTAAATAATGATCTTGCTGGAGATCAACAATAGAATTATAGAAGAAACGTTAACAGTTAAATATAAAAATGCACTGGCGCGGTGAGTACGTTACGCTTAGAAAGTTTACCTGTTTTTTGTCATTACTCAGTTGTTTGTATATTCTGGGTGTGATAGGTATTTGTTCATTGCTATAAGAAAGTAAATGTTCAGATAATATGTATCAGCGATCCAGATTCTAACCCCTTTCGGGATATCTTGACAAATGTCAGATATCCTGCCATAGGGTGGGCCCACGTTGGCCGTATATGCAAAATTCGAATCTTATTGGTACTCTATTCAATGTATTTACATTTCCGTAGAATAGCTGCCGAAAATGATACTCGTTAATATTTATGGTGATGAGTCACAATGTTTGTAGGTATTGACGACATCTGCGGAAACGTCCTATAAAATTGTTTTCGAATACCTATTGCATTAAAGTATTGCAATTATATGACTTATGATACAACACATTAGAATGCACTGTTATGTTTCCTAGGATGTTGATAACAGATTGTAATGAATAATTGGAATTTCCTTTCAGCTTAAAGCCGGAGTCCATAGATGTGACAGTTGCAGATTTTGATGGAGTTCTTTTTCATATATCCAATGTCAATGGAGATAAAACCAAAGTTAGGGTAGGTTACTCTTATCAATAACATGATACTGGTTGAATATGTTATCAGTAGTGACTCAGTGTTATATAAAACGAAGGGATATTAAAATTTATTATTTCTGCAATTTCAGGTTAGTATATCATTGAAGTTTTACAAGCAATTAGAAGAACATGGAGCTGATGAATTGCTCAAAAGAGTGTATGGCCCTTTGCTCACTGAAGCTGAGACAGGTATTTAAATCCAAGAATCATACACTTTAATTTTAAGTTAACAGTACACCTATTAAGTTTTTATATACTCTCCAAAATTCCCTAAATTTTTGAACTGTGTATGAGTGTTTAAAATTAACATTTTTACTTATATGTAGTCCCATTCAAGTGTGAAAATTAATGAATTCAACTTTCATATTAGAAATTAACGAATAGTGTTTTCTATAATAAAAAAATGTAAAGTAATAGACATAGTTTACAAAACTTGTTTGTGTACTTTAAAATTGAGCTGCTATTTCAACTTTTTTAATAGTCAAGTGTTTAAGGAGTTAATCAAATAAATATGTATCAAAATATATGATTGTGTCAATCTTATCACTTTATAATAAGACAAGTTTATAACATTTCTAAATAGCCATATAAAAAATTAAATATGGTATTTAGTAAATGTAATGTTGGTTGTTAATGATGGATAATACTGAGTGATAACAGTGGTAAATACAAGATTAGCGTAAAGCCATCCCTGTGTTTTGTTTACAAATGTTTATTTTGAAGTAATATTTTAACATTTTTTATTTCTTTTAAGGTTACAATGTCTCAGTGTTGTTGGATTTGGAAAACATTCCAGAAGATTGGGAGACAGAAGTGAAGAAAGTTGGTTTACTAAAGAGAAACTGCTTTGCATCTGTGTTTGATAGATACTTTAGGCTGCAAGAGGATGGTGATGTCGGCCACAAAAGAGCTGTTATCAACTATCGACAGGATGAGACACTGTAAGATTGGAGCACTTGAATTTTATTTATGAAAATATGGCACATTAAAACAAATAATTTTGACCAGGGTTTTTATAGGATCCTTTATTTCATATATAGTAGTACAATTTCACACCCTGATTTCAGGTATGTAGAAGCTCAAGAAGATCGTGTAACCGTTGTCTTCTCTACTGTGTTCCGACATGAGGATGACATGGTTATCGGCAAAGTGTTCATGCAAGAGTTGAAAGAGGGTAGAAGAGCGTCACATACTGCACCGCAGGTTGGTAATTGATGCATCTTTTACAGATTTAAACGTAACTGGATATTATTATAAAGTTTACAATTTTTTGGAAGATTTTTTCTATATACACTATTCACATACATAAAGTTATTCTGAAAAGTCCTGCAACTAGTTGGATAGGAAAAGTTAATATTACATAAATGCTTCATAATGATCTAATGATGATGTTATTAAATGATTAGTCATACAATATCTCTTTTTACCATTTTAGGTCCTATTTTCACACAAGGAGCCACCGCTGGAGCTGGTAGATACAGATGCAAAAGTAGGCGACAACATCAGCTATGTCACATTCGGTTAGTATTTTTATTCAGGCATAAAATATTTTTGTTGTATCTCTAATTTTTTTACATTGAGACCCATTGAAGGCAATAATTTAAAAAAAATAGATATCATTATAAGATTTATACTTACATTTGAAAGATACAGTGACATACTTTAATTTAAGAATAAAATATTAATAAAATGCCCAGTATGAGATGTTTAATAAGATTTTTTTTTTAAAATTAACAAAGATTTGAATCGCATATATATGATTTGTTCTTATGAATCCAAAAACAGTGATAAGCTTGTAAAACAACAGGAAAACTTGTGTTTATTACTTGAAATTGGGTCCATATAACTAAATTTATCTACCAATTAATATTAGTAATATGTATGTTGTATGTTTTAAAAAATATAGTGCTCATATTTTCTTTGGGAAACGTCAAGGGAAATGTGAAAATGTTGTTTGGTAAAGCTTATTAAAACTGATAAGATGACTCAATCCTATGCTGAATACACGCATCAGAATTTACTGTTACTGGGATAATTTTAAAAAAAGCAATGAAAACCCAAAAGAACAACTTTATGAAATACAGAAACCGTAAAGAGAAATAGATAAAAAGGCTGAATTTAGGTTTTAAGTATGAATCTATGGCACACATTTTATATGTTTTTAAAACTCAAAATATCTTTATTCGAGTAGGTCTTTATAGAGAAACTTTTGAATCGTCAATATTTACACTTCCAAAATATTAGAGTACCATACATTTGTAATGACTGATATAATTTTCTCATTTAAAGTGCTGTTCCCGCGACACACGTGCGAAGCGGCGCGAGACAACACCATCGACCTGCTTCACATGTTCCGCGACTACCTGCATTACCACATCAAGTGCTCCAAGGTAAATTATCTGGATTTTTCTAAAAAAAAAATTAAAAATATCTAACATATTCACATATATATAATAATTCAAATGGATTGAATTCATGTTTGTTCTTATATAATTATTTATTTACTGCATATGGAACAAAGCCAATACAATTAATAAATACACATAATACAACCAACATTTAACAGAAAAGAATAAATATATATTTAAAAAATACTGAACAGAATAGAAAAATATATAGGTAACTATGTAACACTTATGAATCGTCAAAATAAAATTATACTTTTTTTGACTCTACATTGCTGCCAATTTCCAAATCAAGGGAGTAGAGCGGACGAGAAGAACACAGAAGAAAAGTTTCCTCCTATACTCATATTATAAAAATTTTTTTTTTGGTACTTGAAGGTATACGTCCACTCCCGTATGCGAGCCAAGGCTGGTGAACTGCTGAAGGTGCTCAACCGTGCGCGACCGCAATCCACCACACGACCCACCGAACGGAAAACTATGTCGTAAGTTTTTATTAAGGGTCAAATAGGACTTTTGAGTCCACTGAGTCTCAGTACCTCTTTCTTATTGAAAGAAAATATATTTATTTGGACACACACGGCACACACAACATCACAATAAATTATAAATACAATAGTATTTGTAAAACTAACTAACAAACTATTAATACTTAAACTATTTACAGTACATTATTAATATTATGGATTTATTTATAATATAATATAAAATATTTACTTGTTATAAAAGAAAAACACATATATATACAAAAATACACAATTATCCACTGTGTTGTGGGGTTATCATACAAGTAAAATGAGAAGAAAAAGAATAGTTTGTATTTGTGGTTACCATGGCAACTTATAAACAGTAAAACTACTGATTTTTTAACATTATTATATTATTTCCAATCATGTTTTATGGTATCCCAACGCAATTATTTTTTTACTTGATAAAATGATAAATTTTCGAATTGTACACATTGTATTGTAGTGCATAAATTTTAAACAGAGGCATTTTTTTCAGTGGGAGAACATTTGTGAGACGAGATTGATTACCGTCCGCCGGCCAATAGACGCGGGGAGCGTCATCATTCAAGTAACGCGACCATTCCGGTATATATTAACTTAAAACCCTTGTATTCTACGATCTCAACGTCATCAAACAGTATTTAATTAAACGTCATTGTTCATTTGTCTTAAATACTTGTTAACAATTGTCAACGTCAGAGTGACATTGTCTATGCCATGTAACCTACAATATAGAACTTAAAATATTTTTTATTTAATAATATAAATGTTATTGGAATGAACGCGTTACCTTACTAATTATAAATCCACAATGTGCGTATTTCCTAATCAACATTCATAAAATTAATCAGGGGAAAAAAAGCCCAGTTATTTATTCGTTTGAAATGTGCACATTGTTACCAAGCCTAACCTAGTGATTGAATGTTTCTGTAGTTCTTGTTAACAAAATTATGCTTTACGAGAGTTTATTGTATGTGGCACTGCGTTTGTGAGTCGGGGTTCCTAATTCTTATTGTCTGAGTACAGTCAATGTCGGAAGTGCTTTCGCGTAAAACATTTTGGCGTTGATCGTACACTCGCAAATGATAACGTTTATTACAAAGTAGTGTCCATCGGGTTTCATTAGCTACGTAATTATGTTACTCACCGATTGTCATAGTATCCCGAGTAGTATGCCACGCGCAGGCTGGGATACTCGGGATGTGTAATATATGTTTGCTTTTTTTTTTTTTTTGTAAAAATGTATATCGCGGGCGTCGAGCCGTCGCACAAATTCAATGGGATCCATTTAAATTTTCACACATTAGTTAAATAGGTATTGCAATATACGAACAATAATAACTTTAAATGGGAATTTTGTTTTTAGGTAGGTCGCATTCAATTATTATCATGTAAGTGAAAGTGTATAAATATCTCGATAGTTTCTTCCATAGACGAGTGACTTGGATCAATATGGCCTTATTTACCGATTTCAATTGTCATGGTATGGTCTCGATAGAATCGCTAGTTTAGGGCGTTGATTGAACGTATGAAATTCCACATTGCATTTTGTTTTGTAATCTGTCATCATTAATGAAATTTAATTCAATGTAGCTTCATATGTATCAGACACTTTACGGATATTGCACGGATGTATAGTTTGCTCAACTTGTTTGATCATTGTAAAGGTATAGGATTAGAGGGCTCGTACGTTGGGTTTGTCAGCCATGTCGCGATTCAACTATTACAATTCTGAGGTATATAAATTAATAGATTTGAAATTTAATAATCTCTGTCTAGGATTAACATAAATACGTACAAAAAGTAATCAAACAATTATTTGTAAATGAGCACAGCACGTCCATCCTCTAGCGCGGCTGTGCCTTGAATGGATTGAAATGTCCTAATTCCAATCAAGAATATACCCTCAAAATAATAAATAAATACTCTGATGTTTAGGTGAAATGTTGATTGGTGTAAGATAACCCATCGTAGGACCTTTTAGGGATAGGAAATGTTTGAGATTGCGGTTTTGATATCAAGTCGTTGACTGAGTTTATTTAATGTTTCACGATAGTCGAACACATGACAGACACACAGTACTTGTATGAGCATTTAGTAACAATTAATTAATTATGTAGCTAACTTGAATTTTTATGTATTTTATTTGCGAGATGTATTATTTATGTATTATAATGTAAGTTAAATGTTGCTTTAAAGTTATAAACATACAGTTTGATGATTTTATTGTCAATGCGATTATTGTAACAGGACATTAAAGTTATTTGTGAATATGTAATTATTCTTGTGATCTAAAAATCCGTTTATACCGTATTTTTTATTTTCTAGATTAAAGAAAACATCTTAATGCAATTGGTTTGTATTTATTTAATATATTTAATCAAAACAAATGATGAATTGTATAAAAAAAAAACAATCTCGTGAACTGAGTGTTCACGTACATAAGTCTTTGGTGGATTGCAAGTATTAACTAGCGTTACATATTTCTATAATAATAAGAAAAGTATGCTTAAAATACAAACCTACTTGGGAACTACTGTATGGATTTTGTTGAACTGATATAATACTGATTCAAAAAAAAATGTCCGTATTTAGTTTCGACTGACAATTTTGAATATTGTGTACGAAAATACACATACAAATTACAACAAAGCTTCGAATATCAATTAATTATTATTACGTCAAATATCATTACAGTCCTTTTGATGGAGTCGGTTAAAAGTCTATATGTCTACTACACATTCTACTGCAACATCTACATAACTGTATACATTTTTAAAAATCCATTTTACCGGGCGCAGTCGGTGAAGTGGGAGATTTGGTGAGTTTCGATAAATTGGCAACTTTACTCGCGAATTTGACAAAGTTCTGTCCGGAATTGGTGGGCTGAGGCTCCGGCTTTTGGTCAGGATGGAATGATGTCTCTAAAGAACCTATAAATATATAATATATATATTAATTCAATGCTTTAAGCGATTCGGTAAGTCGACATCCTGGTAATGGATCCATCAACTTTAATACTTATGCTATTAAAGCGGCGGAGAGTTGCCAGTTCTTCTCGTCCGCTCTGCCCTTGATTTGGGAACTGGCAGTTATTTTAAAGTCAATTTTGTTTTTGACGATTTATGTGTCAGAAAGTTGCCTATGTGAACAAAGAACCGAGTAATGCTTGCTTGTGATTTGGGTGATAAAACCAGTGCCTGCTCCACCTGGATTGTCGCCTCAAGGTTTCTGTTTCTTGATTGGTATTTCTAAAGGAATTTGTTATGCCAAGGTGCATGGGATACAAGACGACACCGTAATTATGTCATCGAACTTTTACATTAATCAATAAGAGAGACAAATATTACTGTGGTTATTTTCTTTTGACAGAAGTTTGTCAAAAATCAATTAATTTTGTCGAGTTATATAACGATTTCATGATTTTTCAGTGAAAATTTTTCGGATATATCTTACCGCCATAAGAACTTGTATTGTTTAATAAATTTAGTTATAATAAAAAGGCTATGTTAATGCTGTATCAAGCAGTATCGCATCACATAGGACCTGAATCATATAACTTTTGCTTGTATTTCAATTTTATATTTGTTTAAAAATGGGTCAACCGCTTCAGTGTGGTTTAAAACGGAACCGTCGTATAAGTGTTCAAACAAAAGAAACAAGCAGCGCTTATATTTTAATAAGTGGGAATCAAAATCATCACTTGACATATATTCTCAAGTGTCCGGTGGATTTGGTGAGCTTAAGCACTTATGATGGCGACTTTTAAATATCTCTGAGAATTTGTTATATTATTTATAAAGGCGTGTGGCAATCTAAATTTAATTGTAATTTATTCAAATTTATATATTTATATCTGGATTCGTGATTTATCGACCCGTTCCTACTCACGCCACTTTGGTTTAATTTTTTTTCTCTATTATCAATACCGGTTATCTTGTTTATTTATTTTTATATATTTGCACTTGCTGGAATTGTCTTACTCTTATTGTCACTGTATCATTGTACGGTCTACTTGTAGGTTTGCCTTTAGGAGATAACTGGTTACACGGCCGCCTGTTATTACATATTTTAATCTCGTCATATTTTATTTTTTAGTGAATAAAGTGTTACTATGATATATAGATAGTCGAAAAAATTGACTACAATTAAATTTACTGCCATTTCTTCGGAACTCGAAAAAAAACTCTCCGCCAGTCTTTTATATCGCCAAGGACGGTGCAACCATTACAGACGGGTCCAGAGACTGACTCAGTGTCAGTAAAAAAACCTTTACCGATGCGTGACATAGGATCACACATTTACGTAGTGAAAACTGCAACGAGATGAAATAAAAAAAATATTATCACTGCAAGATTCAAGTCCGACCAGTCACATTTCACGAGCACGACGCATGGCCATCGCCCCCCCCCCCCCGGCATATTTTAAGGGAAGGGACAACCCGATGCTTAAGTTAATAGTTTGGTTCTTTTTCTCGTAATACTGTGCACATAGGGAACAGTGACCTTACGTATATTAAAATTTATTCTAGCTATGCAGGCCAGCAATTTCCCTATATTTTTTTAATTATAATTCATATTAATAATTCAGTTTAAAACGAATAATTTAACTTAAATACTTACTTAGTTGTGGTGGTGACATTATCGAACTAGGCTGTGATCCCTGGTTTTCCTCCATTGAACGTGTTTCGTACAGTAACTCCAACGCTAATATGAAATCTGATATTATCTTATCAAACGTATTTAAGATCTGATGACGTAATAAAATATTTGTTTTCCATATCAACTGGTGGCCATAGATTTTTTTTTTCCAGAAAACTACCTTCAAATGTACCTACTATCTTTTCTTTCTCTTCAAAACTGATAATAGTTAGGCTGGCCTTCTTTTTTTTTTGCCTACCTACTATTCATATACACAAAAATATATCCAAATTTCCATTCAAATCCTAGAAAAACTACATGTAAAAAAATGTCAATTTTGTAATAAATTATTTTGATATAAATAATATATAAATAGTTTAGTATGAAACAAATAACGATATAAGATTTATCACGTATACAGTAAAATTATGTGCAATAGTAAGTCGTCTATGCTCGTCAACCGAACATGATTAGTGTTCCACCGGGAATCGAATGTATGTGCCTTACTGCCGTGCGATAATTTATGGCTATAACAATGAATACCGTCTTTCAACGAAATGTTATCCATTTTAGAATCCCGGATGGTCTCCAGTTGTTGCCGAAACTTTCTCGTTATCTTGCGACGTTTGTAGTCCGCCTCGATTTGTTGCTTCGTACGTGGAATGCGAAAACGCAAACAGCAACACACCATTACGACTACGAATAAGAACAAGTCATACATATATATTCCTTAACATACTAAATTTAACTTACAATTGAGTAAAATAATGAAGGGGTCACAGTTTTCATGTAAACTGCCACACATTAATTCTATGAACATACATGTAATACGAATGAACATCCATCCATATTTATTTATTGTGATCAAAAGCTGCTACTGCTACTACTAAGACTGTAGGGATTTATTTGTCACAGTCAAAAAGACCTATAATATTCAGTAATTAAGTAGAATAATCAATCATTACTAAATAATTCGAAAAAATATTTTTAGTAAATAATTTGTATACATAAAAAGATGATATCTGTTTCTTTTATGTTATTAAGAGCGCCAGTTCACTGAGCCCCTGATTAATTAGTATTTTTAAGATAAGACACAGACGTCTACTTATGTATTCAGCAGATATTTATCTTCTACGTACTAAGCTCTTTAACGTTTTATTACTACGTAACTTATACTTGTGTTAAAATCAAATTACACTAAACAATATTTATTTATTACATCGCCTAGTTGTGGAATTGTTTAAACTATATACAATATTAATCAATTTATATTCGATTACAATATAATTATAGAAAAATGATATTTTATAACATTTTTGCTCGTAATATCTATTTTTGTATAATTTTAATTTATACTGAGTCAATATAACTAGAAGAGACTAAATAAACTATATAACAACTGTTGTTTTAAATACCGGAAGGCATTTAATTTATTATTAGAATTATGAAAGTTCTAATATTGATTATTTTATACAAAGCGAAAGGTACTTACTTGATGTCGTAAGACCAGCTAGACACAAAAACATAATTTGCCATACTCGCATTTCACCTATTACAGTCCGTTCGAGCCATTCCGGTTCTTCTGAATTTTTTATAAGATCCATTAATGGATCCGCCATAGTGATTATAAATATCTAACAAGATATTCGCACTACAATTATAAACAAACTAGGACAACAAGACCTATTCGTGAAAACACCTTGGAAAGAAAAGTAATTGTCCCAATTCCATGGAGTGTTTAATAGCCGCACCTTTTTCACGTTTATTAAACCTCGGCAGTCGGCACACCCAAGTTATACACAAACGCTATATTCTTTGTCCAAATGTGACCAAATTATGTTTGTTATTATACAATGCATTGATCAAGTTTACTCCACTCCATAATTGAATCTCACGGGTTTCAGATAATCTATTCGAGACTATTTAAACATACTTAAATTCAATTCAGTTAAAATTCCCGCGTTCTCGGTAGTGTTGCCATAACAGGTAAGAAAGTTATTTACATTTTATATTATGATAACTAAACCAACACCAACACAACCAACTAAAACAACAATTAATACATGCTTATTTCCTTACTATTTTATAAAATTGAAACAATAACTGCCTTATTGGAACCGAACCCGTTGCCATTACGCGTAAATGCTTTGTAAAAGCGCACAATTCCGTTAGAGCAAAATGACAGCCGACATTTTCATTTAGACTGTCAAATTCGATTTTCTGAAATGACAACACAAACTTATCTTATTTCTCTTTCATTTGAAGACTGTTTCACTTTCCCGCAGAAAATAGGGTGTCGAATCTGTCCTATAACCTCAGTTATATTTATTAAAATCTAAAGATTAAAAATGTATCATTTATGATAATTGTGGATTGTTTTGTGCAAAGATTGTTCTAAGTGATGTTGTGTAATATCGTTTGTGTTCTTACGATCACTCTGTAGCGTTTTAAAAAATTAAACATGGCCTCAAACCGAGGAATTCAGATCGGATCCGCGTGGTTCCAACGGAAACTCAATTTGAGGCCGCAGCACCGGGGCGTGCACTTGGTTACGGAGGAGATCCTCAAGCAGGTGCCTGAATTGTCGCAGTTCGCCGTTGGGCTTTGCCACATACAAAGTAAGTATTCGTCGATGCAGCATACCCTCCCACTTGAAATAATAATTGTTATTATTAGTAATTCACATTTTTTAAATATTTGTCGTACACAAACATTTCTGTAATAATTTTCGTGGTTGTTAATTTCAGTAATGCACACATCGGCAAGCTTAGCGCTAAACGAAAGTTGGGATCCGGACGTGAGAGATGATATGGAAATGATGCTCAACAAAATAGTGCCAGAGGGTCTTCCTTACCGCCATTCTTGCGAGGGACCCGACGACATGGTAAGTTAATTTTTGTGTATTCTAAATTTAAAAACATTCATTTAAATAAAGTTTTAACAATATATGAATTTAAAAGGACTGTTTAAAAAGAAATAGTATATATGTAATATTCTGTATCATAAGGACATTAAAACATTATTATTGGTACCATACATTCCATAAATTGAGTTTCTTATTTGGCGAGCTGTGTTTATTTATTAAAAAAAATGTTAAAATAAATTTGCCAATATAAATTTTTTAATTAGGAAACGAAACAATTATTATAGACAACAGTAATACAAACAAAATAGCTTTTAAAAAGCAAAACTAACAATATTATCTAAGCTAAATCAATACAAAATGAATTTCTTCTGAAACATAAAGGTTTCAAAGATGTGTTCTTGACCTTGGCTTGTTATCAGTGATAAGTGTACTCAAACAACAATGCTTGTTATGCAACATGTTGCTGTTATATTTATGTATTTGTCATCTAAACATCAAAAGGAGTCCTCACAGCTGTTATATATACAGACTAAAGCTATACATAAAAAATAAATTAGTCTATTGTATATGTTTTAATAGGATTACACTGCTTTTGCTTTAATTTTGTACTAAACTGTATTATCATGTAAATAAATATATAAACTTAAGTAAAATTAACTAAAATACTGCAAGTGTTTTTAGTCTATCTAATAAAGCTTGGGCCATTTCTATATTAACCACGTTTTAACTATTAATTTGTCCTCTGTTGCGGACACAAACAGCTGGTTCAAGTTGACAAGTGCCGTCTACGACTATAGGCAAAAAGTTTTTAAATGTTTAGAAAAATAACCTTTTGATACAGCCAGCTCACGTGAAGGCATGCTTCCTGGGATCATCGTTGACCATACCAATCACAGATGGAAAATTAAACCTGGGCACATGGCAAGGAGTGTGGCTCTGTGAACATAGAAACCATGCTGGCAGTCGAAAGGTACTTTACCTATTTGTAGTAACTATTTGTTATGGTCGATGTACTTGGTAGTAAATGAGTAACAGTCAAAAATATAAATGTTAGATTATTAGTATTATTAGTGTGATTTTCAATTTTGTTAATGTGTTTTCTTTAAATTAACATCTATATCTATTGAATCCTTTTTAAAAGGAGGTAGGTAAGGCAAGCTGTATGACAAGTATTTTCTCAAGTGGAAAAGATTGCATAAAGAGATTTTCTTGTATAATGATTTTTGGCTCTGCTTTTCTCCAATTAGACAGAAGTTTTTCTTGAAGGTTTGTCGAGTTTTATATTATTTTTCTTTTAATCGAGATATAATTGATTTCATTAACATTTTTTTATAAATTATTTTTTAAATTTATATTTTACCTTCATATTGAATCTGTAAAATTTAATTGAAAAAATTTGTTCTAGGTTGTAGTAACACTATCAGGTTGCCCCCGTGACTCTCCATTGTCACCAGTGTCTGCGGCGTCTTGCTCCAGTTAGGAGAGGGGGGGGGTCGCGACCCCCCATACACAGTCCCACTCGCGACCATCCTCCAAGAGCACTAGGAGGTAAACCCACAACACATCTTTACCCCACAGAAAAAAGATCTTACTGAAGTTCATTTTCTTGGATGCTTTGAGAAATTTGGTCATTATACAGTTTTGATTATGGAACATGTTGTACCCGTAAAAGTAGAAGAGCCCTTATGCTTTATTGGATAAGATCTGATATTGACAGAACTCAGCTAATTGCATGATGTTGATCCAAATTATAAACAAAATTATTTACTATATAAAAATTAGTTTAGGTAGCAAGTTTGATTATTATTACTCATGCTTTACAGCATTTTGTCACTTCTATTCCCTTTTATGTGTTATTTAACGCCACCCAGAACCACAGTACATCTAATAAGCAGTAACTCAACTCTAGCTTTAGTGCTTTAACGCTTGTGTTTTTAACTATTTTTTGTTGATTTGCGCCTCGTAATAAATAGTGCTTAAGCTTCTCTTATACAGTGAATGTTGTGTTTTAGATGTAAATGTTTTAACAATTGTTGCGTAATCAAATTAATATTTACAGGTCCTAGAAATTCACGTGTCAAATGAGGCTGTATTAGTACTAAACAATGAGGTTGCAGGTTCCAAAGCTGACCTTAAAATTATTTCCTCGTTTGTGTCTGCACTCATAGACACTTTGTATGTGCAGTGCTCTATAAG
The DNA here is from genome assembly GCA_951799465.1 of Leptophobia aripa. NCBI lineage: Eukaryota > Metazoa > Arthropoda > Insecta > Lepidoptera > Pieridae > Leptophobia > Leptophobia aripa. Next base: position 4,452,388 of record OX637281.1, read on the forward strand.
TGGCCTGTTCCTCGGTGATATCTATTAGTGCAGATATTTGAACAACCCGTATGGAATTGAGTTACTGTTTTAATTATATGTACTGTTCCTAGTTGTTAGTTCTTATTCTTATCTTTGAGCGACAATATGTACATAAGATTAATATTTTGTAAAGTGGTGCATGGCAGTTCGCGTTACGGCAGGCTGCTTCAGTATTTATGCACGTCTCGTACTTACTGGAGCGGGCTCTAAATGAATTTCGCCTTCAAGGCCAACCGTCAAAGTTGTACTAGTGACCAAGTTACGTTGAATTAAATATGCATTCAGTCGCCGCTACTGTTATCTCGTATAATTTTCATAGGAATTGAATTGTTTTAACCCGCCTTCCATTCGTCCTGTAATAAAGTGCCATGTACACCTGAGCTCGGTTTTGTACCGGGGCCTCCCATGTATGTACATTTTAAAATATAACCGTTGTTTTGCGAATTGTATATACGCATGGTGATCGCTTGTAGGCCCGCAAGCGCGACGTGTTCCAAACTATTCTTGTGTCTTTGTTTTAACAAATTTTCACTTTTGCACTCGTTCAATATTCAACGCTCACAGGGAGACACAATATTTGTATCGACACTTAGATGTTTAATAACGATCGGACACACCAGTTTGCAACACCAACTTTGTATGCACCGGTTATGGGCTGCGTAGGTTAGGTAGTTAGGTCTCTTATAAGCTACCATTTTCGTATCCCCTAGGCACTAGTACTTGTGATTAGTTCGTGAGACATGTCCATAGCTTTAAATGTACCAGATCCGTTGTATCAACGGTCCTCCAGGATGACAATGAGCTACTTACTAGTTGTAGATTAAGGTCAAGTGATTCGGATTCAAGGCTGAATTTGGCTTTTGGACCATTCCATTTAACAACATTGGCTGCTTTCGTACGGGTTCGATATAAAGGCGTTGTGTGTCTAGTTGTCTTCCTATGTATGTTCCATCATCAGGATTAGTCTAAATAATATATCTGGTATACATAATTGGTAATATATAAACGGTATTAGGGTTACACACTGACGCATTCACAATAACTTAGGGTTAATGCGAATCCTTTGGCGGCATAGTGAAATGTATAGAACATATATGGTTAGTTTTGTACGGACTGTAGTGATAGGGTGTGGGTTTTTTCTAAACATTCGGGTATTGAGATTGTCTATTTCGTTATGGATATTGCACAAATACACTGAAAAACTACAAGTTAATATTAGGTTACGAAGCTTGATAGAAGCGTCGCTGGCTGTGGAACGGCCGGCTCGAACCGTTTGATTTCTATGAAATGAACTAAGTACATTTTGGGCACACGTAGGGTGTTCTTTTTTAAATCAATTGAATATCGATTTTAACATCTTGGTGATGATGGCAGGTATTTGAAGAATGTATTTTGGGGCTGTTAAACGCACAATAGAGGGTAGAGTCGTTTTCATATGAGTGGGACTTGGGAGTGTTCAATTGGTTGGGGGGTTTTTTTTTTAATACATTATCAATCTGTAATATTGTTATTTGTTTTATTTATATTGTATCGGTTGGTGTTACGGATTATTTCATTATTATGTTGTAGTTTAAGCACAAGTGTTATTTAACAGGTTAGTTAATTGTAGGTTTTTTGGGCGTAGCGAGTGGATTGTTAAGTGCTTTCTTGATATCTGTAAATATTTTTTTGCGTAAACTTTTATCGATGTAAATAGTCACGTGTAAGAACTGTTCGGATGTATGTTAGATTTGCCACTGCCAGGATGTATGCCTCTACATGATGAATATTTTTGGCCGACAATTTCGTTATTTCTATGTGTATATGATTTATGACCAGTGTATGTGGTCGCGCATTCCTTTTAGCTCGTATGTGGTCCCCAGGCTGTTTATCGACAACGAATGCCTAGTCTACCTAGTTTTGATTGCTAATAATCATGCTTTTAGGAATTGGCCAATTTGATATCAACCCGTGTACAATCATCACTTTGCTATGTATATCATTTTTAAACATTTTATCATGTAAGTGAACAAAAATATAAAATAATAATTTTGGACTCGTATTAAAATATTATACGACAAATAACGTCTAGTTAATTAAAATGTATGAAATAAATATTCGATATAAACTATATTATTTGTATTTCTTGGATACATTTTATATTAGAACACGATTATTCAAATAAGGGCACGAAATTTTTTTCTTGATATTACATAATTGTGTATCAGGCGTGGATCCGGATTGAACATCACATGTGAACCTTGTAGAATAATCGTTAATATACCATCAAGATCTAATCTATAGTAAATGACAAATCTCATATAAAAAGGTCCTTCGCATCATTCGAGGCCGGATTCTAACAGGATTGGGTCTCGTCAATAAGTGTGGCTAGATCCGCGCCTGTCGATTGATAATTGCACATAGGAAAATGAGGTTGTAATAGATAATCACAATGAAAGACAAATAATTTGTGTATATTATGAATTTATACCAATGTACAGACTTAGTCGAAAACTCATTTGGTTTGCGCTCAGGCGTCGGTGACGCACGTCACAATAAAATTTAATTGTAACATAACTTGTACAATATAGATATTATAGATCCACAATTATGAAAGAGATTAAATATTTGCAAAAGTTTGTCATGTGTTTTATTTAAAGGTCTATTTCGTTAAACATTCATATGCATCCAAAATATCCCACATATAAATAATCTTACAGTTAGTGTCAAATGTTCAACTACTTTGGCTTCACTAATTAAAACTTAGCTATTTATGATCGGCTTCATGCGGCCCGGGTCCATCTGTAAAAATATTGACATTACCCAATGCATGAACCTAGATTTACATTCTATCAACATCTGTTGAAAAGTATATTGACGGACCACAGAGTACATACAATTTTAGGCCGGCAACGCACTTACGAGCTCCCAGCAATGTGAGTGTCTATGGGCGGCGACTTAACCTTTATGGCGGGCCTCCTGCTCGCTTGCCCCCTCATCTATATAAACAAATAAAATATGCATACTACCTTTGATTTTTGATTGCACTTCATGTAAATCAATTTTGGCTTTGTCCAGCGCCTCGCCGAGACCAGTTTTGATCTGACTAAACTCCTCAGTGACCATCTTCAAACTTCCCAACAAGAAGTTCAGGTTTTCTTGAATCTCGATCATTCGGGTTGTAATATATGCCACCTAATAAACATAATAGTAATAAAACTGTTGCCATGTTAAAAAATCATATTAGTAAAAACTTTAGGACTCGTCATGTACAAAGATCATGTAGCGAACGATTCGCCATAATTATCTACTTAAACGTAGTATAGATTATTAACTTTATGGGATAAATAATGCAGTCAGCACACCCATTTAACTATTAATTAAAAAAAAAATTAACTAAATTAGTTGACTACGTCAATTTCATGACCGCATCCTTAACACTTTTTAAAGTTAGTCCTAAAAAAATCAATCAACCTTTTATACCTAATTAAACCAAATTATAATAACACTACATGTCAATAGTCAACTCGCGATTCATTTTAAAAGATTATAATTAGCATTTTCGTTATTACAGTTCATTTGACAAATGATAATTGAAATTCTCTCACCTTATTTTTCATATCGTCCAAGGACGTAGCACTGCCATTAACATATTGTTGGGTTTGTTCCTGCCGGTATAATTGTCTATTAGTTGATTAAATGGAGTGTTTGTTTCATTGTTTTCTTAACATTCATTAATAAAATTGGCTTTTTGTGTTTTGTGTTGTGCGCTTATACGTTGTTAGGTTTGTTTTTATAGAAGAGGGGGCAAACGAGCAAGAGGCCCACCATAAAGGTGAAGCCGCCGCCGGGAGCTCGTGAGTACGTTGCCGGCTTTTTAAGGGTAATTAGGAAATGGAGGGGTAGGGGAAGAGGACGGGGAGGGAAAAGGATGAGCACTGGAAGATCTCACTCGCCGAACGAAACGCGAGTACAAAATGAACAAAGTCCAATTGTATCACTTTACGCCGGTTTTCTGTGAGAGGTTTTCTGTATTTCTCCGGCCGTCCCTGCTGAATCTCTAAGTAACAGCATGGCACTCCCACTCAATCATTGATATTTATGGTTATAATAAAAGTACATATTTCTGACTTTATGTTCTGTGGCACAATTTTTTGTTCTAATCATGTTTATATAATAATAAACAGGCACCTTTGATTTATGACTACGTAAAAATTTTAATTTAAAACAAGACTGTATACGTACCGTGAGTTTATCAAGGGTGGACTTGCTGGCCGTTAGCTGTTTGTACATTATGCCAATTTGCCGCCATACTTGTGACATCTCAGATTCTATCTTGGCTGTCAGATTCCCATTCGCGAGCGATTGGTTTGCCATCATTTCGTTTTGAATTGAATCTAGCCTGTATAAAATTTTTCATATTTTTTTACATTTTTCATTTTTTTTATAAAATAATGTTACAGAGGTGCACGAATTTTTGTCATTTGTGACATCTTTGTGAATGCAAAAATCAAAACTTTAAATTATTTATATATTTACATTAGTTAAAATAAATATACTAAAAAGTACCTACTATTACGTAAATGTTGCAATTTTTTTTTAATTAGGTATAGATTTTTTTTCATAATACAATCAAATATTAGCACTATCGAAAGTACCTACTTTGAGTTTGATGTCTATAGATAAAAACCTACAACGTTATGGTAGGTACACTTGTGCTTTTCACATTTAAAATGTTATTACCTCTTCTAAGTGATAATAATACTTATAATAAGCGTGTTATTAAAATAAGGAGCAATAGCTTCCTGGAAGTAGTAGCTCATTTTTGGGCAAATAAATATGCCGTTGTATATTCTATAATTTCAAAATCCTAATTCGGTGCTTAACGAAGTTAATTAAGTAATTTAATTTCAGCTTATACAATAACCTAAGGAAGAGTCCAACAATACGGATATATTTAGGAAATGCTTATCCATTGGTGCAGGGGTTCCCAATATTTTTCAGCCAGCAGCACACTTACAAGTTAAGCTTTTGAGGCGCCCAACTTAACAACTACTTTAGCTATCTGATATACACACAGTCGAAATAAAAAAGTCACCCAACTTTAAAATTTGTCGGAATATATCTTTAGAATATTTTACGTATTTTTGTAGTAATTAACTTAGAAATTATTGTAATTGGCTAAATTTAGTTTATTAAAATAAAGTAAGGAGGGGACTTTCTACAGCGCACACTTTGAGAATACCTGCATTCGTGTGTCAAGTTTACCTTTCAAGCAGTGATTTGTTAAGACTCTGCGTCTGCAAGTTAACATGCTCTCCCACCTCCATTACAATTCTATTGACTCCATATTCAATACGTTTCTTGTTTGCCAAGACATTGTCCGCTATTTGTAACATAACATTCTCGTTCTTTGAAAATGCTTGAAGCTATAAAATAAAATAATTATTACAGTACCAATGTCTAATTTATATTTAAAGATAATTTATTAAAATTATTTTAGTTTTGTTTTATTTTAAGTTACTTATATTAGTTAGGTTAATATTAAGAATATTTAGTGTTTATTTAATAATTAAATTTGTTTCTTAAAATTGATTGATAAAGTAAATGTATGATAAATTTTAGAATGAACAAAATCATTGACTGTATAAAAATGATTTCCCAATTCGTTAAATTTGAAATGATTCCTTGAAAATTTGTGAGTCTAGGAAGTAAAGTCATGTTTTACTTAATTTTTTTATGTTTGGTTATTACGCCATTAACTAAAGTACCCATAAAACGATATAATTGTTATGATTTAGTGTTATTGGACCTACCTCGTTCCTCAAAGTTTCGTAACTGTGTTGTATATCGTTGTAGGCTCGCTCACTCATAGTGTTACCCTGCGTCAAGCTTTGCTGAATATCGTTATTTGTTGCCACCAAATGTTCTCCCATTTCACGTATTTTTGTTGTTATCTTTGCGGCAGCTGTGTATAAATTAATAACCAATTTTATAACAGTATTTCTATTACTTGATTAATACGTATGTAATATGTAAAAGAAATGTATTGTCTTGTATTAATATCTTGTGTTAAAACAATAATTACAATTACAAATGGAATTACATACTTTTGAAAAAGGTTGAGATTTTTGGCAAAGGATCCGTAATGATACTGTCTGTATTTCTTTACTCTCTGGCTCAAGGGTATTTGAGATTTTAGTAGTAACAAGGAAGCTTGTGAACCTCAAGAAGTGCCGAAAAACAGTTAAAGTGACAATAAACAAAAACATAAGGACATAACTATGAACTGTTTGATTTAGTTCAGTTTTTATAAATGTCAATCTTACACGACTCTCCAGCGGCAGTAAGATTTGTTTGTGAAGCGAGCAAAGCCTCCAGTGTGTGATTGGTGGCCCGTTTAAGGTCTGCAAGTCGCGGAAGGTCTTTCCACATGCTCTCTGCGTCCGATAATAATTGCTGAATCTTCTTTATGTCAACCTCTTGACGTTCCATCACTAAAAAGTCATGATGGCATAAAAGTGATGCTCATAATAATATTACAAAAATTAATTATATATATTTTCTGCTTATTTTATTTGGCCATTACTGACCGGAGATATACAATTCGATTTATCTGTATATTTTTTTGGTTTTTAAAAATTAAAAATAACTCGAATACGTCGGCTACTGAAATGCAGCCTATTCTAATCCATACAATAGACTACGAGAATAATCTAAGCGAAGTCTAGATGAATTTTTCCATTTCGTCTCATGCATTTTCTGCAATGGCACAAAATTTAGGTCGATCGGTGCGTACAAATGAGCCTGTCTTCGTTCCATTGTCATCATAAAAATGCCGCCCCTGATATTAATATGTCCCAGATACTGTCTGTTCACTTGGTGAATCAATTAAAATTTATTTAATAAGTAAAAACTTATAGCTATACTTTCGAATAATATACATTCAAAAACAATTGAAATTAAGAACAGTGCTTTGTACCTAAATCTCACGTAATTAATATATTTCTAGAAAATGAATGAAGTAAATAAATACCGTGGTTATTTACGCATATAGTTTTATAGCAGGAGCACATAGTGGTTCGATATTTTGTCACAACGCAACAAAATATATGGGTTGTTAGAACATTATCTGTTTTACACACTACCCTAAAATCAAATCACTTCAAACACTTTGTAATTTACCTTCAGTCATTTTGCTATGCCATGCTTCATCAGCCAATGAGACTTCGCTTAGCGGTACAAAGTCTGTCTGTACCTTGGACGTGTCGTTATACTCATTCAATTTCAACTCATATTTATTAAGGAGTTTCTCGGCATCTGATATATGCCTCTCGAACGGATTTACGTCGACTTCAGAACACACTGCGCGAAGGGCCTCCTATCGGTAATGTTTTGATGTATGAATGCCAATTTTTAATTGTACATGTCAAAGCATATTCGTTTAACATAAAATCGATTCTTTAAAGTCAAGTATAGGTTTTAAAATTGTTCATAAATGGTCTATATGGTTTCTTTCTTTGTTTCGCAGTCACGACCTTCCAGCCACGTGAGTGTCTATGGGCGGCGATTTCACCTTTATGGTGCCTCCTGCTCGTTTGCCTCCTCTTCTATAAAAAAAGGTTTTATGATTCTAAAAGTTTCTAACTTTACTCAAACTGTTCCTTAAAGCTGCTATCTCCTGCTTAACTGCATCCAGTTTTGCATCAGTACCATCGAATCGTGTGTTAAGTGCAGCGTCGTCTGTTGTTAGGTTGTTCTCCACATTTGTCGGTGTTTTTAAGCTTTTCGTTACGGTAGATGTTAGTGATTGTAACGATTTTTGTATATCTTCCAGAAGTTCGTTGGTCTTTTTCTGTGTGGCTTTTTCTTTCTCTTCTTTCTGGTAACAAAATAATAATTTAAGTATTTCTGAAATATAACATTACACAAGACTGGGAATCTAGAAATATTTTAAACTGTTAAGCCCATAGTTATTGCTACTTCATAGCGAGAAATTGCCGCCAGCATTATGAGTACTTTGCCACAAGAACCAAACTTTAAGAAAAAATTGAATATTTTAGTTGTTATTTTAAGTTTAATTTGTTTTTATGATAATTGTATGCGTCGTTAACAAGTTAAAAAGAGACAATCCAGGTATTTCAAGATCTTTTTAACAAAAAGTAATATATTCGTGTCTGAATAACTACTAATATATAAAGATGAATTAAGAGGAAGACACTCACTTCAGCTACTATATATTATATGCACACGACCTTACTATGACTTTATCTTTAAATGCAATCGATATTATTTACAAACATACCTGTATAAAAATATTTTCAACGTTAGATAATCTCTCATCAAGTCGAGAAATCATTCCCTTCAAAGGTTCCAGAGTTCTTTGTCTCTTCTCAATCGTTGATAGGAATTTCTTCATCTGGTCACCAAAAGCCTTTTCTCTGAACTCATGCCGATCCAGTTTATCCTCTGACACCCTGAACATACGAACAAGAGACAGCATCGCATCTCGGATGTCTTCATGGCTGGAAGAAATTCGTATGTTGATAATGATGGATAATATACTTCATTATTATTTATATTACAGTTAGGCAGGGTTAGAAATCGCATGTACATTAATCAAATCAAAATCAAAACGTTAAAAAATCCGAATTATGCAACTAATGTTTAATCCATATTTCTCAAGTCAATCAAGCAATCTCTGCCCTAAAATTGATTAATCGTTTATCATTTATCACGTTAATTAAATGGGTATGTAGGTTTATGAGTTATTACATAAACATGTGACGTAAGTTACTTACTACAGGGCCCTAAATCGAAAGTTTAAAAGCCTGCTTTGTTTAAAATTGGGTAAGTTTACAAAAGAGGCTTCACGCAATACATATAAGCCAGACATATATTGCTTAAATTTGAATATGTAAAATGTGTGGTTTGTTATATATATATATATGAAGACAATCGAACATTTTGGATATATTAGGAGGTTAAGTCTATATATATATATATATATATATATATATATATATCGGCGCAACTTCAACAATTAGTCTTAAATTAACTAGAATAATTAAGTTCAACATCATTTAATTGTCCTAAAATAAGTTTAAACACATAAGTTGAATACTTTGCGTTTGTTACTCTGTGAAATGTCATCTTTATTATTTCAATACGACGTCTTTGTAAACAAGTGCTAGATCACTATAAATAGGGTCGCATTGTACCCGCACGACACAGTCGCGCTCAGGCCGTTGTACGGAACGGACCTCTCTTCAAATAGTGAAATATAAGCCTTGGAAACTATCAGTGAAGTGTTTCTTTAAATAAGTGGTTATTATGACCGACTCAATCGTGATGTTGGCATTGCTGATGCTACCTACGCCTTTCAAAAATAACCCTACAGAGTAGTGAGGTTGGCGGTAGCCCTATAGAGGAACTCTCTCTCTCCTCGTTATATATATATATATATATATATATATATATATATATATACCTATTTATGTATGTAATATTTTTTTAGTTTTTGTGATACAGAAAAAAATTACACTGATTCAAGCAGACTATTGAATGAATACTGTATATTAGGCCCATATTTTAAATCCTCCGCGTTGCCGGTCGGCAGCACATAGTGGGATTCTGACTACTTCGCCCTGATTGTCGTTTTTGTGTCTCTGTCCCATAAAGTTTTGTATGACTGCTATTAGAACCGTTACAACTTTTAACAATGATATTAAAAGTCATTTCTGCATGGATGTACGTCACTAATTATTGAGAGTTATATCTAATAAGCTCACTCCCGTGATTTTACGCGTGTTATTTTAAGAAATTCTGAGCATTGTCTGGTGTCTGGGTATTTTGTTGCAGTCCCATTTAACGTACATACATTTTACATAGACAGTACTTAATTAATACTTACGTGACATCCCTGGCGTGCGTGTTTGTGCTGAATACCAAAACAGCGAGGATGACAGACAGCCACACCCTCTGGGGACAAGGAGTATTGATTGTACTTGCTTGTATTTAAAAAAAATGTAAACGAGATTTAGTTGATTTTATTAGTACTATTGCTGTTCAATATATAAATGTTGATACTATGATTACATTTACTACCAGTTGCCAGTTGAGCAAGACACTCTCCGCCACTACTTTAAATCAATTAAGTAGTTAACTAGAAGTAAATTTTCAAAAATATTTAGTTCCGTCCATCTGTAGTATCGAGATTTTATCCTCAGGAGGTGTTATCAATGTTATCGGACGCGGTCACTGGCGAGCACCTCTATCGAGATGACCTTTTCATCTATATAACGTATTTACTAATTTATTGTCTGTGATTCTTAGTAATGACAAAAACAATAGAGTGAAACTGTAACTTTGACACAGTCACACATATGCCACGTCATCGAACCGAGGGTTCGATCCTAATTTTTATGGCCTAATTGTTGGTATGTATTTAAAAAATTGGATATATTTATCAGTACGGTCAGACATAAGCTATAATTTATTTACCTTGATACTAACCATGTGTGAAATGTGTGACATATGTATTTATCTATACATTTTAAATAACGTTAAAATTAAGCTAGAAAATGTCGAGTTATTAATAATTAATGACAGAGTTAGTACAAAATGATGCAAAGTATATGTTAAGTTTAGTAATGTACCGGCATCGTTCATATTTACCATTTACTACCGATTAGATTGTAAAGGTAGGTTACTTAATTTTAAAACAGGCTTTGAACTATCAGAGCCAAACCCTGATTTGACATATCATATTCGCCGGTTCTGAATATAAAGGTAAAATACAGAATATGAATTTTGACATATACGAATATAATCAAAGAGAATAGTTTCGAATGCCAAAAATAAAAGAGTTTGTCGTACATACAACATTTATGGACAATTGACAATTTTTGACATTCATAAGTACTTGTACTATTTCAGAAGTAGTAATACTACTTAGTATAGATACTAAATCCTAATGAAATTGACTTAACAGTATATTATTATTATAATAATGTTAATTAACTGCAATGTTTAAGCAAATATAAACATAAATCAAAGTGATTGTGTAGTTAGGAGTTGCGTAGTAGGAAGTTTTCTGATGATATAGATATACTTAGAATAAAATGCAAGAAAATTATTGTACCGTTATTAAAGCGGGAAGCAAAGAACAAGCGGTCCGCATAGCTATCATGTTTCAGGGTGTGTTGGTAATTTTGTTAATAAATATAGTATGAATACCGGAGAAACGTTATTTGAAGTTATATATCACAATTTTAATGGGGTTAACTAGTTTTTATTTATGTTTTTGTCATACACGCGTCACAAACATAATCTGAATACTCTTTTTAAACTTGTCTTTATAGGCAGCGTGTGAGCAGCTGGTGAGCTTTCTGAGCGTGACGCGTCAATTTTTCGATATAAAATCGAAACGTCAATAGCAAATCACATAAGCGTTTTTTATTTACGTTCGATACTGAGAAAAACAACGAGATGGGGAATGTGTGAATGAGACAAGCGAATATTATAGTTTTTGACTTTTTAGACACACGCCAAATGGAGTTGTATATTTTATTTACATCACATCGAATGTTATCAGCGATACTTATGTACAATCAATAAATTTTCTTCTTGTATCAAAGTTCTGAGAAGATACCCATACCACACTGAGCTGGTTAAATCTCATTATTAGCCTGATTTACACATTGTCCTTATCTAAATCGTTTAAAAAGTCCTTCATACTTGATTAAGACTTGCTCAACATAGCTTAATAGAGTGTTTGAATTTATTATAAGACATATTTGGAACATAATTTGGGCGTTCATTGTTTAGAATTTCCCGAAAATGAATAGCTAACTATTGTATTTTTCATATGTATACCTTTACTCATACTTCCGTACACGTAAATGGTCTCTGTACAGCCATTCCAAACACGCAAGTCAGAAATATAACGAAAATACCACTACATAAATTGCATGTGTCCTCATTATTAACTAAATGTAAGTAATGATATAAACTCTATAACGTGCACATTTTTTTCTTAATTTGAATTTCATATATGTATTTAGCATCAATTTTGGCAATCAATTACTATGATAGAAAATTAGGCTCAAGCAACCAGCTTCAGTTAGATTAGGGAGATCCAAAGCATGTGTAGACAATCATTCGACTTTCTGAATCGCTAACGAAGTTATCTCAAAAGCAAAAATAAGTAATTTCATATAGGTAAGAAATAAAATACGTTTATTGGACACACACACGTCAAATACAACATCACAATATATTATAAATATAGTATTTAACAGAGGCGAAAAATGTATGGCTGACGGAAGGTTGACGTCAATTCTTAGAGGAGCTGGGATGCACCAAATTTAAAATACAAAAATTTACAATGTGACAAATCCACTTCTGACCGTGCAAGGCTGTTGGCAGTTGGGTCTAAGGATGCCGGTCATTGGTTGAATGCTTATCCTTCACCCAATACTGGCACCATTTTGGACCCGGAAACACTGTGGATTGCCATCAGCCTTCGTTTAGGAGTCTCCATATGTGGAATACATATGCACAAAGCCACAGAAATTAAATCTAAGATCAGAAACAACAATAATAAAAAAATAGGAAAAAAATAATAATAATATGCATATAAATTACTTATATTAGTTAGGTTAATATTACGAATATTTTGTGTTTATTTAATAATTAGTTTTGTTTCTTATATTAATAATATAGATAAGGTAGTATTTTTAAAGTTAAAACTAAAATAAACATATTGCAATGTTGCATCGGACGCGGGCGTGCGCCAATTTGGGTACCTACTGCAGCCCCAGTTGTCACAATCCGCTGCACAGGGTAATACTTAGGATCGTCGAAAAATTGACTCTACATTAACTGCCAGTTCCCAAAACAAGGGCGTAGAGCGTACGAGAAGAACTGATGGGAAAATCTCCGCCGGTACCTACTCGTAAACCAGTACGGTTGTAAAGAGCTGCAACCATTACACCATACTCAATCGAATGCATTCATAAAGCACAAAAAAAAATATTCCAACCCAAGTCATGGTGAAACCTCTCGACCGCTTATACAACTTCTTGGGGCTAGTCAGGGGTTTTGGCTAATCGAAGATGAAAAGTCATACTTTTATTTCCTCTATGTTGAAGGATTTGGATGTTTTTTATTAAATTTATTACCTAATTCAAACCACTCGGATACCATTATTGCAAATGCAAAGAAAATATTGTTTATGTATAACATATCTAGAGCTACAAGGATGCAGTTTCTTCGTAAATTATAGCAATCCGTGCCATTTACTAAAACAAGCGTATTACGTTCCAACCGTTATGGATCTTGAATATTGAAAAAAATATAAAGCAAGTCATAATAGTTTATAATAATGGAACAGTTTTTTCAAAGAAATATCAATACTTTAAAGTCGAAAGCACGTTCGCGGGCCAACTGAGTTTGATTATAGGCTCATGAGTGAGCGCAATGCCTTGCAATGGCGTTGAAAAAAGCTCAGACTGAAATCTCAAATAGATCTATTAATTCTACTTCTAAGATTTGAAGTCGTATTATGTTTTAATTTGCATAATATTTACGATTTGTAAGTCATAGTTAATTTCTAATTATATCCTAAGGATAGATGACGTTACGCGCAAACAAAGGGAAAGGAAGTCTGAAACCTTGGACTGTATCCAGGTCAGACCCGACTCAAGCTTTATCTGGATAAAATATTTCAACAACAAAAGTTTACTGCCGTTTTATCTAATACAATAACGATGGGTCAAAGACCCAAAAAACAACATTGTGTCTGTAAAAATCATGTAACTTAAATCAATTCCAATCTTTATCCTCCATTCCTAGAAAACACGTAACATGAAAAAAAATACCTGCGTTGAATGTCATTCTATCTTTGGCATTCAATATAAAAACATGCAACAATACTGATTAAAGTATTTAACACAGCATTATGGCGAGAATCCTGACCACATATGCTAAAGCAATATAAAAAATCGGTTTAGTTTAATACGGTGATTTTATAAAATTCTTGAAAGCAACAAAACATTTATTACATACACACTTTAAAACGAAGATATGTTACATATATACTACATATATGTTAGTTAATTAAGGCTGATATATATATATATATATATATATATATATATATACACACACATATATATATTGTGGATATAGGTATAATAGGCCCCAACGCACAAGATCTTTTGAGATTTATTACAATTGCATTAAACCAGATAAAGTCCAAAGAATGCTAAGGTAGTAATTAATAATATTTAAATTGCGTAGTTTATGTTTGGAATAGGGTTTACGAAGTATGAAATATATATTATTTTTACACTTGTAAGCAACGCATGACATCTCAGTGGCGATTACTCTCGCGTTGCATCTTAATAAATTGTAGAGTGAATAAATACAAGACTAATATAATGCGCTGTCGAAGGGAGGCGTCAAAATTCATCAATCTTAAAAGGGCAATAAACTCGCTACGACATAAACCTGAACACACGATGAGACTAACGAATACTTAACACAAGATTAATACAATAATATTATTGCCCTCAATCTACAGAATTTCGATATATATTGCTTATTTTAGACTTTTACTAGTCACGCTACTAATAGACAAGAAATACAGTAATGATGTTGTCTTATTCATTAATTTCAAATAATTGCTGGTCAATTGTCAAATGTTATTATAGTAAGTAACACATTGTCGATGTTAATGACGTATTATAATAAAATATCGAATAATATATGTTCGACTTCGACAATGCTGATATAGAAAACAAGAAAAACCGTTATTAAAATAGATTAGCTCTAAAAATACGTTATTTCAGACGTAGCATCACTGCATACATGTAACCACAAGTTAAATCTACTGCACGTCGTCCATTTAGACATATTTAGCAACTATTGTTAGGCATGCGTAGTAAACAATATATTTAAATAGTATAATTTGTACACGGGTTTGTTGACTTGTATATAAAAATATATTAATCGGAGACGCGGAATTAATTTCATTAATTCGTTGTCTTCAAAGGTTATCTATAGATATTTACAATAACAACACTTACATATAATATACTTGCTTAAATTTATTACTATAATAACAAAACTAAGAATTATTTGCTATTGATAATGATACGGACCGTAAAATGTACGCTTGTGAAGGAAGGTGTTAGAATAATATTACATCTATATCTATACTAATAATAAGACAGTAAAAATCGAAAAACTGTACATTAAATATTTTTCCAAAAAACTGAAAGGAGGCAACTAAAGAAGAGTCATAGAAACCAAAAAACCAATTTTTGGAATTCTTGTCTGTCTGTCTGTCTGTCTGTCTGTCTGTCTGTCTGTCTGGTACTTTATAACTTGAAAACTACTGAACGGATTTGAACGCGGTTTTCACAGTTGGATTATATATAATTAGGAGCGTTGTCAAAAGTTTATTTTGTCAAAATCGGTTAAGAGAAAAAGAAGTTATGGTCAATTGAAAATTTACTTCAACCACTGCTTCAAAATTTTTAAACACTTATATTGATTGATTAGTTATATATTGTTAAATATGTTCTAATATAAGTTAATCTTAATATTAAAACTTATGAGAGGTAACAAAAATAACAAATAACGCAGTGCGCGCGGGCGCGGTTGAAGTGTTGAACAATGTGCTCGATAGATGGCGTTGATAAAATTCGTAGATTTATTTTATTTTTTTATTTCTTAAACCTATGCAGCTTATCAAAAACAGTTTACACAATAAAAATAGATTAAAAATAAAGCCAAAATGAGGTTAAAATATAGAATCGGAAATATAATCTAAGATCAGGAAAAAGAATAACACAAAAAAACACGAACAGAACAAAAAAATATATATATATATATATATATATATATATATATATATATATATATATATATATATATATATATACACACAAGTGGAACTATGTGAAGTACGAGCATTTTAGTGTGTGTGTGTGTATCATTGTGTGCAATGGTGTTGCTGTGTGAGTGAGTGTGCGAGGTTGAGTCTTACTTTTTTTTAAAGAACTTCTACTTAGGCCAAATATATCCATCTCGGTATTAAGATGCTCCATTGTGTAATGACTACCATGCAGTTCAAACTTTATCGTTTTACCCTATGATTATTTTGAGTGAACACTACCTATACCAACAAGTAAAAGGAAACGAGTGTAAAGACGTTTATCGTTTGTCCGCTCCCATTTTTCCATCTACATCCTTAACGTTAATGAGGTTTACCTTTTATTATTTGGTCAAGCTAATAAGTAATAACCTCACAAGTACGTATTTCATACTCTTAGCTTCGTAAGAATTTTCTTTCAACTCTTAACCGCTGAGGAGTTTTACCTTCCGTCATCAGCTCATCCACATAAGAAGATGACTATCAGAATATAAAATTGTCAGAATAGTAATTGCCTGTACGTTAATTTGAAAGTTGCCCTCGATTTCTCTGAATCATCTGATCCTGTACAGCTACATCATCCCTGAGTAACACAGGCTATATATAATTCCAATTGTAACAAGATTTTAGCCCGTGAAAGAAAGCCCTGTCGAGATCATTAAAAAACGCTATATACTTAACCAAATTACACGTGGGCGAAGCCGCGGGCGGAAAGCTAGTTATTAAATAATATTGTTGTTTCTTGACAGCAATTAACTACTTGTTATGTTAACATTGTGAATAAATCGGTATGTCGAATATCACTTAAATACTTGGCCAAATAATTAAATCAAACAAACCTAATAATGTTGTTGCTAAGAGCCAATATATTATTAAAGAAATATACAACCTGAACAATAAATTAGAGAAGTCAATTTAGCTAAATATTAAACCGATATTAAATGTAACTTCACAAACAGCTTGATACTAAGCATGCACTTGGAAAGATAAGATGACATTCCCACTTATATTTGTTAAATTATTTTAATTAGTACGTAAATGTTTACTGTACTGTAAGTGTAAATATGGGTAAAATTAGATTATTGGTTTTACAAACGGTAATTCGAATTTTCTCTCAAAAATGAACCAAACTTGGTTATTAAATCGATATAAATTTTTAATTATATCGCGTTTTCTATATAATCTTTTTTTTATGAAATGATATAATATTTTACTTTTATATGACAATAATTTATTTCAGATTGAAACTCGTATACAAGCAACTTGCGACAAGCTTTACATACTAAAAATAAAGCACTCACCATTTTCAACGCTCCCATATCCGTTTAATTATAAATGACTAGGAAACACTGGTTGGGTTTGATCTATATTAAGCACTGCGTCCGCGCACAGTCGATGCCGTACTGAGCCCTGCGGCCTGCGGTGAACGATGAACTTTGTAGAGTCTGTAATCTGCTGCGCCGGCGCCGGTTGACCAGGGTGAACGAATTACGTACAGTTCCATCTAATGACAGTAGTTTTACTGTAATTCTCAATTCGTATAATCTGAATTTAACTTGTATTACACAAACGTTATTCAAACCCACTAAATAACTCCGATTGAGGATCTCGAGCATGTAAATACAAGTAAAACTGCCCACTACAGTAACTTAGTGATTCTAGATTTTTTTAGACTTTAAGACTAGAATTTCCAAATCTGTATAATCCAAATAATTTTGTAGTATATATTAATTCAGTAGATTATACTGAAAATTTACAAATCTACGGTAATTATAATCGATGGCCCTTGCACTAGGACTTATAGGCATTCCAAAGGGTTAAATGGATTATTTTGGTTAGTTTGAATTTATTATGAGCACTTCAGGTCTATTTAATGGCTGCATTTCCGGCTTCTGTTAAACGGATCGAATCAATTGGATTCCATGGTTAAAAATATGCATTAATAAATTAGTCTTTGGTAACTTTTGGTCGTTGCGAATCCATTTATCACGACTACTGCGCTTCCTAGATTACTGTAAAGCACTTGTGCACTTTTTATATCAATTGTGTGAATATAGGCAGTTTAATTTAGCTTTAGACCCTTAAAAGCTCTCACTAAATTATACCTGATTAGGTAGATTTCTTAATCAAAATAAGCAAACAATTTCTAATTAATAAGTTAAGGCTAAATTATTCTTATGGTGTTATTTAGAAGTACATTGATATCACTTTGGGCAAATATGCGAGTCTAATCTATCCTTACAGTACGAATAGTTGTAAGAATTACAGTCAAATCCTGATATAGCGACATTGAAGGGACCGTATAGTTGCCGACGTTATATCTGACATAAGTACTGTGGTTATATTATCACAGTTATCTATCGAGTATAAGTTATGTATGAAAACGACTCAGAAAAGAAATAAAAAACATTTATTACGAAATAATTAGAATATAAAATGTACTTAGTTACGGGTTATAAAACTATGTACAATAGTTGTTAAAATAATTGGTTATTTTGATCTGTTTTTTTTAAGCCCATTCTTAAGTATGTTTTGCCTTTTACGTTTGATACGCCACAAGGTATCAGTATCTATCTTAAGTATCAAAGTGTTCGTTAAAGGCAACACATTTTTCCAAAACTGTTACAGCATTATGAGTATCGGAGCCGTCGTTAATACGTGTCTGAAGAAGGCTTACTATGACTAGGAATACTTATGCATAAGATGTAAAATCGTGTGTATTGTTTTGTTTTGCTGAGAAAATCATGATCTATTGATGAAGTTTTATAGTTGTAAACGATATTTCGATGTATCCGATGTTGTTATAAGCGGTTTGTTTACTGAAGTTTACTAGGGTTTAATAGGTAGTTGTAAACGATGTCGTTATAAACGGTTTCAACTATAATTGAACAGCCAGGTTTTAGCATTAAGCAAACATCGCTTTAATTCCTCTAGATTAAAGGAATTCCTATAAACCTCCTTTTGCATAAAGTAAAAGATCTTTGTCACTGTTTATCATAAAGTAAATATAAGAGCAAAGGACGTTGATCTTAATATTTCGGTTAAATACACTTTAATGACGCATCCATTAGAGCCTTCATGTCACTATGACTCGTATTCACAAACAAGAACTGAGTTTTGAGAGTTTTTTGTTATATTATTAATACAATGTTTTTTCCAAATTAGAAAATTATAAGCTCAAACCAACATATGCTTCGTACCTACGATGTCACGAAAATTTTATTTAAAGATAAATTATAATTAAACTCTCGCCTGAGCCAAAGTAACTAAAAGAGACTAACCAATTTTGTTCATGAGAATTGATTCTGATTGAATCAATTCTTTACATTGAGGCGTATGAAACGTAAAACATACTAAAGAATGGGCTTAAAAAAACAGATCAAAATGACTATTTATTTTAACAACTATTGTACATAGTTTTATAACCCGTAACTGTAAGCAGCTATGTAAATTTTGTATTCTAATTATTTCGTAATAAATACTCGTTTTCATACATTACTTATACTAGATAGATAACTGTGATAATATAACTACAGTACTTGCGTATATGACTGTATTGCTTATAACGACTATCAGATATAACGTCGGCATTCTGATTGAATCAATTCTCTCGCGTGGAAAGGTTATATTTTATAACCATCAGAAATGTATGGTTAACAGCATATATGTTAAATGGTTTTTGATTGTCTTATACCAGTACTTTTGACTTACTGTTGTCGTAAAATACATTGTGAACTAGCGATAGAAAATTGTCTCGATTCAATATACAGACCCATCTTTCGTAAGTGTCAAATTCGGGCCACTGATTTTTATAAGGTCGTTAAACTAACTGAAGTGCATTTTAAATCTTTGATCATTTTAGAGATATACGGTCAATAGCTTGCTTGTCAGTATTGAACTTGTAGAAACATCTCTGTTATTTATTTATTTAATAAGACACACCAACAACACACATACAAACATAACCCGAGCAAAATTACAAAAAAAACACACACAAGACATGTATGTGCATAAATTATAGAGATGCACAGCATAACATCATATATAAAACAAAAAAAAACTCTACACACAGAAATAAAACAAAAAATGAACGTTCCCAAATTGGAGTCCCAAATTGGTTTTCTAAAATAAACATGATTTGCTTTGTACACATAGCACAAAGAAACTGAAACGTTGCCAGTCTAAGTAAATATCTAAGGAAAAGTTACTGGTTTTTCTATGTATTAATCTATTTTCTAGTAAAGTTGGATAATAACTTATTACACAAATAACAAACAAAATCGTGATAAAAAAATATATAAAATAGGTCGACATCATAACGCTGACAACATACATCATTAGTTATGAAAACTATAAATCATTAAGCGTTTCCTTATAATGTGGAAATAAATTATTTAAATTTAAACATAAACAATAGCAGTACGATAGTAGATGATTAGAAAGTGAAAAAAAAAACTTAAACAATGTAATAATATAATAAGTAATACAATAACAGATAAGTCGTGTTTTTTTTTATTTTTTTAAACTGACTAAGAAGCGAATGTTTTGGCGTACGACTAAAATTGACGCAAAATTATTTAGAGTAATTGATTTTTTATTAACATTGCTCTTGAATATGTATATTAAAAAATAAATATTTTACTCTTCTTTTTCAAACATTCGATATATATATATATATATATATATATATATATATATATATATCGGCGCAACCACAACAATTAGTCTTAAATTAGCTAGAATAATTAAGTTCAACATCATTTAATTGTCCTAAAATAAGTTTTAACACATGAGTTGAATACTTTAAGTTTGTTACTCTGTGAAATGTCATCTTTATTATTTCAATACGACGACTTTGTAAACAAGTGCATGATAACTATAAATAGGGTCGCATTGTAGCCGCACGACACAGTCGCGCTCAGGCCGTTGTACGGAACGGACCTCTCTTCAAATAGTGAAATATAAGCCTTGGAAAGTATCAGTGAAGTGTTTCTTTAAATAAGTGGTTATTATGACCGACTTAATCGTCATGTTGGCAATGCTACCTACCTGCCTTTCAAAAATAACCCTACAGAGTAGTGAGGTTGGCGGTAGCCCTATAGTGGATCTCTATCTCTTCGTTATCAGAAGCGGGATCGAAAGCAGCTTTTAGCTCAAGCTACGTCCTCATCAACTAGACCAACTGATCAACTGGAAGAAACTAATATGCAGCAGCAAAAGCCTGTGTTTGTTGCCAATTCAACATTTAAAACTGTGCAAAGATAAGGACTGCAAGTATATCCTCTACATGAAATGCAGTTGAAACCCACATTGGTGTGCGAGAATGGTGCCAGCATATCGTTCAAGCAAGTGACACGTACAAACTTGATGATTTCGATGATTTCGTTGTACGTAGACAACATCTGCAACCTATTTATAGGGCGTGCAAAAATGTGGATAGATAATTGGATGGTAACTTCCACAACTTGGCGTGAGTTACGGAAAAACTTTATCACCACGTTTTAACCTGAAAATAGATAATCTCGTGATATCGTAATTTTCAGAGACCTTGTCTTGTGCCTGGATCTTGTGGCGAAAATCACTAAAGACAAAATGTTAGAAGAACATGCTATGAAAGCTTTGATTGGGTGTTTGAATAACAAGTGCTTGTGTATCGTGCTTATGAATACCAAATAAAAATGTGTCCCTGAGCTCATCTCAGCTGCAATATCGATACGGAGGTAGTGTGGTCAATCGACCATCAGTTATAAAAGCATATATCAGGAAGATGGTAACACAAAATGATGAACAGCCATTACCACAGTGGAAGTGTTTTCTAAATACATCCTGTTATATCATGCAACAAATAAGAGAAAATAAGAACACTACTGTGTACTGTTTGACATAAATATTCATATAACAGTGTCAGGAGTTAGCCGAGCGAATGGCCAAGTAGAAAGGGTCGTTGCAAAACTCAATAAAGCTTTAATTATGATTGAAAACTATGAAGCAGAAAACTGACACACTGTATTAGAGAAACTTCAACAGGCAATAAGTCGTACAACCCATAGTCATAGGTGTTGCTCCATTAACACTTATTACACGAAGAAAACACTGTGTACCTCCTAAACGTCTAAATCTGGTATTGTCAACTACGTCAGGCTTCTTAACCTGGTAATCGGCTGACCGGCTGAATCGGCGTATCGGCAGATAGGAAGGCAGATAGGAAGATTAATCAGGATAAATTGTAAGTAATAAAAGACAAAGAAACAAAAAAAAAACAACAAAAACGCAACAAACATATACTAAACATACACACTAACAAACTCTACGAGAACCTCCGAGAACTCTACGAGAACTTCCGAGAACTCTACGAAAACCTCCGAGAAATCTTCGAGAACCTCCGAGAACTCTACGAGACCTACTAACCTACACTTACTACTACTTACTAACTACGTTTTAAATTACAAAGTTGCTTTAAGCAGATGCTACTCGGATAACATTTTTCAGATCTACGAGATCCTTCGAGGACCTTCGAGAAATCTACGAGAACCTCCGAGATATCTACGAGAGCCTTCGA
Source organism: Leptophobia aripa (assembly GCA_951799465.1). Classification (NCBI taxonomy): domain Eukaryota; kingdom Metazoa; phylum Arthropoda; class Insecta; order Lepidoptera; family Pieridae; genus Leptophobia; species Leptophobia aripa. Next base: position 4,474,890 of record OX637281.1, read on the forward strand.
TAACCTACTAACCTTATCATTATTACAGATGCTACTCGGAATTATTTCGAATCTTTCAGATCTACGAGAACCCATAACGAACTACGAGACCCATAAACAGTCAACGTCAAGGCTGGTGCAGAGCACGCACCGCCTGTCAGAATGGCCGTATCGGCGCAACCACAACAATTAGTCTTAAATTAGCTAGAATAATTAAGTTCAACATCATTTAATTGTCCTAAAATAAGTTTTAACACATGAGTTGAATACTTTAAGTTTGTTACTCTGTGAAATGTCATCTTTATTATTTCAATACGACGCCTTTGTAAACAAGTGCATGATAACTATAAATAGGGTCGCATTGTAGCCGCACGACACAGTCGCGCTCAGGCCGTTGTACGGAACGGACCTCTCTTCAAATAGTGAAATATAAGCCTTGGAAACTATCAGTGAAGTGTTTCTTTAAATAAGTGGTTATTATGACCGACTCAATCGTGATGTTGGCAATGCTACCTACCTGCCTTTCAAAAATAACCCTACAGAGTAGTGAGGTTGGCGGTAGCCCTATAGTGGATCTCTCTCCCCTCGTTATATATATATATATATATATATTTTAAATAATTAATAAGACTATTTTAAACAGAAAATCCTAAATGAGCAACTCACCACTCACCACGGTGATAATTACTATGCTTGGTTTTTCGATAATTATATATTTAAAATCTGCTATTATTATTTATATTTATAGAACAGCAACACAAAGATGATCACATACTTGTGAGTTGTGGGTAATAACAGTAGAATCACACGACATGGCTTATAACGACTAACCGGTTTCAGCGACTATAGTATTTACTCATGTTTGGTTTCGTATCGCATTATATTCATATATAATCCGTCCGTTTTGTACGTCATCCGGTTAATACGACACAGTATCGCCGGTCCCTTGTATGTCGTTGTATCCGGATTCTACTGTATGTAGAAATTTTAAAATCTCAAAGGCTCACCTTTATGGAGAAATTATACACCTTGAAATCGGGCAAAACAAAAAAAAAGAAATCAAATTTAAAGAAAATATTTTTATTTCCTTCACCAACTATTCACTCCGGTGGTTTCTTCCTCACATGATGCACTATCCGCCTGTGCCGACTGACACATCCGCCCGTCCTGAACGTCTTCCCACACTCGGGGCACGCGTTGGGCCTCTCGTCCGTATGCGACCTCGCGTGTACCCTCAATATATCCGACGAATTGAACCTCTTCCCACAAGTCTCACACTCGAACTTCCTCTCGTTCGCGTGATATTGAAAATGGCGGCGGTACTGTGCGGCAATGTGGAACTTCTTACCGCAGACCTCGCAGGTCTTCTTCGGCGGTTCGTGTGTCGCCTTATGGAGGCTCAGCCCGCTTTTGAACTTGAACGTCCTCTGGCAGATCGGGCACGAGTAAATCCTGTCGGTCGAGTGCGATTCCAGATGTGTCGTTAGATTTCGCGTGTTTTTACCGCATATTTCGCACACTTTCCAATAATCGTATTTCGGATATTTCTTTCGCGTTAACAGCTTCTTCACCTTTGCCGGTTTGGTTTTAACTGTGGGTTCTATGGGCTCGTCGAAGTCCGTTTCCATGTTATCAAAATTGTCGTTCTCATCTTGGGGCAGGCCATCCTTGTCTATACTAAGTTCTATTTTAACTGTACTTTCGTTATGTTTACTCTTTTCACGCAAATCTTTATCAACCAATTGACACTTACGACGGAATTTGTATGCCGTCTCCAATTCTTGAAGGCACGCAAGGCATATGTTGAATGGTAAGGAATCGGATGGTTCAATCTAAAAACAAAGATCCAATAACACAATAATATTTACAATAAATAAAAAACTGAGGGAATATTTAAAGTTTGCATCCAGAAGACATTAAGACTGATTTGATACTGTCTGTTACAAATAAACTATCTAACTTGTACATTTGTACATTTTTACAGGCACCAAAAAACCAGAAGCGGTTTAAACTTGACGGGAAACCAACTATAGTACCAAGAGGTTATATGTATTTTTTATCAGTTAGAGGGTACTCCAAAATGATCTTATATATAAAATTTGCCTGTGACAGTGTTAGTTACCGTACTCCTCCGATTTATATATATATATATAGGGATGTTCACCCTTTATTTGGACGAAAATTTTTGTTTTTAATTTTTTCTAATGTGGCATAAAAAATACATACAACCCTAAATTATTGCGGGTTCAGCTATTTACATATATATTGAGATATTAAAGAATTATAAGTATCCTTTCATCTATTGAGTTGCCTGGAACAGATCATTTACTTCTACTGTTTGTGAAAATAAGATGTATTTAAAATCCTTACCTCAATACCTCCAATTAATCGTAACTTGGAAGCCAAATCCACACCATCATCATCGCGATGATCAAACAAGCTGACACACGCTTCATCATTAGAACAGGACCTACAATGATTCGGTTCAAGAACCTCGTACTTGGGTTTAATCAGCTTCTTGATGTCAATCAATTTCATGTCATCGTCGTAATCATGGCTGTCGTCATCATTTGTATGCTTCTGCGCCTGCGCATCCGTGTACTGATGCATTAAATCAAAATACGGCCATTGCTCCGTCAGCATGCCTTTGTTAAAGAATTTTCTCTTCCACTGTGAAAATTAATTTTTTAATGTGATCTAACGTCGTTAGTGCAAGTCGCAAAATGTGTATACCTTAAATATCTTGATCAAATGGTCCCACATTTGGGGTAAATCCAACAAACTGTGATCCAGCGGCAAACCCATCGCTCTCAACTGCAATTCCACTTTTCTAAAAAACAGAATCTTTCAATAATCACAAAAATTGTTATTCAATAGTCACTATACATTAATATACGTCATAATAACTGTCATCAAATATAATAAACTTATTCATATTTTTTTTTAATATTTGACACTGACGTTGACAGAGAAACGTCAATAACGTCAAATTAGCGTTAAGTCGATTCAGAAAAAGTTAGAATCCAATATATTTTTAGCCAAGTCACAATCTTAACAATAAGAAAAAAAGAGACAAAATACCTCCATCCCTCGCAGTAGAAATTCTTTTCAGACACGAAAAAACTATCTAAGTCGATCCTTAATTTGATAAAGTTTTTCACCCACTCTTCCTCCCCTGAAATAGTTAATTTTTAACGGACATGTTTTTCCATGTTTTAACGAATATCGGATAATTTCCTTGCACTGTCATGAAAATTGAAATATTTATCTTCCCCTATATATATCACTTACTTACATCCTGATAACGGATTTAAACTGAGATTCCCTTCGCCAAGGTATAATTCAAATAACGTATAATATAACCACGATTTGTTCTCCGTGGCCTTTGCCTTCTGGTAGTCCTGTAAAATTCATACCATTACCAACCAAATACGCTGGACTGCTGCACAGAGGGTCCCGGGTTCGGGTTTTGTTATATACAAATACAGAATGTATGCTTACACACACATACACACCAATGCGAAACACATTTAAAAAATGAGTAGTAAAAATTAAAAAACAGAAAAGCAACAAATAAATTGACACAAAAAAACTAAACTAACCTAACCTAACCTTAGTAATATCTGTATATATAATACGGAAACTATATATATTATTGAAGAATATATCTATATATATTATTAATGTATAAGATATAGATTTCCATAATCTTATACATTAATAAGATGAACAGAAAAACAGATGAAAAGAAATAAAACAGTAACCGTAATTAAGTAACAGTAATTAATATAATATTATATTGGTAATAATATTGTTATTTTAACCATCAATAATAATATTATTAATGGTTAAGAGATAATTATGGGATTCTCGATAATTTCAATGGTTAAAAAAGAATAACGACAATGGCTGAAACCGACGTTCAAACATTGTATAGTCTGTGGTATTTTTTTTTTAATGTCTTTTGCTTTGCGGCTCCAAAATGTCGTCTCGCTAAAAGAATATATTTCCGGATAGCTAAGTAAACTTCTCTGAATGATTAAAAAAATCGTATAAATTGCAAATAAAAAATTAACTTACAAAGAATAAGGACGACCATTTCTTACGCAGGTCCCTTGCTCTCAGTGAAGTCGGGAAACCATTTTCCTCGACCAGCACGTTCCGCATTTTGCTAACACGAAAAAAAAAATACAATATTTTTAAAATTACATTTTAAAAATTGGCTATTGGCAAATACATCATTTTACGTTCGTCTAACATACATTGCATACAATTATACTAAAGAAATTTTTATCCAGTTACCAAGTCTAGTGGTTTTTTTGCGGTAATAAATATACAGATTTTTTATATTTCTCATTTCAATAAAAAATCATATTTAAAAACACAAATGTTATTCTACATAAAGTTTAACAGTTTCACATGAAAATGATTCATTAACAATTCACAGGTTTTTTTTTAATTAGTAGCTAATGCCGAGGGAATGACAGCACATGGGAACGCTTGCCTTAAGGCTTTTTTATCTTATATATAAAATTCTCGTGTCACAGTTTTCGTTCCCTTACTCCTCCGAAACGGCTCGACCGATTCTCCTGAAATTTTCTGAGCATATTGAGCAGGTCTGAGAATCGGCCAACATCTATTTGAGACTTTCCTTTTGGCAAAACGACGGCTAGTACATTTATAAAATACTTCAAATCAAAAAAAAACTTTATTCATATAGGTAACTTATGAATCGTCTAAAATATACTTTAAAAAAATGACGAAAATGAAACAGTACATTTAATGCCAGTTCCCATCCCTGGATGGATGGCATAGAGCGGACGAGGAGGACTGCCAAGAATCTCCGGCTAACACTAAGTTATAGACACATACCTCCAAGCCCATTTAGATTCTTTGAATATCCAATCGTTCTGCAGTCGAATCTGTATGAGAGACTCCGTTATGTCCTTGGTCCCTGTAATTTTTTTACTAAATGTGATTGATAGGAACAATCGACTCCTTACCATGCATAAAATATCAAAATTTATGGAATCTGACATCTTTTCAAATGAATACGTAATAATTTTAGAAATTTTTTTCCACAAAAAAACATTCATGATTTTTAGTTACATGTAACAGATTTAAAAAAACCAATAAAACAATAGGAAAGAATAGAAAAAAAAGGAAAGGCTCTTTGTTGGGAAATGTTTTTTTTGTAACAAATAAAGATAAAAGGCGCGTGAATCACGATTAGTCCTACGTTATATTGTACAAATTATTAATCAAGTTGTTTTAATACATTATAACTTCACATAGAACGATGATAGTTTCTCGGGGAGAATATGGAGCCGTCAGCCTAGACTCGAGTTTTATAAAAAAAAACAAATAAGTTTCACCAAAATCGATGGTTTTTTTTTTATAGAAGAGAGGGCAAACGAGCAAGAGGCCCACCATAAAGGGGAAGTCGCCACCTATAGACGCAGCTGGGAACTCGTGAGTACGTTGCCGGCCTTTAAAGGGAAATGAGGAAATGGAGGGGTAGGGGAAGAGGACGGGGGAGGGGAAAGGATTGGCACCGGAAGATCACACTCGCCGAACGAAACGCGAGTACAAAATGAACAAAGTCCAATTGCATCACTTTGCGCCGGTGCTCTCTGAGAGATTTTCTGTATATCTCCGGCAATGCCTGCCCATTCAGCTGCAACTCTAAGTAACGGCATGGCACTCCCACTCAAAAAAAAGTTTTCACATATGTACTGGAATTGTTCACGTTTGTTAGCTATTACCAAGTGCAATGATGTTTTCCAACGCAACGCGAGAATCACTTAACAAATCATACTCACAATGAAAATTCGAATCTTCCATTTCGTCATTGACCTTCTGATGCCCCTTTCTATAAAGGGTTTTGAGGATTTCCCTCGCCGGCAATGTCTCCAGCCTGACTAAGTATTCTGGCTCGGATGCCTTGAAATATTCCAACATACAATCGTATAGTGGCCAATCGCTTTTTTGCTTCTTCATTTTTAATCTGTGTTTACGCTGTAATTAGAAAAAGTGCTATAATCATCCACTGTATAAGAACGGCAACGCACTCGCGAGCATTCCCTATCCGTTTGTGTTCTTTAGATATTTTACTATTTTAAGTTTTAAGATTCAAAACTATTTCAATTTAAAAACGTATATTTAAATAAATAATAAGCTTATAAAAGGCAAGTGAATTTGAGTCTACTCTTACAAATTAGGTATAATACTCATGCCTATATCTTTCAATATTATGTATAGATGATGTACTCATTAGTAGTCCCTCATGCTACTCAAATATTTTCGAACACATTTTATTGTTAACAAAGATTATATTGAATAAACGCTAAAACATTCTGTTGAGTACTTAAAAAAAATAGTTAGAGGAAAAATAAAAATCACTTAAAAAAAGCCAATGTATAGGAACTAGTGTCAAAAAAAAATCTAGATTTTAACGCCATAAATACTTACGTTAAATGTCATTTTCAAATGATGCCAGAGCCCTTTCATATCTTGAACACAACATGCACTCGGCAAGTCCTGGGACCGCATAGCTTGTTCCACAGTTCTGTAATAAAATCCCTAATCATAGTAATTCCTTAAGGCTATTACGTATTTACGTGTTACCTCGAAGTAACAAATACTAATACAATACATCATTGAAATTAGTATCTCAAGGTTATTAAAACAACTTATAATTTCCATCTAATTAAAATAATATAATAATAAATTTGATATATGTTTCCATTACATCAGAGAATTTAAATCATTTAATATTATATAAATTGTATACCTCCACATTGTAAAATTATCAAAATTCATTTGCTTTGTCTCCGTTATACATATTATTAATTTAAGACGCCATTCGTCATTCCCTGAAAACAAATACATAATAAAACAATTCAAAGTAGCAACAAGATTTTATGATAATAAATTAAATTATTCACATGATCGTCATCATTTAAATTCATATTACAATATCAAATAAGTGTGCTATTTGCCCAATCGTTAAACCTTGACATCATTACACTTTGATTGAATCATTGTCTTATTACAATGTAGCTTTTCGAGAAGTCAAGAATTATTTATTTACACTTAATAGTACTTTAACAGTAGAAGTAGGAGATGTTCATACATATAAGAGCAAAAGGCGACCTTATTGCTAAAAAGCAATATCTTCCAGACAACCCCAATTATTTATTATAAATAAATAAAATTTAAGTGTTTCATCAAACAAACAAAAAGATGTAATATATTTTACTTACAAGATTGGTATTTCGGATCCAATATCACTTTTTTACCAAAATGCTTATCAAACATCTTAAAGTACTTCCAAGTTTTATTATTATCCCTTTTTGCTATTTTATAACACTGAGAAACAATAACATAAATTAAGAAATAAAATCTAAATGTATAAAATTCTCGAAACACAATGTTCGTTCCCGTACTCTGAAATGGTGATTCTCCTGAAGTATTGTGGCCATATTTAGTAGAACTGAGAATCAGCCAACATCTATTTTTAGAGACATCAGCTAGTTACATATATATTTCTATGTCTAACTTAATGGTAAGATTTGTATTATACCCAGACTTATTGTAAATTAATTAAAATATTTTCTATTCATTTATAAACCTTCTATTATTACATATAGGTAACTCACATCATAAGTATATGTCCATTTCTTCCTAATATATGATACGGGCATATCTTTTGGAAATCCATTTTCCAGCAATATCTTATAAAATTCACTGAAAATATAAGTTATGCATATTATAAATAAAATACAAAACATTTTCTCAGTGATTAATTACCAAGAGTTTAATGACAAAAAATGTAAATTTAGTCAGTAGTTGACAAATATTTTGCAGGGTTATTCAGAGCATGTATAACTGAACAACCATGACCATTTCTCATAATAAAATATAATAGTTCCTATCTAGTTAAATTTATAAAAAAATATTTAGCTTAAACTTTCTTTACCTCCAAGCTTGCTTCTTTTTTTTGAATAACCAATCATACTTGAAACGTAACTTAAAGAGTTTCAGACTGAGCTCATCGTTACCTGTTACGAAATTTTTCATTATTAATCATTAAAATGTTAATCATACACTACAACACGATTACCTAATTAAATCGAACATGAAATTAAATAAGAACTACATACTGATATAAGATTTTTCTTCCATATTTGAACACTCCAAGCTCAATTCAAGTATATTTGAGTTTAATCGATGTACACATTATAGTATTTAAATATAATATTATACAATTTAATCACAATTCCGTAATCCAACTTTTTATATTTGTTCTTGTTTTTGATCAAAGAATAAAGTAAATAATAATAGTCGGATTTTGACGTTAGCATACAGATAATAAATAGAAATTGACGTTTGAAAAAGCACATCATTTACAATGTCTAGGTAAAATTAATTTACCAAGCTTTGTTTAGCGTAGTGTTAGATATTACTTCGGAGGCGTAGCTGGTTGGCTGAGTGAAAGAGTGGCGCCGGGGGACGGCCGGGCTGGCCGTCCGTATTACGACCCATTTTTATAAGATGCGAAGGCTGTTTAGCTGGCACCGGACGCGTCGGCCATATTTTGTGCGCTGATATTTTATGTAAGAGGAGGCAAACGAGCAGGCGGGTCACTTCGAGTGATGTGCCAACCGTCGCCCATGGACACCTGCACCGCCAGGAGGCTTATAATTGAGTTGCCGGCCTTTATATATAGTTTGTTTATGGATAATTTAAACCTCTCGCTTCTGATTTCTAAGAGTAGTGTTACTAGTGACCTTAGACAAAAGACAAATCTTCTTATAAACAGTTCTACCGATCTAAAATAACCGATCATTCATTTATTCATTCATTCAAGAAATAATATGTAAAAGTAACTAGTATTTTCATACTAAAATGTCGACTCACATAATAGTGTAGCATGCTTTTTACATCCTGTGCTATTACTGACATTGACATCTAACAATTTGTAATCTGTAGCCTCAAGTTCTTAATATTAGGTCTTTTCACGTGTTTTGGTGTTTTTAAAATTTGCGATTCTACTTAAAATTTCAGCATGGCTTTTTAAGGACATTCTTTTAAAGCGGTCTATATGTTGATATCTATAAAATGCATCGAATAATTTCAGCTCGGAATTTATATCAAAATAATTTACAAGGATTAAATAATTCTTCCGTTTATTTATTCAAAAATACACGGCTTACAGAAGTGAAATGCTCATTTTGCCAAAAAATCCTTCAAACTTCTCATACTGCAGGTATTTTATACCTTCAATTTATATATAATGTGTATTATTAGTTATGATTTAATAGTACATACATAATATATTTACCATATAATCATAACCTATATATATAGCAAATCATATTGCATAACTTATGTTTTATTATTTGTGTTATAGAAAACCTTTATTCTATAAGACACCAATCGACGAAAACTGCAAGTGCTCCTAAGACACATAAAAAAATAAAACACAAAACATATAAAAAATATGGGGAGCTTTTAGAAGGTTGGTAAAATATTTGTGATTTTTATGTGAAAATATTATGTGTGTATCAAACAATAGATTTCGTTTACAGTTAATCATGGAAGTATGTTGGAATCAAAGGTGTCAATTAGTAAATTACATGCTTCTCATTTATCAAAATTAGCATCAAGTCCTATATCCCTTGGACAACTGCATCAATTGACAAAACCTTTAAAAAAAATTAACAATATTGAAGTAGATCCAGAATTGTTGGAGACTGTTAAAAAGAAAATCCTAAAAAAACCACCTGAAACTAATTTAGAAGATGATAAATGTGCACTTATATTTACAAATCATAAGATTTCTGCTACAGAGAATAGATTTAAAACGAAACAGTATAGAGACATGGTGAAACAAAGTTATTATGATTTCCGAAAAGCCACATTATTTGACCAAAGATTACAGGATTTGAGATATGCCATTAATGAGGGTGTTGCTCAAGAAATTAATTTAGGTGAGGCTTCTTCGGACACAGTGCCAAAGAGTCCACATGCTGTATTCCGAGAACTGTTTATAGATAATCCATTAGATAATTATGATCAGGAACTTATGGGGCATTTGACAACTTTTCAGTAAGTTTATTTTATGACCTTTTCCTTATCACTAAATATTCTACCAAGATATTTTTGTGTAACATAACATTAATAATAATTAAAGCTTTATAAACTTAAGCAATTTTTTCTAATGAAATTGTTTTATAGATTGCAAGGCTTGTCACACCAAACATTAGAAGAAATATGTGAGGATCCAACTTTGCAGAATGAGATAGTGGAAATCAAAGATGACATTGATGATTCTAAAATTAAAGAAATACAGAATTTGAATGTTAAAAAAGCGTACGTATTTATTAAAGTAGACATAAATATTAGATTTAAACAGGTTTTAACTTCTAATAACTTTCTTTCAGCTTTACTAAATCTGATTTTTAATATTCCATTAAAGTTAAGTTTGGTTAAGTTTGGTTGTATGTTTCACAAGCTAACTTGATTCTCCCCAGGCAAAAGGCTATTAAAGATAAACGTAAGAAAATACGTGAAAAGCGCAGGGCTGCACAAGAAATTAACATGAAAGAAGACATAAAAGAACTTGAGAGGAGAGGAAAAGATGAAGGTTTACAAAGGACATTATCCTCACATTTGCAACTTCTCTGCTCATTAAATATGGTCACAGAGGTAATGTTATAATATTCTAATTGTATTTAAGCATCTAAAATAATAATAATATACTTAAGGAGGTTTTGTAAATTTCTTATTAATTACAGGCGGATCGTATTCTTAAATATTACATGCTGAGAGGTTCGAAGAATTCTCAATTGCCACAAGTGAGCAATGTTAATATATACAACACACTCCTACATGGGCATGCTTCATTGGTAATATTATTTTTTCTTTAAATTAGTTTTCATATGTTGTCCTAAAAAAATTCATATATTTGTTAAGTGCTAAATAGTAATATAAATTATAGAACACAAAAACAGAGTGTTACACTTAATAACGACTATAAGTAGTGTTGCTGGACACTTGTTACTGATAAATATTTAAATTAGAAAACAAGGCTAGAATTATCAGTCTTAAGACTGTAGTATATCTAAGGGAGACTATTAGAAAATAAAATATTCCTTTTATTTCATGAAATTACTTTTAATTGTGATTCATTACAGATATATCTAAGTTATGTATAACCAATATTAAATTTTAGGGTCAACTAGAAAATGCAAAATCGGTATTTTCACAAATGCTGCAGAACAATGTGGCAGTTAATTCTCAAACATATGCCGCTATGTTTGAGTGTGTGGAGAGGAGTGAGATGGATGATAAGAGTTCAGCGTTGAATTTTTACAGGCGGATCATGAATGAAAAGGTTAGTAGTATTTGTAATAGTAATTGAATCTTACAAGGCTAAGAATATTGTTAGGAATTACTTTGATTGTTTTTTATGAGAGACAAAACAGGTGGTGCTATGTGTATATCTTCAGTGGGTTGACGGCCTTTAATTTTTTTTATTTATTTATTTAGCAAAAAAAGCATGACATATCAATCGCTTATATGCTTCCACTATCACTCCTAACCCTGTCATAAAAATGTCACATTCTGGTGCAGAGTTGAGAAAACTATTAAGTAGGGTGATCATGCGGCATTTGGCTTTACTGGAGAAGGCTTGTTCCGAAACGTACCTCAGCCAGCAATATATACCTTCCACCTGGAAAAAAATTATGATACTCTATTTATCGTGTTTCTTAACTATTAAATAATGTTTCAGGGTATACAATTGAATGATCTCGTCGACAAATCTAAGTTCCTATTCGATCAGCGTGAAACAGTCGTCGAAGCTATTCGACGGATCGAACCAGATTTTGAACCAGAATATACGCCACCGCAATTGGATTACGATTGTCCGTTATTAAATCAATTAAAACTGGACAATTATGAAAATCGGAAAGGCTTATTAAAATCGCCGGCCGAAGGTCTGTTGTCGTTCGAGGAGATGAAGGCGAAGGGCTTCGAACAAATTACAATGGAGCTGAATGGTGAAATTGATGTGAAAAATATTACGTTAAGTAACGATGAGCCCGCTACTGTTAGGGTGTATGTAAGTATATATATGTAGCTATTTGTTATTTCATTTAGAGATAGAGATATATGTCGGGTTTTATATGAAATTCCAGTTTGACTTTTACTACTGTAGTGTTAAAGGCAGTCATTTTGTACACGACAGCGAATGTGACAAATCGCTCTGTATTGTTGCCAAGTTAATTTAAAAGTTTATTCTATATTGTAACTATCAATAATTAGCTAAATGGGTTTTTTTTATTTTATAAGCAAACGATTAAAATACAGTAGAATCCGGATATTTAAGTGACTTGCCGTACTGTGTATTAACCGGGTGACCTACAAAACGGACGGATTATATATGAATATATTGCGATACGAAACCAAACTTAAGTAAACATTATAGTCAATATAAGAGAATTCTACTGTACTCGAACAACCTAGCATACCCTCATAATGATAAAAATGAGTTCTGACACCTACCGAGGCCCTCGTGCTTCGCTTGTTACCAAAAGAGGTCTTAAAACCAAGAGTCGTGAATGACCTATTTGTCTATAAGCAATATATAAATGTAATTCTTGTGATACAGTATTATATTTAATATTTTCAGCGGGAATTGTGGAACGAAGCGGAGAAGGAATGGCGCGAAGTGATAAGGGACGCGTTTGTACGCAACCTTGGCACTCTCAAATCGCGAAGCAATGCCTCCCACTCGGCCATTACCTTATACCCGTATCTCAAAGTGCTCGAGGTATTTTTAAATATATTTTCAATACATTTTTTTTTAACTAAATTCTGGGAAAAACTACTACTGTAAACGTATCTGTTATTATATTTTTTTTTTAATTGTCTCTCATATTGTGATTATGGAAATGTAACTGTTAAATATAAGCCTAGTTATATATATGAGTAAATCAAAAAATATCTTATATATATAAATCTCCTGTCACGATGTTTGTCCCCGATAGATTCCTAAAGTACATAACCGATTTTAAATAAAATTGGCACACCGTGAGCAGTCTGGTCCAAGTTGAGATATGGGATAGCTTAGATCTTTAATTATAGTCGCAATTTTATTTTATTGCAAATTATTTGTCTATATAATTAGTTGACAGTCACAATTCTCTGTTAACTCCAAAAGATTCTAACAGATGTCGATACTTTTCGACTGGATTGAGTAAGTAATCAATAGATGGCACTGCTATGGTAAACCGACAAACGTGTCATATAAGCTACAATCTAATATATAAAATTCTCGTGTCACAATGTTCGTTCCCGTACTCCTCCGAAACGGGTTGACCGATTCTCCTGAAATTCTGTGGCCATATAGAGTAGGTCTGAGAATCGGATTTTTTTTTTTGGCAAAACGACGTTTGTCGGGATCAGCTATTTTTTTAATATAATTTTCTAACACTTATGAATCTTCGAGTAATATTTTAAAAAATATCAGTCGAATCTGTGGTGTCGAGAAGCTTTATCGTAGTTCACGTGTGGGTGGTCCTTTCAAACACGGGACTCCTGCTTTTTCCATGCAAATCACATGTTAAAGACTATTTGGGTTTTTTTTCTTTTCCAGGTTGACGAAATTGTGGATCTGGTGATGTACGAGATAACGAAGTTGGTTGATGGCAGCGAGTCGTACAGCCCCACGCTCAAACTGTTGCAACGAGATTTGGGTGCTCAGGTTTATAATAAGTGAGTTTTAATTTATTTATTTACTATACATTTTGTACATGAGAGCAACCTTATCGGTCAAAAGTGATCTCTTCCAGGCGACCGGCAACTTAAAACCTAATTAATGATCAGAGATTGATAAATCTAGATGTTTTTCTGTGTTAGTGTATACAAACATATTTGGGGTACAAGTGTAAGAACTTACCCACATAAAAATGTTTTGTTAACTTTCGCACATTACCGTCATATAAATGATTTGAAGTATTAAATTTAATATATAGCTGAATCGGCAAACGTTGTATAATGTATAATTACTAAAAAATAGGGCTTGGTGATTGAAAAACCTAAAAAATTTAGGGTTGTATGTAGTTAATGCCACATGATAAAAAAATAAAAACAAAGCAAAAATAAAATAATTTTTAAGGGTAAACATCCCGTATCACTTATGTGTGTGGTAAATAGACAGTGGCCTATTTTCAGACCTACTTATTCCGCATATAAAATTTGATAAATATCGGTCAAGCCGTTTCGTTGGAGTACGGTAACTAACACCGTGACAGGGAAATTTTATATGTAAGATTATGTTATTTAAAATATCTATATAATATTTAAACATTTGTAAGTAAAGGCAGTCAATTTGTTCTCATGCAACACACTATACTGCGATAAAATTAAGAGAAACTTTAATGCATTAATAACTATTAATATTATAATAATAAAAAAATCACTTATTCCAGATATCAAATAGCTCAATACAAGAAGAATGGAGTTCTTGAGAAAATTGAAAAGGTATATGAGAAGTACTGTAAGTGGTATTTGGAAAGGTTCCCCTTGGATGACACGGGGAGGACATACAACGGACGCCAGGCTTGGCAGCTCATCGTTCATCAGAACAGCGTGGGTGCAAGTTTGGTAAATACTTCTTTTTATTATATAAAAAGCATATTTGACTTGTTTTCCGATTATAGATCTGACTTCATTTTCATTGTTTATTCGATATTTTGTTTTGTTTATGGTGTATTTATTGTTAATATTAAAGTTTAAGTGACTTGCCTTCTCTTACATAAAAATAAGGATGTATTTAATAAAATACACATGTTCCAATTTAATAAAACTAAAATAGGAATATGTATTTCCCATTTGGAAGTTGGTACTTAAGTAACTTAACAAAGTATGTAGTTGTTTTTTTTCACGCTTATTAAAAATGTTTTTTTTATTAGAAAAGTTTAAGATGTTTTCGATGTTTTTTTTTAGGATATAGAAGAGAATCCATGGCCACAAGAAATCCGACAGAATATTGGCAAATTTCTTTACAACATTATCATTAATGATATAAAAATTGATGTCAATTTTTTCAAACCTAAATCCAAAGTGTAAGTAAAATACATATGTAATTACATTTAACTAAACTAAAAAAACACGTTAAGAAGAAATTAAATTTTCACTTGTGAATCCTTTCTTAGAGATAACGGGTTTTTCTCAAAAATAAAATCCTCTAAATTTACCCGTTTTCTTAATTTTCCTCGTTTTCTCATGCCAACGGAATGTGTTTTACAGTAAAAAACTTCCAGCCGTGTACAAGGTGCATCGGCCGTGGGGTCGTTTGTTTCGCCTGGAACTGAAGCCGCACCCGGTGCTCATGCGTTTGTGTGCGGCCACGTCGCGGCCCGCGTTGCGCATGCGCACTGCCTTGGCGCCAACCGTGTCTCCGCCCACGCCCTGGCTCTCAGCCACCGCCCCGGCTGCCTATTTATTAACCGGCACTCCACTCGTTAGGTAAAGCGTTGATTTATTATAGGTTTAAATTTCTCAATAAAATTTATGGCATGGTGTCTACAATAAATTTTTATACAAAAAATCTTTATTCACATAGGTGACTATGGTACTTATGAATCGTCCAAAAAAAACAAAAACTTGGACTCTACATTTACTGCCAGTTCCTAATCCGAGGGCTTAAAGTGGACGAGAAGAACTGGCAAGAAACTCTCCGCCACTCTTTTTGGTCACTTAAACCTTAAGATGACAATATAAATTTAAAAAAAAAATTATTGCTTTAAAAATTCTATATACTAAATTGGTGAATTATTGTAAATTGGCAGACAATGTTATACATAAATTTATTATTGTTCAGACATACACACTATCACAAACATAGTGTTTGGTCTCATGAGAACTGAACATTTTTTTCCATTTCAGAATGCCAATATACGTGATGGCTCAAATGCAACGGCTAAAAGAGGCGCCTCAGAAGGATCTGTACCCAGTTTTGGACAGTTTGAACCAACTGGGCGAAGTCCCATGGGTCATTAACCAACCGATACTTGATATACAGCTTCAACTATTTAGGTAAGCTTTGTAACATTTTTTCCATAGGAATTTTTAGATTTAAGTATCTATCTATTATCTAATAAATTATTCGACGATCTTAGATTGTTTTGATTGCATATTTGGTTTGGTTTGACAAAATATCAGGATGGTGCGTCTCAATTTAAGTAAAGAACTACTTCTGTTTAGAGAAACGCAATATACGAAGAAAAAAAAATACTGTATTAAAAAAACAATCATATATGAGGAGTGTATGTAAATGAGAACTAACACTAATTAACCAAACTTTTAAAAAGTGTGACGTCACCATTGCTGGCTTCACGATATTTGTTTTAAGCATTATTGGTGCAGTTTCTACGATCGATATATTCATTTGAAAATGATTCCAGATCAGGTGGTGACAAAAAGCTGGATATCCCTCCACCGGCCTCGTCCCTGGAGCTGTCGCATATAGAAGCGCCTGCCGGTTCTGAGGCGAGCGCTTCGTACAAAAGGCGAATGGCGTTGAACCGCGCACGGGCGGACATGCACTCGCTGTGGTGCGATTCGCTGTACAAGCTGTCATTGGCCAATCATTACAGGTGACAAATGCCTTTTTTTAAATATAAAAAGGGGGGGGGAGGTCGCTCCCACATCCACACCATTACACACTCATGTAATTATTGTTTTTATGTATTACATATACATTATAGTCGCAAAATTGTATTTGTAGGGAACGAATGTTCTGGCTGCCCCACAACATGGACTTCCGTGGTCGCGTGTACGCTGTCGGCCCGCACGTGTCCGCGCTGGGTGCGGATGCGTCTCGCGCGCTTCTCATGCTCGCGAGTAAAAGGCCGTTGGGCAAACGTGGCCTCTACTGGCTAAAACTTCACGCTATCAATCTAACTGGGACAAAGAAGAGGAGCACTGTGCAAGAGAGGTTATTATTTAACTTTTAAATTTAAAAAAAAATATAATAAATAAGGTTAAATGTTGAAACTAATCGTATTTCAGGCTAGAATACGCGGACAGTATAATAGATCAGATCCTAGACTCAGCGGACAATCCGCTAGATGGCGCTGGTTGGTGGAAGAACTCAGAGGAGCCTTGGCAGACTTTAGCGTGCTGTATGGAGATAGCCAAAGCGATGCGCTCATCCAACCCTGAAGGTATGCATAAGAATATGTGTAATGCAGATAAATCCCGATTAAGTCGATGTCAAATCTTTATATTCAATACATAGGACCATTTTTGATTGAACAAATCTTAATTCTACGCAACTTGATCTATAGCTAGCTGTAAGAAAGAGACATTCTACAACTACACGATGGAAAGAGATAGATTCTTTATTGTTAACTCCCTCAGTATAGGCAACCTAACAAGCCCTCAATATCCATACCGGCTGCTCCTTTGCTCATTTAATAGAAGTAACTTATTCATTCGCAGAATACATGTGCGGATTCCCCGTGCATCAGGATGGTTCTTGCAATGGGCTGCAGCATTACGCGGCCTTGGGCGGAGACTCGTCTGGGGCTTCGGCTGTCAATCTCGCGCCATTGGATCGGCCCCAAGATGTTTATAGCGAGGTTGCTGCATTGGTACGTTGTGCTTTTTTAAATTTATGGTAATCATTTTAACAGGTTATTGTAAGACCTGTGTTGGGTTTGCCCCGCCCTTTTTATAGTATAACTGAATCCGACTAAAAATGGTGGTTCCTCGATCAGTTGAATCCATTTTTTTTTCAAATTTCAAAAAACACGTATATTATCCTTTATCTTAACAGGCATTTAAACCGCGCAACGGTTTGCCAATGCCGTGGTTCACTCATTCCAGTTTTACACTTAAACCCAAACCTGAAGTGAGAGAACACTCATGCTATCCCACGTTGAATAGATTCATTGACCCGAAGGACCAATTTGGACTAACGTACTTTTTTTAATTTCCAGATAGAGACAATGCGAATCCGCGACGCGGAAGCTGGTCTGCAGGCCGCGATCGTCCTGGAGGGGTTCGTCAGGAGGAAAGTTATCAAACAAACGGTTATGACCACTGTGTATGGTGTAACTCGGTTCGGTGCTCGGCTGCAGATCGCCAAACAACTTAAAGGTATATCTATCTCTTTCGCGTATAGGTTCGTCAGATAAGGACAGAAATATGCTTAGAGACATGCTTTTTCATTGACATGGTTTGTTTCCATCTGTGCTATCGTTTTGGAAACGTACCATAAATGTATTTGTGGTTTTTTTTAAGTTTACCAAAGTTAAATGAATTTAAATTGTGATTAACAATAAATTAAGTAATTGAATTAAATTTCAATATCCCAAAAAGTATGGATTTTTTAAATATAAGATGTACTCATCTGTAGTAAATTTTAATTTCCGAGACGATTCTGAACAACTAGAAAAATATATGAAATCATTCTTCTATATATAACCAAATAACTCTGATGAGTTGTTTAATAATAATATAATATAAAATAATTATATAATATTTTTAAAATGTGCGTTGTGGGTGATATTCTCAGCAGAAATCTTAGCCAAACTATTTATTATTCTCTATTATATAATTATAAAAAAACTTTTGAGTGGCGCCATCTAGTTCTGAGGCCAGTTTCGGGCCTGGCATGACCCATATAATAAACCCAATCATTTTCCAGACATAGAGGACTTCCCCAAGGAGCATGTGTGGTCTTGTTCCCAATATCTGACGACGAAGACCTTCGACAGTCTTCGGGAGATGTTTACATCGACCAAACTTATTCAGGACTGGTTCACCGATTGCGCCAAGTATGTGGTGGTTTTAAGGAGATTTTTAATCTTGTTTGGCCTACAGCAGTTTGCACCAAAATATGAATAAGCAAGCGTATTGATTACCTTAAAAGTCAAATACAACGCGTTAAAATACTATTTTTTGTCTTTTGGTGCAAATGGACTTTAAATTGTATGAAGAGACAAATGTTTTGTCTACTTGTTAATTTTATAAATTCAAGTCTCTCTATTAATCAGTTAAATAATGATTTTCATTAAATAATTATAAATTTTACTTTAAATGTTACAAATTATAGAAAGGGATTATTTATTAAATGTTTTGCAAAAAAAAAATACACAAACAAAGTTGTCGCTTTTAATTTTTTTTTTTAAATATTTTTCCAGGTTGATATCAGCCGTGTGTGGTGAGAGCGTGGAGTGGCGGACTCCGTTGGGCCTCCCGGTGCTGCAGCCCTACTACAGGCGAGGGAATGCTGCCACGTCACCGTGCGCGCCACCTGTCGACTTGCATCAGTATGTATTGTAATATATTGTGGGTTCAAATTCATATGGCTTGTATGACCTCAACCGAGAGCTTCTAGATTGATACAGACTCGTATTGATGTCCTTGGAGGATTCGTCCAAAAAAAAAATTTTTTTTTGACTAATAAATCCGTATCACTTGTATACTTAGGGGCGCTAACTTTGAATAGGCCGGCAACGCACTTGCCCTCTAGAGATATAGGTTTAGGTTAGGTATAGCTATAGGTTTGCCCACTTTTCTATACAAACTTCTGATTCTGAGACTATTCAGTTTAAAAATGTCTGCATAATATGTTTGATTAATGTTTTTCGTAGATAATGAAAAGTGTTCATCCGCAGGCTTGTCTGTCCCCCTGTTATAAAAGAAGTCTAGCTATATCTTGATATACAAATAAATAAAAACGAATAAAACAACAAAATTAACGATGATTTCAATTCGTCAACAGTCGGCCGTGCACGATGAAGCAACGAAACGCGTTTCCGCCAAACTTCATCCATTCTCTGGACTCCTCTCACATGATGCTGACCGGGCTGCACTGCGAAGCTGCCGGAGTCACCTTCGTCTCCGTGCACGACTGCTTCTGGACACACCCGGACACCGTCGACCAGATGAACCAGGTGATTATGATTATGTCATTATTTGAAACATAAACAATGGTGTTCTAGCGGATTGATTTTATTTGTTGATAAAAGCAATATTTATAAAAAAAACACAGAATTAAACTTATGAGCGGCCAATTGGCGGCCTTGTCGCTTTTAGCGTTCTCTTCCAAGCAACACCTTTAAATGTCACTGAACATTTCAGATATGCCGTGAACAGTTTGTGGCCCTCCATTCGCAGCCCATACTCAATGATTTGTCGGATTTTATGATCAAACGATACAGTTATCCGGAAAAGTGAGTTTTATTATTCATTTTTAGAAGCTTTCACAAATGAAATGTCACTTTTGACAGCCTCTATATGATTATTGACTTCGTCAATTCGTTTTTTCCAGTGAATTGGAAAATGGCGCCGCGGGTTTCGCGAATAAGAAACGCGTGAATGCCTTACTACAAAAAGTGCCCGAGAAAGGAGACTTTGACATTCGGAGTGTTTTGAGATCCGTCTATTTCTTCAGTTAATTGGATTTTGTTGCTCGAATATATCCACGAGCCACAACTTTTCGTCCGTCCTTTTCGCTCTCGTGGGGACAAATCTGAATGTAACAGAGACAAAACACTTTTATTAAGATAGTTGCTGGTTCAATCGAACTTTGGTATTTTTACCTGTTCGTACCATTCTACAATTTGAGGACGACGCGTCTGACCGTTTTTTTGCTTATGGCATGGTTTTTTTAATAATACTCCCGTTTTCTTGTAGATGTTTTTATTCATTTATATTGTACGAGCTGATCCGGCCATTTTTGCCTAATCATTAAGGATTCTTTTGTATTAGTATAACAATACAAATATACCAGAATTTGCCAGCAAGTCACTTGTAAGTCTCCTGGCGTTAAAGGTGCCCATGGGCGGCGGTTAGCACTGCACTCAAAGCAAACACAACCCATTAAAAAATGTTTTTCAATTCGTTTATTTCTCGGCAACATGATTTGCCTATTCTGTTGTTTATTGAATATCCAATTTTAATATTTACACAATTCCAAAAAGGCGTGCTAGAGTTTTAAACGGTGTAACTCATACGACATATATATATCAAAGCGAAAGGACTGTTTAGGACTTCAATGATTTTGATAAAATTATATAAGAAAAGAAAGCAAAGAAGTCTCAGTTCATGCTATAACGACTCGGTTTTTATATAAAACAGCTTTTTTTGAATAAAAGAAGCTTGGATTCTCATCAGTCAAAATGAGCTTAATATCGCAAAAGTACCACTTATATTTAAAGTGTTAAAGTTAAGCAAGTGAGGGTATGACAAAAAAAATATATAGACTGATGTAGGTACTTTTATGAAATGAAGCGTGCATAATTTCTTTTTACATTTATCGGATTTAAATGCGTAATTGTCCGATTATTAATATGCGACGTTGAATCTAGTATTATCGTAGTGCAAATAGTACAATCTGTGATTGGTTAGTCTAACAATATATTAAGTTCGTTAATTAAGAAAAATCGTTTTATTTTTAACCCTTATAAATAAGTACAATCTATACTTATAATAAATCTGTAGAGAAGTCAATTCTGTACTTGAAATACATTTTCAAAATAATTATCAGGATTTGATTAGAGATCGATACTGGTGCCAAAACTGCAATCAGTAAATTTTTTGTCTGTCTGTCTGGGTAACTGTTCGGCACACAACAACTGCCTGAGGACTTGGGGTTTCAAATAATACAATGTCTTTTTGGAAGCCAGTACTGATATATTTATGAAAACACTCGAAGGTCATTAATTCACGCAGCAAGTTAACACTGCGATACAAAAATCGAACCTTATCTCACAACGCCATCTATCAATCACACGTTGACAACTCGCGATCGAACAGTAACCGTTATAGAAACGAAACTTAACACATTTTTCATACTCCTGAGCTGGTCATAGCATACTTTTCATCACACTGCAATTAATAGGAGCAGAGCAATGAAGGAAAATGTTGGGAAACCGGGAGAAGTTACTCCATTATTTAAGCTTCCGTCGCGTGTGCAACCTTAATGGTTAGAGCTACACAGAAATCGTGTACGACGGAAATGTTCTGCTTAAAATTATGTAAAACATTTTTCACAATAGCATATGTCTATCTTTTGTGGTTGACTCACAATAACACGTGTTAACCATCCCTAATTAAAAAAGTTATCAGTATTAACGATTACCATTGACCGAGAACAACGGGTGTTATCTCGAGAAGCTGAAACTGCTTTCCAATGAGAATTACGTCTCACAGCTGATCGCGAACTGTATGTACTATCCCGTGAGTCTGAAACCTTCACTGAGAGAGAATTACGTCTCACAGCTGATCGCGAACAGCATGTACTATCCCGTGAGTCTGAAATCTTCACTGAGAGAGAATTACGTCTCACAGCTGATCGCGAACAGCATGTACTATCCCGTGAGTCTGAAATCTTCACTGAGAGAGAATTACGTCTCACAGCTGATCGCGAACAGCATGTACTATCCCGTGAGTCTGAAATCTTCACTGAGAGAGAATTACGTCTCACAGCTGATCGCGAACAGCATGTACTATCCCGTGAGTCTGAAATCTTCACTGAGAGAGAATTACGTCTCACAGCTGATCGCGAACGGCATGTACTATCCCGTGAGTCAGAAACCTTCACTGAGAGAGAATTACGTTTCACAGCTGATCGCGAACAGCATGCACTATCCCGTGAGTCTGAAATCTTCACTGAGAGTCACTTAATTTTGGGGGTGCGATTGAGTAACACAGGTTATATATAATATCAATTGTAATAAGACTTTAGCCTGTGAAAGCCCTGTCAAGATCATTAAAAAACGCTATCTACTTAACCAAATTACATGTGGGCGAAGCCGTGAGCGGAATGCTAGTATTAAATAAAACTTATTTACACACCATAATAAAAAAACAGGCAAGAATAAGTGTTTTGGGTAAGGCTTGAAGTTAGCCTGTATGTAGGGTTAAAATTTATTAGTATATTTTCAATATGCTGCTTATTTTGAAATCTAGATGGAAACGTTCCGTTCCACGATTTTGCCTACATTTGTGTCATGGGTTATATCGTTACGACCATCTACGTACGTCAATAAGTAAGTAATCTTATATATATAAGCTATGCTACCTTATTGATACGATGTTTTAGGAGAGGGGGCAAACGAGCAAAGCTAAACCATAAAGGTGAAGTCTCCGGCCATAGACACTCACGTGGCTGGGAGCTCGTGAGTGCGTTGCCGGCCTTTTAAGGTTCCTAAGTCGTAATGGTTCGGAAAAATTCAGGTTCGGAAGCTCAGTGATGGAACGACAGACATCAAGGTGATACGGGACAACTTGTAGGGGAGACCGAGGGGAGTTGAAACGATTTTGACATTTTGTTTCATACACGAAATACCATACACCGCAATCGTATGATATTAGTACCAATCGATAGGCCATTTTTAACACTTGCGATACTTTTTACACTCACATAAAGAAACATAAAGCGGTTAATATTATAGTGAAAATCGACTTAACCGTTATAACTCAAATTGTTTCAAATCCCCTCATACCGAGGTGAGATGAAACAGGGGTCGAGGAGAGTTGAAACATATGACTTTAGAGAATTATTAAGGGCTATAAAATAAAATAGATGATATAATTTAAAGGTATTTATTTATTTAAAATTTTATATGTACAAAACAACTACAGGTCTAATACAAATAATCAACTTAGGTAGGTAAAGTAGTTAACCGTACCATAACGACCAATTCGTAACATTACAGTTACTGTGAGAAAAACTAATGTTTTATTCTTATCTAAATCTTTGACATTAAATACTTCTTAACTTACATACATTTCTTAAGCATTACAGCTGTCTTGATGAATACGTCTTTAATTATTTTAAGTAATCACACAAATGTCAAAAATAATATCAATCTGACAAGCAGTTGTGGCAAACATAAGAAATTTCGCCACCAGTGCAAGCTTCATGAGCCCAGTTTTAGAAAAAGGCTCATAACAACAAATATATATAGATTCTTCTTCTTCTTCACTGGCTTCATTTCCTCTTTGTTTCTTGACAACCTTGATCTTTTTAGTTTTTGTGCTGGTTTTAACCTTTTTCTTCTTATTGTTTCTTCAAATTTAGATATTTTTCACCTTTTTCTTAGCTACTCACCAAACTATTGTCAGATTTTCTTTTATAATCAGTAGGTATGCTAAAACAAAGTAATGAGTTGAAACACGTGTTTCAACTCTCCTCAGTTAGAAAAAACCTCCCAATTTTTATTTAATGTACAATCAACAAGCTAATGTACAGAAATCAATCGTACCAAATATATATAATAAACCTTTAGTTAATGAGCTTTCGAAACATATATAAATTATAAACAAAACTCAAAAACTTTTTAAAATATAGACAATGTAAAAAATCGTTTAAAACTTACTTTTCACAATTTTTCTCACATGGCACACACCGCCAACTTCACAACCGCGCGACTGACACCACTGATGCTACGGACTGATTAGCGATTGGGTTATGTGGTTGAAATGCCACGTTGGCAACTTGCTAAGGATTTTAATTTTCGAGAAATTGGTACTGTTTCAAATCACCTCTGTTTCAAAACCCCTCGGTCTTCCCTATGCCAAAAGCGGCCTTAAAAGGCTCATATGTTGCCTTTTTGAGATTACAGTGTCCATGCAACACAGTTTTTAACCTCCAAACATATTCAATATCTCATCGGGCAAGTGTATATCTATGTTTGATATAGTATCATTTATGTTTTATTTTTTGACATAATTCCACAAATGTGTAACTATGTATGTATGTAGTGTCTTATATAACTTTTTTTGACATTGCACGCCAGCTGTGTGCATCTGTGTGTGTGTGTGTACTACGTACTGTTGGTCTATTTGTCCATAACTGTATACCATTTTAGCAAAAATTGCATGGCACGGCACAATTTTCTACATACAAACACTTTGGATATTTAATTAAACAAACATACATACAAAATACATTTAATTCTGTATAAAAAAATAACAACGAACCACAATATACACAAGCGCTCTACACAAGTATATTTTAACGAGTGACATTGGAAATTAATTTGGCGTGAGTGCAGTCTACTGGATTTATTAACTATTTCACATAAACTGATTTTAATAAACTATATTAAAAAATTATTCAATCATCTCTTGAAATAGACACATTAATGAGGGTAGTTCGCGAAAATTACATGTCTTTTATAACTTTCCAATATTTAAAAAAAAAGGAAATTACAAAACGATTCAACCTAAAATTAATGATATTTCCCCGTTCGCACAGCGTACACGCTCGTGTAGGGTCTGTCATTTTGATCGACAGATTTCGATGAACCACTCGTGGTTGTCACTTGACTGCCACCCGAGGGACTGTAATAAATTGAATATTTAAAAAAAAACAGTACCTAATAAACAAAAGAAAATGTTAAACCCGTAAAACACTTTTTTTTTTATAGAAGAGGGGGCAAACGAGCAGGCGGCACACCATAAAGGTGAAGCCGCCGCCCATAGACTCACGTGGCTGGTAACTCGTGAGTGCGTTGCCGGCCTTTAAAGGAAAGGGGAGAGGGACGAGGGAAGGGGAAAAGGATGGGCACCGGAAGATCTCACTCACCGAACGAAACGCGAGTACAAAATGAACAAAGTCCAATTGTATCCACTTTACGCCGGTTTTCTGTGAGAGAGTGGTATTTCTCCGGCCGTGCCTGCCCATTCGGCTGAAACTTTAGTAAGAGCATGGCACTCCCACTCCCAAAACATAATAATTATATTTTTTATTATTTGTTAATGACATAAAGTTAACAAAATTCTTCTATATTTAATTTAATTACTTGATAATTGTTCTTTGTTAATAAGTGGACAAATGGACCTTAATTCATGTTTTATGAAAACACAAAGATACTGGCGCCAGGGATTGAATCCATTCTGCATATAAATCTTCAAATGATTGAACCTACCTTGGCGTCAAATTCTCAATATCTTGGAAGCAAATCCACTGCGATGCGATTGTATCACCTTTGACCATTTCTAAACTGCCGTTATATACAAGTAAATCATCTATAAGTACCTACAAATGTCAAAATTTCTATGTTACAGTTCATTGAATGCTTTACATAACATTAAAAATGGCTAAAATTAAAAAAAAAACACAATTTTAACCGAAACATGTATGAGCCACATTTCCTTCCACAAAAAAGAACCTTCTAGAAGCCCCAATGGCACTCAACATACAGACGTCACCGCCCTGATTGTAGCCGAAGGCGATAGATGTCGCTATATTATAGGTCACGTGACACAGTTATGCCATGTTTTACGAATATTAAGAGGACAAAGATCCCTTTAATGTGTCTGCAATTGGCTCAGCATCGGGACAGTTCCATTCTTGAGTAGCCTTACAATGCTTTGTTATTTTAATTGTCAGTAGCACAATTTTGTATTAATTGTTTATTTTAAAAGAGCAGCTATCGAGTTTCTTGCCGGTTCTTCTCGGTAGATGACTGCCTTCCGAACCGGTGGTAGTGTAAAAATTGACGATTCAAAAGTGTCTTTATAAAGACCTACTTGAATAAAGATATTTTGAGTTTGAGTTTAAAATCAATAAATTCATTCTTCATCTTAAGGCCCTATAGTAAATTTTCCTTTTGAATCGAAGTGATATTTACCCCAAATTCCTTAACACCCCGGGTCGGGGTTTTTCCGTAATTCCAAACTTTCATACCATACACGGAGACGGGGGCATCGAAAACGAAGAATACCCTGAAAACGATTAAAATTAATTATTCGCATATTTAACATTTACAGTAAACGAAAGGATGTCTTTTAAAACAGTATTTTAATAAGGCAAGTATGTTGCCGGCCTTATTAAAAAAAACACGACTTTAATTTAAGTTTGCTGCTATCCACGAAGCAAGCGCACAACATTTTTACCATTATGAAATGTGAAAGTATGAACATAATCTAAATATCTCCAAACTTACCTGTTAAGAGTGTCTGGAAGAATGGGAGCCAACCAAGAGTGCTGGCCATCGGCTGCGCTAGTGTTGTGACCATCGATAAGTTTACTCGGCGTACGTACATCCCTAGCGACACTATCAAGCACATTCACACTCGCCGGCTGAGCGCAGACATCTAAAAGAAAATATAAAAAATGATTTTAAAGTTTTTTTAAATTATTATTTTAAACTATTTAGGTTTTATTACAATACGGGAGTAATGTGTAAAATATAAAGATATCTACTCATTGTTTTGATTATAACTTAGAATAGCGAATATATCGCTGGGTATAAAACCCAGGAACGCCTTATACATCTATTTAATTAAATTTAATGACATTATGCTTATGTATACAACAAGACAACAATAATGTGAGAGAACAATAATATGAGAGAACAATAATGTGAGACAACAAAAATGTGAGAGAACAAAATTATGAGACATTTGGGCGGTTGTTATGTTTTGTTAATAATCCAATGTACTTACTGCTTTCAGTGACTTCAATTAAATTTCCCTGTGTGTCAAAAAACTCTATTCCGGTGAGGCCGACATAATATGGGTCTCCCCAAGTTGAAAATATATTCAATTGTAAGACAAATCCAATTGGGACTCCCGAGTTTAAAGGCTCAAATGCATGATTTATATTTGGCTCGTTTATACTTAAAAATAACAGTTCACTTAATTGAGTAAGTATCCATCCTATTAATATTAAGCTAATTTTACAATTAATACAAAGAAAATGGAAAAGTTTATTACGAATAAAAAGAATAAAGCCTTAAAATAAATTTAATTCGTAAAAATAATTGCCTTGTACAAATAAAGAACTCGTTTCTCCATATTATTGTAGTTTAAGTGACGAATCTTTCTACCATTTACTATTTGACAAAACATGTACCAAAAATAGAAATACGTATACATCTATATATTTAGTAACAATTATCAAATATATAATAAAGAAAGCATTCTAATTGTGCAAAAAAGGTTTTAAATAAACTTTATACCAGTTTCATACCTGTCAACGATAGCTGAAAGGTCGATATGTTGCAAATAATCATAATACGTATCGCCAGGCGCACGCCGTAACAGTATCGGACTTGGATTAAGAACAACGCCATCTAGCGATACGCGCACGTCTTTCACACCGATATACGACAACTCCATATTAGCATTGTAGTTCCAAATACGAATTCCTATAGTAACAAGTAAGTTGAGAGATTAATAATGTGAGACAACAATAATATGAGAGAACAATAATATGAGACAATAATAATATGACACAACAATAATATGAGAGAACAATAATACGAGAGAACAATAATATGAGAAAACAATAATGTGAGACAATAATAATGTGAGACAACAATAATGTGAGAAAACAATAATGTGAGACAACAATAATATGAGACAACAATAATGTGAGACAACAATAATGTGAGACAACAATAATGTGAGACAATAATAATACGAGACAATAATAATACGAGAGAACAATAATACGAGAGAACAATAATATGAGAAAACAATAATGTGAGAGACTAATAATGTGAGACAATAATAATGTGAGAAAACAATAACGTGAGACAACAATAATATGAGAAAACAATAATATGAGAGAAGAATAATATGAGAAAACAATATTGTGAAACAACAATAATATGAGAGAACAATAATGTGAGACAATAATAATGTGAGCGCAAAATAATATGAGAAAACAATAATACGATAAAATAATAATGTGAGACAACAATAATGTGAGACAACAATAATGTGAGACAATAATAATACGAGACAATAATAATACGAGAGAACAATAATATGAGAAAACAATAATGTGAGAGACTAATAATGTGAGACAATAATAATGTGAGACAATAATAATGTGAGACAACAATAATAATACGAGAGAACAATAATATGAGAAAACAATACTGTGAGAAAACAATCATGTGAGAAAACAATCATGTGAGAAAACAATCATGTGATACAACAATAATGTGAGACAATAATAATGTGAGACAATAATAATATGAGAAAACAATAATATGAGAGAAGAATAATATGAGAAAACAATATTGTGAGAAAACAATAATGTGAGACAACAATAATATGAGCGCAAAATAATATGAGAAAACAATAATACGATAAAATAATAATGTGAGACAACAATAATATGAAAGAACAATAATATGAGAAAACAATCATGTGAGACAACAAAAATGTGAGACAATAATAATGTGAGCGCAAAATAATATGAGAAAACAATAATACGATAAAATAATAATGTGAGACAACAATAATGTGAGACAACAATAATGTGAGACAATAATAATACGAGACAATAATAATACGAGAGAACAATAATATGAGAAAACAATAATGTGAGAGACTAATAATGTGAGACAATAATAATGTGAGACAATAATAATGTGAGACAACAATAATAATACGAGAGAACAATAATATGAGAAAACAATACTGTGAGAAAACAATCATGTGAGAAAACAATCATGTGAGAAAACAATCATGTGATACAACAATAATGTGAGACAATAATAATGTGAGACAATAATAATATGAGAAAACAATAATATGAGAGAAGAATAATATGAGAAAACAATATTGTGAGAAAACAATAATGTGAGACAACAATAATATGAGCGCAAAATAATATGAGAAAACAATAATACGATAAAATAATAATGTGAGACAACAATAATATGAGAGAACAATAATATGAGAAAACAATCATGTGAGACAACAAAAATGTGAGACAATAATAATGTGAGACAACAATAATATGAGAGAATAATAATGTGAGAGAACAAAAATGTGAGAGAACAATAATGTGAGAAAACAATAATATAAGAGAAAAATAATGTGAGACAACTATAATGTGAGAAAACAATACTGTAAGAAAACAATCATGTGAGAAAACAATCATGTGAGACAACAATAATGTGAGACAATAATAATGTGAGAAAACAATCATGTGAGACAACAATAATGTGAGACAATAATAATGTGAGACAACAATAATATGAGAAAACAATATTGTGAGAAAACAATAATGTGAGACAATAATAATACGAGAGAACAATATTGTGATAGAACAATCATGTGAGAAAACAATAATATGAGAAAACAATATTGTGAGACAATAATAATGTGAGACAACAATAATATGAGAGAACAATAATATGAGAAAACAATCATGTGAGACAACAAAAATGTGAGACAATAATAATGTGAGACAATAATAATATGAGAGAACAATAATGTGAGAGAACAAAAATGTGAGAAAACAATAATATAAGAGAAAAATAATGTGAGACAACTATAATGTGAGAAAACAATACTGTGAGAAAACAATCATGTGAGAAAACAATCATGTGAGACAACAATAATGTGAGACAATAATACGAGAGAACAATAATATGAGAAAACAATACTGTGAGAAAACAATCATGTGAGAAAACAATCATGTGAGACAACAATAATGTGAGACAATAATAATACGAGAGAACAATCATGTGAGACAACAATACTGTGAGAAAACAATCATGTGAGACAACAATAATATGAGACAACAATAATATGAGACAAAAATATTGTGAGAAAACAATATTGTGAGAAAACAATATTGTGATAGAACAATCATGTGAGACAACAATAATGTGAGACAATAATAATGTGAGACAACAATAATATGAGAAAACAATATTGTGAGAAAACAATATTGTGATAGAACAATAATATGAGAGAACAATAATATGAGAAAACAATATTGTGAGAAAATAATAATTTGAGACAACAATAATGTGAGACAACAATAATGTGAGACAACAATAATGTGAGATAACAATAATGTGAGACAACAATAATATGAGCGCAAAATAATATGAGAAAACAATAATACGATAAAATAATAATGTGAGACAACAATAATATGAGAGAACAATAATATGAGAAAACAATCATGTGAGACAACAAAAATGTGAGACAATAATAATGTGAGACAACAATAATATGAGAGAACAATAATGTGAGAAAACAATAATGTGAGACAATAATAATACGAAGGAACAATATTGTGATAGAACAATCATGTGAGACAACAATAATGTGAGACAATAATAATGTGAGACAACAATAATATGAGAAAACAATATTGTGAGAAAACAATATTGTGATAGAACAATCATGTGAGACAACAATAATGTGAGACAACAATAATATGAGAAAACAATATTGTGAGAAAACAATATTGTGATAGAACAATAATATGAGAGAACAATAATATGAGAAAACAATATTGTGAGAAAACAATAATTTGAGACAACAATAATGTGAGACAACAATAATGTGAGACAACAATAATGTGAGATAACAATAATGTGAGAGAACAAAAATGTGAGACAACAATAATATGAGAAAACAATACTGTGAGAAAACAATCATGTGAGAAAACAATCATGTGAGACAACAATAATGTGAGACAATAATAATACGAGAGAACAATAATATGAGAAAACAATATTGTGAGAAAACAATCATGTGAGAAAACAATCATGTGAGACAACAATAATGTGAGACAATAATAATGTGAGACAACAATAATATGAGACAACAATAATATGAGAAAACAATATTGTGAGAGAACAATCATGTGAGACAACAATAATGTAAGACAACAATAATGTGAGACAATAATAATGTGAGACAATAATAATGTGAGAAAACAATCATGTGAGACAACAATAATGTGAGACAATAATAATGTGAGACAACAATAATATGAGAAAACAATATTGTGAGAAAACAATAATGTGAGACAACAAAAATGTGAGACAACAATAATATGAGACAACAATAATATGAGAGAACAATAATATGAGAGAACAATAATGTGAGACAACAATAATACGAGAGAACAATAATATGAGAGAACAATAATATGAGAAAACAATCATGTGAGACAACAAAAATGTGAGACAATAATAATGTGAGACAATAATAATATGAGAGAACAATAATGTGAGAGAACAAAAATGTGAGAAAACAATAATATAAGAGAAAAATAATGTGAGACAACTATAATGTGAGAAAACAATACTGTGAGAAAACAATCATGTGAGAAAACAATCATGTGAGACAACAATAATGTGAGACAATAATACGAGAGAACAATAATATGAGAAAACAATACTGTGAGAAAACAATCATGTGAGAAAACAATCATGTGAGACAACAATAATGTGAGACAATAATAATACGAGAGAACAATCATGTGAGACAACAATACTGTGAGAAAACAATCATGTGAGACAACAATAATATGAGACAACAATAATATGAGACAAAAATATTGTGAGAAAACAATATTGTGAGAAAACAATATTGTGATAGAACAATCATGTGAGACAACAATAATGTGAGACAATAATAATGTGAGACAACAATAATATGAGAAAACAATATTGTGAGAAAACAATATTGTGATAGAACAATAATATGAGAGAACAATAATATGAGAAAACAATATTGTGAGAAAATAATAATTTGAGACAACAATAATGTGAGACAACAATAATGTGAGACAACAATAATGTGAGATAACAATAATGTGAGACAACAATAATATGAGCGCAAAATAATATGAGAAAACAATAATACGATAAAATAATAATGTGAGACAACAATAATATGAGAGAACAATAATATGAGAAAACAATCATGTGAGACAACAAAAATGTGAGACAATAATAATGTGAGACAACAATAATATGAGAGAACAATAATGTGAGAAAACAATAATGTGAGACAATAATAATACGAAGGAACAATATTGTGATAGAACAATCATGTGAGACAACAATAATGTGAGACAATAATAATGTGAGACAACAATAATATGAGAAAACAATATTGTGAGAAAACAATATTGTGATAGAACAATCATGTGAGACAACAATAATGTGAGACAACAATAATATGAGAAAACAATATTGTGAGAAAACAATATTGTGATAGAACAATAATATGAGAGAACAATAATATGAGAAAACAATATTGTGAGAAAACAATAATTTGAGACAACAATAATGTGAGACAACAATAATGTGAGACAACAATAATGTGAGATAACAATAATGTGAGAGAACAAAAATGTGAGACAACAATAATATGAGAAAACAATACTGTGAGAAAACAATCATGTGAGAAAACAATCATGTGAGACAACAATAATGTGAGACAATAATAATACGAGAGAACAATAATATGAGAAAACAATATTGTGAGAAAACAATCATGTGAGAAAACAATCATGTGAGACAACAATAATGTGAGACAATAATAATGTGAGACAACAATAATATGAGACAACAATAATATGAGAAAACAATATTGTGAGAGAACAATCATGTGAGACAACAATAATGTAAGACAACAATAATGTGAGACAATAATAATGTGAGACAATAATAATGTGAGAAAACAATCATGTGAGACAACAATAATGTGAGACAATAATAATGTGAGACAACAATAATATGAGAAAACAATATTGTGAGAAAACAATAATGTGAGACAACAAAAATGTGAGACAACAATAATATGAGACAACAATAATATGAGAGAACAATAATATGAGAGAACAATAATGTGAGACAACAATAATACGAGAGAACAATAATATGAGAGAACAATAATATGAGAAAACAATAATGTGAGAGACTAATAATGTGAGACAATAATAATGTGAGAAAACAATAATATGAGAAAACAATATTGTGAGAAAACAATATTGTGATAGAACAATAATATGAGAGAACAATAATATGAGAAAACAATATTGTGAGAAAACAATAATTTGAGACAACAATAATGTGAGACAACAATAATGTGAGACAACAATAATGTGAGATAACAATAATGTGAGAGAACAAAAATGTGAGACAACAATAATATGAGAAAACAATACTGTGAGAAAACAATCATGTGAGAAAACAATCATGTGAGACAACAATAATGTGAGACAATAATAATACGAGAGAACAATAATATGAGAAAACAATATTGTGAGAAAACAATCATGTGAGAAAACAATCATGTGAGACAACAATAATGTGAGACAATAATAATGTGAGACAACAATAATATGAGACAACAATAATATGAGAAAACAATATTGTGAGAGAACAATCATGTGAGACAACAATAATGTAAGACAACAATAATGTGAGACAATAATAATGTGAGACAATAATAATGTGAGAAAACAATCATGTGAGACAACAATAATGTGAGACAATAATAATGTGAGACAACAATAATATGAGAAAACAATATTGTGAGAAAACAATAATGTGAGACAACAAAAATGTGAGACAACAATAATATGAGACAACAATAATATGAGAGAACAATAATATAAAGAAAACAATAATATGAGAGAAGAATAATATGAGAAAACAATATTGTGAGACAACAATAATATGAGCAAAAAATAATATGAGAAAACAATAATACGATAAAATAATAATGTGAGACAACAATAATATGAGAGAACAATAATATGAGAAAACAATACTGTGAGAAAACAATCATGTGAGAAAACAATCATGTGAGACAACAATAATGTGAGACAATAATAATGTGAGACAACAAAAATGTGAGAAAACAATAATATAAGAGAAAAATAATGTGAGACAACTATAATGTGAGAAAACAATACTGTGAGAAAACAATCATGTGAGAAAACAATCATGTGAGACAACAATAATGTGAGACAATAATAATGTGAGACAATAATAATGTGAGACAACAATAATGTGAGACAATAATAATACGAGAGAACAATAATATGAGAAAACAATACTGTGAGAAAACAATCATGTGAGAAAACAATCATGTGAGACAACAATAATGTGAGAGAACAAAAATGTGAGAAAACAATAATATAAGAGAAAAATAATGTGAGACAACTATAATGTGAGAAAACAATACTGTGAGAAAACAATCATGTGAGAAAACAATCATGTGAGACAACAATAATGTGAGACAATAATAATACGAGAGAACAATAATATGAGAAAACAATATTGTGAGAAAACAATCATGTGAGAAAACAATCATGTGAGACAACAAAAATGTGAGACAATAATAACGTGAGACAACAATAATATGAGAGAACAATAATGTGAGAAAACAATAATGTGAGACAACAATAATGTGAGACAATAATAATACGAGACAA
Source organism: Leptophobia aripa (assembly GCA_951799465.1). Classification (NCBI taxonomy): domain Eukaryota; kingdom Metazoa; phylum Arthropoda; class Insecta; order Lepidoptera; family Pieridae; genus Leptophobia; species Leptophobia aripa. The sequence continues at coordinate 4,510,126 of OX637281.1, forward strand.
TAATAATACGAGAGAACAATAATACGAGAGAACAATAATATGAGAAAACAATAATGTGAGAGACTAATAATGTGAGACAATAATAATGTGAGAAAACAATAACGTGAGACAACAATAATATGAGAAAACAATAATATGAGAGAAGAATAATATGAGAAAACAATATTGTGAAACAACAATAATATGAGAGAACAATAATGTGAGACAATAATAATGTGAGCGCAAAATAATATGAGAAAACAATAATACGATAAAATAATAATGTGAGACAACAATAATGTGAGACAACAATAATGTGAGACAATAATAATACGAGACAATAATAATACGAGAGAACAATAATATGAGAAAACAATAATGTGAGAGACTAATAATGTGAGACAATAATAATGTGAGACAATAATAATGTGAGACAACAATAATAATACGAGAGAACAATAATATGAGAAAACAATACTGTGAGAAAACAATCATGTGAGAAAACAATCATGTGAGAAAACAATCATGTGATACAACAATAATGTGAGACAATAATAATGTGAGACAATAATAATATGAGAAAACAATAATATGAGAGAAGAATAATATGAGAAAACAATATTGTGAGAAAACAATAATGTGAGACAACAATAATATGAGCGCAAAATAATATGAGAAAACAATAATACGATAAAATAATAATGTGAGACAACAATAATATGAGAGAACAATAATATGAGAAAACAATCATGTGAGACAACAAAAATGTGAGACAATAATAATGTGAGCGCAAAATAATATGAGAAAACAATAATACGATAAAATAATAATGTGAGACAACAATAATGTGAGACAACAATAATGTGAGACAATAATAATACGAGACAATAATAATACGAGAGAACAATAATATGAGAAAACAATAATGTGAGAGACTAATAATGTGAGACAATAATAATGTGAGACAATAATAATGTGAGACAACAATAATAATACGAGAGAACAATAATATGAGAAAACAATACTGTGAGAAAACAATCATGTGAGAAAACAATCATGTGAGAAAACAATCATGTGATACAACAATAATGTGAGACAATAATAATGTGAGACAATAATAATATGAGAAAACAATAATATGAGAGAAGAATAATATGAGAAAACAATATTGTGAGAAAACAATAATGTGAGACAACAATAATATGAGCGCAAAATAATATGAGAAAACAATAATACGATAAAATAATAATGTGAGACAACAATAATATGAGAGAACAATAATATGAGAAAACAATCATGTGAGACAACAAAAATGTGAGACAATAATAATGTGAGACAACAATAATATGAGAGAACAATAATGTGAGAGAACAAAAATGTGAGAGAACAATAATGTGAGAAAACAATAATATAAGAGAAAAATAATGTGAGACAACTATAATGTGAGAAAACAATACTGTAAGAAAACAATCATGTGAGAAAACAATCATGTGAGACAACAATAATGTGAGACAATAATAATGTGAGAAAACAATCATGTGAGACAACAATAATGTGAGACAATAATAATGTGAGACAACAATAATATGAGAAAACAATATTGTGAGAAAACAATAATGTGAGACAATAATAATACGAGAGAACAATATTGTGATAGAACAATCATGTGAGAAAACAATAATATGAGAAAACAATATTGTGAGACAATAATAATGTGAGACAACAATAATATGAGAGAACAATAATATGAGAAAACAATCATGTGAGACAACAAAAATGTGAGACAATAATAATGTGAGACAATAATAATATGAGAGAACAATAATGTGAGAGAACAAAAATGTGAGAAAACAATAATATAAGAGAAAAATAATGTGAAACAACTATAATGTGAGAAAACAATACTGTGAGAAAACAATCATGTGAGAAAACAATCATGTGAGACAACAATAATGTGAGACAATAATACGAGAGAACAATAATATGAGAAAACAATACTGTGAGAAAACAATCATGTGAGAAAACAATCATGTGAGACAACAATAATGTGAGACAATAATAATACGAGAGAACAATCATGTGAGACAACAATACTGTGAGAAAACAATCATGTGAGACAACAATAATATGAGACAACAATAATATGAGACAACAATATTGTGAGAAAACAATATTGTGAGAAAACAATATTGTGATAGAACAATCATGTGAGACAACAATAATGTGAGACAATAATAATGTGAGACAACAATAATATGAGAAAACAATATTGTGAGAAAACAATATTGTGATAGAACAATAATATGAGAGAACAATAATATGAGAAAACAATATTGTGAGAAAACAATAATTTGAGACAACAATAATGTGAGACAACAATAATGTGAGACAACAATAATGTGAGATAACAATAATGTGAGATAACAATAATGTGAGACAACAATAATATGAGCGCAAAATAATATGGGAAAACAATAATACGATAAAATAATAATGTGAGAGAACAATAATATGAGAAAACAATCATGTGAGACAACAAAAATGTGAGACAATAATAATGTGAGACAACAATAATATGAGAGAACAATAATGTGAGAAAACAATAATGTGAGACAATAATAATACGAAGGAACAATATTGTGATAGAACAATCATGTGAGACAACAATAATGTGAGACAATAATAATGTGAGACAACAATAATATGAGAAAACAATATTGTGAGAAAACAATATTGTGATAGAACAATCATGTGAGACAACAATAATGTGAGACAACAATAATATGAGAAAACAATATTGTGAGAAAACAATATTGTGATAGAACAATAATATGAGAGAACAATAATATGAGAAAACAATATTGTGAGAAAACAATAATTTGAGACAACAATAATGTGAGACAACAATAATGTGAGACAACAATAATGTGAGATAACAATAATGTGAGAGAACAAAAATGTGAGACAACAATAATATGAGAAAACAATACTGTGAGAAAACAATCATGTGAGAAAACAATCATGTGAGACAACAATAATGTGAGACAATAATAATACGAGAGAACAATAATATGAGAAAACAATATTGTGAGAAAACAATCATGTGAGAAAACAATCATGTGAGACAACAATAATGTGAGACAATAATAATGTGAGACAACAATAATATGAGACAACAATAATATGAGAAAACAATATTGTGAGAGAACAATCATGTGAGACAACAATAATGTAAGACAACAATAATGTGAGACAATAATAATGTGAGACAATAATAATGTGAGAAAACAATCATGTGAGACAACAATAATGTGAGACAATAATAATGTGAGACAACAATAATATGAGAAAACAATATTGTGAGAAAACAATAATGTGAGACAATAATAATGTGAGACAACAAAAATGTGAGACAACAATAATATGAGAGAACAATAATATGAGAGAACAATAATATGAGAGAACAATAATGTGAGACAACAATAATGTGAGACAATAATAATGTGAGACAATAATAATGTGAGACAACAATAATGTGAGACAATAATAATACGAGAGAACAATAATATGAGAGAACAATAATATGAGAAAACAATAATGTGAGAGACTAATAATGTGAGACAATAATAATGTGAGAAAACAATAACGTGAGACAACAATAATATAAAGAAAACAATAATATGAGAGAAGAATAATATGAGAAAACAATATTGTGAGACAACAATAATATGAGCGCAAAATAATATGAGAAAACAATAATACGATAAAATAATAATGTGAGACAACAATAATATGAGAGAACAATAATATGAGAAAACAATACTGTGAGAAAACAATCATGTGAGAAAACAATCATGTGAGACAACAATAATGTGAGACAATAATAATGTGAGACAACAAAAATGTGAGAAAACAATAATATAAGAGAAAAATAATGTGAGACAACTATAATGTGAGAAAACAATACTGTGAGAAAACAATCATGTGAGAAAACAATCATGTGAGACAACAATAATGTGAGACAATAATAATACGAGAGAACAATAATATGAGAAAACAATATTGTGAGAAAACAATCATGTGAGAAAACAATCATGTGAGACAACAATAATGTGAGACAATAATAATGTGAGACAATAATAATGTGAGACAACAATAATGTGAGACAATAATAATACGAGAGAACAATAATATGAGAGAACAATAATATGAGAAAACAATAATGTGAGACAATAATAATGTGAGACAATAATAATGTGAGACAACAATAATGTGAGACAATAATAATACGAGAGAACAATAATATGAGAGAACAATAATATGAGAAAACAATAATGTGAGAAAACAATATTGTGATAGAACAATCATGTGAGACAACAATAATGTGAGACAACAATACTGTGAGAAAACAATAATATGAGAAAACAATATTGTGAGAAAACAATATTGTGATAGAACAATCATGTGAGACAACAATAATGTGAGACAACAATAATATGAGAAAACAATATTGTGAGAAAACAATATTGTGATAGAACAATAATATGAGAGAACAATAATATGAGAAAACAATATTGTGAGAAAACAATAATTTGAGACAACAATAATGTGAGACAACAATAATGTGAGACAACAATAATGTGAGATAACAATAATGTGAGAGAACAAAAATGTGAGACAACAATAATATGAGAAAACAATACTGTGAGAAAACAATCATGTGAGAAAACAATCATGTGAGACAACAATAATGTGAGACAATAATAATGTGAGACAACAAAAATGTGAGACAACAATAATATGAGAGAACAATAATATGAGAGAACAATAATATGAGAAAACAATAATGTGAGAGACTAATAATGTGAGACAATAATAATGTGAGAAAACAATAACGTGAGACAACAATAATATAAAGAAAACAATAATATGAGAGAAGAATAATATGAGAAAACAATATTGTGAGACAACAATAATATGAGCGCAAAATAATATGAGAAAACAATAATACGATAAAATAATAATGTGAGACAACAATAATATGAGAGAACAATAATATGAGAAAACAATACTGTGAGAAAACAATCATGTGAGAAAACAATCATGTGAGACAACAATAATGTGAGACAATAATAATGTGAGACAACAAAAATGTGAGAAAACAATAATATAAGAGAAAAATAATGTGAGACAACTATAATGTGAGAAAACAATACTGTGAGAAAACAATCATGTGAGAAAACAATCATGTGAGACAACAATAATGTGAGACAATAATAATGTGAGACAATAATAATGTGAGACAACAATAATGTGAGACAATAATAATACGAGAGAACAATAATATGAGAAAACAATACTGTGAGAAAACAATCATGTGAGAAAACAATCATGTGAGACAACAATAATGTGAGACAATAATAATGTGAGACAACAATAATATGAGAAAACAATATTGTGAGACAATAATAATGTGAGACAACAATAATATGAGAGAACAATAATATGAGAAAACAATCATGTGAGACAACAAAAATGTGAGACAATAATAATGTGAGACAATAATAATATGAGAGAACAATAATGTGAGAGAACAAAAATGTGAGAAAACAATAATATAAGAGAAAAATAATGTGAGACAACTATAATGTGAGAAAACAATACTGTGAGACAATAATAATATGAGAGAACAATAATATGAGAGAACAATAATATGAGAGAACAATAATGTGAGACAACAATAATGTGAGACAATAATAATGTGAGACAATAATAATGTGAGACAACAATAATGTGAGACAATAATAATACGAGAGAACAATAATATGAGAGAACAATAATATGAGAAAACAATAATGTGAGAAAACAATATTGTGATAGAACAATCATGTGAGACAACAATAATGTGAGACAACAATACTGTGAGAAAACAATCATGTGAGACAACAATAATATGAGACAACAATAATATGAGACAACAATATTGTGAGAAAACAATATTGTGAGAAAACAATATTGTGATAGAACAATCATGTGAGACAACAATAATGTGAGACAATAATAATGTGAGACAACAATAATATGAGAAAACAATATTGTGAGAAAACAATATTGTGATAGAACAATAATATGAGAGAACAATAATATGAGAAAACAATATTGTGAGAAAACAATAATTTGAGACAACAATAATGTGAGACAACAATAATGTGAGACAACAATAATGTGAGATAACAATAATGTGAGACAACAATAATATGAGCGCAAAATAATATGAGAAAACAATAATACGATAAAATAATAATGTGAGACAACAATAATATGAGAGAACAATAATATGAGAAAACAATACTGTGAGAAAACAATCATGTGAGAAAACAATCATGTGAGACAACAATAATGTGAGACAATAATAATGTGAGACAACAAAAATGTGAGAAAACAATAATATAAGAGAAAAATAATGTGAGACAACTATAATGTGAGAAAACAATACTGTGAGAAAACAATCATGTGAGAAAACAATCATGTGAGACAACAATAATGTGAGACAATAATAATGTGAGACAATAATAATGTGAGACAACAATAATGTGAGACAATAATAATACGAGAGAACAATAATATGAGAAAACAATACTGTGAGAAAACAATCATGTGAGAAAACAATCATGTGAGACAACAATAATGTGAGAGAACAAAAATGTGAGAAAACAATAATATAAGAGAAAAATAATGTGAGACAACTATAATGTGAGAAAACAATACTGTGAGAAAACAATCATGTGAGAAAACAATCATGTGAGACAACAATAATGTGAGACAATAATACGAGAGAACAATAATATGAGAAAACAATACTGTGAGAAAACAATCATGTGAGAAAACAATCATGTGAGACAACAATAATGTGAGACAATAATAATACGAGAGAACAATCATGTGAGACAACAATACTGTGAGAAAACAATCATGTGAGACAACAATTATATGAGACAACAATAATATGAGACAACAATATTGTGAGAAAACAATATTGTGAGAAAACAATATTGTGATAGAACAATCATGTGAGACAACAATAATGTGAGACAATAATAATGTGAGACAACAATAATATGAGAAAACAATATTGTGAGAAAACAATATTGTGATAGAACAATAATATGAGAGAACAATAATATGAGAAAACAATATTGTGAGAAAACAATAATTTGAGACAACAATAATGTGAGACAACAATAATGTGAGACAACAATAATGTGAGATAACAATAATGTGAGACAACAATAATATGAGAGAACAATAATATGAGAAAACAATGATGTGAGACAACAAAAATGTGAGACAATAATAATGTGAGACAACAATAATATGAGAGAACAATAATGTGAGAAAACAATAATGTGAGACAATAATAATACGAGAGAACAATATTGTGATAGAACAATCATGTGAGACAACAATAATGTGAGACAATAATAATGTGAGACAACAATAATATGAGAAAACAATATTGTGAGAAAACAATATTGTGATAGAACAATCATGTGAGACAACAATAATGTGAGACAACAATAATATGAGAAAACAATATTGTGAGAAAACAATATTGTGATAGAACAATAATATGAGAGAACAATAATATGAGAAAACAATATTGTGAGACAATAATAATGTGAGACAATAATAATGTGAGAAAACAATCATGTGAGACAACAATAATGTGAGACAATAATAATGTGAGACAACAATAATATGAGAAAACAATATTGTGAGAAAACAATAATGTGAGACAATAATAATACGAGAGAACAATATTGTGATAGAACAATCATGTGAGACAACAATAATGTGAGACAATAATAATGTGAGAAAACAATAATTTGAGACAACAATAATGTGAGACAACAATAATGTGAGACAACAATAATGTGAGATAACAATAATGTGAGAGAACAAAAATGTGAGACAACAATAATATGAGAAAACAATACTGTGAGAAAACAATCATGTGAGAAAACAATCATGTGAGACAACAATAATGTGAGACAATAATAATGTGAGACAACAATAATATGAGACAACAATAATATGAGAAAACAATATTGTGAGAGAACAATCATGTGAGACAACAATTATGTGAGACAATAATAATGTGAGACAATAATAATGTGAGAAAACAATCATGTGAGACAACAATAATGTGAGACAACAATAATGTGAGACAACAATAATATGAGAAAACAATATTGTGAGAAAACAATAATGTGAGACAATAATAATACGAGAGAACAATATTGTGATAGAACAATCATGTGAGACAACAATAATGTGAGACAATAATAATGTGAGACAACAATAATATGAGAAAACAATATTGTGAGAAAACAATATTGTGATAGAACAATCATGTGAGAAAACAATCATGTGAGACAACAATAATGTGAGACAATAATAATGTGAGACAACAATAATGTGAGACAATAATAATGTGAGACAACAATAATATGAGACAACAATAATATGAGAAAACAATATTGTAAGAGAACAATAATGTGAGACAACAATAATGTGAGATAACAATAATGTGAGAGAACAAAAATGTGAGACAACAATAATATGAGAAAACAATACTGTGAGAAAACAATCATGTGAGAAAACAATCATGTGAGACAACAATAATGTGAGACAATAATAATGTGAGACAATAATAATGTGAGACAACAATAATGTGAGACAATAATAATACGAGAGAACAATAATATGAGAAAACAATACTGTGAGAAAACAATCATGTGAGAAAACAATCATGTGAGACAACAATAATGTGAGACAATAATAATGTGAGACAACAATAATATGAGACAACAATAATATGAGACAACAATAATATGAGAAAACAATAATGTGAGACAACTATAATGTGAGACAACTATAATGTGAGACAATAATAATGTGAGACAACAATAATACGAGAGAACAATAATACGAGAGAACAATAATATGAGAAAACAATAATGTGAGAGACTAATAATGTGAGACAATAATAATGTGAGAAAACAATAACGTGAGACAACAATAATATAAAGAAAACAATAATATGAGAGAAGAATAATATGAGAATACAATAATGTGAGACAACAATAATATGAGCGCAAAATAATATGAGAAAACAATAATACGATAAAATAATAATGTGAGACAACAATAATATGAGAGAACAATAATATGAGAAAACAATATTGTGATAGAACAATCATGTGAGACAATAATAATGTGAGACAACAATAATATGAGAGAACAATAATGTGAGAGAACAAAAATGTGAGAGAACAATAATGTGAGAGCACAGTAATGTGTGACAACAATAATGTGAGAGAACAATAATGTGAGTCAACAATAATGTGAGAGAACTATAATATGAGAAAACAATAATGTGAGACAACTATAATGTGAGACAACTATAATATGAGAGAACAATAATGTGAGACAATAATTATACGAGAGAACAATAATGTGAGTGACTAGTGTAAGTAAGAGTCGATGTTTTTAATTATGTTAAGCTCCTTGAATTATGTTGTCTTTTAAAACTAAGGTTTAACTGTTTAATTTAATTTGTATACTTAATTATGAATCTCCGCTCATTTAGTCTTATTAACATAAAAATTTCATATATAATTTATAATAGGTTTAAGAAATAAAAAATCTTAAATTGTATGAAAATTTAGTGGCACTACCTTAGAAAAGACTTTACTTCAGATAACATTCAGTTATTCGATGTGTTTTTGCTCATCAAACCTATTTATATATATATAAACGTCTCTAGAATCGAATACCTATATATTATTAATATTACCTGTAACTTTAGTATGTTCTGGCAACTCCATGACTATGTGGCAATACTTAGACCCCGGTGCAAAGTTAATACACCACATATCATCAAATTCGGTTGTAATATTCCTACCATTAAATAGATTTTTACAATCGATAAATCCATATTCCAGTTTTTTATCATCAGTCGCGTAACTCGTGTAAGCGTAACTCCTGATTATGTTAATTGGTGTATTATTGTACAAAACGTCGATTCCTGATCAAAATCAAAAATATCATTAACTTTCTTACACTTATAAATCGTCATAAACCTACATTATAAATAAACTTTGACCCTACATTTATTGCCAGTTCCCAAATCAAGGGCGAAGAGCGGACTTGAAGAACTGGCAACACTATCCACTCCTTTAAACTAATTAAAAAGACTGATAAGCTCATTATATTTTTACTCTTAGATAAGTCATGTTTTATTAAAATTTCATAGGATACTAATAGATTTGTTTATTTTAGTTTTTAATTTTCAACACAAAAATACCTGTTAATCCAATCAAATTCTTTTGACCCCAATTCGACATTAGGGTCAACTTGATCTCCTTCGCTAAATATTCATTCTCTTCGGAGGCTTTGGGTAAATCTTCTATGATTTTTGGAAAACTATTTTTACTATCGTTGGCCGTGGGTGGACGATCCGTGTTTAATTCAATTAACGGGTCGTTATCTTTTAATAACGCTTGAAAGTTCTTATCGTTATTAAATATAGTTTCTAAAATTCCCGTGTCTTTTGTGAAGAGAATGGTCTGAAAATGATTAGACAATATCTTGTAATATCTCTTTACATAACAAATGTCAACGTAGCTCATCTATGATTATTTTGAAGAAAATATTGAATTTTAAAAATATCACATTAACTCAAAATATTACTAATATTGTGTAATTTTTGTTAGTAACATGTTACATGTATACGCATGTATATGCAGTTTAATATTATTTACGTCTCCAAGTGTGGGTAGATTCCCTTGTAGTTCACCACTAGCTCTTGCTATCTCTCCTTGGAATATAATTTGATTATCCAACTTTATTTGTACCAAACGGACACCGCGTGCCGAATATATCCGCGATTTGTTGTAATTCTATAAATAGACAATAGAATTCAATAATATCCATAGTCTATGGAAAAGTAGTAAAAACTTATCTGTTATTTATTCAGTTGGGTACACGTATGAGTATAATCGTACGTATATGCATACTTCATACTATAAGTATCATTGTTTGTGATAACACTACATAGATTTACGTGTAATAGAAAACTGATTCCGAATTTCAAAGTATGCTTTTTTCTTTATTATTGTTTTTAACTTTACTCTATTGTCGCTTATTTATTAACTTACAATCAGTTGCTGAACAAATCAAAAATAATTATATTGATATTACCCAAATCCTAAGTAAAGCCAATTTAGTGGTTTTAGCTAATAGAACACTCAACGCGATTGGTAGACCTTGTGGCGCAGGCGCACTCCACGTGTGTTTATCGTCACGTGTTCGTACAACGCCATCTATTATATTCTCTATGCGACCGAATTTCGAATGATCACCGGTGTCTGAATCTGTCCAAATCTAAAATATGATTCACATGTCAACTCAAGTATCTATTTTTATTTGTAATATAATTTATTTATAAAACGTTCGATAAAATATATCTGAGATCGAGTATTTCTTTTACTGAATATTATTTCCTAATGGTGATGTTCGTAGATTATTGTTTAGAACACTATAGTATAAAAGTTTACAGTGCGCATAAATCTGTCTAAAAAAACCAAAACTATTTTTTGGCAAGTATATTAGTTGGATTGTTAAATAAATAAGAAAATATACACTTTTTATTGTTTTCGTTAAACTTTGCTGTGTTTAAAAATAAACTCTCAAAAAAGTTGTCAGAAAATATATGCCTAATGTAAGAATAACCTATAAATAATAAATAATTATTTAATTTTAAAAATCGTTACACTGACCTTATCAGTAATGACCGAATCGCCTTCACAATCAAACAACTCAATACCATTCAATCCAACCAGATATTTATCACCCCAATTGGAATAGATTTTTATTTCCATCAATCGCCCTTCCGGTGTCTCGGGTATTATAAATTCACTTTTCCTCATATCCTCTAAACTGAACGATTTTAAATAGTTTGAATTGGTGATCGTTTCCGAATCTTTTGCCAATTTATTACGATTTTTTGTGTTTTGAATACCTAAGTAGAAGACAATTTCAATATATTACGCAACTTAAAATCTCTGGATTTCTTAGTTACCAAAAATACAGAGAAATATATATATATATCGATTATATATATATTGTTCTATTGTTTACGTAGACACAAGACATAAATGCAAATTATGAAATTATTGCATTATTTATGCAACATTTTAGTGCTAACAATAATCGGTAATTAAAATAGAAAAAATATAATATTTCTTATAACGAGCTTACACATTTCAATTTGTAGATACTTGCAACTATCTCTTAAACTAAACTTACGGGGTCCAACAATGACGTCATTGAAGTCGTTGTCCACACCCATTCCCTTGTGGCGTGGTGTAACATAGTGCGGTAAAAGGTCTGTTAGAAAATCATTGTTTATTTCATCAGACGCGTCACCCCATTCCGTTTTACTCGTTGTATTTTTTCTCCGTCCATTTTGTTTATAACCTGTTTAGTTTGTTAATTTATTCACTTAATAATATATTGTTTCAATTGTAATACAATATAATGTAATAACTTGTACATACCATTGGTATTGTTGTAACGTAAAGTTCCCGCCGAATGTGCTATAGGTTTCGTCTCAGCTTTTAATACCAAATCAAGATCCAACGACGTCCTGCGAGTCCTACAAGAATATAATGCAAGAAAATGCTCTCTTATTAGATTAAATTTTTAAATATATTTAGTGCAGCTTGCATTTTTAACGATAATAATCACTTAAAATATAATTAAAAAACTAGTTAGTTACCTTTGGTTATCTGAACCAAAACTATATGCGTCATAAATAGGTCCATTTAATGCATCCTTGAGACGCGTCTCTTTAACATCTCTGGAGTGAATAAAAACATGATTGTAGCGTAATCAAATATTTTAAACGTAAAAGATATCGTAGATATACTTACTTAGTTAATTCATCAAGCCAAAACGGTAAATCTGTGTCTTTGTAAGAATATTCATAGTGTTGAGCCATTTTTACATCGAGTTTTATTAACGAAACGTTTTAATGAGTCCATAAAAGAAAATGCTGAAATCTTTTTTTAAAGTATGAATTTCATTTAATTATGCACAAATCAATAGATAGTGTTACTAAAATATATCAGTTTTAATTTTTAATTTAAGAGTAGAACAACAAAACAAGCCTCGATTAAATCATTATTTTGGCGCTGTTTGTTTGACTTTGGTTGTTATAACGACATAATTATTCACAGAGCACTGTCATGATATACAATCTATTACTTATTATCATTTAAGCGTTACCCACAAAAACTTTGAAATGTTCTAAAGAATATTATAATTTACTCTTTTCCGATTTTTTTTTTTTTTTTTGGAGGGGGATCTCGCTGTTGGCCAGGAGGCCTTTACAGCTCAGCTCGGGCTGGTTGGCGAGCTTAGCTCAGCCGTGATAATTGTTGTTTGCCGTGACTTGCGCAAGGGCGTCTCCTGTGAGACTCGGACCTCGGCTTGGGCTGTCACGGGGGGGACTAGCCTGAGGGGCTGGACGGAAGCTCACTGTAGGAGTGAGCGACACTTGAAACAAGGGACCACGCCTTCGCCGGCGAAGGCGGTTTTTAACCCTAGCTCTCCTATCTGGTTGTTACTCTTTTCCGAAATAATCAAGGGTAAGATATTTTTTTTTTGACAGGAAGGACGTACTCACACTGTTTTTATGCTTGGTCACGTGATTGATAGATTGCGTATTGCGTTACTTGGTGCTAACTGTTAAAGGGATATTGTACTAGGCTTGTTGTTTCTAAATTTAACATTAGCATTTACAACCATATCCGTGATCTACTTTCTATCTCTTTCTATTATTATTGTCATTGAAAACTGTGGCTACGGTTGGCACTTGATATAGGTACATATGATATCTGAATGCTAACAGCTGACACTTGACAGAAAGTCATTCGTGGTCGTGGACGACTGACCTCAACAATTTCAAAATAAGAATTTTCCTAACCTCAACATCACATTATTTAGTAATAATTTTAGATTTTATGTAAAAGGTGTACGTTAAAACTATTTCACGACACGACACGATGTCCAATATCGATTTAAAACCAATTGAAGTAAGAACTTTGTTAGCTGAAAAGGAAACGAAGGCTTTACAAGAAGAAATCGATAAAATTGTTAGAGGGGATCTCAGCTACACGTCTAACCCAGAACTGGCTAAATTACTTTCTGATAATGAAAAACTGAAACACCGCCTAGCGGTTCTCAAAAATGCGATTAACTCCGTAAAATCTCGGGGAGTCGTGAAGACTCCTAAAAAACGACCAACTTTAATTAGTAACATACAATCTATAGAAGGCACTATATGTGTCGTTGATGAATTGAAGAATATTTTTGCCATCGCCATTGAGTCAGCTTATTCCGATTTAGATGACCCACCTGTCGTTATCAGTCTTTCTGGCAATAATCCTAAGTTTGGAGATTACCAATGTAATTCTGCTATGCCAATATCACAGTTATTAAAAGCTCAAAATATCAAAACTAATCCTAGAGAGGTTGCAAACAATATTTTGATTAAAACACCCATTTCACCACTTGTAGAAAAAGTAGAAGTAGCTGGCGCAGGTTTTATAAATATATATTTAAATAAAGTTTTTGTGGAACATGTTCTTAACAGCGTACTTAGATTAGGAGTAAAGCCACCTCCTGTAAAGCAATCCAAGATTGTAGTAGATTTCTCTTCACCAAATATTGCTAAAGAAATGCATGTTGGTCATTTAAGATCAACTATTATTGGAGACAGCATATGTCGTGTCTTAGAATTCCTTAAACATGATGTCCTACGTATTAACCACCTTGGTGATTGGGGCACACAGTTTGGTATGCTTATTGCACACTTACAAGATAAGTTTCCTGATTACAAAACCCACTCACCACCCATATCCGATTTGCAAGCATTTTATAAAGAATCAAAGAAAAGATTTGATGAAGATGAAGAATTCAAAAAGAGAGCATATGCCTGTGTAGTTGAGTTGCAATCAGGGCATCCCGACTACACTGCCGCATGGAAACTTATATGTGAAGTGTCAAGACAAGAATTTCAAAAGGTGTATGACAGGTTAGATATAAAAATCATTGACCGTGGTGAATCATTTTATCAGAGTAGGATGGATAGTATAGTAAAAGAATTGAAGGAGCAGGGTTTAGTGGAGGAAGATGAAGGCAGGTTGATAATGTGGGGCAGTACTGAACAAACTGGAATACCATTAACAATTGTAAAGTCTGATGGAGGGTATACTTATGACACTTCTGATATGGCAACAATAAAGCAAAGAGTTGAGGAAGAAAAGGGTGAGCGACTCATTTATGTAACTGATGTGGGTCAATACACTCATTTTGTTACCATAGAAGCCTGTGCTAGACGGGCAGGTATTCTCAAGGATGGTCAGAAGATTGAACATGTTGGTTTTGGAGTAGTTTTGGGTGAAGACAAAAAGAAATTTAAGACCAGATCAGGAGATACAATAAAGCTTATTGACCTAATGGATGAAGGTTTAAAAAGAGCTCTTGACAAACTGGTTGAGAAAGGTCGCGACAAGGTGCTAACACCGGAAGAATTAAAACGGGCACAAGAAGCAGTGGCATATGGTTGTATTAAATATGCTGATCTTTCACACAATCGAATTAATGATTATATCTTTTCTTTTGACAAAATGTTAGATGATAAAGGAAATACAGCTGTTTATTTATTGTATGCTTTGACAAGGATCCAGTCTATATCCAGAACAGCTCAAGTTTCTATTGAAACTCTGATGAAGGAATTGGAAAAAACTGGCTTAAAACTAACCCATGAAGCTGAATGGAAATTGGGTAAAGTTCTCTTGAGGCTCCCCGAAGTGATTTTGAAAGTGACAAACGATTTGTATTTACATAGCTTGTGTGAATATTTGTATGAAATATCATCAACATTTACGGAGTTTTATGATAAATGCTATTGTGTTGAGAAAGATAAAACTGGTAATATTATCAAAATCTTCTATGAAAGATTGATGTTATGCGAAGTTACCGCCCGTATTATGACTAAATGTTTTGAAATATTAGGAATAAAAACGGTCTCTAAAATGTAAACAACCATCTCTCAAACGACCAAATTTTTATACAAGTTAACAAGATGAAATAAAAGAGTTACACAAGTGTAAAAGTTTTAATGAGTTCCCAAAAACCTCTAAAAAACTATACCACGGTCAAGGTAACATGATCGCATGAAGTAACACTATTTTATAAAAATACAGAATTATCACTACATTAACAAAGATTTAAATAACACTGGTTAATATTCTAATGGATATTTTAAAATCACAAAAATATTTTGGTATATAGTGGTAAAATTTAATCTACTCAATTCAAATTTTAATACTGAATCTAACTTTGTCATACAATTTAAATGCTTATATAATTTCGATTTTTTTTTACAATAAAACGTTTGAACAGTTAATGATCTATCAGGAAGTCTAATTTTGCAATATTCGGTTATCAATTCCTCTATAATTAGGAAATTTATAAAATATATTCAAAATTTAATGGCGTCATATTTACCTATATATTACAATAGGTTAATACGTCACGCTGGATTGCATAAATGAAGTTAGGTCAATTTCATGATCGCGCCATCAAATCTTCGCCGATTTTAAAATTACCCTGTCACCTTTACATCAACTCACAAGATTTTAACTTATAATAAACATTGCATAACATAAAAAAAAATAACATTTTTTTATTTCACAATTCGACATATGACTAGACATACTGGATAGAATCCACATTTCAGATAGATATCGCACTCGAAAGGCAGTGTGCATTTAATATTTTGATTGATTCAAACGAAAAACCGTTAATTGTAAAAGAGTATTTAAGGTATTCGATCTTTTTTTAATATTTCATCATCACAAGTGAGTAATGACAATAGTCAATAGTCATGAGATTCTAATTTTGTAAATATGGAACAATAAGTGATGACATTTCACATGCATATTCATTCATCCGACCTACATACTCTGTGTGTCCCAGATTACGATTGTGTAAACTGTCCACAATCAACTGACAAGATTGACATTTGTATTTAAATTAGAGAGCATTAAACAATACTTAAATCCATATGCTAATTAAAGTAAATTACACTCAAATTGTATTTACCGTATTGTATATAAAGAGATTCATGTATTTTATGCATTAGGAGACCCATGAACGGAAGTCACTTGACTATAATGATTGAGCAAATGCCTTAATAAAATCTAAGGAATGGAACAAGTTATGAATGAGGATTCGAATCATTTTTTACTCTAACATCGAACAAGCTACACACTACCTACACAATCTAAGGTAATATTGTATTGTATAAAAGTATTACTTACAGAAAGGTAAGATTCGTATAAGTATAGATAAACATATCTAAAAGTTCTAATTAATTTAAATTCTCTAAAAAAGGGTCGGTTTGGTCTCAAGAGTCTGTAAACTACGATTTTTACAACAATGGGAATACTTTAACAATATCTTAGAAAATATACGAGAACAATTTTTGACAACTATTTGGCGATTAGGTCCATGTTTAAGTTATCCAGAGATATATAATATAGAACGTATATATAATAATAATTTTTAAGAAAAATCTAAATATCAACAGAATTATGTTTTGTAACTATTAAAATTTTACATTTAATTAGTACCGAGTTGACAAAAATACTATTTCAATGTAAAGATACTTTTAAAAAAAATTGACGAAGCTCTGAAACATGCTATAGTGCGAATAATATAGGTCTTGAAACATACATTTCTGTCGATATATTCAGCCCACGTATGAAAACAATAGTTCATTGAAACACCATTCAAAACTCTTTGAACATTTTCTAGGGCTTTTCAAGTGAGTGCCGTCGACTAGCATTCAAATTGGTATAATGCCAGCGTTTTAATATAACCAACTTTTCCACATCCATGTTAAAACGCGTCATTTATGCTGTTACATCACACAAAAACCGCGAAACCATATGAATACCCGATACGTATACCGTCAAAAACTTACGTAAACATGGACCGAAAACTAGACTAAAATGAATCGAGAACAAATATTATATCGATAACATGCATACATTAAACGTTTTACAAAGCCAATTGGACATCAAAGGAATTATCCAGTTATCGAGTTACAAAAATAGTTTAGTATCTCTGATTGAGATTGAATAGAGCAGTCTTCATTGGGCTTTTAGTTCGGGGAAGAGGTGTCGCAGTATCGCCAGATAATGGACGCTTGCGGCAGACGCAACGAATAGGTGCCATATGGCATGGGCAAACGGTATTCGTCCATCGGATTTAAAAAAGAACACGCCTATAAGGTATAACATACCGCCGAGTTTCAGATCGTGCATCGCTGGGAACTGGTGCTGAAAATAGAAGAATACGAATTAATATCTAAATGTTTTGTATAACATTTTACACTTAACGGTTAACGTAGCGAAAATAAGGCAACCCCAAGTAGTAATCTTAATAGACTAAGTCGGTGGTGATACAAGAGCTGGTGCTTTCCTTGCTCAGCGTGTAAGCATCGCCAGCATTGTGGGTACTCTGGCACAGGGACCAAATTTTAAAAGTTGTTTAAGTTTTGTTTTATTTTAAGTTACTTATATTAGTTAGGTTAATATTAAGAATATTTTGTGTTTATTTAATAATTAGCGTGTTTAAATAAAAGATTACTTACAGTCGGTAATAGAGTACAGAAAATAATTTAATAGTATAGCAGTGTTGGCGAAAGGGTTAGACTACGTATTATTGTATTTATCAAACATGATGCGAAATCCGTTATTTAGTCCCAAGTATTGAAGATGCGTCAGACAAAGAAGGTAAAACACATACATAAACATATAAAATCAAAACGGAAAACCAGGACCCATATTGTGCATAACTTGCACTTAAGCATGTAGATCACAACTATAAATAACACAAATTCTTAACCTAAACATCAGATAGTACAAGTTTCCGCATAGGATACAATTTTGACTTGTTATTTTACATTATACTTCCGCTTAACAAATATTTTGAGTCGTCAATACAAGTAAATGCGCTCATCGTAAAATAATACGTATCTCGTTATGTTACGGTTGATTGAAGTTCGAAACTCATTATTGTAACCATAAATAATATCGCGACACTAACGTATTTTTTTGAATAATAAATTTATTTTATAGAAAAGGAGGAATACGCACTCTAACTTGGCATAGTGAGTGAAGTTTCGGTCTTTTGATTGGTACGCTCTTTTGAAGGACCCTTTGACGGCTATGTAACTATAGTAACCTATAATAATGGTTATAAAAAAATAGAACACAGATAATATATTAACTTTGGAATAGTATAATTATGTCGATAACAAACAAAATATAATCCATAGATTGCATATAGCAGTAAATTTCCTTACTTGCCCGTCCAACACGTCAAGGTGAGCTCTACTTACTGATCGGAAATTAAATATAATTATAGAGCTTCTTTACACATGCCGTAAACGAGTTAAATCAAAAATGAACCATAGAGTCAACGATTCTACATCGACATAAATCGACACTATATTTTTAACTTAATCGATCTGAATGTTAATAACGTTACAATAATTATTTTACAAAAGTAAATCGATTAATTTAATATCAATCGGTCGAGTGTTAGTATCTATAACTCGTGTATGGAATGGCAGAAGCGAAGACCACCTTAATAATATCAAATCTATGATTGATCAAATTAATCCAATTATCAAAAATATGATCTATTTATCACAATAGGGTAACCATGTCGTAATGAAAACAAATTGAGTATTAACGTAAGGGAGAACCAATGCCACATACATTAAAAGTATCGTTTTTTTTAAAATTTTCTATATAAAACAACCTTAGTGCACTATAAACTTTAAATATTACATTAATGATAAGTACTAGACAATTACTTGTCGTTCGTGTTAAAACTCACGCGGTGAGTGGATATCTAAATGATAAATCCCGTGGTCATCAGATTTTCCCCCCAGAGAATTGTTTATCATAGATGTCTTAGAAATGTTCCGACATGTTTTCATTGTTATATAAGGAAATGCTTTTGCGTGTGTGTGTGTGTGTGTCGTGTGTATAAGATTTATATATGTTTGGTATTTTTTACATAACATGTCAGCCTCGACTTTTGAATTTTATTTAACACAAAACAAAGTGAAAAAAATTATATTATAACTCTTAACGTTATAATAACTAAAATAATTCAGGCCTGGCTGTTAAGGAAGCCTCCGTAAACCCATACCTCTGTAACAGGATTAGTTTACTTCGCTGAATAATCGATCGATATAATTATAGGCACGTCTGTTTGAATTGTTTTAACTATTCAGTCTAGGCACAGTACCCACTGTCATACTCAAAAATAATAATTAGTCTTAGAATGGCGGAATTAATTTATCGATGTTTCTAGAAGGTTTTCTAAACGATAAAAATTATATACACTCTTGTTAATAAATGTAGATGGAGTGTAGATGTTATAGGCGGGTAGTTTTTAATTTCAGACAGTTTTCAAAACACATGTCTTAGGTGCCTTTAAGGTTGATAAGTCCATTTACTGGTTAAGTAAAATATATACACATAGAAGAAGCCAAGATAATATCAATGATTTATGTGCGTTACTTTGCGGTTATGTAGGCTTTGTTGTAAATAGAACGGTCAAGGCTGTTTCTGTTAAGGCGAAACAGACCTTTGATCTTTGCGTTGAACAATATAACCAAAATACTGTTTAACTGGTGAGAGTTTTACTTGGCCAATATTTTTATCATATCGTCAACCTGTTCTTTAACGATGTTTATTTTAAAATGAATAAGCAGAATAACCTAAAACTACCCTACCTACCTTCCCTAATTAAAGTGTGGGTTGACTGGAAGAGATAGCTTATTAGCGATAAGGCCGCCCGTTGCTCTTATCATCTACTTCCACTGTTTAAGTGCCATTAAGTGTGAGTAAATAAATGTAAATTAAGTGTTATTAAATATAAATAATATAATATATATTAAACGTAATTTATTTTTCACTGACAATGTAAGACAATTCTTAACACGCATCACCGAATTATGGACATTTGACATATGATTTAAAATCTTCAAGGTAAAATCTTTGGGCGTCGATCAGCTTTTTTCGTGTATCTATTCTTTTGCCTGCTCTCATATAAAATCAGTCAGTCTTTCAATGTTTCGTCTTGAACAAAACAAAATGCTGAGACCGTCTGTTTGTTTGTATTGGACGACCTACTTTTTACAATGACTATGTTGAATAAAGGTTTCAGTCATTCAAATATTTAAAAAAAAAAACTGCAAATGTGTTCTAAAATACGATATTTCTATCATTATAAAATTTGTGAACCGTAACTTGTCGCGTCAAAAATACATAGAACTAGATGTATATAGTCAAAAAGTTTGAAAAATTTTGTAATTATTACCACATAAATATAAAATAATCATAATTAAACCTACATTCTACGATGAACATATTTGTTGGCTATAATATGTATTTAATGCACACATATCTTATACATAAAATTTTCATGTCACAATGTTAGTTACCGTACTCCTCCGAGACGGCTTGACCGTTTTTTACCAAATTTTATAAGCGTACTCAGTAGGTCTGAGAATCGGCCACAATCAATTTTTATACGCCTAAGTGATAAGGGTTGTTCACTTTTAAAATGTGACGATACTTTTAATTTTTTAAATAATGTGACACTAGAGAATAAATACAAACCTAAACTTTTTTTTTTTTTATCACCCACCCCTATTTCTTAGTAGATTTATGGCAAAACAACGTTTGCCGAGTCAGCTGTTAGTATTAGCACCCAAAACAAGCTATAGATCACTTACATTGAAGCTAACCCTGTTTGAAAGACATCTTTCAGTTGTTATTGTTTAAAAAACTTTGGTAGTTAGTAGTTTTACCTACAATTCGTATAAAAAAGATAACTTCCATTGCTCCAGTTTCAAATTGTTAACCCATTCGTAACGGATGAGGCCCATCATCAAATTTGGTATGCCCACTACCATGAAACTTTAATAGATGTTAGGATAACATATATGTATAGTTGTTATCTTGGGGTCACAGATCACGGCTGACAGATCGAAACTGTTCAAGCCTGACTCACTTCTTGTTCACAATAAACATGGACATTACTAAATTATACATATCATTGTAATAAAACCACTTAAAGAATTCAATAACGCACTTAAAAAAGAAGGTATATAGCATTTGAGATAACTGGTAAGCAAGCTTAATTTCGTATGTTTTTTGTCGATAAAACTAAGGCACATACATCAATTTAGTAAATCGTTTATATATATATTTATTTTTAGTAACTGTCTGTGAGTTGTTAAATAAATCCTCGGTCTTTAATTCGCATTGTATTTTTTTAGTATGGTACAAATAAAAACTTTACCAAAAATATTTTGTAGATAACGAAAAACGCTGAAAATATTTTTTTGTTGATTGATATTTGATCTCATATTTTAAAAATTATTTACAATAATAATCCAGCGGCACAACTTGAGATAACACGAGAGTAAACTTTAGACAACCAAGTTATCAACTTGACGCATTTTATGCCGGTTCTAAACTAGCCTAGGACCTCAGAAAATGTATTTTATTTTGAAGATATAAAAATGCAAAACGTATATTATTCGTTAGTAACATCATTCCGAAAACACTATCATAGTATAGTTGTCGATTACAACCACGTGCACGAGCTAAAAATACATATCCGCAGTGAGATCTTTAGCATTTTCCAGTGCTATTCTTGACTTGACATCTTGACATGGAGCCTCAAGGGCGGCGTAATTAATTAAGAAAACATTCTGACAATACACTCGAGTGTTTATTTTTTTAGAATTTAATCTGTGCGTATTGAAGTAAGAAAAGTGTGCTTTGTAAATCTTTTCGGCCAATATAAGAAATTGTGTTTAAAACAGTAATTGTTTCGCTGGTAAACGAACTCAGAACATCGAATAAATCGAAAGAAATCGAATCAGAATGAGTAATTGGTATGAAACTGAGCAAAAAAATGAAGATATATCTTTTAATGTGGGTCTACCAGGTTCGTTTTTGTTGGCATAAACGTCTACAGACTATACACGCTACAAATAAAAATATCAACGGGGTAATAATCCCTTTTAAAAGGTTTTAAGCGTTGCCTAACGTAGTGAAGATACGTAACGTACTGCAAGCGCCATATACTAAGGAATGATTCCGCGTGTAATAACTTGCGACAGCAAAGAGACAATATTTAGGTAATGCAAAAATATTTAATATCCGAAGCCCGAATGAGATTTGTCCTTTTTAAATCCCTAATCAATTACGCATGAGGGTTTCAGAGGTTCAAGAACAATTTACTTTATAAAATAGAAATTGGATTTCGTTTTTACAACTAATCCTTTTTTAATTTGACTATTTTATTTTTATATAATGTGTTTTAAATTGCGTTTCGCGAAACATTAAAGTCTAAAAATAGTTTTATTTTGAAAAAATATATACTACTCATGCAGAGCAAACATAAATCAACTTACATTAGATGTAAAGATGACGACAGCCGGGCCGAGTCCCATGATGAGATAGAGGAGTAACTCCAACATCTTGTAACGCTCGTGGAATATCTGTTGATAGGTGATGCCGAGTACTGCTAGCAACCAGATCGCCCATCTCAATTCTCTCAGCATCCAACACGAGAGAGTTCCAACGGTCAGCCAGGGGAAGTATGAGCTCGCGATGAATATATAGATCATAGCACGATCGCACCGATGGAGGAAGTGCTTCATTTTCCTGAAGGAGTTTGAATTTTAAACATATGAAATTTCATTTCTCTCATAGTTAACAAGTATTGTGTATAAAGGTAAGAAGTAGAGCTCCGAAACTATTTTGTACCACTAAGGCATTGAAGAAAATAATTGTGACAATTTTCATAGAGGGGACAAACCAGCAAGAGGCACACCATAAGGGTGTAGACCACATTCATGGAGGCTTGAGAGTGCATTCCCGGCCTTTTAGGAAGTGCTACATATCTTGAAGGACCCTAAAACGTAGCTTATTCATTACTTTATTATGAAGACATTTATAAAAAGAAGCAACACAATATACAGGTGTCCTAAAAATCTGTTTAAAAACTTAAAATCTTAAACTTAAAATCAAGCATGTATTTTTTCCAAACGTTGCCTTGAAAAAAATATTATATAAATTCCCTAAGGTATATTTTTATATACCTAACATATTATGGTAAAACTACACCTACTAATGTAATTGAATATCGCTTATTTTCTGAAAACCAATGACATAACAGTCATGCAATAATCGTTTTAAGATTATTACACTAACCATTAGCGATATTGGCAATTTGAATAATCTATTTAGAAATCTTTAGGAGACCATAGGTAAAACATACTTCAGGAATTTCCATCTGGGGATATTTATATGATCAGTGTTTTCAGTATATGTTCTATGTGACTAATTAAAATATAGTTTAACTAAATAACTGTTACTTTTTGCTATAAGGTAGCCGTTAATGCCTTAATTATGATTACAACTTTTCCCTTTGGTTTCCTAAGAGGTGCATCTCTTTTAATTTTTTTTTGTATATCAGGTTATATCTTTAAGCACTTACGTGTCAGAACCACAACAGCATATAGAGTGGAAAGTTGTGGAAACTGCAAAGAGAAGACAGAGAGCGAGTCCATAGACAATTGCTGCTATTGCTTGAGGTGCATTTATGGAGCGAGTGAGCAGTTCCCGGGCACCAAAAGAGGCAGGTGCAACACAAAGTGCATGTGTACAAACATTAGCCACATTTTCCACCTACAAAACAATGTTTAATTAAAATGTTAATTCTCTAAATTGTACTACATAGTAATTATTTTTATATTATTATTACATATTTAATTATACAAAAAAACATATTTTCTTTTTAATAAAATGTATATAGTATAACAGACAGTCTAATGAGCAATAAGAGTTATCCAGGGATTTTAACTATTTTAATGTAGAATAATAGTTTAAGTAAATATTGTAAATAACACTTATTTCATAAGAAAAAGTAATCAAAAAATATATTTTTTAAATTATATTTATAGTTCATTTTTAAATAATAAAAGTAAAAATAATTGTTTAGTTTAAGAATTATTATTGTTACGTTACACAATTAAAAATGGGATATTGTATTAGTTATCAAATGGACTAAGATCATAGTACTGGTTATTAAATTCCAGAATAAAGGCTTCAAAGGTGAAGCGTTAAAGTTTTTAGAATTATTTGTCACAATTAAGAAATTTAAAGAAAAATAAAAAACACTTACGTTGGTGGGAACATAAGCTCTATTAGACGAAGCTCTTTCGTTCATCCATTTAACTGACTTGAGCTTTTCCCAAGGTAATTCACAGTGAAAATAAACCTTACTTTGATTAACTTTTGATTTAAACTTCATTATTATTACAGAAAACAAACTCACGACATCGCCCATCGTATACGTTTATTCTGATTACGAGATCGAATTCAACTGGTCAAGAAACCACAAGCCAAGCACTTGTAGATTTAATAAATTTTATGGCCATGATTATATTTACATTTTAAGTGATATTTTTACAATAGTGTTTTTTTTAAAACATTTCCACAATTTGTTTTTAATATACAACCGCCCTACAAAGCACAAGCAGTTACAACTAATTGCTAAGTAAAAAATGTCTCCTCCTATAGTAACATAACATTTCACGGGGACAGTTGACAGTCTACACTTCACAGACCTGTCGTGAGTATAAGCGCTGTGGTATGTATCATTATTCAGAACACAGCGTTTATTAAGTTTTATTTACTACTCCTCCAGTGCAATGTGGATACTGCATAGTTAATAAAACTTTCACAAGCCATGAAACGTTAACTTGAGACATGTACCTATTCAATATTTCTTAAAAGCGCGATAATGTGCTTAACATGTTTTCGATATATAAAACAGTTTTAAACACATGTGCTGTCAACGGTACACAACTCGGTAACGTCGGCTTGACTTTTTCGAAAGTTTGCTACTACTAAATTTTGTATTTAAACAAACCAACCAACAAGTCTCAAGACTGTTAGGCACAGTCTTGAGACTAGTCACTAATGACTAATCATTAGTCACTAACTTTCGTTCTTAAAGAGAACTTTAAGAACACGATAATTAGCTAAATCTATACGAATAATAAGACAGTAAAAATTGAAAATCTGTACATTAAATATTTTTCCAAAAAACTGAAAGGAGGCAATTAAAGAAGAGCCATAGAAACCAAAAAAACAATTTTTGGAATTCTTGTCTGTCTGTCTGTCTGGTACGTTATAACTTCAAAACTGAACGCATTTGAACGCGGTTTTCACAGTTGGATTACAAATAATTGGGAGCGTTGTCAAAAGTTTATTTTGTCAAAATCGGTTAAGAGAAAAATAAGTTATGGTCAATTGAAAATTTACTTCAACCACTGCTTCAAAGTTTTTAAACACTTATATTGATTGATTAGTTATATATTGTTAAATATGTTCTAATATAAGTTAATCTTAATATTAAAACTTATGAGAGGTAACAAAAATAACAAATAGAGCAGTGCGCGCGGGCGCGGTTGAAGTGTTGAACAATGAGCTCGATAGATGGCGTTGATAAAATTCGTCATCAAACTAGATTTATTTTATTTTTTTATTTCTTAAACCTATACAGCTTATTAAAAACAGTTTACACAATAAAAATAGATTAAAAATAAAGCCAAAATAAGGTAAAAATATAGAACCGGAAATAGAATCTAAGATCAGAAAAATGAATAACAAAAAAAAACACGAACAGAAAAAAATAAATAAAAATATATATACACATGAACAAGTGGAACTATGTGAAGTACGAACATTTTAGTGTGTGTGTGTGTGTGCAATGGTGTTGCTGTGTGAGTGAGTGTGCGAGGTTGAGTCTTAGTTTTTTTTTTAAAGAACTTCTACTTAGGCCAAATATATCCATCGCGGTATTAAGATGCTCCATTGTGTAATGACTACCATGCAGTTCAAACTTTCATTAACGTTTTACCCTATGATTATTTTGAGTGAACACTACCTATACAAACAAGTAAAAGGAAACTAGTGAAGAGACGTTTATCGTTTGTCCGCATCCATTTTTCCACCTACATCCTTAACTATAATGAGGTTTACCTTTTATTATTTGGTCAAGCTAATAAGTAATAACCTCACAAGTACGTATTTCGTACTCATAACTTCGTAAGAATTTTCTTTCAACTCTTAACCGCTGAGGAGTTTTACCTTCCATCATCAGCTCATCCACATAAGAAGATGACTATCAGAATAGTAATTGCCTGTACGTTAATTTGAAAGTTGCCCTCGATTTTCCTGAATCATCCGATCCTGTAAACCTACATCATCCCTGAGTAACACAGGCTATATATAATTCCAATTGTAACAAGATTTTAGCCCGTGAAAGAAAGCCCTGTCGAGATCATTAAAAAACGCTATATACTTAACCAAATTACACGTGGGCGAAGCCGCGGGCGGAAAGCTAGTATAAAATAAAAAAACAGAAATTTTGTTAATTCTTAAGAGTTGAAATATATTTGCTGTTTCCTTACTAAACTGTATGTTATTTATTTTATAAAGTATATAAGTGGGAGTTATTTAATTAACTCATTGGTAACTCATCAGGATTATGAAGAGAAGACAAAATTAATGAATCTTACAAAAATATTAATATAAAACAATCTTTACATGAGCATAAATTTAATATAATTTGATATTCATGAATGAAATAAGGATTTAAACAACTTAAGCCTAAAAAACTGTACAACTAAAAATAGTAGCTAACAATGTAAATACTCAAAATGTCTTCTCAACAGTAACTTTCAAATATCTGTAATAATCTCTTTATTTCTGTTATTCTAGCTGCTTGTGCCTGAACTGGAATCATGGCTTGTGATACTTCCTCTCCTTTAGCCAGAATTGTATACATACTTTTAATATTATTGTCCATTGCATCACAAGTTTTTCCGACAGCATCTTTATATACATCCATGTTTTCTGATGTTAGTGATGAATTGGAATGTAGGATACTAGACAGACTCTCTATAAGATTATCAACAGATTGTGCAATTTTTTGAGCTTCATGTTCTAAGTCGTTAAGGACTGTTATATCTATCTGACCTATTTGTGGAGCTAAAATTTGCCTATACAGTTTACCAGAAGGTGTGCTTGATCTTGATGCACTAGAACTGCCAAAGACAGGTGTCTCACCCTTTTTTGTTACTGGACTTGATAGTTTTATCTTAAACTCTAAGTCATCTGCTACATAATGGGTCATGTCACCAACATATCGAACATGCCCATCAATATCTAAGGGTATTTTGTCCTGTTTTCTGTTCTCTGATGGAAGATCATATGGTCTTGATGGACCTGCTGCTATCCTTTCATCATTTTGTCCATTGTCTGAATGAAAGGATATTTCACTGTACGATGCGGTCATTTTAGCGGACATGTCGTCGTCCATATCACCAACAATAACATTGGATTTATCATCACTAATAAGTACATCACAGATAAGATTAGATTCTGTTGGTGATGCCTCCAAAATGTCAGACATAGCTACAAAGCTAATACCAGAATTTAGAATAATGATTTATTGTTGGGCTAATAAACCAATGTTTTGAATTAAGAAGGTATTAGAGTTATTACATTGCAGGGATTGATGATTGTCTGAAAACATACCAGTGATTCATATCTCAGGCCAATTATCTGTACAAATCTGGGCTTTCACTTTAATGTTTAGACCACTAGACAAGCAAATTAATTATAATTTAGGTATTCGCACTTAGTAAACTAATCACTGCTCAGTTAACACGGTTAGTGTTAGTGAATAATTGTGATTACTGATTACTAATTATAGACAAAATATACATTTGATACTTGACAGTGACTAATGGTCTAGTTGTCAAAATATATCAGTCTACATGTGTCATTATTGCGGGAAAACTGGCAGTTTTCAATAAAAACAATACAAGGCTGTCGTAATTTTGTCACTTCAAGACGAAATTCATCGCTAAACTAGGTATTTAATAAAAAATGCTTGTGTTTAAGTTATTTTTTAAGAGAAATTTAATGTGAGTGTAGGTAAGCCTTATCATTCTCGCTATTAGGATTATCATTGAACTTTTGACTCGTCACTGTGAACATAGTCGTTTAACATGGCGCTGCCTTAGGAGTTACGACATGTGCGGAAGATAACGACCAGTCTTTGTCGTTTTTTATTCTAATTAATGCTAGATACTGAATTAAAACAAACTTTATGAGCTTCTTTATCGATTTTAGAACAGACAGGTAAAGGTTAAGTGTGTGTTAAGAGTGATATTTTGTGTGTAAACTCGCCTACTGCAATGGTTAAAACCAGACGTAGTAACGGAGAGAACGGGGAGGTTGAGGATGAAAATTACTCTCCAAACGAAGCTGCCAGTGTGTCTGACGAGAAGGTGAAAATATCCGAAAATTGCAGAATGTTTGTGCATGGAATTTGCACTTTGCTTTCTTAGAAATGGCTTTTAATGATTATATCCTGTCCTCATTTCCTCCATGTGTATGATCGTATTGCACGAAGTTTCTAAAGCTTTTGTTCTCTCAATTATCTGAAATTAAGCCAAGTAAAATATTGCTTTTTATGTTTTGATGGTTTTAGTTTGACATGTAATGTTTGGGTGGGTCTTTACAAAAGTCTAGATGAATAATTGCATTTTCCTTATAAAACCTATAGACAATTCATAAAGTATGTCATTACATACTTTACTAAAAAGCTTGGTGCTTTATTTTATAAAAGTATTTCATTTGCAGGCCTCCAATTGGTCTCAGAGAGAATTGAGGAGTAGTCATATTAAAGTTAAAAGAAAGATCCAACGTTGGCCAAAAAAGTGTAAGTTGAAATGTATATCTCTCATAATAAAAATAAATGTAACTCAACTAATATTTATTTGGAACCAGGTTTTGGTTGCAGACATCTAATATATAAAATTCTCGTGTCACAGTTTTGGTTCCCTTACTCCTCTGAAACGAGTTAACATCTATTTTTAGAGACATTTTTTAATATTTTTTTTGGAAAATGACGTTTGCTGGGATCAGCTAGTATATATATATTTTATAGTTATCTCTTAATTTTTTCAGAAACCTTTATAATATTGGTCTTAATGGCATATAGTTTTTAATTTAGCACCACAAATAATATATATAGTGGTAAATTAAGAGATTACTGTCCTATTATGTTTACGTAATGTTATTGTTATTAAAATGTACAGTATTATAGTAATATATTAACAACAAGATCTTAACAACTAAAGTATTGATTGAAATAGTGTTAAAAATCATGAAGGTATGCCAAGTATGCCAGTATATTTATATGACCTCATAGTAAAAGAACATGAGTAGATTACGTGTCTAATTTATTCACACACCCACAAATTACTCTATTTCTATGCTTTTTATTCTCTTAAAACACCTCACAATTAAATTTGTGTGGAAGAGGATACTAGAGAAAAATTTGTGAAGGATCTGTGAAAACACAAGTGACCCCATTGATAACACTGCCTTAGTTTAAATATTTAAGTATGTATTATTAATTATTCAATTTATTTTATTTAGATAATCGTAGTAGGCTCAGAGCGATTAAGGTGCCTCGCATCATGTTTCCAGAGAGTGATACTGAGCCGGAGAAATATTCCAGAAGGTACAACAGCCTCTTTTTCTAGCCTCTTCTAATAATACTCTTATTTATATTTAATTTGTTAGTAAAGGAAGAACTATGCTATCGAATTCTCTCCATAGTAAAGTTTTTCCTAAGCAAACAATTAATACAGCTCACAGTATTATTTTAACATTTTCATTGTATAAGACTATTTATAAAAAGCAAAGTGATCTTTCAAAATTGTTGAGATTACTAAATCAATAGTAAATGTTGAGTTTATAATAAAAATGGTAATACCAGTTATTAATACGAATTGTTTACGACACAAAATAGATCACGTCAGTTGCGCGTATTTTTTACCGAGGACAATGACACCACAAACAGAAGTATGAAAATAAGAAGGAATGGTGGTGTGCGTAAAAATTATGGCGAAGATAGTGAAGATAAACCAATACAGCAGAGTAAGTGTTATATATATATATGCTTTTAAGCATTTAAATGTACAACATATAAACTCTAACTTTAAATGTCTACATGATATACACACACATACTCACAGACACACACACAAAACACGCACTTGCACACACCTTTTTTAATACTTGATGGCCTTAAGCCTATGATTTTGTTTCTTTTTTTGCACATGTGTTAAAGAGACTGGCTTCCATGGCACAGGGAATCCTAGTGTGGAGGCTAGTGATGTGTTATAATGTAAAATTAAAATAATGTAACAAAATTAAATGATTAAATTAAATTTAATATCTTTATTCAAATAGGTCTTTATAAAGACATTTTTTATTTATTACTTAAACACATACAGCATAATAAAACAGTTTTCGTAAGAAAAACAAAGCCAAAATAGGGTTAGAACAAAGAACAAGAGTGTAATAAAACATATGTAAGATCAATATGAACAAGTGGAGTGTATAAAGTGTTGAACAAGCATTTAATGTGTGTATTAGTGTGTGTAATGGTGTTGTTGTGTGAGTGAGTGTGCGAGGTTGACTGTGATTATTTTTTTTTTAAAGAACTTTTGTTTAGACTAAATATGTCCAAGGACAAATAGGACTCATTATAAGTTGTGGCTGCGCGAATCGTTTATTCTTTTACACTACCACCGGCTCGGAAGGTAGTCTTATCTATCTACTATCTATAAATAATATTTATTTATTACAGATCTACTACTCGGAAGGTAGTCTTATCTATCTACTATCTATAAATAATATTTATTTATTACAGATCTACTACTCGGAAGGTAGTCTTATCTATCTACTATCTATAAATAATATTTATTTATTACAGATGTGCGTCGTAGTTGCCGCAAGAGGAAATTATTGCATCACAATTTCAATGAGAGTTGGATCACAAATGAATTGAAAGTGAAGGGCTATCCCGACCTCTACGGGTTTCCTACAACAACCAGTTCGTCTGATGAATTCACTTCGGGTGATGAGGCCAGGGTTAATAAGAGGAAATCGGTGAGTTTGTTGCGGAGTGAGAGGTTCGTTGTATGAGATGAAATATTGATTGATATTGAATATTTAAAATTAGTCAACAAGGCGCCCCGCAGCGGTCGTCACAGATGAGGACACCCAGTCGCGGCAGAGGAGGACTTCCGGTAGAGGAAAAACTGTTAAGGTTTGTTTGATGGTATGTGGATAATAATAGTGGTATAGAATCAAAGGCGGCAATATTTCCTGGGGGTTACTATCCCCAATAAAAAAAGGGTTGATAGTAGCTTATTCTTAAGCTTTATCACATTGTCTGTTTGTTACCATGGAAACCAAAGAGATTATAATTATAGTTCATTTTAGGAGAAAAGATTTTTTTTAGTTTACCGAAAATTAGCTTAAGTGTTAGCCTTGAATTTAAAATATAAGGTAAAATTAGCCTTTGATTCGATACTAATATTCGATAATATTCGATTTATACTTGGCGATTTAAAGGAGTTGAGTGTTGCCAGTTCTTGTCGTACGCTTGACACCCTTGATTAGGGAACCTCATAGAAAATGTTTTGTAGTTTTTTTTAATTATTTGACGATTCAAAAGTCAAAGAATTAGTTATTTTTGATTTTTGTACATACATAAACGACTTTCTTTATTCTATGCTAATTATAGAATTGTAATGATTTCGTATCTACGTAACGTTTACGTTGGGCAAGTTACTTTTATACTACCCCAAAACAATTGTTAAAATTTGTTAGTTTATTCGCGCGTCAAACGATAAATACTGAACCGAGCTCGTAGTTTTCACCAAAATAATTTTATCATAATTTAACGTAAGGTTTTTCAAAGAATTTTTTTAATTTATACTTGTCTATTGTATATGCATAGATAAGCCTTAAAGCTTGTAATTATAAAGTTTGATCTCTTGACTTAAAAACTATAGGGCCACCACGTAAATTTCAAGATCAAGTTTGCGTATCACGCCTATACCAAGCTGAGCATATGAACTTTATTTTCGAAATATTTAGTTTTCGACGGTAATTTGTATTTTATTTTCTTAGGATGAATCCGCATCCGAATCAGAGAGTGGCAATAACCAAACAGTTATTGAGAAGAAGCCGTCAGAGCCTACTGAAACTGAGGAGAAGATGGATATATCTGACACTCCTGTCAAAGTTGAGAAAGAGACGAAGGACACTGTAAACGACGAGGATAGAGAGAGGTATGTTGAAGTTATTTCTATATCATTATTTCTTGTTTGAAATAGTTATTTTTTTTATTGTTTAGACTTTAATATACTAAAGAACTGTCACATAGGAATTTTTGTCATTTTTTTAACCGGGTTAATGCAAAGAAATCCTGCGTATAAAGCTGATAATTATTATATATTTTTTACCGTGAAATATTTGACAGTAATGAACAAAAACCGACGCGCGGTGGTCGTGGTAAAAGAAGGAGACAACAGAAGAAAGATAGTCAGGGAGAGTCTGGTAAGTTAATAACAATCTAAATAATCTATAGACTTGTTCCCACAATCCTATTTAGACCAAAAATAATATTTATTTTTTTTCTCTGACAAACATATTGATAAGAGAATATAATACTTAAATCATATACAGGTGAAGGTGTAGGGGAATATATATGGGAATGGGCAAAATCCCGATTTTTATTTTACATTGAATTAGCTATTAACATCCTGTATCAGCAATGAAAATTCTTTCGGGTTATTTTTTTATGGTAAAAAATTTGATTAGTAAAACATATTTTTATAGAACACTAGCTGAACCGGCAAACGTTGTTTTGCCATATAAATAATTTAAAAAGTAGAAATAATTGAATTTCACGGTATTCCGTTTACTACAAAATAAATTTAATTTATACTTTAGCCTCAATAACACGTGGTAGTCATGCTATTGAATTGTAGCTTATATGACACGTTTGTCGGTTTACCATAGCAGTGCCATCTATTGATTACTTACTCAATTCAGTCGAAAAGTATCGACATCTGTTAGAATCTTTTGGAGTTAACAGATAATTGTGACTGTCAATTAATTATATAGGCAAATAATTTGCAATAAAATAAAATTGCAACTATAATTAAAGATCTTAGCTATCCCATATCTCAACTTGGACCAGACTGCTCACGGTGTGCCAATTTTATTTAAAATCGGTTATGTAGTTTAGGAATCTATCGGGGACAAACATCGTGACAGGAGATTTATATATTTTTATAGAACATTTTATTTATCATATACTTAGAATATGTTGAGTCCGTAACTTGTATATATTTATCTTTTATATATATATATATATATATATTTTAACACAAAGTTACAGAACAGAACAATAGTTAAAACTTACTTATTCAGTTATTTATTTTATAAGAAGTAGTATCACGATATATTAAAACTTATCATTGTCAAATGTTAAGTGTTTTTTTTTTAAATTCTAGTGTCGGAATCATCGTCGTCGGAATCCGGCAGCGAGTTAGAGTTTCGCCCTCGACGTTCCAAACGCACGCGCAATCCCAAACCGGCCTTTGTGGAATTAACGCCACGACAGACTCGCGGACGTGGTAAATGTCATAAATTTAACATTATTCTTCAAGAGAAGAGCTTTAAAGGCCGGCAACGTATAAGCCAGGCGTTGCAGGTGTCCATTAGCGGTGTTTAGCACTTGACTCAAAGTGCCTGCTCGTTTTCCTCTGTTTTACAACAAAAAACTCTTGTTAAAATATTATAGAATCGGACGTAAAAAAAACATGCACGGATTTTACATGCAATGTACCCTCATAATCATAAAAATTGTATCCTACACGTAAATAAAATTTCAATATGATAGATATTAATTTCATTAATGCAATTGGACCATTAATAATATAGATAGTATGTTTTTGATGAAAGATATGACATACTATGAATGTTTTATTTATATATAATAAATTCTTGAGTATATTTGCAAAATATCATATTATATGGTATTAAGTAGGTTTTATAACGAATGTTTACAGGTAATGCATTCACAATAAGAAAGAAACCGTATTCGTTAAGAGAGAGAAATCCGAAATTGCGTAGAAAAACTATACGATGTGAGTATCACAATGCTTATGTCAAAAAATACATGACTAGGTTAGTTAGTTAGTTAGCATCCGGGGTTAGCACGGAGGTTCCTAGATTCTATTGTATATCAGGAGCGTGATAAAAATTTTTGGAATTTAATAAAGTTTTGGAATTAAATTCTTAAAATTAATATTATGATGATTTCTGTTAAATACGCGTATGTATACGTCGAAGTGGTAACTTTCGATTTCAGCTCAGTCGCCTCTATCTAGCAGCTGCAGTAGCAGCACCAACTCGGATGCTGAGGATCTCAATGTGTCCATGAAGAATAAGACTAAGGGCAGGTGAGATTATATATGTATATATATATATCTATTTATTCTTCTGACTTGTATGTTTTGTGATGTATCTGTGTGTTGCCTTAAGAAATAAATAGTTTTTTATAATAAATTTAAATTATTGAAAATTAACGCAATATTTGTATGTTAAATTTACAGGCAAAAGACAAAGTCCACAGATGATAAGAAGACAGACCGGGCGTTGAGAGATATAAAACCAATAGAAGTGGATGGTAGCGTGCGATTTTCATCGGTGGGTAGTTTTGTGCGATTGGTATTAATGTGAAAATATTACTATGATAAGTAGTAGAATACAAATAGTAACTGAGGGTACATCTTAAGTTACAATGGTTCTTTATTGTAACTTGGATGTGACTTTTTTCTTTTTAAAAAAAGTCTCTTCTATTGTAATTACACTTTAAAATATCATGGATGATTAGGCTTATCTATACTAATAATAATATACCATAAAACCTTTTATTTAAACACAGTTATTATTAAATGCCACCTGCATTGTGGGTACTCTGCCACAGGGACCAAATTTTTTAAATTTCTTTTAGTTTTGTGTTTTGTTTTATTTGAAGTTACTTATATTAGTTAGGTTAATAATTGTCAGTAGCACAATTTTGTATTAATTGTTTATTTTAAAAGAGCACCTACCGAGCTGGTCGCCGGTTCTTCTCGGTGGATGACTGCCTTCCGAACCGGTGGTAGTGTAAAAATTGACGATTCAAAAGTGTCTTTATAAAGACCTACTTGAATAAAGATATTTTGAGTTTGAGTTTGAATATTAAGAATATTTTGTGTTTATTTAATATACTATAAATATTTTTTAATATATAGTAAATTGTAAAATGTATAATTATGTATATGTATAATAGATTCTCAATTAAAATTAAGAAACATTTTTAATTGAAAAGTTTTTATTGTGTGACAGAACTTATGCGCCATGTTTATATGTTGTTTAAAAATATATTTTAGGTTGGCGGCCTAGAAGAGCACATAAAATGTCTGAGGGAAATGGTGCTGTTCCCTCTTATGTACCCGGAGTTATTTCAAAAGTTCAAAACGCGACCTGCGAAGGGCGTTCTATTTCATGGCCCACCCGGTACGGGCAAAACGCTGTTGGCTCGTGCCCTAGCGAACGAATGTAGCCTTGTGGGGGGTAGGAAGGTCGCGTTTTTTATGAGAAAAGGCGCGGATTGTTTGAAAAAGTGGGTGGGAGAGAGCGAGAGGCATTTGAAGCTTCTCTTTCAACAGGTGAGAGATGTTGTGGTTAAATTTAATTAATGCGTTAAGTGTATCTTATATATAAAAGTTCCATGTTAGTTAACGTACTCCTCCGAAACGGCCAAAATCAGTTTTCCATACACCTAAGTGATATTGTTCGCACATTAACAATGGTATTCTTAATTTTTGGACAAAACGTTTTGTTTTGAGTTTTTTTTTTTTATAATGTCACCTTAATAAATACGTACAACTCTAATTTTTTTATTTTTTAGTAATTTAATCATTTTTTGATCTCCGTGACTGATCAATCCTCATTGAATTTGTTATCACCGGGAATAATATGGCAAAACAACATTCGCCGGGTCACCAAGTATAACGTGTATATTTGCAGGCGAACAAGATGAAGCCTTCGATAATATTCTTCGATGAGATAGACGCGTTGGCTCCGGTACGAAGCGTGAGGCAGGAACAGGTGCATACCAGTGTTGTGGGGACTCTGCTGGCGGAAATGGACGGGGTCTGTGAGAGGTAATGTTTCTCTTGTCTTTTGCAAGACAATTTGGGTGTAATTTTTGATAGAAATTTTGGCGACGCATTAAAGTGTTTAGCTAGTTCCAGTTCTATTTCCACTAAAACAACTCTATATAAGTATTATATTCATTTAATTATGTATAAATTATATCCTAGCTTTAGTTTAGTATTTTTTATATCGTGTTTTGTGTATTTAGTGTAGTTTTTTCACTCAGTTTTTACACCTTGTTATGATAGCCTGGAAGATATCACTGAAAGCGATAAGGCTGCCAGTTGTTCACCTCTATATTTGTGTGTATTTTTAAATATGGCCACTAAGTGTAGATAAATAAATATTTTGCTTATGTATTAAGGCTGTACGAACAACACACGTGCAATTAAAGGTATCCTCAGGAATGAAAATTTTGACAATAATCAAAACAATTATTGAACAAAAACTATACACACACAATGCAATAACTGTAAATTTTTATGTTATATATTGGACAAAATCTTCCAAAATACTATTCATCTGATTGTGTTAAACAGGGGCGAGGTGGTAGTGATAGGCGCGACTAACCGTCTTGATGCGGTCGATCCCGCATTGCGTCGGGCGGGACGTTTCGACCGTGAATTGCATTTCCCAACGCCCAATGCCCCAGCAAGGCGGGACATTTTGGAGATATACACGAAAGATTGGACCCCACGGCCCAGTGAGGACACGTTGAATTGTATCGCGGAGGTCACAAATGGTTATGGAGGTAAGAATTATCGGCGCACGTGGATTAAAAGGTGATCTAGCGCGAAGCTTCAACGAGGCTTCTAATTAAATTTTATATATGACAGTAGTTTGGGAACCGCTGATAGTTTTAGAATCATGGAATGATGTCAGATATTGTTTAGTTCCTGTCAAATCAGACCAACAAAATGTATTAAATTTATTTGTGGGTAGTCGCAGTGTTCACGCCTCGTTTGGCTTCGCTCGTAAATAAATAAATGTAAAAATAATAACTTAAATTATTACCATTCCAGGCTCCGATCTGAAAGCGTTGTGCTCTGAAGGAGTTTTGAAAGCTTTAAGGAGAGTGTATCCACAGGTGTATGAGAGCGACCACGCCCTGCTCATTGATCCTAAAAATGTAAGAGATATTGCTTTTTGTGCTACCAAATATTTCTTAAGCTTCATTTCTTTAGTCCATAGTTTTTATTTGATTGGTTAATATGTTCGCTTCTCAGATAGAAGTAACCCAATTGGACCTGGAGTCAGCAATGAACGGTTTGGTGGCGGCGGGCTCCAGAAGCAGTCCAGCATCAGCGCGTCGTTTGCCGCATTATTGCCGACCGTTGTTCTCGGCCCAAGTGAGGAGTGCTGCCAATCTCCTACCGCATATGGATAACTGCAGGTATTTCGTTGAATAGAATTTAAAAAAAATACTATGTTTAATACAAAATGTTTGTAAGTATTATTTAATTTGATTTAATAGTTTTTTTTTTTTAATTCTAATGTTTCTTTTTGTCTTTGATATGACGAAAATGATGGCCATTTTGTACAAGTATAATATTATTATTAGTAAACTCTATAACGACATTGAAGGGGCTCTGCATTTTATGGCGTTATATAGAGTGGTAGTTATAAGTAGCGACGAAAAATCATGCAGCTAATTGTTTGTGTTTGTCGTTAAAACGAGTCACGTTACATAGAGCTTACTTATTTAGATATATTAGTAAAATAGTCTGTTATTTATCAAGTATCATGCAGAAAGAAAAAAACAAGCAAGGAAGTAAACATAACAGTTGAGCGTAATTTTTCCAGGAGCGAATTGCAATCGTCGAACGTGCTGCTGATAAGTGGCGAATGTGCGGACTCGCACGTCGCCCCGGCTCTGCTCGCCGAATTGGAAAGTCTTTCGGTCAAAGAGTTGAGTCTGGCAACGCTGCATTCAGCGCTCGCGTTCACACAGGAGCAGGCACTTATATCTGTGAGTTTTTACGGCCAAATTCCCTACGAACTAAGCTGAATCTTTCCCAAAGGTACAGAAAAGGGTAATACTTGAGAGGGTTTTTCGTTTGTACTCTTTTTAGCAATATTTCTCCTTTTAACCTTTATGTTGGTTTGAGTTTGTGGCCTCCTCCTTCCTATCCTCTTCTTTTATGTAAGAGGATGCAAACGAGCAGGGTCACTTCGAGTGAAGTGCCAACCGCCGCCCATAGACACCTGCAACGCCAGAAGGCTTACAAGTTGCCGGCCTTAAAGGAAGAGGAACGCTCCTTTTTTCTCCCCTTCCCTTTAAATCTCTCCTTTTCCCATACCCTACGCTTAAGGTTTGGCAACATTCCCAGTCCGGCGTTTAAGATGACTGATTCTTCTTTATTTGATTCTTCTTTATCCCATATAAGTAGATTTTTAAGATAGGATCTAGGATGTTTTGTATCAGAATTTCTATATTAATTTTCGACTTAGAGTGAAAGTCTTTTATCTCCAGCTCTTCTCGGAATGTCGTCGTGCCGACCGTGGATGTGTTCTGTTCATCCGTGGCATATTGGAAGTGTGGGAAGCTTTACGTGGCCCCGGAACAGCTCTCCTGGTGCAGTTGTGGAGGTCGAAGGCAGCTGGTGATAATACGTTAATGCTGGCTACAACCAGACATTGTGATTTGCCCGATGAGGTGATTTTCAAAAGCTTTTGTGTGGTGTTTGTTTATTTTGAGTATCTTCTCAGTATTTTGTAACGACCCAATAATTACCGTAGCTTCTGCTAATATAAGTTAATTTAAAAACAAGTTTTCTTAGAATGTTTCTAAGACATTGACATACATATATAATTAATTATAGATATGATAGAATTAATTGATGGCGCCACATACATTCTTCAAACTATTATTTCAATACATATTATAACAATAGTTTTTTTTAAAGTTTATATTTTGCAACACCAACATTTTAACAGTGGCATTAAACGGCAATTGAAACATTAATGTCTAGTAAATAATGTAATAAACAATTATGTCTTTTTTAACAGAATACTAAACGGGCAACACTGGTAATGTTTTTTTTTTAAAATAAATCTATTAATTTCAGCTCCGTGAAATATTCCCCGACTACAAAGACTGTATATACAGGGTGCGTGAACCGAACTCGAGTGAAGTTATTAACTTTTTGAAACCACTCACCGAGACACCTCTTCTGGCACCGGTCGTCGAGAACTGTGAACCATTGCCGTCATTGCCTCGAGGTAAACAGCTATATATATATATCGGCGCAATTACAACAATTACTCTTAATTTAACTAGATTAATTAAGTTCCAACATCATTTAATTGTCTTAAAATAAGTTGAATACTTTCAGTTTGTTACTCTGTGAAATGTCATCTTTATTATTTCAATACGACGCCTTTGTAAACAAGTGCTAGATCACTATAAATAGGGTCGCATTGTAACCGCACGACACAGTCGCGCTCAGGCCGTTGTACGGAACGGACCTCTCTTCAAATAATGAAATATAAATCTTGGAAACTATCAGTGAAGTGTTTCTTTAAATAAGTGGTTATTATGACCGACTCAATCGTGATGTTGGCAATGCTGATGCTACCTACGCCTTTCAAAAATAACCCTACAGAGTAGTGGGGTAGGCAGTAGCCTTATAGAGGAACTCACCTCGTTATATATAATAAAGTATATTTATTGCTTTTTAGTACGTTTTGACAATACCAATATAGTTTTTTTGAGGACGGCAACGCACTCACGACCTCCCAGCCACGTGAGTGTCCATAGGTGGTGACTTCACCTTTATGGTGGGCCACCTGCTCGTTTGCCTCCTCTTCTATATTAAAAAAAAATAGTGCCTCCGTCTCTTATTTATTTATTCACACTTTGTTGCACTAAAAGAATAGAAGTAAATAAGTACATATGAGAGCAACGGTCGGCCTTATCGCTTATAAGCGATCTCTTCCATATTATTTTGTATTAGGTTAAGTGTAACAATAACACATATACCGGAATGGGTTGCTCTTCTGTGACTCTTTTTAATGTGACATAATTTTCTCATATTTTTCGTATTCTAGCGCCGCCCCCTCCTCCGCCACGTGAGAGCGAGGAAGAGACATCTAGGAGGAAGAAAAAAGAAGATTATAAATTGCGGGAGTTGAGGATATTTCTACGAGATATATGCAGAAAGTTGGCGTCGAATAGGCG
This sequence comes from Leptophobia aripa, assembly GCA_951799465.1. NCBI lineage: Eukaryota > Metazoa > Arthropoda > Insecta > Lepidoptera > Pieridae > Leptophobia > Leptophobia aripa. The sequence goes on from OX637281.1 coordinate 4,551,685, forward strand.
CTTTTATAAATTCACTAAACCTGTGGATTTAGAGGAGGTAGTTTTTAAATAAATATATATGTATATTAATTACTATTATTAAATAGTACAGGATACTCTCAAGAACCAAAATATATATGTTGGGCTCGGAAAGCTAACAGGATAATGTACTCAATTATACCAAGTTCAATATTTATACTTAGATTTATTATTCATATATAATGATAACAATTTTTTTAATAATTTGTCATTAAAAATACATACAACCTCGTTAATTTTTATGTGATAAAAACGTAAACATTTAGTTTTGTATGTATTATTTAATACCACATTATAAGAAAATAAAGACAAACTTAAGAAAAAAAGAGATGTGGAAAATGGATAGTAGCCGATTATCGATTATCACGGTAACATGGAAATGTTATATATTAGACAAAATTTTAGGTGACAGATTACCTGGAGATAATCAGACAGCCAATGGACCTGGAGACGATGATGACCAAAGTGGATGTGCACAAATATAACTGCGCTAAAGAATTCCTGGACGACATCGATCTCATATGTGCCAATGCCCTGGAGTACAATCCGGACAAGTGAGTGAGGGTTTTTTCTAAATTTTTTTTTTAAATTTCACCCGCTTTTTTTTAATTTTACGACGATCTTTCATTCAATGCTTGGTACTTAATTCACAGATTTCACATGTTTTCCTATTAATCATTTGTCACAATGCAAAATTGCCCGTGTTTGTTTATTGGCATGTTTACGTGTCACGTGCGTGTGTTTCCTTTCATACCTGTTGTGGACAGGCGAGTTACGTTTGTCCAGTCGTAATGAAAGCACATTTCGTCTTTTGTTTATATTCCCCGGTTAGAATATAAAACACAGAGGCAAGAAACGTTTTGTATTGAAAATTGCAGATGTCAAGACTTGTCAATTGTTATAAAATCCTATATATATATATATATACGCTTTAAATTAACAAAAGTTAACAAATATTAAACTGTCCGGAACCATTGTTTGATCAAATATTGTTATTAGAATAAAAAAACGTAATAAAAAACGAATTGAATCCGTGTTTCTTAGTTTTTTTTAAAAAACTCTCATTGGATTATTACGGTAGCTCAAACATGCAAATGCAAATTATAGTTTTGTACAGTTTATCGGTATTCCAGTGGTTCAATTTCCATTCGTTTCATATTCTAACCGACTCGAATGCATAAAGTTTCGTTACGCTTCCAAAAAGACCTAACACTGTTTTTCTTTCATACTGTCCGCTGCCGCTCAAAGGGCTAGAGGGGTTTGTAGGTATGAAAACTGCTTTTATTCATATATTACAAATTTATATATACATCCTCTGACCTTTTGCTATATCTGCTGTGTACATGCATGTAAAGGCTATATATATGTCACATAGATTAACCGTATATCTTTATTTCTACAATCGTTATATGAGTGTATTTATTAATATATAATTGTTTTATTTTTAGTATTTTTTTTAATTGATATACTAGATAATCAATTGAACTATTTTACCAAACTATGTGTAACAGTGGTGTGTAGTTTTAGTTTATTTATTTACACTTTATCGCACTTAAACACTAGAAGCAAATGACGTTAACAGATGTTAGTGCATATAAGAAGAACGGGCGGACTTATCGCTAATAAGCGATCTCTTTCAGACAACCCACACTTTATTAAGAGTATTTAGTCTAAAGAGGAATTATTTTAAGAACAAATACACACATTAAATGCTCGTTCCTCACTTGGCATACACGTGTTCTATATTGTTGTTTTTGGTCTTATATATGTTGTATTACACTCATATTGTATGATTTAAACCCTGTTTTGACTTTGTTTTTATCTTATCTTTATTATTGTGCTGTATGGGTTTGAGAAATAGAAATAAAGAGCTTCGTTGTTTTTCTTTAAACAGGACATCGTCCGATAAGCAGATACGTCACGAAGCGTGCTCGTTGCGTGATCATGCGCACGCGCTGATCGACGTGGAGATGGACAGTGATTTTGAGTTGGAATGTCAGGAGATAGCACGCAGGAGGCAAGAGGATGGCAACAATGATACGGACTTGCCTGACTTTATATATACGGCAACGACATTGCGTACGTAACAGAGCCTTCATTTAAAGATTTTTCTTCTCTTTCTTGTTTCTTCTCTTGCTTGTTAATTAAAAAAAGGTTCATATATATGATTTTGAACTCAGCTGAGAAGAACCCACGGTTCTCAGTGCGGTTGTCATTTTGTGATGGTAGCTTTTACAATGATTAAGAGGTTTTTATTAATTAAGACTTTTATCATATTTAAATTTAGTGATTTTTTCAAAATGGGCCTTGTTGAAAAAATTTACAATTCTATTTGACAATTCTCTCTCATAAGCCTTTCAATCAGGTCTACCTTTGGACATATGTTTCCTCTATCCACCTTCATACGGCACGACATTGGGCCTGGATCTTTTGTCCAGCTGAGGGCTCTATTGCAGGAGCCTTCGAGTCTTGTCCGTATTTGCGTCATGACTTTCCAATTTAAAGTCGGCTCGTCTTCAGAATGTCATCTTGTCATGATGTCATAACTGTATATTTGTGTAATGAATAGTTTAATACACGCAGCGGGATTTGACTCTTCGCACAACGACAGCAAAATGCGAACGCCGCAGAACGGGGAGAAGAGCGAATCGCAAAGTGCCAAACGCAAGAGGAGACGTATCAACGCGTGGTCCAAAGGATTGCTGGTCAAGCGGCCTAGGACTTCGCAAAAGGTATGCTCCAACGACCGTGTCCAAGCTGGACGTCATCACTGTCAGACTTGCGTTCTGTAATACCGGCATATTTGTTATCAACTTGCAGAGTTTCAAAGACAGCCCCACCGCGATAACGGACGAGGAGTGCAAAGAGAACAAACCGATAACTTCCACTCCCCTCCCGAATGGCGATGCGTCGTCCTCCTGCTCTGAGGACGACGTGCCACTGCGTAGACCCGCCGAGGACTCGCTGCAGGTGGCGCACACGGACAACACTTTGATCAGGTCTGCACCAAGTTTCTACCGTGTCTAGTATGGGATTAGTTGGGTTGTTTCAATCGCCTCTTAATTGTTACAAACTCTTTTTTGCTGTTTTTTTCTTCACATGTTATAAGGTACTAGCCATTTGTTTTGATACAATCTTGATAATAAAAGAGTAATTATTTAACGACTGTAAAAGATGGCTTATAAGTTATCAGGAATCACTCTGATACAGATTTATTATCTAAGTCGTAAGATACGTTTAAGAGTTTAAGTAATACATTTTTATGTAGCTCTTTTAATTTATTATTTGTTAACAATAAAAATATAGAAGGCTAATTTATTGATAACTATGATTACAGCACCGCAAAGTCATCGGAGAAAATAACGAAATCACCGAAGAAGAGGAATTCCGGTCAAGAGGCATCGAGTGGTGTGTATTATATATATATATATATATATATATATATATATATATATTATTTTTTGAGCTTTACAACAAAACTTTTTTTACAAAATCCGTGTTATGCTATACTATAAATATGCTGTTGAATATTTCTCTTTTTCATAGCAATACCGACAGAGGGATGATAAGTTTTTATTATATAGGAACTCGTGATTACAGCGATTTACTAGTTTTTTGAGTTATTATCTCGTCCAGTTATCTAAATTGAGAGTCATCATCGGTCAGTCCTGGTCCCTTTGGACATAGACAATTTTCCTTCGGCTGACACTTGAGCCTGTTAACATTTAGCATTATTTGTCTTTGAGATCATTGGTGATATTGAGTCTTGTTAATTTATATATTTTCAATTTCAGATGCTGACAAAGTACTGATAAATAAGACTGAATTAGATAACATTCTGTATAAGAACGCGAAATCACTTCGGGTTATCGGCTTTGAGGCGCTCCTGGATCTATATTCACAGCTGAACAGCACGATACGGTTATATAGCGATAAATACGACAGAACGAAATTGCCTCACGAATTACACAATATTGTTACTAGGTATATCCAATTGGCGAAGAAATGAGGAGCCGTGTTGTTGTTTTGACTTTGTGAACCGCTTTGCCGACGTTTACGTCGATAACGGGGATTAATCAATAGAGTTGCTGTATTTCATAAAATTTTGTGCGGTAAGGGGATAGCTTTTTAAGTTGAATTCTTGCAAACGTACTTTCCATGGCCATGTTTCCCAATATACCTGATTCACTGGTCAATCAGACTTATAGAATAGCATACAAAACAGCATAGAATATATATATATATATATATATATATATATATATATATATATATATATATATATATATATATATATATATTTATAGTAGTACCAGATACCTATATATATATATATATATGTTAAAAAAAAAATGTCGAACGTTACCAAACCATAAAATCCATAAACACAAAACTCTATTGATTTTTTCGAATTGATTATTTATTTTTCTTTATAATACTGCGTGAGAGTACAAATGTGTTAATGAATGTAAGTTTTTATTTAATTTTTAAATTTTTTTTCACCCTTAACTCCATTCATAACTTATTAGGCCTCTTTGGTTTCTTTTGTCAGCACTATAGAACAGATTTTACTTGGAAACGGTATAAGACTGATTTATTTTTTTACAAATAAATAGTGTCCCAAGAAAACAGCTTAAATTTTGATTTAAATAGCTTTAATTTAGAATGATAATGTGTGAGGGGTCTCTATTAATGTTTCTCTTAACCTAATAATCTTAAGTGCTTTAGTATATTATTAAAGCAGTCTTTTAAGTTCTAAGGTAGCCGTGTTACCGATAAAAAAAAATATTTTAATTGGAGGGTAGTTTGATCTCTAGTACACATAAGCTTGGCGAATATTACCAATACATTGTGTGTATAAGACGTATAAACAAAACGTCTGTTAATCAAACTCGAATCGTATTTGGTAATTAATCCAATTATTTCAATATTATCTGTGGAATTCTATTTTCCTAATATTTAGTCGTCTGCCTTCTGTCAAAATGTCAATTATCAAAGTGACAATAGTTCAATATTTATTCCTGTTGGTTGTTATGTAGGTGAAACAAATCCAAAGCCGTCCAAAGCATTCAAAATGTGGGTATGTAGACTAAAATGTTTTGACAGAAGGGCGAGTGCCGAACCACTCATCCCTTGGGCATCCCTTGGGTGTGATGAGCGTAACACTTGTGTAATTATAAAGTTAACCATTCGTTTTAACGCGCTATGCAGGTACGATAATCGATTTGATTTGACGTTCAGTTGGAATGTTTAATTTCTTAATGTATTGCAAACTATAATACGTACTTTATCGGGATCGATTTAACCCGCCGATCAGATCACGACAATACTAGGGATGTATCATCAGATTGTACGTATTTGCATTACAGGTGAAATTAGTTAAGTGTTTCAATATAAAGTTCAAACCAATTGTAGATAGCCTCTGGCACTGGTCTGTGATAAGTCTATGATAGTATTGTAAATAAAGCTTGCTTCGAACGTTTGTATTTATTGACATCCCATTTATCGTCATTGGTCTAGTTGTTGATTCGATTATACCTCATCTCCCTTTTGGATTCGTTTAAACTGTCGTTAGCCTAGTTGTTCGTTTGACTTTTTCATTTTGAGTTCATTAAGTATTAAAATTGTTTAATGTGTAAACTATGTAATTAACTAGTTTGTTATAATTTATATATATTTAATTGTAATAGGTTAAAACTTTAACTGGCATTCTTGTAGTTTACTGTTAAAAAAACGCAAAATTAAAATGATTAATAATACTCCCTTCGTAACTGAATAAATCTAATTGCACTGTTTTTACTAAATCTAAAAATATACCAGGATAGTACAGTGATTCTCAACATTTTTCTTTTTGTTGCGGCACATATTTAACTTTTTTTAAAATTTGACGGCGCACAAAGAACAATATTATAGAAAGAGAGTAAAATGTATATAACATGAATATATATATATATATATGTATTCATGTTAAAAATATATTTTTTTGCAAAATTTGGCGGCACAGTGGTTGAGAATCACGTGAGATGTTACACTACATTAAGGTGCAGTTTTGTTTATTTAGGATTTATGAATATTAGGGTATGACTAATTCCTCATTTTGGACGAAATGTTTAAGACGAATCTGTAATAATGCCATTTGAACTTTATTGTGTAGTTTTTTTTTATTTCAAAAGATGGCTCTTACGTCATGCGATCGCGGAGGTTTTAGTTATTGGCTAATTGTTAAAACAAATTAGATAGACGAAAAAGTTTTTTGTATTTCTTGAACTTGGCTACTCAGCAGGCTATGATTAATAACTCTTGACTGTTAGGGAAATATCAAAATAAGCTTAGTTAAATTACCTCCAATTGATTGGTGTAAAATTTAATATCAGATGATTTAATTTTTAATGTCAATGTGACATTAATTACTTAAAAAATCTTCAGATATTTAAAGGTCACATAGTCACTTTACGAATTCATTTTTTTTTGTTAATATATCCTCTAATATTTTGTCAGTGGTTCTTATTTGTTGTTACGCAAAAACCATTCGTTTATACTACGATCTTTAATTAATTGTCTGCTGATATCAGAACAAAGGTTCTGTTTAAGCTTTGTGTAAAGTTCGAATTTAATGTTTGAAAGCCTTATAATGTAACTGGTAAATTTAGTATTATTTTAAGCGAGATAAACGGTCTATGTTGCGTTATAAAAAAATGTCTGAAATAAAAAGGTTTCTTTAACTGTTGGTTTATATACATCGATATCAAATGCACTGCCACTGTATTGATACTTATGTAAGGTTGTAATAAAAAATTTGGCTGATTTTTAAGTGTTTTTCTAATAATTTCCCCCATTTTCTCTCTTCTCTCTCAGTTCTCTGCGTCATTCACTAGCATTAATTGACTGCTGTTCGTTTGTTTTCACTAGTATGGAATGATTAATAAAACTTTGTTAAGTTTTCAAATCAATTTTCAACCATAATATTAAAAGTAACTTATAAACTCAATCAATGAATGAAAACTAATGAAATTCACCAATATTAATCTAATTCGGTTATTGCTTTCCCATAATACAAAATATAATGAAGTTGCGCCGGCGCATGAATGGCCACGGAAAAGAAATATTGTAAAATGCATTGTAGTTGGAAGTCATAGAGAGTATTTTTCTGTTGATAAGTGTTTGGAATTAGTACGACTATGGACTTTAATAATGTTTTATTTTTAAATATTTGTAACGGTCCGGAAAAATCATTAGAAATTGCCTAACAATGAATTATATTCATTAATTTCATTTTAAAAGTAATACTTTTTTGTGATTGTGATTTAAAAATAGGCTTTTGTAGATTATGAGAAAATTGTATTTTTTAAATTTATAATAACAGCATATTTACTTCGTTCCGAGCTTTCCAAGCTCAAAAGGCTTTCAGGTACTATTCATATGACCTCACAATCAACCAGAGGTAAAATACAAACGGTCGTATTCATAAACGCATTATAAGACAAAACTGTTCTATAGAGTTATACAGGCCCGGACCCTAGTTCAACAGTATTATAAATATGGCCGACATCGAACAGCTGATTATAACGAAATATTTTGACATTTACCTAAGTGTGTTAAATAAAAGTTTCAGTTGAATTTTATAAAATAAATTAATAAATAAATAACACGTGCATAATTATTATTATAAATTCAAGGCATACGGACCACAGAACATATAACGTTTATTCATAATCAATATATATAAAAAGTATTATAGATGGGAAGGGTTAAACCATTGAATAGGCATTTTTTATGAATGTCTTATAACTTTATGAATATTTTGCGTATGAAGGCAAGCCATAATAATTGCCTTGAAATAATAATTGCATTGAAATAAATGATAGTTTTCTCTTTAAGAGACAAAATACTGATAGTAACTTACCTGTGTGGAATATTAATAAGAAATCACGATATATATTAGCGCGCGGCTTAAGACCCAGAAAGATTTGTGTTAGCGCTACCCGATACTTGATGGCGCTGTTAGAAATTTTTACAATACATAACTGTAATATGGGCCCTCTGTCCACTTCTTTTATTTAGTTTAAGTTAGGATCAGATAGGATATCAATTCTAAATATTAATACTTAATAAATAAAAAAAACAATCCTTTAGTTTTTATGCCTTAATAGTTTTTTCGTGCAGTTGAGTTTTTTTTTTTTTTGTATGTGAGAGGAGGCAAAGGAGCAGGCGGGTCACTTCGAGTGATGTGCCAACCGCCGCCCTGCAACGCCAGGAGGCTTACAAGTGAGTTGCCGGCCTTTAAGGAAGAGGAACGCTCTTTTTTTGAAGGTCCCCAAGTCGTAGCGGATCGGGACTACCTGCGCTGGCAGTTGGTTCCACAGAGAGGTGGTGCGCGGCAGAAACTGCCTTAAAAAACGCACAGTCGTGGAGCGCCAGACATCAAGGTGGTACGGATGGAATTTCGTATTCTGCCTTGATGTCCGGTGATGGAATTCCGCTGCAGGTATTAGCCCGAACAATTCATCAGAGCACTCCCCATGATAAATGCGGTAAAATATGCAGAGGGAGCCTACATCTCTACGCAGAGCCAAAAAATCAAGCCGATCGGAAAGGATGGGGTCGTCGACGATACGAGCCGCTCGGCGTTGGATGCGATCAAATGGAAGGAGCTGGTATTGGGGCGCCCCCGCCCAGAGGTGGGAACAGTACTCCATATGAGGCCGAATTTGCGCTTTATAGAGTTACAAGCGATGGCCTGATGTGAAATACTGACGTGCCGTACTGAGAACACCAAGCTTTTTAGAGGCTAACTTAGCCTTACCTTCCAAATGATTGCAGAACTGGACATCGCTCGATGTATCGACACCAAGAATTCCAATACTGGCTGAGGCTTTAAGAGGAGTGTTATCGAATTGTGGGGCCACGAGTGCAATGAAGTAAGAGCCTAAAGGAAACATACATATACATTTCAATACAATAAAAAAGTTATATGAATAATTGTTAAGCGGTAAGATGCAACTTAAACGTGATACTAAACGAAGCCATGTTTGTGGTTTTGTATGGAAAACTCAAGATTTTTGTGTGTTTTGTGTGTGTATAGACAGTAACGAAAACATACATCTTTTGATTTTGTTATCAAACTAATTGTTACACAAATTGTTTGGAAAGCTGATACTTTTCTAATAATACTTAGGATTACTGGACCAAACTATCGTAAAGTATGTTTTATTAATTTAACCAGCTAATCATTTTTTTCTACATCCATCTGTATGCGGTTTTTTATGTATAGAGATATTGATGCATTCCCTGGAACAGTGTAATGCTCTTTACAACCGTACTGTAGAACATACTTGTCGATTTACAGAAGTAACGAGAAGATTCGTGGTTGCAATTCTTGATTTGGAAACTGGCACTAAATGAGTCATATTTTTTTATAATTTTTCCATGTATGAAAGTATTTTATATTAACAAATTTATTTACGATTTAAGGCTGATCACCACTTCTATAAAACATATGTTTAAATAATTAAATTTACGGTCTTCATAAAAAATGCATATTTGACTGTTTAACTATATTTTAGTTAGTACTCTTTAGTCTTATTTGTATTTGATAAAGTCGGACAGATCGATCGTGTTTACTGCTAATAATATTCTGTAGGAATGTACTGTCAATAAACAATTAACAGATTCGGATACTCGAGGATATATTGTATTCATCTTAAACTGCGTAGGTTGAAACACTAATGATCGGTCTTAGTTAAATGCGAAGTGGAAGGAGATAAATAAAACATCGCAGTGGTATTTCGAAATTTTATTTTTACATTTTACGTCGGTGACCGTAAACGAATTGAACTACAAATCCATCATTTCGATTTAAATTACACGATAGAATGGTACTAGAACATAAATATTTTTTTCGTATTATTTTACGATCAAATAGATAAATCTTTTTTACATTCTAATGTAACGATATTATTTTAATTTAATTTGTAATTAATATTAGGCAAAGTACAACAAAAATTACATAACTTATATTTTAATTATACTCTTTATCGGAGTGAACAATTATTCTAAAACCTAAATTTTAATTACAATTTATAAATAGTAACAAAATTGAAGGAACTAAATATTTTGATTCTATTAAAATTAAGACAATCACATAATCAACTTAAAAAAAAATTATCGCTTAGTATCTATTTAAATTTACGTCCTTAATTTGGCTCAGACAAATTGAAAAAGGGTGCTCATAAATACGAGAAATAAAAACTGCAAACTCAACAATGCAAAATGTGAGGAAGTCACCTATTACAACAGTCAAGCGAATGGTTTTGCAACGCAACATAGGAGATTCAAAGATTTACACTAAATATAATTCATATAAACGTCGCTCGTAACAAATAACAAAACCTTAATTAAATTATCTCAATTAAAACATTAACAAAAAAAATCACTCTAATACTGCTGAATTTGTACGTATAATTAAAAATAACGAATCACAAGTTATAAAAGGAAGCAAGGAAGTGAAGTATAAAAAGCGATATATTTTTGGCACATCACCATAGACAACCGTTAAGTGTAGCTGCGTTGTGGCAACACCAAAATGCTAAGATGTCAATGTCAATTGATTCGCATGTCAAAGTTTTAACGTAACGATGTATCAATGAAACTACGGGAAAAGCAAGTCATAAGTACATATTCATAACATTATATATAAAATCCCTGTAATGATATATTGTTTTAATGCCGAACCACTGTATACTATGTGCTCACTGCTGTTGAAATCTGTGAATTTGTGAAATATACAGACATACAAAATAGAGTCAAAAATAGTGTTCAGTCTTCTGTTAAAGAGATTTGCAGCTTTGAATAATCTTATTGAAATGACGAAGTGAAGAATAATGGAACACAGTTAACATAAATCGTATCGTTAAGAGTGTGAAAATTCACGGTATATCTAATACGAAATGATTGTATACAATTATCTAAAGCCAGAAAGGTTTGAACCTTTAATCTAAACTTTCATTATTCACTAAAATCTCGAAAGCTCCTTTTTATTTGAACATTGAGTGCAGATACTTTATTTGTCTAGACCAGGCGCGCACTGTCGTCATCATATTATCGATAATCGACTCTTTGTATTTTTAATCTGTAATCATAAAGTTGCTTACGTCACGACGCAATCAGGACCACCCGAATAGTTAGTTGCGGGCACATCTCAGCTTTGGGATCACGATTTCCGCATCGGTATCGGGCTCAAAGCTCGCTACATTTACATGACATCGCTATACGTTGCGGGGCACAGACTATTATTCGCTTCGGCAACCCGCCATGACATAACCTATAATTTGTGGGATCACATTGAATTGAACAGAGTCGGATTTTCCTATATTTTATCGTTAGAGTCTGTGACGAGTGCGTCGCAGCCTCCGAACGTGCGCTCACGCACGATGGCCTAGCTTTTCACCGATTTCATTCACTAATACTACAACAATTACATATAAACTACTATTTACCATTTTAGACACATATGTCTCCTTAATTAATGGTTAATTTAATTTGAATATCCCATTAATTGTTAACTATTTACAGTTAAAATTGTTAATCGAATAATACCTACCATTATGAAATATTTTACAAACTTTGGTGAAAATGTAAGAGTCAACTCGCACATTTAACATAATATTTACATTGGGATAACACAATTTACAGGCAGGGATACGTTAAAATATACTTTACAGTAAAAATCATAGTCTACAATTGATATGAATTATCTAAAAATAATTAAAATGGAATGTCAGAATGGAATGTCAACAATAAAGAGACAACGTCGACTCGACCGTCGATAACAATCACAACGCCTTTCATACTTATTGCACACCTCGGATCAATAAATATCGCTTATCACTTATGCGCGATTTAAATACATTTACAATATTAACACATCTTTAAATATAAATTTAACTAATTTTAATTTTGGAGATCACGACCTCTTCACGCCGAGTGAAACTGAAATTGTAAATGTATGAGCCAGTTATGCTTTATACAGTATTGCACGGGAGTTCACCACACGAGAGTCTGGCATACGAAGACAATTTCAGTTTAACTGTCACATTCAGAAGAAAACATGGAAAAAAGAGAAGAGGTATAGAATCCACGAGGTTTAACTAAGTCGGATTACGTTTAGTCCTGTCCGTTGTGATGTAAGAGTGTGCGGTTGTCCGGGGGGTGGGGGGGATGTGACGGAGCTCGATACGTATCACCCTCTTCGTCAGCAGAGTTCTCCTTTGATCGGTCACTCTTGCAATCCTCCTCTTTAGTCACACCGGAGAGAGAGTCTAGCGCCATTGGCATGGACTGGTATAGCTCTCTCGCTTTATCACTAGGCGGTAACAGGTGGAGCATGTTCAGTGGCATGGGGAATCCCGGCGGGAATTCTGGGTAAAAGCCCTGCTGGAATGGGTTGAACATCGGATTTGAGGAGATGTCGGGCTCGGAGCTCGCTGGCCGTTGTCCCGCGCCCTGATGCTGTTCCTCTTTGACATTGTGTTTGCTTGATGGATGGTTATTGTTGTTGTTACCGGAATTTAAATTTAACACCTCCAAAGGTCCCCCTATACAGTCTTTCCTTAGCTGTTCTAACTTCAAGCTTTTTCCGTACTTTCCTCGAACGTACATAAGTAAGGAGTTGTATGGTATCCCGAATATCCGCGACGCCTGGCTTGTCGTCATTTTCTTATTCCACACGTGTTGCAGGGCCTCAGTTAGTTCAGCATTTGTCCAGGAACGAGGCGGGCCACCGCGCGGTGCACTGTGCTGTCCCTTTGGTCGCCCTGTACGACAAAACATTACATTAAAGATTGTACTATTAAGCAAGTTAGCTGAGTATGGTGTGGTTTGCATTTTTGGGTAGAACATTGCGGACTGTATCGATGCACGACATGTGCCGTGCAACTGCGACAACATTATGCTGGTAATGCGGTACAACTATCTAATAACCGTGTTTTAGTTGGGCAATAGCTCGATGCCAGTCGACACACGAGCGAAATGAGCGGGTTGCGGCGACACGCCGGAATTCGTCATTAATACGATGCGAGCACGCGACTATTAAGGCGGTTCTGTCAAAAAGAACGTACACACGGCGACGTCGCCCCAACTTTATACTTAATTTCGCCGGATCACGTTAACTCAATTCTGATCAGATAATTCCAATGAGTAGGTATGTTCTTAATAATCGTTGGGGTCACGCAATCTCATTGCGTTGAATTAAAAGGCGTTTTGCATTCGAAATGAGGCCTCGTTGGCATTTGATGGGGAGCTTCACATGCATGTGACGTCGTAGGAGCGTTGTCGCTAATCGATCGAGTTTGCTATTGTGTATGGAGCTTGACAGTGGTCCATTGTGAGCATACGTTAGACTCGGCGTCTGTTCCTATGAGATACGATATCAGATCGTCTTAATAAACATTCACCGGGAAACAATGGTCGTTCAACATTATGCGATGTGATTGCAATACTGCGAGATATGTGACGGGACACGGGTTGCAGCTCGTATGCTATTATAAGTTCCAGTGCATAATAACTATTGTTTGATCGGCGTTGGATACTTTGCAACATCGTTAACATAACATGTAGGTATAACCAGTTACATATCTTACGATCGACGCTTCTAGACGAACGCCTGTCTTATTTATCTAAGCTTTTTAAGTAGCTTTTACACTTTATCATGCTTTTACAAATGAGCTGTGGCCAACCTACATTTGATTTACGTGCAGGGTTTTTAAGACGATGCCACTGTTTAAGATTGGAAAAAATTGAATTAGTCACACTTTCACATCCACGTTTTCTATTGAGATTTGTTTATGTCACAAAAATCTTGTTACAGGTTTAATTATTTAACTGTTACTTTAAGGTGGAAACCAATAAAGTTATTTAACTGTTGTGTTTTTGGAATATTATGATTATTGTGACAATTTTGTTATTTCGCTTGTGAATAAAACATTTGCCCCGACTTTTGGCATTAGTGGAACGACTTTAACAATATAAAGAAAAGGTTTTTACAAAAAAGACTGATATAAATGCAATTTAAATAGTACTCCGAAGTATCCATTTAAGGAATACGTAAAAGTCCGTATGTATGTAAGTAATAAATTTCATTGATTAAAAAAGGTTGGCCACATGATAAAAGGGACTTACTATGAGTAGGATATAAGTGTAACCCACATTTCTTCTTGACGTTGGTGAAGAGCTGAGCATCAAGTGGGGGCGGCCGGTGCTCCACATCCATCAGCGGATACATCTTGTGCTCCATCCCGGGGGGGAAGAGTCCCAATGGTGAGTCCATACCGAACACTGTAACAATGGTATCTGTTAGACATATCTCTTTTCTATACTATTTACAGTGTAAACTCTATACGACACTGAAAGGACTGTGCATTTTATGGCGTTATAAAGTGTGGACGTTAAATGGAGAAAAAAAAATGTATGGAATATAAGCTAAACCAACTAAAGCCGCGATTGCGATGCCTTAAGTTTGTCGTTACATCAAGTGAGGTTACATGGAGTTTACACTGTATGTGTACCCCCATAACATAAAATAATAATGAAACTTTCTTAGTGTGATGCTTGACCGACCCGAGGAGATAGAGACTGACTCGCCGTAACAGACAAGCAATTCCTTAAGTAATAAAGAGTTTTTAAGTAATTTAACTGGTTCGGGACCATTACAAGCATAGATTATATCGATTTTGACTAACCTATTTTGGCCCCAATGACACACAGTATTAGATGCACTATTGGGATACTTTGTTTACATCGTACTAGATATTTGTTCACAAAATTAGGTGGCTATTATAAATTAACTTAATATTAAATTAATATTAACTAAAATATTAACCATTTTGTTATTAAAACAATTATAATGAAATAACGCTGTCGTGTAACTAGTTACCTAATTGTGGGCGGAAACTTGTTCATAGTTTTATCGTAATATATTTATTCACCTTACTAAAGCGACACCTGATTTTAATCAAGCAAACACTTATTTCATTGCGATAGTGCTACTCACCGATAGATGGTGGTGTGCTTTAGATTCCAAATGAAATGTGAGGTTTTCGCAGCATTTAAAAGTGGTTCAGCAAAAATAATATTATTCATATATTATACGATCGTATGTTAGTCTCTTCTTATACAGGATTAAAGACTAGTAATAGAGAAATATTATACGTTGGAATAGCATTAAAATTCCCGATACGATAAAAATGTAACACATTAAAATATAAATTATTTTTAAAAGTAACATCCGCAGATGAAAACAATTTTACATATAAACTAAGTATGAAGGTACAATAAATAAAATGCGATTTCACAGCTCCGCGCTGTCGTCTGTCCGAAGCGACAAATCGATACCTTGTTTAAAATACAGAATATATCTCGCCACAGTTAAAACTCGTTCGTTTGGTAAAATGTATCATGAGGTTTCATTTAGGTACAGTAGACGTCCGAAAAATAATGTTACCAAAATTCTGGATTTGGATTTTTACACCACATACAGAAGAAGCAAAGTTTCTTACTAGAATATAATATATATAATAATATATACCTGTTCCCTTAGCAACACATCACAGATAACAAATTTTCTTTGATTTCTATTAAATACAAGTCCTGTGCAATTGGTTAGGACGATAACTTAGCCTTTTTGTTATTTATTGTTTCTTCTTTTTTATGTAAAACGCTATTGGTCTAACCTAAATATATGAATTTAAAAAAATCTAGACATTCGCAATGCTAGGGGATATGTCCGCCCCAGATCCCAGTACGTTACAAATGTGTGTTAAATAGTTTGAGAAATCTGTATTTTTATCTCCGCATTACACAATTTAACCGGAAATTCATACAGTTATATAAATAGTTATTTTAATCGGCACACTCAGCTTTCTCGTTTTTCTCAATCTCAAGCTTCCTTTATAGTTTGCATGGGTCCTATGTTATTAACTAGTTGAGTATACCTGTGTTTAACATCAATTAATACGTATGTCGTGGATACCTAATATTAGTTATTTCCCGCTTCCATATAAATATCGGTTGTTGGTTACGCAATTTACGAGTCCGAATGTATGTAAAGTTGTGAACTCAACTCAAACATATTTTTATTCAAGTAGGTCTTTATAAAGACACTTTTGAATCTTCAATTTTTACCCTACCACCGGTTCGGAAGGCAGTTGAACCGAGCAAAACCGGCAAGAAACTCGACCCGTAAATCGATTAAAATTATATGGGTAGATATTCCTATACCTAGTATGGACCTGCTTCTTCTCAGTTTGGTCGCGTACGAAAAGGCATAGAATCAGTTAGATTTAAGACGATTCAAAATGGTCCTATGTACCATAGTGAATAAAGATATTTTGACTTTGATTAAAAACCATTTTCAATTGTTTTTTTAGTGACTAAACAGTTATTTTAGTTACTTACACTATTGGAGTGAATGAACAATAATTAATTTAACATTATCATATTCACATCGCTTTTAATGAGATATTACGTGATACGAAGCTGTGTTTATCGTTGGTAAGCCAAGTTTACAACTACCGAAAAAGCAATTAAGGCGCCTCGGCGACAGTATGAGTATATATTTAAAAAAAAGGATTTTAATAAATCAATATTAAATGTATAATTAATTCGAAATAAAGTTCCGTTGTGTTTTATAGGCTATCCGTGTGCGCGGGAGTCGTTAAAACATGTCACTAGTAATGGCCACTTGATATTTGCATAATTACAAGTGCCGATATATCCAATCTTAAGGATATTGGATAAGTTTTAAACGATTTACGCTTATATGGTTTTGAACTAATTTATATTAATATCGAAAGTTGAACGTAATTCTAATTTAATAATAGGTAACCAAGCATTCATTCTTATACCCTAAAAACTTCTTAAGAAGTTTGTAGAATTATAAGTTTTATTTTGGTTTACGTTTAAAAACTAGTACGTGAAAAACCATATTATTTGCGAAAATAACTATATTTTATTCTTATTTTATTAAAAAAGAAGAAACATATTTACTTGTATATTTATTGTTTAATATAGACTTTTCAATTATAATTGTAAATTAATTTAAAATGATTACATCCAGTTCAATTTTTGTAAAAAATAGCGTCCATTTTGTGGTCAATTAGATCGATACTTTCGCGCTTTCTAATTCCAACCATCGACAACAAGTCGACCATAGACAATTACGGAATACCGAATTGTCATTTTTACGGTACTACACGAGTGAATTGGACAAAACATTCGAATAAGATTCTATCGATCGTACCATATGCGAGAGTTCATTCACACAAAAGTTTTAACCCTCCCATTGATACACGCGTGTTGTGAATATGCGTAGAGAGGGAAAGTTGCGCGCGTAAGGGGTTAACTTCCCACCCGTTACGTAGTACCCCATACCACATGTAGTCAAGTCATTCACATAGTCGCGGGCGTGTGACGTTGCCGTGTGGGAGTCACCTCGTGTTGTCTGTGGTCAGGCGTGTACTCGTTTATTTTGCAACGAGATTTACAACTATAACTGTAAATTAACTTTATCGAGCGGAGCCAAATCTAGGTCGTATGGAATCAGCATTAATTATCGCTCTAATCTCAGTGCCGATGTCGATACACAATAGATCACATGATATAACCAAGGACACGAAAGTAATATACCAATTGGGTTGTCTATTGTTTTAAGTGTGATTAGTAGGTTCTAGGCCATAGATCCTCCTTGCATTGTTTGTATCGCGTGTCGCATAAAACCTCTTTACATAAATCATGGCGGGTACACAGCCAGTTGATACGTTGAGGAAAAATATAATTAATTAATAAAAGTGTATTTTCAATATGGGCTTAATTACGAATCGGTTCTGGGTGAACAATATCTTGTAACTCATTAATTATACGGCCGGTATTTAGATTGTTAATTATATTAGATAAATTAATGATATTTTAACTAATGTTGCTAAACGTAAATTTTAATTATTCGAGTGTTTGGTGCAATTTGTGTTTTGTATGTTCTAACATAAAACTGTTTGCAATAGAAAAACCTACGTCGCGTGTAAACACTCTGGCCTACTTGTCAGTAAATTATATATTATTTATTACCTGCACAAAAATTAATGAATCATATGTATTTTCTTAGCTTTTAAGTTTAAGTTGTGATGCGAGCATGTTATCTGCAAGGGCGGGTCAGATCTGATCAACTGGTCGGATCAAGTCTGTCCAGAAAGAAGTAAATGGACTTTTACGATTACGAGTCCAATGTTCTGCCGGGTTTGGATTATATGACCACACGAATGATAATTAGAGTTGAGTATTGAGATATGTCTGCTATAAATAATTACAAATACGAGTTACACAATACTGTTTTCTCTCATTGTGTTCTTTTGTCGACGTCTGATTAATTGGTTCAACTCATTTATTTCATTAAATAATTATAACATACGCGGACGTATAGCATGTAATCATATTAGGGTTGCCACATGATTGATCAAGGTTTTAATTGTGTACCAAAAGGTTGGATGTTTTTTTTTTAAATTGAATTTTTGGAATTTTTTGTTAGCTTGAAATTTTTGGTTGTAAAAAGATTTTTGTCAGTACACTGACTACTAGCACTAATAATTAATATTTTAATTTATGGGATTGTGATTACATATATTTAGAATATAGTTATTAATATTTTTTATATTTTGTAATACAATGTTTTTGTTATGGCAATAGCGGTTTTTTTACACTGGCAACCATAATATGAGTAAAACACACACGCGGGAGCGATCCCACAGAGTTGTTAATTTGATCAAATTGCTATTGAAATGGATTTTCGGTCAGATTATTGTGAGAACGGCATTGTTCTTAACCAGATTTCTCGAAATGTTCTTATCGTTACATCGCATTAGTGTGTGTTTAACAGTTATTTGCAGTTTCGGTGCAATTAACTCGCGCTGACACATATTTGAAGTCCAGGGAAAGAAAAATCTTTCCAACTTTCTTGGACAAATAATATAAATATTTCATAACTGTGTAAACTGAAATATTATAATCGTTAATTATTTGTTACATCTCACATCACACATCACATCACATCTCAAATCTACGGGGAATGGACTGCAAAAAATTGATATTTTCATGATGTAAAAAATACTAAAATAATATATGTGATCGTGTTGACTTACAATTATTGTCGACAACTGTCAAAGACGTAATGAATTTTGCAGCAAAATAAGCATTGCAACAAATATATCATATAACTAGATCTGTATTGTGCTCTATTTCTACAGAATATCTTTAAGCTCAAACGGTCCTTGCACAGATAAAAAAAACATAACCGCAAATTATCTGTGGTAATATAGTCTGTTCCAATCACACGCTTCCGTATGTAATCATGTAGGCGCCAAAACGATTGTGGCAAGAATCAATTTGGCGCGATACAAATAAAAATCGATTACTTGATTACGTCCGTTGCTTTCTCCGAGTAAACAAAATGCATTTTGGCGTGTGAAATTGCTGTGTTGTGGAAATGGGCTTTGTGAATTCGATTTGGCGGAAGTTGAAAGTATGTATTTTTAATTAATTATTAAATTAGATTATTGATAAATTCTATAGATTATATAATCAATAATAAAGGTATTGTTATGATATAATGAATTAAATTTTCGATATTATCAACATTTTTTCTGTCTATTTAGCTTACTTTTTACTTACGACACAAAATTGTTAGCTTAACAATCGCATCACGCTGTATGAGCTGTTTATATATTTCACTCATACTTAAATCATTAGTTAAGTAATCGGATATTAAGTTTAGATGTAGTTAATGTAATCTTCGATAATTAATTATTATGTAACGTAATTTGTTTAGATCTGTTTCCTTTGTTTGTTTAGTCAGTCATAAATGAAATTTTTGAGTCTTATTCAGAGCTTCATGGATAAATTTATTTACGTGTAGTTTTCTGCATGACCGTAAATTGAACACAGAACTTGGTGTGTATGCAACAATCTGCTCTAACATTCCAAATCTAATTAATTTAAATAATGTCGGTAAGTCAAAGCTGGCAATACAATTAAAATCCATTAGATGTTATCATTTACTAATTATGTAACGCATACGTAAGCCATGTTCACATATTGTGCAATTATAGATGCCTAATTATCTCGCCTTTGTTATAACATAATGTTGTCGAAATTGGGATAAATGTTCGGTAATCGTGATTAGTATTTATGTACACGATAAACTACACATACAGTATAAATTCCATATAACGTCACTCGATTGAACGACACGACAAAGCGTCGAAATCATGGCTTTGGTTGGTTTATCTTGTATTCCATACAATGATTTTTCTATTCTCCATTTAATGATCACTCTCTATAACGCCATAAAATTTACAGTCTCTTCATAGTCGTTATACAGAGTTAACACTGTACTGATATAACACCCAGACAAATATAGTCACTCAAATGTTGGTCGTACTGGGAATCCGCGACCAAGTTTGTCCCTTCGACTTTGTAACTATTGCGTAAAATAGGTCGATTAAAATATTTTAACTTTTCTCTACGCAATTGATTATCTTGAATGTGGCGGAAAAAATGATTTTAATCTAATATTTTGCTGTAAAGTTACAGCTCACTGCAATGCAATTAATAATAAGAAGTGAACTCATTACTAAGAGTACGGATAACGTAACTTACTAGTTAAAACATAAAACATTCACGCTATATCAGTATTCTTAATTTTTTCCCTCCGAAATTTCATTATTTTGAACAGGTGAAAAATCATCTTTCTAACCGTTTAACGTAACGGTCAATACCAAAAAGTATATTATAAGCGAGATATTAAAACTTCTTCTGAGAATTTCAATAGAACTGAACAAAAAACATTGATACAAATTGTTTACGTGTGTGGTTGGCCACAAGATGGCTGACTCATGTAATGTGAATCATACGTGCTTGTCACTAATTGTACTTTGATTTAAAATTAATATTTCCAAATTCTAAGTACAAAAATTTGGCTCAAATTTTTTTAACCTTAATAAATTATTTAAAGCTTAATAATTAATTAGAAATATACCAATGACAAATTACGTTTTGTTTGACATATACTTGTCAAATTGTTATATGCTGTGTGTTTTACCGTGGAGTAAATATTTAAATTACAAATAAAAATAACTGCATTAAAAACTTCTTTGAGCTTGACAATTGACACATGTCAAAAACAAGCCCCAAAATGTGGTTACATACAAATGTCTGTGGTCACCCTTTGTACTCTGTGATACCCCACATTGTAATCTGATTTCAATATGGCTTTTTGTTGGCAGAAAACTTTTGTTTTGACTTAAAACTTGAAGTGAGCTATAGTTCGCGAAAAGCCGTAAACAAACTAAGAAGGACTTTAGTGAATAAAATAAAAATTTTCAAAAGCCGGTCCTAATTGAAATAAACAACTTTGAAATTTATAATTAGATGTATTATGTTTATGAATACTTCTTTATATCTTAGGTCAACAAACAGATCTAATGAATGAATTTGTTTATGCAAGGATAATTATTATGTGCACGGTCTTTTGATTTATAATTAATTAATATGTGACGGACAAACAAATATTGCTTCAGCATTAGGCAAATTCCTTACAATTAATGATATGAATAAGTATTTAAAACAAAGTTTTTAAAAAATGACGTATTTAAGCTTAAACATTACAACGATAATTGTAATTTAGATTGTCGAATCAAGTTGGCCGCTGCGTTGACTATCAAAGCTTGTGTTATAAAATGAATAAACTCATATGTAAACATGCAAACAATTCATGTCTTAAAATTGTATATAACATACTGTAATTGAATTTTAATGTTTAATTTAAAGGCATTTTTTTTTAATATAACTTGGTTATAATATCTATATAACTGATAAATTTAAACTTGAGCGTCAGCCAAATATAATCTGCATTCTGCACCGAGGGGACTTTGTCAAAATTTCAATCGCTTCGTTCATTTGAAGATCAAGTGAACGAAATCAAAAAGATTCGCTCACAATGCTCGCTCGACGAATTCACGTGTCAATTGAACTTTTTTTTGGTAGTATTTCGTTTTAATTGCTTTCAGCCCAGCGTTCTCATGCCGTGAAATTGCCTAGCACACGCTGCATGACACGTACTTTTTTTTTCCAACTTTTTTTCGCTGTTTATCGCTGGGAGATCTGTTCGTGTCGGTCACTCAGTTCACTCGTGATCTTATTTCGTTCCATTCATACAGATTTAACGGAATGTGACGATACATCGCTACTGGTATCGCAATATCTAGTGAAAGGGATCTGTATAAGGAATGGATTATGGATATTAATTATATTGCCTGGCTCACAGCAGGTGTACATCAATCTAGAACTATGTCGGCACCTCTTTATCGTTAACGAAAATCGTTTTTTTCACATGCCCAGCATGAACAATGGCATCTCAGTGGTTATTAAATTCGTATAAATTTAATGTAATGTGTGATTTGAGTTCCGGTTGCGTGATGGGAATGAACATGAGATCTAAACAAATAGCTATGTAATTTACTTCTGTCGATTTGCATAAGTTACTTTCTTTTGAAATTATCTGAATCAAATTGGGTAGATCTTAACTGTCAATCGCTTGTCTTAACCCAGTTCGCATGTAGAATAATTTTGCGCTATAAATTAATGAATAAAATATGCTCATATACATCTGAAATACAGGCTTCAATATTGATAACAAACGAAGATCGTAAAATATAATTTACTATACACATCGAGCTCGACGGACATCATCCAATTAGCTTTATGAATGCGTTAAAGCTCTGTACACATTTGCAAAATATGCACGAGTTAAAAGTCTATACGTAAAATTATTTAAAAAAAAAAGGTCTTTTAATCAGCCTTATGTCGCGCAGCCAGAACTTACAATGAGTCCTATCTGTCCTTGGATGTATTTAGTCTAAGGAGAAATTCTTTTTAAAAATCTAAGATTCAACCTCGCACACGTAATCATTCACCAACACCATTGCACACATTAATACACACACACACACTTAAATGCTCGTTCCTCACTTGATATACTCCAATTGTTCATATATATATACTTTTTTTATTATTGTTGTCTTTGATCTTATATTTAATTTCAGGTTCTATGTTTTAACTTTATTTTGGCTTTGTTTTTTATTTATAATTTATTGTGTAAACTTTCTTGATATGCTGTATGGGTTTAAGAAATAAAATAAAAATTAACTAATGATTCAAACAATGGCATTAAATAAAAATGCAATAAATGTTCTAATACGCGAAAAACGTATTACGTTTAATTTATAATATAAATTAAAAAACTAATAATATTATGATTGCTTTAAAGGTAATAATAATATTACTTTAAAATATGTGGAAAGTGACATTCGAGTTGTTAAATTTGAATAAATTAACGTAAAGTTCGTCTTAATGCTTTCAAGAAAAAGTCCGGGATGTGCGGCAGACCACGTGTGTGTCTATGAGCGCCGATTGCATTATTATATGTCAGCTCGTTTCCCTCCTATAGCTTAGCAAGGCAAGGCAAAGTAAAACAAGTGAACTCCAGTTTTAAACGATATTTAAATATCAAAAAATGTTTTAAACGCAGTTTAAGGCATGTATGAATGATTTGTAGCTAATTTATCCGTCGTTTTCACACGTCCGTCTCACAATGGGTAAACGCTGTATAATACTGGACAATTGTTGTAATTTGCGTAATTGACAGATACGTCAACTTCTAATGACAGTTAGGTGACAATAATGACGGTAAATCGTGTGAATTCTTTTTGGGCAAACTTTACGTGTTAACTGATTTTTTGGTGTCTTGAGAAACAGGTTTATTATATTCAAACAGTACTGTTCGCTAATATAAGAAGAAATATAAAATACGCAAAATGAAAAGTTAAATATATGTTGTGTACATTGGTACCTACCTAATAGATTTCCTTAATTCAATTGAACCCTGTAATATGAGGACGAAAAGCTTTGCCAAATCATAAAGCCGTCAGTAATTTCAATCTAAAATCCTATGAAAAGTTGTTTTGAAGTTTTTCCGTAATAAAGTTTAAACAATTTACGTAATTCGAAATACATAACTAAACACCTTTACAAGACCAGGAATGCATATAAATCAACACTTAGAAATGACACGCCCACTCATTATGTGAGACCTATTTAGGCGAGAAAGTTGTGGCTTTTTTAAATGTTTTCAAAACGAGTGAAAAGTATGAATCGCGATTAAAGGTATACAAAACATTAGAATAATCGTGTGTAAGAGACTTTTATTCGAAATTACTATGAAAAATGGAACAACGAAATGCAATATTTGCTTTTTTTAATTTACAATAATAAAATAGTCACATAGTCAGAATAAAAGTATGAACAATATTAATTAGTATTAACTCCATATTTTCATTTGCGCCAAACGATTATTTAAAAGCCCAAGCTTAAAGTAAATTATCTGATTACTAATGTTTTGGTGCAATTGGTCGAATGTCATCTAAATGCAATAAAGATCTACTTAAGAACTAATTTATTATGCAAATCGATAGATATAATCCATAATATACATAAAAATATAATCCGTTATAACTAAATACCTAATCTTTTCATATTGGTTATATATAAAAGTGACAGATATTGGATTGATTTTTATGATACAAAGATATAAGGACGATAAATTTATATTTATGTAGGTACCTAAGTAAACAAGATTACGTTATTATATAATGCAAATATGTTATTGTTTTAGTTGCGAAATCTCGGACGGTTGAGCTTTAAACACATGTATAAAAGCTAGACCTAAGTAGGACCTATTCAAGTCGAGCTATTTAGACTTTTACGATCAATAAACGCTTTCTTATAACGCAGTATATTTCCGTAAAATGTCTAGGAATTTACCACAGATACCGTAATTGTGATATAGATTCAAAAAAAGTGTTTCCCGACTGGTGTTCTTTATTCAAAGAGGTTTTATTTTTATTTCATTGACAACCTACATTCAGCCAATATGTATACATAGACAACTTTTTTTAATGTGGTTTTTCTCTGAACAATAATCAAATGCAATTATATTTCTTTTAATGTTCACATGTAACAAACCTATTATTGTAATTATAAATGTATGTAATTAAACTAACACACGTGCAGGCGCCGACAAAAAAATCATGCCTCTTATGTCACAATGGCTAACGATGTAATTAAAGTAGGTTACATATGCTTTTATTTTTTGCGGTTATTCACTATCGATTAATGAAATTATATTGTTAATACTTTTACATTTAATATATAAAATAATTGTGCATAAATAAATAATATTGTAGACAATTTTTTTTTCAAAATATGTTTATATTGGTATTAGTAGACTCTTTTACTACAATTGTATATGTAGTGAATGAATCGTGTGCGTGACGTACACAAATTTACAACTGCGGACACAGAAATGTCCGTATACGGGTATAATTTGTACGTACATGACATTTGTAGGGTATGCAAAGGGTTTAAACGGTAAGTGTAAGTAGGCCACTGACAAACGGTGTCGATTGAATGCAAATGCGCGGGCGCTGTTAACTGCCATCTTAGAATTGGGTGACCATGCTTTTGGATATATGGGATAGCGCGTAGTATTTTGTCTCATTCAAAATTTGTTTCTTTTATTGAACAAGATTAGAACAAGTGATGTTTTAATTACGTTTTTAATATTATGAATTTATTTGATATTTTCACTCATAATAATTTTACAAATAAGATTTTTTATACGTATTGTAATTCAAAGTTTCCATTTATTTGTTGTCTACTTTTTAAATCTTTAAATATTTTTTAAGCATTCCCTAGTCTTTTATATTTGTCAGATGCGGTAGTCACCCTTGCGTGCGCGCAGCGTCTTCGTGTCAATGTCGGAGTTGTATTCTTTTTTTTCCGTTTTTTTCTTAAACCCTGCAAGGTTGTGTGCCCGTTTGAAAGGCCTTGCGTGCCCATTCAATCTATGTTAACAATTGATTATCTCCATTAATTAAAATATGGGGTTTCTTTATAATACGCAGATTTTGCACTTTCGATATAATCAAAATTAGGAATGATAGT
The DNA here is from genome assembly GCA_951799465.1 of Leptophobia aripa. Lineage (NCBI taxonomy): Eukaryota > Metazoa > Arthropoda > Insecta > Lepidoptera > Pieridae > Leptophobia > Leptophobia aripa. Next base: position 4,577,803 of record OX637281.1, read on the forward strand.
AGTGATTTTTTGTCTACACTCGTAATAAAACACATACATGATTATACCCGCGTATTTAATTGACCATAACAATTTTACTCGTATGGTATACTCCGACATGTCTCGACCCAAATATATGTCATCCTCTGGGTTCTAATTTTGTACCTCAATTGTTCTTCACATTTAGACACTATTTACTTTACCATTTGAAAAATACGATTGAAACTATGCGCTTGATATTAAGCTCAAATAGTATCATATATTATTTTATCTAGCTTTATAGAGTATAATATATGTGACTAATATAGGGATAGTTATGAGACGTTTATGTAATGTAATGTAGACATTAAGCTTTTTTTCTAAACATCAGTATATTTTTTACGCTATGAATTTTATTAATGTATTAAAATCATATTTCGTTAATTGATTTAATATTGACAATTAATTATATTTAAGAATATGTTTTATTGATAACCGATTATTGTAAGATTAATACTTGGCACATTTAATCTGTGGTTAAGAATAAATATCGAAGTATAATCAATAATTTTAATGTTTTATTGTGATAATTGTAAAGATGTCTAAATTTTAAAGGTTTCATGGTTCATACAAGTACAGACCAATCGGTTTGAGTTTGATATATTTCTTATGATACAGTAACCGTAGTTATAAAACGAAGATATAATAATAAAAGAATAAAACAATAGACAACATTTAGTGTTGCCATTCAGCTGTCATAAATACTAATGAAAAAATGAGCGGGAAAATCAAATTTCGAATTACTTGAGTCAAAGTGGCCACAATGAGGAAGTAGAAGGGCTATCACTGTAAACTATCTAATCGCACGACTCGATACAAGTCGCAACTATCTCAATAGAATTTTTAAAGATTATACATGCCTACACATAATTATGGAATAAAAAAACACATTGTTTAAATCCGAATTAACTAATTGCAAATTCCAGTTATTAATCGATTAATTAATGACCTTCATACAGGAATGAAGCGACGGCTAAAATTATATTACGATACATTACGATTACGTAGTGGGAATACAATGATTGATGGGTTTAGCAGTAATATAACTTAAAATAGGTATTTTCTAAGAAAGGAAAGGTTTCTATGGAAATATACGCCTAGTACCGATTAGGCGTATATTTAACCATAGTTTTAAGTCGTAGTACCTATACTGATTACTATATAGAATAAAGAAATATGTGTATATGTGAAGATTATTAATGTAATCAGCGGCTTAAACACAAAATAAATTACTTGTTTGTCCGAAAGAGCAAGGCAACTGAGATTAGTCGCGAATTGTACAATTAGTGCCACTCCTTTTTCATAATAACACCACAGCGCGATTGCTAGCCAACCCTTCATTACATTTACGCCACCATTAAACGTAATCAACCACTCATCACACACGAAGGAAACAATAAAATAAAATTGCGTCTATCAACATTACGATTGCGTTTAGCTTTTGTTTCGTATATCAAGTACCTTATTTTATAGAAAGAAGGTGGTGAAATGAGACAATGCATCTTAAGCGCATTGAAATATTACGAAAGACAAGAGCCGATACCCTATACGTAAATGTATGACAGTTCGAATTTAGAATGAATTTGACAAGTGCGGAAATGTCCGGGGAACACCCCTCAAAGTTTCCCTACGCACAGTGCGAGCAACCCTTCCACGATCGACTATTATGACGCAATCAAACACTCAACATATACGCAAAACTGGGGAACAAACTTGCCAAACTTTATGATGAACCAAATTTTTTTATTGATGCGTGAATATTTTATAACGTCGGGTCGGTAGATTTTATTGCTATATTTCTTATAATAATAAAATTGCTAATTGTAATCTTTAGTCTATTTAGAAACTTCGTCAGTTTTTTCGTATAAGAATCTTAAAAGAGATTCCTTTTCGATTTTTTTTATATTATCAATATATAAAGTTAAATATGAGTACTAAATGCGAAATGTGATTTGAAATTGTATAGAAAAGTGAAGTTACCCAACGATTAAACTCGCGCCGACAAACACAAAGTGCACGCATGTAAAATTGTTATATCAGTATTCGAAGTGACACTGGCGCCTATTTTATCCACTTACAAATACATACAATCGGTATTAAAGTTACCGTTAAGTATTTCATCTAGATAAATCTATATTTAATACATGAAGTGAATTTGTACTTCGGATTTAAAAAAATTTCGCACATTTTTTATAATTTATTATTAAAAATATAAAATAAAGTGTTACCATTAAAAACCGTATATGAATTGTCATGTGAGCACAGGAAGAGTGATAGCTTGTGACATAAGCTAAAATGCTAAAACCTCTTTACGATAAAGCATCGACATGTGAATGGGTGATCTTAATTTATCTGTGAAAGGTTCCGGTTAACACTCTGTATCGAACTAATCGAATCATTAAGCCTACATGTGATTTAATAAATAGATAAACTTATCGATATCAGCCATTAAGTTATCATAGTTAATGAATTTATATTAAGAAATGGACATTTTTTTTAAACAACTAAGACTCTTGTTGGAATTAAAAAAAAAAATATTCCAGTGTAAAATTGTTTTATATTTTTGTAACATTGAATAAATAAAGAAATCGTATGGGACAGTGAGAACAAGGCCACGTTTTTGTAATTATTATGTTTACTATTTCAATAATTATTCGTCCACAACGGCATTGTGTTTTGACCTCCATTTTTTTTTCAGGTTTTTTTTAATACCTGTAATGTGTCAATATAACAATATTGTAAGCACCTTTATTAGTTTCATTTTCAAATTTAAATGTACCGACATTATTTTTAATGGAAGGTAGGTATTTTTATGTCACTTTCAATCTCGAGTTTCATAAACAAGTAGTTATCACGGTTCTTATCATTTAATTAATCACAAATATGCAGCCGGTCCCTTTCGTATAATATTTCCACATCCATTGACGAAGACTAAGTTTACGCAAAAATATGTTTTGTCCTTTATAACAAATGGTATAAAAACTTACTGTGTGGAGGTGTCAGTGAGAGTGCTGATACTCCTGGTGGCGGCCCGGGCGGGAACATATCCTGGTGCGGTGGGAACATTCTTGGTGGCGGTAGTGCCTCTGTTTCCGGTTCTTCAGGCTCTTGTTTGTGTGGAGACCTTCCTCTTGATAGCCGGACAGCTTTTAAACCACTGGGTGAGCGTCGCATAGATAAGTTTTCAGGCGTATCTGATTCACCTGAACGTCGGCGCGGCCTTGCCTGTTTACGTCGGGGCTGGGGACTGTGCGGACTCGCCGGTGGTGATACAGCCGCTGGCCCTGTCGGCGGGCTGCCAACAGGTGATCTTTCAGATTCAACTGCTTCTGCCACATCCTGATCAGCCAGACCCCGCACTTGTAATGATTCTCCCGCACGTATCACAGTTCCGAGTTGTTCTTGCGCCACTGAAACCTCTCCGCGGTACATAAAATCCACAACCGCTTGCACTTCCCATCCTTGGAAGTCCTTCAGCACGATCACGGGATGCTTGCATGGGTTCTCGCTGAATATCCGACGAAACAGCGGGCTACACGCACCGAGTAGAACTTTGTGAGCGCGAACGCGGCGTTCAGCACAGACGAGAGTGACGTCCACTAGCGTCTCCGCATGGAGCAGGGCTTCGAAAGAGCGCAGCAAATGCGCCTGATGGTTGTTCCAGCGGAGGCTGTAGTGCTCTTCGCCGGCGGTCGGCTTGTCGTCCATCGCGCGTGCCGGTGTGGACGCGTATGTGGTGTCGCGGCTTATCGTGCCGGCAGGCGCAAGCGCGATATCGCGCCGCCCTCCGCCCGTTGCACAACCCTTTCGCTCAGATAGTGTTCCCGGACGGTGTTCGCATCACTCGGAATGTCAAAGTAAGCACTGCACAGCACTCGACCGAGATGTGAACGCGGACGTGCGACGCCGTCGGGTCGCAGACACGGAGTGAGCGAGCGGCCGGGACGAGCGCGCGATGCGGAGACGTGAGGCGAATGGTGCGGACTGCGGAGCGACGGCCCGGCGCGGCCCGCCCTCGGCCCCGCCCTGCGGCCCCCGCCCGCCCCACACCCCACCTCCACATACACCACACATGTCACACGAATACCTATAAACGTGACGCCTACTCCACATTATGTATTTTTCCTAATACCTACCGGTTCACGAAATCAGTAGTAGAATGCGTTATGTATTGCGTATCTTGTAAATAATATGTGGCATATATTATACGCTTCATGCAAACCCATGTTAAAATGAGGAACACCCGCTGGCTTTGTAGGAAGATAATCTGTTTTTCTATCAAATGGGTTCATTGAATGACCGGCGAGAGCAATAAAATATTCCGGGAAAGAAATGCGGAGACTTGAGACGGTCGCGGACAGTGGCGCGTAATCCATTAAAATGTGATCGAGGTAAGTTTATGATTTGAAATTACGTTTCGTTTGTTCGACTTTCACTACGGCATCCCTTTTTTTACTTGACGTCATAAATGCAGTATATTCAAGATGCCATTGTGTTAGAAAAAATAAGTATCTAAAGATGTTTATTTAAAAATATTAAAAACTTATTAAAACAAATTCTCTTTAATTCTTAGAAGTAGACAGATTTCTAGGCTTTCTGTTAAAGAACTTTTCTTTTCGAATTTAAACGAGAAATTTTATAATAGATTTATTACGTCTCTAAGGTCATACGTTCAAATCGCGGCTGAGAATATTGTCTTATTAAAAGTAATTAAGTACTCAAATGTTAACAACAAACACTTATTTAGATCAATGCGTAAATACTAGACTAGCATGGATGTCAAAGAACTAAACAAGACTAAGTATTAAGTAGCAAACTTTTAACACTAATATCTAAACTTAAAGAGCGTATCATTTCCTAAAGGCCGGCAATGCACCCTCGATCTTCCTCCCACGTGAGTGTCTATGGACGGTGACTTAACCTTCATGGTGTGCTGTCTACCTGTTTGCTAAGAACAACATCTCTCAACACAAAATCTCTCAACTATCTTAATACACCTTTCCTTGGGTTTAAACCAATGTTAGCGATTTATAACTTGTGTTAGGGGTGACACAACTGATAAGTTAACTATATACTATATATATATAGCTTAAAAATTATATACTGGAAATATATATACACCAACAAACATAACTGTTGACTAATAATAGTTTCTATTAAATTATTGTGAATGATCTAAATTAATTTTAAAAATCAGAAGTTACTTACTACTAAGGCTCCACGTCGGCGCAGAGGACAGATTTGACACCATCCCTCTGATGCCATCATACTTCAGTACTACGGAAGTGTTACCATGGTTACCTCTATGTCATAGACAAAATGTAACAGTTATTAAAAAATATATGTCACAACTTCTATACCAAACTAAAACAAAGATAAAACAATCTAAATTTTCTGTTAAATGAACCATATCTGAACCTTTTTGTAAGTCTATAATAAGAACAATTCTAATTTTTGATGCGAGCATCTAAAATAAAACTTCAGTCTGTCACGCAGCGAAATTAACTTATTCTTTACAGAGGTACAATTACAATAACTTAATTCATATTTGAAATCCGAGATATTTAATATTAATAGTGACCATATTTTCATGATTTCAAAATACATCATTGTGATATTAGTATAACATTTATTGCGCTGGACTCACAGGTACAAGCCGAAGTTTAAAAAATATAATTTTGAATTAGCTTAAGACCTTTTTTAATAAATTAACTAAAACAGGACTGAAGATACACCAGTTTCTTAACAAGGCCACGTTTTCATTGTATAAGGTGTTTGTTAATACGATCTGAGTAACCCAAACCGACTTTTAAAAGTTTTGTAAAATCAAAAGTTTTAAAAGTCTTTTAAAAAAAATATCATACCAATATATGCTAGAGGTTAAAAATCATACAGTGTAACCACTGGAGTATAACCAAATTAACTTCTAAATTAACTGTCTAATAAATTTAAAACGCGTGTAAAGAGTATTTTGGTTGAAAAGGCATACTAATACCGTAAACACATATTTAGAGGACAAAGATCCCTTTAATGTGTCGGCAATTGGCTCAGCATAGGGAAAGTCTAATCCTTAAGTAACCTTTCTATGATTTGTCTTTTGAATTGTAAGTAACACAATTTTGTATTAAATGTTTATTTTAAAAGAGCAGCTATCGAGTTTCTTGCCGGTTCTTCTCGGTAGACAACTGCCTTCCGAACCGTTGGTAGTGTAAAAATTGACGATTCAATAGTGTCTTTATAAAGACCTACCTGAATAAAGATATTTTGAGTTTGAGTTTGATAATTAACTTGCCTATATTTTAATCGGCAATGTAATTAATGATGTTCGGGTAGAATTATTTTCAACAATTCTACTTCACCTATGATGTTTACAATAAGTACTTAGTTTTTAATACAACGGACTCGACTGGACAGCTTCTATCTTTATCCCGTGCTAAATTACGCTTGTATTAAACATTTTCTTTCAAATAAACACATAATTGATATGAATGCGAACAAGCCCATACAGATTCATACGTTATTAATTTGTGGATCGCGTGGCTTTTATTTGGGCATTTGTAGCAAATGGCCATTTAGTTGGCGTAAGTATGCTTAAAATGGGCTTAGAATTATATTGCTGTGTTTTAATATGGAAACGTGTTTTTTGAATTAAGAATATTGTTTAAATAATCAATTTATAAATTCGCCTTGTTAACGGATATTTGATGTACGGATGTAATATATATATATTTTTTTTAAATTGTACTTATAACGACTTGTTCTAGGGTTATGATTGAAATTGATTATATTACGGTTAGTAGAATTATATAGCCATCAGAAAACGTGATAAATAGTATTTTATTCACACTTAATTTTAAACGAGAACGACAAAGTAAATTGCCCAAAATTAAGTGCCTTTATTAAAAACACCACGCACATATTCGTAGGAATAAATCAGTCGAAATGCGTTATTACCGAAATTCGGTGGAAAGCAGTGTTTTCCACGAGCTTTATTAGCTGAGGTCAGATCTTATCGAGTGCCCACATACTAATGGCACACACGTAAGGGTAATTCGGGGTGATGTATGACCTACGCGGGAAATTAAAGTTTGAATTTCGAATGGATTTGTTTATCAGTGAATTTGTATTTGATTTTTTTTTATTTATGGCCAGTATCTAGAAATGCAATATCTGGCCAGTAATACACTTAAGTGAACCTTTTTGTACCCAGTTTTGAAAGATTTTTTTCTACCGATATGTGTTAAAAACACTTCTTAAGTACTTAGTAAGACCCCGTTAAAGTTTAAATTTATTATTTAAACCATATTAAAATGTATATTGGGACCAAATACGTTCCGCGCTCTTTATTCAAATTCTCCTATGAGAAAAAAGGTATAATTCATTTTATATTCGCGCTCCAGCGTTGTAAGACGTGACGCGTCGAAGCAGAAGACATGAATACTTCGCTCTCACCTAGACGCTGCACTTTTCTTGACTTGTGAACTTATAGACTGAGTGCATACAGAGGTTTCAAAAGGTTTTATATATACGTATTTTTACTAGTTAAGTACACACTAATGACGCTAAAAGCAAGCAATGTTCATATTGTAATCTAGAAATATTTATATTATGATTTGCCACAGCCATGCTTCGTGTCAGTTTAAAAAATTTCACTTTTTAAATTGTACATAATGACGACGTCATTATTATTTATTATCTATGCATCTGTTCGATATTTTAGCCTCTATGCGTAAAGTACTCTATACAACCCCTCATGCATGTTATGTTCATATCACCGGCTGAAGTTCAGCGGACGTTGAAAAGTGAAAAAAAAATACACTTGTCTGCCAACTTGTACGGCGAACCACTTAGATTAGTTTGGCACTGCACTTGCTAACTTCAATGTACTTAAGTTTGTATTTTATTCATATGAGTACAGGCAACCGTTTTTAAAAGCAAACTTTAACGCGGGAATTTATTTTAAACGTTTATGTGCCACAGTACACTAAAGATAGAATATGACCACAGAGCACTATAATGAATCAGATGTGTATCGTTGACGTGTGAGAACATACGGCCAAAATACCCGCCGTAAATATTGGCTCGCGTGCAATCACGTTTGAATTTAGAATCCATAGACTTTTTAATTACATTATAGGTCGATGTTCGTATTACAGAATTTTTTTCTGCTCAATTATTACTTACAAGGATTGTTAATTACGTATTATAACATATAAAAAAAACTTTCTAAAATTCTTTCTATGACCGTTCTAGAAAATATAATAAAAAAGCATTAGGGAATTAAAATGTGTACGATTATAAATGTATTTACTTGGCAGTACGTCACTAGTTACGATTATATTAAATATACGTAATATTAGTACGGTAATTTTGGAAATAGCTGATTGTCATCACATCAATATTGACTCCGTTCCGGGTCCTCATTAGCCTTCATTCGCAACGTACAGCGTTTAACGCTAATATAAAAAAAACAGCTTCAAGCTATATTTGGGAAAGAATTGGGAATATATTATCGTCTGCTATGAAATCGTGGTCAGCGAGTCTATATCCAATGAGTTTAATTAATAGGATTTTTGTGTCAGCCTTTTTTCTTAAACGAGTAGACGAACTGCCCAAATGTAAATCCAGTATTTAACAGGTGCATTGGTTGAAAACGATTTTTTTTTAGGCTATACATTTTCGGTATTAGTTGGTGATTATTAAAATATCAGATACTTTATCTTTATATATATTTATAAGTCTAATCTAAAAGTAAAAGGTCTATGGCTTCGTGCCCACACAAGCCCGCCCCTGGCGGTGGAAATAAAAAGTTAACTACGTCTGATAAGCGCCGAAATTTTCAATGTTTCCACATTTCACTGGTTTTACATTGCCTTGCAGTTAATTTTAACCGTTTGTACTTTGTTAATAGATATGGGGAAAACACTGGATTAAATGTGTTTAGTTTACCTGTATTAACATGTTTTAATTTATTTAGTTTAATACTGAACTATATATCACAATTGTTTTTAGACTTGTCACTGCGAATTGTTTAGTTAGGCTATTTGTTTAAACAATATCACTTACATTAAATGAATAATGTATTATCTAAGTTATATATATATGTTGTAAGATATCGTTATATTAACACTGTTTTTAGATAAAGAATTCTAATGACTTTTGAATAGTTGTTAGTGAATACAGAGTAAATATTTCAATAAGGTTTGAAAAGATTTATTGTTCTAATCCCACTGATGATTCCGCGCACAGATACCAGGAACTTCACACCCTCACGGATAATATTTTCATAGAAAGCTAATGAAATGTACCGTAATGTCATAAAGGTGCCATCGAGACGGGCGGAAGACAATGAAAATCTACCTGTCTATGGTACACACATCCTGTTACTGCGGACAGAGAATAAATAGGATGCTTTTATGACACATGCGGAATTACCATAGACAACTGTTGAAGGTTTCTTTTTTGTTTTTGTGGGAAATGTTTGTATTTTGTGTTCGTTAAGTTTCAATACATTATTAAAGTTTGGGTTTGCTTGAACTAGTTTCAGAATTTAAAATTTGAAACATTGTATCACGTGGGCGAGCTTTACTGATGCTTTATTTAAATATTAGGTATAAGAGACAGAATACGATAAAAAAAATCGTATTGATCTTTAAGAATGTTCTAGATTGGAAAGTCAATATGTAAATAGAGCGAAACATAACATAATATTTACTTTGCAGGACAATTACGCATAGGATAAAAAACTAATTTAACCGATTCAAACTGTATAAATCCACAAGATTTTAGTTAATTTACTGTATTCAAATTTTGGAGACGCCAAATTGATTTAAGTTCGTCAAACGGAATCTCATATCACGCACACACTTTACGTAACACGCTCAGATAAGGCATTAATGGATTGACTGACACAAATGTGACGTCACAACACATATTTCACCGTTCGCATGTCGGTCAACAAACTTACAAAGACCCCTCAGCCCATATTAACTTAACTATTCATAACCTAATTTGTATTTTAACACTTGGTGATAAAGTCTCTAAATGTATTAAGATTGTGTATGGAGGTCAGGTGTTAGTGGTCGCAAGTTTATCAGATAGTTTGGGGGAAAGTATGCGTGGTCCGGCTTACGCCTTAAGGGTTAGATTACGATCATACATTAGCATTTCCCTGTACGTGGTTTCGGTTTTGGCTTCTCTTGAGGTCATGTGTTAATGCACGCGATTTTTATAGCCACCTTATCCGATTTACGTAGACCTTTTCTTGGTTAAAGTATAGACTAAAGTCAAATCTTAAGTGTATAGTTTATACAGATTTATATAGGCTTTTAAGTTGTTTGAAACTATTGAATATCCTTTGGTCCTTAAGACACACGTATCTAGTGGGATGAATTGTTTACTATGACTAGGAATGGGATTTGTAATACAGGCCGGTTTTTTATTACATTCAAACAATAACTTTTTTCAAGTAGGTCTTTATAAAGACACTTTTGAATCGTTATTTTTAACATGACGGAATTATTGCCGGTTCGGAAGATATCTAAAAAGAGTCGGTATGAGACTCCATAGCTTTTTTAATTTTAAATACAATTATGTTACTTACACGATTCATTCGAATTTAGTAGCTCACTTAACAGTACTCAATATTTTGAGTTGCTGAAGGAATTCAGATAGATCAAGTTATACTGGTTGTATAACTCGTATAACGTGTGGACGCTTATGATGATTTTTATCATAAAACTTTTCCAGTTTTATTACAGTTTCATGAAAATATTGGCTTATTTATTGTTATAACCGAAACTTAATGTGCTGTAGTATGGCCTATTTCATTAACTCGTATTGTGTTTATTGAATATACTTAGTCTGGCCATAAATACTGTTACTATTCAAAAAAAGAAAATATTACGTTTGAATTTGGAATCTGTCATTTTTATATGATTGCTTGATGTGTTTTCTTATTTTCGCGCCATTATATTGTTAAATATTTTGTTATATTAAAATGGAGTGGGGTGATAAAGAGAACCGAATCGCTGTGATTGCCTTACATAAAGTAGGTATGGAGAAAAGTGCAATTTTTAAAACCCTCCACCCGCTTGGTATTAGTCAAATGTTTGTTTACCGGGCTATTGATAGGTACAATGATACCTCCTCTGTTTGTGACAGAAAAAGATCTGGCCGTCCACGTACCGTTCGTGTGAAAAAGGTGATTAAAGCAGTTAGGGAAAGAATTCGAAGAAATCCTGTCCGTAAGCAAAAGATTTTATCTCGGGAGATGAAGATAGCTCCTAGAACCATGTCGCGTATATTAAAAGATGACTTAGGACTTGCAGCCTATAAGAGACGTACTGGTCACTTCTTAACTGATAATTTAAAGAAGAATAGGGTGGTAAAATCCAAACAACTACTTAAGCGGTACGCAAAGGGAGGTCACAAAAAAATTTTGTTTACGGATGAGAAATTTTTTACAATTGAGCAGTATTTTAATAAACAAAATGACCGTATTTATGCTGGAAGCTCTAAAGAAGCTTCGCAATTAGTAAACAGAGTACAACGTGGGCATTATCCCACTTCAGTGATGGTTTGGTGGGGTGTTAGCTATGAAGGGGTGACTGAGCCATATTTTTGTGAAAAAGGTATTAAAACGTCGGCACAAGTTTATCAAAATACCATTCTTGAGACGGTAGTTAAGCCTTTAACTAACACCATGTTCAATAACAAAGAATGGTGCTTTCAACAAGACTCGGCACCGGGTCATAGAGCTCGATCCACCCAATCTTGGTTGAAAACTAACGTTCCGGACTTTATCAGCACTGAAAACTGGCCGTCGTCAAGTCCTGACCTAAATCCATTGGATTATGATTTATGGTCAGTTTTAGAGAGTAAGGCTTGCTCTAAACGCCATGATAATTTGGAGTCCCTAAAACGATCCATTCGGTTGGCAGTGAAGAATTTTCCTCTAGAAAGAGTTCGTGCTGCTATTGATAACTGGCCTCAACGTTTAAAAGACTGTATTGCAGCCAATGGAGACCACTTCGAATAAACATTGTATATTTTTAATAGTTATATATTGATGTATTAAACTAACTCACTATGAAAGGAATAAATGTTACGTATAAAAAAAAAACGTGCTTTTCTTTATAACAATATTTATGGCAAGACTAAGTATATTGACACTTCATGTTTTTAACAAAAACGCAATTTTAAAAGTACTGGCAGTTGTTTTTGATTCGTTTATTCCATTTATTTGTTAATAGTTGACCATGCATGGTCACACCTGGCCTGGCATTGGGTCTAGGGTTAGTTTTACAATGTCCTATGACTGTATGTAGGAATATTAAATTGTGTACGATTGAAAAACAACACGCTGATCGTACGTCGAGCTATTCACACATATAAAAAATGAATCAGGTCTTTATATGAAAATATATCTATTCTATATCAACTACATTAAAAGTTATATTTCAAATTAACAAGAAAACAAAGCATAGATTGTAGAGGAAAGTTCATGGGGCTGTTGGAACTAACTGCACATATAAGCTGGTGGTATAGCTGATCCAAGCTTTCCTCGCTCAGCGTATAAGCATCGCGATACAGCATGTAAACGTCGGTATGTTACGGATGACACAATTTCCAACTTTTGATAACAACTGAAGGAAGGGAAGCTTAATACCCAAGGGCGGCCAATCTTGCTAGAATAACTAGTTGTGTATGGTGGTGGTGGATGCGACCTATCTCTAATGTATGCACGTATGTTTGTCATTGATTTAATAACAAAAAAATAAAATATTTATTGCAATTCTGTTATCACAGAAGATAATCACAGAATATCTGTGCTGAGAATGCCCCGCTCTTCCTATAGTTACAATAAAAAAAAAATACATTTCAACAGATTATACAGTAATTATTCATTCTAAATTACCGTATGGTATGATTTTATGGTGTTTTGTATTAAGTGTATACATAACGTAGTCTATTCATTCTAATTTTAAAGTGGGTTGCCTGGAAGAGATCGCTTATTAACGATAAAGCCGTCCGATGCTCTTATATGTATTAACATGTAGCATCTTCTACTTCTACTGTTTAAGTGCAATATAGTGTAAATAAGAAATATATAATTTGCGTGTGTTAGCGTTACATATATTATGTCTAATAGTTGTACTATTCTCTATATTAATCAACTATTTAGTACTTATATATCTCATTGCATCATTATATATTATGCTTAATTATCTATTGTCAGGATTATAATACATATATAATAAGCAATATCAACCAAACACAGTAATCATTGTCATAACAGTTATATTTACTAAAAGTAACTGTTTAATAATAATTTTCCAAAAGTACAATCAAGAAATAACACTTACGTTTATCTCGTTCGCCAATCGGACCCAGAATGGCCACATACCACCGAAATGACAAAAGCTATCGAACATTATTCAAAAATGCTTCTAATCAATTCATTTAACCAAAAAGAGGTTCTAATGAATTTATTTCACAAAAGAGGTTTTAACAAATTCATGTATAATCATATTTAAAGATATGATTATACATCATAATATATATAACATCGTCATTAACCATATACATATAACACGTGCGTTATAAAAAAACGGCTTTCTTTTAAGGATGTGTAATAAACATTACCTATACTCAGGTAAGAAACAAACATACAATTAAGGACGCAAGTTATAAAATAACAATAGATCCTTTGTAACATATTGTAAATGAGTCATGTAAGAGAAATGGGATACAGGTATACGGTTTCAACTTGTGTAGAATGTGGGAATGTACACTGGACTGGATTGTTGAAATATAACGTTTGCGGGGCATAACTATATCTTATATTATCGTAATGAGGTTTTAAAAGGCATGCTATCTAGTTTCGGTTTCGGTAACCATGGTAACGAGTAGTAACCCCGTTTATATGTCACGTATGTAACTCATAATAAACTTAATAATATCTTACGCTAATTAAAAAGGATTTTAATAAATCATCAAACATTTGAACTACTTCATATTAAAATGTTTTATACAGTAGAATAAGTATTTTATGTTAATTAAAAAAAATGTTATCTATGATAAATGTTTACATATTTTGTATGTAACGATAAAGGAGATTGAGCACAACTACACGGGATCTTAGTGTGAGTTTTAACGCTGTATATTTTGTTTAGAACAAGTATTATTTAATTATATATAACAATATGTATTCAGGTACATATATAATTTTAATTATATGAAAAGTGTTAATAGAAACGACGAAGATAACTCGTATTAACGCGTTATAAAACATTGCTTTAAAATAACGTTTAAAAATATCGATCAGGGCTATTAATAGGGGTTACGAACTTTTTGGGGTTGTGATTCATTAGGCACGATACATCGCACTCGTACACTACCCAAACATTTTAGTCACAGATTAAAAATAACAGATATGTCGGCATTTGACGAGGTAAACTGATAAATACTCGAAAGGTCCCTCAAAACACCAATGGACCAGTAAATGAAGAGTCGCACGTGGAACTGGATTGGCCACACACACAAAGGGAAGTCGGAGCCGTCCCAAATAGACCTGGCGACGTACTATTGCACTCGTGGCGAAGCAGGTAATATTTGGAGCGACGTAAAGGCGAAGCGTCGGTAGCGCGATTGAGTATTAAGTCAGTGATGCCATCAGTGATGCCATCAGTGATGCCATCAAGGGGACATAGGGTCTTAAGTCAAGTTAGTCACTTTTAAAGATCGCCAATTTGATATTTCATAAAATGGTTCACCTCAAGAATTTGTTACTCTGTCCGGCAACTGAGATTAAGTAATTAGTATTCTCTTAATTACTCTGATGACAGATTTGTTAATTATACTTTGAAATATAACAATTGGCATTAAAAAGATGAGAGACAGGCTTAAAATTAAATTCTTAAGTAGTAACAACTCAATAAAACGAGTCATCAATACTTATTTATTATTTAATTCATAATCACACATGTTTCGTACCGTATCTGTTTGGTTAAATATATTTATAATCTATGTTATAGCATTAGGATCACGCGAGCGTACACACGTGCCACGTCTAATGCAAATTACAAATTGTATTGGTTCATTTTAAAAAGTAAAAAAGTCAATACAAAATGCATATATTATTATAGTATATTAATGTGTTATTATTATACAGATCTGATTCATTTTGTATTGTTTCTGATAGTTTAAAAACATTGTTTTATGTTTAATTGCTTACTTATTACACGTAGAATAGGATAGACTGAATTGTCTGTATTTTTAATCTATGCTCCTTAAACCAGACTACACTGTCTTGCAATTTCCAGAAATTAGGAACAGTGTCTAACTTTTAATGAGAGAGAAAAAAAAACATGGCGTACACACGATATGAGCCGAATTCGGGCCGTGCCAGGCTGTACCGCTTATAATTACCTTGTCTTGTGTGTGTACTTACATTTTGTGGGATTTTTCGGCTTTTAAAATATCATATTTGTCACAGGTGGGAGTGTGAAATTTAAACTGACGTTTATGTTTACATGTTATTTTATTTATTTATTCACACTTTGTTGCACTAAAACAATAGAAGTAGATAATGTTAATAGATGTTAGTACATATAAGAGCAACGGGCTGCCTTATCGCCAATAAGCCATCTTTTCCAGACAACCCACACAATAAAAGAATACGTATAATACAATTGGACAGGTGCCAGAAGTGTGAAGAATACAAAATTTAGTATTTGTCAAGAATGTAAGTGTAAAAATAATACTGATGTTTTTTGTTTTGTGGTGTTGTTAACAAAAAACATAGATTTTTAATGTATCCCACAAATATACAGGTATGGTACAGATTATCGCATCAAGTTTTTACAGTAAGTTTTTATATTTTGACATCGTAATCAGTGACAAAAGACAGTTTTAATTAAAATAATTTTCTATTGTTTTTATGGTTTAGAATCCTTTACGACTCGGTAGTTTGTAAGCGCAATTATTAAGAATTATGGCGAGCGAATTGTTTTATTGTGTCACGCATAAAAAGTCTAGAAACACGAAATTCGAATTCACTTTGCTTTTGAAAATAAACAAAATTAAACATTTTTATTAAGTGACAGTAATGTTCTGCAAGATTTGGCAATTTATTTATAAAAAAAAACTCTGTAACTAATATTCTTATTAGGAGATCTAGATTAAAATATTGCCTAACAGCTTTTTGTCTAGTATTAAAATTGCAATTATAACCGTGACATAAGTTTGTGAATTCGGTTGAACGGTCGAAAAACTCACGTTTCGTTTTGTCACTGTGGAAACGATGAAAAATCACTTGAAAACGATTTAACGCTCGATTAACTTGCGAAATCGCGTGGGTCGAGTTGACGCTAGGGTTAACACAATATATGAAACGAGTAGACGGAACGATGTTACGTACGTCAAAAGGAATACTTTGACAGATTCTGCACTGAACATTTTTTGGTAAGAACATATTTTGGTAAGAACATATTTTAATCAGAACATATTTTTGTCTGAACATATTTTGTCTAAATACATTTTGCTCTGAACATATTTTTGTCTGGACATATTTTGGTCAGAACACATTTTAGTCTGAACATATTTTGTTCTGTCCAGTTTCATATCACCAGCGCAGCCTTGTTACAATACGAATACCTTGAACAACGGTTCTAACTGTTGTAAGTCGCTGTTGTGTGCTTTATACCTAATGTGTTTTAAAAATACAGGAAGTTTTTATCGTTAAGTAATCACGCTCATAGATTATATGATCAGTCTGAGCGTGGGACAGCTGCGTAAAGCGTACGCAACTGTGACGGATTGATTAGAAAACGACTTTTCAATATAACGGTAGCCGTGCGATTTACATCTCGATCGTTACGTGGCAATTTGACGTTGTGCATTCAAGCTGCAATTGTCATTTCATAAGCCACGACACGAGTCAATATAACGTTGACCCCTGTCCGTTTGGAGAACGTCTTTTGTTACATCGGTTGTGCGATGTTTGTGCGTCCGCGGATAGATCCAGTTATGTTGGTCAGT
The DNA here is from genome assembly GCA_951799465.1 of Leptophobia aripa. NCBI lineage: Eukaryota > Metazoa > Arthropoda > Insecta > Lepidoptera > Pieridae > Leptophobia > Leptophobia aripa. The sequence goes on from OX637281.1 coordinate 4,594,864, forward strand.
TGACACATTGTCACAATACGATTTCACTGACCGGCGAGACGTGGTTTTTATTTCTGCCAATGGCGACTGGGGCGTGGTGGATTGGCGGTTCTTTGGATGTTGGCTCTTATACCGAGGTGATAAGGGTTATTTGGACTGGCACATATGAGATAACGTAATGGGAGTATGTTTTTTTTTCACCACACGCCCACCGCATTAACGTTTGTATTGATTTGTATGGGTGATATACGTAATGATGTGGGAGGATTATAGTTGAGAATTAGTTGGTTCAAAGGATTTTTTTTTAACTTAAAACTCATTTATTTAAGAAACGTTAACGTTTCGATACGTTATTATTGAGTTCAATATAGATATAATCATTATCATACCGTTCTCTAAATTGTCTATGCTCAATAAAAACATTGGCCGTTTTCTTTTTCGCCGAAATCTGCGATTTAAAAATAAAGTTCAATCTAACGGTTCACATTTAAAAAAAATATTACATTGTGTGTCATTATTTAAAAGTAATCCAGTTTTTATTATACAGATTAGTATATTTGAAAGTCTTCTTGAAATCCTGATCACTATTTAAGTTTATTTACTACCTAAGTGACTAAGTTGATTCCTCAAATAAGATTCTAATAAAAGCTATTGCGAACCATATAAGATTTCGGAGATTATTTGTAACAGACAGCCGCACGAGCCTTAGGGCAATGACCTTCAATAACTTAAATTTACATAATTAAGAAAACTTCCTTATAATTAATAGTATTTATTTACAAAACATATTTCTAAACACACATAGATGGGGTACGCTTTTATGTAAAGTTTTAAAATTTAAAATATTTATTGTTTTTACCATAATATTTGTATATATATTTGTATATATGAACAAAGATTCTATTAAATCAATTTATTGCTTGTTTTTGGAGAAAACTCTTTTTCTTATTTTATCTAACGTTGTATATATTGTATATACATAATCTAAAATAAATAACTTTTAGTAAGTTTTCTCTTGTGTCTCTCGTGTTATGCTGAAACTTAATTTCGTTTGATATAAATAAACTAAAAAACCTACAATATGAATAATTTATTCTATTATTACCATACTAATCTATTACATTTTTAGATGTTATCCTTGTATGGTTTTACTTACTTTAGTTACATTTATAAAAAATGTTGAATATAATATTTTTGAATGTTATTTCTTAATTTGCAGTTTCTACACAACAGACAATAAAATTTTGTCAGTCTGTGACGTTGAATGGTTCAAATTAAAAGTATACTTATAACAATATTCTTTATATCTCAATCCATAAGTCATTTCGTCAAACTAGTGTACTTTTTATCGATAAAATCAGTTCTCGAGATGCACGTAATGGTCGAATTATCGACATCGACATATCTCGATGTAATGATAACATTCACACATAGCACACGCTCGCGATAGAGATGCGCCGGCGGTGCTTTGTTATCGACAGTCGATATCGATAAACTGGCGGTCCTGTCACTCAAGCTTTTTCGGTGTTTTGTCTGTGATACTCTTATTGATTGGTTCCGAGGTCGATTTTAATATTATCGGTGTATTATATGTATGAATATAGTTTTTAGCTGGCGTGACTGGTACAATTATCTGCTTTAATTCATTGTATCTTTTGTTTTTTAACTGATAATTCACGAGTTACAGAAAAAGAAAAATTAAGCTACCATTCGCACATATCCTGAGCATTTCGTCCGGTCGACTTAATTTCGCTGTAATTTAGATATATGTATTTTTAATGAGTTCATCGTACTCATTTAACATAAAATTTTAATACATAGTGGTAAAAGCAGTATCACTTAAACTTGTTAATTGAAGTTATTTAAGCATTATTTATTTATTGACACTTTGTTACACTAGAACAATACAAGTAGATAATGTTAATAGATGTTAGTACATATAACAACAGGCGGCCTTATCGCTAATAAGCGATCTGTTACAGGCAACCCACAGCAGCACAGCATTACATTGTTATCTGTCAACTTAATGAAGATCTTTCGGTTATTTCTTTATTCATATCTTTTTGAATGGTATCGTTTTCTTATAACTTAGGCTACGGGGTACCAAAATAAACCGGTCTCACATACCCACAATACACTCAGCTGGTTAACTATCATTTTTTTAGCGCGGTCACTTTTTTTACAAATGGCCTTATTTAAGCGTTTAGGGCAATTCATACCCAAGCTTCACTCCATTACTCAACAACTATTTTCGCTTAATACAGTTCTTGAATTAATTAAACAACATATTTGGAACAACGTTTGGGGATAGATATATTGAAAATGCGTATACAATTTACGGGTTAAATATTTTTAAGGTTTGGATAAAATCGACACCGCTTAGCTGCTATAATGTTTAAGAACCCCAATAGTTAGTTTCTTGTCTAGACTCCTATTAAAACAATCTTACATGTTTCTCCACATGTTTTGTAAAAAAAAATGGACGCCTTAAGAATAGACAAAAGATTTTTTTAACGCTTTCAATTATGTTTGTTATTATTTGACACTAGCTAGAGACAGTGCGCAGGTAGTAGACCCAAAACACTGCTGACGGGCAAATGTAATTGTAAAATATGTATGCCGTCATGTACTTCACATGACTTTTAATATTTCAATTCCAATACACACACATATACAGTATTTATATATTATGATTATATACTAATACAAACCCATGGTAATTGACTTTTTTATACATTATTAGCATAATCCTCACAGACATTAGTGCATCAGGCCAGCATGAGTGACAGTGGCTTACGTACGTACGTACGGAGGCTTTAACATTTCTTCATGTTGTTTGAAATTCATACATCAATTGTATTCAAATCTTGTTATAAATGATAGAATCTCTATTAATTAATATCGCGAATAACTCACATAGAACCTTCACAATATATATTTTTATATAATTGTTATTGTAATTATAGAAAGAGCGGGGCGTTCCCAACATAGGTATATTTTGATTACATTCTGGGTAGAGCCTGCACTGAGCTGAATAAAATATATTTTTTATTTGAATTCCAGCTAATTGATAATATATGAATTAAGAGCGCACCCAATATTACAATAGCGCAACTTGAGTGTTATTAACCGTGTAACAAATATGAAAGGTAAATAAAAATCAAGGGTCAGTTCAATGACCGTGGCATTAAAAAAGTTACGTACAATAGGGGAATGGGCGAATTTGGTAACAGAGTCAATAGCCGGCGGCCGGTTGAGCCTGCCTCACGCTCCCTCGCCTTGAGGCCCAGATAAAAATGGGCCAGATGACCGCCCCCACACACCCCTCTCAACTTTAAAAATTCCTGGCATTGACTTGACTAACAGTTTGACGTCTTATTCGATGTTTCTAAGTTGATATTTCTTATTTTGATTTTCGATATAGTCATTCAAGAAATATTTGAATCTAACAATTATCTGCTATCAAACAGAACATGTGAAATGACTTATGTACTTATGTCATGGTAATCATGTTATTGTGTAGAATGTCTTCATTGTGATCTATTACAATAACTTCTGGATTTACCATCGAATTGTGTCAATGGTGACTCGTTTACTGCTAGCATATAAAAAAGTTCATGTATCGGAGTTATAGACAAAATGTCCGAACGATGGATTCAAAACAGTCGTGCCACGTGGTCGATTCCATTTTTAAAAGTGCAAAGTGCCAGTAACCTCGGGAGTTCTTTTAATTTCAATAGTGGGGTCGCGGCTCAAGGTCACCGCCCGGAGGGGACAGTTTTACGATCAGCTGGATACTCGACGCTAAAAATATCTTGTAAACTTTTTTTAATGTTGAGGAACAATTGCGGAAGTTATACTTTCCCTCTTTTTTGTATTTTGAAGGTCAAACGATCTGTGGTTGGGTCATATTTTCTTAAAAAAATTAAAACCAAACAATTGAATATCATATATATTCATATATTCAGTTATGGATAAATACAATAAGGTTCTAATAAGGTATCCCACAGTCATAATTAAGCATTCGGGGCTAGGTTAATTGTTGATTATAGGTAACATATCTGGACTGCCCATAAAGTCGACAGTGACGCTACTGTAAGCCTTTAACTTAACTTACAATTAGTCCATATTGCAAATTAGGTATGAAAACTTATAACAAAGTTTCTCACTCATGAATAAAATCAACTTCAATAATTACAGTTGATCTATTCTAAAGTATCGTTTATTGCGTAACGCGAACGGACCATCGTCCACTGCGTTCCATTGATTTGGCTTCCTAAAGAAATCACGTCGTACGCCGGAAGACGATTCGACTCGCAAAGAAACCAGAACGAACATCTGACCACTGATAGCATTAAAGTAAAATCAACTGTATTCACATGTCAATAGATTTGCATTTAGCGTTACCATACTGATTTCGAAACACAAAAGAGTTTTAAACTATTTTGACAATAATTACAATGGTGTAAGGTCGAGTTTTATTTATCGATACAATTAAGATTTCCAATAGTTTCACGGACGACTGATAAGGGGTGTAAACGCAAGTCACCGAAAGATGAGTTCCGCCCTGATAGGTGTGATTCTTTATCAACATTTTTTGTATAGAAATACTTGGATGTGATTTTGTTGGACATGTTTTAGTGTTGAGCGTGAAGCTCATGGTGCATCAGTGGACAATGCGTTCGACCGCTTCAATTTAAAGAAACTAGTAAAGTATGAAATTGATGTCGATCCTGGTGGGAAACACATTTGTAATGAGAAATTACTTTACTATCGTTTCGTTTTAGTTCTTTTATCGTTTACAGCATAAACATTCTTTTGTTTTGTGGCTTGTCTGGAAGAGATAAATGCCGTAGGTATAAACATTTACCAATAGTTATTAAATTCTACTATTTAAATGATAATCAAACTCTGTAATTAATATTACAGATTAGTCATTTCGTTGTTCCAAAATCTGTCTTGTATATCTGTTAAATTAAATATATCTCCAATATTTTTACTATCTAAAACAGTAAAATGTATCAAGTAATGACCGTCTAAAAAGCCTTAACATTATGATGTCAAAGAAGTTGATTATGAGTACGTCTGCCATTAATATAATTCACAAAACATGTAGAAAAAAGTGTATCCTCCCCAGAGTCCGTTATTACACATCAACGAGAAACACCAATCGCGCTTTCATTAGTCCAACAATCAATATTCATATCCCATGCGAAATCTTCATAACGGCGCGCCGTACAAATAAAAAAAAAAAAACAGTGATAGATGATCCAACGACTCGTCCGCATTCGTAGAACGAAATTAAAAAGAACAAGCCATATCACTTAGCGCACACAGAAGCGCGGTTTTATTAAAAAATTCTACATATCTCGCGCGTCTTCCGAACCTATCTTAACCCCCTCCCCCTGGAGGGAGATGGCGAATAAAAATACGCCCGAAAGAGAGGGACGCCGACGAAAATTATAATTGCCAACTGTACGTAAATTAACACCGTAGATTTTGTGCTTTGTCTCATTCGTTCTGGTTCGCGTCTGAGTGAGACGGGTTGTGTTTGTGTGGGATCCATATATCGGGGAATAACAGATCTACCGATTTATTCGTTGCATTTTGGTGTCGGATGCATAATGGACGCTCGAGAGGCTGTAGGCAACCACTCGTCAATCAATGCAAAGCCATCGAGAGTTATTACTGTATAAAAATCATTCGCAAGTGTACGCCACTACAGAAATGCGACTGGAATTATGAATGTAGAAGAAAAACCTTAACGATTTTGTGCATAAATTTCATCGCATGACACGGAGCGCTGTTTATATTTCGTAGTTGTTTGAACAAAAAAAAACATTTGTCCCTGTAAATTATACGTAATATTTATATTGTAATTAAATATCACATGACTAGATTGACATCTAATCATGTGATAGTCAGTCACACTACGTGATAATATATACTTAATATACAGATAAAGAAAATTTTTAATTGTCTCATTGCATCGCCTTAGAAAGATAGATTGGATTTCTGTTATTGTATCGGTTTCACAGATACTTGTCCTGATTTATTTAAAAGCGTTTTAAGAAAACCCTTTATGTATTATATAAGATCTATGTATCTAAGGAAGCGTACGCACAAAACAATGGCGGTAAGACGGTTGACCTCGCTCCCACCCCATGTCTTGCCTCCCGTAGTAGCGCCGCGTGCAATTAATATGCCGAGTCGGCCGCGTGTACTGCGACTCGATTGTCTTGATACTTGAATTGGAATCTCGGTATAAAGTTATCATACATCAAGACTCAATCAAACTCAAAATTTATCGGGATTTGTGTTCGTAATTAATTGAAACATATTGTTTTTTTTAAAGAAGAGGGTGCAAACGAGCACGAACACTATAAAGGTGAAGTCGCATCCCATAGACACACTCACGTGGTTGGGGGCTCGTCAGTTCGACTCGATAAGATGCGTGGTCATCTCCAGAAATGTCACTGACAGCATTCACTTAGCAATCCACTTTTGTCAATCCAATGTAAGGCAATAAACAAATGTTTAATAAAATACATGAATAATATCAAAATAAAAAAAAATATATCTAATTACAACGATCAAACTACACCGGGTGACACGTAACCCGTCCAAGTTTTCTTTTGCGAAAGAAGAGAGAGAATTTTTGATCAATAATTGTCACTGGGCGGGACCCCCCTCCCGCAGGGTGTGGGGCAGCGGGGGCAAGGGCGCGGGGGGGCTGGTAATTACGAGTGCGTTTTGTTACCGACATGATAGGCGCGAAAAATGGCTCGCGCGTGCCTTTACGTGTCTCCTCTAGTTTTGAATATTCACACCTTGATGAAATATTAAACAGAGTAATTTATTCCCAGAGAAGCGTTTCCGAACGTTCCTCGATCCGTCCGGATATTGAAATTAGGCTTTGCTTAAGAAAGCGTTTGTTTGATGACTGCTCTGTAACGATAGCCGTTATTCCTTTTACGCTTATGACCTTCTTTGTTTATGTTCGAGAATCCGATAGTCATTATTTAAATGCGCTCCAATTCGGAATTTAATGTATAAGTCGGGCCGTTTTTGGAAACATCTTAATGGTATTAGAAGGGTAGTCCTTAGATCTACATTTAGACAGGAGAGTTATTTTATTGACAGCAAGTATTTATTATTTATAAGTGCTTTAAACTGGCATGTGGCTTCATCACTTTTGAATCTTCTATATAAAAAAAAAACAATCAAAAATGTCTTTGGTTTTAACCCATCGGTTAATATTTAAAAACACCAACCAACCCACCACCAATCCTAACCAACGCATAGAAACAAAAAAGAAAATTAAAAATAATCGGTAATTAACATCTATCATACAAATTATTGCACACAGCATTAATATAAGCTTAATAATAATGTCTTTACATTACCCCAAACACACCAAAAACTGAATACCGGTTCAACCAATCAAATATCTAAAATAGTAGAATTTACGAATTTAAGCTTCCAAGAGAGATTCGTCACCAATGGACACTCAGTATTTTGTTAGGCTGTCGGCTTATAAGGTTAATTCTACATGTAATATAAAATATAGCTACCATAGAAGACAGACGTGCTGGGCAGAGGTATCCACAGAAGTTGGTTCAAAAGACAATTTTATTGAACAATCATTACATTGTCGTTATTATAGACACGAAAAAACATGCTTCATTCACCGTTAAAAGATTTTAGATTAACTTTATCCATCTTTAATAGTTTTCAATGCCCCGAGTTAAACAATGGTACGACAATTCTATTACCTGGTGTAGCTATTATAAAGGTTGTGTAAAAACTTAACTATGTATCTATTAAAGTTGTAATAAGTTTTTTTTATTTTATTTTATAAAATCTGCCCCCAAACGTATTATGTGCTAAATATAAACTTATATGATAATAAAACAAGGTATACACACAAACTTTGGTATAAACTTCAATTTGTAAGAAATTAACTAACCCGCCAAATAAAAATAAATGATTTCTAGATTATAGAATATTACTACTAAGTGTGTGTTATCCAATAGTAGAAAATAATTGAAGAACTAATATCAAAAAAGGATTTATATAGGCGATCATTTATAATTGTAATTTATATGAGAATAAACCTTTAAAACTTTGTCTAAAAGAATTGGTGGGGTGGGCCACCCTTACCGGTTAGGGTTTGAAATAGTTCGTGAGCTACTGTAAGACTATATACATCTTCATGATAATCGGTCAAGCCGTTTTGGAGTATGTACCCTGAGATTGTATATACTAAATACTCAAAAATGGTAAAGCAATCGATTTATATATGTGTAATTGGGAATGTAGATTTGGTCGTAAATATTTTGTATGAACCTTACAAAAAGTTCGATTTGAACCCACGACGTCTTTGTAATGAATATTAATGCTTGGGCGTTACTAAAATGTTGTTAAATAATATTTCAAAAAGGTTATATAGGTTATTAACTGTATCACAGATAAAAAATGTGTCGATTGGCATAAACAATAATGTAGATTAATTTATGTGCACAGACTACTCATCGATATATAAACATGTACAGATAATAGCTATTAACATTCTCGTCACACTGATATTGTAACAAAAACAGTGTTTAATTGTCAGTTTAGAAATGAGAAGTGGGCTAAGTGGAAGAATGTTAGAGTGCGTAGAGACAAGCCATTGCACTTAGCGAGCTCGCAAATATGCAGATTCATGCCTTACTCGACTGTGTGCGCCGTATGCATAGATCGCATTGGGAAAACCGTGGAGGCGTTTAATTAAATTTTTGTGTTTTTAAGATATATTATATTTATCTTCTTTTTTAATTATTCATTTATACACAGCTTATTGCACTTAAACAGTAGAGGTAGAATGTGTTAATAGATGTTTATACATATAAGAGCAACGTAGAGCAACGAGCAGCCCTATCGCTAATAAGCTACCTCTTCCAGGCAACCCACTATTAATGATATATGTAAATCATTTTGTGGTTCTGAGGACTATAAAAGTACATACAGTGTAAACTTCAAGTTACATCACAATTTCACTAAAGCGTCGAAATCTTTGGTTGGCTTTGGTTGGTCTAGCTTGTATTCCATTCTGATTGTTCTCTCTATTTAACTATCACTCTCTAAAACGCTATGAAATGCACAGGCCCTTTAGTGTCATTATATCGAGTTTACACTGTATATAAAGTATATATTTAAAAAATGTTTTTAAAAGGATTTCATTCATATTTCATACCATTTATTACTTACAGATAACTTTTTTATCTTATTACTCTGTTCTAGATCTGAAGAGAGAAGATGTTATATTTATTGAAATCTATATATTATTATTATTCAATCAAAAAGAATTAATACTAAATAAGTAATAAGTTAATATTTCAAGAATGTTATTGTAATAATATAAAAATATAGTAACAATGCTCCTCCGCTACATTCTCTGTTACAAGGCCGGGATTGTAAGAAGAGGGTGGTTAATGAATAAAAAAATTCACGATTTTTTCATAGCACAGTGATTAGTTACCCCTATAATGAGTTGTGTGTGTGTGCGTTCATTTTAGGGTGAGCAAATTTCATATGACAGTTGATAAGGGATGCTCTATCGATTTTGCATAAGAAATTTTTTATAATTAGAATTTTTAACTTCGTCTTTATATGCGAAACGTCTGAAATATCTCATTCAAATATAGAACGAACGTTTTGTAAGATTTTCTTAAGCAAAAAAAATCAATATAGAAATGAAAATTCTAAGTAATTCTAAGTGTAGGACCAAATCCAGACATCCGATTGAAAGGCCACATTCTTTCATAAGTTAACTGAATATTGAAACTGTTGAAGATACTCAAGTATCTTTGCATGAAAAGTAAATATAAAGGAAGCTCTTGCTTGAATCGTCTTCACAATATATAAAAAATAAGACATCGCAAATTCCGTTTAAATGAAATCTGTGTACAAAAATGAATATGCAGAACGCGAAAGTTAATTAGCGTCTCGGAATGGGCTTCATATGAAAAATCGTAAAAAAACCCACCCCATTTTCCCGCAATTTTGTGTAACATAGCCGCAAACGGCGTGTCAAGGTGAGGCCCCCAACCAAATCGCGTATCATACGTATTAAAAAATACGAGTATTGCCTGAAGAAACGCGTCTTACCTCACGCGTCCAATCAACTTAGACCCATCAAATAACATTATGAATCACGGATCGTATGACATTTATAAGCAATGTACGGTGTGGAGTGGGCCAATGTTCGATGGTTGGCATTCGAGTAGGGATGTAGAGTGTCTCAAGTTAAATTAAGAATGTGAAGCGTATTTTTTTTTTTTAGCTTTTTTTCACTTTGTTGACGGAGACTTCATCTGACATTGTGGACTTTGTGTACGCGTCCTTAATTCTTGAGGCGTTCGTGTATAACAGCCCCGTGTATATGCTATTTTCTGGAGTATTAAGGGATTTTTTCGGAGGTGTGTTTTATGGATTACGTCTTTGAAGTCCCTGATTAAGGATACGTTTTGTTTGCTTTGTGCTGATATCTACAATGCGGACGACTTAGTGGCTTAAGGTAGCTTAAGTATATAATACATTTTATTATTTTATGTCTACATTACCATATAACGCGTGCTATTTCAGAATTATTCTACATTCATTAGATACGTATTTCGCATATGGTGTAACACCTAGCATCTTGTGTTATGGGCCTCAACACCATTAAATAAATACATATATACACTATAAATAGCCAGACAATTACCTAAAAATAGGCTTCCATTCGGTAATTAAACTTCTAACAAATTTAAAACGCGCGTAAATATTATGGTTGAAAAGGCATACTATACAGTAAACGAATATTTAAAGGACAAAGATCGTTTTAATGTGTCAGCACTACCTAAGCATCGAGATAGTTTAATTCTTGAGTAGTCAATGCTTTTGTTATTTAAATGAGTAAGTAACACAATTTTGTATTAAATGTTTATTTTAAAAGAGCAGCTATAAAAATTTTACGGTACTTCTCAGTAGATAACCTTCCGAACCTTCTTTATAAAGTCCTACTTGAATAAACATATTTTGAGTTTGAGTTAACACATTAAGCCATGTGAATGTAATATATGCCTTAGTCGTGGTCAACTCTCGTTTTGTGTAGTTAAAATTGAAATCAAAGACTATGTACGATTATTTTTACAAGTATCATTGTCATATTTATAAATGTAGCTTTCCTATTGCTCGTGGAACGGTTCTCAGAAAACAAATTGCAATTGACCAGAAAAACATCGAATTAATTAGAGAAGTACCGCTCGATACATTTGCTATGGAATTGTCAACAGTCTTTTTATATAAGTAAGGGGTATATTTCGTTGGATAGTTGTTTTATTCTCTTTTTGGAGCGTGCACTAACGGTTTTAGGTAAAAAAATGCGTGTCATAGACCACGTACGGAGAGAAAATTGGTTCGTTTTGTTAAATTAAGAAAGTTATAATTGTGGTGGAACGATTTTCTTGAATTTTTCTTACAGTACCATAAAAGTTTTTGTATAGCCTTGTTAGATTTAAGTTTGATCTGTTATGTAAAAAGGGGTTAGAATATTATAAAAGTGATTAGATAGACTTTAATACAGTCTTATCTAACTAACAATAATTTTTATGTTCATAAAGAAAATAAGAATAAAAATTCTAAGTTTTAAAAGAATCTCTTCTCGGTAGATTTTTTTGTGTCCGTGCTTCTGTGTCTTATAAGGAGTTTCAATAAATATATTTGGAGTTTACATATTGAAAATCCGTCGGCCAAGTTACAAGTTACTTTTGAAGGATAAAATTCCCACTATATTCAAGAATCTGTGAAAATATTTTGAAAACTACAAGCCGCCTACGAAAACGCTGGAATTTGTAACGACCCGACGCGATGCCATGATAAATAATGAATGAATACACATTTTGAATATTTAGTTTAACATTTTTTTTATCAACATCTAACATTCAATATAAGATTGTAAATAAAATGTTCTATTTTTGTGATAGCACACTAAACTCATATCTAGATTTAAATTTCAGACAAATAGTCTTATTGTGCTTTATACTTTGCTGAGATCTTAGAGTTTAGCTCATCAAAACACCTAACGTTATTAAAATTAATCAAAAATTATTATAGTTTAATTTTAGTACTTACAGACCAAACAACTCTTTAAAGTCGGTAAACAGATTTAAATACGTATGCAGCAATATAAAGTGATCTCAAACCAAAATCATTATTTGTAACAATATTTTTTTCATAGCTGATTAGCCTCCGACCGCAAATTTCCTTCGCTTCCGTTCTGATTGTAGGCACCACGCTCCACTCCACACACCTGCCATTGTGGTTCTACGAATGTGTCTTCAATAGTCCATTATGAGGGCATTAAACTCAGATATGTCGCGGTCAGAACACTGACGGTTTGTTACAATACTTTATGGGTCTTATTTGGGTCTGGCAAACTCTTTTCAGCTAAAGTCTTATCACTAATAGTAGTGACGTAGTATTTTATTATCAATTCAAAATCATTAAAGCACGCTTACACTAATTCTTTCATTAAACGTGTTAGTTTTAGTTAGTGCGAGTGCTAAATAAGTTAATAAATAGAACACAAGAACAGTGTTCCTCTAGATACTGTAAGTTATTGTTATATTAGTAAATTAGGCTAGACCTAAATTAGTCATAAGTTAGGCTATTGATTTTCCATAATGTCACCCAAGAGAGACTAATCTAATACTAACAAAACAAGAGGATAATTTAGTTTACGGCTACAGGTGTCCTATGAATAAAACTGAACAGCAGTCATTTAACTAAAAAATACAAATACTTTATTTTGAATGTCCAGTCTGTCTGTCAGTCAGAGGTGCATGTCGAAAGGAATGTTAGTATGACACTAGTATGTGTGTATACGTGTACGTATACCAACACTCGTTTCAATTTAGAAGTTCCAGTTTAGGTTCCAGTTAGAAGGTCCTCCGTGGACCGAAATGCTAATCCTTTTATCCTTTATACCGGTTCTTGCCATTTGCATCATTCTATTATAGAAGAAAAGGCCTGAGATGAAACCATGTCCAAATGACGTGTGCCTTTTTGGAGCATATCGAATGAGTGTCTACTCTTCACCGAGTCTGAACATATGACAGTTTGCAAGTAAATATAATCTTACAAAGCAAGTGTTTGCTTATTTTTATGCAAAATTTAATAGCCCCGTAATATTTAAAGCAAATTAACGGAAGTCGTCACATAAAATAGATAAGAATTAATATCTTATCGACACAATTAATCACAAGTACGTGTGGTATGCGCACTATTTAATAGCTAATTGGAACTGAAAATAACCTAGACTAATACGTGACTCGTTTACACGCTCGATAGCAGTGTTTGCTTTTTCGAAACTTAATTGAACCTATGGACATCATTAATTGTGTGACAGTTAAAAAGCAAATATGTTTGAATAGGGAGGTACACAGTACCTACTTACACCAGGCGCCTACTTAATTCCTTAATACAGTTTATGAGGGAAAACCGAGGTTGTTTTATTACTTATATATTGAGTCATTAGACATCGTTTGAGTAGAACTATAGGGCATTAGTCTTATCTGTATTTAATTGTCAGTTATATCAGGAAATAAAGACATATAAGTCAAAACAATAAAAGATCAATTAAATAAACACAAAATATTCTTAATATTAATCTAACTAAAATAGTTAACTTAAAATAAAACTTAACACAAAACTAAAACAAATTTAAAAAGTTTGATCCCTGTGGCAGAGTACCCACAATGCTGGTGGCATTTCCTCGCTGTACAGCGATGCTTACACGCTGAGCAAGGAGTAGAATAGATTTTAACTTTTAACTTGACACCCACAGAACCAATATAGGGTTTCTTACGCCGATCTATGTAATGTGCTTTTCGGTGGATTTAAGAGGAGAGGAGAAGGAGAGTTAAGGCAGCAAGGTGGCTCCAGCTACCTGCTGTCTTGTTAATAATTTTCAGTTTGTGGTTGCTTGTTTTATCTAGTGAAATTTTAGTTTAGGATACCTCTTAACATTTCTTTCTTATAACTGGTATTTTCTTGTTCTGATGTATCTGTTTATGTTTTCTTAATAAATATATCATTTAATGACAGGGGTTGTCATTTTATGATTTTATGATTCTGTAAAATGAAAAATTACAAATCTAACTGAAGACTAATAATTTAAATATTGTTCAGTTATCATTGGAGCAATTTTATTTATTTACCGATACGTTCTATGTATATCCTCAATTAACGTGATTGCATTTTCGAAGCAATTTGGTGCGCCGGGATCGAATGCTGGACCACACGGATGAGAGGTATTTATTGCTATTATCCCTTTCTGGGCCTACTTAATCAACGCTGGGGATTTAAAGGTATAACCTTTATCGGAGTAGGGACTATCCGTTAAAATTGCTATGAATATTGTCGGGTTGTATTGATTGCAATTACCTTCTCCAGGATTTTATTTGAGATTATACACCCCGGATACATTTTCCGGTCCAGAAGGCATTTGATAGCTGAGGTTTGAATTAGTTGTAAGCAAAGTCCTGTTATAGAATATTATTATGATTTCTTCACTTATTGTGAAATATTTTTGACCGATGTTTTTTATTTTCTTTTATTAATTTTCACACAGGCAATGCACAATACACAAAAAATAACACACACATACGCACGGAGTTATATTAGAAACATAAAAATAAATATGTGGAAACAAAAAAAAATCAGAAAAAATAACGTCATTAAAATAACCCAACCTAAACCTTATTAAATAATATTTCTTTCCTATTTTAAGAAATCCATAGCTTTATCTTTAACACTCCTAACTGCTAATTGTGTGAAAGTATACTCTATAAAACTCATAAGTGCATAGAGTGCGTGTCACTGAAGGTATAATACACAATTTAACCTTTACTCGCGTGTTTAACTTTAGAAGTAAACCGGAATTTAAATTTGGTTATTAATTAAGGACAAATGTGGAAGGGTTCTCATTTTAGTGATTTATGTATGCGAGATACGTTTTGTTCAAACCTATTATCATTTTATGATGTGAGGCACGCGAGCTTTTACAATTTGTAAATCTTCGGCACGAAAGTGTTATTAAAAGAATGCGTTCAACGTTTAAAAATTATAAGATGTTTGAATTTTTTATTTTACAGAACAGGGGGCCGAACAGGAGGCACACCATAAAGGTGAAATCACCGCCCATAGACACTTACGTGGCTATGGAGCTCGTGAGTGCGTTGCTGGCCTTTAAAGGCCTTGCGTTGAACGCTTATTTCTGTAGTCGTATAACATGGTAGTGCGTGGTAAGATATGTCTCACGAAAGGCGTAGTGGTGGAACGACTAACATCGAAGTGATACAGGTAGAATTTCATATTCTGCCTAGATGTCCAAATGAAATTGAGATGCAGGTATTAATCCGAACAGCTCCTTCGAACACTTCCCATGATAAATGCGATTGAAGATGCTGAGAGACCCAAGACCGAAGACTCCAGGCAGCGCCAAAGGATCAAGCCGGTCGGAGAGTGACTGGTCGGCGGCATCTTTCGATGTACCAGCTTCCACTTCTCGTTCTTATGAACTTGGAGGAGAACTCTGAATGTGACAATCCCGCCAGTAGCTCTCCACATTTACGTTTCATTACTGTCATATATCATTGTTAAATGAAGTGTAAATAAGTAATAATCATAAAGTGAAATGCGCTTGCATACATTTTTTGTAAATATATATTATGTACAGTGGACGTTACCAGTTCTAACTTATTAAAGGTTCGACACTTACTGTAAACGTTATAAATTGCTTTACGAGACACGGACGTTGACGACACTTCAGGGTTCCGTTTGGGATTTGAATGAGCCATATTTGTCACGTTATACTGTAGAGTTATGGTTTTTTTCAATGAGTGCTTTGTGTCAAATGACAACGACTTCGGTGAAATCTGTAAACGGGAAAGTATATACTGTAAGAACACAACAATATACGGAATATTGTTAAATAAAAATAATGCAGACTTAGAGGCCAATTTTGCTAACAGATCAAATCAAATATATCTTTATTCAAGTCTTACTTTTACTTATGAAGTGTCAAAAAAGACATTTGGTTGCCAGGCCCTAAATCAAGAACGTAGAGTGGACGAGAAGAACTGAGAGCAAGAAACACTCCGCCACTCCAGATGAAGTTGATACCAGGCAAACAATTAAGAACGAATAAGCCTGTTATTTTAAGTCAAAATAAATTTCTAAAACTGTGTTTACTTCCAACTATAATTTTAAATCAACCCGGAACCCATACAAGCCAACCGGTTCACGCTTTTCGCGTTTTTTTCTACTCACGGTTAAAATTAGCCAATGGATTGTTATTGGTTAAATTATTCAGAAGGCGTTCGATGGCTTTAAGTGAATTTTGCGATCGGCCATCGGTTTTTCTATCGCATTTTCAAAGGTATATTTTAGAAATAAAAACGTCATCTAATAATTGTATTTATTTTCTTATACACAGTTTAAAATATTTCATACTTGTGTGTGCGGTTATTATATTTGGAGGTAGCCTTTGTCACAATAGCAGATACGAACTAGTTATATTCTAAGTTAATTTATATTATATGTAAAAATATTATTATTATTTGTGAGAAATATTCATAACGGGTAAAAAGTATTAAATGATTTACTCAAATGAGCAACTGTGTTTATGTATTTATTTGAGCAAATAAATACAAACTCAACAATTAAAAATATTTATCCCTGCAGCCATTGAGCATAGTACCTAGATCATTTAAGTAGATATAGATATATTAACCAGTATTTGACTGCATTTTTAATAAAGTCAACGCATTTCTTTGATTTGAACAGTAACCAGATGATATATAATACAAATATAATATCGGTTTAGCGAAAAAAAAATGTAATAAATATAATAGTAGTACCTGTGATCCAAGAGCTGGTGCTTTCCTTGTTCAGCGTGTAAGCATAGCGATACAGCGAGGAAATGCCACCAGCATCCAGCCAGTACCCACAGGTACTCTGCCACAGGGACCAAAATTTTAAAATTTGTTTTAGTTATGTGTTTTCTTTTATTTTAAGTTACTTATATTAGTTCAGAAAGATAATTCAGATAAAATTTAAACTTTTGACAAAAATATAATATATATATATATATATCTAGCTATTCATTTATTACGGATGGACTACAATGAAATGTAATAAATTATAAAAAAAAACAAACATCGAATAGGTATGCATTTCTCCAATTTTACGTTGTATAGACTGCTGATATTTAAGGAAGCAAAATAATATAAATTAAATATAATAACGTAGATTTAAAACTAAAACACCATTCAATACGATAATTACAAGTTTAGTATGCAATTTAACACCATTCCCGACGTTTATGTGTTAAATATGTTTCCGCTTATAATAAATGTTGATAATTGGACACTGAATCTAATAAATAACATTGGAATTTAGGTGCTTGTTACGACAGACACTACATTGGAAATATGTTCGATATTCAAATTGTCTTAAGACGTTTAAACATGTTGTTTAAGGCCTTAGTTATATATTTATTTCACACGTTGTTACACTTAAACAGTAGTATATAATGTTAATAGATATTAGTGGAAATGAGAGCAACGGGCAGAATTGCTAATAAGCGAGATCTCTTTCAGGCAACTATAATTGGACTGGTGCAAGAGTCCAGAGAGAGAATAGTAATTTAGAACCGAATATGAACGACAATTTAGTTTCTAAGTCTACAATGATAGCCTGAAGCCATCGTGTTTTATTATTATTTATTTTTGAAGTATTTTGAATAGTGGAATGTCCGTAAGTGGTTAATTTTATGTAAAAATAACAAGTTATAAACGTATGCGCCATATCGCACTGTCTGTCAGATCAAATATCTATATAGCATACTATATATGAGTATATATAAGCGTTCGACCTATAACAAACTAAAATTGTACAAAATAACCCAAAACTCGTATTGCCAAAGCAAAAGTTGTCAACATACATTTAACACTGAACAAACTATCGACTTAAATTGTTTCGAATTATTGACGACACACAGTCACGTAACATTTTACCTTTTAGTTGGCAGTTTTCTGATGTTTTGCTAATAACGGTTCTGATATACGTGATTATCGGCTGTTACGTATAAATTAGGGACGAAAACGGTCTATGACTGTGATTGTCTGTGACGGTGTGTGTCTGTGACTGTGTTTGTCTGTGACGGTGTGTGTCTGTGAATAGTGATTGAAGTTTTTGGTTAGCTGTTAGGATCGAATGATTGTATATATTTCTGAATTTCGAATTCGATATTTGAATTCGAATGATTTGAAAAATATTTGTTTTTTGTTTACGCACTCAAATACATATTTTATAAATAATATTGTTTTTGTATAAATATATGATATAATAAATAATAATAATCCAATTATATCATTGCACTATTTTAAGTGTTGCATTCATGGTCAAAATCGGAAGTTACATAGTGTGTTAGAACTTTTATACTTATATATCGTTACACTTAACAATAGTTCAAAGCTAGTAATTATGTTATATGAACCTTAAGTCTGTGCTAATAAGCATTTGTGAATATGTTATAAGATAGTTAGCAGCTATAATTACGTGTTTAGCAATACGATACTTCACGACGGAATGCGCAGCGCTCCCTGTGCCATAGATCTAAACAAATATAGATAATAAGTGTTATTTGAAATTAGAATGGTAGTATTCAGTTGATATTGGACCGATATAAACTTGATAGGGCTTCACCACACCTCATATTCTTATTATTATATTAGTACAATAAATGTCTTTAGGTTTAATTATATATTTATAATTATTTTAATACCTGCTTTAATACAAAGAAATAATAAGAAAAAATAGATTGCAAAAACACAGTGCGATACGTCACAAACGTAGTGCGTGGGCGCTGTCTCGTTCAAAAAGTGTCGTAAAAGTCGCTCAGCTAAGTTGACATCTACTGCCATATCAAGATCAGTATGACGTAAACGATATCCAACCAATAAATAAGAGTGTCATTTTATTATCTAATTCTCGTGTCACAATGTTCGTTCCCGTACTCCTCCGAAACGGGTTGACCGATTCTCCTGAAATATTGAGTAGGACTGAGCATTGGCCAACATCTATTTATAGAGACTTTTTTTTGGTAAAACAACGTTTGTCGGGATCAGCTAATAACTTATATTATTACATGAACAATAGTCTACAACCCTTTTTCGTAAGTCTAATAATTTTTATATCTGCTTGAGCCAACGTCGCGACATGTCACTTGAATGGACGCCCGTATTCCTACTATTTACATATTTAATGACGTAAAACGCTCAGCGTTTGCTTAATGAGATACACTATCGAGCTGAATAAACGTCTCGCTGCATGAATGCACTGGATTTAGGTGAAGTGAACTATAATGGAGTGCTCGGATCATTTTAATTGTAATGTGTTAATTTTTATGAGCGCTGTTGTTTTTACAATACTTACTTTACCATCACGATATTTCGTTTCCGAGCAAAATATTTAATAGTTGTGTTGAGAGTGATGAACAACAAATATGTTGTTATTATACAGTGTGATTCTATATTACGACATGGAACTTTATGGCGTTATGGAGACCGGTCGTTTAAGAGAGAGAAGAAAAATCTTTATATGGAATACAAGCTAAACAAATCAAAGCCAATTGATGTCGAAGGGACGAACATTACTTAAATAGTTACGTTAAATAGAATAAAGTTACATGGAGTGTATACTGT
This sequence comes from Leptophobia aripa, assembly GCA_951799465.1. Classification (NCBI taxonomy): domain Eukaryota; kingdom Metazoa; phylum Arthropoda; class Insecta; order Lepidoptera; family Pieridae; genus Leptophobia; species Leptophobia aripa. The sequence goes on from OX637281.1 coordinate 4,614,639, forward strand.
ACTTACACAGTCCTGGGATCGATACCCGTCGACATAAAATTACCGCTTGGATATAAAAACAGCGGTCATTGGACGTGAATATTGAACTTTTAGAATATACAGTGAATTATTATATCTTACATTCTAATGACCAATATTACAGTTAGCGGTTTTGACCAAAATTATTCGCGAACTATTGCCTATTCATGCTCGCATGGCGCCATAATGAGGGCGTATCGCGATTGTCATTTGTGCACTATTGTCCGCTGTATAAGGCGGCGCTGCCGGGCACATGTCGTCTCGTTTTGGATCTGTCTAAATACGCATAGATCTATGGCGGCAGCGCTTTTGGACTATTCTTAAGTTTGACTTTGTCAGTCGCACCATCATCTTACCGATGTTCTCATTACCTATGTAATAATCTCTGGTCAATATCGACATATTTAAATGGATGCTGTTGAAATAAAATGTTTTTATTAATGACTCTATCTATGTTTATTAAAAATAGTGTTCTCCAAAGTAGGTTGTTACTTATATACCTACTACTGATATAGTCACAACAGACTAAAAAGCAATACATATATATTTTTTTTAAATATCTAAGTAATCTGGATTATAAAACATAAACGCCTGTAGGGTTATGGGTCATATGTTTGAAGCCAATGAAGACATTGATAACTTTAACTTTTTTTATTTTGGTTGAAAGGGCATACTATACCGTAAACGAATATTTAGAGGACAAAGATCCCTTTAATGTGTCGGCAATTGGCTCAGCATCGGGACAGTTCAATTCTTGAGTAGCCTTACAATGCTTTGTTATTTTAATTGTGAGTAACACAATTTTGTATTAATTGTTTATTTTAAAAGAGAAGCTATCGAGAGACTGCCTTCCAAACCGGTGGTAGTGTAAAAATTGACGATTCAAAAGTGTCTTTATAAAGACCTACTTGAATAAAGATATTTTGAGTTTTATCAGGTACAGGACATCCACTGTTAATAGTAATAATATTTATTCAAAAAATACTTGTAATATTAAAAAGTGGGTCACAATCGAATCAAAGGTTATTAGTTGTTATTCAAGGGTCACCTTACACTGGTCACTTTGATTACGTATGGAGGCGCGTTGTCAAAGTTACAACCTTCTTCTCGGTTGTTGACTTAATTAGTGAGTTGGATATGTGAATGGCAGCGCAATGCATTCTCAGATTTCTGCGTAAATCGAGATCGTTATACTAAAAATATGGTCAGATGTCTCTCGTAGTCTGTTTCATTTGTAAGTGTTTTGTTTTGTGTCTATTTTTGGATTTGTTACTTTACGAGTTTAAGTTTCGTGATATATAGTCTAGTTTGATCTAAATATGGTAGTTATTTAAAGGGAATTTAATGTTTGAACTCAGAATTTGAATGTTAATATTAGAATTAAAGCTTATGTTATAGGGCTAGATAACACAACTGATAAGTGACATATACTTTATATAAATACATATTATACAGCTCAGAATACAGACAAATATGCTCATCAGATATTTGTTGATCGTACCGGGGATAGATGTCAGCTAGCCCGGTATAGATCCCGGGCACCCTGAATTCGGGGTCAGACCGACGTGGTAATCTAATAACATATTATTTAATTAACTGGTTGTATTTGTTTAAATTGAGAGGATATTCTCTGTCTATGGTTTATCTATGTATTAATGGTATACGAATAAATAAAAGAGTTTTTAATTAAAAAAATAGCGTAGTAGGTATTAGTATATAATTCTCTTTGTTTTACGATTGTATATTAGTAATACTAGTCGTGAATACTTTATACTGTTTTATTAAGTCAATAGTTATTGAGAAGGAATTTCTAGAACTATCGCTAATAAATAAATTAGTTAAGTACTTGTATGGAAAATTGTAAAGAATTTCCTCGCTAAAGTTCGGACGTCCTTGTTAAAACGGAACTATGCGAGGTATCGGAAAACGGGCTAAGTGGATTTTCACGTGGGGATTCTTAACTGAATCCTATTTTAATGAAAACGCTTCATCTAAAAAAATTAACTGTTTTAAAAATAGGATTTAATTCCCGACATTAAAATACGCTTTTTCGTTTATTTAAAATGTCAACAAGTGTTTAAAAATAGAACCAAATTTTTTTTGAATCCCGCGCCTTTTTGTTTTCAATAATTTTTTTTAATGTTACGCGTTAGTATAAAACAAAAAAAGATATTCTCTTCTATTAAATTATATAATACACGTATTTAACTAAATAAACATTTTATTAAATGAATATATGATTACACATACTTTTTTAAAAATATGTCAAATGAACGACAGTGTGAATAAATAGTAGAAATTCTAGCTCTGAAGTTCTGGTTAATATATAAAATTTTCATCTAGTTAGGCTAAGTTCGGATTTATTATCAAAAGTTCGAGTTACCGAGACCGAGGCAATAACTAATTGATAACATTAGTCATGGTGCTTGTTAGCTCTCAAATAATTCATAAAAAAATGTGGTATATAATTCTAGCTAAAATGTATTATGTAAAAAAAACTTAAAAAGTGGTTCTTTTTTCATTCTTCTTTCAATACTTCATTTAATCCTTTTGAAGTTTATTTCAAACCGACAGTTACATATAAACAAAGTAAAGGCGAATAACTCTAATGCCATTAAGAACTTCATTTGACATCAAGTAGCAAATGTATAAAAGCGAACAAAGTATCAACTGTCAGCCATATATTACAACAATAGGTGCGTATTAATTAAATTGCGTGCGCATAGACAATACCCGTATCCATAAAGAATCAATAAGACTAAAACCGTGTTAAATCAACATTGGGCGAAGGCAGAGACAAGAAAGGAATCCGTGAATTTATGGTCTAGTTCGTAGAGCTAAGAAACCGTAGAGCGTAAATGATGCGTTCATATTTCATTGTCACAAGGTGCTTTGTTTAAGCTAGATAGACTGGCTTTTTGGTGCTTTCTGCTTGAAACTTGTGTGTGATTTTGCCGGGAATTTTCTACATCGAATGTTCTTATTTTTAAATAATAGTTATTTAAAATGGCGTACATACAATCCATTTTAAATTAAAAAAAAATAGTTTGAATTTGGGCAATTTTGCAATCATTTTAACACAATACATAAGTCATTGGCCATGTTGATAATCATATCAACAAATTTGACATCTATACAGTCTTATTATGCAAATAATATAAATCTATATTATATCTAAATATTACTTACTCTATAACCCAAGCCTAATTTTATTAGAGACACGCCCTCAGCCGAAAAAAGGCGCGAAACACACGCGATATAAAAAATGGCGTCGAGCAATTTGAATGCGTAAATTATTGTCTTTTAAGGAGGTTTAATACACTTAGATAAAATATTACTACGAGTAAGGAATGTGGTGTTTGTCCAATTTAGATAAAAGAATGTTAAATTGATATTTATTAACAGTATTTCAGTTCAAATATTTGTCTTTAGGTTATTAAAACAAGCGACATTGTTTTTGCATATCCTTGGCGGTCTTAACTGAGTGCACATCAAGATTGTCGAACATTGCGGTAATGAGAACGGAATAGGAAACGAAGGTTGGTTTTTGCTATGGTTTTTATTGGTTATTATGTGAATTTAAATTTACCGACCGATTATGTTTAATTCATTGACAGGCTAACTTTATACTCTATTTTCCTTCTTTAAACTGTACGACTACGACTTCATTTCTAAACTTCGGATAACATCATGTTCGCGTTTATATTATGTACTTATATAAGTGTTTTTCCGAATACATTTACGATTATGGATTATTAACGATTATGGAAGAGATTGCTTATTAGCGACAAGGCCGCCCGTTGCTCTTATATGTACTAACATCATCCACTTCTACTGTTTTAATGCAACAAATTGTGAATATATCAATAAAAATATATTCATATTATTTTAGAATAATTAAACGAGTTTGATTCAGGTAACGTTTATTGTCTAATAAAATGTAGACTTACATATAAAGGTGTACATTTTGTCAAACCTACATATAATGTCCACCGATTTTATGCGACCAATAAAATTGAAATGTCCTAAGTATGGAAATTGCATATGATTTTAGAATTAATATGTGTGCCAATTGGGGCGCAGTGGCGCCCTCTGAATACATTAAGAGACAGCTTTTATAACTAATTGAATGAATATGTCGTACGTAATGTATTTACAAAAGGGTTATTTGCACACCAAACATAGTATTTTTGTGGGCAGATATGTTTGTAGAACGAATAAAAAATTGTGTATACTTTTTAATATTGTTATTATGTCATATTCCATATATGTGTGTCATATTCCCAAACATCTTAGGTGCTAAATATATTTAAAAAGCAATAAACTTATAAGATAATAACAAGGTATACACATAAAACAATTATATGGGAACTTGAGACATTATGCAATAACAAAATACAATATACATAATAATACGAACAAGATATGATATACATGTGAACTCTACCAGGATTCAAAGGTTTGTTTTTTTTTATATAAGTAGCAAAAGTTGTTCATATTAGTAGCAAATATTTTTTCTAACAATAGTTTTATTTAGTTTATGCATGAAACAATTTAAACTTGAATTGTACTAGTTCACACAGAGAGTGTGTTGGAGTATGTCACCAGGATTAGATTTTTTATATCAATCTGATATAGTTTATAATAAAAAACAATTTTGGGTTTTGGTATTGTGAAGTAGTATCTTTTATATAAATTACAAAAACCTTATTTATGTACAACATTAATTAACTATACACTAGATAAAGATATCGTGTTGATAGGCCGCTATCACATGCGCAGTTTATGGGCAACGGTTGATCGGAGATTTTGTGAGCGTAAGTGCTGATAATGGCTGAAGAGATAAGTAGAATCAAGTTAGAGAGTTCAATGTCAGCAATTAACTTTGAATGATATAAATTTGTTGGTTCAAGAGTTATATAATATATAATAAATTGAAGCATACCTTTATTCATATAAGTAACGATGGTACACTTATGATTCGTTAACAAAATAAGTTATAAAATTTTCCGATTCTAAATTTACTGCCAGTTCCCAAATCAAGGGCTGAATATTATTTAAATTGATTGAAATATCCAATTGAAAATAAATGTACACTACAATTTTGGTCTAAAGTGCCTACAATAAAAAAATATGAATAATTATTAATTAGAAAAAAAATCTCTAATTGCCGCTAAGTTCCAGACATACAGATCATTGTTGGAGTGCTGGAGAGCGTTGTAGTGAGCTTGATCATATCAGATAAAAACCAAAGCCGGCGCAACTAACTCATCTAAATATATTGACATTAACAGATGGCACCTGTATTGAAAAACAGTTCAAAATTTGTCAATTATTAGAAGATTGTGACAGAATTTGTATTGTTATAGAAGAGAGTGAAAACGAGCAGGAGGCATACCATAAAGGTACCTCTACCCATAGAAGTAGCTGGGAGCTTGTGCGTTGCCAGCCTTTAAGGAAATGGTACGCACTTTTCTGACCCCAAGTGCATTCGAACCATGACGGGCATAGTTTAAAATGTATTTAAAAAATAAATGTATTAAAAAATAAACGTATTGAATTTAACACAGATCCGATTCATGCTCGGTAAGATTTATCTTAGCACATCAGTAAATAATACCGTTCTCTCTAATTAAAACTAACAGTCGCACTTATATCACTGATTTTATGAGAACTATAAAAGATACATGGAATAGGCGGTTTTGTATAATTTGATTAAAGGTAACTGAGACTAAGATACTATGTAAAATAAACTATGACAACTACCTTATCGTAGTTAATATGGCTTAACCAGTCGTGTTGACCATTGACACAGAATCGTGGCGTTTTATTAATGCAATGTTTGATTTTATTTTCACGTAGTATTTTTTAAGGAACATGAGGCAATTGAAGTGAGAATCTAAGGCGTGTGTGTTGGCAATCCTTCATAGTAAAGGTACGGAATCTGGGAAAAGAAAAGCAAGGATTTTTAATTGATGGAGAAGGGAGTAAGAAATAATTTTAATTGTCATCATCATATTGGTCAAGGTTAATAAAGTTAACCCAGAAGCTGATAAAAGCTTAGCGTTACAAAGAAGTTCGCCAGCTAAGCGTTCGACATTTATGTGTGATGATCGTAAAGGGTTAGAAAAAGCTTCCCAAATAATACGACAGGTTGTTTTCATTATATAAATATGTAATATAGTCATCACGTCAACAATAAAAGTACGCAATCGAGCGATCTAGTCGTGACTGAACGAGATAAGTGGACATGTGAAGTTACACAAACTGTTAGGGTGTGGGCACAACGGTGCTGCAAATTGGATGTCTTATTGTGTTTCAATAGCAGTACTCAGTGAAAATCCTGCATTGGTAGTAGAATTTTAAGACATATTCCAATTCTACTGTATACGTTGGTCCTGCTTATGGTTTAATTATAATATCTCGGTGAAAACGTTCTTAAATGTCTTTTGCAATTGTGATTTTGTTTTACGATTAAGCAATTTCATTGTTAAATAACTTCTTAGCATTTTACGTAGGTTGTTGTAACCTTTTTTTATACTTGACACAGACTATATAATCACTTGATTACTATATAATATCTTGATCAAAAATTAATCATATGACTAAGTTGTTAAATGTAAAAAAAACCTCTCGAACCTTACAGTTCTTAATTCAAACGTAGAATCTGCTGTACCATATTAACGGGCCTTCAAGAAAAGACAACCATAGACTAAAAGGCCGGTAGAGCAGATCTGACAGTTAGGTAAGTGTCTATGGGCGTCCACCATGTGTGTGCTATAAAAAAAAAGGAAATAGAAATGTAAATTTACCTTTATATATTATCGACAACGTTTATGGAGTCCGTTACGTATAAAACGCTTGGTATTTAGACAATAGTAACGACCACCTTGTAACGTAAAGTTCACAATAATTTCACAACAACATTTCGTAAGATGTGTTCATTGCGGTAAATGTTATTATCGTATATAGATAGATTTTTTTCGTGTTTGAATCTCTTCATAAAATTATACACTAAAACCTCAATAAAATACATAGCATATGAGAACGAACACCGTGATCCGTGGTGTAAATATGATTTAATTTTGTGTGGTTTTATAATATATAATAATAATGTGGCATAATCCAACAGGAGTATAGTTACATTTTATTTCTCTCTAAGTATTTTTAATCAGTTTTTTTGTTTGTCTGAATTATACAGAGCTTTTACTCATCCCACGTAAGAAGAAGCTCTGCCCTCACTGCCGTCAGACAATGGAAGGCTCCTGCTTTTCTTGTCTCTTCTATTAAATATTAATAGTATTATTATTATTTTAACTATTAAGAAATATGCTCATATCAATTTTCACATGTATGTCATAATGTATTGTTAAAACGTTATTACAAATACATCTTAGTGATACGGGATACACTACGGTGCGCGTGCGCAGCGGAGATAATCAGGTGTTACCCGGTACCCTACATACAGTACAATACTTTCATATACAGGATGCTCGTACTGCGAAAAAAATCATGGATATTTTTTGTCTTCATAAATGTAAAAAGCTACATGAATAAAGTTATTTTTGTTAACGGCTAAGCCTTCAAATAATCATCATTCAACATCATCCTTATAAATAATTTAAAAAAAATAAAAAAATACTACACAATAAAATTTACCGCCAGTTCCCAAATTAAGGGCGGACGAGAAGAACAGACAAGAATTTCTTCGACTTAAACAGTCGAAGAACCGCAAAGTATGTTCTATACTGGTAAAGACCTACAACCATTACACCATGATCATTAATATCTCTAAAACAATTTAAAAACCCCTTTACCAACCCTGGGCATGGTGAAATCGGACACGTATATAGATAAAATATGTATATGAATATTTATACATACATAACAATATATTACTTCATATAGGTTATACTTAATTTAGGTGGCTTAATTTATGTCACATACAAAAAACTTGACTTTATTGTATGTACGTAAACCTAGTAGTTTTGAAAACTACTAAGTTGTATTGCATAACAGGCTGTAGTGTTACGGTACATTGTCCTTCATTTACGTGGGCGCTACCACTCGCCCACGGGCGCTCGCGGACACGCTCGCAACTACCTAATCAAGTGTGTCTATGATGTAAGGAGAATTAAGGATTGTTTTGATATACAATAAAAACAATACATTGAATTTTTATATTATAAATGTCTTTTTTTTGCGTGTGTTTTTAACTAAGTTGTGGTTACTTTAATACAAGTTATAAGCTATACTGTTTTGAATATTTTCAAAATAGATTTGGAAATCCTAATACATCCGTTGCTATGGTAACTACAGAATTATATCAAATATAAGCAATTGTTTTAAGAACCCCATTGTTTTATTTGGAATTGTCCACGGGTCCAGAAACTAAAGTTAGATTCGAATTTTTTTTTAAACTATAACAATAAGCAGAAGCTTTTTAATTCATTGAATTGAAAGCACGTTTTATTCATATACTTAGCGGGTATTAAAATCAAGTAAATGGATTTACGAATAGTTATGTTAATAGCTTATAAATATGCGAGTTGCGGAAGTATTTATGTTGTGACCGTTGTGTATTTTCACATATCGTGTGGGCTTGGTTACTGCAATAAGCGTTTTATTAAATCGTTGTAGTGTTGACATAAGTTGAAGTTTTTAAAAACATCCTTAAATCCAGACAATGTAAAATTGCGAGTTTTAACTTTATTATATCTTTGCCACATAGCGTCACTTGTGTACGTAAATTTCTTATATCTAAGGTTCCAAATTGGTCGGTCTGCGAAGATATACAGATAAAATAAAAATAGATAAGTTTATTTCTTTTACATGAAAACAACGCGACCAATATTAAGCCTGGCGTCTACCTTGTAAGGGGTCTCTAGGTACCCGTGGCAGGAGACCCTAAGATGATTAAACATTTTAAATTATTTATACTATAAGCGATGATCACAAATGCAAACACGTCTATTAGCCAATTTGCAAATGGCGAAATTGGTAACAGATAAATCCCGGTGCAGTTGTGACGATGTTATCAAATGTTAATTTAAATTGCCCGACTTGACTTGTGGACGTATTATTGCAATTAAAAATTTGTGTCATTATTACAGGACACAAACTATGTAAATTTATTTTACTGTAAATACATCAAAATCACATATAACATAATTTAAATTTAATAAAATATATATATATATATATTTATAATATATAAATAATAAAAAAATTCTCATTCTCAGATGCCTGCCTTCCGAACCGGTGAAAATGTAACATATATTTTAAATGTGTCTTTACCTCCTTGAATAAAGTTATTATGAGTGTATTCTTAGTTTAATTATTTTATAGTATATACTTAAAAAAAAGTATTTTTGGAACATATCAACTAGGACCTACTTAAAAATATTTTATAAACATATTGAATGTTCATCTTATGCTAAACGTACTTTAACACCGCAGTCCTGGGCTCGATCCAAGTTAGATTCGCTCGTTTACGGAAAGACGGTTCAGAAAAATGATATTATAACGTTATATTGTGGGTGATGCAAATAGATTGAATAGTACTAAAGATTAAACGGTTTATTTGCGTATGTGTGTGTTAGAGAGGCAGTTATCTGAAATCTGCGCAAGGGCATGCAATAACAACAATTAAACTGCATTTCCACACTAGTCTCACTCGCTGTGGTTTGTGTTGATTCACGCTGCTGTGTCAACATTACCTGTGTAGTTCGAGAGCTAATTTACCGATTACAAAAAGGAGAGGTTATCGTTGTTTTAACATTTGAGATTTAGATTTTATTAGTCCAGGAGTGAGTTTGTTAAATATTAATACAGTTGAATAAAGTTTTTGTGGGAGTTACATAAAAGTGTCAGAGATGGTACTGTCACGCATGGACCAGCAGTTGGTTAATAGACACTTCCGCATAAATCTCTAAAGTCAGAAAATTTCTAAATCTCGTGTTTATAATGGACTTCAATGAAAACGGCCTGATTAAGAAGAGAGTTAGAAGTTGTTACTTTTCAGTTGTGATCTAACTGTTATGTAAATCATTAAAGGTTTAGTAAGTATACAATTAATAAATGTTACCTCTTAAACTATACGGACACGCTCAGTTATTTCTAAAGTCGGTATGAGTTACAAAACACGGGATCACATTCGAGTGACATTACCTTGTAGTTGGTGACTGGCTTATTTCAATGAGTGGGCTATTAAACCTTATCACCATTGCAAAACTAACAGTTCAAAAAAACAGACATATTTGATCAATATGTGAGGCCAGGCCAACCATCCGTATCAATAAAAGACACTCGTGAGCATTCCTACGATCGGTTATATTGTCATACTCTTTAAATGATTGTTTTTTATCCCCAATTTTCTTCCTCTGAGATTTAGCTTGCTAAATTTTCAGTCCATGTTTTATTATCCCATTTAGGCCCTATCTTTTCGCTTGTATAAGTCTTATGAATAGTTTACTTTATAGAGCCTACGGTTCCAAAATTAACCGGTCTAAGACGATACTTACAACTCAGCTGAGCGTGAACACTACGTATTAATATGTATGGGTTGTAGAGATAAAAAAACTTTCGATTTTTGGGTATAACACATTTACTGGGCGATGTAACTCCAGGTAGTATTGGTCCACTGAACCATCATGGTTTTTTTTATAGAAGAGGGAGCAAACGAGCAGGACATACCATAAAGGTGAATTCGCCGCCCATAGACAAATCACTAAAGCATTTTATGTACCAATAGTTAAATGTTTTTTTTGTAATCGATCAATTAGAAAGTCAAAAAGCATAAATCTATCCTCTGTATAATTTTAGAATTTTACAATAACGTCTTAATGATATATTCTGACAAGGATAGATATTCTCATGATGCAACTTTCATGAAATGCAAAGCTATGCATACTCGTACATGAATGTTGGCTAATGTTTATTTATCGTATGATTTGATCGAGTTGTCAATGACATATCATTGTTTAGATTGTTTTTGCACTATTAAAATACGTCGAATTATTTTGTATATAACTTAATGAAAATTAAAGCTATATTTTCACACAAAAAAAAATTAACGTGACTAATAATATATAAGAATAGAAATCTAATTTTTCCCTTTAGCCTTATAAAAAAGCGGGTTGTTACAGACCGGATACATAGGAACATAAACTAAACATAATTAGTAAATCGTAATTTCTTAATTCTTCTGTATTAGGTATGGGGTCGAACCTGATTAACTTAATGTAAATGCTTATCTTATTAGGCCCCCGAATGTGTTGCCGGCCTTTTCCAACACACTCTTGCCTTATTTGTACGCCTTTTCGCGAAGATATTGTGTATTGTAATACTAGATATATACTTCATTTATAGTATAACTATGTACCTATTTTTGTAAACCCGTGACCTAACATAATATGTTAAATTAATGTGTTTTTAAAACAATTAAACACTGTTAATATAAAATATATTAAAATGTGTTAATAGCTTATATTATTGTTACGAACAAACCTGAAAACTTACATATATAATATATCTAATTTAATGTTCGCTCACAGATGTCCAGTGTGTTTTTATCTCCTTCAATTTCCCAAGCTGTCTTAAGCCATTACGTAATCCCACGGTAACATAATATGCACACATCTCGTTAGCTCTGATTGATGGGGATTTTATTCAGCAACTGGATGATCTGACTGTTAATTGTTAAAACGGAAATCGTTGCAACTGTAAATGTTTTATACTGTGGTCTTAATAGTATTGAGTATAATTATTATTTTGAAATTTAGACATAGGCAAAAGAATTACATAGCCTAATTGTTCAAAATTACACTTAAAGCTGACTTTAAACTGAAAATTACTAAAGACGGTTTATGCTTCAAACGGGACTCCAGTTGTCTCGCGGATGCGCTGGTTTCACCCGAGGAGTAGTGGGTATGGCTCACCCGATCCTCTGTGTAGCAGAAAATATCTGGACTGAGTTGAGTTCCACATATCCCCGCGACCTTTGGGTATAGAATCAAACAATAGAACTTGTTTTAAAACTATTATGGTTTGTATTGAGAAGAAAGCAATCAAGCGGAAGGCATACCAGAAGTCGCCACTTATGATTACATTACCAAGGGCTCGTGAAAATCCTACCAGCCTTTAAATAATTTGTTAGCTCTACTTAAAGAAAATAAATCATTTTTTGAGATTTCAAATTATGTTGCCTTAAAGCTTTTTTTATAGAAGAGGAGCAAACGAGCAGTAGGCACACCGTGAAGGTGAAGTCGCTGCCTGAAGACACTCACGTGACTGGGAATTCGTGAGTGCTGGTCTTTTAGGAAGTCGTACGCTCTTAAAGCATATTAAATATAGTAAATATCAAATGTAATAACAATAAAGAAACCACTACACTAATCTAAAACAATAAAACTCTGCTCTCGTTACACGCAATGTCCTATCAGCCATAAAAGCTTTACGATACTTGTCATATAAATTTGTTTAATCACATCCTACGTAACTGTTAATAAGTTATACAAACGTACTGTAGAACTTGGCGATTAAGCGTAGTGGCGGAGAGCTTTTCGCAAGTTTTTCGTCTTTGATTACTGTTTTTTTTTAATATTTTTTCGATTATAAGTGTAAGATATGAATAACTCAACAACCTTGTGAGATATGTTGGGTGTGATGTGTGTGTATTACTCCACAGGGTTTGAATCCCGGTCACTACCGGGATTCAGGTTACCATTGGGTCTTTAACGTATGATATACGTACATATAACGCTATCTGCGATGACTTTGAATAATTGTTTTTGATGGTAATAAAACTTTAAAAGCTTAATTAAGAGAAAGGATGCAGGATAATAAATCGTAATAAATGCATCAGAGGGTTATCAATCAAAATTCTCGTTGCGGACCGTAAAGTTTTATGTGACATTTAAAGAATGTCGTATGTAAAGTTAATTTCGCAATAACATACTTTAGATTACATACTTTCTATAAATTAATAACGTACGAATTTTTATCGATATATCTGTATATTAATCATTAAAAATACTTGGGGATCCTTAGAAATACATGTATAAAATACTAAAATCTAGTTTTGGAACTTTCTTATTCCATCTGATCAGCCTCCTTGTCATCATTTTTTGTCTATGACTGTCCTAATTCTATGATTTTGTGGATTGCCTGAATGATCGCGTATTAGCGATAAAGGTACCAGTTGCTCTCATATGTACTAAAAATTATTAACTCATACTAAGAACGATTTTATGATTACGATACTTCGTACTGGAATTTAATTATACCTATTTATAGCTAATATTTATTTTCTAGAAGAGGTGTTTGCGAGTTGTTCTCACTTTAACGGTAATGTTTCATATTTCTTTTGTTTTATATTATAGTTTTTTAATTGTTATTTGTTTATTTTAATATTTAACCGCCATATAGAACATACAGTTCTCCTCGTCCACTCTAACTTTAGATACAATTTTTTTCTAATTATTCGACTATTCGTGTAACAAGGGTTGAATAAAGTTGATTTTGATTAATTATGGCGATACTAGCCTGAAATGGTTATATCACAAACATACCTTTAAGAACACGTCTACAGTTGAATATCATATACTAAACTGCACTCGGAAACCATTCCTAATTGCCCCGATACAAGTCTCCCAATATCAAGATAAAAAGTAGACCATTAAAATAAACATCCACATAACGGCGCTTAGATATCGATTCAAGACATCACTTAATTATCGAATATGTCTGATATAAGGTAGAGCTTAGTATTAAGAATCCGTACAACAATTTAGCAAACACAAAAAATCTGGCGAATTAGAATTTATTCAGAAATCACACATTCAACATACACTTTATTGTGAAATATGTGTATATCACATAACTGTATAACGCAGTAGTAAAAAATATTACAGTGATTCCAGGCTCCTAGTGTTCCAATAGATCTGAATATCTATGGTTCATATAAAACTTTCATTCTTACAAGAAAGCTATAGACAAATTGTTTTATTTCGCTCACCTATAAATTCTTTATGTCCTTGGACATATTTCGTCCAAAAATCATTACATTAAATTCACGTACTTCACTCGAAACACAGCTTTTAACAGCTACGGTGAGTGAACGTGAGAGTATCTTCTAGAACGTGAGAGTATCTTATAGATTAGACTCGGACACTCTTAACTGTTGTCTTCACACGGCAGACAAAGCAGATTTTGAAAGGATGTGGAGATGACGCGGGTTAGCGTGAGTGTCCTCTCACGTCAGGTTTGGGTTTGAAGGTAAAACTAGAAACCAAGTGAATCACGGCATAGGCAAACCGTTGCGCGGTTATGCCAGTTAAAAAGAGGTTTTGAAATTTGAAAAAAAATTTAAAAAAAACCCTCACTTTGTAATTTTATTGATTCTTGTATGTTTTTCCAAAATACAAGTTACCATGTTTCATCCTATATTTTGGCCTTGTTTTCTCATCTTATTCTGCGGTATTGTGCTTTATGTGCTAATTAAATGAATTTGAATGATTAACGACAGTTAGACACTTGTGTGGTTTAAATAAAATTAAACTTCAACATAACGGCTCATAGATAGAACACAATATCGGGCTGAGACATCACGCAATTATAAATGTCGGGACATGTCCTATCGACAACGACGTTGTTCGATTTATTCTAGACGTGTGTGCTAATTAAAGCATTAGAATCAGCCATCTGGAAAGCTGATTCAGTATTGATTTGTGATGATGTGGTTAAATGGTAGCGATTTAATATTCACTCTGACATATTTGTTTTATGATTCACACTTGTTTTTATTTTTATTTTAAAGAAACGTAAGTCTTTCGTTCAGTGTTCTTTACCTTCGGGGAAGTACTGTACAGTACAGTACTTCAGGGTACGAGGTACTTTCGGGGCTTGGGATACAAGTGTACGGGTATCAACGGTTTAAGAAGGTACCTGGTAGTCACGGTGACCCATTAGCTGATAGATAAAAGCATCGTCATACGAGACAAGAATTATTATACCCACGGGATTGACTTTATAGTGTATTTATTTTAAGTTTCATATTTTATGTGAACAGCTTAGTACGAAATAATTAAATAATTGTTTTTTACCGCTTCTTCCTTTTTTCATTCTCTATTCTTTTACTTCTATGTCTCTTCCAGTTGTTCTAGCACGGAAGCCGCTTCGACCCAAATCAATTTTGAACTGTAATACCACCGGATGTTTTCAACCGTTTATTATACATTTATGTAAATAAATCAAGAATCCATACTTATTATATATATTAATAGTTGGTGTATTAATTAAATAGTTGTTCTTATATAGGTCATAAATTAAATAGTCCTATATAAATACTACAAAAGCTCGAAAATGAATCGCCCTAAATTCCGACATTTTTAAAATAGTGATCACGCTTAAAAAATTAAATAAACCAGCTAAATTTGTTCTGTATCTTCTCGGACCGGTTTATTCTGGCACCGTACGTTTAGATATAAGTTAAAATTGACGTGATCGATAATATATGTTAAAATTCGTTGCAGTTAATAAGCTTGTTAATAAATCTCGATTTTTGGGTTTTGTGGTGTAAGAAGATCAATTTGTAAGCACTTAACCATTGAATCCAGAACCTCACTAACCAGTATGTCCAAACATTATAAATCCTAAAGCATCTAAGCGAACATACAAGCAATAAACCGTTTTAGATTTACGCAACGACAAGGTGGACGAACTATTGTCCGCACACTGTATTCATATGCCAACACCCGATTTATATCTTTCACCTTCAAAGACCACCCTTTATGTGACCCTTGGCACGTGGTAATAAAGCACAGATTACAACACCCTTTAATATAATACGTGCAGAGTTAAGCGTGTATTGTTGATATATAGAGATGGTTTCAGGAATACAAGTAGCTTATTTATTGGCCAAGCAACTTTAATTACGAACCCTGAGTAATTGCTTCTTTCATAAGTCTTATTGTTCTATGGTCATGTGTTTAATCTTTGAGATCTGTGAGATAATTCAAAATCAATTCCTAATAAATTCTTACGTTATCTAATGTGTTTTATTTGTTTGGGATCGGTGGATGTTGGTTTTAATAATGTTTCTTTCTAATAAATTCGCCAATATTTTGTTTACAATTAAGCGTAAAATCAGTCTGTAGATTTAGAGTAGTAATTAGTACAATTGGTGTGGCGACTTTTTAAAGGCAAGTTTTGGTACTAAAGTAAAAACTCAATGTAATGCCAGTCGATTCACCTACAAACTCTCTAAAGCGTCGAAATCAATTTGCTTAGGTTGGTTGTTTTGTATTCCATACAATTTTTTTTTGTGATTGTCAATTTAAGGACACTATAACGCCACTGTATAACGCCATAGTTTGCACAGTTCCTTCAGTGTCGTTAAATAGAGTTTAGACAGTCGTTAAATACCGTATTTAGCGTAGCTGCTAAATGCCTGCGCATAGGACTTATATCAAATTATCCACTAATGCCAAATTATTAGATATATCATCATCTCACATCACACACTGAGCGTATCGACCTGTCCAATTGGCCAGTGGTTCTCAAAGTCGATTCTATTCTGTCACAGTTGTATTCAGATTATTGTTGAAACGTTAAGTTAAAATGTTAGTATTTTTATTAAGGAGGATTTAATTTATTGATTCTTTTTATTACATTGTTTAAATAAAAAGGTTTTTCATTAATTATCTTTCTATTTTCTCAGTATTAGTACTTCTATTAAATTCAATATATTTGTGTTATTAGTATCATCTCCAATAGAAAAAATACTAAATTCTGTTGTTCCTACTAGTTTCCTACAGGTATAACACAGACCAGGAAAATGTTGTAGAATTGCTTCTCTTGACAGGAGATTTTCAGGCTATTGTGTCCCATCTCTGTACAGTTTGAGCATCCATGGAATAGATCACAATCAACTTAGATTCCTGGATAGTCGGCCATTTTATCGTTCATCTCCTGTAAGCGATATCCCGTAACATGATACACTATTGTGTTGTCTTCAATCGTTAGCGTAATTGACTGGGGACGTTCCTAAGATCAGAAACAATACGGTTTTTGTTTTATACTGAATAAACTTATCTAATTATTTAAAAAAACACAAACAACTACGTAATAGCTTAGAGAGTTTTACAAAACATTCACATATATATTTTATAATATAATCTGTATTACTACAGATTATAAACAGACATTTGATTAAAGTCCAGACAGAATAGAACAGAAGAACTTATAAATATTATACATGACGGCGCATCTGTCAATATTAGACGTCAGGTTGATTTTTAGTTGTCAAAGTCATTGTCGATGGTAGTGAGGGGCAGCCATCTTGATACACGATTGTTCGAGACGGCGCGAACCTCGAACCTCGCTTGTGACGATTCGCTTTGCATTCGAATTATAGCTTGACATAGTGTTATAATTAACTCAATTGACTGGGTATTTCAATTATAAAACCCCGTGCTGATTAAACAACTGTGTTTTTGCAACAAGGACTTGTGATTTTTCTGCTTACGCCCACCCGACTATTGACTATTCATACAAATTAATGATTGATTGTGAACAGGGCTACAATAACTACTTATAAAATCAGGAATATATAAATCAATAAGGCATATTCTCATTAGTACAGCCGTTATCAGGAATCGAACCGTGGACCGGTCCGCGTCGCGTGCGCACGGTGAAAGTGTTTTAAGGGCATTTAGAAATTATATTTATAACACTCACTATCTATAAATAATATATATGTATTTATTATGTATAAATTTCAATTAAAACATCTGCACTAATTAACAATAATGGACCAATATTTAATCAAAGGTTTGTTTAAATATGTAAAAGTCTAGTAACAATATTTATTGTATGTTAAGATGGTCTATCAATTATATAATAATATTTGATCCTCGGATATTATATTTAGTTTGTTCTTAGGAAATTTATATCGTTTAAAATATGTTAAAATAATTATGAAATTCGTAAAATTTAATAGATATGTTTATTGAAATTAAGATGGAATAGTTCCATAAATGAATATAATATGTGACTATGATATTCCACGCAATTTCATGTAAAATAAAATTCATATTGGGATTTCGTTTCGTAAAAGTTTTAACTGACGTAGCCACGTGCCATCAAAACAAGTAGTTTTTAATATATTGTATAACTAATGATTCCGTTTAGATGAATTTATTCCTAACATACACCGTTATGTTTAACCACACACATACTATATTATCAGAACTAAGTACATACAAAACGCAGCTTGCGAACTGTCAAGTCCAGCCTGTCTGATACTCCGCGCCGACGATAAGAAACGGACAGACAGACCTTATTAATGTACCTATGTAGATTTAGGTATTTATAGATCTTTTCCGAACACTAAATAGTATACGATTTATCTCTTGTTGAGTAAGAGGAAATCTAACGTGTGTTTTCAACTAATGATGTATTTCGCAATGTTTGAATTAAAGGAATCCACTAAATATACAACTTCAATAGAAATGACCTTCACAATAGACTTTTTTCTTGTTATGTGCACATATATAAGGTTCTACAAAAACCTTTAATTTTTGCCTGTTCCGTCTTCGATGTTTTCTTTGCTTATATGAAGTTAAGATTGATATTTCCGAAACATTAGAACAAAGAGGCCTTCAAGAAAAGAGGGTACCTCAAAGGCTACTAACTCAAATAAGCCTTCTACCATTTTAGGTGTCCATAGGCGGCAGTTTTCATCGAAGTGAGGCCGCGCGTTTGAGTATTGTTTAAAAAATAATACATCGCAGACACAAAGTCTAATAAAAAAGGCGAAAGACTAGTTTACATATTTACTTCAGCAGAATGGTCCAAATAAATTTTTCTTCGTCCCTTTAATATTTGCCTGGAATGTTATCAGGGCTAGAACTGATTGCAGAAATATTCTGCATGCATTGCTAAGATTTTACGACTTTGATATGCCAGCCCAAGCAGTCATTGTTGGCTGAGGTTCATCTGCAAACTAGCCCAATCCGAACATGATCAAACAAATTAATCATTTTCATAGTTCTGCCTCAAGTCTTCTTCAACTTATCCTCTATCTTCCTCTAGATGGTTTTCGCGAAATTTGTCTCAAGAGTTCGTACAAGGAAATAATTACCAAAGTCGCAGCTTTCATAATATAAGCATTTAAAATCATCTTAATGTCATACAAAATGATACAAATAGAACGAACTAGTTGCGGTAGTAGCGAATAGTTAGTATGGCTTGGCAATTAATTACTGATCATAAACGGTAACCGGCCGTGTAGGACAGACAGACGAACAGATGTTAATGTATGATCGATTTATGAGCTTTTGTAAAATGAAATTGTAGTATGTTTTGAATGTAATTATTATTAGTGCTTCTTGATTATCTTTAAAAATAAACCGGCTGCCAAGAGCGACACACCCGGTACCCAAAGGTTGTCGGCCCTTAAGATAAGTACATACTATTTTGAATATTTCGTATAAAAGTAAGGGAAAGTCCAAAGCTCGGCAGTTTCTGTTTATTTTTCCACCATATCTTGTTGAAGTCATATAATAGATCAATATAACATGTGGACCCACCTTGGGCTTACCATGAAAACAATAAATCGATAACTAGGCCCACTTATCGACTTATTGGGTATGTATGTAGGGGTGTAATAGGTATTTAGAATTGGCATAGAACCTTCTTGGTTTGAAATTTTCGAGTGAAACTTTTTGCGCATGGCACCAATGAGGTTCCTATTTTAAAAATTCACTCTATACTCTATAGTATAGACAATCTAGACTTTATGATA
Organism: Leptophobia aripa; assembly: GCA_951799465.1. Taxonomy (NCBI): domain Eukaryota; kingdom Metazoa; phylum Arthropoda; class Insecta; order Lepidoptera; family Pieridae; genus Leptophobia; species Leptophobia aripa. Next base: position 4,634,464 of record OX637281.1, read on the forward strand.
TAGAACACCCACATCGATAAATAGGCAATCCATAGTTATTAGTACAAGGCCTAATAAGATTTCCCTATATAAGTAGTACAATGCTAATTCGAGCCCAGAGGGAAAGCTTTCTATTCCTGTATCTATCACGTAACTACAATGCGTGCACCTACAATTCATATAGAAAGTGTATTGAGTTCGTATGCAACCACTGTCTATGTGAACTTGGGTTAAGTTTTCATACTTGTGATTAAGAGATAGCATTTTTTATTAAGTTTTTCACGGTTTTGACAAGTGTTAATTGCGCACGTAGATATGCAATGCTTATTAAAATATTATCGGAGAGCCCCGTTTTAAAAACACATGCTATAGTCCCTGGACTACCATTATAAAAATCCCACTACAAGCGTGAATTTGTAGCTTAGAATAGTATATATTTCCTATTTAATATTTTATATATAAAATAAACGTGACTTTTTTACCAGATATTTCATAAATACGATAAATGTTTGGTTGTACGCTTATACTATTTAAATACTTTCATTCAATTATAATTTATAGTTAAGCAAGCTTTTTGTCTATATATAGGAGCTTTTAAAGTATTTTTTATACACATTTAAATGATTCATAGCGTAATTTAATGAACGTGCTTAGTGCGTTAGTTCGCGCGGTATCAGTAGAAAGCGGCGCAGGCTCAGCGGTGGCCCGCGGACATCCTCCACATCTATACTGGTCTACGACTTGCGCACGCCATTTTGCATATTATCACTCCACTGTGTTCCTGTCACTTGAATATATTAGCGGTTTTTCACCCTAACAAGACTATCTGACAGAGATTAGAGGACTATCTGACAGACTTACGATAACTAAATAACTTCATACGCAAATTATTAAAAATAATAAGTATATCTTCATACAGTCTGAGCGGGATTGGTATCGATTTAAATTTTTTCACTATGAACTGTAAATTGAAGTTCACCCTAACAAACATGGCACAGAGGTTTTCAGTTTAAATTTCAGACTTTGATAACTTATTTTTTGTATTAAAAAATCTAATTGATTACAAATAATCTCACATTACACTATAAAACCCAACGAGTAATTCGTTTGTTTCCGTTGAAGACGCATTTTGTGTGAAAAATACAAAAATGTACTCCAATTTTATTTCCTTTAACGTGAAATCATCTGTCAAATATAAGAGAAATATGACGCAAATGAACGATATGAAAGAACGAAAAAAAAAAAACAATTTCTTTTATCATACATTATGTTAATTGAATCCCAATTCCACTCATTAATAGCAATGCGCACATAAAAATTATCGGAAACTGTAGTTTGCTCTTACGTTATTTTATTTATCAGCGTATGTATGCCGATTTCTCAATTTGTTATAAATTATTTCTTTCCGCATACAAATTTAAAAACACGTATAAAACATTTATGTCCCTAACGACCTCAAATTCTTACCAGACTCCTTTTTTAATTGGCAAATTTCCGAAAAATAATTTACCAATAAAAATTAATTGGCATTAAGTATCTTAAAGTTTCATGCTTAATCGTTACTTTTATTTACTGTGCGCTCAGACACAGTGTCATAACCATATGATACCGAATGTCGTAATGGTTATCCTAATTACCGAAGATCAGTTAATTTTGGGTTTCTGCAAAAAAACGTGATTTGCGATATTAGAATAGATAATTTAAAATATATAACGGTCACGCTACGACCATCTTAATGTAATTCCTGTTTAAATATTCTTTTGGTATTTGAATGTATCATGTAAATAACATAATTGTATTGAAATCAAAAAAGAAAGTCGAGTTTCTTGCTGGCTCTTCTCGGTGGAGGCCTTCCAAACCAGTGGAAATTTTTTACATACCATTCAAAACATAGTTTTTATTTGAGTAGAAAATACCTACTAAGATATTTTGATTTTGAAATGATATGACATACATTTATTTTTATGAATTGCACTGCTGTTAAGGACTGGAATCGATTTAGAAAGGAACTGAATCAGTAATGTCAGTTCCTTAATATTATTTAAAAAAAATAATGTCACAATACATTATATAACGTAAGGTATATAAATCCTCTTAAACTATTATTACATAAAACACACACGTAAAAAAAAAGTGTTTGTTAAAAACAAGTTTTTTTTAAAATGTCGATAACAATAAGTTGTAGCACAATCAAGCTACCTTAATATGTATAAGTTTATTAAATAATACACAAAGTTTCTTTCACTACTAATTAAATTGCAAAAATAATAGTTATGCACAATTTACTTATAAAGTTGTCATTAACTGAATTCCGTTAATTATGTTAATAACTTGCAATTTGCGTTGGCTTATCTCGCCATAGTACTAATACTCAACAAGAAAATTAAATCGGTTTTATCTCTGATGATAACATCTACACATGAGATCCTGTCATGCGGAGTGCCTTGAGAACTTCATTAATCTTATATCTTCATACTAAGTTCGTTTCATTGAAATATGTATGAATAAAACTAATGTATCGTTTTAATGTCTTAGCCTCCAGGATCTTGGCCTTAGATTTTTTTTTTATTTGTTTATAGACAAGTAGGTGATAATCGATTCTTGGGACGGAGACATCAACACAGAAAAGTATGAGAAAGCTCAATGTACGAGCTTTGCTTCGCTTGAAGGTAACCCTCGGCTAACACTGCACTGTATTAATTCTTAATAATAATTGAATGCAAGCTTTGCTACTTAAATGTAGGTATTGTCTTTGGAAGTTTGTTGTCTATGTTTTGAAATTAATCAGTATTTTTATCATAAATAAACTAAATAAATATTTTATTTATAAGATGATTGATTAAAACGTACTAGTGTACTCAAGTCAACTTACCTAAATTATCTATAATTATGATTAGCATGTAAAAAAATATTGTTTAAAATTATATCTAAGAAAAGACGCAATGTATCTAACTATACTACTTTTTACAATAGAAAAATGCAATCAATGAGATTGCTTCGTAGAGCTGTTTAGCACTAAGCCTCACTTTATTTGGCAAATTGAGTATTTAAGAAATATGAACTTAAATTTATGTTAGCAAAACTGCAGACATTATACGTTCAAGCCATACTTTGAAATCTAGACTTAGCCTATTTATACAGTATAGTAGTCAAGTAGCAGGCAAACCTTTAGCATTAGCATACGCAGATAGGATCGTGTGGACAAACGGCACACTGGTTACTTATTCGCCCATTATATACAGTTTGCACTTTGTTTCACATCATTTAATATTTATTAATTAAAAGAAGAAAGAAATTTAAAGAAGTCTAGTTTTGTAGTGTATCTGGTGCATTGTAAGATTGATTTAAACGAGAAACATACACTGGAGTGCCTTAAGATAATTTGGTTACAATTTTTAAACTTAACAATAAAAAATATCAAGTCCTGTTAGCACACAGGAAGACCATTAGTTTATTGTTTCCGTGGCTAAACTGTTTAGCATGTTTCATCTTTTATCTCCTAAGCAGCGTAACTTGTGATGAAAGGTATGTATTGTAAGAAAAGGTATGTCTGAATGTATGACTGAATATTTAATGACTGGTTATCTATAAAAATAAAACAATAAAATTATATATTTACACTTCGTTGTATAATATGTTACAGAAGTAAACAATAAATTGGGAGAGAAATTTCTGTCTGTTTCTGTTTGGATTAGAATTATGTATAGTGAAAGTAAGAAAAAAAAGTGTAAGAAAGAAAGGTTCGTTTGGAGCTAAGTGGCTTGAGATAGGACCTAACTGCAGATAAGATATACCAAGTAACGAGTTATGGGTCTCAAAAGTATATTTTTATAATGACTATGGCACCATGAATATTAACTATACCGAGTTGTAAAATTGTTTAAATTAAATTTAAAATTACCAAAGAATTCTTAGAGGTCTTCCCTATCGCTTATAACATTACTAGTTTCCATGATAATAATACCAGTAGCCCAGATATATGTTTGCACATTATGACTGTATTAAGTGCGTAAGTTGTTTTAAGTAGTCATATAAAATTCATACGATAACCAAAGTATAATTAAGCCAAGTAGGCTTTGATTTGCATATGTAGTGTTCGAGTTAGGTTTATTGGAATAATTGTTCCAATTTTGAAGGGATAAGGTTCTTGAGTGGACACTGGCGAAGTTGTTTTTAAAAGCTGTTGAAGAGATTTAATAAAAGTCTTATTCACTGCAAGGTATATATTTAAGTTTTGTTATGTGTTATAGTTTAATTAATTGAATTGAAACTCTTTTGTCAAAGAATTATGTTTCGTAAAAATTTTGTATGAGCATCATCTATCTCTGTCTCTCTTGTGTCTGCATCTCTTGTTATACTTGGTTGAAAGAGTTTTGTTTTTCTATTACTTATGGGATTTGATACATACAGCATTCAAAGCAACAAAAAGTTGGTGATGATATTCGCTTAATAGCAGTTCTCTCAGTTTTATGTTAATATATATGAATATAGCAATTTATCGGGCTGTTATGATAGTCCTTAATTATTTTTTCCTTGTTACCATTACACCTATATTGTTTTATCTTTGTAGCAGCTCGTCTCATACGCGTGTTACTTCCCAAATAACAGCAATACAGTGGCAGTGTAAAAGACAGTAATTACGAAACACAATAAAGCATAAACAAGGAAGCATGCGCGCGCGCAGCTCGTGCCGCTAATCATTTGGCGTATGAGCGATAGCACAATGGTACAGTCATTAACAAAATGCAATAACATCTTTTGTACTTTAAATTCATTATTTTATACTACGCTCTGTCGAGCTTTGTAGCTTTAATAAGCACAACGACAGACGTGTCTAGTTTGATTCTCTATGATTTACCGATGGTAATAAAGATAGAAAATATTTTCTTATAGTAAATAAATTCGCCACGTGAGGCGATTTAAACTATGTTTAAATACATAAATATCATAATCTATAATGGTAAGTATAATGTCGTAATTCCAATTTTGACAACTCTTTGACTTTGACAGCTGACAGCTATTAGTTATATTTCAAACATCGAATGGACTTAATCGTTACTTGATGCAATTGAAGTTTAAAAATTTAAATATCGAACAGATAATCCAATTCTGTCGTAAGTGTATTACGTATTACAGTTAGAGTACTCGAGCCCTTCACATAACTCATAATTTGCGGGCGAAAGCTTACCTTCATATATTGTGTACGTGTTATTAATGCAACTATTTGACTATTCATAGGGAAATCTGGGCCATTATATTGGCAATTAATATTCTGCACCGGTTTATTTATGCTAGGGTTTTCTATAAGATATGTTTGTGTGTAATATTAAATTCTGTTAAGTCAACAGCTAACTTGGATGTTCATCAAGTGGTTTTTAGAAGTGCAGTTAATGAATTTTACGCTTATGAATCAAAAAAAGCTTATAAACTGTACATTTATATTTACTGCCAGTTCCCAAATAAAGCCGACGAAAATAATCGGCTAGAACCTATCTGCCACTCGGTACGGTCGTAAAGATCTGCAATAGTGACTTAAGAGCACATTTACGATTTACATTTAATTTCTTTTGTTTGAGAACAACCTGCAAACACCAAGACTAGGAAAAATTATAAGCCTCACTTTAAGAAGAGAGCGTACCAATCTTTAAATGCATGGTATCCCGATAGGTAAGCAGAAGCTTTTCGGTGTGCTTTATTCTAAAGTCACTCTATAAAAGTCTGGTATTTTTACACTTATACTGGCGAGCTTAAAAATTGTCTCGCATGCCAGACCATTACTTCAATATAACAGTATATTGTTGGAAATAATGGTTCACGTCGGCATTTCCTTTGTCCTAGATTAAGATCAGCTGATTTGAGAAAGTGCATACAGACGTCATAATGCAATGTGTGCGCTATTGTGTGGGACGTAACAGTGTCTCATATGTTATGTATTATTGTATTAAATAAGAAACGTATTAAAAATACTAAGTAGCGTTCAAGTACGCATTGTAATTCTTTTTAAATATTTGTCTTAAATTAGTTTTATAATATTAATATTATTTTATTGAATATTTAATAAGTATTCTTGGTTATTGTTTGTCCTGTACGACATTGTAACTCATATTTAATTACATTTAGGCCATAGTCAATATGTATAAAGATAATTTATGATAGGGATATGATAAGGATTAGCGAATATGTATGTTTCATACTTACGAGTATACTTAATTTATGTATCGATTTAAGATAATTTTGATATAAAATGAAAGCCTCAGTGTAATGTATATAAACCTACTTTGCTTGACAATTTGAAGTGGAATCATTTAAAAAAAAATTGTATAGTTTGTGGGTTGGGAATGAATCAGCCTACGCTTTATTAAACGGTTGGTAATTAAGGTATGGAGCGTGTTTAGCTTCAGCAAATACATTTCCGCGTTACAGAACTACTTGTTAGGGAGTTCTATATTTAAAACCAGAAGGCTCCTGTTAGTTAGTTAGTTAGTTTTCAAATTGAGATATAATCACTGCAGCATCTTTACGTAGGTTATAACTTTAAAAAATTAAAATCAAGTTCAAATGTTTTTTAAGAATATTTTCTTATTGCGTATTTAATTTTTTTTTTTGTTTTGGGTATCAGGATCGCTTTATTTTGGATCCCAAGTAGTTGTAAGGAAATTATTGACATAGGTAGACAATTGATCGCTGATTCTACGTGAGTAAATGATTACTATTACTACATATTAACAGTCTTAAATACAAGACAAAGGTTATTGACATAATCAAAACACGAACGAAACCACAATAAGGCGAATACGCAATTACCCGCATACAACTTTGATAGTTCTAATACGCATTGTTTGAACTAATTTCAATTAAACAGTATTAATAGGCTTCTTCTTCTCCTTCGTTACGCTCTTGACAGAGTGGTCGTGACGATCATGAAGTCTAGACGGACTGGGGAGCTAAAGTTACGCGGCTCACTTTGCCCTGCCTAACCTTCCCAGCTCGCCAACATACGCGAGCACTCTTACGCTGGCCCCCTACTGCGGACCTCATCTGGTCTGTCAAGCACCTGGGAGATCTGCCGCGCGGCCCTTCAATCTCCCTTGGACTACTGGACGTTCAATGGATTTGCTGCCTCGCCTTGAACGTGTACGTAACGTTAATAGGCTAATGAAGGCTTAAACACATTTTAGCCTCAATGTATAGGGTCCCCGCTACCATGGCCTAGTTGGTACAATACTCTGGTGCAGGGGCCATAATGACGTCTTGCCGGTTCTTCTCGGTAGATAACTTTCGAACCGGTGGCAGTGTAAAAATTGACGATTGAAGTAGGTTGTACTTAAGTTAAGATATTTTGAGTTTGAGTTTGTATGGGTTTATGTGTTTTCGGATTAGATGTACTTATAATGACGTATGTTGGTTTATAGTCAACTAGTTGTTACATAACAAGTGCATGGTTCTGTTCACTTTGAACATTTTGGGGTCTGGAAACTCGAACAATTCTGTATCCTAAGTGTATTATTGGGTCTTGACTTTTGTCTCGTTCATACTCCGGGGTCTTCCTTAAACGTACGAATTATTCAGAGAGAGAGAGAGAAGTCTGAGAACAGATATAGGATATCACTGTCATTCAAAGCATAATGTCAGATTGTTTATAGTATAATGTCAGATAATTTATAGCATACATTCAGAAAAGGTCTACAAATATATAACCCTAAATTATGGACACAAAATGGTTTAGTAAACTATAAAAAGATACACGGCTAAAACAAAACTTGTCCAGGACGTATGTTATCGATACCGGGACATATCCACTACAGAATTTGCAGCTTTATCCCGACTTAGAGTAATGGGAACTGGGTGAGATGTGATGCGGTTACACGCTAGTTAAGGCTGTGTGTAGATTGTTTGAAAATTACATTTCTTAAGGTTCCTTGTCTTATTGACTCCAAAATTGATACAAAAGACCACTCAACTCTACAGCTACAACTGTACTGTATATACATGTATATAAATAACTAACTGGAACGTTATATATGCATATATATGACTTTCTTGCATAGTGAATAGTGGCAAAGTGGTTACTTATCTAAGTAAAAAATATAAACAATGACAATTGCTCAGTCATATTAAATGTGATGTCATAGATAACGTTGAATTCTTGTTAAACAGTGTAATATTTTTTTTTGTATATTCTGTATTCGCCTTAATAACCATGTGATACATTTCAGATATGTCTATCATATTAAAGGCGACCTTAATGTAAGCCTATACGGTGTAATATTGCTTGTTATTTTGTTAGTCTGTGTCACAGTTTGATGTGTGGCCAGTGCGTGTGGACTCCATTAGATGCGAATTATATTCTGCTGTCGTATATATTTTTTAATATTCAAACGCAATGTTGTATAGAATTCACTATATTGGCAGGGGTAGCGAACATTTTTTTCTTGCTTAACGGTAAAGTTAGAACAAAGCAGTTAGTATTTTAAGACTAAGGTATTTTGGATTTTAACCGATTACCACTCGAGCCTAAATCCAGCGATGACACTTATACCAAAAATAAAGTGAAGGATTTATTAAAAAACTTCTTTTAACACTTGCTAAATATGAATAAAACCTCACATAAATCAAAAACCATTCTTTGTGCCCTGAACTAATAAGTTCTGGTTGTGGACTATATGTGAGTACAGTGTAGCCAAAGGTGTGCAACACCTGTTCCACAGTATCGTGCGAAATATTCAGTATTATACAGCTGATGTGGAGCGCAAGATATTAAATGTACTCGCAATTAGAATATCTATAATCTTGTCGATAAATATTTGAACAATTGTTTATTGGTTACAATTTCTATTTATTTCAAATTAAATTTCCCATATCTGATTTGGCTCGGCTGACTTCTGGTTACAACACGTGTTTAATAATATATCTTATTAGATGATAACTGTGTGCTTAATGATCAGATTTACGAAAGCTTAATTTAAATTTGGAACCACAAGTATTAAGCATAAAGCTCCATAACTCAATATCATTGATTGACAAGCTACAATGACAAACATACGTACATACAGAATTAATCGCGGTCGACGATCATAAATAAGTTCCACTTGTTGCGACAGGTAACAATAAAATCGTGACCTAGATGCCGGACTCTACGACCTAGGTAGACTAGATGCCTATATCCTTTAGTTTAAGGAAACATTTAATCATAAAACTCATGTTAACTAGATAATATGATTCATAAAATCAAGAATTGTGTTCATATTTTGTACAATACCTAGGTACTCTTAGATATCAGAGGCAGCCCATACAGATTCAATTTATGAATATGACTTTCGATAAGTATATTGTTAGATCATACATTGTTTTAATGCGCTAATTGCATAATTCGACATTACGACGCATGGAAAGCTTTTTACACCTAACCAAATTATATTTATTTACGTTATTTATGTTGTGTTAGTTGTGTTATATTTATGTTATTGTTGTTTCTGATCTTAGATTCGATTTCCGGTTCTATGTTTTAACCTTATTTTGGCTTTATTTTCAATCTAAGGTTTAAGAAATAAATTTAAAAGAATTTCACCTACACCATGTTATGGATCAGCGATCACTTGTGTACGTAGATAAATTTCTTCGTATAAGGCTACGACGGGTTCAAATTAACCGGGCTGATACCCACAACAAACTCAGCTGGTTAACTATCATCACTATTATTAAATAATAATAATTTCTTTATTTCAGACAACAAGAAGTATCGCATCTTTATCGATCTTTAGTACTACTACTATCTACAAATACCTTTATCTAGCATTTAGGACGATTCGCAAACTTTTTTATTGGTTAAAGACCTTTACACTATAATAGGACTTGCTCAAAAGTTTTTATTATTCGTTATATATGCTCAGTACAGAATGTATACTCAATACACAAAAAAACTGTGATTATATTATTGTGTATAGTTATGTTATCAGTCCATTTTCACAATTAGGTTTCTACATTTTTTCATCAGCGCAATTAGCCGTATCATCTCGGCGTACAAATTGCTGTGTTGCAATTTTAAAACAAAACCATGAAGGTGAACACGAAATTTTGCTGGTGTCGTAAAATGTCAAATTGCAGCGCAGAACAACCTAATTCTACAGTGTGCACTGCGCAGGAGTTTTCTATTAGTAAATGTGGTTTAAGGTGCCGTTCACATTAACGGAGCGTTCGTTTTGTAAATTGAATTTCGAATTTGGAATGTAACAGGTAATTTAAACATTTTAACATGAGCTTTTTAATAAAGCTAAATATTATTAGGCTTTAAGAGTCAAACTTTAAATATAATAAAGAACGATGACTTAATAGAACCTCGTGTAAATATAAATTAAAACTATAATATATTTAACATTATCACAAATAAAATCATAGTAATTTCAGTTTTGATCTTGGGTATCTGTTTTTTTTCATGCCTGATGTATGTCGTCTATTCTCAGGTCTAAAACTGCTACTATTTTTGCCGTATAAGTAATTCTAACGAACGCGCTACAGTCGCACGCTAGAACCATTAGTACAATGTAGTTATATTCCTCATGGCCTGCTTTTACTACATGTGTTTTAATGAAATAGATGTACTAATAGACGCCATATCTTCCCCCTTCAGACGTCAACAAGACTAGCAATCGCCTTTAAGAAGTATACACGCTTCACGCTACAGCTTCCGCTCCGCTCGTGATGTTGCGAGAGCACGATTTGCCTAGGACAACATTCCTGTAGCGACCACAGCCACACGCTCAAGTATTAATCACAATTATGTGACAACGCGGCGCCCGACGTGACATAGACGATATGTAATCAACTTTATAATGCAAAATAGCACCTGCGAAAAAAATGCTATATCATTTTTAATACAATACAATTTTAAATACCACAGAGTGAACAACAATACATGTCAAAGACAAATTATAATAAACGTTCTATCGTCACTTTGTTAAATTTTAATTACATTTAGTATATTAAACAGGTTAAGTTAACGGCTTGTTTAGACAACAATATCGATCTGTGACTAGCTGTAATTGTTCTAACGCTAAAACAGCGATAAATGAAAACATTGATTTATGATAAATGATTAATTCTCAATAATAACTTAATAACTCAGAAACGACAAAATAGACCTTTCCACTGTGAACAAATTCATAGACAATACGCCCACGCGTTACAGCTTTATCATTAGAAGCGAGCTTTGAAGTATAAAATAAGTGGAACATTATCTTGTAATATCCGTATTGAACGATATTTGTAGTCTGTGGTAAGGGGTGTGGTGCATATAGCAAAAGTTGTCTCTGCTTTACTATAACTAAAAATAGTTTTACAATACTACGACCACAGATATGATAGTTATTTTAAACTTAAAATTAATAACAAGAAAAATTACTTACAGGGTAATACGAACTTCATATCTGGTTCGCCGTGCTTCCGAGACCAAGATTTTAAGCAAAGCAAAATCTTCTTACTTAATACAGACTCTGTATATAACGATACAATTAATTTAGAAATAAGGCTGTGACCAAGTAGATGTTTTTGTTCAAACAAAATAAACCCAGTGTGTAGTAAACTTAACAGTTATAGACAATGAACCTCCGAGCTAGGGATTGTTTGAAAGTGAATTTCATTAGCTACACGGGGATGTAATTCATTCTTATTTAGTTCAAGTGTATAATTCCACTAATGTATACATTGTATATTTTCATCGGTATAAAAAACTATAATCTGCATTTACAGAGATTGGAGCTAGAAAGCATTAGATAAAACTAGGCTGTAATTAAAAAAGGAAAATTTTATCTTAAAGCCAAAGAGGTCTTATACGAGATGAATCTTCATCAAATTTACTAATAAAATTGTGGTACAATAATTATTGTCTAAAAATTATTTGACGAGATTTTTCAATGTTTATTCATCAGCTTGAAATACTTTATAACATATAGGTACATTGATCATTAGAACCGAGCTTTGAAGTATAAAATAAAAGGAGCATTATCTTGTTCTATGCGTAAACGTAACGATATTTATAGTCTGTGGTAAAAGGTGTGGTGCATTTAGCAAAAATTGTCTGCTATTCTATAACAAATTCAAATGAAATCCCTAACATCTATATGGCCATGCATATTTTATCCTTTTTGCTGCAGACTTTTACCAAAAAAAACCACCATTCCAAAGTAACAGTTGACGCAAAAATGCAAGTGCTAGGTAAGAAGCAACACAACTCCACAGTAATAGAGTAATGTAGTAACAATCTAAATGTTAATCAACTTGTAACGGTATAGAGCTAATCGGATAAACGAATCGAATGTTTGTCGCGGCGATCACGAAATGCTAGTAAGCGAAATCTTTTATCTACAAGCCATTAATTAACAGTTAATTTTATAATTAAGACGATAAAGTTTAAAATGTATTGGCAGAATTTATTTGTAAATAATTCTCGTGTATCGCAACGTTTTAATGACGATCGGGAAAAATCGTTCGGCCTCTTATTACACGGTGGTAAGGGTGTTTTTTGTGTGGTGCATTGTTTGTGTCTCAGTGTTCCTGTGACGTGTTTATTTATCGGCGCGCGCGCACGTCCAAACACGGGATCTCGGCGCGAATGTGACCTAGATGTTGGGCGTGCGAGTTTGCGGCGTATTTTCTTCCTTATTTGAATAAGTATTTATTATGGGACAGTTTTGCACGTTTCTTGTATTTATTGGCTCTTAATATCTATAAGGTTGTAGAAATTATGCACGCATGACTTCTCATTAGTATTTCTATCGCGGAGTTATGTGTAAGCGTAATAATTGTGGTGCATTCAGTATTAACATCTTAACATTAAGATGCACACACGCATATTTATTGATGTTTTATTTATATTTATAAATCTTATTAAATAGTTACTGTCAATTACGTGACATAGCCGTAATGTAGCAGAGTTTTTATATTTAGTTGACTTAAAATGTTACGCCATTATTGATAGCGTTCGATTAGAAAAAATAAAGAAAGAAAATATGTTTATTTGGACACACACACAACATCACAATAAATTATAAGTACAAAATTAAAATTAACTAAAAATAAACACATTGCATTGTTGCAAGTGCCGCGGGCGTGCGCCAAATGGGGTGCTGCTCAGGATTTGTGTTGAATATAGTATAGTATTACCGTATAGGATTACCGTTTTCTTAATCATTTTTTTTAAATAGACTTTGCTGTCCGTACATCCATGATTTTGCAGTGTTAATTGCATACTAGAATGAATAACTCGCGACATCTAAGATATTACTCGTACTGGGGAATGTAACAATTTTTTGCTCAAACGAGAAAAACAGCAAGGTTCTATTGGTGATCACGATTCACTTATTAAGGCTACAGCGATATATCACGCCCATACATTCACGTCACACGCTCACCGCCCACAGCCCTATCAACGAATAGATATGAGCAATTGTTAATGATTGCGAAACACGATTGCGCCTGTGTGAAACGTAATTGTGAAATGTTATCAACACTGGAATATTAATTTAATTTTCGAATTCATACAGTGGTTCTATTACGTGGCAAATGTGCGCTACTGCCTGTTTTGTTAACTACGTAGGCACTTGCTTTCATAAAAGGTTCTAAATTCAAATTAGGAAATGTTTGTGGCCAGCATTTTTAATTGAAAAGTATTTATTGTGTGACAGTACTAATGACAATGTATATTCTATATCTAATTATTAACTGTGTTATTATTAAGAGGCTGTGATTTTTGTGCGGTACTTAGTATTTGAGGCCCTTTGAACGATTTGGATCGTTCCTGACAGACGTTTAGCGTACAGCAATTTAGGCAGCGAAGGAATGGAACTCCAACTCTCAAGGAATATAATATAGGTTTTTTAAAATGAACAATTGTTTTACAGTTTCTTAACACCGCATCAGATGTTGACGCAGCCAAACGTCTGTTTTTATTATAAAGAAGTATGTTTGGCCTTTTTCTATTTTCATGTAAACTAACTTCTCATTACATACTGTAAAATTCAGAATTTTCTAGTAATTAATGTTCAATCAAAATTCCCATTTTGTGATATCACGGCATCTCAAAAAAGCTCTACTCTATGGACTGCAGTTTATGTCAAAATGAAAGTAGGAAGTGATTTATTTAGAGCCAACGCTATATATCTGAGGATCGTGCGCGGATCCATTGGCCGCTTAAAGACCGATTGTGTGGCCACTATCTCCTAAATATAACAGAGATTATATCACGCGGACCGGAAATTGGTTTTTTTAATGCTACGCCGTAGCATTTCGTAGCGTGATCACTATATGTAGTATTTTAATAAAAAAATAATAACATTGCTTAATTATTATTTTTATGTATTATTATTTAAATAGATAATATTAAATAGCCAACACGACAGATAAAATATCTATCATTCGTGTACACCACACCTAAATGTGCTCGTAATTTGTTCAAGAAAGTGTCGTTTAGTGTTAACACGTTAGAATGTTTGCACTGTCTTTCCATCGATATGTCACTGGTAGAGTGCAGCAATGTTCTGTGAATGTATAAGTTATAATATGTATAACTTAGGTAATGTATAAGTAAGGTAATGTTTAAATTAGAAGTCTATAAGTTAGGTTAGGTTAGGGTAGGTATAAATTAGGCAGTGTTTATGGAGTAGTGAGCTTATACTACGAAGATAATTTGAAATCTGATACCAAACATTTATCAATTATTCATACCTTGGTGTATTTATCCCAAAACAGATACAAACATTTGATGACATATAAGTAAAGTACAGAAACATATACAATGAAATAAAAAACTAATATGAAGACAATATAATCATGTATGAAACAGAGGTGAACTTATAACCTCCTGGTAGCAACAATTTTAGAACAGTTACTTTCATTAACCTTCATTTAATAATTGCATAGCCAAAGGATAATGTAACAATATAATTTAATTCAAAATATTGTAGACTATATTACAATGTTATAAGAACTATTTTATCTTGTTTAGATTGAAGTGCAACAGGTCGTCTAACTAGTTCAATATGGTTTGAAAGTGACCACGATTTTAATAACATTGGGATGTGTTAAGTATAATCCTTTTGAATATTTTGACAGAATTCTTATAGAGCAATTAGACAATTTGTGTTTAAATAATATAATATTTACCATTAGTATAATTGACACTTAATTAAAACTGGATTTTCGGACAATGAAAGTATGGGTAGCGCGTGATTTTTGCTTTACGAGTATATTTTTTTTCTGTATTATAAAATCACGAAGCATGGTTACACTACCCCCACCCGTATTATAGAGGACGTGACTGGCCGACGTTTTCATTAAGGCTTGCTTCCTATAGCCCGATACACCTATGATTAACTAAGTCGTTTGCTAATTATACGTATCTTCGTGATTGCCTACTGCATCTTTTAATTTAGCTCGTAGATCGCGAGTTACAGCTTTGAAGATCTAATCAAGTATTACAGTAGATAGGAGTTATGGTACGCAATTTGTAAAGGAAAAAGAAATTCATGTCTCATGACGTGTCTATGACTATTAACATTTAAACCCACCCTCTAGGTATCGTTAGTTTTAGGGTTACGATCGATACTAATTAATATTGGTATCTTTTACATTTGTTAAACAATATATATATATATATATAAACATACAATGTTTTTTGGTACGTATGTGTTAAATAAATAGATTTTTCTTTCTATTTTGGCATTTGCAAAGCAGTGAACAAATTATGCGGGCATAGAAAAAAGAGTTGCAGGGTTAAAAAGTAAAACCATAATGACGAATGATCTTTTATCATCCTTGAAAAGTATTTGTGAGAATAACATATATAAATGTAAAAGTATACAAAGGCGCTTTTGAAACGATAACTTAACGTTAACGTTATTCAAAAACTGGTCATCGCTGGATTTTTTGTAATTAGCACATTTCTGTAGTACAAAGTAGCTTATCAAATTCACTGATTGGCTCGCAACATTACTAACGTTCTGGTTTAATTACTAAGGCTGATATGTGGGAGGTGAACAGCTTCCGTTAGAGTAGTTATTTATAGAAGGCTGTTATGTGATTAAAAATAGCGGATATGCCACACTTTATTAATATTATTTTAATTAAAATTTAAACACTTGTTTAGGTGTAGCTATAATTGTTTTTTTCTTATTTAATTAATAAGGGTAGTATATTAATCATTATGATCAGAATAACTATAACAATCTGACTAGTTCCAGGGTAGTTATCGAGGCATATTTATAAATATGACGAACTGACAAGCCTTCTTGTAGTTAAACATGGGGCTCATCACAGCCTATTTTTTCGATACGTGTGTACAAATGCCTTCAGTACAAAGCGTAAATACTATACACTGAATGGACTGCGCATTTTATGGCGTGGTCGTTAAATAGAGAGAAGAAATATACGTATGGAATACAAGCTAAACCAAATCCTATTGATTTCGACGACTAGAGACATTGTCGTTAAATCCAGTGACGTTGTAGTTTACACTGTGCATTTATCATTTTTACCCAAATACATTTTAATCAGATGGAACGTTATTCCATGCATTGGTCGTGGTGAAATCGTGCAACGTACATATGCATGATATTTATCCAGTCCAGTTGCAGGCTAACTGTTAATATAATAGGTAATAAATAATACGGTGCAATCACGAACGGTAAGCGCTCATTGATACAAGGTTAAACCGAACAATAGCTTAGATACGCGATAAGTGCTGCCTTTAGTTTGCGATCGTGATCAAATTTAGGGGAGGTAACCACCTCTGTTCTATGAATTGGCCTAGTAGTTGAAGCGTGCAAATCTCGTGCGATTCGTGAATCTGCTACTTATAACTAATAATGCGCGTGCGCAGATAACAGTAATGAGCGCGACGAGGTGTAGACGCAATAGTTCTGGCGTAAATATAATTTTAAAGAAGGGGCACGGCACACCCGAAAAGTGAAGTGTCCGCCTATACATTTACAGGGACTTGTGTGTCTGCCTTTTAAGAATTGGTACGCTCGTGAAGGACATTCAGTTGTTTGGCTTACGGCTGTAGGATTGTTTTCTTTATAAACATTTAATTGAGAGCTTTTATAATATCATGCTTTATTAGAATGTTGAAAAAAAAATTTAGATGAAAATTAATAGGATACTTGGACTCAGCTTTGGGTAAATAAATATATAATACGTATTTAGAGAGACTATGTATAAATGCATTAAATTGTGATCTATATTGCCTTGACATATGGTAGAACGATGTATGGTATCTGTAGAATATTTCTTATATATTTACCACTTTTAAGCAGTGTTAATCAAGTGTCTTATCCCGGGAGAGGGATCGTCACGACTGTAGGTACCAATGAATTTTATTTAGATGTTCTCAAGAAGCACTTGCTTGACAAATATCGTGAGAAAACCGCCATTTCAATATCTAGAACACACGTTAGGCATTATTATTATTCGTTAATATAATCTAAATTAAACAATTTTATATTTAAAATTTAATTCATCGGTTAAAACAATTAGACAGAGAGCTTTAATAATATTTTACGTTCAGACCGTCTGTTCGGGTAGACTGATTATTATACGTATATATTTTTCATGTACGTATCTTTATGTGTTACTTTAAAAATCTTTCATTGCGTTGTCAATCTTCGATCAAAGAATAAACAAGAAACTCTCAGATTTAACACAACACGTTAAGGTCTGTTATCTATAAACGCGCCAAATGCCACACGTCTGCGGAGTAGACGACACGTAAAATTGTGGGGTAACTTTATTTTTAAGCCTGAGATTGAACGATTCATATATCATTGGTAAATTATCTCCGTAAAAATTGATCGATGACAATTTGAAATAGGGTAAGTGGTGTAGGCTTTTATACAAAAAGTATTAAATGGGGCTTTGCGATCTGAATTGTACAACAGTTATTGTACACACATATATATATATGGTATTGTTATATGCCGTTTTAATTATAGTAAAAAAAAATATAAAATAAATGGTATACTACATTTGAGGTAACTGCTTTCTGAACCGGTGGTAGTGTAAAAATTGACGATTCAAAGGTGTCTTTATAAGACCTACTTGTATAAAGATATTTTGAGTTTTATATCTATTGACATAGTGTTTAGTGGCACTAAAATCGAGTCCTAAATTCTTCGCTTGCACTTATTCAATGCTTTTAGGGTTAAGTAAGGCACATCAATTGGCCATCACTGTATTGAGACCAATAAGATTTAGAGTCCTTCAAAAAACCCGTATTAGTCAAATTAAGATAGTGCTTAAGTGAGACAAAGCGATTTTCTTCTCTTACTTTAACTAGTTTTGTACGTAAATATTTTTTTAGTTTAAATTGTAAATCAACAAGTCTAGGATATAACTCCCTCCCGTTAGAACGGATTTAAACGCGAATTTATTAAATTAATTACGATCTATTGTACTATACTACTACAAAGCTATAAATGTGTCATTTCATACAGCAACATCCAAAACGAAAATATTACTTTTTCAACTAAATTCAAACCCAAAGTATACATTTGAATCGGTCAAGCGTTTTCGAAAAAGTTCAATTACAATAAGCCATGACCATTGTGTACATATTAATCCACAAGCATGAATTCGCAATTTAAAAGTTCCGAAACACGTCGAAATGTCACATAGGGCTTCGGTATTGATTAAAAAAGCAACATAAATTAGCGAATTCGAGGGCGAGGCGGAGTTGTTGTCAAAAAACTTTATAAGTGTTTATGTGTGCCCACTGCCCCCACGACACCCTTTCTTATTCCAACCCGATGTACAGTCGGCGCAGAGTGCTGATTGAAAAGGTTTATCGGATATTAGTTTTTGAATTAAGAACTTTTTCGAAGCTTGCTCCTTCACCAAAGAGGTTCACGCTTTACAGGTTTTTCATATATGTATAGCAATCAAGAATTTAAATTAGGAATACTTTTGGAATTTTTTTTTACAATCTCAAAAGAAGGTTGTCTAGCTAAAAAAATAGCTTGCGGACGAAATGAAGTGTATATAAAATATATAGAATTGAAACCTCTTTCCTATATTCTATTATCTTTGTTAGTAATATTAACCAATACGTATGTTGAATGCCAAAAACAATTTCGAAATACTTAACCAAAATATAAACCAGATCCCAACATCTGTTTAGTACGGATTAAAGTAACCTATACTTTCAAACGGTGTATAACATTTTCAATACGTAGATTGTTCAAATAAAAACCAACCCAAGATATATTAAATACTAAATAAAAAAATTGCTAAATTACTTTCCAATCATGACAATTTCCCCAGCGACTGTACACTGACATACAAGTACATGTAAATTAAACACCACCGCACACAGACACGCACACAAATAAAAACGTAAAGAAACACCGCGAGAGGAAGAATGTATTAAGAAAGCGCGAGAGGGACAAGCAACTAATTAACACCACTGGTGCGAGAGGGATGGGGACAGGCGACTCGCTAATTAAGAATACAAGAAGAAAGACGTTTTATGTAGCCCGCGTCTGTGTGAGTAACTGTGTATGTATGGAGGATTTTCCGTTTGGTACCCGTAGATGTTGTTATTAACTCATTATGTTATGAAGAGTTAGTATATAAGAGTTATTTACTGGTTAATTGACGCAGTTTTCCGTGAGAAAATTCAATGTGGCTTTTGGACAGTTTTACATAAGGTCTGTTTCATAGATTAAAAATGTAAGATGTACGACTTACACCTCGTTCCTAGGATACGCTGTTTTTACATAGTCAACGCGGAAAGAAATCTGTAGAAAAAGAATTCATTCAATGTTGGTAATAATTAATGTACCAAGTCAATGATCTAGATAGTTTTATTTTAGTATTCGATATTTAAATTTTACTTAAAACTATCAGCATAGATAATATATTCTATTTTCTTTACGTGAGTATCACACATTGGTTGTCTATGGGCACAATTTCTACAAAGCTCTCTAAACGACGAGCTAATAATAAATAATTATATATTTTTAATTTTGTTCATTATTGAAATAAATATTTGATATACGAACAACAACACATTCACATAAACAGAGACAATATCCGATTACAAATGTTTAAACAAGCGAATAAAACCTTATTTCTAAAACCATAGAGTATACATTACAAGAGACAAGGAGGTCGTGCTTGTAAGAAAGCAAAGAATTGCAAGGGGAACAAGATATGTCTCAAAGAGTGATGAATTAAATTTTTCGAGGGTGGTGGGAGGTCCGCGAAGGCTGCATTAATTGTGTTTTGCCTCGGCGAGACAGTGGATTCTTGTATTGTCATAGATTTCTCGCTCTATATGAGGAATTGTTTGGGCTAAGTTTTCTTTATATTTTCGCAAAGGTTTTTACTTCATTGGTTATTTTGCTTACTGATATAACAGAGTTTGTTTTGATGGTCTCAATAGAAATCTCATGGCTTTAATTTAGAACGCAAATATAAAAAAATTGTGACTTAAGACCTATTTATACAAGTTTATAATATGCACTAACTGACCCGACAAACGTTGTTTTTCCTTAATTTTTAAAAAAAAAAGTAACTGTTCAATAGATAAAAATTTACGGTTAAATATATTTTTGCGATATAATAAAAGAAACAAAATAACTCTAAAAATAGATGTTGGCGATTCTCAGACCTACAATTGAGTATCGATACTCACAAAATTTCATATGAATCGGTCAAGCCGTTTCGGAAGAATACGGGAACTAACATTGTGACACGAAAATTTTATATATTAGATTAGTTAATTTATAATAAAACTTTTGATTGATCGCTTTACACAACACTTTAAAAACAGTTTGTACCATAAATTATGATCTTAGCTCAAAAGCCTTAAAGCTAACATACTACTTGTGGAACCATAAACAAAAGTTTTTGTCCTCTTTACGATGATATATGGTATCATTTTCGTTTTTCATGTTAAATTTCATTATACAACATTTTATATGATTTAAAGATTTTGTTCGAGAGATAAAAGTCATCGCTACGAGAAAAAACCTAATCAAGTGTGTGTGTGTGTGCGTAACATTGCATGTATGTGTGAGGGGTTTAATTTTTGGGGCTTTCTTAATGACACTTCTTTGCATCGATTTTAGAAGCGAGGGTTAGTCTTTTGTTTTGGTAGTATCGATTATTTTTTTAGTTTGCATATGCGAAGGGTGGTGTTAGAACTTTGAAAACATAATGAAGAGCGAACAAAATTTTTAAATCTATTTATTTAGGTAACTGGTAGATATTATAACTACAAAAATTATCAAATGTTTGCTGGTTCGATTCTCATGTATAATATGTACTTACAAAATGATATTTATCAGTTGTTTTATCACAAATAAAATACGCACATTTATGACTTCATGCAATCTATATATATTTGACACCTCTAGAAATTGTGTAGTTCAATACAACACGACTGTTTTTCTATATATCTGGATTATGAAAAATAATAATTTAATTGTTTTCTCCTTAACACTTGGGCTGATCATTATATATTAGCAAATAGCAGGTGCCAATCTCTTACACTACAATTTTTTTAAATTTGACTTTTAGCATCATAAATTAAATCGTCCACACCTCGACATAGGCCACCGCACTGGTCTTCTGTTCTCTGCTTTGCCTTCACAAGCCACACCAGATCTGTCATCCTGGGAGATTTAAAGTTCAGGTTAAGATTTAAAAAAACGATAAACCTACTTAAATATAACAAACCATAGACACGCCGGTCTGCGGTGAAAAAAATGTACTCAAAATTTTTATGCGAACATTTTAGACGACCGAAATCGCGAATCCTCTTTATGACCCCATAAAGGGCACGCAACGTTTACACTAAATGCCAACAATATTATACGTTAATAGCCTCCTATATTTCCATGTTACGGCTGTAAATTCGTAAAGAGCTCACTTTCAAGTATATATATATATTTCGACAATCAAAAACATCGTAGCTTAATAATTATTTATTAATTGTATTGCCACAGCTCTGATAACGCAGTACATTGATGTTGATGGTAGTTCTAGTTTCCAGATAAAATATATCATAACTGAGATGTTTTTTTCAATATTAAGTTGTAGTCCCTGTCAATGTATGAATTTAACCAATAATGCCAAAGATTAAACCTTAAGATGTAAGCATATAAAAGCTGATTAACCATGGTTTATTTAGAATGGTTTTGCAAATTGTAATTTGCTTGTAACAAATAATCAAAGAAATGTAAACAAGTAACAAAACGCAATATCCGTAAGTTGATTATACGTGTGTAGGTGATGAGTTTTAAAGTTTTTAAGGGTTCGAAGATTGCGTGCCTTGATTACCCCCCGAGGGGGCACACACGGGCCCAAGCCTACCCATTTTTAAGGAGGGAAAATTAAAAGTGTATCTTGGATTGACATGTCTTGATACTTTAAGACGATGGGTTTATTATAACAAACTAAAACCTTCAACCTTAATGTTCAAATATCAAAACAACTTCTTTAATTCATTAAATAACTCGACGTTTATGATTCAATCGTGATGAGCGAGATGAGTGGGAAATACAATATGTTAAATATTGTTATAAGTTTGCTGTTCCCACTACTAGGCTCCATAAAGGTGTTATGTCATTTGAAAGGCAGCACACATTGCCCTTATAACAACTTTTTCAGTAAGGAAATTAAAAAAAAAGTAGTTAACGAGAAGCTTTAACGCGTTTAAAAATGGTCCTATGTACCTTACTGAATAAAATATTATGATTTTTGTCGTTAAGAATTCTTTACCAACGAATAAAACCTTTAATAGTGGTATATTTATTGAAAATCCAATAGTATTATAAAAAAGTGATATATTAAGTATCAATATATCGAATCGCAGTATACACCGTTACATGTGCGCGGACGGCGTCGCCCGTTCATTTATGAACGATTGTAATTTCTTACGTCTTTGTTATGATCGCTAAATTACATTTACTTCATAGATTGTTTTATCAAATATAAGTTGAAACCGAAAGGCCAGTTGCTCTCTTGGATATTTAAATGTTAAGCCAAAAATTGTTTAATAATGTTGTCAAGTTAACACATTGAAATACACTTAAATTACAATCCTACTTAAATCGATTTAAGCAGTTGTTAAATATTGTAAATTTAATTAAATAAAACGCACCTTTAAAACATTCCAAATCATAACAGACCTGCGAAGATGTCAACAGCGTACCCAAATTAAAAACAAAACGCACACAAGCGCGCACACACCCACACCTCACCTAATTATCATCGGAGGGACTTTGCATAAGAAAGTATTGCTGCGTTACGACGCGTGTCGTGCCACCCTTCGGCCCAGATAAAAAAATCTCCCATTTCCTTAATTCGTTTATCGGGGCTGGCTGGCTTTGTCTCCGATCGATGAACGCCTCCAAATGAGCGAGAAACGTGAGCCGTGTGTTAGATGAAGGTGACGTTGACACTTATTAAGTGACATTTGGAATTTTCGAAAATGGAATTTCATATTTTTACATTATCGTGAATACGATTCACACAATTCGATTATATACAACCTCCTTAGATCTACAAGTTAATTGGAAATTATCTAACAATTGTATATAATAAGTATTCAAGTATATAATTAAATTTGATAAAAATACTACAGTCAAAAATCAAGCAGGTTTAATAATTATATTGTTATTGTATAATGTCTCAAGTTCCCATTTAATTGTCTTATGTGTAAACCTAGTTGTGTTATCTCATAAGTTTATTGTTTTAAATATATTTAGCACATAACATGTATGGGGACAGATATAATAAAATAAAATAATAATATTTTTTTAAATATTGATATAAAAATAGGTTCTCATTTTGACTGCCGAACGCGAGCGTGGACAAAGTTTTTAAGCCCCCTAAAAACATGGATTGGAACACATGTTTGGCGAACGATAACTCAGTAATTAAGAAAGACATTAATCATGGATTGGAGACATTGCGTTTTCTACGTTTGATTGCAATACTGACAAACGACCGGGCGGCATGCGTACCGTTACTTGTGGGTGCTAAGCCTTATTTGAATAACCAACAATATATATTAGAATTTATCGTCACTATAAAAAAAAACTTATTAAATTTCTGTCTTAAGCTTTTTAGCCTTCAAAGAATTAAAATAATTGATGCAGTTTATTTATTTTCTTAAAGCTCCAAAGATTTCATGTGCCAAATATATTAGAGATAATTAAAACATAAAGTATACACACAAAACAATTATTTGGAAACTAACAAGACATAAACGCGAACACAATTTAAGATTTAAAGGTTTTTTTAAAATATATTTTAATCAAATGTATAACTTATCATACAGAGTAATAAGGTTCTAGTTTGTGGATGTTATAACTGACCACAGCTTATATACTCATCACATAATCTTCTGACAGAATGTCACGGCATTGTGACAATTGGCAAACGAGTCGACTATTTAATGCACAGTTCAGTAAAAGTGTTGTGAATAAATGTATGTGTGAGCTTTATATAAGACATGTCTAGAATATTGAAAGTCAATAATGAGGTGTGCAAATACATTTACATTTTCACAGTTCCGGCTGCGATTCGGACACCTGCGTTATCACAGATACAATGTTATTGTTGTATATTTTGTAATGTCGTTTTAGTATTTCCATTTAAATTGAAACTGGATTGGGTCAGTCGGAAAGTCTTATATTTATTTGCACTTTGTTGCACAAATGTTGAATTTAGTATAATAAACCATCACACAATATTGTAAACCTTACCATTAAAAGTATTAAGTGTATTGATTACTTAAACTTTTTTCTTTGATATCCTTCGACTGCGAGAGATGTAGAAGTATATGGGTAGTCTTTAACAGATACGCTGCCGGCGTTTAAGGGAGGCGTATGCTCTTAGTTTTAAACTAACTAAATACTCTTTTATTTGATTATATTTTAGCTAGTATAAGACAGAGACTAATGTCTACACTTCTTTAACCAAAATTCTTATATTATTGCATGTTTTTCTAACAGTATAAAAGTCAATAGAACAAATTTCATTGTTTTAAATTACCGTATCGGCAAACATCAAAATGGGAACATTTAATGTCGGTGTGATCGCCTTTATTGTGTTAGCATAAGGTTCAATTTGCAACAAAACATTGCGTATGAATTTTGTGTTAATATGAGGGAGTGGACGTGACATTTATTGTTTGACAAGCATCGATCTAACCTTTGCGATGTGAGGCGTAAATGAGCTGTTTACACGGATTTTTTTTTGAACTGAAGCGAATTTTGATTCTACAAAAGTAAATGACAATTAAAAGGAATTTTTTACTAAACGTGTCAATAGTGTAAAACTTACCCAATCCCAAGCTACTACTACTACGACTACTTATGGTCCTTCAAGAAGAGAGCTCCTTAAAAGGCCGGCAACACACTCATGAGCTCCCAGCCACGTGTCTATAGGCGGCGACTTCACCTATGCTTTGAGTCCAACTCGTTTGCCTTCTCTTCTATAAAAATAACAATATTTTAGTTGTTTAGTTATTTTTAGATTATAAGCTCATCTACTAGTCTCTGGATAGAGAAACTTAAACTTCTGTACTTTCATTTATTACAAAGGTGGGCTATTAAGCAAAGTTAAAAAATTCGATTTTAACTGCACACTGTGATAATTCAAAATTTGTGGAATAAAATAATCAATAACATTTCTTTAATTATCCCCTATCTCTCATATTATACAGTAATTATGATAACAGTTTTAATGATAGAATATAATCCTCAAAGGGAACATACTTTCTAGCGAACACTTCTAATTAATCTTCAATGTTCTAAAAATTACGTCTTTGAAGACAATACAAGTTCACATTATGAGATTTAATTATATTCGAAGAGTCTACCTCATTTAATTATACCTAATCTTGCATCAATTTCTGTCATATTCTGTGTTATTTGGGATGAAAAGGGATATTCTTTTTTTTAATAATTACAAATAGACTGTTCATCTTGTTACATCAACTTATTAATCAATCATACAACCCGTTATTAAACTTTTATATTTAATCATCAATATTGAAATTATAACTCAATATATTATTAATAAATACATAAGTAAACAAATGAAATAACATAAAATAAAAATTATACCGTTATGTTACAATAGTATTATTATTGTATGTCACTTCTATAGGCTTTCTTTATTTCTGTAGAATGTACCAAAAAGCTCGTACATTTTTCGGTATTTCTTCTTGTGACACTTCGTTAAATAAACAACTCTGAGTATTATTCATTTTAACTTAAACTCAAAGAGTTTTTTTTTAAGTAAATAAAAAATCGTTAAAAAAATCTTAATATTCTTACTTTAAACCATTCAAAATGATTTTAATCTTCAAACAGGAAATGCTGAGTCACCATAATGGATCGAATGTGTGAACACGATGAAGCGCCCTCTGCCGTCGATTATCGGAAGTGAAGGGCTTTTGTGAACTCATTGCCTTGAAGGTGCTTTCCTTAATAAAAAATCTTTGTTAGGGTACACTTTAGTGTAAGCAATTTTAAATGAAAATAATCAGTTTTTTCTAAAACAGAATAAAAAAATCTTTTTTATACACATGTGCTTATAAATCATTTAAACAATAGTTAATAAGGGATAAAAACTCTTTTCGGTACTTAACTGTAATGTAAATTATTATTATTGTCATATAAATTTTCTTTCATAGTGCTTAAGATTAATGCTAAATGACTCAGCATATATGGAATTTGATTCACTCCAGAATAGATCACACACCTCAAGTTCCAGTTGACCGCGTGAGAATCTTTATTCATATAGGTAGTATTCTTACCTTTCTTGGATTTTTTATTATTATTTTTTTATAAGAGGGGGCAAACGAGCAAGAGGCCCACCATAAAGGTGAAGTCGCCGCCCATAGACACTTACGCGGCTGGGAGCTCGCGATTGCGTTGCCGGCCTTTAAAGGAAAATTGGGAAATGGGGGGTAGGGGAAGAGGATGGGGGAAGGGAAAGGGTGTGCACCGGATGATCTCACTCACCGAACGAAACGCGAGTACAAAATGAACAAACTCCAATTGTATCACTTTACGCAGGTTTTCTCTGAGAGAGTGGTATTTCTCCGGCCGTGCCTGCCCATTCGGCTAAAAGTCTAAGTAGCAGCATGGCACTCCCACTCAAAAACTTATTATTTTTATACTCTACAGTTACATTTTCTGCCAGATCCCATATCAAGTGAATCAAACTCTAAATCAATCTTTAAATAAGTATGTTCTACAGAACGATTGTAATAGCAACAGTTACACCATACTAGAAGGAATCATAGAAATCTAAAAAAAAAATTTTTATTCAATTATTATTGTTAACAAACTTTTGAACGTCACTAAAACTAACCAAAGATAGTGAAGTATACTTAATTAAAAAAACTTAAACAAAATGATATTTTTGAATATTTGAGAAAAACGATTTTAAACTCAGTAAACAAGACCTCATAATCTCTAATATCCGGACATAATTTAAAAGAAAATGGGGAAGCATCACACATACACCCATCCTTAGTGAGTTACACCCCAAATTAATAGCATTCTAACAAAAAATCACCCGTCTTAGGGTGTTGGGGGGGTTCATTTGCATATATGTCCCCCTACACCCTGAGGAGCGGGATGTATTTTTAATTTCATTCTTATCCCTGTGCTTAAATCATGAGAGCGGCCATGCGTGCAAGGGAGAAGACCCCTCACCCCTCGGCCAGCTTGCGTCATACGTCGCTAACCACGTACAAGGCAAAAAGAAAAGAAATCCTAATAAGTTTGTTAGGGTGTGTCGGAGGCTGTGGACATGACTTGGATGTGAGCCAGGCTTATTTGTCATTAACGTATAAATATGAATGATGCTATAAGTATTCTTGTTTTTATATAAAATACAAAGAGAAATCCTGTATATATATTTTTATATTAACATTTTATAGATGTTCTTTAAATAATTAAACATTTTAATCTCTTATAGTTGTAGTTGCTATAATATACTTCTTGCAATTTATCAGTTTCCTTGCTTCTTCCGCATATTATGGAAGAGATCGCTGAAAGCGATAAGGCCGCATGTTGCTCTTCTGTTTTTAAAATAGCAACTTAGTATTAATCAATAAATATTCAAGCTTAATTCTTTATACATTAGACACTTCAATAGAAAGAATAAGGCAGCTATACTCTTTACACCCACCAAAAATGTAGATAAAAAAAAAACAATCTAAATGTATCTAATATTAACCAAACATTTTAATTTTGTTACTAATTTATGGAATTATTAATATCCTTATACGTTTTTATTAATTAAAAGTCGCATCCACTCTATCCTTACTATGAATTATAAGCATCCCTTAAAAAACAACCGTCGTCATTTGGTTGAACAAATTTGGCGGAAGTTTTTCGTTCTCCCGTATATCGCGATGTTGTACTGTATGCTAATGTGATGATCCCTCTGTAATTTAAGTGCTCTGTGGACGTCTGTGTGTTTTTATTAAAAATCATACTTGTATATTGGATTTATTTTAATATTAGTATGCAAACATAAGACTAGAGTCTGTGCTTTTAAAAGTTTATTCATCGATAGATGAATAAACTTTGATGATAGAAAGAGACTTAGGGCTTTCTGATCAAAGACCCGCGGTAAGTGGATTTGGCCATTCTAGTCATGTTAATCTGACAATTTAGTATTTACCAAAACTAAACCGAGTTTCATGCCTGCTTCTCAGCTTGGTCGCGTACGAACAGGCGTAGAATCGTTAAGATTTAAGACATTTCAAAATGGTCCTTAAGGTTGCTGAAAAAAGAGATTTTAAGTTTGACTTTAAAATGAATATACCGAGAAACCTTTTTTATAACATTCCCTCAACTCGATACTAAAACAAATGAAAGTCATATATTTACCTAATTTGAATTTGGAATTATCTTCTTTAAAATGTATAATTGAGGATTCCTAAAGCTTAACACATTTAGCAGATCTAGGTTTAGCCAAAGAGGTTTTATTATTAGTTATGCACGAATGTATGGAAACAAAAACATTTGGATATCGCTATATCTGACGCAGAGAAAAAGCAAAGCCGTCCACAGATTAATAGTATTTATAGTTAAATTTCAGTATCTATATAAAATGACGTCACTGTCGCTTACAATATTCAGTTATCTGTGTCACCAAAACTGACATTGTGAAAACACAATTTTGACGTAATAAATAATAGTTTACAATTTGTCTGTTTAGATTGACGTATTATCAGAAACTACTTGCGCACGTAAATTTTTTGACAGTTCGGTAAATTAGTTTTCATATCAAACGTAATCTCAGTGAAATTGTACATTTAGCTAGTGGGTTCTTTGTTTTTTTATTTAGTGAAAAACTCAGTGTCGGTTAGCAAGTTATTTATTATATACACTTCTAATAAACTATACATATATTTAAATACATATTAATAACAGCCAGATCGATAATAAGCACATAACTATTGCTGGGACCGATTATGGGCCATCAAGGTGTGAATTATACTGACAGCACACGGCTTTGATATCAGTTAACCAGCTGGATACAAACCACGACGATTAAGTAGCCAGCTGATTCTGACATGTGAGGCAAGAACTGGGCCACATCTGATGATATATACCATAGTCTAAGATTATATATAACTATAAAGGTTATTTATAAAAAAATACTCTTCAACACCAAGAATGTATTATACTACTTTATCATTTAATTTTCTTAACAATGGCGAATCGAAACAACAAACAGTTACCGCATCAGCAAATTGCTGGCCGTTAATTATTGATAGAATAAAACTTTTATCAAAACTTCACGAGCAGAAGCCAAAATTATTTGAAAGCAAGGAAACCCTTCATAATGCCTGCGAAAATATTAAAACAAAGCCAAGGTGCCCATCCCCCTTAAGGACAAGGCTCCTCGCGGATCTATATAGAGATGTTTTAATATGAACAATTAGAAGAGAAATAATAAGTAGCTGATACTCTCTTATTATAAATATGGGTATGTTAAATTAACTTAATAAATATGTAAGCTATTGATTAATTTTGTATAGTTATTTAGTTTAGGCTTAGTATAAGTACGTTTACTATTACTGTGTCTTTAACAGCAAAAGCAGATTTTGACAAATAGTTAATTTTAGTTAAAATAGTGCAATTAGACTGATTTCGATATTTTTAATACCAACATAAAAAATATGTCTTAAATTGATGGTTGCGACAGCTCCATACAAAAAATTCCCGAAGACGCCCGGGTGGTGATTAATACAACGCATCTCCCCGACGGTTTAATCGTTGGCTGGAAACATTTTTACCCAATTTTTGGGGAACCCCCCTCCCCTAGCCACCCCACCCCTTTCTTTCGTTAAGATAAATTATCCTACGATCAGGATAAGAGTGTAGATTCAAATTGCCGCCTTTAAAATTCGTCCGCCTAAATATTTGAGCGTGCCCGGCTTTGCTTAACCCTTGGGAATTAAATATTAAACTTTATTAGCTTTCAGTATTTTTTTTTTTATATCGCGTAAATTATTTATTAATTCGACGTTTTACAGTGGCATTTTGGTAAATGACAAACAAAACCCTATCATTAATCCATATGTCTTCTCTTCTTGTTTATTTAAAATGTCATCATCGTGCATTGTATCTATTTATAGTCCCCAGACTGCTGAAAATCAATGGTGTGTAATTCTGAGCAGTTCAGCATTTGGCGCACACACGCAGCTATTTAGATATATTTTTGCATATACATTTTTATGGGTTATGCGTACGTTTAGTCAGCTGTAAGTTAAGTTAAATTTTTGCCTTTAAATATTTTTATTAACACGCACGACTACTTGGAAGCCCATTTAACAATTTGGTTGCTTAATAGTTTTTCAATCGAATGTTAAAAGTCCCGAAATTCAATATAACTTTGTGTTTTCAACAACTGTGTTTAGTATTCGCGTAGCGTTTGTTAAGCAAACAAGGGTTAAACGTGTCCCATTTCAAACACGTGAAATGCCTAATGAATTTTTCTTTTGTGATTTTTACCGATGTGTCGCTGTGTATGTGTGAAGAATATTAAAAATGTAAAGAATTCATTCACCTAAAACAGAAACGAACTTTGCCCTACCTCGTCACTTATTAAGAGAATAAAGGAAACACAAAAAAACCAAACGTATTTTATATTGTTTTATTTCTAAGACATACAACACAATACTACAGATTATATATAATATATAAAATTCTCGTGTCACAGTTTTCGTTCCCTTACTCCTCCGAAACGGGTTGACCGATTCTCCTGAGCATATTGAGTAGGTCTGAGAATCGGCCAACATCTAATTTTATAGACATTTAAAAAAATTTTTTTTTTGGCAGATGTACGTTTGTCGGGATCAGCTAGTATACTATAATAATACTATAGATGGGTTAAAATTGAATATAACAGACAAAATATACAAGAATAACAGAGTGAGGTATTTCAAGTGAAGAACGAGTATTTAATAAGTGTGTGTTATGGTGTTGCTGTGGGAATTATTGTTATATTAACTAATTGTTTTATGTGAATATAACTCGAGGAAGGTGCATTCTCAACGGGCTTAATAGGCTTCTATGGGTATTACATTAGTAATGAAAATAATTATATATTTTTGGGACCCACCGTCAAGAACCAACCAGCCATCACTGGCTGACGAAATCTTGAATGTAATGAATGTAATTTTTAGTTGCGGGTATTAATATTATATAGTTCAGTTCCTAAGTTATTGTTACGTAGTCTTTTATTCCGTTCTTGTTTTGTAATTGTCTATGATATAATGTGTATTTATAAAAGATACTAACCATGTATACAATTATTAAGAGCAGCAGGTACATGGCACCGATCTATCTACGATCTACGGTGCGATCTAGATGTATCTACGATCCAAATCGGTCAATCGAGTTGTATATATCCACACATATATTTAAAACTTGCATTAGAATCCTGTAACAACAGCATTAAATTGATATATTGAAGACAATTTAATATAAGTAACATTCGTCTCAAGTTCCCATTTAATTGTTTTATGTGTAAAGTATTATCTCATAAGTTTATTGGTATAAATGTATGTAGCACATAAGATGTTTGGGGAGAGATATAATAAAATAAAATTCGTATTAATTTCTTAAAGCCTCGTATGACACGAGATTGGGATGATATTTGCACAAAACTGGTACACAGTTGAAATAAAAAAGTGTAGTAGGCTCATCGAAGCATTCCCTATTGAGAGTATTTACACAATGAACTAAATTCGTACTTCCAATGATTTTTTTTTAAATAAACTAATTCACTACGAACTATAAACAGGTTCATTCATATATAAGTCCCATTTTATTAAATCCAGACATTGTTTTGTCTATAAGCCTCGCTATAGAGTAAATGAATACAAAAACTGAAACGTAATTGACGAGGTCAGTTCACAGAATATTGACCTCGCAGAATAAAACCGTTTTAATAAAAAAAAAAAACTCCGTTGAAATCAATATAAAAGTCCATTTTCTTCACAAAATGCTAAGAGGTAATTTTGAGCTTGCTTTTTGTACAACTAATTGGCTAACGATGTCGTTCCATTGTAGACATCGATTGTACGGATTATTAAATATTGTGTCTCGCTCGTTATACCACGATTGGAGCGAGACGGATGTTATGCACTTTTTGTCGGCATTCACTTGTTTAGTTTTTGACTTAATGATGGTTGATCAAACATTTTTTTAAAAGAGATTGTATTTAACAGTAAATGGGTCTTTTCAACAAAATATATCTATGAACTTGCGAATTATATTAATTATGTATTTTTACACGTGAAAGAATGTTAACGAGCGAGTTACAGACAACAATTGATATCTTGTTAAGATGACAGATATGTGTTAAAACGGTGTAATAAGTATTGTTTGCAAACTCAACCTTAAAATATCTTTATTCAAGTAGGTATTTATAAAGACACTTTTGAATCGTCAATTTCTTCACAAACATCGGTTCGGAATGTAGTTATATACCGAGAAAACCCGTCAAGAGACTCGTTTAATAAATAAAATCATTATTATAACAATACTGCCCAAGATGGTTGGTGCTTCTCTCGTTCTATGTCCGTTAACATTATTCAAATATTAAATAATCTGAATAATTTTTCACATAACAAAACATAATATCAAAAAACATACTCCAACAATGTATCCTAGCAAACAACGGAAAAAAAGCTTTAAGAAATTGAGAAACTATAGTTACTCTGCCACAACGACCAAACCTTAAAATTTATTTTGTCAGCTTGTTATTTTAAGTCTTATGAATGACTAAAATTTACATATAACCATACGTTAATACAATAAAATATTATTTAATTGAGAAACTAATTCTTAAATTTTATTAATTATAGTATAACAACGTATCAACATTAAACATAAACATTCTTAATATTAACCTGATATAAAAAAAAATATCAAAATATTCCTGTCTGCACAGAGTCTCATTAAAACATCCCCACATCTCCAGCGACTAATAATTACAGCGAACACGGAAAAATCTAATCTACCCCCCCTAATTCCCTAATTTATTTACGCACACATACGTTACCCTCGTCTGTGTCTTAAAAATGAAGAGATCTTTAAAAGGGTAGCCGTGGTACTCAAATGATCCCCTTAGTATGTTGAATAGGGAAACGCAACCTTAAGAATTTTATCGTCTATTTTGCATTGCAAGGAGACTGTTAATGGATTATCTTATATATTTTGTATGTTATGTACGAACATATTTATATTTATTTAAAAAATATTTTATAAATATTAGTCGTCATTAGCCAAGGCCAGTTGCGGGAGTTTTTACATCTTTAAATTAATTTCATAATTATAATAGGATATTAACTAGTATATCGTTTAAGCTAATCACATATTTTGAGCTCCCATATAATTGTTATGTGTGTATACCTTGTTTTATTATCTTATAAGTATATTGTTTGTTAATATATTTAGCACATAAGATGATTGGAAACAGATTTAATAAAATAAACTACAGAAGTTTTTTATTATTGCAAATTCTGTCAGCAAACTTATTTCGATTTCGGTGGTATGGTTCAGTCAAGCGTTTGTTAGCAGCCAGGCACAAATCTAAAGCACGTTATATAGTGAATATATAAAACCTTAGTACCTAAACATTGAAGAGATCGCTTATCAGCGATAAGGCCGTTGTACGATATCTTTGAACATCATCTACTTCCTACTGTTTTAGTTCAATAATGTGTCGATAAATAAAATAACCTTTACTTAACAGTTTTGACAAGATCGAAACTTTGGAACCGCGCATTCTCCAACATTTGGTTATAATTTACGTGACATCATTGTCACGCACGGTACCTATTGCGATTCCATTATAAAACCATATCATAACCAACTTACAAAGCCAAATATACCTTTGACTTAGATCAAAATTAACCCTTAAGTCTATACGCCTTAGAGGTCAAACTCGACGCATTCAATTTATGTCTGACGTTCATAATGACATTTATTAGAGTCGTATTCTGTACATGACAATAATTAAAAGTCATGCACGAACCGCAGTACCATACCGTACCCAGCACGTGCTCATTTAGCATATTATTAGATTACAAATGATAGCAGACATTAAAAATGTCGAATATGCAGCGGTGAAGTTTTACAATGGTATTTATTCGAAGGTTCATGCTTGCAACCATATTGTAATGCTTGGCGATTTATAGAGTGAGAAGAAGCGGAGAGTTTCCAGTTCTTCTCGTCCGCTCTACGCCCTTGACTTGGGAACTGGCAATAAATGTAGAATCAAAGTTTTATAAGTTTCTTCTTTGACGATTCAAATTTTTCAATTTTATTTAGTCTATTGATACTTTTGTTTTCCAACCATTATTCTAACGACTGTTTAGATCTACTCTCGAAATTATTGAACAATGATTAAATTGTAGTTTAGCAATATTTAAGTTTAAAACGGTGTCCGAGCCAATTCTGGATGCGATCTAAAAAGTACCATTTCTCCTTATTCTAGATTTTAAAAAAAGCAAAGACAATGAACAGGGCAAGAACTGTGTAAATATTAAAACAACATATCGATAGTTATTTCAATGGTACAAAACTTCTGTTCTTGTCGTCTCAGTTTTGGGCCTTAGTTAAAAACCATAAATAGTTGAATATTAAATGTTATGTGAATATTATTCTTAGCATGATGCGGAATAATTTTTTTATTAAAATGTAAAAACTTGTTAAGCCCATTTCAGTAATAAAAATCACTTGTCAAACCAGGGCCGTGACTTGACGTTTCTCAATGACCCGTCAGGAAGTGACATCCCTAATGTGATCGCTTCCCTAATTACACTAACTTCCCCAAAAATTTTGCCCATCTTAACCCATTTGCCCGACTTCCTAACCCATTAACTGAAACTTCAAAACTCACACTTTTCAAAGCTCTTTCTTTGACAGTTACCATAGATTATGCAATGACAGCAAATACAGATATGAAATTGAATTTAGGAAATAATTTTCAGTTTTTATATTGAGTCTGTGTCTTATATATTACTTATGCTAAACTCTTAATATACATACGACCATTTGCACTAAAATATAAAAATGGGAGAACCACGGTAATATGTTATGTATATTTTAAGCTTCAATAACTTGGGCATATAACAGCGATGATAACAATAAGCTGTATAAGCTAATACTTAATAAAATTTGAAACACAATTTAAAATCCTACTCTTTGAACACAACGAACTTTTTCTAAAAATATCTTTTCTCAATTCTTTCACGCGTCAGCAAAAATCTTTTGGAGATAACAAAAACCCAAGTCAATATACCTTAAGTTAAACGAACTTCGACCCTAAGGCTTGTTACCAACGAGTTGTTGAGATGTTACAATTAGTTGGTTTTGGTATGGGGAAGTTAATGCGTGTAGCTGATAAGGGTTTGCAATTGAAGTGAGTGATGATTGTTGTCCACAATTTGCATAATCTCTGAATTTCCCTTCAA
The DNA here is from genome assembly GCA_951799465.1 of Leptophobia aripa. NCBI lineage: Eukaryota > Metazoa > Arthropoda > Insecta > Lepidoptera > Pieridae > Leptophobia > Leptophobia aripa. The sequence goes on from OX637281.1 coordinate 4,670,465, forward strand.
CCGCAGTGATACGCAATTGTTATATAGAAATCTACTGTAGTTCCGTTCGATACATAACAATCAAAGATTCTTTATTTGATTAAACTTTATAATATAAACTCCTGATTTATCTATAACTCATATAAAAAAAATCAATTCAATAAACACAAAATATTCTTTATATTAACCTTACTAAAATAATTAACTTAAAATGAAACAAAACACAAAACTAAAACAAATTTAAAAAGTTTGGTCACTGTGGCAGAGTACCCACAATGCTAGCGGCATTTCCTCGCTGTATGGCGATACTTACACGCTGAGCAAGGAAAGCACCAGCTCTTGGATTACCGGTAATCTTTATTAAGACATTAAAAAGTTCATTATTATAATTTGTTACAATAATTCCTTACAGTTCGTCGCAACCTTACCTCACGACAGTGTAGATAAATGCAATCATCTCTGTCATACAATAATTGTATGATCAGAAAAAAAAATTCAACCCAGCCAAGTTTCTTGCCTGCTTCTTCTCAGCTTGGCCGCGTACGAACAGGCATAGAATCATCTATGTACCTTAATGAATAAAGATATTTGGACTTTTTAAATAAACATTTACGGGAAGAAATGTTAACAAATTTGACACAGGTTCATAATAAACAAATCAACACTCGCTAGAATACCTAAATACATATTAAATAGTAATTAATTATTAAATCACTTGCTTTTTAAGGTAAGAAGTTCAAATTTCGAATTGAATTCTCAATACAGCCGTCACGCGCCTTGCAACGCCACATGCAGACTTAAGATGTGAGCCCTCGTCTTGAGGTATACTAGTATGGAGTTAATCGTTTATTAATTAAGGGCTAATAGCAAAGGAATATCAATTCTTAAAAGACCGGTAGCGCACTCTGAAGCTAATAACAGTGTGTCTATGGGTGCCGACTACTGCTTTATGCTGCATATCTGCATATCTTCTAACAGTTATCGAACACACTTGTCTTTTTCGGGACCTAGAATAGATAGATAAATATATAATCCAATACTTATGATTAATAACGATACTCATATAAAAACACCGTTACATATATAAGCATTGCTAACGAACAATATATGTATTTATTATATATGTTAACAAATAAGTATGTTACAAACAATGAATATATTGCTTATGATGTAAAACTCTCATTAAAACTATGCAAATATAATTGACATTTAAATAAAATTCAAAGTGCCCACTCCACATAACGAATCCTTCAGAAACACGCGTGTCCTATCACAAAATCTCAACCGACCTAAATATGTTGACATGTAGAAATATTGCAAATTTTTACAATTATGGACTTTAATCCTTAGCAATAATGACTATGAGATATTAAGACAAGAATTGTGTTGAATACACAATTTATGATATTGTTTTATCGTTACTAAACATAGTCAAACTCAAACTCAAAATATCTCTACTCAAGTAAACCTTTATAAGGACACTTTTGAATCGTATTTTTTTACACTACCACCGGATCGGAAGGCAGTTATCTAACCGAGAAGAACCGGCAATAAAATTTGTGTTTAACATAGAGAGAGATGCTTTATGGGTGGACACTAAGTCAAAATTTGTTTGTCGAATTAGAATTAACACCTATTTTTGAATGTCTAACTAAGTTTACATTCCACTGCGCCCTTAAAAGGTGAGAAATTTAGTGTCATTATATGGTCGTTTTTAAAACTACTGCAGATTTTAAATAGTTTTTTTAATTGAACTATCAAGACTACGCATATGGGTCATAGGTGGTTAGACCACTGGACTATTACAATTATTTGATTCAGTTTTAGAATGTGTGTTATGTATGAGATAAGAGATGTGAGTGGTGTTGATATGACTTAGTAACATTTTTAAATAAATATTGTTAATACGATTTCATGTGCTCATCAATAAATTAGGAATTCGCAATTTTTATATAGTTAAGAGACAACGTTAGCTATAAAATATAATACTGTATATACATTAAAAAATAGTATTAAAATTTCTCACACGATTCGATAGTCAAAGGTAGGTAGTGTCTTATGGGTAACACAACTGATAAATAATATTAACAGTGTAAACTCTATATAACGACACTTATAGGACTGTGCGTTATATTGGTCGTTAAAGAGAAGAAAAAAAAAAGAATACAAGCTCAACTAACCAACCAAAACCAATTGATTTCGACGGTTTAGAGAGTTTCTCGTTAAATCGATGACGTTACATGCAGTTTATACTTTATATAAATACATATTAAAATATAACACTCATACGCGCGCGTACGCGAATTGAAGATATAGTAAAATCTCTTTCTCGTCGTAGCTATAATAAACCTTGTAATAATTTCTCACACTTGACAATTTATATTTCTTACAAAAAGCTAGACATAAATAATCACTAAAAAGTCCATCCCGACAGGCAGACAGCAAAACGTTACAAAAACATAGTAAAAGAAAATCCGTAGCATCCAATTACTTCTGCGCTGAAAATTTGTGAATTACGAAATTTAAATCGTTTAAAGGAATTATAAAAAGGTCCGCGTCTTCAAAGGTAACCCTTTTGGGGTGTCGGGTGGGGTACGCACTGTAATATAGAAAACTTGTATTAGCCCAGTTCCCTTTGTAACATCATTTCGGCGCCCAGTGTACTTGACCGAGCCGCTTTGATACTTTAAAGACGTTTTTGTTTTTGTTCACACTAATGTAAAATTATGTAAATTTTACATTTTTTAATCAAGTGTAAATACATTCATTACTTACTTTAATAAACTGCTCAAAAGCTTAAGAGTTTTACTTTAAATATTCCATCATATATCACTTAAGAATAATTTATTTCGTTTGCTATAATTAAAATTATCGTCGTATGTACATATACTGCTTGAATAAAATTGTCAAGGCTTTGATTTACATGGCCTTATTATTAAATATGTTTCATTTTTTATATCTAAACGTTAGCGTATGTCTTTATTAAAAGTAAATAAATAGATTTTTTTAGTGTTATCAAATACGGTGCACCCCGTGTTACGGAATCGGTATATTTCGAGCCTTTCACAATTATTTTAATCATGCCAGTGTAGCCATAACCGCGCCCACTTCATCTTCATTATAGGATTTGTTCAAATAATCAATTAAATTAGTACAATTAGCATTATCATTAGTACTGTAAAGTTCTCAATAAAATACACATTTAGATATTTTGGCTTATTAAGAAGCCTTAAAACAATGTATTGAATTGTACAAAGTATCAAGACTATTTGTGCCAACTTGAGCTTTATAATTTAAGAAGAAGAAACAGGCCATAAGAAATAAATGCAAAGAAGGAGAAAACGTAACGAAAGGGTTGAAACGGGGTGTACACCCCTCAATGTATACAGCATATAAATACTATTCAGTTCGTTCGTGTGTTATTTTTCCATCAAAAGTTTTTGATTGGGAAATAAAATTATTGTTTTTAATTGTTATTTTGATTACTTTACCAATAAGAGCAGTACTGTTATTCTTATGATTTTGTTAACGTAATTAATATTTTAACCTATAATTACGTATAAATCCAAATCGTAAGAGTCAACAATCAATTACACACTATACAATACAACAATTCATTCACATTCATATATTACTTACGAATTTTACAATAAATTTGTTAATAAAATAAGTAATACATAACTCATATAGTTTATAGAACAAGTTTTAATTCCCGAAAACCAACCCGTTACTGGTATTTACAATTCACTAAAGATTCGTTCAATCGTTGACGTTAAAGATCGAAACGAAAGATGTTAGAGTCGTTCCAAATTAAAAAAAAATGCTTAATCCGGATCCCATTTACTCAACAAAGATCCCACGGGGCAAAAAATAGTCACAAGTATCTCTCAATCGAAATTCAATACCAATTAAAATGGTCCATTTTACCCCCCCAGCTCCAAGATGTCAGTGGCCCTCAAGATAGTATTTAAATTAAGGAATATTCTCATTGAGTCGTCCCCAGCGCCTCATTTAAATTAAGCTTTTTGAAAAAGTCTCATATCTTCTTTACCCGAGGCGCACCGGTACATCAAAGGGGGTGGGAAAGGGGTAAGGTATTTTTCTTGGGGGGGAGGGGGAAAAATGCGTAAACTCACACACTTGTGCGTGGGTAAATACCGACGCACACAGACGGAGTTGTATGTAAAACACTTTAAGAAGCGACGAAGAAATGCGAGAAGCTTAGCGAATATAGGGTGTTCCTAATAAATTATTTTGATTCAATTTTTTACAAATCACATTTGTAGTGTATTTTTAATTATTTATATCTTTTCCATATAGAAGCATATCAGCAATCTCTTGTACGTCAATAATTTTCTCCTTTATCTGAAGCTGCGTTTGAAAACAAACCGGTCTGTGAAGATTCCCACAAGAAAACTCCGTTTAACTTTTTTAAGCGTCATTCACAAATATTTTTCACAACATTTCACGAATGATTTATTCTCAAGTTTTTTATCGTTTAAATGTAATATTCTTCTCGAAGTAAAGAAACGTGATCATTAAAAGAGAAACACTGTACTGGATACATATAAGAAATGACCTAATTCATAAAAAAATATGACCTCCAAAGGATGTCAAGAGACTACTGTATTCTGTATTGTCTTACGGTCCTAATTTAAAATCATGCTTTTGTAAGAATGTTCGCGTCTTAAGTCGTCTTGATTTCTTTCTACATCCTGTAGAAGGGGGTAAACGCTAAAGGGTTGAAGGCGATCACCCCCCCCCCCCGGGGGGGTGTCCAACGCCTTCTTACAACCTTTTTATAGGGGGGAGCAGAGTAGGCGATGACAGAGACTATTCTTACAGAAAGGGTTGTGGAGCGACGACTAAATTGATTTAAGATTTATGTTTTCTTTTGATGTATATTTGTCATTATTTATGTAGAACCAACGTTATGCCTTTGATACTCTAACTCACAACATGGACGTGTTTCGTTCAAATAATTTTAAAGAATCTTAAATTACATTTTCATTTTATTTATTCTTAACATGTACCCCTCATATTTTATGTTGGTCTAGTATTCATGGTCCTTGCAAAATCCGTACCAATGTGTGCTTTTGTAAACCTTAAGTATCAATTACAAGTGTACAATTCAATATAAGAATTTCTTTAACCTTTGTATCATCATTTATATATCATATATAAATATATGTTGGTAACTGTTCCGGAACCACTTGTTAAACCCAAGTGTGTTCAATCGGCTGAATTCATTTTAAGAAGCCACATACATACAGTCGCATATTTTCGCGTGCCTCTGTTTCCACGAGAACTGTCGCCAAGAATGTTGTATTAGCGAGGCGAGGGGTGAGGGGTGTGCGCGGGGGGGGGGTGTAATTGCAAAATAAAATTAGCCGGAACGGGTACGTGCTCAATTTGCGCCTCCCAGCAGTGATTTGTTTTCATCCTAGCCTCATTCCTCGGTGTATTCATTACTCTGTACAATTCTTAGCCTATATATTGATCGAACAGCCATATTGTTTTGTAGGAAGGTTACTAATCTAATTCTCATTTAATTAGTGTTACTCAAGTTACCACCAAACTAATACAATTGACTTACAGAGAGATAAAATTTCGGTAGTCAGACAAATCAATCAGTCAATTCTAATGGATTATAATGACGTGAGTATGTTTGTGTGAATGCCATTTTTCTTAAGTAAAACTTTGCTCTCTCCCGTAAAGAATCATTGAATTAAAAAAAAAACTGAATTTAAACCATCGACAAGTTCGAAACAATTCACAATAGTTTCCATAAAAGTTTCGTGGAACGAAAAACAATTTTCGCCGGTTAGTCCGCCAGGCCGGGGGCTGTGAAAAACCCTGTCCGCGAAACTTTAAGCTGCCGGAGTCAATGGCTTTTTTATTTCCCTTAATTCCGCTTCAACTCAGCACAAGTTTCATTTCGTGGAAGCATCTCAACTCGACAAAAAATTTTCCGCCAATAATCACGACTTTTCCTCATTCCACATGAGTATTGGACACGTGTACGCCCACCGTATAAGTACACGCCCAGCGACAGATATGTGCCCCAGTTACGTAAGAACGTATATACGTCACACATGAGTTGTATTGCGCATGTCTGGGCGTGGCCTTACGTTACGTGAACGTCATAGACAACGTGACACCTATTTATTCACTGACGATAAATGAGTTATAATTTATTTTTACACGAAGGAAGGGTAAGGGAGGTAATTAATGTCGGAATTGGCTATTCCAAGGATTCGGGAGCCGGTAATGAGGTGAGATTGAGATTAAAACTCGGAGGGAAAGGAAGGATTGAACGAAAAATCGCGTCTCGGTTCTTGATACATTATTAATGATTTCAATCGACTTTAGGTTGTTGTTAGCTTTCAAAGCTCTGTATTGGCACATCTTCAGGGTTAGTGGAGGGAGATCTCGAATTCATAACCCAATAGAGCGTGGATTGTGGTTGGTAACGGTTTTTCCGTACAATACGGTTACCATGGTAACCATAGTAACTATTACAAATTAATTCCGTTAAGAATATATATTCTAGAAACAGTCGTGAAGAATATATTAAATTAGAATTGAATTATTATGTAATGTCTTTTATGTATACCAAATATTATCTTCCTTATGGTGCAGATGACTTTAATTCGCAGAGTACTGTCGCTGGGTCAAAGTCAGTTCCATAAGCGCATGTTAAGGACGACGCACCTGCGAACGTGCTGGCAATGCAGGTGTCCATTGGCACCCTTTAATCAAAGTACGAGTTCCTTAACTTCTCTTGCCTTAAAAAAGATCGCATGGATCGCATGAACATAATTCTAAATCATATTGTGTTAAGGTTTAATACAAAGCTTTTTTTTTTTTTTTTTTATAGAAGAGGGGGCAAACGAGCAGGAGGCCCACCATAAAGGTGAAGTCGCCGCCCATGGACACTCAAGTGGCTGGGAGCTCATGAGTGCGTTGCCGGCCTTTTAGGGATTTATACGCTTTTTTCTTGAAGGACCCTAAGTCGTAGTGGTTCGGAAATACCGTGGCGGGCAGCTTGTTCCATAACGTGGTGGTGCGTGGTAAGAAGTGTCTTACGAAACGCGCAGTGGTGGAACGACAGACATCAAGGTGATACGGGTGGAATTTCGCATTCTGCCTTGATGTCCGAAGATGAAATTTAGCTGCAGGTATTAATCCGAACAACTCCTCCGAACACACCCCATGGTAAATGCGATAGAAGATGCTGAGAGATCCAACATCTCTACGCAGCGCCAAAGGATCAAGCCGGTCGGAGAGTGACTGGTCAGCGACTAATCGAACCGCTCTACGTTGAATGCGATCAAGAGGAAGGAGCTGGTACTGGGGGGCTCCCGCCCAGAGGTGAGAACAATATTCCATGTGGGGCCGAATTTGCGCTTTATAAAGTTGCAAGCGGTGGCCCGGAGTGAAGTATCGTCTCGCCCTACTGAGCACACCAAGCTTTTTAGAGGCAAGTTTAGCCTTTTCTTCCAGATGACCGCGAAACTGAACATTGTCCGATATGTCGACGCCCAGTATTCCGATGCTGGCTGAGGCTTTAAGGAGGGTGTCTTCAAAGAGAGGAGTAGCGACAAAGGGTGATTTTTTAGTGGAAAACGCGCAAACTTGTGTCTTTTTGGGGTTGAATTGGACTAGGTTAAGTCGTCCCCAGTCCGAGGCTACACTTAGTTGGGTCTCGACTTCAGACACAAGTTTGTTCCGGAACTGATCGACATCAGCCCGAGAAATATTTGCGCGGCCTGTGTATAATGCATCTCCAGTACTATCGTCCGCATAGCAATGAATACTGCTATGCTGCAGCAGATCATTGATATGCAGAAGAAAGAGGGTCGGAGATAAGACACAGCCTTGTGGGACCCCGGCATTCACAGGTTTGAGGTCGGAACAAGCTCCGTCGATAACGACCTTAATGCTCCTATCAGCCAGGAAGCTGGAGATCCAATTGCACAATTTCTCGGGCAACCCATACGCAGGAAGCTTTGAAAGAAGTGCTCTATGCCACACCCGGTCAAAGGCTTTCGCTATGTCAAGACTAACTGCCAGTGCCTCCCCCTTGGACTCTATTGCCTCCGCCCATCTATGAGTTAGGTATACTAGAAGGTCACCCGCTGACCGACCACGCCGGAAGCCATACTGGCTATCGCTAATCAAGTGGTGGCCCTCTAGATACTTCAAGAGCTGGCAATTGATGCTGGATTCCATTATTTTGGAGAACAAGGAAGTTATGGCTATTGGGCGATAGTTTGACGGATCGGAGCGATCGCCTTTTTTAGGGATCGGGTGTACTGAAGCGATCTTCCATCCGTATGGGACGATGCCGAGTGAGTATGAGAACCGGAAGAGACGCGTTAGGACCGGAGCCAACTCAGGAGCACAAGTGCGCAGAACTATCGGAGGGATGCCATCAGGCCCGCTCGACTTATGGACGTCCAAGGAGAATAAAGCCTTGCGGACCGCTCGGATCCGGAATGCAATTTCCGGCATAGAAGTATCACACCGCGGGATTAACGGTGGTGGTTTACCATGGTCATCCAAAGTCGAGTTTGACGCAAAGAGGGTGCCTAAAAGATCAGCCTTCTCTTTCGCAGTATGGGCCAGCGAGTCACCCCTCCCACGCAAAGATGGAATGGACGGCTGACAGAAATTCCCTTGGACAGCTTTGGCCAGAGACCAAAACGCACGAGTCCCAGATGGAAGGCGAGCTAATCTCTCACCAAAACTGGCAATGTGCTCTGACTTTGACTTGGCAATCTCTCGTTTTAAAAACCTAGACGCTGAGTTATATGCTTTTTTAAGTTCGGCGGACTCTAAGCCGCGAGATGACACCGCGTCTGCCCAGGCTCGAAAGCATTCTCGTTTTCGACGTGAAGCCGCCATACAGGAGCGTTTAAACCAGGGCTGAGACTTGCCACCGATCGGCACTGCAGAGAATGGAATAAAGAGTTCCATGCCTTGCAGCACCACCTCGGCGACAGAGTCAGCGGTGACATCTGGAGAATCCGACGAAAAGCATAACAGCCCCCAAGGGTAGGATGCATAGAAGGACCGCATCCCATCCCAATCTGCTGACTTGTAATGCCACACGCGACGACAGCCCTCAAAGCGAGGCCGTGGAGGGCGCGTGGTTGGCACTCTACTCCGGACCACGCAATGGTCCGACGAACCCAAAGGAGGGTCGATGGAGACTTGGTAGTTCTCCGGATGTGAAGTCAGCAGAAGGTCCAACAAAGAAGGTTTATGACCCTCCACATCTGGTATTCGCGTAATCGCAGGGACCATTTGTGTCAGATCATATGCCAAGGCTAAGTCGTGAAAGGATCTGCCCGCGTGATCGGTGGTTTCAGAGCCAAGCCACTCGGCATGGTGGGCATTGAAGTCGCCAAGTATCACGATTTCAGCGGTTGGAACCCTTTCGAGCAAGGAATCTGTCGCCATTTGAATGTGCTCGATGAGTCGGTCAGTTTCGGAATTTCCACTATGGGACCTATACAAGCAGGCGTAGAATCGCGGATGGTCATCGCAGTCTACGCGTAACCATAGGCTAGATAGGTCCACGCCTTCAAGCGTCCCGAGGCGCCGAGAGCAGACATCCTCCCTGACGTACACGCAAACTCCCGCCCGCGGCACAAAGGAATGTTCCAATTTATACCCCGGGTAGGAGAGGTAGGAAGTATCAGCCGGAGAGGATATCTGGGTCTCAGTAAGGAAGAGCAAGGCCGGCTTCGCAGTCTCTAGATGGTGGTGGACTGCGTTGATGTTGGAGTTGAGCCCCCTAATGTTTGAGAAATCCACAGTGAGTGAGATGGGGGACGCCTTGGAAATTTTGCCCTGTTTGCCCCGAGAACGGTGTTTTTTTTGTAGCGCAGAGTTGCCCCCCCCAGAGTACGAAGGGCAGCCTGTGCGGCCATCAGCGGGTGTTGAACTTCCCGTTGGTGGACGCCCAGAGGAGGATTCTCCACCGCTGACACGGGTGGTACCTCCCTGGGGTAGTTTCTTTTTGTTCTGCACCTTCATTATTTAATTTGGGTAGGGGAAGAGGGATGGGCTCCGGGAATCTCAATCACCGGACGAAACGCAAATACAACAGGTGAAGCCCATTGTACCGCTTCACGCCGGTCTTCAGTAAGACAGTGGTACTGCCCCGGTCGTGCCTGCCCATTCGACTGAAGTCCGAAGGCAACAGTTTGACACTCCCACTAGGAAGGGGGTTGACTGATTGCACTGGTAAAATAATCTCTGTCACAGACTATTCCACCAGCGGGCGATGGGGTCGTCACATCCCTACGCCGAAGCTACATTAAATCCTAACACTAAAAATGTATTTGTTAGTCGTCACAAAGTACGCTTAACCCACGCGATCACTTTTTAAGATATGTTATCTTCGAGATCTGTACATCATTTATAAGAAGTAATGTATTGTGACGGGTTGACTAATAGTACCATACACTTTAAACTGTGGTAGCTAATCGAATGAAAAATGAGCCTTGAATAATGTGTTGGTTTCAATTATTGTTTTTTTTTGTGTTAATTCAAAAATGCCGACGCAACAAACACTCCTTTTTCATTGAAGAGAGGTCCATAGACACTCACGTGGCTGGGAGCTCGTGAGTTGTCGGCCTTTGAGGGAGTAGTAAGTTCATTTCTTGAATGACCCTAAGTCGTATTGATTCGGAAATACCGTGCAGCTGGTTACATAAAGTGGTGGTGCGTTGTGAGAAAAGGTGAAACGATAGGTATCCAGGTGTTACGGGTATATTTCGTATTCTGCCTAGATGTTTTCTTTTACGTAATAAAAGTGAAACGAGCAGGCCAGGCAGTGGTCATAGGCCATAGCATTGACCACCTATGCTATGGGCAATTTTATTATATCATCGACAGCCTGGTAAAACAATAATCGTATCTTCGACTATCAATGACAATCCTCATACTGTTTAATGGTGGCCGTACACCCGCACAATTAACATATGAATTTTGTTTAACTAGTAAACAGCTGAGTTTTCCATCATTTTCAGAACTAAGCCTGCGTCTCCCTCTTTGTTCTTGAAAAAGGTTTGTTTAAACCAATTTGATGTTTAATTGTGAAACAAAAAACATTGTTATATTAAATAGTCAAAACATATTGTCACACTTTCTATTAACTTTTCTTTTTTATAATCTCTACAGAATGTATGCTTAATATAATGAGACATTTTATGAGGTACAAAATTTCACATTCGCACCGATTACATTAGAACATAAAATCTTAGAAAATAGGCACAAAAATAAACCAAGATTACACATAAAAATACAGACACATTCAACACTTTAATCACAATAATCACTTGTAAGCTAATCTAACTTAACCTTCTTAAAACACTATATATGACGGAAACTATTAATACTATTGAAAAATACTTTTTTTTAGATAATTGCGCGTAAAAAATATGCATTTATACATATTAGAGTTGATTCTTCACTAAACATCTTACTTAAACACTTATTTTTTTTTTGCATTTTACAAAAATATAATTTATTACTAGCTAACTACTAACCTAACCTAACTAAAATAATTAACTTAAAAAAAACAAAACAAAAATTAAAATGAACACTTATTCTTGTAACATAATATTAGTTTTAACAGTGATTACATTAACTATTGTTAGAAGTCCTTAAAGCTTAAATATGATACCAATACGTAATAATAAGTATTTAAAAATAGAAACATGTTCAAATACTTAGGAGCCACTTAAGGAACTAGAATTTCTTACTTATAACAAAGACATAGTATCGGCGGCTTACATTCATCACTGGCGATAGCTATCTATCGTTATCAGTAATCTGCTATGATTAGTATTGTGGGCATTATTTTAATAGGACCCTATAGGAAGTTGCGAAAGGACTTGTCGATACAGGGAGGGATTCTAGTTAATTTTTTTTTTTATTTTTATAATCCATTGATCATAGTAATAAGACAATTAATATAAAAACAGGGTCAAGATAGATATAAATTAAATATATTTCAAGTGATAAAAGCATATAGTGTGTGATGTGGGAGTGTGAATGAGTTAATTTTATACTTTTCAATAAATGGATCGTGTACTTATAACACCTAGGACATTGGAAAAAGGCATACGATAAGGTTGTATATAGCATGTCTGGAAGAGAATTAATATAAAATGTAACGGGCATTGTATTATGTAATTAAAAAAAAAACTATAAAAGATACGAAATTTTCATTCAAATAAACACATGACGTATATTTTACCTCATTATTAAATTCGGCCCTGTCAAGGAGAGCGAGTTATCAAAATTCCGCGCTACTTTTCCGCTAATTGACGTTTTGCCGATATATAGGAACGAATTCTTGAGCCTGAAGCCTATAGAAACACTAGAAACTATACATATATATATATATATATATATATATATATATATATATATATATATATATATATGTATAGTTTCTACTATGTATTCTTTCTTGACTCATTTATATATATATATATATATATATATATATATATATATATATATATATATATATAAATGAGTCAGCTATTCATTAATAAATAATTAAATAATACAAGTCTTCCCTAGATGTTAATGCCACCCGGACACACTGTCTTAAATCTAAAGATACTTAAAAAACATGTCTGTGAATGTTTTATCGTAGCCTTAGATTTCCAAATCCATTTCTGCAGTGCTTCGCACACACGATTGGCCTTTTACAAAACTGTGAAAGTGAATGTTTATTTGGTTTTATATGCTTATAGAATCTATAAGCAAAGTATTTTAAGTTTTTACTTTAAAGGTCTGTGTTCTCATAACTCACTTCCGAGGGCTATCCAAGACTTGTCATTAGACGGAAATCGATTGAAAAAGCTTATTATTGAAATGATTTCACATACTACTTGGATACTACTTGGAAATTAACTATTCTGGTTCTTTTATTGATGTTAATAATGCTGTACGATTGTAAAAACGATGAACAAAATGAGAACCTCACTGTTTTTCTCGTCTGTTCTTCTTAATCGCAGTGAACCCAACTACACTTAGTTTTAGTGACGTTCAAAAGTGGTTGTTAACAATCCCAATTGAATAGAGAATTGTTGAATTTGAATTAGATCCGAACGTTCACGATTTGGCCACTCGGCACTCGGCTGCATATAAGTTGCCGAACCACAGTTACACCACTTAACAGACAGCTATGCATTTTTATGTATACATTCCTTCCCTTTGAGGGAAATTGCTAAATACCACGTTTATCGCATATTATTATGCCCAAATACGGTGAACCTTTACCCGACTACGTAAGTGGTAATGTATTTGCGATGCTATCGTTATCTACGCGATACCATCGACCTCGTGTGGCCGCTTGCCTTTTTCTGACATTTTGTCTGCCCTTTCAATTATGCATATAACAATTCTGTTACACTGATAATATTTTCAATGCATACCGGACAATCCTTTGAGCAAGTAGATTTTTGACCTACTTGTTCAATAGATTTTTGGCCTAATAAATTGTAGTAACTTTAATAAAAATTGAGGATTTATATGTATTTAGTGTCAAGATTTATTTTTTGATTCTTATAGGTTCGTTTTTGAGGTTTTTTCTATTATAATTTTAATTATTAATTTGTATAAAGGCTGAATTATCACAATTTTAAAGATGTTGTTTTGAAAACGATAAAAACCTACTCTTACTTATTTACCACAGTCCTAAGGCCCCACGTCGGGACAAAGGAAAGATATAAGACTTCACCATTCCTTTCTGTCTGATTCCTTACGTTTTAGTTCGTTTAAAGCCACCCTGATTACACAGATATTTAAAAAAAATAAGTATGCTATAATCATGGAACAGCTTCAAAAGCAAACCGGAAGGGAGATATCGGCTCGGTGTGAATAACATTTCACATCTTATAGCAAAATTACCCGTTAGGACAATTATAATCACAATATTTGCATAAAATAGCGGCTGCATGCTCACGCGCACTGCGTTATAAGCTATTACAGGACAGCCTGCGGCTACTGTGAAGTTATAGCATGTTACACTATGACGAGTGGGAATTGAAGCCTTCGGGATACAAGTGTGCACAGTTTTGAATTTAGAACTGTAATACGCACCTGTGATTGTTAACGCCCACATTATGTCATGGCAAATTCAAATTTATTATGTATCTAGTATATTAGTTTCAGCTGGTTCGATTCCTGACAAAAAAATATAGTTTCGAATTGAATAGTAGTACGTTATACATTTAAGTAGAACACTAGTATTATAATGCCTTAAGGCTATAGATATTGAGCAGAAATTACCGCCTGGAAGTAATTGCTCATGAGCAACAAGGCCGCGCCGTTATTTATTAAAGATTAACAAGTGCGAACGTTTTTGCCTGTTCATTTCAATGTCTGACCCTATTTTATTCTACTATATATTATTAACTGTCCATTTTGTTCCAGTGCCAGTATTAGATAAGCTCACATCAAACAAAAGCCACTCACATTTTCCTATCGGCTGATCTACGCGACACGAATGGACCGCATTGGAAAGATTTATGCTTTGTATCACGTAGGTACATTGATTTAGCGTTTGACATGATTATATAGGGTGTTTTTGTATGTTCACAATAATATAAGCATGTAACATAATACGTGAAATAATAATAAGATTGCTGTTCCAACTTCTACGCTCTATAAAGTTACTTTGTTCAAAGGGATACGCATCCATAACAAAATTCCAATTTGTAGACTTAATCATTAAATAAATTTAAAAATAGTAGTTAAACAGAAGCTTCTAGAAAAAGCATTTAATAAAATATCTGATTATTTTAATGATGATGTTCGGGAATGAATTTGCTCCAGTTTGACCTTGCTCCAATATTAGGATTATCACCAAAAAAACAACCCAACTTAGTTTCTTGTTTCTTGTCAGCTTCGTCACGTACGAACAGGCGGAGAAACAGAGTAATTTAGACTTAACACGAATCAAAACGGTCCTTTGATGCTTACTAAATAAAAAGATTTGACTTGGTAAATTCTGTGACAAGCAAAAATAACGTTTCTTAGTTCATTTTAAACATTATTTCATTTGAATAAAATAAATTTATGTTTTACTAAATTAATAATAATGTATGTTGTGTTTTGATTTTGTATACTTCGCACCCTTTGAATCAGTCAAATTGTATTTTAGGTATTATTTTATTGTGTGGGTTGCCTGGAAGAGATCGCTTATTAACGATAAGGCAGCCCGTCGCTCTTATATGTATTAAAATCTTCTACTTCTACTGTTTAAGTGCAATAAACTGTAAATAAATAAATAAATATGTGAAATGTTATAACACCATGTAGTTAATCTGATGACATACGTAAAATCAAGTAATTATTTATTGGTCAGCGTAGGAGGTTTAAAATTAACCGTGAAACTACTGGTCGGTTAAAGAATTACTATGGTAATAGACGAGATTAAGAGTATAGTTGCCTGGGGAGTTGTATGAAGTGCCCGGTATAATTTATACAACGGTAGTAAACTTTTGCTGAGGTAAAGCAAATAGATAATTTTAACACAATTTATATGAGAAATTAATCATTCCGTTGAACAGAATATTCGATTTTAACATACATTTCAGCAATTTTATTTTATATAAATTTCATTTAAAATATCACAGAAAATAAATAAAACCAAAAAAATAATTAAAGAACGTAGTAACGATTATATTATGGAATAAAGATTGGTTCAGTGCATAATTTCTTAAGACAATAATTGTGCCTCTTAAACTATTAATCAATTTGGGTACAATGTAACTATCTTCATTCTATGCCCTCTGTCTTGACCAGACACCACGCTTAAGGACTCCAGCCTGTAAGTATTACCTGATAGATCCTTAGGACTCTACTAAGTAAGTAAGTAGTATGACTTGGTAAGGCCATAGGACTCTAAGTAAGTTTTACCTGGTAGATCCTTGGGACTTTACTAAGTATGACCTAATAAGGGCCTTAGGACTCTTAGTAAGTATGACTTAGTAAGGGCCTTAGGACTCTACTAAATAAGTAAGTATGACCTGATAGATCCTTAGGACTCTACTAAGTAAGTAAGTAGTATGACTTGATAAGACCTTAGGACTCTAAGCAAGTAAGTATTACCTGATAGATCCTTAGGACTTTACTAAGTATGACCTGGTAAGGGCCTTGTGTCTCTACTAAGTAAGTAAGTATGACTTGGTAGATCCTTAGGATTAGGACTCTACTAAGTAAGTTAGTATGACAGGGTAGGGCCTCGTCTACTAAGTAAATACATATATAAACTATAAAATCATTGAACCATTGCGTATATTTAATATCACTATAGTAACATCAATACATATTTACATAGATGCAAACTACGCACTAAATAAAGTTAAAATAACAGCTATCCATCCCTAACAACTTTCCCTAGAGGCACCGAAAACTGGATAATTTCGTATAATCCGTGCTGTCATCGAGTTATCAGTACGCATTGCATTTATGTAATAATTCAAGGTTGGTCAGTAGCCAGCGGACTTTAATAGGTGGGCTTAGGGCGTAGCCATTGCGAAAGATCGGAATTTGCAAGTGGGGTATATGTATAAGCGAATTACTTGACATAGATATATGATAGTGTTTCTAAATGGTTCATTTTATTTAATAGTAAAATCGACTTTATATGGATTCAAAGATTGTTAACACTGTATAGACTAGAATATATATAAACTAGTATATCCTGGAATATATACTATCCACTTACTTCAAATGTCATTGTTATTCTATTTCTATATATTATTTTGTACAGTTTTTTGTGTGTATATTGAAACACATGTGTGCTACAAGATTTTCTCTTACCATGCGTAACTTAAAACATTAATTAAATAATAACATGGGAATGATAATTTCCGGACGTAAAGTTGTTTTTCGTTTCAATTGAGTAATGAAATCACTTGCGTAAGACTGATAACAGTTTGACTAAACGTAGGTATTACTATGCCACACCCATATCACTATTTGGAACTAGTTTTAAGTATGACATATGGCTACTCCCCATATGTAGGTGGTGTAATTTGATTGGAAGTTAGTATTTAAAATATAGTTTAGAGTATATTTCTAGTTATATACATAATATCAGATTTATTTGTTGTTTACATAATCGTGTTCAATTACGCAGTTATCTATGTAATAATAGAAAGCTGTCTTGTTTTAAATACACAATGTAACAAAAACAAACCAAGCCAAGTTTCTTGCCTGCCTTCTTCTTAGCTTAGTCGCGTACGAACGTAGGCGTAGAATCACTTAGATTTAATACGTTTCAAAACGTTCCTAGGTACCTTAATAACGAAATTTTGACTTAACGCATTTTGCTTATATTTACACACATCGATACAAAACGTTTTTGACGACAATAAACGTATTTAAGAAAAACGTGAGAGTATTCGTTCTCATAACAGTAACTGAGTTGCTTGTTGAATACAGCCTTGAACCATATCCAGTATTTACATGGTTAATTCACTTAACTGCCTGACGTGTTCTTGCTTATCAACTTTTATTAAGGCGATGCTTTTTACAATAACACAATGTTTTTTCTTAATTTTATGTATGTTGTGTTTCTAGATTTTGTTTTTTTTTGGATTTTTCGCATATCTTGCACCACTCTAATTGTATTATAAGTATTCTTTTATTCTGTGGATTGCCTGGAAGAGATCGTTTATTAGCGATAAGAATGCCCGTTGCTATGTACTAACATCTATTAACTTCTACTGTTAGTGCAACATAGTGTGAATAAATAAATAAATAATATTCTTTATATGTTCCAAAAATAGATACACATACAAAATATACAGCATTTAGGCCCACACTAGGATCATATGTTCCCATTAGAAAAAAAAAGATGTTAATCTAAAATGCTATAATTTAGAAAATATTTTGGTAGTTTCTTTACAATGTTGCATCTGTGGCTGTTTGAGTATGAGAGAACACATAAAGAACTTATGTCCTAATAATAATAATTATAATATAATAATTGTGTACCTACCTACTTTTGTAATAATCAATTGTTGCAATTGTAAAGCGAGACGTAAGAAACATTTCAACAGAAAAGATTTTACTTTGAAAATCTTCCCCTTAACTAGCATATTAACCCGGCTTTGATACACACGTTTAACTGCTAATAATAATAACACAGTCGTAAAAGATCTAAAAATAACCCTATACCCACTTTTCATTCAATTTCTCAACCACTTATATGTAGATATGAGATTTCTAAAAACCAATTCACCACTTTTAACTAGGTATGAAGAGAACTGTTTTCTTATATAAAATAATGATTTGTTACAAATAAATTTTAGCATCCAATTCACAAATTAACGACATTTTTCAATTAAATATCACACTAAATCTCGTCACAATATTTACATTCACCGTGAATCTAATGATAAAAAACATCCTTCTTACCATCTGAGTACAATTCTCACGGCCAATATCACATATTTATGTGTTTATCTATATAAAAACAATAGAAAATCTATATACCAAAATATCTATTAAAAAAACCTACAACAAATTATCACAGTTACCATAGTTACGATTTGTGACAGTTTTTGCAAAGTACCGTTTTAATCATTAACATCATAAATAATAATGGCATACATCGATATTATAATAAATGATTCCAGTCCGCCAGGGTGTTCCTTTTGCATGTCATTAATAAATATACGCTCTACATACATATTCGTGCAATTTTCCCAACCAGACACAATGACATATTGACACTGTCGACTTAACTGTTATCCGTCATTATTGGCAAACCTTCGGACGGTTTAGTAAAGGTATTGGCGATGACTTTGCATTAGGACCGTATTATAGAAGCCACATAGATTATGTGCTGTAGATGTAGACGCACCAACTGTGGATGCTGTCATCACCTATCAGCTGTATACATCAGATGCACCGTGCCGCACATCAGATACCGTCAGATGAATACATTGATTGTCAGAGAGCTCATGCATTGCCCTTCAAGAATTGATGAATTTCTTTAAGGAACTTAAGGATTTGTTATGAAATAAAATTTTCTGATAATGCAAACAGTAAATGTCTTATTCCTATTTTGTTTTATCAACATGTTGTTATTTTTTTGTATGCGATATCTTGCAAATTAGGACATAGACACATTCTCGATGTAACATGTCATCGAAAGCCCCTAGGGTACAATTATAGGCTGATCTTCCGTCGACTGATTTACCGATCATGATTGTATGAGGCTACCCCATATAAGTTTATGAGATGGCGTCTGAGAGCATGAATAGACGGATTTTAAAATTATGATCGTAGATTAGGAATTTGATCTCTTATATTACAGCCATATTCTATTAATAGTAACGTTGGAACAACTTATTGCGTGATTAGTTAAATAATTTAATAAGTAATATTTGACGCACCGTCGACAAGAAGCTCGATTTCTCCCTTTGTCGGTTCGATCAACCCCTTTTTACCGGAAAGTGACATGTTTTCTGATAATCTGAGCGACCTTTACTGGCGTATAGGAGTGTATTTGAATAGATAGTGTATTATGTGTTAAAGATATTTATATATATTTCGCTGTGAATAAATAAACTCAGCAAAGAGTCTAGTTACAATAAAACGAGAAATCGTTTTATTTCTTTACAAATACTGTACCAAAAAATTTTTTTTTTTATTATACGGTAAGTGAAATATATCAGCATGAATCACTCGAACGGTAGTCGTTTATAATATCCAAATCAATCTAGTTACACATAATGTCCCAATAAATATCCCATGAAACATTAAAGGTCGCCCCAGCTATCAATTACAGCCATTAAATTAGTTTCGCTTCTTCTGATAGACGTTATGAGAACACATTTCTTAAACTTTATGTAATGATAATTTATTATTCATTATACACCTGATGCATGATTTATATCATGCAAGTTCTAATCTTATAATTTATTAGACGTCACACATATCACGCGAAATTATATTGGACGAGGCTTTAATTTAGACTGGTATCTCTATAGCGATGCAATTACAGCTCCAATCGGCAAAGATTTATGCGATAATGACCGGCCGTGTATACTTTATAAGTCCGGAATTCGGAAATTTATTTTTCTGGGGCCCCCGAGGATGGTGCAACAATTAATGTTTCAATTAAAAACAATATTGTATGGGTATATATTTTTTTTGTCAAAATATGATTGATATTCATTACTAAAAACATGCTGAAAGGTAACATTCAATTTCAAACTAATTATTTTTAATATATTGGATATTTAGAATTAATAATGTATCTTATATACGTATAAGACTAAAATTAAAACACTCAAATGAATTAAAAAAGTTTGGTCCTTGTGTTAGAGTACCCATAATGTTGGCATATCTTGCTGTATCGCGATATTTCTCGAAAAGCACCTGCTCTTGGATCACCGGTACTGACTACCGAGGACCTATATAATTGTATTCATGATGTAAAGAGTAATTTACGGACGGATTTATGTGTGGGGCCTTTAACAATTTATGGGGCCTCTGCTTAATTAAAATCCGTACCTGTGATACTCAACCGTAGTTCCATTCACGCAGGTTTATTCACACGTGGAATACAGAAGTCATGTGTAGGCATAATTATGACGGGTGCTACAGAATGTTACATGTAATGCCTTTGAAGTGTCTTTTATGAATTAATGGTGTTTATTATATGTATATGAGGCATGGTTATCAATGTAAGCATAGAAGAAACAACATTTTTTTCTTGTTTAGTGAATGTATTTTATATTAACTTGTATGTGTAAGCGTTAATAGATTATTTTATTAATACATAACATTTTCTTTACTTTTGTATGTATTTGTTTGTTTTTTTTTTAATGTAGTTGTTTGACGCTGTTAGCACTTAAAGACCGTCAACTCTCTTGTACTTCTGTTTCATTTTATTTCTTTCTGGGTCACCTGCAACACCATGTGTGTTCCTGGCTTTTAAGAGGTACGCCAAACAAAAGGGATATTTTTGTAGTCATAGTTACACATTTAATGTTTTGTGATATATCCATCTGTGGGATACTTAACCGAGTACAAAACCTAATAATATGTTTCATAAATATATTATTCACTTGTTGTAGACAATTATAGTATGTAGATTGATTTCAAGATAAATCAAATTTAACTAACGGTATACCACGAATACGCACACATAGATAACTGTACTTGGAGAAATCTGATATAAGATATAACTGGATTATTGAAAACATATCGAACAATAACACAACGGTAGTCGGACCACGACCAGGAAGCGAAGTGCGAACTAAACCTGGATATATATTTTCTAGAAATAAATATTGTATATACATTTAAGTAATATTTTTTATTAAGTTTGATCAGATTTGATCTTAATTAACTGTTAATATTAAACCATACCTATCGTGTTGTTGTATTTGGCGTGTGCTTGTTTTTTTTTTGTCTGTTGACTTAAATGTTAGCCAGTAATTCTAGACCTGTGACTTAGCGATTTAAAATGGTGTCGGAGATATGTCAGTTCTTCTTGTCCACTCTACGCTCTTGATTTGGGAACTGGCACGAATATAATTGTAGAGTCAATTATTTTTATAAATTTTCGAAGATTTTTGAAAGTTACCTATATAAAAAAAGTTATTTTAGATTTGGGAATATTTGCATTGAGATTTATCTTCCTGCTCCTCCTGCGTATTGCTATTCTTTATTATTATATAAACAAAGAAGTAGAGTAACAAATGCGAGTGTATGCGCTATATAAGAACTCTGAACTGATCCATACATATTAAAATAATGTCGCATCTAGATGTTATTATCTTTGTATATATTATTAGCAATTGATCGTGAGACGTGACGCTCGTGGAAGTGAAACCTCTTTTGTAATGAGCTGCGATTCTTTTTTAAAGTTATTGTGAAATTCGTGACAGATATTTTTATGCTCTATAATCGTTGTTTGTAACTAAAGACACTGTATTAGGGTTAAAAGAATCACTTTGTACAGTTATAAAAAAGTTGTCAGTGTTTTATTATTTAAATGTTAATTGTAATGGCTGACACAGGATGTGCATAAAATATCTAATCCAGATGAAAAGTCTTAAAGAGCCTTATTGAAGGTGTTGCTAAAAAAGGTCAAAAACCTTATATAATTTTCTTTTCTTCTCAATGCGAATAGTCGATCGAAGTTTGGACCACCTGCTGAATCACCAGTAGTTTTGAATGGGAGTGCCATGCTGTTACTTCTGCCGAATGGGCCGGAGAAATACCACTCTCTCACAGAAAACCGGCGTAAAGTTATACATTACAATACATACAATTGCACATTGTTCATTTTGTACTCGCGTTTCATTCGGTGAGTGAGGTCTTCCGGTGTCCATCCTTTCCCCTCCCCCGTCCTCTTCCCCTACCCCCCATTTCTTAATTTTCCTTTAAAGGCTAGCAACGCACTGACGAGCTCCCAGCCGCTTGAGTGTCTATGGGCGGCGACTTCACCTTTATGGTGGGCCTCCTGCTCGTTTGCCCTCTCTTCTATAAAAAAAACCAATCGATATATGCAATTAACACTTGCTTTTACGTCTTTGACCTAAGAATCGACAACGTTTGTTAAGCACAGAAAGCTGCTTAAAGAAATTTAAATAATAAGGGAAAATACGATACCAAGAGCCACCAGAACACTGGGTTTACTTGACGAGATGAGATTAGGAATCCACGTTGCATAAGATACAAGAGAACTTGTTTTGTATGTGAGTGAAATAAGTCACAATTTATGAATGGCTCAATTATTCGTTAGGTAATTCTATGTCGATATGTTTCGACGTGTCCTGGGCCAGTGACTGCAAATTGCTACAATTATAGATCTGTGTCAAGGGGGAGAGAGGGGCAAAATAAACTTAAATGCTACATAATGTATCATAAACAATTTTTTGAACTCTTCTTGAAATTATTCATTTCGACATTCTGTCCACTAAATGGGGCAGAAGGTGTCCACATAAATACTCCGGGTTCTATCTCCATATGTTAACGATTCCAGTCCACAATCTGCTACTCTGCTTAAAATGACAAAAATTTAACATTTTAATTATTCAAGTACTTTACCTTATAATAATATAATAAAGAAATCTGATCAAGAATGTATAAAAATTTAAATTAATTGTTTTTTTTTATTTAAATGCCAATTAGCCCCTATTTCCCCTTGTGTGTCTTAAGACTCATGTGTATCATTACAAACAGACACGCGTATTGACTAATTATACATTAGCGGTACAACCTACTTGGATATGTAAGCTATTAATAATTTAGGTTAATAAGTACTGTAATGATAAAAGAACCAAATTATATTCTATTACAACTATTATATGTTATAACCAAATAATAAGACGGTTTCCTATGTTATAAACATCAATTAGGACCTGGGTTCATTACTTGGTAAAACATAAGTTTCGAATCAAAAGTTCTAGTTTAAATCAATCCATACAAGCTTTGGATATAGTTAAAAATGATAATTTAAAAGGTTTGCGTAAGTTATATTATTTGATGGTTAAAAGAATTAAACTCGAGGTGTGGCTGTGTCATGTACGCGGCTGTCTGTACCGGGATACGTAACAGGTTATATTTGTGTACAATAGTTAACACATTTCTGGTTTAACTAAAATATTCTACAACTTTTTTAACATTGAGTTTTGTGCAATACAACAGATTCAAACTAAAAATATCTTTAGGTAATTCTTAATAAAGACAAATCGTGTTTTTTTAACATTGCCACCAAAGTCAAATCTTTTTATTCAGTAAAGGATGCATCTTCAAGATAAGAAACAGGCAAGAAGCGCTTAGTTGTTTTATTTTTCATTTGATCACCTCCCGTTTTAAAATAATCATAGCTCACGTCATAACATTCAACGATCAAAATATAAATTAAACAATATTTAACTTGTCAAATAATACAGAGATAAAACAATAACTGATAATAAACCCATCACGGAGTCAGTGAGATGTCAATTTGTCACGATCGATCAATAATTGACAGAAGTTGACAAATGACAATTGAGGGCAGCGCGCGCGCAGCGATTATTCTTTAACATTGCCACCTGCTGTGGTAATATTTTTCGATTATCTTTATGATACATTTTTAATCTGTACAATGGATTTAAGATTATTCATTATTGATTTTGTAACATATTGATTTCAATTAGAAATTCGTTTAACCATCACTGTTACATGTAGTCAAATGCACTCATAAATATACGTATTCCTACCTCGAGAGCCTGCAAGATACTAGTTTAGTGACTCGTATATGTCTGGCTAACCAGCCTGATATATAAATCTTAAAAACGGAGATGAAATCGACCACAAGATATAATAATTGATCTATATTATATCCATTCAACTAAAAAGATTTTAGAATTTCAAATATTGATTATTGAGAGTAAAAAGTGGAATGGTCGCTTGATTGCTTTCTCAAGATTTCACAATACCCATGAAATGAATGAACCTTCCGCCACTGCGCTACGCATAGATTAGTTATTCTATAGAGGCACCTAAATAAATTACTGACGACAGCTGAGACCTTCTCAACAATATATAATTTTACCAGAAATGCGATCCGTGCATTATGTTGTAGTTAAGATTAGATAATATATATTATTTTTTAAGTAATTGACTGTGTGACAGAAGTTAACTAATCTTTTATAGGAACAGGAGGGAAATATTTAAATTAAAAAAATATAATATTGTGTAAGCTATATTAGAAAATTTAACACGATTTTAAGTGTTTAGCTAAAAAAATATTACAAATTCACATTTATATTATTTAATAGCGTATATTATTTTGGTCTTCATGTCCTGACGAAGTAATGTTTAATAGCTTTTAGTAATGAAAAACATAAGTTAAACCGCTTTAGGAATAATGTTAATCAGAACTTACACGTTACAATGCTTTGTTATTTGAATTGTGAGTAACATAATTTTGTATTAATTGTTTACTTTAAAACAGCAACTATCGAGTTTCCTGTCGGTTCTTCTCGGTAGATGACTGCTTTCCGAACCGGTGGTAGTGTAAAAATTGACGATTCAAAAGTGTCTTTATAAAGACTTACTTGAATAAAGATATTTTGAGTTTGAGTGTGAGGAGACGACAGGTGTTTGGTCATATCATGTCGCGTACTGATTTGTCAAATGTAAATTAGAACACGCACATTCCAATTAACATTCCGTACATTGCTTGTATATAACAGAAGTGTTAAAATATATCTCACAATGCTTTACTAAAAGTGTAACCTATGCATGTATTGTTATTAATAAATATTAGTCTGTTGCAAGCCATTTATTTATGGCTTTAATTAGTTTAAAATATTATAGACACTTTAACGTTTGCTTCGTGTAATTGTTTTTTATTTTATATGGATACTGACGCATTCGCTACATGGTGATTACACCATACTGTGGTACCACCATACCGCAACATGTAGAATATACTTGGGGATTAAAAGGAGTGGCGGAGAGTTTCTCGCCAGTTCTTCTAGTCAGCTCTTGTGTGATTTGGGAACTACCAGGAAATGTGTAGTCAAAGTGAAATATAGTCATCGTTAATTTAGATTCCTATTACGACTGTTATTTAGTTATTATTATTACAGCATAGAGTATCATATTATAAACTAATCGTCCGCGTCACTTAAACTTTAATAGCTTATCCGTACATTCAAACTTCGATATAAGACGCAGCGAAGTAAAAAACATTGAATGCGACTCATTTTATGAATGAAATAGGATTTTTTCACTGTTACGTGCTTTGCTTTCACGACGTGCATTCATTCCTTTTACGTAGGTATAAAATGTTTTAACTTGTGATTATAAATAATGATTTTGAACTGTATGCGTGGGTTATTAAGTTGGGATTGGGTTGTAGTTTTTCAAAGGTAGTTGGAAGGTTTATTTTAGTTAGTACACCGGCTATTACTGTACTTTTGATTTTTCGATTATCTATAGTATGTGTGTATTATTTCGTCTAAATAAGTTAAATATTATGGGCTGGCAAATCGAATTGATGTGTCCATGGTCTGCAGAATGTCTGTTTAACCATTTGTTCTATTCATTTTGATAGGTTTCTGAGAGTTCTACCAACTCGTAAATACTTAACTACTGAAATCTATTTACAAGTATGTAGGGAATCTTCGATTCAAATTTAGTAATTGTAATTACATGTTATATGTGAATATTTACAATGTTTTATTGATAGGTCAAAATGTTAAACCATTATTTCATTGAGTTAGGCACAAACCAAAATGTTTTTGGTAAATTTTATAATATATTTGTCTGTGATGAATTCGTTGTAAATACACGTTTCTTTTATATTCAGTAACATCCTGTAGCTCAGTGGTTAAGTCATGCGGATCGGTACAAAAAGCATACGGGCTCGTGGGAAGTAATTACTTGATTAGACAGACGATTCACGGTTTAAATTATCGTTTTCGGTTATTTTAGGACAATCACACCACTGAAGCTTTTAGTAATAGAGCCTGTGTGTAAAACTATATTATAACTTGGACTATGTACGAGTATGTTACATATAGAGCGTTCAAAAGTAGATTTTGATACGTGGCAACTCATGAGCCTTATCACCGTTCATGTTAGAGAATGAGATAAAAAATTAAATATAAAAATAAAAAAGATATTATTTTGCTGCTGCCGCTGCTGCTAATAGCATGGGCCGATAATAATATAACAGTCCGCTCGCGATTACGAATGTTCGGGTCGCGGTGTCGTCTGTGTCTGCAAGTTGGCCTTCCTCTCAATCATGTTCCCTCCCTGTGGTACCAGTCTGTCATGTCCCTGGCCCACCTTACTTGCATCTGCTGATACGACGAGCCCATTTCCAGTGATTTTTTACAGCATGTTTTACATGTCATATAATTTTACCTTATTGATTTGAGTCACATTTTACCTATTTTTGTAAATAAAAAAGCTAATAATATTTGGGTCTTGACCATTTAAAAACAATGTTCAGTTAAACATTCAAAACATATACTTAACGGTTTTGTAATAAACATATACTTCCCCACTATTCCTATTATTACATATTAAAAAAAATATGTATGTTGTGAATGAGTCGTAATATAAACTAAGATGCCTGTCGTTCCACCACTGCGCGTTTTTTAAGACATTTCTTACCACGCACCACCACGTTATGGAACAAGCTGCCCGCCACGGTATTTCCGAACCGCTACGACTTAGGGTCCTTCAAGAAAAAAGCGTACAAATCCCTAAAAAGCCGGCAACGCACTCATGAGCTCCCAGTCACATGAGTGTCCATGGGCGGCGACTTCACCTTTATGGTGGGCCTCCTGCACGTTTGCCCCCTCTTCTATAAAAAAAAGTCTAACAAATCTTATTTCAGTTCTTAAAATTTTAACATGATATGTTTTGATATAAGATTATGATTCTCAATGCAATACTATCAATATAAAAATACGAGTCAAAGTATGGTAATAGAAATGTCTCAAATTGTCCGAATTATTGACACAGACGTCAGTGGATATGTTTCCTCCGGATACTTAAGTGAAAACAACAAAACATTTAGAAACAACAAAACAACATATCGAAGCAACGAAATCGCATATCAATTAGAACACCAAACGTAGATAACACACAATACCTCTTAGACTACCGTTAGCGTTCCAGTTCCATTCCAACATTCAAACATACAAATCGAGCGTACAGCCATAATTGTTAATTTCAAGCAAAATGCTCGCAATAGCTTTCGCGTTGTGCTAACTAACGATCCCATTGCTGAATGCCTATCGGGTTTCTATGAAGGTAATACGATCTAAGCGCTGTTTAAAACCTCGTTCATAAATCGGAAGATTTATTATTGGGATTTCTTCTTGCTCGGACTAAACGAATGTATGATATACAAATATTAGAACTACCATCCTATAGGGAAATTGAAATTATTAAGCTAAGTGCATATGTATATTTTTTATTATATACTGAATTGTTTTTTTTTTATAGATATGGCATTAGGCACACCAAAAAGGTGGTGATTGTGAGTTCGTTGACGGCCTTTAAGTGATACGCGCTTTTCTTGAAGCACCCTAATTCGTATTGGTTACCAGTTTAGTAATATTGAACGGAGTCCATAACTCAGTATGAGCTATTTAAGTACTAAAGCTCTGTAAGCTTTTAACTTAGCAAAATATTACATTCATACATTACGTAACACTTTTGCTTCTCAGACCTTTGTAACCCTAAGTAACAAAGTTATTTGTCAAAAAAGGAAGAAAGAAGATGCAAGCTAAACATTGATTACAGTATAAAAATATATTAACAAATAAAAGCTTTTTTTTAAATTGAACAGAACCAGCCCTAACAAGAATGTGAGCGCATAATACATGCGCGCACGCACGATGCGCTGTAGAGATCGATGGATAATATCGATCCACATCGAGTCGTGATCTCGATTATTCTAAAGTTCTTGGTTTTCTTGTATGGAAATCTACCGTTTAGGAATTTGATATTAACAGCCTTGACGTGTCTGTGACTGCGCAAGACCCAGAAAACATAAAACCTAAAAGTTATGTGTTTCTTTAATAAATTGCGAATATATATTTTCGAGGACCTTATTTATAAATCTATATATGTATATATAGCAATCAAGTGGTTTTAAGAATATATGAACAAAAGTAAAATCATATACAGTGTCATACACAGAAGGGACTGTGCATTTTATGCCGTTATAGAGTGGCCGTTAGATAGGATGAATAAAAATCATAGTATGGAATACAAGCTAAACCAACCAAAGCCAATTGATTTCGACGAATCTTTATCTCATATTTACAAATTGCATACATACTTATTAGTTTTAGTATTTATTTTAAGTTCGTTCAGTTAAATTACATGTATTATACTCGTATAACAATGTTATAACACAGAATAATGAAATATATAAAAGGTTAATTTATTGCATATATAGAAATGTAGACATTTAGCTTAAACTAGAACATCCCAACTATTTACTTGTCCATCTCAAATCAGTTGGGCTCAGGATAGCGGAAGGGCAATTGGCATACGGTCTGAATGACCGGTAACAACCTTCGACATCACACGAAGATATAGTGATGTACTGTTATATCGATGTTTTTATTATATTACAATTTCATCAAAACAATTTTGTAGTATTTTTTAATGCTACATTTAAACATTCCAGACTTTTTTTATTATTATTACACATGAATCCATTTATTAAAATAGCATCAACTTTAATGTCTGCATTTAAAATAAGAACCTCCAACGCCCCTCAGACGTAATTGATATTGCAGGAACACCAAGTTCAGGTCCTAAAAATAATTAAAAACCCCAACCATTTAACCGTGGTACGTTAAATCTCATCTTGGAAACTGGATAATTATCCTGGCGACACTCCAAAGTGTCGCTCTCATTTCAATTAGCTCTCTTAAATATTCAATGTCTTTAAAATAGGCTCCGCAATTGCAGCCCCCTGCTGGCTAGTTCACGAGTTTCATTATATTCAAAGGTTAAGTTTTCAAGATTACTCTTCATTTTACGACTTGAGGTTTAAGTGTCAATTTTGTGAGGCAGATTTTGACAGAAAATACGTTATATTAAACTTTGCCGATTTTGAGCCGCTCTCTTTTATGTATGTACTAAATAATGTAATAGGTAAAATCTAATATGTTCTTAAATAAATTCATCTTTAATGGTTGGACATTAGAAATTATTAACAATTACACTCGTTACACAATTTATAATATCAAATGCAGTGAAAAGCTATTTTATCTTTAATATTGAAGTATTAAAATTTGCGAAATACAGCTGTGTACCGTTATTACAATGTCAAATTAGAATGTGCTAACTCATTTATCGTTTTATACAGATCGCATACCAGTCCACTCATATCGATATGTATCGATTGCGCATCACTAGCTCGCGGACTGATGATCATTGCCGGAGCATGCGCACTATAAATAATATGTTGTAAAACGATTTTCGATAGATTAATCTGAATCGTGCACGCGGTCGTGCGCCGCCGGGAAGGATCTATTGTAGATAGATGTAGACTTACGAAATAAATAGAATTGTCAATTGTTATTAAAAACTGTAAAACTTTAAAAAAATATAGTCTAGATGTTATAGGTTGTTGGTTGTTACCCTACAAATAAAATGTTCTATGCATAAGTTTAAAATATTATATTACATACATTTTGAACTATGTGGTATTCTTAAGGTTCTTTGTTGCCTGGATGGAGCAGAGGGCATCTACAGCAATTCTTCATCACGCTTCTGGCTCGTATTTCAGTTCACTCCAAGTCTTACCGGCTCTCATCGGCTCATCTGCAACATACTTTTACAGGTCTGTTTGGGACGGCTGCTTCCGCTTCTCTAATAAAGATTCCAGTTAAGCACCTGCGTGGGATCTTACCGGAGAGTGTGGCAAATCCAGAATTTAAAGGAGACAACGGTTACACAATGATAGGAACTATAATTCTGTGTTTCTTCTATTTTTATAGCGAAATCTTAAAGAAAGACTATACCTTTTTTCTGTGTTCGCCGTATTCTATAATATATTTACGATAATCTTGCGTATGTCAATAAATACTTATTATTTCTGAATTTACAACAAATATGACTTGATTTATAAAATTACCAGTTAAGGCATAGTTTTAACTGAAAAAGAGATTTTGATGAGGGTTATTGCCTCGCGTTTAATATGCCAGTCTATATGTTTCCTAGGTCTACATTGGTCAGCACGCGTGTCCGTACGTAGAACTAAATGAGGTCTGTGGGAATGTCCGATCGAGACTATTTGTTTGTATGTGTATACAGTACTTATAGGTCATTGAATTGAACGCTATTCCGAAATACCTGAACAATCAAGTCTTTTTTTTTATTACAATTTTTAGACAAGAATTAAATAATTTAAGAACTTAAAACACTAAGAATGCTCTGCGACCACGCCCGCTTTTCTGCTTGTCCTGCAAGCAAATGTTCACACAAGTAACGTGCCAATGCAAATTCCATCCCATACTCAAAGGGATCAAGGTCATCCCATCTCGAAGTGTAGAGCAGACGAGAAGAACTGAGAAGAAACTCTTCGCCACTCCTTGTTATTATTATATTTTATTGTGTCCTTCGCCACGCCAAGCATGTTCAAAAGTACCGGTTAAAGATCTTTCTATTATATTTAAATTATAACTACTGATACACCCCTATGTGGAACCAGCTGCCGTAAAGGTAATCAGAGCTGATACAGCTAAGGTCCCGGTATACCTCGAAGACCGGCACCTGTAAGTCACCTGACGATGCAGGTGTTCATGGCCGTTAATTGGTACTTTAATCTAAGTATCATATTTCCCTTAAATAAGTATTAATATCCAAATGGACTTGTATATAACCGAACATTAAATTAATCTTAACTTTTGAAGCCCCACTGTAATTCACAAATCTTGTGCACGCTTAAAAAAATGTCAAATTTTCAACTTAGAATATTCAAAGGGTATTTTTTACATATTTTTTTCCGCTTTCATAACTTTATTTACATTAAAAAAGGCCAAAACCGAAAATTCTGTTTAATATCAAAAAAGCTCACCTAACTGAAACTTAACCGCCATAAAACTTTTCAAGCGTGCTCTACATAAGTTCTGATAGTATTAAAATAAACTACACCGAATTTCCGTCCTTATCACCCACGTATTAAGTGTTAAATTTATCTGTGTAACTCGAGTGAAAATATGCGTTAAATAAGACGCTCATTGAAATTGCCATAAACAGTTGCAAGTGTGTTGCGGAGTTTATCTTTGAATACCAGTATTTACCCACATTTTATAAGTTCAAATGAATTTACACGATCCATTCGATTCGGGTACTAAGAAAACACATATATACATACTTTGTGTATACTTTAATGTAGCTGTGGACTGATTCTAAATTTGAATATAACAGTATACTCGTGATACGTACGCGTACGTGATACAAGTATTGCATACGTACATACGTTGTTAAAATTAAGGTATTATTTCAGACGCCTCAATAAAATATTGTACTTATGTACTCATGAACGATTCATAATTAAAAAAGGTTGTAACCCTACAATTACAATGACTGCCAGTTCCCAAATAAGTGAGAAGAACTGGCAAGAAACTTACCGCCACTTTCTGCCACGTATAATCACCGTAAGTAATTTTAATTCTAACGAAATAATAAGGCCCGAAATAAAATACGAAATGGAATGAATGATCTGTCAAATCAAATGCAAATATTGATCTGCTAACAATAAATACTGTTATTGTATGAAAGAATAAATAGTGAAGTTTGAAATGGTTTGAGGCAATAATTACCGATACCTATATGATGTATTGAGTTTAAGATTTGCTCTAGGCTTTGATTCATTTGATGTTGTAGGCCAAGTTATAAGAATTTCATGTGACTATGACTGTTAGCATTTTGGAACTATACAACATAAGAAATATTTTATTTTAATACGTGTTTAGTAAAGCTACATTAATTTTGATTAAAATGCATTTAGAATTTTCTTTAATTGTTCAATTCTTTTAGTATTTTAAAAATAGTTCTTTTATTTTATTTCTACAACCCTAACAGGAAGTTAAAAATATATTACAAATAGAGTCAAACATAGCTTAAAAATGTATTAACCCAAATGAATACATAAAAAAACAACGTAACATAAGTTATGAGATAGATTGTAAACTAGTGTGTGATGGTGTGGTTGTGAGAGATGGATTTGGTGATAACTATCATTATGACATCATATAGTTATAAGTCATACAAATAACATGAGCTTACAAGAAGAAGTGCTTTTTTTACAAATACGTTCCTAAACATTACGCACGAATAAGCAATTCACAAAACCAGGACATAAACTGATATACGTGTATGACAATAACTCAGGAGCTTATTTATGATAATGATACGAATAAGAGCTGGATTAACACAAATCAAAAAACATTAATACAAATTAGAATGTCGAATCGTCGCCTAGTGACAGCTTCTTCTAGCAATCTTTATTGTAAAAAAACCAATCTTCAATGTGTCTATTGGCGTCAACTTCTATAAAAAAAGTTAAATAACGCTTTAATTTTGGAATTACTTAACATGAAAATTTGTAAAAATAATAGAATCAAACAATTGAATTACTAATATAATATAATTGATAGAAATAATAGCACGAAAGCTTATGACTTAACATACTAATTATAACACGCCTGCTTCCGAACGCGCATTACGACTTTCAATAGTTCTATGCTGTCAGAGCTATAAGTTATAGTAATTAAAGCTCAATAAATGAATAAAATTACAATTAACAATCGCATAAAGACACAGGTGTATTTAACAAGCTTTTGTCTTGGTGCGAATTATATATCTATGCGACATAGGTTTTATAAAGAAAATCATAGAAAATATGAGGCGTTATTTATTCGAATATCGTGTATACTATCGGTTTTATCACCGGATCTTACAATATATTAAAACATTTACAATATCTATAAATAACTTGTTTATATCAAGTCAAAATATCTTTATTCAGTAAGGTACATATGACTATTTTGATACTTAAATTTAAGTGAATATGCCTGTACGAGACCAAGCTGAGAAGAAGCAAGAAACTCGGTTGGGTGTTTTTTTAGATAATGATCCCAGTACACTTTTTAAAGCAATAACAGCTGTAGCAAATTCATTCGCAAACTTTTTCATTATCGAAATGGATAATTTATAAAACGCTTCTTAATAAAGCTTTATCAATATATTGCTTAATTATAGAATTGTCAATACTGTGCAGTCGTTGTTGTATACTTTGACAGTCTCCCTATTTATTATATTCCAAGTAGGTTTTATTATATATTTAATATTTTTAATTTAAGGCTCAGGTATTTTGCATACTTTAAAAAATGAATTGAATGATTTTTTTTATATAAGAGGAAGTAACCGGAATGTTACTTCGAGTGATGTGCTAACCGCCGCCCACGGACACCTGCAACGCCAGGAGGCTTACAAATGAGTTGCCGGCCTTTAAGGAAGAGGAACGCTCTCTTCTTGAACATCCCCAAGTCATAGCGGTTCGGAAACACCTGCGCTGGCATTTGGTTCCACAAAGAGGCGGTGCTCGGCAGAAACTGCCTTAAAAAATGCACAGTTGTGTCTCGCCAGACGTCAAGGTGGTACGAATGGAATTAATTTATAGCTTCTAAAAGCGAATACTTTTAATATGCGCTTTAAATACGATAAATTCATATTGTCTATTAACAGATACCTAGTATTTTGTATTTTATTGGCACAACTAAAATTCTAATCGCATAATAATCCACTTTACGTCCAACATTGTGCTAACGTTTAATTAAACTTATCGATTCCACAATCAGTTTACCGAAACTAGCTTAGTCAAAATCTAGATTGCGGAACTTGCAAACGTGTCTGCGATTACGTCGTATGTTATCTACAATCGGACGCGTACTAACAATGAGATCTTGTCACACATGTTGGGGGTTTATTCTTTGGTTATACGATATTTTAAATATCGTGAAACAGATCGTCATAACAATATCTTGCATGGTTTGAGCATTTTGAGCTTAAGAAACTCAAAACAACAAGTAGGTCTTTATAAATACACTTTTGAATCGTCAGGACATTACAACCAGTTCGGAAGGCAGCTTCTACCTAGAAGAACCGGCAAGTAATCGATAGTTGTTTTTTTTTATAAATACATATTTCAAATACAATTATGTTCCTTACAAGACTAATTTAATAACAAAAAAGTTATTTTCGATTTTAACTGTCCTGATGCTGAACCATTGCTGATACGTTAAAAGGGTCCTTGTCCTTGAAATATTTTTTAACTGTATATATATTATTGATATACTTTTACGTAAGCATTATACACTCATCAATGATAGTAATAATTAATTATAAAAAAGTAATTAATTATCTTTATTAACACAGCCTCTTTCAAGAGTATTTCCTCAAGCTTTGATTTTGTATAGACTTTTGGATCTTGGGGTACAAGTGCACAGGCGCTCATTAATAAGGCTCCTGTTAGTCAGCACTGGTGCCCCAGTGCTGGTGATTTTCGCTCAACGTATAAGTATCACGAGACATCGAAGAAATGCAGCCAACATTATGATTACACAATTATTATTTTTAATTTATATTAATGTTTTAGTTAAATTTGTTTATTTTATATGTATTTAATAATGATTTTATATCATATTATTACTCATATGTGTGTATTATATTATAAAGCATTTTTTGAAAACTACACTTATCGATCATGGTTCCAATGTTATATAATTAAAACCATTTACACTAACATGGTTCAGTTAGAATATCGCACCATATATCGTACTATATATCGTGCGATATACGATATAGATATCACGAGAGCATTTATATAATAGCCACCAGGCGCTTAGCTGATACTCAGTGCAGAGTATCAGTAATTGCGATCTCCTGTCATTTTACGGCCACGCATTAGCATTACTGTTCCACTATCGTTTACTAACGACCAATATGTAGAGTGCTTTAAAAGTCACTCATTGAATAGGTCATCTAGATTTCGTGGCTTTTGTGTGGCAAAGTTTGGTACGCATGTTTGAGATTGCCTAATAATTTTATACATGTATAAAAGAAAGTCTGTTAGTTACACTTTTTATAATACGAGAACGGCTAAACCGATTTGGCTGAAAATTGATGGAGAGCTTAGAACCCGGAGGGGACTTTTTTGATTGAATGGATAGAAATTGTTGATTGCTGAAATGTCAAGTGATCGAGACGACAGGGCAGCACGTGTATTCACAAAAAATGTGGTATCTGAATCATATTTGTAATTACAATCTAGCTTCGCTTCGCTTCATCCATAGCTTCGTGAGCGGACATCTTGGCACATAAAATATAATCTATTGTAATGCAAGCTACTTAACTAAAGAATGCAAAGGTTGCATTCTTAAAGCATCAAAAGCATTACAATTAAATAAAATAAAAAGTTAATCAAAAATGTGCTTATTAATTGCCTCTAACTGGAACAAAGGTTTGCCGGGTCTAGTGTTATATAAAAAAACATTACGATCGTGGGAACTCCGTACAAATCAAATTACTCTCACATCATTCAATTCCCAAATACACGATTGACAAATCATGTCAAATGTAAAAAGATAAATAAGTCATCCCCTTCGAGTGAGTGGTAATCGATGTGCCTACACCAACAATGTATTAGTGAACATTAACCATTTTATAAAGAACTCGCATTCATCTATACCTCAACACGGCCGAAGGTCAAACAAAATCAGTCGTATTAGGCCCGATTCTGTCGCGAATAAATCACGCGAAAAATCCAACCATAAACGTCTATCCGATTTTCCCACATATTTTTGGTCCCTCTCATGTGCTCACTTGGAGCTGTTTGCCCTTTTACCCCTTGTTACCCGAGACAATCTTTAAACTTTACGATCAAAGCATTTTAAACCTTATTGCTATGCGATACAGTTGTGTTTGTTTTATCGTGTGAGAATAGAAAAATCAAGTTCCATTTTACGTTAAAAAAAGTTTCAGCGATTCTATGCTAGTGGTTAATACACTTTAACAAGGCGTTGTAAAGTTTAGTTTCCCTTGAAACAATTGCGAATTATGTAGTATTTTCTGCGAAAAGGGGAAATTCCTGGTGACATTGTTACAGTGTATTGCACATTATTGGGTGATTGAATGGCATACTTAAGTGGATGACGAGTTGGATAAGCCATGTTAGGACAACATGTGGGGTAAGAAATACAAATTGTTTGATGTGAGATAAGTTTTATGGGGGTATATGTTTTATTAAGCTAGTCGCGAGGGTATTATTTTAATATAGTTGTATAAATGATACCTTTTTCGCATTACATTTTAATATAATCATCATTTAATACATATGTAGGACACCTATAAAACTCGGATTTTTTTGTGAATACTTGTCGTGTGTTGAATTTTGTTTGTTATATTATCCCATATTATCATAAAAACAAGTCATCATGTGATTTTTTAACTTTGAAAGAGTCGAAAAAGATCGAAATCATGTTATAGTTATTATTAGAAGGCAGAACAAAAAGTAAACACAATCTAATATAACACTTAAAATATACGTTTCGCCTCGTACAAACAACATTTCTTATACCAGTATTACAAAAGCCTTGCGTGTCCATATTTATTGGTACATGGGAATTTAATTTGATTCTCGTTTAACACAACATATCCGCGATGCTTTAGACATGGCTACATTAACACTTCTCTGTGAGCAACAACAAATCATTGATTTGCAATTGATTTTTATATTTAGGGATCGTATACACTATCTAGCTCCTACTAGTTGTGCTACTAGCTCCTTAATCTAGAGGATATCGCCAATACTATTACTTACTTACTAGAGTCCTACTCCTATCTTCCGGTGCCCATCCTTTCTCCTTCCCCGTCCTCCTCCCCTACCCCTCCATTACCTAATTTTCCTTTAAAGGCCGGCAACGCACTCACGAGCTCCGAGCCGCGTGAGTGTCTATGGGCGGCGACTTCACCTTTATGTTGGGCCTCCTGCTCGTTTGCCCCCTCTTCTATAAAAAAAAAATACTCACGTCGGAGCATAGGGCAGATATGTCACCTATCCATTCCTCCCTGTCTGCCGCCCTTCGTCTAAGCTTACTCCAAGTCAGATCTAAATGTTTGGCTTTCGCGATGATAGATCGTCGCCAGGTCGGCCTTGTTCGCGCTGTCCTTGAGGATTCCATTCCAAGGCTTGCCTCATGATATATATTATATAAACTATGACTAGTCAAGCCAGCACCATTTGCGACGCCGAATTTGAACATCTTCGTGGCACATCCTCCAGAGTTGCTACTACCATTAGGAGAAAGAAAACACTAACATCATCTTCTTCTTGAGTTGAGAAGAAGACTGACATTTATATTAAGTGTATTACTACTAAATCAGGTAAACAAACAGGTGATTTGTCAGACACTTAATAGGTTTAATAAGTGTTATTCTTAGCAAATTAAGTAAGATATAAATTACTTAGTTTTCATTTTGACGAGAACGTCATTTTAAATGATTTTTATACGTCAGACATGAACAAGAGTTGTTGTCCTGTCCTATTTTCATAACTTTTACACTCCTAGAAAAGTTTTTATATGAAAGTAATGCCATGCCATGCCAGGGTTAATCCTGGGAATAAACAATTCTGTGATATCTGTCTTCTGTGGTCTGAGAGTTATTATATATTTAGTATGTAGACTTACTTACCTTTGGCCAAACGTGTAGGAAAGGTGTTCCATATTTAAAAAAAACAATAATAATAATTTGTTAGTAGACTTCAGGTCTGTTTCTCAAGCTTGGCGGTGTATGAATACTCGCATAAACATATTTTGGTTATAAATAATTAATTGAGAAATAATTATAAATTGCACAACCGTGATTTGAACGAACGTTAAATTAACTCTTAAACATCTATATAAGAAAGAGGCTTTAAGATAGTGTACAATACACTTAACATAACAGTTATGTTTATTTCGATTAAGAAGCAAAAGCAATAAACCGAACATGATGTCCCGTCGTTGCGTTTATTAGCGCCAACATATAATATATGGTACCATTAGACGCACATTGATTTTCATATCGCCAAGTACTTCGGCGCTTGAATGGAAATTCGTAAATTAATATGTTTCTTACTAATACAGTGTATACTATTTTATGGCGTTATAGAGAGTTGTCGTTAAATGGAGAGACGTAAAAACATTGTATGTGAAACTAGACCAACCAAAGCCAATTGATTTCGACGCTTCACAGAGTTTGTCATTAAATCGAGTGACGTAACATGGCGTTTACACTGTATTTAAAGGCAATCAGCTTTCCAATTAATTATTTATTAATCGGATACCTGAATTGGGATAAACCACGGCATCAGATGTTCAAGGAGTTTAACTTCTTTTTCTTATGAATCGTCAAAAAATTAATGAATAATATGACAATTACATTTATTGCCAGTTCCTAATGAAAGACGTAGAGCGGACGAGAGAAAAGCAAACAAAAGAAACTCTCCGCCAACTACTCTACTTAAAACTAACTCTACTTAAAGTCAGCATGTATGTTCTACAGTACGGTTGTAAAGAACTGTTAGCGATACACCATGGTCCAGCGAAGTAACATTATACTCGTTCAACTTAAGTATAAAAGGTTATTTTAATTTGTAATCCGTACACCAAACCGTCCATCAACCTTTGGATCGTGATGCACAGTAATCCAATCGATACTCTTCCTCATAAACGAAATTAAATTAAAACTTTCGCGATACAAAACGCATTAGCAATGACAATGAATAGAAGGTTTGTATCTAACAATAAGAATCGGACAATAGCATGCGTAATATGAAATTAAATTGAAATAATATAGAACATACAATGTAACTGTATGTGAATTCTATTAAGGCAATAACAAAGGCGATACGCGCGGAACTAAATGCCAAGCTTAGCATATCAGAATGCTTATCTAAGGCTGTGTATACACTGAGATTAAAGTTAATGGGAGCGGCTTGCACGCACACGACCCGGAAGCCTAAAGCAATATTCGAAGTACTGCCATCTTCTTTGGACGAAATACTGACAATTTTTTATACCATAATAATTTCACCTTTGCTTTAATATATTGTATGTTAAATACTGTAAACACAGCTTTAACATTGGCCAATACACGCAAGTAGTTCCAATAAAAATTGAATTAACCTCTTAAATCTCGTATGCTAGCAAAGGTCATGTCATTATGATCTGTGGACGTGACTGCTGGAATGGCGGTCTCGGTCAGATCTCGATTTGAATTTTATTATTGTAATATTGCGCACGCGTCAAACTTGACCTGTAGTTTACGATTGTTATATATATATGTATACCTATATATGTTATATTAGATATTTTAACACTCCATGGAAACACGCGAGAATTGGAACATTGTTAATTCGGAAATTTGAAATCGCTTCGAAATCACAACAGTTCTATGAAACATGTTCGTTTTGTCGCAATTAGTAGCGTTAATTAGCAATTTGCACTATTGTTAGTTACACATGAGCCAAATGTCAACATGATCTTACTAATTAGACCGCGAACAATGGCCACATTTGGTCTCAAATACTTTCTACATCTAATTGTTCGAATAATTCCATTTTCAAATAACACAGAGTACATATATTATTTTAAATGCAACCTCTTTTATAAAATAATCATCACACTGTATGATCTGTGCAAATTTTGTATTGGTAATATAATTTTGCGTGTTTCTTTTAAAAATTATGATCATCAAACTCATTTCAATATTTTTATCGGATATAATATTAAGGTGTATAAAAAAGTCCGCAGTGTATGCCTAAATCACGATCATAGAGCAGAGAAAATGTACATTTCTATGCTATGCAAATCTG
Source organism: Leptophobia aripa (assembly GCA_951799465.1). Lineage (NCBI taxonomy): Eukaryota > Metazoa > Arthropoda > Insecta > Lepidoptera > Pieridae > Leptophobia > Leptophobia aripa. The sequence goes on from OX637281.1 coordinate 4,710,909, forward strand.
TGCATACAGATAAATGCAGTCCTGTACCGGAATAATAACATATTATTGTGTAACTTGTGTTTTGTCTTGGCCAGTAATCTGTAATAACTCTGTGATTTATGCTATTATTGCGATGTCACCGGTATTATTGTTTTTGTTTCCGTGTATGTATTATTTTGGATTGGTCACGATTATAAATCCATAGACAATGTTTTAGGTTGAATTACTAAGAGCATGTTATTTAAGTCCGTGATACAGTTTAAGGTATATATATATATATTTATAAATATTTAGTAGTTTAAATTTATTATTTGTTTTTAGTGTACTACCTACGTGTTTTAAATTTCGAACTTTGGAATTTAAAGTTGAGATAATAATTAACCGTTTTGAACATTAAGTAAGGCGTTATTTTGTCGTATTTTTTTACGCACATTTGGTATATACGAGTATGTTATAACAATGAATAAAGTTTTCATACACACAGCGATTGGTGGTCAGTACCGGTGACACAAGAGCTGCTATTTTTAGCAACGTCTTAGCATCGCGATACAACGCTTATTAAATATAAGTTATTTAAATATATGATTGAAATTTTATTCCTAATTTAAATCCAACAGGTAAAAAAACATTTTTTCTGTTATGTTCCTTATATGTTAAATGTTGAAAGGAATTTTAGCCAAGTATGGACCACGGCTACAATGGCGCTGATAGCGTCCCGACGTAAATAATAACACATGTCGCGGTGTCGCACTATCTCGCGACAAATTGTTTCAACAGTCGTGTCGCGCGACAAAACGCCGCGGGGACACGGGTGAGTTACGGCCGGTAGTTTTAATAGATATGTTAGGATGTATTCATATGGTAAGAGGTACTTTTAATGGGCAACTTTTTCTACAAATATAAGCCTCTAACAAAGAATTTACAATAAACTAATAGTGTGTAAACCACACCGTGCAATAAAGATTAAATCGCACCTGAATAGCGTGTGAAATCAATCAAAAAATATCATTATTCACATAGTGTAATTTTTTTTATGTATCGTCAATAAACAAATTTGACTCAACAATTTACTGCCCAAGGTCGTAGAGCAGAGAAGAACTGGCAAGATTCTCACCGTCACTCCTTTGAAGCATGTTCTACGGTACTGTTATAAAGAGCTGTAACCAATCACAATGCACCAGTACATGGGTCTCTTGTTGAGTCAGCTCACAGTAACTCGGTATGGGATAAGTAATTTTGGTATCGTATTTAGTCTTGAAATCCACTAAAGTGTATGATAACTTGTTTGATGAGGAACTGTAAATTTGTGAAAAATAATACCATCTCAACTTGAATTTTCACACAACAAAGATTTGTACCAAAAAAGCTTAAAAGACTCATTTGAATTGTCTCTGTGAACGTAGCTTTACAATATCGACATCTCACTATTTGCCCATCAAATAGGGGCGCGCTAATTTGTACGCAGCTATTTTGGAAGTCCATTCAATTGATGGTAGTTACACAATAATGTTTGCTTAATATTGTTTATAGACTCTAATTACTACCAAGTCGTTAGGGTACATTTCACGGTTATTTTAATCGTCCGTCACCTTATAACGGGTGTTTAAACTTAAAATGATGGTGAAAAGTTATGAAAAGCTTTTTTATAAATAATCCTACTCGTTAGCCACCTCTTCTATAAAAACGATGTTGTGATTAAGCCCATATAGACCCTTTTTAGATAGCCACCCAACACGATCATTTTAACAAATTAATAATGTTCGGATTAATACCTGCAGCTGAATTTCATCTTCGGACATCTAGGCCGAATACGAAATTCCACCCGTATCAACTTGATGTCTGTCGTTCTAACACTGCGCCTAGAACATTTCTTAAGACATTTCTTACCACGCACCACCACGTTATGGAACCAGCTGCCCGCCACGGTATTTCCAAACCATTACGACTTAGGGTCCTTTAAGACAAAAGCGTACCACTCCCTAAAAGGCCGGCAACGCACTCACTGGCTCCCAGCCACATGATTGTCTTATAGGGAGCGACTTCACTTATGTGGTGGGCCTCCTGCTCGTTTGCCCCCTCTTCTATAAATAAAAAAAGAATTTAAAAAATATATCAATACAACAAACAATACAATATTTCTTATCAATACAATTTTAACATATGTATAGACAAACTCCTCACTATATATAAATTTATTATATATATCGATAAAGATCATTAAAACTAGTTGTCTCTAATAAATAATCTGAGGGGCTTATCCTAGAAACATTTCCATACTCCTAAATTACATTCAGCACAAAATATATGTACAAGATAAAATTCTCGGTTTGATTTATATGACAGGACCTAGGACAATGTCTAACGGCTTTAATAAATTGAATGTCACGTGTTCGTGCTTATTATGTACATTAATATCAGTACATTAATATGTTATAGTAAGAGGATATTATTATGTATAATCATCTTTAAATTTGTTAAAACCTCTTTTGTGATTTTTTTTAGTAAGAGGAGGCAAACGAACAGGCGGGTCACTTCGAGTGATGTGCCAACCACCGCCCATGGACACCTGCAACGCCAGGAGGCTTACAAGTGAGTTGCCAGCCTTTAAGGGAGAGGTACGCTCTTTTATTGAAGGTCCCCAAGTCGTAGTGGTTCGGGAATACCTGCGCTAGCACTTGGTTCCAGAAAGAGGTGGTGCGCGGGAGAAACTGCCATAAAAAACACACAGTTGTGGAGCGACAGACGTCAAGGTGGTACGGATGGAATTTCGTATTCTGCCATGACGTCCGGTGATGGAATTATTATTATTCATTAAAACCTTTTGAGTAAATGTATTTATTAGAGGCTTTCTTGAATAACGTTCAATAGTCCTGTCATGTTGGTTATTAGCTCTTCTGAGTACGATTGGCGAACGTGTTATTGCTTGATGATACTTCTGTTAAATTATTGTTCACCAGCTAACTTTATGAAACATAATAGTTATGATTATTATTACTGTGTTTTGGTTCATATTGCATGTCATATATTACACTGACAATAGATAATTAAGCAAAATATATAATGATTCAATGAGAAATACAAGCTCCCTATAGTTAATTAATATAGAAAATAGTACAACCATATACAAAATATTGAACAATTAGACACAATATATATGCAAGTATAACATACGCGTAATTCAAAATATACTTGTAAACAAAATGATTTTCACAATAAACATACTAGCGAAGTTCTTTACTGAACCCTTGACCACGAGCTAACTAGGACAGTTAACTTTTGATATCTCTCAACTACGGTATTCGCTTAAATGAAGACGTAAGTACCTGTTTCGTCATTTTCTTAACAATATTTTTGAACAGTCAAATACTTTAGGCCATATAGCATAGAGAGAACCATAGATAGAAATTTATATCCATCGAAATTTAATTTTCTCATATTTTAAACAAACTATAGAATTAAATATAAGATTATCCTAAGGATTAATTGTTGATTTACGAAAGGATCATTACTTAAAAGAATAGACAAAAAGCATTGATAAAAGATAAATGGCCGTTAATTTGTTTCTTATCTTTAGACAATGGACAACTCACATCAACACTAACCGTTACATACACAGGATGTTCATTTTCATGCGCGTACTTAATAAATTTAATGAAACATATATAGAATTGTTGTATTTCGTCTCTTTCCCAATTGCGTAAACATAACGATCCATAATCTACTCGGTCTTATGTTTTTTAAAACTTTGTTTACCCTTACTTAGTTTAAGTGTTTATTAAGCTTGGTTATATATTATAAGAACAGAAAATCAGTTATAGATGTTACCTTCGATGTCTCAGTATTTAGTTAGTTTCCGAAGAGATCCCAGTACTACCAAGATTTGTGAGATGAGCATAAATATTGATTCCAGAACACAGTTCTGGAAGTAATATTTGTTTCAGTTTGGGGCATATGATGTGTGAAGTTTATAATATTAGTTTGTTTTGTATTAACTTAACAAAATATTTGTGTTAAGTTAATGAAGTGTTAATTGTTTTTTTTTAATGTTTTTAGTCGGATTGTGTCTGTCGTTTTGATAACAAACGATATAAACGTGAAATAAATATTTTTTATAAAACAATTAACACACCATGTATATGGTAAGGACGATAACATCACCTTAGTAGCCATGTCAGTTGTCAAGTATCGCTACCACATATTATTGATAGAGGTGACAAGATTCAAGTTGCACTTGTTAGATCGCTCTCTAAAGGTGAAGTTATTTACATAATTGCTTCTTAACTTTGCAGGTATTATTAACATGTAACATTAAATTAATAATAAAATTATTCAGTAAATAGTAGAAGAAAGGTGCTTCATTACTATAGTTAATCACAATTTAAAACTACTTATTAATAGAATTTAAAACTATCCAATCTTTAGATATAAAAAATCGTTGTTTGGAAAGGATTCCATTCAAAAACATTCTCGAATCTATTTTTTTGTGATTAAACTCAACAATCACTAGTTTACCGAAATAACATATTTTATGATAAAATATAATAACTAATAAAATTAGCTTGTATTCGTGCAACAATTATTGGCGAAAATCAATCCAGTGATTGATAATCTAGATCATCAGCTATACATACATAGTAGTGTCCTAAGGCTCGACGTCGGGACAGAGTTACCACTTCTATATAAAATATAGTATTTGAACTAAAAAACAAAAAAGGGGTTTAATAAGAAGGTTCTATATGTATAGTGTATTCATATATCAACAATGACAGTACCGTCATTAATGGTCCAAATATGATAAAGCAAGTATTAAAAATGATAAAGCTTTTAAGATAGATAGTAGCTGATCGATTGTGGGAATATTTTAAACGGTGCGGTGACACTAAGTCACATTTAAGTTCTAACTTGATCTACCGTATAAAAGTGATATGATCTATAGTGGGATTAGTAAGTTTTAATACTTTATTTAGATTCGCTTTAATTCATTAAACTCATTTTTCTTCAATTTTAAAACAAACGGAAATAAATAGAAGGCTTCTCAGATATGTTTATAATTATAATATCGTATTGTAATTTATTATTAACAAATTATAATGTCGTATTTAACAATAAACTCGTTAACAAATGTATTGTTATTTATTAATTACAGTATAATATAAATAAAGTATATATTTTTGTTAAAGTGACGGTATGATATTGAAAATCCCGAAGACAACTTGCAACTTGATCTGACCGATCAAGTATCAAGTTATTCCCGTCTCTCAACACTCAAAGCTCATACATTATGCGGCACACATACATCATATTATACTTTTCATAATAACGACATTAGAATTAGTATGAGCACCGTGTGCGGTCTTATTAAGGAAAAATGTTAAATGGGTTTAATATAAAGGATTGAAGCGGTTTTTACTACCTTTTAAATTTTTATTTATAGTACAATCGGACATCTGTGCTTCACCCACGTTGCGTACTCAAGCCTTGTATCGTTGTAATAATAATAAATGTATAATATTTTCTTTCTTTTCCCTGGAACGTTACCAGAGAAGTAGCAAAAAATTTAGGCGTTCTGTTTTAATATGTTTTGTTATAATTTTTGTATCTTAATTTTGCGGCACGTGGCTGTCATCAGTCAATTCTGTATTTATTATGGCTATCGTCGGTAGGTGGGCGAGGAGAATCAAAACCACGTTGAAGATAATTAACAATGTACGATTATTTTTTTCACAAATATGAACAGAATTATGATCAGCACTTTAAAATTAATTGGGACACAGTGACACTCCACCGAACATGTCTTGCTTTGGCGCGATGCAAACGGATCTAAATCCTCCGACGATAGTGGTTCTCCTCCGTTCCAAAGCTGGACGCCAAGAGAGCCCGGAGTTGCGTCAGAGTGAAGAAACGTCAACCCGCCATTGTCATTCTTGACGTTTCTTGACACTCTCAAAACATTCAAGCGCTGTCATATTTAATTAAAATATGTATAATTATTACGTATTTTTTTGACATCATCACAATTTGGTCAATAAAGACATTTTTTAATCGTATTTTTTACAATACGATTTGGAAGTCAGTTAACGAGAAGAGGTATCATAAAACTCGATTATTATTCTTTTAAAGTAAAGATTTCAAATACAATTATGTTACTTACATGATAAATTCAAATTAAAAAGCATTGTCTACTAGTATTTAACTATCCCGATGCTGAGATTGCTGACACATTCCAAGACTTAATTTCCTTGAACTATTTAAAAATTTTAAATCAGAACTCTGACATTTAATAACCATTCATATTAAGTTGTCATGTTTGTATGTACATTTTATGATACACTTCTTAATTTTGAGGAGCAATAAAGTTTATAGCTTACACCACACTATAAATTACAAAAGCCACGAAATATAAACGTGTGTGGAACATTAATCTATAAGGACGTGTGAGTAATTGTTTCAGTTTTGGTGCAACACCGAGATACGGTGCAGATAAAACAATCTTTTCTTCGGAATTATGTTAATGTAGTCTGTGGTTATGGTTTGAAATTGGAATAATTTCATAGGGAATGTTGTAAGAAGTTTTTATTTGTGCAAAGAGTTTATATGCTCCGCCGTATTTTAATTCTGATTTAGATATTGTGTGTGATCTGTGTCGATTCGCTTATTCTTCTGGAAAACATTTTATTTTTAAAACTTACAAGGTGTGCTTGTGGGTTTGAAGTCGACACCGCCTTTACGTCCAGAATGTTTTTAACCACACATAGCTAAATGACTATTTTCCCTCTTTTGCTATTGTCAATGTTCCAGCCAGCTGGCATCGCGATACAGCGAGGAAATGGGTACTCTGCCACAAGGCTCAAACGTATTAAATTTAATGTTTTGTTTTAAATTTATTTAATATGTATATGAATTACTTTCAAAAACAACAAAATGTAACCAAATCTATACATATTTAACAATATTAATATAGTTTTAATAGATAAACGTGATGAAAGATTATATCACACAGTCCAAGTGGGAAATTAGTTTACGTTAAGATTATAAATTACGCTTGACACTTAACATCTACGTCAAACAGAATTTCATGTGAAATTTACTGTAAAACACAAACGCGCAATTCGATTAAAAGTTATGTGAAAAGGCTTAACCCTTCTCATATCAACACCAAATAAATACGACGTCGCAGCGGAATAAACTCAATTTTCCTCTAGAATGCTTCCGGAAAATCTCTTGACATTTACCCGAAAACACCCACGTCCCGTAGAGCCTACGTAGGGGTACATAGAAAACGTATATGGCTGCAACAGGTGGCCGCCCGTAGGGTTAAACGATATAATGTGGGGCTGGTGTATGCTCTACTTTGTTTCTTGCTTCACGGACATAAGAAAAACACTATTATATTAGATAAGTTAAATATATATTACATATACAGTGTAAACTCTTTATAAGGACACTGAATGTGCTTGTAGCGTTATAGAGTGGTCGTTAAATGAAGTGAAGAAATATATGTATGGAATACGAGCTCTTCAAGACGATTTAGAGAATTTGTCTTTAAATCGAGTTATTATGGAGTTATAGTGATATTTTCTTTGGCATTTGTAACTTGCTGAAGTTATTAAGGCTCATGTAGGCTTTATTCTTTGAATAAATGAGTTATGTATTTATTTATATATGCGGAACTTTTATGTCATACGTTTCTTAACTATGTATAATTCAACATTTAGGTATATAGATACCAAATTTTCAAATTTGTGTTATTTGTATGTATATACACATTTACATCAAATATATATCTAAATGTAATAAGAACGCATCTTTGTTATTATTTAAAAGAAATGAATCACTATTTCTAAAGCAATAAATAAAAACGCCAAAGTAGAGCAACATTTGCCAAACAAAATACCGTCGCGTTAAACGGAAAATATTTTCTCATATGGTGGAAATCCCTTTGCTAATGCGTGTGCCCATGGCAGTGAATTTATGTCGCTCTCTTGTTTTACGAGCTCTTTCCGAATAAATCTCGTTATACAACTGTTGTTTATGGTTTCGATTGTGGTATTTATGAGTTGAATGAGTTGTACTTTATACTCTATGGTATAAAATAATGTACGATATTTAGTTTTTATGTAATTATAGACATTTTAGTAGGTAGGCTATTTGCCGTTATATACACCAACTCTATATAAACAACAGTTCGTTATATTTATATTATTAGCTGAACCGTAGTTATTGAGAATCTTGTCTTGAAACTAAATATGTGAATATCAAATATGCGATTGAACTTGTCTTAAATTTTATTTTACAAAATTCTTATTTTGCTAGAATTTTGTAAAATATTAACAATAGCTATAATATATAACCTTATACAATACGGACAACGCGAGTCCAGATAACTTTTGGGTTTATATAGGCAAACTGTTCCAACACTCCCAGACATCCTAATTACCTAAGGCCTCTTTCCCTGTGTGTTTTTAAATAACAATTATAACCTTCTTTACAAACCACGTATGTAAGTAGCAGACCATAAAGTATTTTACCAATGACTTCCTCATCTAAAAGTATTCCAACTAGTAAAGGTTAGTAAGAACCGTAAAAAGTAACGGTGTAAAAATCTACGAACAGGTCATGGTTCGCTTCGAAACTATTCTATACAAAATTTTAGTTAACTTGAATATAATATATATTTACTATGTATATATATATATAGCGAAATCTTTGGTGTAAATTGAGTTGATTGATAATGCTACCGGCTGGCTAACTCTGTGGTATATAGCTTGTTATGGGTGCTAACATAACTGATACTACATATACTTAAATATTATTTTATACACATATATACACCCAGCCAACAAATATGTTCATCACATAATTGTTGTACCGAAGACCACGAACATCTGTTCGGCATTCCTGCATGGTAACCATTACCCTGACCGAGTAACCAATATTATTATGTATCAGTAATTATTGTATCTTTATAAATATTTATTCATTTTTAACATTTACGGATAAACGATCATTCGCCTTAGAGGCAATAAATAAGTAAATTTTTTATTTGTTAATCCATGTTAACCTGGTCCTGGTTCTAAGCTACCTCTCCACCAATTTTCCGACAAATCGGTTCAGCCGTTCTTGAGTTATATATAGTGTATATATAACTCAAGAACGGCTGAACTAACAGACTTTATTTTATAGATAAAAGCTATTCGAATTTAAGTATTGTTAAAGCTATGCAATATTTTCATATAAAAACACTTGAAAAAGGTTTTATTTTAATAAGACATTTTCATAAAACTTCCATGGTAGTGTAGACTTGAACGCATTGTGAATGGGAGGCACATTAACGCTGCGCATTCATCAGCCGACTAATGACACGTCCGCGCGTCACACTATGCCCAGGGTGTAAGTCATAGAAAACAGCGTTCGAAACATATCATTCAATAAAAACGCCTCGAGCTGTTTTCAAAAATCGAACGTTTTGACAGAATTTGTAATTACATATTACTATGACATCTGACGTTACATCATGGTTGTTGAATGAGTGCTGGGGGAATGGTTTGCGAATCAGATCAATCTTTCTTAATAAATAAATCAGACAAATTGGAAAACTAAAGGTTAATGCTGATGATGTCAATGCTTAAAAATTAGCGATGGGCCCGAACATTGTACATTCGGTTTAACTGAACTAAGGCGGCTTAAACTTAGGCATTGGAATGTTTTGTTTTAATTAATGTTCGGCCGAATGTTCGACCACATTCGTCACATCACTTTTTTTTTTTTGGGGAAGCCGCCGCCCATAGACACTCACGCGGCTGGTAGCTCGTGAGTGCGTTGCCGCCCTTTAGGGGAAAAGGATGGGCACCGGAAGATCTCACTCACCGAACAAAACGCGAGTACAAAATGAACAAAGTCCAATTGCAAAAAAAAAATATTTAAAAACAATATATTAGATATTAAAACCAATGTTATAAATATTATTTAGTTTTTTTTTTAATTTATCATAACATGGACCACCGACAAGAAACAGCAGATGGGAATATTAAAACATTACATATTTTCTTTCTCTCAGCTTTCAGCATTCATCTAGGCTAGGTGTGGTTTTTCATAGTTTTATTCTGAGTTCCATTGTTTCAGCTACATTATGTTATTGATTGCGGTTTCTAAAGGTTCTTACTTCTTTGAAATTAAATATGAACATATGCGATTAATATATATAGATAATAAGTTATTTTATAATCTATATTTTTTTTACAATATGTCCCTAAACATTACACATGACCAAAAAAGAGGCATAAACATGCATAACAATAACTCAGGAACTAACTAATCAATCAAAACAAAACCAAAGAAATACAAATAATATGCAAATACATCTAATATAGAAAGACGTAGAAATTCTTTTTAAAAACAACTAAGAGTCAACCTCGCACACTCACTCACACAGCAACACCATTACGCACACTAATACACACACACACACACTTAAATGCTCGTTCTTCACATAATATACTCCACTTGTTCATAAGTATTTATATATTTTTATTTATTTTTTTCTGTTCGTGTTTTTTTTTTTGTTATTGTTTTTTTTTGTTGTTATTGTTTTTTTCTGATCTTAGATTCTATTTCCGCTTCTATGTTTTAGCCTTATTTTGGCTTTATTTTTAAACTATTTTTATTGTGTAAACTTTATGTGATAAGCTGTATAGGTTTAAGATATAAAAATAAAATAAGATATAAAATTCTCGTGTCACAGTTTTCGTTCCCTTACTCCTCCGAAACTGGTTGACCAATTCTCCTGAAATTTTCTGAGCATATTGAGTAGGTCTGAGAATCGGCCAACATCTATTTGTAGAGACATTTTTTAAATTCTTTTTTGGCAAAACGACGTATGTCGGGATCAGCTAGTAATTTATAAAAAAGCCAATACATACATCTCTGTTTACTGATCTTTCTCAATATCTATCTAATCACTTTAGTGCCTTATACTGCTAGAACATAATGTAAGATATTTTAAATTGAATTTTCCTTTTACATAATATTAATTGTTATTTGCCGCCTGATGTACTCTGGTCATCGAGAGTTTACACAAGTCTTCCTATTTGTGTCAATAGCGATGTTACGTTGATAACGTATACGTAACGATGTATTTACGTAACGTTTTACATACCACCTCTACGCTAGTGAAAGTCTACAGTCAATAGTGAATGTTGTGTGTGGTCAAATGTGCACTCCAGAAATCCTCCTGATGCACTCCTTGCTCCAAAAAAAATGTAGACAACCAAGCTGTGTTTCTTGGTTGCCTGTTTTCAGCTTGATCAGGTACGTAATTTATATTTAAGATGTTTCTAAATGGTCCTATGTACCTCTCTCAACAAAAATAATTCACTTGTGAAATACGCTGCACCCACTGTTCCCCTACCTAATATTATTATTAGAAAGAAAACAAACAATTAATAATAAATACGAAATTTATTACAATTTCTACTTATATAATAATATTATAAATTTAAGACCGGTTTATAGAACTGTCTTAAATTTATAATATTACATATATATATATATATTAATAAATGAAAATGAATGAAAATGTATGCACACAATTGTCCTTAAGGATTGTAATTTATTTATACCAAAACCCGACTTTCGCCTTAGCATTTTGCTTGATTTTATAGCTTAATCCTTTTCATATTCTATATTCGTTTTGTTTTTAGAACAATATTAATCAATCTATGAATAAACGATCACTGGTACAGAAATATCTAAATTTAATGTCGCCAGTATGGCATACAAAATATACTGCGTGAGCGTGCATAGTTAGTTTGTTTTTAAACCTTTTAATCGGTTTTAATCTGTAATATTGATTATAACTGTAACAATGTATTTATTACATATTTATCATTACAACTAAGTACTAAATTTACAAATGGAAGCTCTTTTTTAAAGCTAAACATTGAAATGATTACAAAGTTCGCTAAAATTTTGCATTCACGCATTCATTCTCTGCATTTTCATATAAACATTTTTAAAGCGTTTTTCACACATTATTCTCGCTAGACGGGACTATTACGACGTACTCAGCACATAATGGAGCTGTAATAGCCCCTCGGAGGCACTTCAGGTGTTACGTGTGAATACACCCTTAAAATGTAGTATGAACATAATGTGAGTACTCTGTTTAAAACTAGACTTTTGTGCTTTTCGTGTTGATTTGTGTATGCCATGTTTATTTTAAAACTTTTATCTTTAATTGTTAAATATGTTTTTAATGAGTTCAAACTCAAACTCAAAATATCTTTATTCAAGTAGGTCTTTATAAAGACACTTTTGAATCGTCAATTTTAACACTACCACCGGGTGGGAAGGCAGTCATCTACCGAGAAGAACCGGCAAGAAACTCGATAGCTGCTCTTTTAAAATAAAACAATTAATACAAAATTGTGCTACTGACAATTAAAATAACAAAGCATTGTAAGGCTACTCAAGAATTGAACTGTCCCGATGCTGAGCCAATTGCCGACACATTAAAGGGATCTTTGTCGTCTAAATATTCGTTTAATGGTTATGTTTTTAGTTTAATATTACACTTCTGTTATAAAATAGCATTTTCCGTTAATATATTGGTACAGTGCAAGAATCAAAATCTGATAAGACGAAAATTATATCAGTTCTTCTCCAATTAGCCAAACACATTTTTTGCCTTAAATGTAATATATTAATTTGTATAGAGGGGTAGAGATTATTTTTCTATCATGACGCTCATTAAATATTTAAGTAGACGCCGGGTAGTCAGTACCGGTGACCCAAAGGCTGGGTCTTTCAAACACAGAAATGCGTACTTTAACCCTAAAGACCTAATTTTTAAAATTATGATTGATTTATTTAACGTTCTGTGTTAGTGTAAATCGTAATAATATGTTTATGATAGATTCACCTATTTTCGTTCTCCTTGCAAAAAAATGTCACCACCGTGTGTTGCATGGCCGACATTTCACAACAGGCAATACATATTCAAATAAAAAAAAAGTGCCTTCGATAGTGCTATTTTAATGCCGGCTATAGATTATAACGTTAACCTATTTATGGTAGTAAAAAAACCTGTTTAACATTTATATATTAAATGGTGTAGCCGTGGTCATGTTTTGTGTTTCACAGTGGACGTTAATAGCTACTTAGTTCGCAAACCTCTGTCGCAACTGGCAACAACAACACGGTGTTATGAAAGTTACAACTTACATTTATTTGTTGCGAATTATGCATCAATAAGTAACCGGTACATATTTGAATATAGAACGTTAAGAAATGAGCTTTCGGTAAAAAGGTTTAAGTTATGTGTGTCCACAGAACAGTGCAAAGTAGTGCTTTGCGAACACAACATTCACTGCCTTATGTATAATATCCTTTTTTTAAAACAAAAAACCCCCCAAATGTTTTTTGATTACCAGAAAATGACATGTTTGCAGAGTTTATTGTGGGTTATTTTTAGCTGATGGCATGCAGTTAACGTTTATGTAAAGTTTAGTTCTAGTGATGTTTAATAGTTAACAATCCTAATTGTATAAATAATTTTTGTTGACTTACTCAACACCGTTTCCAAGTAACTTGTGGACGATGGTTTGCAAAGCGCAGTACACAAAAATAAACAAGTAGTGCTAGATTTAAAACCAAAATAAAAAAAAAAGCTTAGGAGAAAAAAAAGATCGTATAAAATTGTATAGGTATGTTCGATGTAATTCGATTATTACTACTGTATTTGTATTTAGTTATTTTAAGCAAAAATATCTCAGGATTATAAAGAGTATTCTATTTTAAAAATTATTAACCGAGCGTGCGCGAAAAGTATCCTGATATTTATTAAACGATCAATTATAATTGGTAGACAACAGACATCTTATTTTTATGAAAGAGAATTTATTATTAAGCTTATCAATAAAATAAAAAAATTAAAATACACGTTAAATTTTTCAGTTTAATGAAAATAAAACGAATTCTATCAAAAGTATAGTGACACGAGGCATTACGTATCAGTCACTACGTTTCATCCTTGTCGTATATTTTGGTTATACAAATTCATATATTAGCAACATTTGTCTATTGCGAAGTGTTACCCAACGACTCAAAAGTCGTAACCATAGCAACCAGTTATCAACTGCTTTGTACCTTCCTGGAGCATTGAGATACACTATCGTTGTTGCTAATGCAATACTAACTCATGTGTACTCGCCCTTAATGTCCGGATATCTGGATCTAGTATGTATGTAATGATAAGGACTATGGTGACATTGAGATATAGATGTGAGAGCAGGGAATGAGATATATCAGAGTGAAAGAAATCATAGGTGATCTGAGTTTGTTGTGGGTCTTTCGAGTTGTTTATTTTGGAAACCTCGTAGCCTTAGATAAAAAGTTATTGAGATACACAAGTGGTTGCTGTTACGAAATTAATAATACGTTTTCTTTTATTTATTAATTTAATAAGGCACACCAACAACACACATACAAACATAACCCGAACAAAATTACAAAAAAAAACACACAAGGCATGTATGTGCATAAATTATAGGGATGCACAGCATTACAGGTATACAATTTTAAAAAAACAACCAAACAATCATATATAAAACACAAAAAAACACTACACACAGAAATAAAACAGAAAAATTAACGTTCCTAAATTGGAGTCTATTTGCGAAACAAGGTCCGCAACAATTTGCGTCTGAAGACATGGAGACTATCACTGAATGGATCAACGTCGCATGTCCTCAGAGCACAGTTCATGCTCGCACTTTTCTTTTATATAAAGAAAGGATGAAAATACTTAGTGGTTAAGAATAGTTTTACAATGTTAAACTTTAACATAATAGGTTTTAACTTGAGTGGCGTTTTGAAATGTTATGTGATATATTAGGCGTTGTGTTATCAAATAAAACAATAGTAAGCTTTATTAACTATTCATTAAGCTGGAGATTTTTATTCCAGTGACGTGCATAAAAGCCATAATCTAAGTGCATAATAAGTCACGAATTTGTGCAAAATGTATCAATTGCAAGAACCGTATGAAATAAGACAATTGGGTTTTATTGGTCTGTTTTATCTTTACTCACTGATACAGCTCCTGATAATCAGTTAAGCCTTCGGTCATACGGTGCGATGTCGAATGTTTTGCACCGCTTCCACCAAAATATAAATTATAAAACTGATAGGAAACCAGCTGTGTTTTTTGGTGGGTGCCTTCTTAGACTGATTAATTATGGAACCCTCGAAGATCTAGATAAAAGATTTTTTTGACGTTATCACTGATACGATTATATATAGCAAAGATATAAATAAATAAATAGTTTAATTTTTGAAAAAATGTGAAAATTTGTTAATAGCGCGCGAGTACTTTGTTTATGTATTACTCACAATAAACAGGGAAGAATACCGGAGTATTTTTTATTATATTAACTCACTGGCAACAGTTTGATATCTAACATTGAGTTGTTACACATACTTTACAAGATGGAAAGTAATCGCTGCACTGTCTGACATATGGCTGACAAATTTATGACAAAGATAATCTTATCTGGACCGGTACAGCACGGCTTTATTACCTACTTTCTAGACCTAGGACACTCAACTTGAGTACCACGGCTTTTTGTAATACTCAGTTATTTTTTTAAAGGCTTACACGGTATTATTAACATATGTGCCTTGTTCAATTCTAGATTTGTACTCAGTTAAAAAAAAATATTTTAAAGGCTTACACGGTATTATTAAAATGTTTCTTGTTCAGTCCTAGGTTCGATTCGCGTCGAAACAATTGTTTCTTGCCGAGCCTCTTTTGTGGTTTTATTAGTGTTCAAACTCAAATGATACAGCTTATATGAGGTCTTTAAGTTTTTTTTGTAGTTTTAAACTTCGTTCTGAGCCTTTGAGCGGCTGTGGTAGGTTTGTTTATCTGTTATTTAATTATTATTATGGTCAAAGCAAAGCGTATAAGACGAGAGTACGTTTGATGCCTTTGACAAATATATTTAATACATATAATAATATGTGTGATATGCGCTATTATAAGAATAAGATCTTTCAAAGTCCGTCCACCCTTGACCCGTTTAGCTTCAGAAAGAATATGGATCCAGCATTCATTCTAAATCCACTCCAAACTTGCATACAAAATGAAATAACTTACAATTGTTACAGTTAATATAAACTCTCATTCCACATGTTTATCACTTTGTTGCTATTAATTCACACAAACTTAAAATTAGATAGATTTTTTAAATATTTTAAATCGATTTGTGTCCGTCCGTGGATCTTGGATCAATAAATATATAATAATGAGGTAAGGTAACTGGTATTTCGAATACTAAACATATAAGATAATAAAGTAAACCTTTATTATCGGTATATATCAAATAAACACAATTAAAACTTTGAATTCACAATAAATTGCACATAAAATAGACACAACACAGGTACAAAGTGTCATGTAAGTAAATACGTACAAGGGTGTTTCAGACAAGACACGAACCCACGACACTACCGTATCGAGTTACTGATTTACAACCATCTAACAGTGTCTACAAGGCGCAGATAGCGGTACGTGGCTTATGTGGAGAAATCTAGATTATCTATTTGTGAAATAGTTTAACATTTTCGTTTCGTTTGTATGTTGAAATTTACTATGCTAATTTTATTGTACATCTATAAATTCTAATAGTTACTTAACTATTTATAAATAATAACACTTAAATCAAGTTATAACCAATTGAAAAACTTTGGTCCTTATGCTGGTTGTATCGCGATGATTATACTTTGAACGAGAAACCAGCTCTTAGCTCACCAGTACAAACATGCGCCTACTTCATTCTTTAATAAGCGCCTGTGCACTTGTTACCCAAGATCCAAAAGTCCTATGCGAACAAATTCAAAGTTGGAGAAAAGACTCTTGCACTTTGACCTTTTGTTGTGTCTGCCTACACTGTGGCAGCGTCAGCTTTTGTCCGAAAGCTGACGAGGCTAACGTGTCCACAAGTTATTCTATTTCTTTATTAATATGTCAAATTTTACATTATGATCACAAAAAAGGATAACTTTAAAACATATGAAATTTTTAAATTGGCTCAACTAGCATGAATGTCTTATTACTATGATGGCAGTTGTGTCTAGTGTAGTTGATATATAAGTCTCGTATATAATACATAAAGTACTTACTCAAATGTACAATTAGTTTTCATGGTAAGCATACCATTTATTGGTAAAAAACCTTATATATATTCCCGTTATATTAAAGTAAAACCGACAATCAGAAGTAGGTCCACAATTATCAGATAACGCCAGTTCAATTTAGCATAAGCTTTAACACTCATTAGACTAAGTTGTAAGTGAATTTAATGCGTCGTACATTAATGTATAATCGCAATGTGCTACAGTATATCCGCGAAATGACGCTGTTACTTCAGTGTGACGACGGAAATCTCGTGTTTGGATCGTACAATTTTGATACTTGAAAGTGTTTTGTTGAAATACTTAAAATGATTCAACCGCTAGTAATGTTTATTTGGTATTCTACTATAGTATACTCATGATGCGGGCAATAAAAGTATTTACAAAATACTTTATTTATAAAAAAAAACCATAACAATATAGCTGACGCTGGACCCCACACTAGGATATTTCCTGCGTGGGTGTTCGCTCTCTTCAAATGTACTTTGTTCGTGTGTACTAATGCGAGTGTATGTGTGCATGTGTGCGTCTATGGGTATATGTAATTTAAGTTTGTTTCTTACGACTCTTAGGTCTATGAGATTCTACCAACCAACAGGGCATTAATACATATAAACAAACAATGGTTTTAATACTTGGACGGATATAATCTTAATAAATATATATTTAATTTATATAAAGAGCAGGTTTACTTTTACTCGTAAAATAAATAATCGCAACGATCAAAATGACACGAGCGCAGTATATAGCTATGCAACGTTGTCACTGCACGCATTACGTGTGAGATAGTGTAGTATTGTGGAGCGCAACAGGCATTTAACGACGACTTAAATAGAAGTATTTGACGGGAATTAGGACGATATGCGTATACGCCCACGGGCTTAATGTAATGTACGATTATTATCTTTCCAATAGTTTTCACTATGCGAATTGTACGTATTTGGGTTGGAGAAACTTAGATATTCACTACGGACACAATGTAGTCAAAATTGTTGTTTGCACGATATTTTGCGGCCAAATTGTGACAAATTTGGCGCCCAAAATCAACCAGTCACTCATGCTTAGCCTGTAATGTTTATGAGAATTCTGGCTCCAAAAAAATTACAAAAAATACAACCAAGCTGATTTTCTTGCTTGCTTCTTATTTGAGTCATATAGATTAAAGACAATTTACAATTGTACATATTGTATACATATGTAAAATACAGTGTAAACACGTGTATTCCATACAATGATTTCTTCTCTTCTCTCCTTTTAACGACCACTCTCTATAACACCATGAAATTCACAGTCCCTTCAATGTCGTTAGATACAGTTTAAATTTAAATTTGAATCGAACCCAGGTCTTACGACTATTAAGTCGAACATACTAGTGGAATATATAAATTATATAAGAAATTTGGTAAAACCAATGTTTTAAGAATGTATTTAATTTCAAAATGTAAACATAAAAAGTAAAACAAATACACGCTTATTAATTATCCAAGCAACAGAGCAGATAACAAATTAGCGAACAATCACATATCACATTCGATCGTGAGCCATCGCTAATTGCTCAGGTCCGCCGCTCACGAACTCCACACACATTTATCATAGAATAGACATTTTAGGCTAAGAGCTTGCTTAGTTTTTTTTATGCAACAGGAGGCAAACGAGCGTATGTCACTTCGAGTGAAGTGCTATCCTGCAATGCCAGGAGGCTTACTAGTGAGTTGCCGTCCTTTAAGAGAGAGAAACGCTCGTTAAAATATATGCTTATACATGCCACGACCGATGTAAAATGGTCCTTGCATATCTATGCAAGAGTGATCTCTCTGGCTTCCTCCACTGTATTCTGGAATGTTCTTGATAAAGTTTCCAGAACATTCCAAATCTGATCAAATGTTTATTAACTTGTTTTTAGCTACAACCGTACCGTAGAACATCCTAGTGACGAAGAGTATCTTGCCAGTTCTTTTCGTCTGCTTTATGTCCTTGATTTGGGAACTGGCAGTAAATCTCATGTCAGTTTAGTGTAGTTACATACATTGTGACGATTTATGTGTACAGTTATCGATATGAATTAATGAATTGATTTTGAAAAACCCGCTCTTAAACTAGATTGATAAACAATTACCCTACCTTAAATAAGGGGTCATTGATGCCTGCCTAGCCTCATCCTACTCTCGAAAATTGAACCCTTATACTTTGTATTAAGGTTTTCCGCTCTTAGAACAAATAGTATAGTGATATTCTCAAAGAAATTAATGCAAAATAATTCTTATTTTTATAGCTTAAGGTTTATTTTCAATACAAATCCTACACGGAGGCTTTGTCGCGCGCCGACAAAAGCACGTGGGAAAACGTGCATGCTTTTATAATAGTCGTGGTCTTAGCGCCGATTGATTATTTTTTTAATAACATTTACAAACATAAAGTATATAAAAACAACAAGACGACATTTGACTTTTAAATAGTACATAATATTCTTTCTATCGGTCAGGGTTTGAAAGCAATACCCCAGTTATAATAGGTTTCACATACAGTCCTTTAATACAATAAATACATTTTTCTAAAGTATATCTAGGAGTTACCTTATTTAAATTTGGAATGACTTAACTTATTTAAAAAAAGTAATTATTGTATTGTACGTACGTATGTATATATTTGACAGCAACTTATCTTTTTTCTTACTTATCTTTAAGCCTTATATACAAGTCATGTTCACGAATTGATTGATGATATCAGTAAGCTAAAGAGCATGGCGCACCGCGCATACAAACATTATTTCAATCATCATCAAAAAAACAATCTTTCAAATTTAAGGTATATTAAATCATTACAATATATCTGGTTAGTTATAATTAGGTACTGAACAAGATTGATAAGTTCAATAAATTTCAACTTTAACAAAATAATCTGTATTCATTATATTAAAAAGAACAAACGTAAAATCCTTTAAAGCAAATAAACTAACAAAACGCTGACTGCAATTTGCAGGCATGTTGAATCAAAAATGGCGGGAAGTGGAAACGTCAGAACGTCAGCGTTTTTATTATCTGTAGAATCATACATTGTTTACACATTCAGCTGCCAAATGAAATGTTTGCTTTCGTTTTACAAGTAATTGGCTACTTTTACGGGAGGATAAAAAGACGACTATTGATTGCAAACGTCAGAAATACCTGGATATTTTACGGTAATTTTATATACTTCGTTTCGTTTGGATTATTATTAATTAAATTTTGGTATATTATCTATTTATATTAACCGTAGCAACAAAAGATAGACAGAGAAGCAAGAAAGAAGAGAGCTTTTAAAGAGCTTTCCCTCGAAAACTCACTTGCAGTCTAGTATTGCAGATATCCATAGACCTCGGTTATCGCTTCACTCAAAGTGACCGCTCATAAAGGCGACTAGGCGACAGACAAGTTATCTTGCCTTTCCATTGTTAAGGGAATAAAATCCAAGGGTAACAGAGCTTAGCTTAATAAAATTGTATGAGAAATATTTTTATCACTTCCACACTTAAGGCATTTGAAGTGGATAGCGTAGGGCATTAAGGCTTAAGATTGCAGCGCCTACATTTTAAGCAGATAAGTTTTGTAACAGCTTAAAAAAGCGTCGAACCACGATCAGCCAACTTTTTAATTGCCCCCTAGTGATTTTGCGATCCGATCGTGAAAATTGTATTGTTTGATTTGAAATTGAAACCGTCAAAAGTTTTCCGAACTAAGTCCGCGTCACGAATTTAACCAGCACTCAAATTAAAAATGAATACTGGGAAATTTTGAGAGCACACTACACGCTAATTGGCACGTAATTCCGAATGCAATTTAATTTTCCCAACTGAATTTTGTTTAACCTGAAAAATTTTTTTAAGCACCGTTATCATAATTATGGTCTAAAAGTTTTATATTTTTTAAAAAAGATTGGGTTTCGGGTCTTTTGTGAACATCGAGTGGCCCCTCGATGCTTGCACAAGATCGACGGAGATTTTTTTTAAATATATACACAAATTCGATAAGGGTTAACATTATAAAAATGGGAAATATATATTTTTTTTAAATTCTGTACAGATTTTGTTGTAGATTTGATAAAGGACTTCTTTGTATTTATTTAATACTTGTTTATTGTTTCTCATACACACATATTCTTATTAGTAACGTTCATAATTACGTTGACTTGAATGACTTTTATTATGATTTTGCTTAAAAAAATAATAATTCAATACTTAGTTTTATTGCCTTTATTACTTAACATTTTCTATCATATACTTCCTTACGTATATAAGGTATCATATTACTTACAATTATAATTTTCAACAACTAAAACATATCTACTAACACTTAACACTACTCAAATCGTCAAAAATTAATTCGATTTTAGGTAACATATTTTGACAATATATTTTTAACTCCAGTTCGATTCAATACAGCTTTCATTTAGATTAAGATTTGTCAAAGTTCAAAACAGACAGAACTTGATAATAACAATTCACGTGATACGAATAAAACCTCTTTGTTCTTTGTAATTTAACAGAGTATATTATAAGCATACGTGTTACATAGAACAATAGATCAATGATTACTAGTTTATATTCAGTAGTATAATAGTAGTAATATGGTGTTACGTGACTGAATTCGTTCGATTTAGAAAGCTTTATAATAATTCGATTGTCGTCTTCGATGAGTCGATGATATTGATTGCCGACATAGAGATGTAATGTCAGCTTTGTTACGTTTTTTTATCTGTTGGCATGATTTTAAATTGAATAACAGTCATTGATATAACAATTAAAGTACTGAATTTTAACCCATACTAATATTATAAATGCAGAAGTAATATATGTATGTTTCCCTTTCACGCATTTAATGAACAGATTTCAATGAAATATGGTATAGAGATGGTATATAAATTTAGATAGAAAATAAGGCTTGAAATAGGGGATAAAGTTTGTATATAAATTTCACAATACTCGGCCATTTTTTTATTTAATTATAAAGTGACATTACTTTTGTACTTAAACGCGGACGAAGTCGTGGGCAAACGCTTCTAGTTTATAATAATAAATCCGTGTTTAAATAGTTTAATTAACTAAGTTGTACTTACTGGTAATTTCAAGTTATCTATCTGATTATTATTCATATATAACAGCTTTTAATATCAATCTTCTTCATATAAGACAAAGTCCCAAGTGCCTACAACTTTGGGTCACATGTGTCCCTAATATCCGGGCATTTGTCAGGCTGTAATTGCGAATTGATTTCCCTGGCTGTCCCTTACTTTAATCTTAATGCCACTTTGCATTGCTTCGGCTATTTGGGTAAGTTTAAACGTTGACTTTGGTTTAGCCTTTGCGTAACGAAAAATACTTTTTTTTATTTTCCACATAGAATCGTATCAGCGAACACTTGAGTACGTCTAACGATAATACCCACAACAAACTCAGGCGGTTAATTTTATTTGTTTAAGTGTGGTCACTGTCATCTTACTATTTTGAGCTTTAAAGTTAAAGTCAAAGGACTATATTGAATCGTCTTAAATCTAAATAAAGCTACGCCTGTTCGTAAGCGACCAAGCGGAGAAGAAGCAGCTTGGTCGTTTTTTGATGATGACAGAAGAGACATACTAAGATGTTTCTTGACGTTATAGACATGTTGATTACGCTACTGGCGTGTTGCGTTACACTTTTCTAAAAATATTAGAAGTTATTTTTAAAAATCTTTAAAAAAATATTTTTAACATCTATTAAGAAAATCCGGTATTAATTAGAGAGTTTAAAAAAGCTTTGCGTGGGTTTGTCAAAAATGATAACGGCTCTTTTTTGTGTAAAAAAACCTTAATTATATATTTGATTAATCAATCAATTAAGGTATAAGCTCGAAACGTTATTCAATAATATTATACTTTTAAAACTTGATATATTTGTTATGTATACGTAAAAACTGTGATGCAGAGCCTGCAAACAGTTTACGTTTGATGACATATTAAAACGCGCGTAAAGAGTATTCTGGTTGAAAAGGCATACTATTATTTAAGAGGACAAAGATGCCTTTAATGTGTCGGCAATTGGCTCAGCATCGGGACAGTTCAATTCTTGAGTAACCTTACAATGCTTTAGTTATTTGAATTGGTTATGTAAGTACCATGGTTCGTATGAAATGTTAATTTTGAAATTAGCACCTATCGAGTGTTTATGCCAGTTTTTCTCGGTTCAACTGCCTTCCAAACCGACGATTCAAAAGTGTCTTTATAAAGACCGACTTGAATAAAGATATTTTTTTTAGTTGTCACCTATGACAGATTTGTCTAGGTCTCACCTAAACTCCAGTATAAAGGTGTAATAACAATAACTATTAATATACCTGTATAGTTAAGGTGTTAGGTTGAGGGTCATAACCTGGTCACACAGGTCCCTCATTGCAATAACTATGAAGTCACCCACGCACCACCCACTGTTACAATCAGGGTTTGTTTATATTAGCAGCGAGTTCAGTATTACCACAGCGACGATCCTTATAGATGAGAAGCGTCGTGGCCTCTGACGACTCAGACAATGGTCATGCTAGACTGACCCGGGGTCATTATTATTTTAGTTATACCATGCGTGAATAAAGACACATGCACAATACATTTTAAGCCTCCCCACAACACCTGCTAACTAATCTTTGTAATAAAGTCAAAATCAAAATATATTATTCAAGTCTTTATACAGACACTTTTAAATCGTTATTTGATGTTACGACCGTTTTGAGTTCCAATACGATTATGTTATTTACTTGGTAATTATTTAAAAGCATTAGCTATTCAATAATTTAACTGTCACCATGCTCTTGCTGACACATTCCAACGATCTTATTATATCTGTGTCCAAACATCTTATGTGCTAAATATATTTAAAAAAACAATACACTTATGAGATAATAAACCTAGGTTTACACATAAAACAATTAAACGGGAACTTGAAACAAAACCTTTCTGATCTTTGTCTTAAATATTCATTAACTGTATACATTTTCAAAATACTCTTGACAAGCGTTTAAAATTTTCATTATCTTCTGCATGAGACATTGTAAATTAGATTCTAGTTTATGTTCTCATTGAAAGTCTAACCTAGTAAAATATTCAACAGTATTTAGACTATTTACACTACTTACAGTACTGATCTGTACTGATGATCCATTAGTACGGACTCAAAAACTTATCGCTTCGCCTGTTAACGTAACAAAAGCTGAACGTAATAACGCTGTACAAACTGCGAAATATTCATATGCCCATACATGTCGACGAAATGAAATTACATCTAGAGAGTTCTGTGACTCATAGTTGCTTATTTAAAGTGTATATATACCATAGTTTGTACACACGTTAATTTCTTTTAGCGACATCTATGTATTGCGGCTACAAACAAGGCGACGTTGCCTTCAATCAGATTTAGCAATCTCCTCTACTTGTCTCTACATCACTAGTGTGATATAAAATACTTTAGTTAAATGAGTTTAATCAAACTGACTTTGTTTTAGTAATAGCAAATCTTAAACGCATCTGTAATAAGACTAAAATCACGTACAATTCCCATCTCATAAACAATATGAAAGCAATTAAGATTTCAATAAGCCTGGGTCTGCCGACATATAGTGGCGTATCTATGTTATTATAATTTTGATACGGGTAAGGGATCGGGCACCAGGAATTAACTTATCACGGTTTGGCCGCATCTGCATACCTTTAAGTCAACAGACACGTACTTGGATACTACATATATTGTAATGACAGTTCTAATTATCATTCAAACTATTAAATACCAATTCCAATTATTAATTTCGGTAAAATGGGTTATCCATTCGTCAACACTTCGCTGAATTATGGTTGTCCACCTGGGTCCACCTTCCTCCAACACCATCTACATTACACAATATTTTGCCATCACTAACTCGATAGTTACTTGCTATCCAACATAAAACAATCACATTTATATGTATAGCAGACTGCATTTTTTAAATAATTAATTAATATTAATTGTAACGATAATTATTAAAGTACATCCCTGTAACCACCCCATTTTCGGACACCCCTCGGGGCCGAAGACACATATCTCAGGCGGGGATGCAAGAAATGTCCGCACCCCAGTATGTAGATTCGTACTTCCTTCTGACAGTGGTCATTATTATAGCAGGATTGAGAGATTTTGAGTAGAATAACAATGTAATATATTATAGTTTTAAATTCTTGTCCGAATCTATTAAAACTCAAAGCAGCAGCATATGGCATACCATATACGGAGTACAGGCTTTGTCCAGCTGTTACAGTTGTCAGCTTCTCTTATCCTAAGTCTGATTGAGTAGACAACCTTGCTATATGCCTTACATCACCAGCGTATTTTCTATAGTACCTAATATAGTCTGTGGTCTACATTGATAACCACAGTTAATATTGTCAGTACATTATCTATGTACTGTCTGTATTCTATTATTAAATGGAATACCGATAAGTTGACAGTCTTTGACATAAACAATATAAATGAAAATTATCCTTTCCCAAATATAAAAGTATCAAATGTAGTCGAGCGTGTTCACATACCAACTCAATGAATCGAATGTTTTGTCTGTATGCCTGTCCGCGTCTTACGGCATATGGCTCGAATATCCCTCATTGCGGCCGACATGTTTCGATTAAGACTACCCTTGTAGTACAAGAGCTGCTGATTAAATAACAACTCTTAAAAGGAGCGGAAGTTTCTTCTTTACTTTGCTACACAACATTTCTAATTTGCTGTATTATTTTATTTATTTATATTATTAATTCTTCCTAATAACTTCCTTCATACAGTCTCGATGGACAAGGCAGACTGGGCAGGAGCACTCACGAGCACTCGTATACCGGCCTTCTCACCACGGACCTGGTCTGATCGGTCCAGCGCCTGGAAGATCTCCCTACTTTCTCTAATGAAATTACTATAAACCATTAAACAATGAATGAACGAAATATTTTAATAAGTGTACGTATTGAGTATACTTGGTCAAGGCCTAACAGCTGGTGATTTTCACGCTCAACGAATACGTATCGCGATACAGCGTGCCAGCATTGTGCGTACTCTGCAAAAAACTGTATTTTAATTTATTTAAAGAAAATAAAATTCTATATTTAAAATAGCTCCTACACTACTCGCCTTAAGACATAGGGCTGTCCAACACAGATGCCAATAATATAATATGACGATTGTCGTATGTGCGTCTTAGAGAATTATTAATACCCGTTGGACTCTTGTTCAAATAGTTTCCTTTGGATATTAGTTGAAACATTTGCGTTTTGGCTGAGGACGTCTGCCTTCCTGATTGTACATTGCGGTTCAGTGATTTTGATTTTACACACATAGCATACTGATTCTGACTTTCAACTAAATCGTTGAATTTCACGTATTCAGATATAAATTATTATATATGTAGAAAATAATACCAAATTAACACGTAGAAAATCGAATTGTTAAATTTAACACAGAAACGTTTTAATTTTTAAAATACAGCTCATATTAAACGCATATATGAGAAAACTTTGAAAAACTTATATAACTATAATAATTCTGTTAATTATTATAAATTGAGAAACATAGCATTTTAAATAAATATATCTTATTACATACAATACATCTTATATTATGATTAAAAATGTTAGAAAAGAAACTAAGTACGTATGTAAGTAAATACAACTAAGTACTCTTTAAAATAGTTTAGATTTATATTATTCGTAAAGAATCTAGTAATTTAAATATTTCGTATGAAATAAGTTACATAGTAACAAGACAGCCCTCACCCTTCCGACGCAGAAGGAACTGGACAATGAAATATTCGCTCATTAGACCGTCTACTGATTAATTGGCTTCTTAGTTTGGGGTCATGGGCGTAGTGTTAGCGATTTAATGCAAGTATATTGTCACTTAACAACTACTGAATGTTTTTTTTAAAAATAGCCTAGGATGGAATAGCTGGCTCGTGGCCGTTGCAACTATTCATTTAGTTTTGTTTTAAAATATAACAATATATATATGTATGCATATATTTTCACAATTGTAATATTTTTATAGAATTTGATTAACATGTCTTTTAACTTTTAGTATCTTAATTATTAACACTTATGTTGTTCTATTGGCCGTGTGAATGTTTATAAACGTGCTTCCTTTATTTGGTTTCATACGAGTAAATAAAATATATACAAAAACAATGATATTGATAGAAAAAGCGATTTGACAAAATTGTCCACATTTAGTTCGAATATTTGAATCGAAATTGTTATATAGCTAATAATTAGACTAACTAACCTATGCGTCCCAACAATACTCCGGCTATGGTAGCGGATACAACCGCTTACAGTACGACCGAACCTTAATCCCATTCTATTGTTTATGTGGAAGACATTATAATGTGTTTAGTCGGTAGCGATATGAAACTATTTACGAGGCAGATAAACGTGTCGGGCGAAATAGTCCCACTTAATTATAGGTATGTATTAAAATGTTATTGGGTTAACCATTTATTAATTATATAATTACTATGATACATTAAAAGCTCGTATTTATAAACAAATAATCAGTGAATAAGGGCTACTAATTTAAAACTAAAATTGGCTTGAGTAAAGGCTTATCTACAGTGCTAAGCTCTTATTGTAAATCCTACCAATGCTTTAGACTTAATATTATTAATATTACTTCCTTCATAACATAATCGTAGAAGATGAACAAGGAACTTTAACAAAAAATGCAAGAAGTGATCTCATAGACACGCCTTTAGGCTTAGTAAAAATATAGTTGTCTATATATAAAATGCTTACTATCATAGTAAGTATATTATATCGTACGTTTACTAAGAGAAATAGTAAAAATGATGTTCATAATCCATTATTCATTTGATATTAAAATATGATTAATATGGAGATACACAAATATCAAAATAATACGAGTATAATTGTCAAATGCAGATGTCGTACACTCAACCGAGATTAATTTTAACGAGGGATATATTATACAAGTAATGCGTCTAAATTATGAGCGGTAGCGTGTAAATAAAATTATAGGAAATATAGGCCAAATTATACAAAATCTAGGAAAAGTAATACAAAATGTGTGTTTTTAATTTAATTAAGAAAATATAATAACTCGTACACAATCAGAATGTATAATAAATGTACACCGTTAAAAAGCGCTAGAGAGTTTTTTGACAGTTCTTCTCGTCCGCTCTCGATTTGGGTATATCTAGAGTTAAAAAATGATATTTTTTGACGATACATAAGTGCACCATAGTTACATATATTAATAAAGATATTTTTGATTTTAATCCACTCATACAAATGGACACATTATGTGCGTATCTCAAGTGATGAATGAGCAAGTGTGAGTTTGTATTAACACTAAATAATCATAAAATACACAGCTATATTTGAACCCAATATAGCGCTGTTTGTAATTGTGATTCTTTAATGCTGCACGCGTTGTAAGATACCAAACCCTTCCCTCACCGAATAGTTTATATATTGGGTCATGTAAGCGATTGAGAACGTCGTCACTTACAATTTGTACCACACGTAAACAATGTATACATCCAACAATCCGATCTCAAATCCACACACGAACACTAAGCTTAGTTAAGTCTGCAAATATTGGACTTAGTTTGATCGTAATGGGCAGGTGAACGTTCTGTTCATTAGCATTGCGTGTTGTTTAATAGTGTAGGTACAATAAATGTGGATCGTGAAATTGTAAAGATCAAAAATCTTTTAAAGTGGGATAAACCTATATAGATCGCCTTTCTCAAACATGAACAATGTATCAAAGATTTTAAATGACCGATCATTTTCATTACATTTTCTTTACATAATGCGTGGAGTGAAACTGAGGTGTGAAAGAAGGTTTTACAACTTTCTCGAAATCAATTGTTCGTATACGTGTTAAACACTGCAATAACATAATTTGGAAAAAAACTAAGCTTACCAACAGATAATGTCAAACCCACTGAGTTTGACAGGAACACTGAGGAACCTACGTAAACTTAGTTACGTACAAAAAATTATATTCTTACTTTATTACATAAAGAGTTTTTGAATTTTATGAAATGTTTTAAAAAAATCGATGCTAATAGCTAATAAAGCTAGTTTTGTACACTCGTGTAACAGCATAACAATATATAGATCTGTCATAGCGAGTGATATGTAAATGTATGATAATGCAGGAACAATTTGCACAACTCATGACCTCACTCTGTTCCTAACTCTGTGCCCCGTAACTTTCCCTGTTTACATTCCAAATGTGGGTTTAAAATTAATATGTTTGGTTTATATTATACGAAATTCTAAATTAACACGGGTACGCATTAATAAATAATAGTTATGTTTTTGTTAGCTTCCAACTACCTATTCGATATGTTTATTGAGCCTAATATACAAAGGTATTGAAATAATGCAAAATCATTTATGAAAATTAACAATATATTTTAAATAATATGTCTTATTTTGGCTACTGTGTTGTCTTTTAATGTAAAAGCATAATTGGACTGACTTGCTTACCTGGTTGCATCCAGACTGGATACGAACTGACATCATCCTCAACCTTTTTTTTCCGAGGTGGAAATGCACTTCCGCATTCCCTGGTCCCTAAGGGATATGTGGGACACAACCCACGCTGGTGTCGCTTTTCAGAGACGAGGTGGGCAATACCCACTAAAACCACCTCGGCTAAACCTACAAGACCGCATTGAAAGGGCCCTGGGATCATCCTCAACTTACTAAACCTCTTAATAATAAAAGAGTCAAAATATTATTAATTTATATGTATAAAAATGAAAGCCAAAAATACGGTTTCAAGTCAATATTTCATGTAATCTACAAGAAGACACTGTTTATTAGGGATAAAATGTCCGATAAAAAGAGTAAAGTTGTCTGATATCCTGAAGGCGATTGGATCCATTTCCGAATTAATCTAATGCAATTTGAGAATTATTCGTAATATATGTAAAAGATATCGAAGTATGAAAAAATGGATGCGGTGATTTTATTTAAAATGTAATCGATTTATAACTTTTAATGATTAATTTTATGTTATATACTATAAGTAAATATATACTATGACACCTAGACCGTAGCCAACAAATATATTCATCTCATAATTGACCGTACCGGGGATCAGACTACTAGAAACTGGTTATTTATTATAGAATAACGCATTAAATGTTAATTTTACAAAGTAATAACAAAATGAAGTATTAAAAATCAAATATTATAAAAATGCCATATCCATTCTTCGACATCGAGGTTTATATTAAGTAGATTCAATTTCCTGACGGTGGCGTTGATTCTGATAACATGTTGGGAACACTAATGTGACTTAAATGTATGTTTGTGGCAACTTAGGGAACATTAATAAATCTGTATGAATTTCTTTATTTGCTGTCATATAAGATCTATATTAAAAGGTACTTTTATATAGGATTTTTTACATTTACACTTGAATACAAAATTAGTGCCTGGTCAGTCAGTACCGGTGATTAAATGCCGACATCATTATGGGTACTCTGCCACTAGGACCAAACTATATTAGTTTTTTAAGTCTTATTATTAATAAATATAGATGCGGCTGTCAATAACTAAAACAAATTGACCAAAATCATGTAAAATTGCAATTGATATTTGACCAATGATATTTATATTGTTGAATTTCATAAGCTCTAAATTCCTCAGATCCTATTAGCGCACTTCGTTATAAGCTCCAGCTCAATAATAGTGCTCCAAACTCCTCGAATCTCACGTATTTGATCATTTGCTACCCACTGCTTCTAGCTGATACGTGTGTCAATCGGAATTATATTGAGCTGCTAATTCACAAAATAGACACTATGGACAGAACTTTTTTGTGTTGAATGTTTGACGTACATACATAAAGTAGACATATTTACTTGGCCATATTTTCTATCCGTATATTATTTTTTAGTAACGCAAGGCTAATTTTACCGTTTAATAAAATTTTCAAGTATTAACACATGCTAACTTGACACACAATAAAAGCATACATGAAGACTATCTAAGAGTATTTAATACAAGAATTAAACATTTTTGTCATAAATATATTATGTATGCAATTATAGACAGCTCTAGATGGTTCTCATACGATGTGTACAAATCAGACCGACAGTGTATCAGTTCCCAATCAACAATTTCAAGATGTTTGCTCGTCTCCACGAGCCGAGCATTGTGGACGAATCAGCTCTGGTATTTTCTTCGATATACGGAATGTTTGCTTTGATGCACTCTGTTTGAATTATACTTAAGGACTGGCATACACGCGTATGCCAGTCTAATAAGTATTTTATATTTTATACTTTCAAGAAGTTTGGCCTAATTATATACTTACTCTAACACTGCATTAAAGTGACGAATAAATATGTCACACAAAATATATGGCGTCCTATATGCCATAACTATGGTAATAAAATGTTAAAGTTTTTATGGATCGATTTAATTACATACATAACATTTGTGTTGTCCTGCCAAAGGGCTTAACCAATTCTCATGAAACATTTGTGGGCTTATTAAATGGGTTTATCAAAATCTATTTTTATACCTTCGATGTTAAGGATGTTCCTAATTTTAGTTTTCTTAACATACAACCATAAATTCAACCCCATACATAATTAACAATATATATTCTTTGCGAAGATTTCTATTCTTCAAGGCTTTCATATTCATATATTCATACCCTTCAATCAACCCCAATATTTCCCAATATTATGTATGTGAATGTATGACAAAACGAGATTTTCCGAATACACTGTGGTTTATTAGTATTACGTTAAATCGTTAATTCAATAGTAATAAACAAAAAGTGAATAGTCAACCGGTAATAAAAAAATATATATTTTAACACACTCAAGTGCCGTGGGCAAATCCAATCTGGTTATACGAGAATAGCAATTTCGTATCGTATTCACAACTGAAACACATAATACATACAAATCACACATTATTGGTTATGACAATGTTTGTGATCGTCAAATGTAAATTAGAGCACGCACATTCCAATTTACATTCCGTATATTGTTTGTATATAACAAAAGTATTTAAATATATCTTAAAATACTTTACTAAAAGCGTAACCTTTGCATATGTTGTTATTAATAAATATTAGTCTGTTTATGGCTTTAATTAGTTTAAAATATTATAATTACTGTAACGTAAATGTGTGCTCCTATTTCGCGATGCTCGTGGATTATAGTAAAGGTTAATTTTTTATTGTTTTTATTTAATATAGATAGTGACACATTCGCTGGTGACACAACCGTACTGTGACACATGCTCGATTCAAAGTAGTGGCTAGTTTCTTGCAAGTTCTTCTCGTCCGCTGGGAACTGGCACTTTTTATAAATTATTTATTTGACAATTGACCTAAGTGTAGGTACCTTAGTTACCAATATGAGTAAAGATATATGTGATTTTGATTTTGACAACTTTAACAATATTAAAGTAGTTAAGGTATTCCTAGTGCACGTGCCTAATATGGAATTAAACAGGCACAGGCACAACACAGGCATTGGTTCGTAAGTATGTGGTCAGTTCTTGGTCAGTATGTGATCAGTTCTTGGTCCGTGCCTGGTCAGTATGTGGTCAGTTCTTGGTCAGTATGTGTTCAATACGTGGTCAGTGCCTGGTCAGTATCTTGTCTATGTGTTGACAGTTTTGGAGTTCTTCACTATTTGGAGAGGCGCTTCTAGAAAAATGAATTATGCCATCATTAAGTGTACTGCAACAAGGACCATTTGTTTTATTATATAAAGCCAAAATTGAGTGGATCTTAAAATATTCATCATTATCAACACAATATTACAGTTAAATAAGAACGTTTACCACACCCTAAAAAAAGCTTGTATAAATTGACATCAATGTTTCATTACTAAAATCAGATACAAAAGTCCCAGGACTCGATCCGGCTATAAAGCAGACACCAAGATTATCTCACTAACACCAACATTTGTTTAAATTACATTTGCATGTGAATTATTAGGTATGTTATCTATTTGTTGATATGATATATTTCTTTTTAAATATTATAAAGCTAGAATTCAGTATCAGTGTGTTGCACGAAGAAACAAGTCTAGTATGATTTTAATGATGCCTGTAAAAAAATGTTTAAAGAATTAATGGAAATAATCAAGAAAAAAGCGTATAAATCCCTAAAAGGCCGGCAACGCACTCATGATCTCCCAGCCACTTGAGTGTCCATGGGCGGCGACTTCACCTTTATGGTGGGCCTCCTGCTCGTTTGGCCGCTCTTCTATAAACAAAATAACATAAATTATAAATTACATTTATATAATGTTCCGTTATTGCATTACAAGGAAAAAAAACAACCAACCCGAGCCTCTTGAATGCTTATTCTCAGCTTGAGTGCGAACAGGCGTAGAAACACTTAAATGGTCCTGTGTACCTTAGTGAATAGAGATATTTTGATGTTGACTATTGATTTTCAATATGTTTAAAGAAGTTCGCAGCAGTAATGGGAATAATTATAGATGACGAGAATATTTTATAAAAGTTTGAAACAATATAAGACCAATTGCT
Organism: Leptophobia aripa; assembly: GCA_951799465.1. NCBI lineage: Eukaryota > Metazoa > Arthropoda > Insecta > Lepidoptera > Pieridae > Leptophobia > Leptophobia aripa. The sequence continues at coordinate 4,744,659 of OX637281.1, forward strand.
TTAGTTAAATATTTATTTAATTTACACTTTATCGCACTTAAACACTAGAAGCAAATGACATTAACAGATGTTAGTACATATAAGAGCAACGGGCGGCTAATAAGCGATCTCTTCCAGACAACCCGCACGATAAAAGAATACTTAAAATATAATAAGACAGGTGCAAAGGGTGCGAGGTATATTCAAAAAGGAATATATTTTTTTCAATTTAATATACTATGCTCTGTATCGAAAAACAAAGAACTACCAATGAGTAAAAATTTTACATCTATTGGACGATTGACATTACGTATTAACAAAAATTACGTAAATCTGATGATATTATAGCATGACAATGCGATAGTCCTTATTATTTGTGTTCAGCGACCATGCGTAGGCGCAAGTCTGTGATGCGTGTGCGCAGATTAAATTGCATTAACGCAATATACTGCACATTATATCGTATCTAACAGTGTGTGATATATTCTCAAGCGCAGTTAAATATTTCCTCTTGTTTTATTAAGGAAATTGTACGATTTAGATTTGAACAAGTTTTATCTGATTGAAACATAACAATTCAAAATAACTTCATAATAGATCATTAGATCTACCATATAGTGAATTTTTTTACGTGATTTTAAAACCAACATTTATAAAGCTTATAATACGTCTATGATTGACAAAGCTGGATTGATAGAATGAGACATTATCAAAGTCTGTTTTTCCGAAAAAGACAAACAGAGAGAAGTTATTTTTCCAAGCTTAATTATTCTTCTTATACAAAGACAAAACATTTAAATCTTAGTAGGTCATCTCAGTTTATGAGTTTATGAGACAGAATGTATCTACCATTGCGTAAATCATATTTAACTAACCCTTTGCCGACATGTTATCAGCCGCGTGCTATGATCCGTGACTGATTGTTTTATTACGAGTGAGGTGTTAGTGTAAGCGATTTTAAAATTAATATTATTTACAAATAAATGCATCTTTGTAAGTAGTTTATGTACCTAAATCATATAAATGTTTATGATTTTAATAAATAATTTTAATAATGCAAAATAAATAATACATACTACGAAACAATACAGCCGCCGATTTTTTTATGACGTTGACTTTATTAAAAAACCAAATAGACAAGAATGAATATGTTGTTAGCTCTCAATAGAATGGGAATGAAACGATGTTATATAAAACCAACGCCCACTCATATTGACACAATTTCTAGGCTAAGCTAACCTCGCCTTAGAGCTCGTGCTGAGCTGTCAAGTCCAAATATGAAAATATCCCATCCAAAAAAATAACGTTAACATTAGCGGAAGCTCTGCCCGTGTGACAATTTCTTAATACTTCAAGAATGTTATTGTTTAGTTGAGAATTAGTGTAGAATGAATGTTGGTTATAACTTCTGTTTAAAAATATTTATATGTGAGTAAAGAAACTAGGGAAAGTTAAAGGTAAACACTTACCCGCTACAACACCCACCGCACCAGTTACAAATGAACGCAGTGTGTTACACTCGCTCAATTAATTATGAAAACTGCCGGTATAACCGTGGTTCATTAGCGGATAATCGAGGCCACACAGATTTAAATTAATATTGCCATCGAAGTGCGTTTTATTATTTAATATTTGTTAACGTCAGTTGAAGATTTATATAATATTAAAGTTTTAGTTGTGATCGATAAAGATATATAACAAATAGATCAGGTGCATTATTTTTACCTTATTTCCACGGTTAGGTGGCCTTTTATTAATCTCGTTCTTAAGTTTGTTTGTCTCGCTAAAGCTCAAGAACTGCTGAACGGTTTTTCGAATTTTAGTTAAGAATTATTTGTCCAGGGAAGGTTTTAAACTTGGTTTCTTGTGCACGTCGTCCAAGCCTATTTATGGAATGCATTTTGGTTTTATGCGACTGTATTATATTTATATTGTTTGCTAAAAAGAACTAAGTTAGAAAATCCAATCGGACAAGACAATTATTTATCCAATTCATACATACATGTTTATTAGATTATAGATACAGGAAGCAATGAACTGGTGCGTTATTTACTTATTCAAGAAATTTCAGGAAAGCAACAGGATTTCTTTGAAATTGGATGTTAGGTTAGTCCAAGTTTTGAATTTCCAACGCTTACCGAAACTGCATATAGACTTTGGCATAAATATTTTTCGCAGTTTTGAGTTATGAATTTTTAATGAGATCGCTCGAGAGATGAGTCAGAAGTCATTTCCCGGTGAAGGAGTAAAAAAAGCAGTTTACGAATCGGGCCACAGAAAGAGCTTTTAAAAAAGGGTTTTTATTTTTTGTTAATTACGCGTGTTTCGAGGCCGCTACTTATCTATTTGAGAGCAATTCATATTGCTTCGGTCTGCGTTGTGTGCCGCCAAATTTTTGTTTTTAACTTTGGGGTACAGTGGGGGACAATTTTAAACTCCTATAGAATAAAGGATAAAACTCATAGTTTAATTTATTATATAAATATGTATAACATTATTGTGTAAACACAAATAAATAATAAAACACCAAAAAGTATGCATTTTAAGTTCATTATTATATTTTACACAAATCGAACCCTGGCCCGTCAGACAACATGATAAATCAACCCTAGTATCGATAAGTATAAAAACCGAACTAAATTACTCATTAAGCCTACAAGGTGCCTGTATGTATATACGTAACTGAAATACTTACAAAAACTATTCCATCCCTTATATACGGAATCAAGAGAAAAAAAAACCGGCATCTATCTTATCAAATATTATTATTTTAGTGATCCTCATGTTTCCGGACGACGTGCCTCGTAGTTTTCGTGCAGGTTTTGTTTTTTCGCTTTTTAAAAGTTATTGTACGAAATTAAATAGATATATTTAAATTATTAATATATTCATTTACAATTTATGTCAAATAGAAGATTTAATATATGGTCAAGTTATATATTATTGGTATATAAACGCAACACATACTTAATTTACATAGTAAGTATGATCTGAATTTGAAACTTTGTACGTAATCAAAACTAAGTTTACATGGGTTCACAGCGTGCCCTGAGCTGAAAAAAATACACACATTTTTTACAATCACTGCAGTGATTAACATCAATTAGTAATAATTGAATCAGAACAATTGATTTCCAATTAAGTATCCTACTATATTTCTTAAGTTAGATTAAATTTGCACTAATAATTTTAGTATTTAAAAATGTTTATTACATCATTTTTGTATAGTCTTTGTGCTAGTCACAAAGACATGATTCATATTTTATTGTACTAGCTCATTCTATATAAATACTGAATCACCCAAATCTATAAACAATTATTGAAAGGACAAAGATTCAATATGTCGGCAATAGCTCAGGATCGGGACAGTTTAATTCTTGAGTATTCTTACAACGCTTTAGTTATTTGAATTGTTCATGTAAGAAAAGTAATTTTTACATGAAATGTTTATATTAAAAGAGCAGCTATGGAGTTTCTTGCCGGTTCTTATCGGAAGATTTGGTAGTATAAAAATTGACGATTCAAGTGTCTTTATAAAGACCTAATATATATTTTTAATATTAAACTAACTAATATAAGTAACTTAAAATAAAACAAAACACAAAACTAAAATAAATTTAATAAGGTCCCTGTGGCAGAGTACCCACAATGCTGGCGGCATTACCTCGCTGTATCGCGATGCTTATACGCTAAAAATTAATTTAATTATTTATTTAACTTAATTTTCTTGAATAATGAGTTTCAGTAATTGCATATGTTTCTCACAGGCAAGTTTGTAGTGAATTATATTTTAAATTTAGAATTCCACAATGTTCTTTATTTAAACTGTTATCTTAGTCGTACGTGTCCAATTTATAAACGGTTTATGTTAATCTCTTGGTCTGTACAGCGGGTCACGCTTCGCGATTAGTCCGGTTCATATTAAACCCATATGTACGAGTATGACATTGTGTTCGCTAATATTCATCAAATCTCCGAAAAGCAACATATAAAAAACAGATAGAAATGACATATACAGCTATTTTTATAGGGTATGTTCTGTCTGGATCATAAAAAAATATGTATTTGACGAAATCTATACTTGACGACAATGATGCTTTAAGATAGATTTAAGCTTGTGTTTTTTTCGCTTCGGCCATAAATAAATAAAAAAATTCGAATCTTTTTTGTTTTGGTAATATTTAATTGTCACGTATGAAAAATATTATTACTAATATTTTTAACGAGTTTTTGTTAAAAATGAACAATTTCACTAAACGATAACAGTTTTATAGAACAATACGTAATTTAGTACTTGAAATAATCAAACCTTTAAAATAATTAGCAATTCTTTTTAAAGGTATCTAGAGTGTATGAAAAAAAACTGTCAAACCCTATCGTTGTAAAAAATTAAATTCTTATTTCAAATTTACATTATCTATAACTTCTACAGTTGAATGGATTATGAGTTCCGTACATGAGACTTAAATGAATTGCTCGCCCATGCCATCCGTCATAAGGAAAGAAACATATGGATTAATAAATTAAATAAATAGAAAACGAAGATATATTCAAAAATTTGTCTTAAATCTGCCACCGTTTTTATTTATTGTATTATGTATACAAATTTATTATTAATAATTTATGACATCTTACACAGTATTCTAGCAAATATGAATGTAAGGAATAATGTTTTAATTAACAATTGGCGGATGCTCTGTGAATGCCACTAAGTTGTGCAAACGTGCCACAAATTGGTCTAGCAGGTACATAATCCTTTACAGAGTCATGGGCACCTTACCTGAAATAATCACAATATTTTCTATTATTCTAATATAAGCACTTTCATTCCACACATAGCCTATAAATTAGTAATTCCAAGTTATTTTATGTTTTACTAATTTTGAAATTCAGCGAGTGTCATATTCCACGTTCCATTACCAAGAACGTTTATATTAATCAGTAAAGTATTAAAGCACTTACAGAGACCTTGAAACAACGACGTATCCCCTATATTCCAACAGCGTCATACTTCGCGTTTCCCGCGCACGCAAGGACCCCATAACGTATCGAAGTACCCCATGTGTCTCATGAATCAACCAGGTAAAATTGTATCACGCAATTAAATATCTTAATAATTCTTATTCTATTTATTGTATACAAAAATACTACTATCATAGGATAGTAAATAGATACTACTATACTCGTATCCTACTAAATACACTATAGGAGTAAAGAGTCTGTGAGTCAGACAAGATGCGTATCGAAGGTTTAAAGCACTTGAACTTATATAAAAGTGTTTAAATAAGCATAACGGTGATATGCGATTAATTTTTTTGTAAATTTTTCCGAATCCTCTTATAGAAAACTTTTTAGAATGCCGATTCAATTGATTTGAATTTTTTTGTTATATTTATTTTTATTGTCATCATATGATAGTAAAACACGATTTTTTCTCTCTCTCTCTTAAAAACTACAATCAGTTAGGCAGCGATGTAACTCAAACTATCTTTATTCAAGTAGGTTTTTAAAATGGCACTTTTAAATCGTCATTTTTTACACTATCACCGGTTCGGAATGCAGTTATCTACCGAGAAGAACCGGCAAGATTATGTTACTAACATGATCAATTCAAATAACTAAAGCATCGTAAGACTTTTCAAGAATGAAACTGTCCTAATGCTGATAATCAGGATATTTAGGCTTCGGAGGCCATCGCCTCAGTCAACCCAGGTGGGTACCTGATCGTTTATGGCTGGGTAGCCATAAACGATCTATTTCAAACGCGACGTGGCTGAGTTGTGAAGTAATTTGCCAAACAGTCGACAATTAACTATAAATATTTTCCTGGTATTTAAACCGGGTTAAGCCAGTAAACAACTGAGTCAAGGTGCTTTATAAATTGATAATGGTCTAATGCGCACACAGAAAACACAACCTATGTTTAGCGACGCGTATTGCTTATTACCAGTAACTAACGAGTAGAGTAACTGTAAGAAAGGGTGCACCACAGTGTATGATTTTTTAGTGGTTCAACTGTGTTGGAAAATAAGTGGTTTTGCAAAACTGAAGGTTTTTCACGTGATTCCTACTCTGTCATTTTATATATGTATTAGTTACAAATTTAAAAAAAAAACAATACGAATACTGTCGTCGATTAAATTATACGGGTCATTTATTATATGATCTTTTACGCCCAAAGTAAGCGATTTATAGCTTGTATGTGTTAAAGGTATACTCTAACTAAATACATATTTTAACCATATATGCTCTTCAAGGAAATATTGACAGTACCGGGAAACCCGGGACGGTAATCATTGCACAAATGACATATTGGAAAACATTAACAAAACAAGTAATAGTATCGGACATTAAAACAAAACACTGTAGTTTTAATTTTAAAACTCATTTGTTTTATAGTTTAAACATGTATTTTGTATTGTAATACAAAATAATTTTTATTACTTAAATAAAAATTTAAATTAAGTTACTTTAATTCAGTTAGTCTGTAACATTTCAATATATAACTCTTATTTTAGATAGTATTAAATGAATTTCGCCACTGGATGTGCTATGCACTGGTTCCTTAAGTTCCCTTAAAACAACCCCTACGGCTTATAGATTCAACTTTCAGTCTGTCTGCGGTCAGACCCTCTTGAATAACGTGAGTGAACGCCAATTAGTTCACAACGTATGCATAAAATATTTGATATTTTGATTCATATTTTTCAATTATAAAATGAATCAATCGAAATAAAAAATATCTATGATACACTTATAAACCGTAAAAAAACTTAATAAAACATGTTGACTATATATATACTGCTATGTCCCAAATCAAGGGCGTAGAGTGGACGAGAAGAGCTGGCAAGAAACTCTTTGCCTCTCCTTTAAATCGCCAAGCATGTTTCACTGTATGGTTGCAAAGGTATGCAATCATACCACCATGCATCAGAGAATGAATATCTATTATATAAAACAATAAAAAATAAAAAAACACGTGGGCATAGCGAAATAGGAGCACACATTTACGTTATAGTGACAACCTGCAAACACTCAGTGCACCGAGACTAATCCACAAAATTCTCTCATGTGTTAGCTGTAAGTTAAGTTAACTTTTAAATGATTAAATAAATAAATATCTTTATTCTTACCTATTGTGTTGTATTTGCCATGTGGGTGCTAAACGTGTTTTCATTCTTTATACTTTTATTAGCCTCAATATACGTGAAATATTATCTTATTTGACAGAAATAGTTACAACCTACTCTTCGAGTATACTTAGTCTGGCCATAAATACTGTTACTATTCAAAAAAAGAAAATATTACGTTTGAATTTGGAATCTGTCATTTTTATATGATTGCTTGATGTGTTTTCTTATTTTCGCGCCATTATATTGTTAAATATTTTGTTATATTAAAATGGAGTGGGGTGATAAAGAGAACCGAATCGCTGTGATTGCCTTACATAAAGTAGGTATGGAGAAAAGTGCAATTTTTAAAACCCTCCACCCGCTTGGTATTAGTCAAATGTTTGTTTACCGGGCTATTGATAGGTACAATGATACCTCCTCTGTTTGTGACAGAAAAAGATCTGGCCGTCCACGTACCGTTCGTGTGAAAAAGGTGATTAAAGCAGTTAGGGAAAGAATTCGAAGAAATCCTGTCCGTAAGCAAAAGATTTTATCTCGGGAGATGAAGATAGCTCCTAGAACCATGTCGCGTATATTAAAAGATGACTTAGGACTTGCAGCCTATAAGAGACGTACTGGTCACTTCTTAACTGATAATTTAAAGAAGAATAGGGTGGTAAAATCCAAACAACTACTTAAGCGGTACGCAAAGGGAGGTCACAAAAAAATTTTGTTTACGGATGAGAAAATTTTTACAATTGAGCAGTATTTTAATAAACAAAATGACCGTATTTATGCTGGAAGCTCTAAAGAAGCTTCGCAATTAGTAAACAGAGTACAACGTGGGCATTATCCCACTTCAGTGATGGTTTGGTGGGGTGTTAGCTATGAAGGGGTGACTGAGCCATATTTTTGTGAAAAAGGTATTAAAACGTCGGCACAAGTTTATCAAAATACCATTCTTGAGACGGTAGTTAAGCCTTTAACTAACACCATGTTCAATAACAAAGAATGGTGCTTTCAACAAGACTCGGCACCGGGTCATAGAGCTCGATCCACCCAATCTTGGTTGAAAACTAACGTTCCGGACTTTATCAGCACTGAAAACTGGCCGTCGTCAAGTCCTGACCTAAATCCATTGGATTATGATTTATGGTCAGTTTTAGAGAGTAAGGCTTGCTCTAAACGCCATGATAATTTGGAGTCCCTAAAACGATCCATTCGGTTGGCAGTGAAGAATTTTCCTCTAGAAAGAGTTCGTGCTGCTATTGATAACTGGCCTCAACGTTTAAAAGACTGTATTGCAGCCAATGGAGACCACTTCGAATAAACATTGTATATTTTTAATAGTTATATATTGATGTATTAAACTAACTCACTATGAAAGGAATAAATGTTACGTATAAAAAAAAATCGTACTTTTCTTTATAACAATATTTATGGCAAGACTAAGTATAATATAATGAATTCCATTAATGTATTAGTAAAAACCACCAAATTCACGTCAAGTCAAGTTAGATGTCCGCGTAATATTCCGTTAAAATAATTTACACATAACTTACATTTTGATATACATAATATATAAGTTACCATAGCTATCATGTTATTGACCATATTTAAAAGAAAAGCAGAAATCACTTGTATGTGATATTATTTTTAATTGGGAGTGCCATGCTGTTACTTAGAGTTTCAGCCGAATGGGCAGGCACGGCCGGAGAAATACCACTCACTTAGTTCATTTTGTACTTGCGTTTCGTTCGGTGTGTGAGATCTTCCGGTGCCCATCCTTTCCCCTCCCCCGTCCTCTTCCCCTACCCCTCCATTTCCTAATTTCCCTTTAAAGGCCAGCAACGCACTCACGAGCTCCCAGCCGCGTAAGTGTCTATGGGCGTTGACTTCACCTTTATGGTGGGCCTCCTGCTAGTTTGCCCCCTCTTCTATATAAAAAAAAATATATATGAAAACAGCGTTCGTAATATAAAAACCCTTTTAGCCAGTTGTACATATCAGAAAGAGAACTCGTTATATTTTAATGAGGTAACACCGATTGATCGGTAATGACGTCACGTTAAATTCCCACATTCCTAATGAGGTCCGTACAGTCAAACTCAGCTATCATTAATGTTCTTTGGGTAAGGATAATGAATTATATCATTATTTTAGTCAATAATTATATATAATAATTAGATCAATATTCTTTATTTGAAATTTGAAATATTGATTATGTGTCACAGATTAGAAATAAGTGTTTATTAGAATGATTTTATAATACTATGGAGCATAGAAAATACTCCATTTAATACATTTACATACTTTTTTTTTCTTCTTCTTAACTATTTATTTGAAACTTTTATGTTTCTGTGTGTGAAGTTTGTTATTGTTTTATTTATTTATTAAAAAATACAGAATGTACTAATGAAAATAAAAAAATAGTCTCAAATACGTTTACATAAACCGAAGTACGGAATAGGTGTTAATTGGAGGGACACGATTAATGAACTGGTTGACGTGTGATCTTCGCAAATTGGAGATCTCTTCATATCACTGATATGGGTCCTTCATTATCATTACGAAGCGTTAAATACATCAAAGGTTTTATTTATGGAATTGAAATTGGGAAAACGTATAAAAGTGAAATTACATCAATTATCTTATTTATCGCTTATCTTTTATCTCACAGTTTCTCGTTTATCTCACAATATGAAATTTATAGCTTACGTATTGCGTAGTGATACTTACTATATATATGTATATACTTAATATATGTACATATAATACAAAAAAAAGCTAACGGCTACTTTACTGAATCAAGGTTCATTCAATAAAGCTTTATACTATCTATTATGTTAAAAAGTAACCTGTTTTATCAAAATGTAAAATTTGCTATAAAATCTAATAAAACAAAACATGCATATAATAAATTGCGCGAGTTAAACAAATAGAGAACAAAAAAAACATATTCACTTTGTTCGAGCGAATCTCAAGAAAGGTGAAATTATACTCTCCATGAAAAATCGCAAGGAAATAAAAAGGGAAAACATGAAAAAACAAAAACAATTCAGTGAGTGCGCCCATACACGAGCGTATTGTGACATACGTCGGGTCATGAGCACAAAACCGCACAAAACCCTATTGTGTTGTGAATAGGGCGCTTTACATTGTATCTCTAGGGTTACCAGGTAAGAAAATACTAATTTTTTGAATTGTCTATGGTTTTAATTATATCGAAATGCCAACTGTACAATCATAGAGAACAAACGAACTAACCCAACTAGAACGACACGTGCGGTGGCACTGTATTGTGATTGCAGAGGAAACAATGTGAAAAATCTTTAAAAAACAAACGACTGTCAACCCTGCATGTGGAAAACGAATTTTTTTAAGAACGTGATCTTTCTATTTTTAAAATGTGTTCGTCGTGTGAATGTTCTAAGTGTATTGGTGTTTCTTTTTTTTAATTTAAACAGATGCATTCTCTTTTTGAATTGCGGCCAGCACTCGCTCTGAATGAAAAATATATTGAACTATGTGGTGCATTTTGCACACAATAGACAATTTTTTGCGGAATATATATTTTTTTTGTGGATGCAAACGAGGGTGTGTTTCATAATAAGTAATTGAAAAATCTCTTTCTTGGTTATTGATAAGATTGATGTAACCATTTTCTTTGGCTATTGTAAAACCATACAAAAGACATACATGGAATTCTTTGTTGACTGCATTGGAATTCATAGAGACACTAACCTTTAATCATAGGTAAAACACGTTTAGTTAATGTATAAATATTACAAAAAAATACGTTCTCTCTTTATTTTTGGCGTTTTATTAGAATTGACAGTATGAGAAATGCGTGGGCGTATTTTGTTTTGACGCGCTATAATAAGATTAGACACGCGATTGGTTTTCTATTAAATTCGTTGAATTATATGAATAAAGTCAACAAAGTTGAAAAAAAATATTGTACTTTAATAATTAATATATGAACAATACCCGCCCTCAGCTTTACGTGGTTTTAGTAATTTAGTATGTTCGTAATTTGTACCCAAAAATAGATTTTTACTTTGATTAGTATAACTTTTATTCATATATCATAACAAAGTTCTAAATTTGAAAAACTTTATACAACGCATGCAAAATGTATAAAAAAAGGTTTTACACAACACATTCTATTTTCGAATTATGTCTAACAAGTAGATATGTACCTGTAGTATTAGATGTGTGTACCAATGTTAATTTAATTAAAATTCTTTTCAAATTGGGCTCTTAACGTTACTTGATATGTCACTTATACGATTATTTAGAAAACAAATCGATTATATCAATGTGTGATACAATAAAACACAATATTAGGGTGAGAAAAGTATCTAATTTTCTTATAATTCAAATACACCGTACGCTCACGCCTGGGGCCGATCAAGGCGTGGTTACGGTTTCCATTACAAGGGAAATGATATCGACAGCTCATGGTGTTAACTCACAACCTGTCAGTAATACCTATTATACGACACGCTCCCTTTATGGCTTTGAAACTATCATTTTTTGTACCTGGCAAACGTTTGGATAATGACTAGTATTTTAACCAAATCATAAAAACTTTTTAGAACCCCAGAGGTTCTGTATGTATAGTCGGTGTGTTTATAAAGAATTTTTAATACATATCAAACATGCGTACTGGCGTTACAAGTGTCCATAGGAGGTAGCACTTTACTTAAAGTGACTCGCCTGCTCGTTTCTCTTCCATTTCATTAAAAAAATCCCAATTCGTTACAATCCCTACATTCCATACAAAACTTTACAATATTAAAAACTCAAAACGGCCTTAAATTGGGGCCACAAAAATGCCTTATATTAACTCTAATGAAGCCCTATACTATGAATGAAAATACTAGTTTATATGTAGTAATTTCATATTAAATTCACATAGGTAAACAACCCTTAAAACAACTTAATAATAAGAGTACAACCTATCCTAGCATTTCATAAGACAACAGAATCGTTGTCTCAAGTACTTGGTCAAGTTTATTCAGGCCCACTTATAGTGAGATTTTTCATATTTCTTGCTCGCTACGTACTTTTTGAAGTCTTTTCGGATTATGACTTTTAAAAAACTACTCTTTTCAAGTTATAATTTTTATATGAAGTAATGTTTTATGAACACAAATATTTTTACTATAACGAATAAAACCTTTGTTTTCGGACTATACAGTAATTTTATTTTTTTCATCATTTTTACACTATACTATCACAATAACTACTCAGAATAAAGAAAAACTACAAATATAAAAGATTGAAGTTTATTATAGTTGTCCACTGGCTATCCTTCCATACGTCTCTTGTATCATCAAACTACCCCCATCTATACATTGGCAGCGTCGTTTGGCGCTCATGGACGCACTATTATTAGTCGCGCGACAAAGGCTAACACTAGTCTAAAACATTTTCTTAATAAAGCTTTTCCGTTCAATTAGTATATTCTAAAAAAAAAGCTTCTATTTTACTTCTGTGGCGTCTCGTCGAAGTAATAAGCAAATGCGGATAAGACTGTACGAGATGATTGCGGTCCTCAGGTTGTATACGTAGATAACAGGGGCGTATTCTTACTATAGAGGCCCCAAATTTTATAAAGCTGTTGCCTTAAACGTTCTTTTGAAGGTTTCACTAAAGCTACTTAATTCCATTATTAATAAAATAAATGATTTTAACAGAAATAATATTTATTAAATATAATTTATGTATTAACCATTGATTTGAATATTAAGTTAATAAATCAATTAAGTAATTATTTTAATAGGCAGAATAATTCTTAAAACCTGTATCATAATTCTATAAGAGCCCCCCAAAGTTTTTTCTTAAATTTAGAATTTTACAATATTTACGAAAGGCCCAGAGGCCCCGACCTGCTTTCTCGTAGTCGACTAAGAGGTAATTCAATAAGCTGGCTGAAATGTTGAAGTATAGTTTATTACTTCGCTCACTGATGTTTCATCCCGGCCCTAATAGGAACGGGATAGCATTAAAATAGGTTTTTATAGAAATCTTATCGTAGCTTCGCTATCTGGAAATTTTCTCAAAGATGTTTAATATGGTCTATAGGGATTGGATTAAATCACGTTACTTAACATGCACGCACTTAATCTATATTAATTATGACAGTTGTCATTGTGTTCCCAAATTCGTTCCATAAACAGAATGAAGATGGTGTTATGGACTTTTAAATCTGCTTAATTCTTTGATATAGCTTTGACGACCGTTATAAACTTGCGCTTCTTTATACTTATTTTTAAAGTAAAGATTAAAGACAATCGTAAAAAAATTCTGGCCGTACACTGTGACGGTTTGGGTGGTGATATTTTTAATTCAGAACGAAAATTCGTAGACAAACCACACGAGTACATTTAAAGATAATGAGTAAAGGGAAATTGTTAGCGGTGTCGCCTATCCGCGGTTTTCGGCAGGGGGTAACCCCTCCCACTCTTTTGTTCTTACGCGTGTGTGTTCTGGGAAGTCGTTAATTTTTCCAACTTCACAGGAAGCTGGCGTCTTCTTTTTTTTTTTGGAAGGGCTCGAGGTCTCAAAATTATATTCAGGTCTAGGTTTTTTTTTACTCTTGATAGACTGTAGCGTTCACAGTTACGAATTTGAATACGTCACATTTTGTTTTTCATTTCCAGAGGTGATTTAAGGGTACGCTACACATTAATTATTTAAAGACTGATAACGCAGTGGTAGTGTATCTTTGAGGTTGAGCATTTGATTTTCGGTTGCATATTTATTGAATACCGTTAGGTAACTATAAACAAATAAGGTAAGTTATATTAAATTACATTTCACATAAATGCTTAGCGAAGTCTCGATTCTAAATTTCCAATACGAGTTGGGGTCCTTCAAGTAAAAAGTGTAATGCCGGCAATAAACTTAGGCGAGACGTGAGTGTCTATGGGTGACGACTTCACCTTTATGGTGTGCCTTCTAATAAGAAGCCATTATTTTATTACAGATATACTAATTTAGGTAATTCAAGAACAGTCCAAATGGTTCAATGGACCTCTTAATAACGAGGTTCCGGTTACGACCAATGATATATTTTCTGCTTAATTAACTTGATGCTATTTTTTTTAATTAGTTCAAATGCAGAATGTATGACGAAAATACACAGAAAAAACTAATAACAGATTTCACACACATACATGGAAGACTGATTACTTGTCGTTAAACAAATCAAAACTTTGAATGATACAGCTATGACTGATTGCAGAAAAGCTCTATTGAGGTAAGTACGACTAAACATATTTAATCTGTATATAATAAATAACATTTCCTTTAAAAGTATCTACGAAGTCCGATAAGCTTAAAGCGTTGCTTCCAAAGCTTTTTTTTAAATTTCGTGAGCGTGATGCACTAAAACTCAAGTTAAAAAGAAGTGTAAATAATACTCAAGGTGTGTGTTTGTTTCGAGGCGAGGGGCGATTGGGGTAGAGAGGAACGCAATTAAAATTATAATTTTTGGCAAACGCTCCGACCCCCGACGTATTTGTATCTTTCAATTTTTAAGCTGTGGGTGTACTATGCTTTTTACTCATTATACAAAAGCATAGTATGATCTGTAACAATTAATTATCAAATTTTTGTAGTATAAATGTATATAAAAGCTTAAAGGCTAATCCTCTTAATAAACTTAAGCACAGTGCCTTAGTTATTAAAACGATAAAATTAAATTAAATCAAATTTCGAATTTTCATCTTCCATTTCTTCATCAGTTAGGCTAATGGTTCGCTTGTCTATGACACTAAGGTTGTTTTGGTTCTTAAGGTTTTATTAAGGCATGCCATCGCTGTACAAAACAAGTCAAAAAAGAATGTATCTGAACTGTATATTCTGGGTTTTGGACACCCCCCGAACGTCATTGTAGTGAAGCACCCTTTACGATTTAAATATTCATTTAAACTCTTTAATTATACCTCGCCCACATGCGCGATTTCTGCGTCTTTGTTACATTTTTTAAAGTTGAATTTTTTAAATCCTTTAAGTACAGTGCTTTAATGGAACTGCATAGACTACAAAGAATCCAATTTTTTTTTATATGTTGGCAATTACGAAAGAGAACGGTAAAAAGCATTAACTTAAAAAATTTTAATAGTATTAACGTCATACTTAACATGTCATTCAAAAGCGTCTCGAAATGCCAACTAGCATTTCAAATAGTCATTAGCGAAACGCGGAAAATTTCACAAACGTTTTTAAAATCCTTTTATTTAAAGGATTTTTTTTTAAAAAGAGCAACCCTTTTGAATGTGATTGGTTGTCATACGTTATTCATGCGTGTTCTTTGTTTTATTAAAGTTATAAATAAAGCGTCTTTTTATCCGTCCGCCTTCCATACAATTTTGTGATTTTTTTGTTTGTTTGTTTATTTTTCTACAAGTTATAGAATGCTTTAGCATTTTTTTAACTAACACTTGACTTGATGAATGACTCTTTTTTGTGGCTTTCAATTTTCTAATTGAATCTTTAATAGAATTGGCATAAAGTACATTGAATTTCTTTTCTTTATTATTTCTTTTGACTGTAATATAATTAAATAAAGTTAGTTTTTTTAACATTTTTTTAAAACTTATAATTGTTTGACTAATTTATTAATCATTAGACTCATTGTAAATCCATTGAAATGAGTTTAAAAAGACCGTGACAATACAAACTAATTAGGAATACAAAGATTTAAGATGTTTAAACTAAAAAAAAATGCGAAAATCCGCACCCGCTTAACTTCGTTTATGTAATAGAGTGAAAAATCTTCGCTCACCTCATGTGAAAATTAGATTTTCCCACCGAGCAAGGTGTGTAAGTAGACTTAACAGTTATCAACTTACGTTCAAGTGAATTTCCTTTCAACTGACGTTGTAATATTAATCTTGTGAAATATTATTTTAGTTAACGATAAATTTCATATTCTGGATTAATTTAATTTTAAAATAAAACTATGCTAATTTAAATATACTTAATAATGTATCAAATTAAGAATTATTACGGCTTTGTACAAAATATATTACAATTTTCTTTTATATGTGAAAAATCTTTATGGGCTCAAATCTATAATGTTTTTTAGGATTTCGTAAGGACACCTCAAATTGGATACGTGAATTCTTAATAAACACATGAAATATTAAAACATAAAAATTAAAAAACAAAATACTCAAAAGTTTTGTACTATTTATTTCTATAAAAAACAGGCTTTTAAAAACTTGTTCCAGTCATATATTTTTGATAGCCAACCGGATTGGAGATCTGTGTCATCGAGGTTAGTTTAGAGGTAAAGTTTTACTTCAGACACAAAACATCAAACACCAAACCGAGCCTCTAATCAACCACATTTGCATGTTTTAACCACTAAGCAATAATGCATATTAAATAATGCTTTGTTAGTGTTATGTTGTTTCTTTATTAAAGTATAATTTCCTAAGAGGCCGGCAACGCACTCACGAGCCATGCGAGTGTTTATGGGCGGCGACTACATCTTCATAGTATGCCTCCTGCTCGTTTGCACCCACATCTATGTATAAAAAGATTATTATATTTAATATTTTACAATTTTTATAGTTTATATTAAACATCAAATACAAATACCTAAATTAATTATTTATTTCTAAAAGTAAACTACCATTCACAATAAAAACACACATCCATTATTATTCATTCTGCTGACGTGGACTTATCTTCTTTCGTAATTACTCTAGCCTCCAAGGGGGCGGAGGGGGCAAGACGTCTTCGGTTTTTGCGGCGTTTGTTTCAAGTTTTTTAGGGGGTCAACCCTTTCCTGAACATGACAGGAATTGGATCATTAAGGCCTAAACTTAATACGACTCCCTGAGGGGTATGTCTTATGAATAATCTCGCTTTAAAATTTATCTTGGCGTAAACATTTTGTTTTGTTTAAATTATATTCCTTACCACACGACCATATGGAAACAGCTGCCCGCCACGGTATTTCCGAACCAATAAGACATTGATTCTATCATAAAAAGAGCGTATTTTCTAATAGGTAAACAACGCACTCACAAGCCCTCAGCCACGTGTGTCTATGGGCGGCGGTGTCTATCACGTTTATAGTGTGCGACCTGCTCGTTTGCCTCCGCTTCTATAAAAAAAAATATCCAAGACACCTTTCATACACGCTGGCTTCTGTTCTGGGTATTGCCACAATTGGTTCTTAGACCACGTCGGGGCAAATGTCTGATATAAGACTGCTCTATTCCTCTCTATCTAATGTTTTTCGCTTTAGTTAGGTCCAAGTTAGACCAATGGTTTTGGTTTCCGCGTCACCGTCAGATCTGCTCGGGTCAGTCTTATATGTGTTTTCATAAGAGACCAGTCCAAAGCTTTTGGATACGAGATGGATCTACGCATAGTATGAGTCAGCGCCGTTTGCGACAGGATCATATAATTGCTTAAACAAACATTATAAACACCCATAACACACGTTCATCGCATAATTCTTGACCGTAAGGGAAGTCGAACCCGGGAAGCTATGATCTGGAGTCCGGCAGTGTAACCATTGCACCAATCAAACCGTCAATGAGTATTGGTGCATTAGTGATAGTTAAACGACGGACCAACGAGATCTACATTCGCTGGAAAGCTCACGCGAAATATAAACTTTTATAACCGAAAAGAGAATTCACTCGAAAATTACGTTATTTAAAGTACTCGCCTGAAGAGGGATTATTCTTTAATTAATTACTGTATAAGGCAAATAAAATCTATTTCCTGTTAAGTATTAACGAGTGGCTCAATCCTTTGGTAGATCATCTTGATTTCCAGCACTGAACGTTTCGTAAGACATTTCTTACCACCATCAGGTAACGGAACCAGCTGCCCATCACTCTATTTCCATAACGCTACCTGATTTCAGCGGGGCCTCATACACACACAGACATAAACAAAACATGTTTATGTAATTAAATATTTTAAAACGTTAACTAACCGACGAAATAAACAAATAACAAACTCAATACGAAATATTGGTAAAAACCGAGCGCACAAAAAGCTGCAGCAAAACCTCGCTCCATTCATAACTTGATATGAACTCCGGGTACCTAATCAATTCAACGAGGAAAATGGGGTAAAACGAACACACGCTTATGGCATTATACCGTGGAAATCTACAGTCGGATTGTCGACGAATAATTTATTTACTTTTTTGCCATGTCTGAGACGCAAATGGGTTAGAAAATTGAATGAATGCCTGAAGCGGTGTGTTTTGAATGTGTGTAACTCGGTTTGCGATACATCTGGTTTTTTTAAATTGTTTCCTCTTTATAATGGAGATTGAAGGCTTTTACCGATATGAAATTTAGATGTTGATTTTTATGTCTGAGTAGTCAATCAGGTGTTACATGGATTACCTTGGTTTGTTGGTAACTGTTAGTTTACAACATGTGTGATACTACGCTTTCTTGAATGTATAAAAATAATAACACATATAATTAAAAAACGAAAATTAATTTATAAAAGTCCTAAGTGTTTATCGCTTATCTCTCTGACACACAAGACTATTATAGCTATATACTATAGTTATAGCTGTGTTTATTCAGACAAGTCTCATGACCACAGCACTGATTTTGAGAAAGGCCTTTATACCCACGAACGCATACACAAAATATATAACACAAAACAGTAATAAAAAAATAAAAACCTAAACACATTATAAAACAAAACTAATTTGATAAAATGACTAAACTAGTTTATGTTTTATTAAGTCTAATTCACTAATTGCTATATAAACTATTTTAATATTGTTTTAGTCAATATTAATAAATTAGACCAGATATTGTTAAATTGTTCTATTTATTGAATTAATTTAGTTGGTTTACGCTAGGTTTATGTAATTAAAAACTTATTATATTTCTTATTTATTAATGTTTACCTAAGTTTGTTATGTGTATCACAGACCAGTTCACTTTGGAACTCTCCTAGCTCTCGATATAAGGAGATAATTATAGACGAACACAAGCAACATTCTATGTGGAAAATACATATGAATAAATTATATACAGTAAGAATCTTCATATCTGATACGCAAACCATAATACTCTTTCAAATACCAACCGGTAATACATTTCAAAGAGTCAAAAGAAAATTGACAATAATGCTCTTAGCTTCCGTGTTCTAACGATCACATCAAAGGGCACGTGTGTCTAATGAAAAGTCTGATATCGATAGGAAAATTAAAATGTCTAGACTAACGGATTCCTCATGATTGATTCATATTAAAATATATTTCGACGTCTGTATTTGGAAGAATTTCTTTTTGAAGAGTTACTGCTACATTTTATACTGATAACGTATTATTTAAGAAATAAATGTCGCATTAATAATAATGTTTTTAATTATATAGTATATTACTGCTTTAGTTGTGCAATTAATTAGCCATCCGGTGAATAGCTGTTTTTTTTTTGTTGTAATTCGTACATGCTATAAAATGAAAGGCTAAGACGTTCTCTTCATTAGCGACAAGAAAAGTGATGTCATTCTGTTGTTGCGGGGGTGCGCTTCCCCCGGCGGCTCCTTCGCGACTGACTTCTACGCGGTTGACCCCCCTCCCCCATCCATCTGGGAGGGGGTGGCCGGCTTTCTCTTTCATTTTTCCTTCGCTCCTCAGCTCATCCAGTTACATCGTTCTTATGTTTTATTTTTAATTAAAGCGTACGCAAGTCGGCGTCTTGCGCCCCCCCCTCCTCGGGGGGCTTGGGTACATACGCGGTGGGTGTTGATGATTTTTCAATGGGGAGAAAGAGTTCCCTCATTTTCTTAAGAGAAAATTGCGTTTTGTTTTCGAGTAGTCGAAGTCTGTCGTAATCGCTTTTGTTTTGTGAAACTTTGCATGTGAACGTTGGATGCGCCGTAAATTGTAGAAGTTTCTAGTGAATTCTACGGAGTAGTTGACGTGCTGGAATTGGAGTTTTTCATTAAAAAAAAGTAATCTTAATTAAGTTTAATTAATAATAATTTATCAAGTGTAACAGTAGTAGTTTCTATAATACAATTATATCGATAATAAAATACTATTTTTAATCGAATCCCTTAACTTAGCGTATTAGTTGTCTAACTCTAAAAACCTTTTTTTAAGTTGATTGGATCTTCCATTCGACTTTAAATAAAAATTGTTAAGAATAAAAATTCCTAATGAGAGATGCGTTTGCATATTAGAGAAGTCGTGCCGATAAAATATTTGAGTGAAAACTTGGTGAAAATGTAAAATGAATTTAAAAGGTTTAGCGATGTTTATTTCAATATCAATAATACATTTAAAATGCAATATAATTAAATCAAATATGTGTTCTACACAAATCTCGCTAACTACATAACTAATTCTATTGTCAGGTGAGCTTTTTGATGGACTTATATGTACTCATATCATTTTTAAAACATTACCCAGTATTACGGTAAACAAATAATTCATTACCAGCGTAAATTAGAGCCGCGGACAAAACATTCCCGACTCAAAAGTTAATGTAATGAAAAACAAAGGGCCAAGAAAGGGTGCGTTAAGTTCTACCGAAAAACGGGAATTTGTAAGAAGTTACCCCCACACCCCCGGGGGGGTAACTGCCCCCTCGTGTGCGAAAATAAATTGCTAAGAATAATAATTATAATGAAAGCGAAAGGACGTATAAATTAGTAGGGACGGCTCAAGACAGTGATTTTGTGTGCGCGAGTGTTTATGTGTGTGTAATGTAATTAGCAAAGATCTTAACGAGGCCTCATGTTCGGCCTGTATGATTTCAATACAGCCCAGTCAGGTATACAACGCCCAAATACATAGACAAATATATATAAACTATTTGTTCTTTGAGTTATACAAACTTAAACTTAACAATCGTACTAACATATTTATTAAATATATATTATATATTCCAATTAAGGAACCATTTTATTAATTGATAACTTAAAAGGTTATATGTGTGTGTTGTTCTGTGTGTGTCTAATGATTAAGAAAAAGAAGTGATAACATAGATCTTATTACATTGATAAATGGTTTTCACCCAAACATTTAATAATACATATTCATTGTAACATTTAAGTGTTTTTATTGTTTGAATATTATTATTATTATAAGTATTGAATATGTAATATTCTAGAGCGTTATTTATAATATAAAACATCTATATAAAAATCTCATCACTACCCGCCTAGGTGTACGTAAAATTCCATTTCATGGTAGATCTGATTTTCCTTACCTCATTAGCACGATGTTATGAAGTCTAATGGACACTCCGACCAGTTAAGTGGAGTGCTAAGCTCTTCAATGGGGGAATAATTTTAAAATCATTTCCCATCGCGCCTGTGACAATATTTATAGAGGATTCCTCATTTTTCTGACATACATTAATTGTATTAACTAATTATGTCACCATCGTATACATATTTAACGGATTAAAACGTGTATTTTATAGGTAATCTATATATATATAATTACTTAAAAAACGAACTAGATGGCTAGTAAATGCGTTCAAATCAATTTTTTTTGCCATGTTTTTTTTTTATTTTGAAATTTTATTCAGCCAACAGGAAAATCACTTATCTATTATATAAATAGACAGGGATAATAAAGGCTTTAATTATAAGTAACCTAGTATATAATGTAAAACATTTGAATTACACGATTTAATTGCTCTTATATACAAGCGATTACAATCGATACCAAGACACAACCCCAATACATATTTCTCCAAGACGCGAACGGGGGGAATGAAAAAAAAAAACTAATTAAAAAAGCAATCAAGGTTTTCTTGACGGCGCTCACGTTCACCCATATCGTCTTACCACCCTCCCACCCCCACCCCTTTAGGGTGGAGATTTACGTAACACGCTTAAAGTGTGTTTTGATGAAGTAATCATCCCATTTCCCCACCACGCTTAATTTTGCGGTACTGACTTTTTCACAACGGCTATATCGTACTATGGGTCCATATTATAAATGCGATAGTAAATCTGTCTGTATGTATGTTACACTCTCACGCTACTACGACTACTCAACCGATTTCGATGAAATTTGGTATAAAGATAGACTAAGCTATAGGGAAGCCGCAAAAAGGGTCGAAGGGATAGAAATTGGGGATGAAAGTATATTAATATTTCACCGACACTGCGATTTATAAACCGATTTTCAAAATTCCTGTTGTATTTTAACCACGCGCACGAAGTCGCGGGCAATAGCTACTTTACAAAAGAATTGTTGAAATTAATGTATGCAATTTGTGTGACTATGTTATTTAGGCGTTAAACGAACGAAACAATTTAAAAAATTGCTACACTTACCTATAATAATATATTTGTTTATCAAGTAAGTTTTATTATATATTTGTTTACTAAGACTAATAAACTATACATTTTGATAGAGTTTAAAAAAAACTGGTTCATGCATTAATTGATATATGACTATAGTACGTAGTACGTAGTAAGCTCTTTAATAAAAAAATTAAAATAAATTAACAGTTCAATCATAATTAGATATTTTTAGTCACTAATAATTAATAAGTTTTGTTTTTTTTTGACATTTTGACCGTGACCTTGACTTCAAAGACACGTTTGTGATATAGATATTTTTACTTAAACTAATTCATCAGTTCTCGCTTATTGTAATGACGAGCAACGAGACAGGAGATTAGAACCGTACCGCTACTAAACTGTATCAACGATTTTTTTAGGTTTTGTATATATATAATTTGTTCTATATTTATTTTTGCTATAATTAAAACGACTTATGTGTCATTTTAATTATTACCACTTCAATAATTATAGACGCATACATACATTTCTCTCACAGATCTTCAATCATACAGATAACATAGCCTGTCATAGAAATTATAGTTACCTAATAATAAAGTTATAAAAATAGAAAATAAGTAAGTAGATAACTATAACCCCCTTATTAAAATACAGTTTAACTAAAGCAATATTTAACTACCGCGTCAACACATTACCGATTCCAAGAGTCCCATACATATATAGAGCCTTAACAAAATAAATAATCTTTTATATACTCGTAATTTATGAAATAAAAATATATGAATCCGTACAATTGTTCATATAATAAAGTAATTGGAATTCCTTCTGTCCTTTAGTATCTTTGTCCTAGATAGAAGTGGCAAGATATGATTTGATAGAGATGGTTTTTAAAAAAAAGTGTGCCTTAACTGAATGTTAATAAAGTTGAAAATTATTCGCAATAGGAGACGGTTTATTAAAATACTGTGGCCGTACAGGTACAGAGGTGGAAATAAAAACGAGCCAAAGCAGTTACTTTTATGAGGGCGCGAATAAGATGTTTCGGACTACGTCTAAAGAATGAGGTGGTAGGTTAGGCGTACACTGAAATGAATAACCGCGGCTGTCGACAGCTTTCCACTCGGAAAGCAATTTGTACGACATCCTTTTTAATAATATCCTGGCACAATCAGTCAGCTATTAACTGTTCTTAACTAATAAATTACAGATTAATAGTGCTGAAACGAAATAAAATGAAATATGTTGCATATTATGTGATAAGGTTTTAAAAAAAAATCAATTACAAATTCTATTTAGATACTATTAAAGCACATTTATATTATATTTATTTAACAAAATTCACTTTAATAAAGTAGGAAGAATTGTGTTAACATGTTACATGTACACAATGCAACTTAAAAAGCAGGCCACGCATTCTCAAGCCCCTTGCAATATGAGTACAGAGTACGGAGACATGTTTGGTGTGTGCCCCTTATCTATAAAAAATAGACCTATAAAATTATAAAAATTGTATTATACAGTGTCCATTCCAACCGGAACTTTGTTTTAGTACAAAATTTGAAATCCACTTCGACAACAAAAATAAATCTCGATATTTTCCCCCAAAAGTTATTCTCTGTTACAGTTTATCAACGCTTGAAAAAGGCTACGTTTTAACAGCGTTTCTAGCGTTCAGTGTACTACCGTTATATGAAAATAATAAAATGCCGTTCCAGAGTCGTAACAAGCATCGTTGGAACAAAGCGGGTGCTCGCTCAAATAATTTGTATCAATTTGTAAAAATGCACCTCCCCTAGCGACCTCCTCTGGCCTCTTATCTAAGTACTTAATAATTACTAGTGATTTACTTTTGTAAGAGAGTATAAATTTTATAAGGAAATTGATCTTTTGGATACCTTTAACGTAATGTTTTAATAAGTGTTAAAGTTATCTTATCCTCACAATATATTATTTATTACTGTTTTATATATTCAGTATAACTTTTATGTTATATTAAACAGCAGAGTTATTCAAAAGAGTCAGAAAAATTTAAAGTCAATAAATAGCTTCGCATACATCCTCTTAGACTATTTCAATTGGAAGAGCATAATTAATCAGTGATCTTATACATTGAACTAAGAATACAAATTAATTGAAGTTACTAACGTAGAAAAACACAATAAACTAGAAAAACATGGAAAACGCAAATAAAAGTCGAGTCATTTCTATAATCTATGCATGTATAGATTATAGAAATATAAACTTTCATTAAAAAACAATTTGGAAAGATCGACACTGACTGTCGTTCGATTTTCAAAATATATATAAATTTTGAATAGTATCACAGGTACTATCGTTGTCACATGTAAGATATGTTATATGTTATATTCTAAGCCAACTGGTTACATTAGTTTGAACTGACTTAACTAAGCAGTTAGCGACATCTGTCATTGAGTAGGGTTTCAATTTGAAACAGTTTAAATTAATTTTATACTCTGCTAACTTGCACGATTAACGATATTTTTATATACCAATATATTTTTGATTCAACTATACAGTTTATTACTTCTCAACCCATATACTCAACACAATAACATGATAATGAGTTAATATTGAACTTATTATTTTTGGCCATTAACATTCTACGTTCATGAGTGTATTTAGTAAGAGATAATAAAACAATTAAAAAAAATATACGTACCACTATAACTTTCGCACTATAGGCAACTCCGTCGTGACGAGGTTCGAGTCCCACATGAGACATGTCACTAGGCTGAGCTTAGCTATACTAAGCCAACCTCGAGATTCAATCCCATAAAAAAAGTTTTGTTTCCTTAAGCTTTTGTCGCTTTTCTGCCTGCTAGGATATGGCTAAAACATTATATAAATCAAACATACTAATATTGTGGAGAAAATTATAATACTACTAAGATTCGCTACTTACCTTAAGTAGCGAATACTTTCTTGCAAGTTCTTCTCGGCCGCTCCACGCTTTTGATTTGGAAACTGACAGTTAATGTAGAGTCTAATTTGTTTATAACTTTTTGACTTTGACGATTCATAAGTGTACCATAGTTACCTATGTGAATATTTTAATTTTTGATAGTGTATTAAAGTGTAGTGCTATTTTTTCACGCTCAGTTTTTAATAATTCATTTGTAAATATATTTGATCGGATGATAATTTAGACGCTATGTGAAATGCTCTCTCATTACTATGACCTAATCAATCGATCGATTCTTTCCCATCGTTGTGATGTAAATAAGTTAGGTCTATGTCAGATAAAATACTTTTATTTAAAGAAATTAGTTCGTATACGTAATAAAAAATTTAAGTTAATGTGTGCTTGTAATGTGTATTTGTTATACACATTTTAACAAAAATAGCCATAATATTAAACCATATTTTTATTAAAATTGAAATATTTTAACTTAATATGTATAAGATTTTTTTAAGAAAAAAAACCATTTATCGTTATTTTGTAACAATTTAAAGTATATTATTCGATGCTAATTTTACATGATTTTTTTAAAATAATATTTAAATTCTTTGCACCTGTCTTATTATATTTTATGTATTCTTTTATCGTGTGGGTTGTCTGGAAGAGATCGCTTATTAGCGATAAGGCCGCTCGTTCTACTCGTACGTTCGTACTAACATCTGTTAACGTCATTTGCTTCTACTGTTTAAGTGCAATCAAGTGTAAAATAAATAAATAAATTCAGTCACAAAAGACACACAAGAGACTTTAATTAGACATAATTGAACGAGAACATTCCTGGTTAGTGTGTTGAAAACATACTTGTTTCTAGACTCGTGTCACTATGATAAAAACGCCAAAAACTATAGAAATACTTGAAGTTCTTTCAATATATCTTTTGATAGTTTTGCTCTGTATCAGTTAGAAGTTTTAATCTGTAATTCGAGCGATTATAGCCAATTGGCTCTGACGATCGTGTCACGCGCGAATATCAAACAGTCTTGCCCAAGCTGGTCAATGCGTGTTGCATGCTTGTGGGGAAATCTTTTGTCTCGTAAACTTGATTTTTACTTTGATGATTCTAATTTAATAAGTTACACTTGTCCTAGTGAGTAAAGACAGGTTGTGTAAGTTTTTATATGATATAAAAAAATCAGCCTTCAAGTCTGCTTAACACCTTATTTAGCTTTATATGGCCAATGGCATAGGTTACCATATAAACCATCAGTTTTGAAAGAGTATTTCAATATTATTTTCGTAGTTAAGACCTATGATTTAAGGAAAATATATAGAGTTCTAGAGATACTTTGCGACTAACAGAATAACGGAAATTGAAAACATTGACTCATGCATTTACTGTCAGTTCCTAAATCAAGGCGTCACGCAGACATGAAGAACTGGCAAGAAACACTCTACTACTTCTTCAAATCACCAATTATGTTCTTACTGGGTTTCTTATTGCACCATTCTCCAACATATGTATACCCTCCTGGCGTTGTACTGATCAGGTCATAGCCTATTTCATCTATATATGTATTTATATTAAACACAGTAAAAGCTCGATCAACTCTCTCAGCGAGGTTTCGACCGGACGAGGATCCTCCCTTTTCGGAGATAGCATACCTTCCACAGTACCAAATCACAATTGACCATAATCTTAGGTCTGAACGTCGCCTAAAGGAATCAAACCGTTACATTT
Source organism: Leptophobia aripa (assembly GCA_951799465.1). Taxonomy (NCBI): domain Eukaryota; kingdom Metazoa; phylum Arthropoda; class Insecta; order Lepidoptera; family Pieridae; genus Leptophobia; species Leptophobia aripa. Next base: position 4,771,693 of record OX637281.1, read on the forward strand.
TGCTCGATAAAGTTTAAATATGTTTGTTTTGAATTCTATGAAGATGTTAGTCTTGTTCAGTGTCAAAGGTTGATAAATATGCAATATCCTGAGTTCAGATCTATATCGATTGAACGTGGACTATCTGACCAGTTTCTGTTGATCTGTGGTAATGTTTGTCCCACAAATTTCAAGGTTAAAAAAGGACTCTTTTATTATTTTTTACTAATTAAGCATTTAAGTCATTTGACTTATTATTAAATAAGGAAATTTAAATTGTTTTAAGTATATAACTACATCTCTAAAATCAGACAATAACTGTGTGGCTGCATCTTAAATTATTTTTCTTTGCTGTATGTTTTGTACGTACGACGTACTTCTATATATAAATACTTCGTATACACTGAACAATCCTTAATACAATTTGCCAACATTGACGAAGGATCAACAAATACTGGTCTCGTTTGGACTATTGTTTGTAAATTATAGATGGCGCCGCACCAGATAGTCAGTTGTTTACATTCTCAACTGATGTGAGGTGATCTTAGGTTGGAGCAAAGGTTACGTAATTACATACTCTTGTTTGATGTGCTGATATTGTTCGGAATCAGTTTTCCAAACTAGCGAAACTGTGATTAGACATTTCATCTTTACCTTAATAAAACCACGTGTTAACTGTTCAAAGACTGTGTTGTCATAATGGTACATAAACCGTGAGGTTGTGAGTTCGATTCCAGTTGTGGACCAAATAAATTTTCTTTGAAAACACTTCTATCTACTTGCAAACATATAAATGTCTTATTATAGACCCATGAACAGAGAGATGATTGTTTCCTTTGTCTTTAATATATTTATTTATTGCTTATTTAGTTTGGTTTGACAAAATACCAGAATGGTGCCTCCATTTAAGTAATGAACTACTTGTGTTTGGAGACGCTCTCTTCTTACATCATATAAATATACAAAATACGAATAAATAATAAAATAAATACAAATACGGCTGAATTTCAATCTTATAATATAATAAGCCTGAAAATACGTAATAAATTAGAAAGGCTTGAATAAAAAGCTCTTCAATGTATATCATATTACCATTAAACGACACACACTTTAAGTACACATTTCAAGCAGCACGACATATCAGACCAATGACCGGTCAATCTTGATACTTGATATAGGTTCACGAACATGATTTTATATATGAAAAACAATTATTAACGATTGATCATTACCAATTGTACCAAAGCGGAAGTAGTCAATGTAGATATCAGATAAAAATAGTAATATAATTTATATTTAAAACTTCAAAAAAATTTAAAACACTAACATTTAATTTAAAAAGTCTGGTCCTTGTGGAAGTACCCAATACACACTAATATATAATATGCACTTGTATATTATAATGACTTAAGTGTCATTTATTTATCTATATACATTTTTTTGTCTATTACAAACAATTAATCAGATTTCTTAACTTTGTCCAATCCCGTACGTTTTAGAACACTGCGTTACTTTACACAGTATAAAATGTTATTAAAACACTTATCATAAGAAGTAAAGACTAACTGCTATAAAACCCGTTAGGGCTTCAGTAACGACTTGGTACACCACGATTTTGCGTGAATTTGAACTACAATAAATAAATTATACACCTCGCTTCAACTATAACCAGGGTTGCCCTAAACTGATATATTTATTTAAATATTTTAATCATACTCTGTGTAGCATTAACCCTTCATCAGTACTATAAAAGTAGTTTTTGATATTTCCATATAAAAAAATATTTTATTTAATCTTAATTAGAAATGTATTCTTTACGATAGCATGACGTCTAAAATAATCGAAAAATAGTGTTATTTGGTTGGTTCGTAACGCGTCTTTTTTCTCTTTTCTTAATATACATTAAGAAAGAGCCAACGCGTTATAAAAGTAGAACATTAAATGCTTTTTGATTTTCTAATAAAAAAGGTTTTAATGGAAACTTTATTCCAATAGCAAATTATTTGAATTTCGAATTTCGAATTCCGTCAACCGTACACAAAACACTTTGTGTTAAGGTCCTTCTGTAGTAAGATACCATAGTTAAGAAACCAATCAATATGTTATACCGGTTTAGTTTTCTCGGTGTGCATTTTGATAAAATAGTATTGCATATTATGTTGCCACCCCTAAAATCTGATGCAATTTATTCTTCCACTATATGGCACACTGTTTAGTTTCTTTTATAAAGTTTAATGGGAATCCTCGATAAACTACACCTATTTATATTACGTCGCAGTGGAGATTCTCCGCCAAGTGATAGATGCATGTAATGTACTTTACTTGAACAATGAAATCTGCATTTTCAATCGAGCAATCAAACTCATGACCTTTATACACACATAATATAATAAGGTCTTTATTCCTTGCAATATCTTTTTTGTATTGCGTCCAGTATCCTTCTTCTGACTTTGCCCCTTTGGACATTCGGTGATTATTTTGACTTTCATAATTTTGTTCAAATTTCGATATTACATAAGTTTTGTTATTATGTGTGCTCCTATTTCACTATGCCCACCGATGGTAAGAAAGGTTATTTTTTTTTATTGTTTTATATAATATCGATGACCCATTCGCTGGTGAATGTTGTAATGGTTCGACTTAGCCGTTCCTTGGCTCTCGATTTGGGAACTGGTTAAAATCCTAGAGACCTATGTGAATGATCTTTGCATCTCTATTTGTCTTGATTTAAATAAATATACTGTTGCATAGGTATATAGCTAACATGTATGTATGTATGTTAAAATTATTAAAAACATTTTATTTACTTAATATTTTATCTATTTTTATTAGGGTTTGTAAAACAGGAGGTTGAATAATATTCTAATTCTAACGAATATTTCGTCTATATATCGCAACTACGATTTTTTTTCCTCGGTATAAAGAGTTTATACATTACGCCCTAGCTATATATATAGCTAAGTATATAGCATTAGCATAGAATGTAGTGCTAATGTACATATGTAAAAATTTAGGGTAACAACCGACTACTTATGGTTAACTACTCTCTTTAGAAACATTATATTCTCTTTCTTGTCTCTTTAAAAAAATGTATTTCGCCCAGTTGGCAAGAAACAACTAGTAATTGCACATTACAATAACTTTAAAATGTTTAAAAACGAATTTAAAATATATAATAGTCAGTGAGTTATATGAATAATAATTAATCTATAGTGAATTTGCATGAATGTTTCAAGTAATTAGATCGTACTGCTAACAAGTCGGCTACGTTCCAGATGGAATTTAATATCTAGCACACACAGAGGATTCTTAGTTCGCTCTTTGGTGGCGTTCTATGGGGTGTTTGAAAGTTCACGCCGTTTCAACTGATTCACACGGAAAGGTTTGTTCTTTAGTTTTTTAGTTTATTTAATATATTTATCTATTAACACAATCAACCAACCAAAATATGGCATGCAAACAACAGTTTTCCATGTCGTTGTGGGGGTTGTTAGAACATTGATGATTCATGCCGACAATCCGTGAAGTATTAAGTTCTGCCTTTTTTTAATATAAGGTTTAACCAACATGTATAATTGTTAGTTTTGGTGTTTCAATAAATTTACATGAGATATAGATAGGATAAAAATCGCAATCATAATGGATCACCCTATACATCACCGTGCCAAGAATTACGGACGGTCAAGACATCTTAGTTATGACCGGTGCTGTCCGACGCAAGGCTTACATTTGCCAACTTTCCCCTCCCTGAGGCATCCCCTTTATCCCCCTCGATATTAATAAGTCCATTTGTGCATACTCCAACATAGCGATTTAGATTTGGACGATCCCAGTGACGCAGTGGGCTTCAAGACACTGTGTCTCGGGTTCCTTGTGGTGTTAGATAGTTAAGATATTTTTGTAAGCAACCTTAACACAAGCTATAAATAGTATCCGACTAATCCACGGATTAGCTCAGAAGATAGGCTATACTTGGCCCTGTGGACCACGTAAAATTTCAGTTATATTTAAATTTTTTTAAAACATTTATAAGAATTGTCTAACTTACATAAATTACTTCAAATTGGGTTAACAACGAAGCGTAGAACAAGAAAGCTCAGTGGGAATGTGCAGACGGAAAGTTTTTTTTAAATTTGTGACCAGAATTAATAGTAAGTTGCTATGTATGTATATTATTTATTTTAAATAGATGTTATATAAAATTTGTATATTTTTTATGAGCTATACTTTTGGGTTACCTGTAAGAACCAACATCGGTTTTGGTGTGCTTTTACGATAATTTTATCTTAGACATAGATATTTTTACACTTAAAACATACGTAACTATATATATTTTTTTAATTTATTTATTTTATTAAATCTGTCCCCAAACATCTTATGTGCTAATTATATTAACGAAACAAGAAACTTATAAGATAATAAAACAAGGTATACACACAAAACAATTATATGGGAACTTAAAATATATAATATGTATATGGTGTTTTTTTTCATCTAATAATCTATGAAATGTGTCATAGAACTCCTAATTTATAAAAAGTCTCGGCTTTTTATAATAATGTTAAAAGAATTTACACTATTAAATCACTAAACACTAAAACTATTCCTTGGCCACATCACTTGCTCTGTTGAAGGCTTCGAGTGAAATTATATAATATGCAAATTCCTCACATACTAAGTTAGAAGTTTGCCGGACCGTCCGGCTGACAATGGACCATCAATCCAATTTTCCGAATCCAGTTCCAGAAACTTCAATTCACTATTCATGGAATATTAACATGATTTATTGATTGTGATTTTCGTAAATAAGTTAAATGTGGTGTTTCACTAGATATATCAATAAGCATAATTAAGAACATTCTTAACAGACAAGTGATCGGACACACATGGTCAGACATTACCCTCACGATGTTTTCCTTTAAAAAGTTCGTTGATTCAAATCCGAGATTCGAAGTCACACTCATGACCCAACCACTTTTCCAACAGTATTTATTTATTAACATTTGCACAAAATATTAAGAATAACTACATCAACGGGTTTTATCGCTAACAAGCAATCTCTTCCATGCAATCAATAATCGAAATAAAATTGGACAGGTGCAAGAGGTGTTGGTACAAAACAAAACTTTTATTAAAATTGGTAAAACAGGAAAAGAACTATAAGCTAAATTAGCTTATTACATTATGAAATATACTGTTAATAGACAAGAATATAGACATAGTTAATGGACAAGAAACTTTAAAAAGGTGAGATCAATAAATTTAATAAAAGTTAACACTATGTAGGTATTATAATTAAGAGTAACACGGGTAGCGTTATTTATGTTACCGTTATGAGTTACCCTCCATTTTTATACCCAATCCATTTATTACTCAGGCTGAACATTTTATTTATTAAAGAGATATTGGGGATTGGTTTTCATTCATTCAATTTTATTTAAACACATGTAAATAATTATATTATACTATATAAACATGTAAAATAACAGAAATACTTAAACTTAATAAATTAAAAGTCCTTGTGACAGAGTATAATGCATAATGCTGAATGGTTACCTCAAACTCAAAACTCAAACACAAAATATCTTTATTTAATTGGTCTTTATAAAGACACTTTTGAATCGTCAATTTTTACACTACCACCGGTTCGGAAGGCAGTCATCTACCGAGAAGAACCGGCAAGAAACTCGATAGCTGCTATTTTAAAATAAACGATTAATACAAAATTGTGCTACTAACAATTAAAATAACAAAGCATTGTAAGGCTAATCAAGAATTGAACTGTCCCGATGCTGAGCCAATTGCCGACACATTAAAGGGGTCTTTGTCTTCTAAATATTCGTTTACGGTATAGTATGCCTTTTCAACCAAAATACGCGCCTTTTAAATAATAATATTTCAGTTTAACTGTTCTACTTAATAAATTTGCGTCATTTAAAATCAACAGAATTACAACTTCACTGTGATGCGTAGATAATTGTATTATTTAATAACGAATTTATACCTAACAAGACACGTCAAATATTCGTTGGCAAGCAATCGGTGTACAAGTTAGAATATTCTATCGTCCGGCACCCATAGGGTCGAAACCACTCGTAAATTCCGAACGTCTTCAAATTCAACTATTTCCAACTATTGGTCAAGTGAAGATATATAATACTAGATGCGAATTTCATATACAAATAATTAAATATAATTAAGGAATTAAGTAGGCAACTGGTAGTCAGTACCGGTGATCCAAGAGCTGGTGCTTTCCTTGCTCAGCGTGTAAGCATCGCGATACAGCGAGGAAATGCCGCCAGCATTGTGGTTAATCTGCCACAGGGACCAAACGTTTAAAATTTGTTTTAGTTTTGTGTTTTGTTTTATATTAAGTAATATAAATAATATTAATAAGTAGAAGTGAGTGAGATCTTCCGGTGGCCATCCTATCCCATCTCCCGTCCTCTTCCCTTACCTCCCCATTTCTTCATTTCCCTTTAAAGGCCGGCAACGCTCTCACGAGCTCAAAAAGAACGGTGTTAATGTAGTTTAGTTTATTTATTTTATTATATCTGTCCCCAGACATCTTATGTGCTAAATACATTTAAAACAATAAACTTATAAGATAATAGAACTAGAACTTGAGACTTAGTGAATTGTTAATATTCAACATTCCGATATATTCCTGCATTACGGTGCCAAATATATATGTATGATTCATTACATAAGAATTAAATGGAATTATATGGAAATCTTTCAAATCTATAATAAAATATATTTAAACTCACATAGTTAACATAAAAAAATAGAAAGTTTTTGTGAACATAAAATGTAAAAATATAATTGAAAGTATATTATTAATTTAATAAATAAACCCCTTATGAAATTCTGCACTTGCAAACCCGGTTACATAATAATTTTCTTCACTGAAAAATAATCATTTTAATATACCACTTCCGTACAGTGAAGGAGAGTTTTTCTCGAGACTCGTAATTTTTACAATTTAAAATCTAGTTAAATAATTATACATTCACCCCCTTAATTACAAGTGCCTCTTAAATTTAAGAGAGTACAATTTGTAGCTTGTTTTTTTTTAAACGTGAATACTATTTATTTCTTTAAAACTCGAAATAAATAAGTTTTATTACTGTTAGTTAGGTCAACATATTGTTTGACGACGTATTGTTTACCAGAAGTCATATTCTTATACGCATGTGGGTGTAGAAGTTGAAATATCTTTAGCTTTTAACGAAGTATTTAAATCACAACATTAGCTGAAAATATCTATAACTTAATACCGTTGGGTTGACATCAGCCGTCATGTCGACTTGTTCCTGAAAACCCCTTAAATATTCATATAGATCAGGGGTTCTCAATCTTTCTCAGCTAGCAGCGTACTTACAAAATACATGTATATATATACACAGTAGACGTAATAGGTACCTACAGTAGTTGTAGTAATCCATCTTTAAAAGCTGAGAGAAGAGCTTTATTTTGGCAATAGAGCTTTTCCCGTATACCGGTTGTACCTAGATATAAGAAAATGATTGACGTACACAAGTGATCGTAAACTCGGGTATCAGATATATATAGACAAATCCCTTTTTTTCTACGCACACTTTGGGAAAACCTGATATAGATATTTACCATACGCGATAAACATACGTATATATATCGCGGCTGTTAATACTGATAATAAAAAGACAGAAGTCACATCCAGTAAACGCTAGATCATTGTACATCAACTATGTCTTGCTTTTACACGAAGAGAACCGCGTTATTATTGTGCCTCTGTCAACGGAATATGAAATGTATTGGAAGCTGGGATGAGTCTCCCTTAACTCCGGTCACTGGGGGGCAGCTAGGTGTAGGGGGGGAGGAATTTAACATTCAAATGTATTAGTTGAATCTTAACGTGTGCGAGGGAAGATTTATAACTGGCACCAATTTGGTTATTGTAAATTATGTCTTATTTAAATATTGGTTCAGTGTTTTGTTTTGAATTGCACAATACTTGCTCACTCAGTATTTGCAATTGTATATACACATACTTATTTTATAATATTTCTTTATTGTGATTGTTTTTGTGTAATTTTTTATATTAATACGAGAGAGTGCGTGTTCTCTAAAAACAAGTAAATTGTTATTTCAATGGAGGTACTATCGTGATATAGTTAAAACTAACTCAAAAGCAATAAATGTATTTTATTTACATTGCATATACTACAAATAATCTACAAAAACAATATTAATTAGTCAGCCGGCTGTTTTTTAATACAATTCTGCAATAGGCGCTTAGTAGTCTTGTTTCATATTTTAATTAGTATAGTCTATTTAAATAATTCTACACCTTAGAATAGAGCCTAGAACCCTAATATTATAATAAATAATAGATTAAAGAATACTGGTTCGTTTTGTGTGTAATTTATTTTCATACCGACCTGTGGCAAAAACTCAAAATCTTTACGATATGCCTCCCACTCGGTTTCCTCCTCTTCTATAAAATAATAATAGTAAACTTATTTAATTTTGATTCATTATTTTAAAATAATAGTTTTTATAAACTTAAACATCGTGACTGATGACAAAAAAATATATTTAAAAAACACTAGTATGATGATACAATAATAATCCATAATTAAACAAAAGACAAGAAGCGGCATTATCGCCAAATAGCGATATCTTCCAGGCATTTATTTTATTATTAATTATAAATAATACCTTTATTAATAATCCAAGTCATAGTTACTTCCGTTATTTTCAGTGATATTACCTTAAGGAATGAATTTCATAGAGATACATTTTACCTCAAGGCTTGCCTGTACAAACATCTCCAAGTCTATTTGACTTGCCCGATGCCTCCCCGGACTTAAGACTTGGTTAATGCTATAAGCTGTAGCGATTTAAGCCTATCATTTCAAATCGATAAAATATACTTTAACAATTACATTACTTTGCAAGAATTAAAAAACTTCTTTAACATTAACGGATTTAAACGCAATTTTATAGCCCTATTGTGACTAAAACTATGTTTAAATATTTTATCGAATGGAAGTTAACTTTTTCAATTTAGAATTTTTGAATTGAATTTTTATATTTAGACTAAAACAAAACGTGGCTAAAGGAAATACCGGCGCCTCTGTAAGCTTATAAATTGTCCCACACCTGGATTAACTTAATGTATTTATATGCGGTCAAAGCTAATTTTCGGACAATCGTTGCGGTCCCTCCATAGGACTTAAAGAGATTCGGCAAATTTATATTCAAAAAGGGTTTACACGGGCCACCATCAAGTATTTCCGAACGAATTTTTATATAATCAGACTATTATGTCTGATTATATAAAAATCAATACCGCGTTATAAGTCACTTAAGCCAACAAAGAACATATTGCATATTCTTGATCTTTGTTATTTCTTAATTAAGCTTTATACAATTGAATAGGATATGGATAGCTTGTTAATATATTAATTTTGTTCCCTTTACTGTCATGTCATATACCAAAATGGATATATTTCCCAAACCGTTACGACTTACCTTTAAGAAGAGCGTACCTCTATTTTAAAGGCCGACCACACTTTCATGACAAGTGCCCATGGGCGGCGATGTACTCAATGCGTTTCATAAAAATAGTTTTCGAAGTTTTTCACTTGTTAAAACACAGTTCGAAGTATTCAAAGTCAAACTCAAAATATCTTTATTCAAGTAGGGTTTTATAAAGACACTTTTGAATCAACATTTTTTACATTACCATTATTATAATTGCTTATTTGTAATGGTCTTGGCGTCTAGTATTATATATTTTGTAATAGTAAATAAAAAAAATAGCCAGTGATAAACCTCCTATATGTATAAGATAAATACATAGATAAATCAGGTGGAATAATTAGTTTAATATTAATATATTGCAAAATATATAACTATGTAATATACAATTAAGAAAAGATAAAAAAACCAAGCCAAAATAAGGTTAAAACATAGAACAACAAGTTACTTATACAAGTTAGGTTAATATTAAGTATATTTTGTGTTTATTTAATAATTTCTTGTGCTATGTAATATACTAATAATAATAAACAAAAGTTAAACAAATTTTTCAAAAATGGTCTTTGTGGCAGAGTAATCATTATGCTGGTGGCATTTCCTCACTGTAAAGGTGCAAGGTAAAGGTAAAAAGTATTACAGGTACATTTAATTAATAAATTTAATACATACATACATCTAATACTATCGTTATTACATTTAATATCAAATTTGTTGAGAAGTATCAAACATTCGATACAAACCGTCCGACAGTGAAAAATATACTAGAACTCTGCTAATTTAAGGAGCCTACGTTATCTTTGTGTAAGTTCGACATCGTTCGTCATTTGTCTTCGTCAACCTAGCTCCACGATTATTTATGCCACGGCACACCCTTTACATGGAATATACGGGGATATATTGCATCAAGCAGACTAGTTCAAATTTCTGTCTTTTTCCACATATCATACTTGAAGAAGTTTATGATATTAAAATGTTAACTGTTATTATTATATTAAATATATATATTGTTATATTATACTGTTAATGTTAACTTTCAATATAGTTATATTGTATGTATTATAATAATATATTACCCAAAATGTTGCGCTTGCAAAACTCCATAAGGATTGTTTTTTGTAGGCTCTTACAGCAAGCTCACAACTGTAAAAATTGTCTGTGGGTTGCCTGAAAAAGATCGCTTATTAGCGATAAGGCCACCGCGCTCTTATATGTACTAAAGTGTAAATAAATGAACAACTTTTGTGTAGTTGGTAGTGTTTTTACAAAATGTATCAAAAAATTAAATGACTGTCGCTCAATGTAATATAAACCCGTGTGTTAAAACCGCAAATATTTGCGTCCAACCTCTATTCCCATTACTTTAAGAGTTGGTTTCCTGTGACATATGTGGTCGCACCGTGACTTGATGCTTCACCAACAAATTGAAGACACTCTGGAAAAGTACGATGACGACACGATTTTCCAAGTCAACGAAAGATGGATTAGTTTTTGGTTTTTTTTTATGATGGTAGAAGTTTATTGTGAATAATCGGTAGTTAATCTGGTGGCGATTTAAATAATTATTCAACCACATACATTCACCGAGATACATTTTTGGATTTTTTTTTATATCTGGAACATTATTGGCTAATCTAATTTCAGCTCAGATTTCTGTTCATTTACTTAAATCATTAAATTGACCATCTTGTCAATATTTTTTATATCTAGCTACGAGGGTTCAAAAATATACCAGTCTGGGAAGCTGAAGAAACTCACCTGCTTAACTATTATTTAAACAATAAACAATATTTACACTCTTAACTGATAAAACATTCGCACAAAGAAACACATCTTCCACGATTTCACTTTACACAGCATGCATTGTTAAACACCAAAAAATTAACTCTAGTAAAAGGCACACCTCTTTTGCTCCTTAAAACCTCTTTTCAAATAGAAAATGTCAAGCACACACAAGCCTGATATAACTACCTAATATAACTGAGCTATTTAAATAATATATTTTATTAAAAAACACTGTATCAAAAATGTTTAAGGCTTTTCAAACGTATTGAAAGCCTCTTCAATAAACCTATTGGTTTGCAAAAATCTTAAACTAATATAATCATAAAGTTTCAATATTTGCCCCCTTTCCGCTGACCACCTGAAGCTCGTCTTGAGGGTCAGACCCTCATCAAAGCAAACTAAATTACGCTCAAAACATCTTGACCAAGTTATTGTTAGAAGCAGTCGACCGAGTCAAATACTAAAAACAAACTGGACGTATGCAAATAATGTTAGTGAACTAATTAAGAAAGGTTTGTGTAGGATTCACTATCTTGGGATGTGTTTTGATTAGACTATGATTATAATTAATATTTCAATTATATTTAAAAAGGTGCAATACATTACCATACATAAAATGTATGACTTGTGCACATTTGAACATCGCGAGGGACTTGAAATAGGGGAAAAAAATGGGACAGAAATCTGAGTGCAAGAGTGTTTATTTCAACCCAGAAACCGTGAAATTACACTTATAATTAAATGTTGAGCCTCATCGCTAATCTATTTTATCAGGCACCCGTGGTAGAGCAAAAGTTAAGAGAATTAAAAAGGGGGAAGCGATAAAAGTAAACAGAACATACACAATATATATATGTGGCGATCAAATTTTATATATAGGTTGTGTTAGTTATAATGTCTTGTTTAATAGCAGCGTAATGCCAAGGTTTTAAAAAGGTTTTTAAAATGAAATACATATAACAGAACAAAATTAGCCATACATAAAGTGTAATTATAAATTCTCCATCACCCAGCAACAGGAACAATGAAGTTAATCCATCAGGCCAGTTCCTCGGGCGTGGGCAGATAAGACAAGCGCCCGTATTCTATCCCACCCCGTCTTGGGCGCCCGCCCGCCCACAGATCATATAATCTGCAGATACGTACATACTTAACTATATGTACATCCCTAGCGGTCGTAACCACCATGGAGTCTCACTAGACTGGGTAGCTGCAGTCATCCATACGTCCATGCATCCATAATGCTGCCTACTCTTTGTATCGCAGTAGATCCACGTGTTTTATTTATATCTTGAGAATTTATTTTATTTATATCTTTTTTATACATATGTCTTCACTCATCGATATCAAACGTCACTTTCAGACCAAAGAGTGTTAATAAGTAAACTGTAAAAAAGCCGCTTTCATCTCAGAGAATATTTTTATATGGCATCTCCATAATTGATGGAATAAGTTATCTTTGTAAATAATCGCAAACCGATGTCCATTCCTTAAGTCCACCCTTCTCAGATTGTGACATCCACCTGGGCCTGCCGTATGAATATTAATTTAACCATATCTTGACCCCTGTCCAGGGCAAGAAGCCCACTGTCGTATGAATTTCTTAGAGAATAATTAATAACGGTGCCTATTTGTTTATTTTATCTAAGTCCGTGCTAGTATAAAATATATACATATATATAATCCCCTGACCGGTATATCGCTGCAGAGGAGAATAATTAATATATGTTTTGGTGCTTTTAATATGTCATTACTCTTCTCTCCAAGCATACTACATTCACCTTGATTATATATTAAATATCATATATTATAAGAGTTGTCTTGTAAATTCGTCTCAGCGCAACTTAATTTTACTGAAGTCTATAAGTGACTGTTCACAATCCTAATTGGTTAAAGAATTCGTGAATTTAAATATAGAATAATATTGAATTAATGCAATGTAGTTCCTCAAGTTTCCTGTCAATACTGAACGATAACAATGGCGTTCTAAATTTGAAATATATGTCGCATTTCCATCAAGTTCCGGTCGAGTTTGAATGTCCAAGTTGGACTTCCGGCCGCAGCCAACATGGCGGCGTTATCTGAAGAATTAACTGACGATAGTTATTCAAATGGGCTTAAGGGTTGATAACGTTAACAGACATAGTCGTAAATAACTTTAACTTGATGTTAACGCCGTGTTTATATTTATTAATATGATATTTAAGTATGGTTTCTGATTTTGAATTGCCTCTGAATTTCATAAATAAAGTTACTATTTTTTTTTAATTTATTTTCTTTTATCCTCTTTTACCTTTTACTGTAAATTCTATAACGAAAGTGGCAGAATGATATTTAATAAATTTGTTGTGCAACAACAATTTTCAATCATTTGGGTACACTATAAAATCGTACGTCATCTGTTTTATGAAAAACATCTAATACTAAGTCGACAATTATGCACTATGTCCTGAGACGACGTATGCTGTGAGACCAATCCGTCTCACAATCTAGTATCACTGTCGTGTAAAGTTAACACCAACGTATCAGTAAATACAGTATCAAAGAACGATTCTAAAGGTTTGTTACAGTGGACTTCACATTTTGTCAGTCAGAATTAAATATAATATACCTGTTCTAACAAGACAATTTAAGGGTCTAAATCCAACAATATTTCAAGTGTAAGTTGGAAAGGTGAGCAGAAGGGTTGTACATAATTGTCCGGGTGGCGTGGGGTGGTCACTGTTTGTGATTTGTAAATGGGTTTGGACCTTAGCCCTTCCGAAGACGAGGATATATCACGCGCCAAGAAGATAACTTTGTTTTAGGAATTGTATAGAGCTGTTAGTTTGCAATATCTAATCATTTATTTAATAATACTTAAATGTATAAGTCGAGCCTGAATTCGATATCAAAGTGACCTCGGGCTCACTTTTCTTCTAATTTCTTACAGTAATTCTTAAGCAATAGCCGGCCCATGTTTAGTTTATATAAATTATTAAACACATTCCCCTGTTTTATTAGTCGTCTTATTAATTTAAGTATGAGAAAGCAAGCTTTAACAGGTAGCTTTAAAAGATATACAATTGATTCCGTGTTCCTCTGAATATATATAGAAATTTAGGTAACAAAATCTAACCCCGACGTAACGTACCGTACTATAGGAAAATAAAATTGATGTAAACAGCTCTATATAAATCCATTCAAGTCCAGTACAATTCAAGATATCTTGAAGGGCACAAAGGTTCCCGCAAATTGCCAAAGTAAGTGTAACGTCCGAATAGAAATACATTATCTGGATGGGATGGCGATCGGAAGATTTATTACTTTCGGACCCGGTAGGCTGACTGCTCCATTTCCTATGGTTTTGTAATCTATGGCCAGTCTATTGTCTGTTTCATATAAAGTGATTATTAGTGATGACGTGTAAAGAGTATTCTGGTTGAAAACGCGTACTTGTTAACAAAGATCAGCATCGGGACAGTTTAACTCTTAAGTAGCCTTACAATGCTTTATTTGAATTGATCATGTAACATCATTTTATATTTAACGTTCATCTTACTTTGTATGATAAAACTTATAATACCATTCTCAATAAACAACATATATAAACATATAATAAATTCTCTTAATTAAAACGGATTTTACCTCTCAAGCTTTATATATTTTCAAATAATGCATACAGTTACTAAGTGCTATTTTTTTGTATGTTACAATAATATTCTTGCCTCAAAAAGAGTACTGGGATAATTAAAAAGAAAAAACCTAGTCGAGTTTGTTACCCTGCTTATTCTCAGCTTGGTCGCGACGAACTGGCGTAGAATTACTTAGATTTAAGACGATTCAAAATGGTCCTATGTACCTTAATGAATAAAGAAATTTTGACTTGGACTTTTGATTCTTACACGGCTACCGAAATACATCGGTCAGAGACTCACAACAAACTAACATATCATTAATTAAGCGCCATCACACTACCTTATCACATTTAGGACGATTCATTTCCGGATTTTTTTATCGATTATCTAGACTAAATGGTACTTGCTCAACAATTTTGCTCAATAGCAATACAAAACAGGAGTGTAGTCGATCTAAATTCGTCATCGTTCAGTTTAATCCTGATCCAATTCCCTGGACGCACGCGCATTCGCTCGTGACTCTCACAGACATTTTATTACCATAATTTAAAACAAATATCTGATTTTGTACCGGGCAGTGTTAACCGTAGGGATGTGGCATATTTAACTTAAGTCTACTGAATATGAAATGCTTTTAGAAAGGATTAATAAGACATTTCTTACCACGCAGCACCACATTATGGGATCAGCTACCACGGTATTTCCGAACCAATACGACTAAGGGTCAAGAGACCATCATTATCTGAAAGCCACGTGAGTGACTGTTGGCTTCACCTTTATGGTGAGCCTCCTGCTCCTTTGCGGGAAAAAAAAAATACAATATTTAATGGGACGTAATCTCCAATAAACAATGTCGGTACGAGTCACGCTGGTGCACCCATCGGCGCACATGGTAGCCGGAGACCAGAGAGTGTAAACAAAGAGTTTTTATAAGATATTTGTCTTTGGTTTTAATTTAAGAAAAAAATAATCATTCATTGAGTAATGTCAATTAATAGTCTCGTTATTATTTTCTATATTTTAACTATTGTTGATCAAATTCACTGTAGCAAGTAGGTATGGAAAACAGGTGTGCCATTAAAAACTCATGTTCTAAATAATTTTGTGTAGACGATATAAATTCATAGAAACACATGTTAGTAATTGTTTTGTTATGTTTGAATGTTACAGCGACTCTTAGACTATTACTATGAACTGTCGTACAAGTGTTTCGTGCCGCATGCCCGAGGCAGATCGCAGACGCAATCTTTATAAGGTGGTAAAACATATATTTAATGCTAAACGCCTTACACGAACGCTTTTGAACAGGTATTATCTAAACTGTAGAACGTTTATTCCTTTTTCTTAATACCTAGTCTGCCATTTAACGTCAAGATTTTTTAAAATAAACTATAAAGAAAAAATATTATAGGACCAACTAATGAATAATTACAGAACTGTAACAAAACACTGTGGCTATAAAAAAATCTCTAACAACGTATATTTCTACTAAAGTATTTATATCTGTTCCACGTATAATCGTATCAGCGATCTCTTGTACGTCAATAATTACGTAAAACTTATAATAAGTATGTGTCGATTCATGACTAAAATAAATATACGAACATCGAAAGCATTTTTTGACGATCAATCGTCCGACATGAACCATGATATACGTTCGATTCTGTGCAATTAACACTTTTTCCTATCGTGAGGGCACTTTTTATTTCAAACCTTTTACCCTATATAGGTCTTAGACCTAAATGTCATGGACATTCAATGATAGCTAATTATTACCTTATTTATGTATAAAAAATCTATCTTTTTTTATATATTATATTTTAAATTAAGAAATTAAAAATATATATATTTAAATTTTAAAAAAACACTGTCTAAATTGGTGGCGCCACTGTATATGTATTTTACGAAAGAAAGATTTTGAATAACTTAGATAGCCTACAAACATTTGTTGGCGTGACATAGATTATAAGAATATTAGTTAATTATCTATTAAGGATATAAAGGTATATGAGAATGACGCATACTTGGCTGAAACAGGAAATGTGCTCAGCAGATAAGCCGAGCGGACTTTGCGATGTTCACTGTCCGCGTGTCTCCGCTTACGATGGTAAAGTATAGACCTTTTAACCAACTCTGTTCAAATTATTAAGTTAATTTTTATTTTATTTCTTAAACCTATACAGCTTATCACAAAAAGTTTACACAATAAAAATAGATTAAAAACGAAGCCAAAATAAGGTTAAAACATACAATAAAAAATAGAATCCAAGATCAGAAAAAAATAATACAAAAAAAAAACACGAACAGAAAAACATATATATACATATGAACAAGTGCAGTATATTATGTAAAGAACGATCATTTAAGTGTGTGTGTATTAGTGTGTGCAATGGTGTTTCTGTGTGAGTGAGTGTGCGAGGTCTTAGTTAATACATTATGATGTTCTAAAATGAAATATACCTATTTTTAGAAAAAACTTAACCTTTTACCTACTTAACATACTACGTATGACCATGTGTCATAAGTTAAATAAATATCAAATAATCCTGGAAGTTTTGTCGCTACATAAAACCTATTTTTAGGAATTCCTACATATGAAACGATCAAGTAAAAGTGGGTTGTCTGAAAGAGATCGCTTATTAGCGATAAGGCCGCCCGTTGCTCTTATATGTTCTAACATCTGTGAATGTCATTTGCTTCTAGTGTTTAAGTGCGATAAAGTGTTAAATAAATAAATAAAAGATACTCCGTCAGAAGAAATACAGAAAAAAATAATAGGGTACACATCGTAATTAAAATAGATCAATTATAATTTCTTACGGTTCACGCAAAATCGTATCCATACAAATCCAACACCAACAAATTGCATCTAGAGAGCGCATTGTTGCACTGATTTAGAACGGCAGACATCTCCAAACTAACTCGAGCCGTTCACGTATTAATATATTCTATTCGATTCTATAATTCGCAGACGATGTATCGATTGTGATTGAGGCTTTAATGTTTCAACGTTATATATAGTGTAATTATTTTAATATTGTAATTTAAAGTGTATCTAATATAACATGTCATATAATTGTTTTTATTCTTGTATATTTTAGGCTTGATTTCGACGCTATTTTAGCCTGCATTTTGATATATAATCTGTGGTCCTGTACGGGTTAGATTAATATAATGTCGATATATATAATATATAATTATAATAGTATTGTGAATTGCAAACCTTTAAATCCTGATTGTGTTTGCATTTGTTTGTATTATATATATATATATATATATATATATGTATTGTATTATCTCTTGAATGTTTCAAGTTCCCATATAATTGTTTTGTGTGTATACTTTGTTTCATTACCTTATAAGTTTATTGTCTGTTAACATATTTAGCACATAAGATGTTTGGGGAGGGATTTAATAAGATAAAATATAAGCTCTTAACATTATAATGTGAGTTCTGGAAAAACAATTTGTCTATGCACACAACTATGTCTATGTATTTACTGTTACTACCAGTATTTACTGATGCGTTGTTGGCGCTTAAGTTTTATTTATATTTGGTTTAACGATAATTTTAATTTGGCTTTTTGCACGATGTTTATTGTTTTAATGTAAACTCATTTAAACGATTAACATTATTAAATAATTGTCTGTGGCATTTTCAAGATATAGTCTGACATTAGTGTATGAATAGAAGCAACGCGTGGGAAGAATCGGGAGCGAAGCGCGCGTGAAAGATTGTTGATATGAAATTGTGGTTTGTTCATGCATATTGTAATATAAGTAAAAATATTTGTTACGATTAGAAAGAAAAGAACATATTAAGTGTTGTGAATGAGAAATTACAAAAACTTATTGTTAGACCGGACCGCGGGTGTGCGCCAAATGGGAAACTTCTGGAAAAGTTATTTTCACACCACTGATTTTCAAAGAAAAGCTTTTTATTGAGTACACATCGGACTATTTTGATGGTCATGATCATCAAAATAATCAGATATATTGTACGTTTTTTTTTTCATAAAAGCGTCTGTTAAACTACTTTTTTTAATTTCTTTACTGTTGAATGAAATGATTTGAAGGGGGAGCATAGGAGTTAGTAGGGGAGGGATAGGTGTTACTAACAGCTAACAGTGCATGTTAGCACCACAATCGCCCATTTATGTAATTCACGTATTTTTTTTTAAATCTGTGTTAGAAATCACGGGTATTGAGGCATGCAGGCGATTGAACAACAGGTCGCTAGTATTCTGATGGGTATGCCACCTTTGAGCTTATTGATTTATATCTTTCCCACATAAAAACGTATCATCGATCACTTGTGTACGTCAACAATTTTCTTCTTATATATAAGGCTCGTTCAAAAATAAACCGGTCTGTGATACCTACAGACTCGTGTGGGTTGTCTGGAAGAGATCGCTTATTATTAAACCGCCCGTTGCTCTCATATGTACTAACATCTAATAACATCATTTTCTACTGTTTCAGTGCAATAAAGTGTAAATAAATAAACTCGGCTAGTTAACATTTATTCATTCCCGAGCTTTTTTATCATTTAACAGTTTTGACACTTAGGATTCGTTCAACTCAAAAAATACAGTTATTATACGAGGTGAGTTTAGCCATTTTTATAAACTTATTTTCACATGTTTTGATCTGGTACAAGCTTATCATGCATTCCACAGTAGATCGGGATTATTTTAATTGGTACAATGACCAATCTGATGTAAGTCTGTAATAAGACGTCACAACATTAATAGGCGGTATTGTTCTACAATCGTGATAAAAGGATAAACAGACAGATGTTAATTGGTTATATATAATTCGTTGAGATACGTATCAAGCGTTAGCATTTGTTCGTTTGTTTTTGTTAACTATGACAGTTGGTACTGACAGGTGACATTACATGAGAACTATTGTATGAATTAATGCGTTGTATAATTTGTGTATATAATCTGTGGCACTTAAATCAATATTTGGATAAAGTAGTTTAATAAAGTTTTATTTCAATATAACTTACCGTTAATCGAAAACAAATATGAATTGCTTTGGTACACCCAGCGCCATCCGGTGCCGAGTAGAGGAAACACAAATTATTGAATATCAGAAAACGAGAGACGTAAACATTTTGTACGGATTTGATTGTTAATTGTTTGATTAAATTTATAGATATAAAGCAGTCTTTAGTTTGAAATCAACTTTTGGTTTGATTAGTTTGGCAATCAGACAAAAAAAATTATAACAATAGAACCACTGTAACCACTAATAAAGAAATAAGATATTTTGTTTTTGCTATGTTTATTTATGTAAATTCTATAATAATATCCGATTAAAATATTATAATTATTATAACCACTTTACTCTCAGACGTACCTTGCAACCCTCAAGGCATATGCTTTAAGAAGAAAGTTACTCACTATGTTAGGTATCATTACTGTATTGAAAAACTTTCTTGACATACTCAACGCTGTTACTATTCACGGTTTATACATAAGTATTAAATGAAAATCAAGCAAACAAATTTAAAACGTACCAAATTTAAATATTATTCGATATTCTATTGTTATAATACCCGAGTATTCCATAATTCAACCACAAATTGTGACGCGTAAGTGTGGGCTCACCCGTTCTGAATACGTCTTTGATTCGCGATTAGGGCTCGCGTACAGGGTGTTTTATTTTATAAATATGCTCCTTAACATTACACGTGACATAACAAAACATGGACTAACTAACTAAAAGAGAAATATACATGTATACAATTACTTGGGAACTCAATTGTTGAATGTTGTAATATTAGTTCTGTGTCACCTTTATAAACTCGTGTATACATTTGTTATACCATAGTAATCATGGCCATCTTGACACATACATACATTATTAAGACAATTGTTTAGTCCGTATTACTCAATGTGAATCTGTGGACGAAAAAATGTGGTCTTATTTATAATGCCCTGGTTAAGCCTAACTATCATAGAATTTACTTTAAAACTTTGCTTCTATTAAATACAGGACACACAGGACAAATCTGTCTACTCTTTCGTCTTCTTCTTACAAGTGAAATTAGAAGCAAAATGAAGGCTTAATTGTACCTAAGCATACCTGGAAGAGGTCGCTTATTAGCAATATTGCCGCCTGTTTGTATGTAGTAACATCTACTACTGTTTAAGTGCAATAAAGTGTGAATAAATAACTAGCTTAAGAACTTATTAAGTGTACTGTGTTTTTAAGTTATAAAGAATGATACAGTAATAATATTCCGATTAAATGTATGAAATATTATTCATAAGGAAAAAACATTTCCATTGTAAAATTGAACATAAAGTACACAACAAACTGTAACAAATTTTCCTCCAAAGCCTTCTGAAAAATATGTGGACTCGGAAAATACGTTATTTATTTGTTTAACGGAATGAATTTAGATCACCCTGGAGCGGGTGTTTTCTTAGCATTAGCGTGAGACTTTAAATCGTGTCTACGTATGATAGGGTTGCCACAAACAAAAATGTAATAATTTGATTTATTCAAAAAAGTTTGTTTTATTAAAATACTAAATAACATTGTCTCTTTTACACATTCTACATTAATATTGTCATTGTATTTTATTATTTATTTTTAACGCGTTTTAACCAGGTACTCGTAGTTATTATAATCAGAAATCCGTAGTACCCACAAAAACCAACTATCTTCGAGTTAAATCCTGGCTGCACTTAAGTCTAAAATGGTCTAAAGGCACCAAGCCTTGAGACTACTGGGCACTGTGTAACATATCTTGTCAGTCTCATCCATTCCGGATCATCATATGAGATGTCTCTCTACCATCTATTTATTTATTTATATCATTCCCGCGGAATCGTTTCATCTATCTCTTGTGTACATCAATAATTATCTGCCTACAATATAATCCATTTACAAACGATAAGGACTATCAGTATTTAAGGCAATTCGTTCACTAAATTATAGTTACACTATAATAGGACTTGCACAGCAATTCTCCCTCGATTGTGCCAACATTAACTATTATGAATAATCGCGTCAATTGAAACCGAGACACAACCCTAGTACCACTGAAATTTCGCCACTTATTCCGCGTCGCCTCCCCTCACAATGCCGCGGTATGTTATAATTTTTGTTTTCCCCAAATATATTTGAACAAAAGAGGCCTTAATGAATGTATCGCGAAAACCGTGATTAAGCATTCTATTGAATGCGTAAGATACTTTTATTTGTTTTCTTAGCCATTGTTATTATTCACAAGTTTTCGTAACTGAATGTTTTCTTTTTTGTTGTATCATTTTTAGATTTGTTTTACACTTGCCACAAGGATGGGACAGACTGGGGGATAATGCAGTGGCTGATATACAATAGTGTTATGTGAATAAGAGTATGATGAATGCATAAGAATGAATGAAGAGATGCATGTTTTAATTTTGTGTGTACATTTTAAGTATCTTTAATATTTTTATATTGTTTAATATGTCTGTTTATTAGTCTTATGTATGTCAAAACAAAGCTAAAATAAATTTAAACAGTTTGGTCCCTGTGGCAGAGTACCCATAATCCTGGCGGCATTTCCTCGCTGCATCGCGATGCTTATACGCTGATCGAGAAAAGCACTAGCTTTTGGATCACCGGTACTGACTACCAGGTGCCTACTTAATTCCTTAATAAGCGCTGTGCACTGTACCAAAGTCCAAAAGTATATATTCCGTAGGGAACAACATCAAAGTTGGAGGAAAGACTCTTGTACGTTTTTTTTTTGCCTCCTCTGCAGGCAGCGTCAGCTTTTGTGCTTGTCATAGGTTTTGTTAAATTTAAATATGATTTTTTTGTAATGAAATATTTAGAAGATTTTATAACAATTCATATAGAATAAAAAGACGTTTAAACGTTTTAACTTAGATAAATTCAATACTTAAGTATTGAATCTAAGTATAACATTTATTGAAGTAATATATTTTACTGGCATTTCATTGTTACCGAGAAAAAATCCCGCACTCTTGATACAATTAATCACTCACACATCCACGTCTTCGCAGTTACCTCTTTCTTCACAACTCAACAAAACTCGGCAATACACGTCTGCTACTCCACTCGATTAGGGAGACCATAAGTCAATTATTATTTATGATGTACGTAAACAAGCGTAGTGAAAGGCCGGCAAGGCGCCAGCCACGTGAGTGTCTATAGGCGGCGGCGGAACTTTATGGTGATTTTTAAAAAAATCTACTTAATAATTTGCCAGTGTAAAACTTCTACTAAGATTTTTCTCACTTAATATAAAGTATTCTATAAGCTATTTATTGTCTATGCTTTCTGGATGGGAATATATATATATATATATAAAAAGGCTATCTATTTTTTGTAAGAACCATGGACACCCTAGCCAAGTAAGAAGGCAATTGTTCTCAAGATTGGTTTAAGCCTCCGCATGTGATCTTAATTAATGAATACGAACGAATGACTAAGCTTATTTCGTTTTATTTAAAGCGAATGGCAGGGAACCTACACAATGTGTTAAATAATTATGTACGGTTTGAGGTTTCGATAAGGTTTTAGGTGGATTTGTGATGGGAATACATAATTTGTTTGTACCAAGTGTAAGGGTAATTTAAAATATAATTATCCAATATATTACTCCGAATTTTGAATAATTCAGAGAATAATCTTAAAAAATATTGTATGTAATATATATTTTATAATTTGTAATTTGACTAACAACATGTAACCTTTATATTATTAATATTATTGTCAAAAAAATGTTTTTCATACATGCATTTTGCACAAAACTGTCATATAAACCTCAAGTTATAGAGGACTGAACACTTTTATAACAGTGTCTATGGCCGACATCTCTAAATATCTATAACTATATAATTTCACAATTGCATTTCTTAAATATAGACTCCGAGGAATATTAATGCTCTGTTTCTGTATGAATATTTCAAATGAACCCGATGTGCCGATAATTTAAATTTTGTAACGACAACAAAAAAGTATAATGTTATATTGTACAAATATAGAAAATAATCTATTATTTAATTATGAATTGTTCAAATCAAATTTAAATAAGGTAAAATAAAAAACTTGAAGGCTCTTCAATGTTTTGAGAGTGTCAAGAAATGTCAAGAATGACAACGGCGGGTTGACGTTTCTTCACTCTGACGCAACTCCGGGCTCTCTTGGCGTGCAGCCTTGGAACGGAGAAGAACCACGATCATCGGAGGATTCAGATCCGTTCGCATCGCGCCCAAACAAGACGTGTTCGATGGAGTGTCACTGTATCCCAATTAATTATAAAGTGCTCGTCATCATTCTGTTCATATTTGTGAAAATAATTCAATTCAACGCCAGGTTTTAATTCTCCTCGCCCGCCTATCCACGATAGCTCGGCAGCCATGATGAATACAAAATTGACTGATGACGACCACGTGCCGTTAAACTAAAACACTAAAGTGTTGTTGTAATTGTCGTGTGTGCCTTAATAGACGTGTTTTCTTTCTATAGGTTTGGTCCTTGTGACCCATTTTGGTGGCTATTCACGCAATAGCTATATATTTCCAAATATTGAACATCGAACTTCATGTTGCAACCGTAATTAGACAATACGTATTTGCTGACTCTACATGATTAAACTACGTCTCTCAATACACAAACTACTTCGCAATACACTAATGTTAAAAAAGTCCATGTTTTTTATAATAAAAGACTGGCATAAACCGTAGTACGTACGACATACAAAACCTTGGCGTATTTTTTATCTGCCTATAATTCACTTCAACAACACACTCGCACTAAAATCGTAAAAGAAACTAAACTAATTATGGTTAGGGAGTTAAATGTTAACAAAGCGTTTGTCTCCCTTTAATAAAATAATAATATAAATAAACCACAATAACGTCGTTAATCGTAGATCTATAAAACAACATTAAACTTCAATAATGCCAATAGACAACATCACTTGACAATTTTAAAAATGGAAGCATGTCTCCAATGCAAATCTATTCATTCGCGAGTCTATTCGAACATCATTTCATTCAATTAACTTTAATTCCTCGTTCCGTGTGTCTCAAGACTTTTCCATTATTAGATTTCAGTCTGTGGCTCCGGGAAATGTATGTGCATAAATATTACGATTCATATTTTATTGTCATGCTTCATTTGTTTAAGTCTCGCTGGTGAGGAATGAGTTCCAACGTATTGAGCGGAATGGAAATATTTTAAATAGATTTCTTTCACAGTATAGACAAATTGCAAAGGCCAGAATTGAATGGAATCTAGAAGTGCATTGCCGTTGTTGGGATTCCACAATTTGTATATGTAAATAACAGGTGGGGTGCCTGGAAGAGATTGCTTATTAGCGATACGGCCGCCCACGATATATTAGATGCATAATAATTATTAAACATTATTTAGGTGTACCACTATCTAAAAGCTCACGCTGTCACGAGCACGTGACACCACATGAGTGTCCATGCTCGTTTGCCCCCTTTTCTTATATAAAAAAAACTATATTTTTGTGCAATCCAGTGTAAATAAATAAAATAACAATTAAAAAACTATTTGACATTAAGTAATGCCTTTCAGAATATGTTCATTCCGAATGAGTCTAAGCTTTTTATTTGTTGTTAATGTATTTAAAACAAACTATGTCCCGAATTCGAAAGCATAATTACACAGTTTAAATATAAACAGTGAGATTTTTTTTTGCCACAGACTATTACATACGTTTTAATATACAAATTCTATTTAAAAATCTCCGAAGTGGTTTTGACAATCGCGCAATATTCGAGTTATCAAATAATAACTCTTAATCGATGACCGTTTTGCAGGACTTTTTGAGAATACTGTATTCTACAGTGCCTAAAACATTTTTTTTATAATATAATATTGGTAAAACAAGTTTAGACGGCTTTATATTTTTAAAAACCACACGACGTACATATAACATATAGCGTAACCTGCTAAAATCGATAAACTCTAAAACATATATTGGGAAAGTCAAAACAAATGAAACAATATAATAAAAATCCTTATGACTTTATAAGTATAACTTTTCATAAGTAATATAAATATCAACTTACTTTAACTATAACAAGGGTATAATATTAAAAAAAAATGTAGCCACTGTCACAGACTAGTTATACTGTGCAACAATATGTAGATGTAGAACCATCACAACCACTTTGCTCACAAAGAAATGGAAATCACGACATTCTGAATACATTTTAACGATTACAATGTATAGACTCATGTAAATTGCAAAATCCAGACAGCTGCGGTTTGTGCGCCCTTATTCTGTAATAAACGTACAGTTTTTTCTATACAATTGGCACAGTGAGCACAATTGTCAACCAGCGTAGTGTCAAAACACAGTAGTAATCTATGTGTTTTTACGACATCGAAAAAATGTTCTTTACCGCTGTATGTTTTATGGGTTTTATAGAAATTCGTATGCTTATTGAATTTTAAATCAAAAAAAAACGTTTTGGTTTTAAATATTTTTTAAAACATAGTTAATAACTTATGCGATGAACTCATACTACATCCTTTTTAGAGATATTTATATAAATATACTTCAAGTCCGTTACAATATTAAGTTAATATAACCCCATCAATTTCTAGAAAACGTAAACTATACAGAATAAGTCGTCTCCTTAAATTAGCCAAAGCGTGTGTTTTATTAAATTACAAGGTACAAAAATTAATATAGCAAAATTATATTCACACCGTTAGAGGCGAGCGTGTGAGATTACGTCTGTCGCAAATTAACTCTGTACTCTGTGGTTACTTTATAGTGGAAAATACATTAACCAACTGCGAAATTAACGTATACGAAATTAGAATTATTTATATATATATATATAGAAAATGGTGTACTATGTGGGTTGCCTGGAAGAGATCGCTTATTATAAGGCCGTTGCTCCTATATGTACTAACATCTATTAACATACTTCAACTGTTTCTCTACAACGAAGTGTGAATAAACAAGTATATTTTACGTAGTTTGTGAGATCTGAACACAACTGATTTCGCTGTGCTATAAATAATTGAACACATACATCACAGTTATAAAAAAAGGTCTATGATTATTTAAATACAGAATCATTAAAGGCTTTATCTATCAGTATAATGATTATACCCACAAGCTAAGTACAGAATAAACATGCGAACAATACATCATATAAAACAATTTAAGTAATTGTAACCATAGATTACAGATATGTTACTCACACAAAATTAAATTCACATCAAGTATACCGGACATGAGGTATTTCGATCTTTATCTATGATAATTTTTTCACAATTATGTACCGTTTGAAAGAGGCACTTATGTTATGACCAATAAATTAGTTTGTTCAGGAGTATGCCATAGTATTTCTATTATTTATAAAGCTTAGTTAAAAGTCTGATTTATCTATATTATGAATGCACCATTACGAATTTCCAATGTAATAAACCAAAGAATAATTAATCTATACTAATCATAAGACAGTAAAAATCGAATGTCTGTACATTAAATATTTTTCCAAAAAACTGAAAGGAGGCAATTAAAGATGAGTCATAGAAACCAAAAAAACAATTTTTGGAATTCTTGTCTGTCTGTCTGTCTGGTACATTATAACTTCAGAACTACTGAACGGATTTGAACGCGGTTTTCACAGTTACATAAAATTAGGAGCGTTGCCAAAAGTTTATTTCGTCAAAATCCGTTGAGGAAAAAAGAAGTTATGGTCAATTGAAAATTTACTTCAATCACTGCTTCAAAACTTTTAAACACTTATATTGATTGATTAGTTATATATTGTTAAATATGTTCTAATATAAGTTAATCTTAATATTAAAACTTATGAGAGGTAACAAAAATAACAAATAACGCAGTGCGCGCGGGCGCGGTTGAATTGTTGAACAATGTGCTCGATAGATGGCGTTGATAAAATTCGTAGATTTATTTTATTTTTTTATTTCTTAAACCTATACAGCTTATCAAAAAAAGTTTACACAATAAAAAAAGATTAAAAATAAAGCCAAAATAAGGTTAAAATATAGAACCGGAAATAGAATCTAAGATCAGAAAAAAGAATAAGAAAAAAAAACACGAACAGAAAAAAATAAATAAAACTATACATGAACAAGTGGAGTATATTATGTGAAGTACGAGCATTTAAGTGTGAGTGTGTGTATTTGTGTGTGCAATGGTGTTGCTGTGTAAGTGAGTGTGCGAGGTTGAGTCTTAGTTTTTTTTAAAGAACTTCCACTTAGGCCAAATATATCCATTATATCGTGGTTTTAAGATGCTTCATTGTGTAATGACTACCATGCAGTTCAAACTTTCATTAACGTTTTACCCTATGATTATTTTGAGTTAACACTACCCATACAAACAAGTAAAAGGAAACGGATGAGACAGATGACAGGAGACAATTGACAGCTGACAGGAGACAGATGACAGCAGACAGATGACAGATGACAGATGACAGATGACAGATGACAGATGACAGATGACAGATGACAGATGACAGATGACAGATGACAGATGACAGATGACAGATGACAGATGACAGATGACAAGAGACAGATGACAAAAGACAGATGACAGATGACAGATGACAGATGACAGATGACAGATGACAGATGACAGATGACAGATGACAGATGACAGATGACAGATGACAGATGACAGATGACAGATGACAGATGACAGATGACAGATGACAGATGACAGATGACAGATGACAGATGACAGATGACAGATGACAGATGACAGATGACAGATGACAGATGACAGATGACAGATGACAGATGACAGATGACAGATGACAGATGACAGATGACAGATGACAGATGACAGATGACAGATGACAGATGACAGATGACAGATGACAGATGACAGATGACAGATGACAGATGACAGATGACAGATGACAGATGACAAGAGACAGATGACAAAAGACAGATGACAGATGACAGATGACAGATGACAAGAGACAGATGACAAAAGACAGATGACAGATGACAGATGACAGATGACAGATGACAGATGACAGATGACAGATGACAGATGACAGATGACAGATGACAGATGACAGATGACAGATGACAGATGACAGATGACAGATGACAGATGACAGATGACAGATGACAGATGACAGATGACAGATGACAGATGACAGATGACAGATGACAGATGACAGATGACAGATGACAGATGACAGATGACAGATGACAGATGACAGATGACAGATGACAGATGACAGATGACAGATGACAGATGACAGATGACAGATGACAGATGACAGATGACAGATGACAGATGACAGATGACAGATGACAGATGACAGATGACAGATGACAGATGACAGATGACAGATGACAGATGACAGATGACAGATGACAGATGACAGATGACAGATGACAGATGACAGATGACAGATGACAGATGACAGATGACAGATGACAGATGACAGGTGACAGGTGACAGGTGACAGGTGACAGGTGACAGGTGACAGGTGACAGGTGACAGGTGACAGGTGACAGGTGACAGGTGACAGGTGACAGGTGACAGGTGACAGGTGACAGGTGACAGGTGACAGGTGACAGGTGACAGGTGACAGGTGACAGGTGACAGGTGACAGGTGACAGGTGACAGGTGACAGGTGACAGGTGACAGGTGACAGGTGACAGGTGACAGGTGACAGGTGACAGGTGACAGGTGACAGGTGACAGGTGACAGGTGACAGGTGACAGGTGACAGGTGACAGGTGACAGGTGACAGGTGACAGGTGACAGGTGACAGGTGACAGGTGACAGATGACAGGTGACAGATGACAGGTGACAGGTGACAGGTGACAGGTGACAGGTGACAGGTGACAACCAACAGGAGACAGATGACAGCCAACAGGTCACAACAGGAAAATAGATGTCGGCCGATTACTCATCCTACTCAATATGGCTACAAAATTTCAGTAGAATCGGTCAACCCGTTTCGGAGGAGTACGGGAACAAACATTGTGACACGAGAATTTTATATATTAAGAATTTTATATATCTAGCTTATCCCGACAAACGTCGTTTTGCCAAAAAAAATATAAAAAAAGTCTCCAAAAATAGATGTTGGCCGATTCTCAGACCTATTCAATATGCTCAGAAAATTTCAGGAGAATCGGTCAACCCATTTCGGAGGAGTACGGGAACAAACATTGTGACACGAGAATTTTATATATTACATTACGTAATATTTTAAATCAATAATTCAAATTAAAAAACTCTGGTACTATAAACACAGCGAATCAACCAACTTTGTTGAGATTAAATTATTAATAAAAATTGTTACTACCGATTATATTTATTCCCTTTTGATTCAACGTTACCTAGTGATTTGTTACAACTAATTTTAAATATTTCTACCCCAACTTTTAGGATATGTAGTTGGTACTAATACTTTTCAATAGATGGCAGAAAACACAATCATTTTTCTTTTAAAAACATTAACTTTAAGAACTTATAGAAAGCCAAAGAAAAATGTTACATATCATTTATTTTGTTTTCGGGTAGAAGGTACTTACATTATGGATAACACGAAGAAGTATATAGTCTGTGGCTCTTTCATTTTTTTTCTAGTGTAGTAGTATTATTTATCTTGCCTTAGATATGAGACCTATGTTATTTATTACAAGTTCTACTAGTCCAAGTCCTTGAACCCTATATCAAGGAGTCATTTTATGTTTTCAGTGTGAGTTATCAATTGTAGGATGTTGCAATAACACTGACAATATAATCCCGTAGATAAAAACCTTTCATGCTAATGGACTCCTGTTTTATCTCGAGTGATATTCACTTATAGTATATACTTTTATGTTCGAGGCCAGTCTATTTGGAAATGTTTGCTGCCGACTTGTTAGAAGCTGAATATTTAGCCAACTGTACGGATATAACCGCCGAGTGTCTGGATGTAAGTCATATTTAGCTATAAAATATTCTTAATATTATCCTCACTACTATAAGCAACTTTAAATAAAACAAAACACAAAACTAAAAACAAATTGAGAAAATTTGGTCCCCGTGGCAGAGTACCCTCAATGCTGGCGGCATTTCCTCGCTGTATCGCGATGCTTATACGCTGAGCAAGGACAGCACCAGCCAGCTCTTCGATCACTGGTACCTACTGACTACCAGGCGCCTACTTAATTCTTTCATAAGGGGCTGTGCACTTGCACCCTATAGTCCAAAAGTCTCTACCCCAAAACTATAATAGATTCATGGACCAGAGTTAATTACCCTGTAGACAATTGTCTATGACCAATATATTCAAATTTTTGTGCTTTGTTGCTCGCGATAGCCGCTTAAAGGAGGGAACAAAAGCTTAATAGTAGTTAGTCCACTCCAGTTTAATTCCATTTAAAATTAAAGAGAAATAACGAATCCTTTAGTGGTTGAAACATTAACGGTGTTATTACAATAGTTTAGGCTTAACGCAATTTCTTATTACAAAACGAGGTTAAGCACTTAAACCAGGTCTGACGACGGTACCAAACTTAAACCTCCATGACCCCTAGATTAACTTTTCTGTAATCCTATTATTTGATATATCGGTTTACAGATATATCACATAGTATCTATGTGATATATCTGTGTATATATAGATACACCTATTATTATATATCACAGATATATAATAATAGGTGTATCATACCTATTATTTGGTCAAATAATAGTTAAGTGTGAACCGATTGAATATTATTATTCGCTTATCCATCAAACCAGAATTTTTGATAGACTAAGATAGGTATAATAGGTAATTTACTCAAATGACGTATCAATGTAATCTGCTAAATTTGAACCTGATAAATTTGAATTTGTCATAATAATTATGTAGACGATGGCAAGAGCATTATTTGGTCAAATATTTAATAGAATTATTATTTTGATTTAAAAATATATATCAAGCTGTAAAAGAAAGCAGTAGACAAATCACTAATACTACATACAAAAAAATATCCACTTAACTAAACCAACCAAATTTGATTTTGAAGGAATCCCCGAAAAAAGATATGGTTGTAACGGTTTTCACTCCTTGCTTACCTTACAACACTTAAACCAACACCGCAAAGTCAGCAACGTTCCTATTAAACGCGACATCAAACAAAAATCCTAAAGTTCTATTTGTTTTCCAATCGGAGTAATACGAAAAAGTCGCAGTGAATATGTTTTCACTGCTTGCTTACTTATTATATTACGTGTACCTATTACGATTATATTAGTCACACCTCTAGTCAAATGTTAAGTTTTTAGCTTAATAGTATTACAAGTTTTTTGAGATTTAAAATATTAGAAATGGAAGTAAATAATAGCAATTGATCCTATGGATTTTTAATGATATCGACGACATTCAACTAATAAGATCATCACGTCATCCAAATACAAGCCGCAGTCGTGTTAATCCATTTGAATCTTTAAGTGATGATGAATTTAAATATAAATATAGGTTTTCTAAAACTTTCGGTCAGATAATAGTGGATTTAATTAAAGATGAAATTCCCCATGATCCGCATCCGGGGAGCAACAATAAGTTTGGAGTTGCAAGTCATGTGTGCACTTCAAAGTTGGGCTCGTCATGAAGTAAGTATTTGTTATCTCTTAATAAGTGTTTATTGTTCCATGATTCCATTTAAAATACAAATGTACCATGGTATTGTTGTAGTTTCAGGTTGATACAGTGGATTTGCATGGTGTATCACAGCCGGCTGTGAGTAAAATTTGTAAGAATGTCGCAAGAGCTATAGCACAAATATCGCAGAGGTTCCTCAAAATGCCCAGTACTATAGCTGAACAAGAGCAGGCTATAAGAAAGTTCCGGAGTATCGCCAATTTTACCACTGTACTTGGTGCTGCACACATATAAAAATAAAAAAAGTCAGCAGTGATGATGGACAAACATTGATTAAAAAGGATATTCATCACTTAATGTGCAGGTACAACTGAACAATTAACAAAACTTCTTAGCATAAATATGCTAAGAGATAAAACATATTTATATCAGTCTAGACATGATACTCTTAACTAAATAATTTTATCATACTTGATTGTAGGTTGTGAGCGATGCTGATTTAAAAATGTAGCAAAATTCCATGAAAGTGTGCATGATTCACACATATTTCAAGAATGCTGCTTGAAACAAAGGTTTGAAACGGGAACATTCTCAGGTGTTTTATTGGGAGACAATGGTTATCCCTGCACCCCATGTTTATTCACCCCTCTACTTCATCCATCAAGTCCACAAGAAGAACTACTACAACAGAGCCCAAATTCATACAAGGAATACAGTTGAAAGAGGTTTTGGTTTATGGAAACAGAGATTTTGCTGTTTGTTACGGGGTTTATTTTGTGATATTGAGACTTTACAAAATACTATCGTAGCATGTGCAGTGCTACAATAGTATTGCCATTGCTATGAAAGAAGGCCTGTTCTCAGGTGAGGGTTACAGTCAAACTTCTTCACAATCGACAGCATCCGCTGTTGCCACTAACATTCGGGACTCAGTACATGGTCATGTGAGGAGAAGACAATTTATTAAAAGATGTTTTAGATACATACATTATTAATCAATATTTCTATTTGTGTTGTTCTTTACAGTTTTATCAATATTTTTTGGCCATTAAACTGATTTCAAACTATTTATTAAAGTGTCTACTTCTTTCTATGAAGATCAGGTTATCTTTCATGTCAATGACAATATAAAGGTGTATTGTATTTAATATATCTTTTGTCATCCTCATATCATAAAACTCGATAAACAACAGGATTACTTTTTAATAAGTAACATTAATTTCTCTGATTTTTGGGTGTGTATCAGGCCTTTCTTTTAAACAACATGTTTTTATTGGCAAATATTTTTATTTTACTTTTATTACAATTTTGATTCTAACAAAGCTATTTCTAAGTGAATGAAATGTTAAACTCATGTTCGACTTGTAACATTTCCAAATGTCTTTTCTTAAAAACTATATTGCTTTCTGTTATCGTTTCTCTCATATCATTAAACCTATACAACATTTTTGAAAGTAATATTAAGATAAATGTATTTACAACTTAATATAATTGTACACTTATTATGAGCAGCCTGATTTATTCTTTTATTTTTTTTTTGTTTTGGGGACATTTTAAGGATGTCTAGAAGGAAAAAGAGTATTTTTTTAAATAAAAATATTGTTATTTATAAGAATATTTTGTTATCTTTATGAAATATATTGTTACCTCGCCTTGTTGGAGATTGTGATTCTTCTTTTTCCACTTCTTTCATTACCAATAGTGTTGAGTATGATGTGCTAGGTATAACATTGTCCTGGCTATTTTCATAAATCTGTAAATTGAGGTTGTAGTTGCTTAAATAATAAACAACAACGAGCAACTTTGATGAGCATTGAATTAATATAAGATTTTGAGTGGCAGTGCTAAACTGGGCATCAGTCAAATCGGTAACCCCAAAAAGTCTCACACAAAACTGGTGTGAAGTGCAGCAGGTTTAGTTAGTTAGATGTACTCCCATTTAACTTCCAGGAGCTTATTTTCCCCACACCTCTTTCTCATTCCAGCACATCCTTTAAATCCCTCCGGTTCTTTCACTTACCCTTAGCGGTCGGCTACATTTAGTATTATGTATTTCAGGTCGTCCTCTCCCATGAATAGAAATATACAAATATTAGTCTATAATCAGTTTTCTCCATTTTGTTAAACTTTTGTGGACTATAAACCATAGATTGTGTCATATATTGTTTATTCCAGTTAGACACTTCACAATATCCATTTCCGAATGTGCTATGGATTCTAAAACCACCTGGAGAAATGGCTTTGAAGAGCACGGCAATGGCCATCGTGGGTGTCGTTGGTGTGTTGCTGAACTCCATTATCCTCATAATCCTCTTGAAGAACTCCTGGTTATGGACGCCCAGCAATATTCTAGTTGGGAATGTGGCGGTTGTTGACATGCTTACGTTACTGTTGTGCCCATGGTTCATGCTTGTTAGAGATTTCTATCAGAATTACGTGTTGAGAAATTTTGGGTGCAGATTTGAGGGTTTCTTGCAAGGTGAGATATACGCTAATGTAGGCATGAACACACTGAACTATGTTGATACTAATTGTGAAAGAAAGGATACACGATATTCTACATACAAATAAATTGTTTTTCTTTATATTTTTCTAGACAAAATTTTCTAATAATACAGCTGTGTGCTCATGGACACTTATGGGCGACGACTCCTTTCTGGTGTGACTCAGTGGTAGTTTTAATATTACGAATGTAGTTCTACTAAACTTCCCTAAGTATGTTTTTATACAGTTCTATCGCATTATGGTGTAATTTTTTTATTTTAATAATGTAATGTGACAGTAGAATAGAATATTTTATTAAAAATACGATTTTAAACGTACTTATTAATTATATTTTACTTAAATTATTAATATCCCTGATAACATATTATTCTTTGGAATTATTGGGATCGTTGCTACTTTGCTACTCTTAGATTACACGTATCTGATCAGCAGACGAAGTAAGAAAGTCTAGTATCGTTATTGTATTTCTCAGTTGTGCTGGGGATATGAGGGTGTTTTTTACAGGTGTATCGACATGTATTTGGTATTTTCTCATTTCAGCCACTCTACTCTTGGCTAGTGTTGGATCGATCATGCTGGTCTCCTACGATAGACTTGCGGCTGCATGCTTAACAGCAGAAGCGAGAATTACCCGAAGCTGTGCACCCAAGCTCATTCTGATTACCTGGGTGGCAGCGATGGGTCTATCGTCGCCTTGGATTATCAAGAGGCGCTATCAGGTGTGCCAATGGAAACACTGAAATTATTGCAAATTAAAAAAAAAAAGTTTTATAGATTCTCTAATTGATCAACTGCTAAACACTTAGACATGGAACAAACTTTAATGTCTTTCTTCTTCTAAATGTGCCTCTCCAAGTGAAGTTTGGCAAGCTTCCTCTTTAGTTCTGGAAAAGCTCTGCAACTATTCCGGTCTACTCGCGTATATTGTCAACCTTCCTTCTACCGAAAGTTTACGTCAAACTATCATTTATGTCAGTTTAATGTGTTTGAATGTATATCCAAAGGTCGGCAACTCACCCGTAACGCAGGTTTATACGTGAGGCCATAGGCCGCGGTTTATTTATATAAATGAATTTATCATTTCAGGAAAGACAATGGTTAGATTTCTTAGAGATGTTTTGTGTAGAGGATGTGAGCTTTTTGGAAATTTATTGGCATTTTATTATAATGCTGCTCGTCTGGCTGCCACTTGGCGTGATGATAGTCACTGTGAGTGGGTTTTGAGAATACATTTTGTGTGTTTTAAATGAAAAAAATATATAACCACATTGATTTTTTAAAATCCTTTAGTGCTTTGAATCAATTAAAACTACAGAACAGATGGTTTTTCTTAATTAATTAATAATGTTTTGTTTGAACAATCAATGTTAATGTCGCAGAGTTAATTTTATTGTAGTTTAATTCGTCTTTTAACCTTGCTCGCAAAACAATTTGCGAATTTTAAAAAATAACTGTCCAAGAAGATTTTTTTTTGTCTCTCCCATTTTATTGTCTATTGCACTTGTCTGTCTCTGTAACATTAAAAAAAAATGTGTTTTTCGCAAAAAAATTCAGTATGGCGGTATAATATGGCGTTTGGAGTTTAGCGCTCGTGAGCTTTCTACGAGGGGTGGAGGCAAATTTGTGATGAAAGCCAGTGGGAAAGCTATGCGCGTGACTGCTATGGTTTTGGTTGCGTCCACTTTATGCAGACTACCCTACACGGTGCTTATATATTGGAGGAATAATATGACTAAAGAAATCAATGCAGTGAGTTTTCGTCACCCAGAGCTTTTCGATTAGACCGCTTTTTATCTTGTTTCTTTTATTGTATTCTTAGTAAAAAAAATTCATTATTGATATAATACAATAAGAAAACATGAACGCTTGTATTAAACGTTTTAAATCGGATTACATTCGATTAGCCAAGATTATATTTAATAACTAAAGATTAATTAGTATATTTAACACAATTTGTTTTAAATCATATATAAAATAACTTCCAAAAGCAAAAATTACATTACTGCCTGTGATGGTTCACAGCGCCATCTAGTGATTTATCTAAACATTGATGTTTTTTTATAGCAACAGATGGCGTGTATTTGCTATGTCAAAAAATGCCCGTAACCATGTTGAATGTTTCTATTGTGTTTGTAAATAAAATATATAAAAAGTTTTTCTTGATATTTATTTGATGAAATTTAATACTGATGGACAACCACAGTACTAGTAAAAAACGGGCCAATCTATATCTCTTTTTACCAATTCGGTTGAAAATAAGTATTAAAATGCAATAATTATTTATCAATAGTTGAAATAAACATCTTTAATTGCAGGTTAATGGTGCTTATGAGATATTATGGTTCACAGCGAGTTATCTTATGTATTTGAACTGTGCACTGAATCCTCTTATCTATGGTTTTACAAATGTGAGATTTCGCCGAGCTATGGACAGAACACCGGGACTGGCCTGTTTCCGATTCGGTGCTTGGTGCTGTGTATGTGGCTTTGTAAGTTTACTTCAAATATATATATATATATATATATTTTTTTTTGTTATGTGAGAGGAGGCAAACGAGCAGTCGGGTCACTTCGAGTGATGTGCCAACCGCCGCCCATGGACACCTGCAACGCCAGGAAGCTTACAAGTGAGTTGCCGGCCTTTAAGGAAGAGGAACGCTCTTTTTTTGAAGGTCCCCAAGTCGTAGCGGCAATACCTGCGCTGGCAGTTGGTTTCACAAAGAGGTGGTGCGCGGCAGAAACTGCCTTAAAAAACGCACAGTAGTGGAGCGCCAGACGTCAAAATGGTACGGATGGAATTTCGTATTCTGCCATGACGTCCGGTGATGGAATTCCGCTGCAGGTATTAGCCCGAACAATTCATCAGAGCACTCCCCATAATAAATGCGGTAGAAGATGCAGGGAGCCTACATCTCTACGCAGAGCCAAAGGATGGGGTCGTCGATGATACGAGCTGCTCTGAGTTGGATTCGATCGAATGGAAGGAGCTGGTATTGGGGCGCCCCCGCCCAGAGGTGGGAACAGTACTCCATATGAGGCCGAGAGTAAAATATTGCGTATATTTTGTATAGGCTATGACTAACAGTATCTGGGTCTGAGTTTATTTTTTCAAACCGGTGTTAGAACGCACAAAGAAATAACAATTGGCGAACACATGTTCTGTTTTAAAAAAAAATATTGTAATTACACAAAATGAACATAAATTATATTTTGTATAGACCAGGAAATGTTCATACAGTAATTGACACAAAAAACTCAATTCCTTTGTCGTCGGTTGATAACAACGCCATCTATTGCCCGCACAATTGTATTTGTTAAGTATTGTTTGAATCTTTTCAGGTTGCAAGGAAAGCGAACGATCCAGATAACGGAAATAATGAAATATTTATTATTGATACGACACCGAAGCCAAAAAAGAAATTGTCTAATGCGTTAAAACATTTTCTCAATATCAACAAGCGGACGTTAGAACTGAGTGTTCAGAGAATGGACGAAGTGACTACGAAACCAACGAAAATTACACCCATACGAATTGAACAATGCAACGAAGTATGACTTAAACGCGGATGCGGTTAATAACCGCTTTCTAGAAACTTCTCTAATTTATAACTTTAATCTGCGGGTTTTTAAATCTAATGCATACAATTTTTAGCTTAAAGCTATTATTCATTTGGCCTTTGCCGATTGGCAAACAGATCTACAGATCATCTGGAAAAAGCAAACACTAGAATAAAAAAAATTAAAAAAAAAATTATTACTCTAAATTAATTGTACTTTAGAATATTGTTATTAGTTTAAGTTGATCTGAATTAAAAGGCTATTATTATTATTTTTCATTTAAAAGTGTTTATTTGTAAAGAGAAAAAGATATTAAAAAAAAATTAAAATGCTTTTTATTCAATAAAAGTTACAACTACCCCTCAATAGATGTCGTTTCCATGAATGTTGACAATTCCCGAACTTTCTCTTCCAAGGCTTCTTTCATGTGAGGTTCCACTTTTAATATATTCACAGCTTCTTGAAGTAATATCATACTCTCCATCAACTGATCCTGTTAACAACATATAATGTGTTATATGTGAACTAAACATAATTAAAATAAATATATCAGTGATCGTTTTAAAAAAATGTATTGAAAAAGTTGACATTAGAATAAGCCCCTAATTAACTAGAGCTGTATTATCACGACACACTTAATATAGAACACTTAAATAAATATTGATAATATAAACGCAAGTTTTAATTATTTTCATGTTATTTATTTTACCTGAGCGCCATTTTTCGTTATCTTATCAGCTTCAAAATCTCTTTTAGTCTGCATCACCATAGCACCTTGCAGTTCTAGAAGAATGGTGCCTCTGAACTTTGACCAGCCTGGCTCCAACTTATCCGCTACGTCTAGAAGTTCGTGGCATATCTCCACCTTTCTCTCAATTAACTCATCTGATAGATCTGCAAATAAAAATATATAATTTTGACAATTATATATATATGGACCAGTAGAGCAGCCTTCTGTGACTGACGGTTAAGCAGCCGGGATTCAAACAGACAACCTCACGGTTGAGCATCGCGGAACCTAGTCATAATCGACAAAACATATACCTCTATAAGACATTTAAATCGATTTAGTTAATTATACCCTACCTGCTAGAGTATAACCCTCATAATTTCCATAAATCTGCATCAAAGCCAGTTTACTTTGTATAACCAAATGGTTCAATGGATGCAATGTGTTGCTATATGTCTTTATAAAGTTCTCATACTCCTCAGCATTGGTTTTACTCATTTTCTTTAAGTCTTGTTTCAGCGCGTTGTTACCCCAAAACATTTGCCGACTTTCTATACAATGACCGCAGTTCACACATTTCCATTGTGCTGTCTCGTTCAGTGGATCCGTTGATATCATCATTGGTTTGTTGTCTATTGTTCTACCAGCGCATAACGAACAGTAAATACTTCCTATGTACGTATCAAACTCCGTCGCATCGTTACACCTATCACACTCACAGTAAAAATACTTCATACTGTACAAATGTTTTCTCCTATCTAACGTTCCCATAAGGACTTGTGTATATGTAGCTGTTAGCATATCTCCCTTTGCGATCGGCACTGTTGCTATTAATGTAAACGTGTAATCGTCACCCAGATAGATATGTCTAGTATTAGGTTTACAATTATGGTTCATCATAGCTGATGTTGTATAAATCGCTCTGAAACGAATACCGTCCGGCGATCGAACATCGAACGAGTTCGTATCAAATATAGATGCTATTCTAAATATTGTCACCTCGTCAAATGGTAGTTTGAGCACTTGGATTATGAACGTGACAAGATTTGTTTTCAGAACGGAATACAGGTGTGTCTTAACTCTCTTCTCCACGTGTGACTCCAGTGTCATAAGTGTATTATACTGTTCTGGATTCGTTGTTTTTAATAGGAGCATTCTCAATGGCGCAATCACACAATACGCTGCCTCCGCTGTCTCTGGATTCTTATATGAGATCGTGCATTTATAGTTATTCTTTGACATCACCTGACATTCTTCCTTGTGAATATTCGATTTCTCACATTTAACATCACACATCGGCCAATTACAGACTGTACACTTGTAATAATCCAATTTGTCGTACTTTTTTATTGGTTCCAACTTTCTATTACACGAAAGACATTGTGGTGTACAAGCTATTCTTGGTCCACTCACAGCAGCTTTTTCTCTTATAATAACTTCACCTTGTTTTATATCTCTTGTCGCAACCAAATATCGGCCGGCTGTGTTTGAGAATTGTATTACGAACGGTCGACATTGCAATTTGTGTTCTTTCCATGCGGTCTTCTGGTGGTTTCTTGAACAGTAGAAGACCGATTTGCATCCGCCACATGTTTGATTTGCGGGTTGTTGGCACACATCGCAGGCTGGCATTTTACGCTTTTTGTTATCCATCTGTGTGCTTAAGGCGAGTGCTCGGCTGGGTCCCTGACACAATACTCGTTGGCTATTTCTATCACAAGAGTAATTATCACAACGTAACATCTCGGACGATTGCCAAAAATATTTTAAACCGAGGTTTAAATAGTTCATCATCATTGTATTGTTAATATTTTAACTGTTATACCAAAAAATTTAATTTAACTAATCATATAATGTTTATTATCAACAATTAAATATGTATTGATAAAATAAGTCGAAATAATTTCAAAATCTCTTTTTGATGAACTTGGCCAGTTCGAATATACTTGATTAAAATGTGTAAGAATAATCCATGTTTAAGTTGTGGATAGAGTGATAGTATAAAACATTAGAATATAGGTTTGTAATAAAAATAAGACATACTTCAATATATTAAGTAAATTTTATTTCGTAGCCCAGTTTTTAATTATTTTATGTTATTAAACGATGTTTTCACTAGGGTTAGTGTTCGTAACTATGAAACTATAATATTCTTTTCGACTGTAATTATATAGTTAGACCGTAATTTAGAGAAACAATATACAGTGTAAACTCTGTAAAGCGTCGAACTCAATTTGGCTTTGGTTGGTTTAGCTAATAATTCTGAATTTTCTTCTCTCCATTTAACGACCACTAAACTCCATAAAATGCACAGTCCCTTCAGTGTCGTTATATAGAGATTACAATAAAAAACATGTATGATAAACAATAATACAGTTCGCTATTTAAGATGAGTCGTGGTCATGACGATTTCTGTGATCAGTACTTTGCATGGCCCTGAGTCACATGTCAGGTTAACTGAATGCCTCCACCACAGAAGTGTCAACCTCCCGTGGGTCAATGGTTATGCGTTACTGCCGAACACTGGGTCCGAGGTTCGATCTACAAGTCGTATGTGATGAGCATAATATGTTCGGGTGTGTAAAAGTAAACAAATATTTTAAATACTACTAATTTATTTATATATATATATATTTACAATAATTAAATCGGCTACACTGAATCACTTGAACGTTTTGACCTTCGTAAACAAATGAAATGTCATAATAAGATTATAATTTCCTATACCATCATATCACTTCATATTGACTAAAAAATGTTTATTATTTTATATCATTTCCATATAGAATCGTACACTCGCGTACGTTAATTTTCTTAATAAAAGCTGCGACGGTACCATAATCCCGTCTCTAAGACTACCCACAACAAACTCAGCTATCAATTAAACGTGTTCACTGTATCCTTATAATCTATACTAATATTATAAATATGAAAGTATGTATGAATAACGCTTAAACTACTGAATGGATTGCGATGAAATTTGGTATGGAGATAAAGTAAACTTTAGGAAAGGACTATTTTGAAGCTACCTTTTATTGCGAAAAAGGGCTGAAATAAAGGTTAAAGTCAGATATATCTATTCATTAACATATATAGGACCATTTTAAAACATCTTGAATCAGCAAACATTTGTACGGAAACAAGAAAAAGCAGGCAAGAAACTCGGCTTGGTTGTTTTTTTTAGTGAATGAAAGTTTGTATAAAAATTCTGCCTTAATTATCAGATTTTTCAATTTCATTTTATATTTAAACCACACGGACAAAGTCGCGAGTAAAAGCAACTAGTGTATACATAATAACTTATGTAGCTTTTTTGACGTGTGTATGAATTACGCAATCCCAAAATGATGTTATTAAATCAGTTTTCAGCTGGAAAGCATACAGTGCGGCCGCGCAGTGGATTATGATTTATTAAAAAGTGAGTTCATATAATTCAAAATATTTCAGAGTTACATTAGTTAAAGATTGCTTAAGCTAAAAGATACGAAAACAAGTTTTAACAACAAAATTAAAGGTTTGTTTTAGCATTTCAAAACATAATCTCGACATTAATAGTTATGAAAAAATAATGGTCAGTAGTTAAAATTAATGTTTTGTTCATAATTTCGTTGGTTTAATCAACTACTGCAATAAATCCTTGAACACCTTTCAATTTTATAATTCGTTGGCATTATCTTATTAAGATCAATATATCAAAAAGGATTTTAATTGAAGATCGTGACAGCAAAAAAGTTTTTAATAAAAATGTATGTAATCTCAACGGATAAAGGTATGAAAAATTAAACCCTTTATTCAAGATGTTGGAATTGGTGGCCCATGGACACCTGCAACGCCAGGAGGCTTACAAGTGAGTTGCCGGCACACACACTTTTAATGCACAAACTTATTTCGGTCGACGATTTGATTATAAACTTCTGTTGAGCTTTTCTAGCATACTTTGGCATTCGTGGTTCATTTCCATGTGTGTAATGACTGGCCTAATATGTTTATATAATAATAATATTCATTTATTAAGTATCCAAGACTCATAGGTGTTAGATTAGGTTAGACAACAGTGTCTCTACAGTCAGATCGATCTGCTACCATGTTCAGGACACGCTGCTCCGCACCCTGCCCACCTGCACTTCATTTTCGCATGACTGCTGAGAAGCCATCACAAAGAATGTTTAAAACGTTTAACGATAACTTTCCTGATTTAGATATATTTTCGTGCCCCTATGCTGCGTTCGATAAAATCGATATAAACCGCGCAACGGGTGCCCGTGGTTCAAGTTTTACCCTTAAACCCAAACCTGAAGTATTACTTCATTAATTGTGTTAATGTTCGAACGTAATAGACATAGTTCTAAAAATAATTTTATGTAATGCCTAAAAATGGCCAAACAACCGGCAAAAATATAATTTAAATGTGTGGCGGAGAGTTTCTTGCCAGTTCTTCTAGTTCGCTCTACGATTGATTGAATTGGGTACTGGCAAGCAATGTAATGTAATCAAATAGTTATTATTATTCGACAATTCGAATTATATTATGAATAAAGTTATTTATGATATATTTTTTAAATATTAATAATAAAGCCGACCAGTATTACATTCGCATTTTGTTGATTTGCTATAAAAACGCGTTTAAATTTAAACTCTCGATTCAGGGCAGCGTAGCATTAAATCATGGTATATTAAAAATAGTTTATTTATACAGGAGTATACTGCTGGAGTTTCTCGTAGTTTTCAATCGTGGATTATTCTTTGATTGTGAAAAACTTTATCCGAAATAAAAGTGGTGTTATTCATTTTATAAATAATATTAATAGACGCGTTGCATCGTAATAATTATTGAATATTTATTTATACATTAAATTTAACACAACTTGCGTTTTTAGTTCTGTTCGAGTTCACATTCTTTAAAAATGAATCTCCTATTCCAGACATTGGCGAACTACCAAAAGACGTATCATCCCAGGCTCGTAACAAAAACAATAATCTCATAACACTTTCAGCAACAATGGACATGGAAGAAAATTTTCCTTATAAAGTGAGTATTGT
The DNA here is from genome assembly GCA_951799465.1 of Leptophobia aripa. Classification (NCBI taxonomy): domain Eukaryota; kingdom Metazoa; phylum Arthropoda; class Insecta; order Lepidoptera; family Pieridae; genus Leptophobia; species Leptophobia aripa. The sequence goes on from OX637281.1 coordinate 4,816,034, forward strand.
TTTCAGCGCCCTCTGCGAACGTATATTAGAACTACATTATCAAGACTGTATATCAGAATAATCATAGCTCTAGTTAATTATAAAGAATATAGATGGCGCTTTAAACACTTCTGTATATCCATCGATATTATTTGAATAAAAATGTTTGTATTTAAATACCAAAACTAAGCAAGCGCTATACAATATACGATTTTTATAAAGAATATTTAAAACTAAAAATTGCTTATAGCATTAATTTCTCGATAAATCTAGAGACCTTTTTTTGCGTCTAAAAGCGTTACAACCAAATTTATTTGATTTATCAATAAAACACTTCTGATTAAATTGTATATAGATCCAGGCTTCTGAAGATTTAGGAAGGTTTCTTGTAGTATCAAGAGACCTCTCACCTGGTGATATAGTGATAAAGGAGTTTCCAATTGTATTTGGACCGAAAGCAATGCCTTATCCAGAAGCCAAAATGCCTTGTGTGGGCTGTTACAAGCCTATATTAACGGAAATTGGAGAACGCTGTCCTAAGTATGTATCTATCCATAAAGTGATACAGTACTATTCTTGTAAGATATATCCTCAAAAAATACTTGAGTCAAGGGCATAGATTGGACGAGAAAAACTGGCGAAAAACGGAGAGTTTTCCACTCCTTTAAATAGCGAAGTAAATAGCCTGTTCCTATTACAACTCTTTTTAAATAATGTATTGCTTTTATGCTACCGTGAGTAAAAATTCAAATTTCGAATAATTATTTCAGATGCGGCTGGCCAGTGTGCTCTGGGAACTGTAAGGGTCTCACAGATCCAAGGCATCACGGCGTGGAATGTCATATACTGAGTTCAAGGCCAGACTGCGTTTTGAATAATATGTCTAATTATTACCGGTATGTAATCGTTATATTTAATTACCATACAGCTTACTTTCTTACCTACTTGTTTACTATTCATAAACAATACAAACATTAAATTTCCTCTTCCAACCGAAGAGGTAAGATCCTCGACCAGTTTAAACATCGGACTGGCCTTTAAGGACCAAGTAAGGTCGTGCAACTTCATCGTATGACGTCATAATGTTAATCCCAGCAGCAGATTAATCAAAATCAAAAGTATCTTAATTCACATAGGCAACTATGGTACACTGGTCAAAAGAAAACATTTACTGCCAGTTCCCAAATCAAGGGCGTAGAGCTGACGAGAGGAACTGGCAAGAAACTCTCCCGCATCCCGCATCTCCTTTAATTCGCCAAGCATGTTTCACAGTAGGTGCTAATAAATGCATAAACAATACAAACAAAAAATATCCTCCTGGATAGATCCTTGAGGAGATTAAACATCGGACTGGCCTTTAAGGCTGGCTCCTTAGGTTTAAGGTCGATAAATTTATCGTATGACGTCATCATCTTATATATATAAATCTCCTGTCACGATGTTTGTCCCCGATGGATTCCTAAACTACACAACCGATTTTAAATTAAATTGGCACACCGTGAGCAGTCTGGTCCAACATGAGATATAGGATAGCTTAGATATTTCATTATAGTCGCAATTTTATTTTATTGCAAATTATTTGTCTATATAATTCAATTGACAGTCACAATTATCTGTTAACTCCAAAAGATTCTAACAGATGTCGATACTTTTTGACTGGATTGAGTAAGTAATCAATAGATGGCACTTCTTAACCCATTAACGTGTCATTTAAGCTACAAATCAATAGTATGACTACCACGTTTTATTGAGGCTAAAGTATAAATGAAATTTATTTTGTAGTAAACGGAATACCGTGAAATTCAATTATTTCTACTTTTTAATTAATTTATATGGCAAAACAACGTTTGCCGGTTCAGCTAGTATATTATAGATATCGTTATTGGAATCACACTGAATAAGATTCTGTTAATAATAATTTCAGACATGACGCACTCCTCCCACTCCGCTGTGTTTTACTGAAACAGATAGATCCTGTTAAGTGGAAGCAAATAATGGACTTGCAATCGCACATGGAAAGTAGACCACCTGGCAGTGAGACTTACGAGTAAGTGTTTGTTATTTAAACACACTGTGTGTGTCACACACACACGAGATAGGAGGGAAACTAAAACTATAGTGTGTTGTGTAGTTAAGACTGAATTATATTATCAGTTCTCGAGCAGTATCACGGTAACCAAGAATTTCAATAGGCCACTTCTTTGTACTGGTTTAATTTAAGTGCATGCACCTTGGAAATGTTTTTTTCTTCTTTAGATTAAATTAGTTTCGTTATTATTTTATGTTATAAAAGCTATATTACCTACTATTAAAATAACAGGGACGAATTAAATTCAATTGACTTCAATGCTTTCCTGTACATTAGCGCTGTTTATACAATAATAATTCATCAAAGCTTTATGGTTTAGACTTCATAGTTACGCGCAGAAAGCGCAAGTATTATGAAGTCTTTATAACGTTTTCTGAAAAAAAAAAAACTAATATAAAACTGAAACAAATTTCAATAAAGACCTTGAATAATTTTGATTTTGAGTACACAATAATTGTTTCAGCGAAGCCGATGAATTCATAGTCGAATACCTTATAACAAATTTCATATCAAGACTCAATAGTGTTAACAAGAAGAAATACCTGCCCGACTTCACAAAGAAACTATTACATACCATTTGTGGTATAATTGATACAAATGCACTAGAAATACGACTACCTGAAGCTACTGAATTACACGGACTATACGCGAAAACAAGTTTAATTGAACACAGCTGTATACCAAACACAAAGCACACTTTTGATACAGATAACTTACATATCACTCTGAAAGTGGTTGTACCAATATCAAAATCTCATCACATAACCACAATGTATAGTCACGCGTTATGGGGAACCCAGGCGAGACGACAGCATTTAAAAGAGACGAAATACTTTTCATGTAAATGCACCAGATGTAGCGATCCAACAGAACTGGGTACTTACCTCAGTGCTATGAAGTGTATGGGCACGGCATGTGATGGTATACATCTACCTGATGATCCGTTAGATGATGAAACAGACTGGTCTTGTAGTAAATGTGATGTAACAGTTGGTAACTCACAAGTCAATGCAATAACTACTCAAATGGGTGAAGAAGTTGATCGAGCTTTAGCAATTGGTACTGTACCGATACTGGAAAATGTCCTATTCAGATTGTCTATGATCTTACATCAAAATCATTATCATATGTACACTATAAAACACTCACTCGTTCAGTTATACGGTAGACAAGAATACTCAACAGACGAGATTTTGGATAAAAAAATTAAAATGGTTAAAGATCTTATAAACATCACAAAAACTTTAGATCCAGGTAACGCAAGATTAAGTTTATATAACTCGGTTTTGCATCATGAGTTATATTCAGCGTTACTGAAATCAAATGTTAAAGGCTCACTGTTAAAAGAGGCTCAGGACGCAATAGATGTAGCTTTAAGCTCGCTTAGTGATGATCTTAATGAGCCGTCTGGTAGAAAATTGTTTTCGGTGATTGAAAGGAGTAAAATGGAATTGGAGGTGTTATGTAAGAAAAATAATGTTAAGTTATAGATTTATTAAATAACAATAAATATTTTAAAACTAATATCACAGTTTTACTATTTAATTAATAAACTTAACTCCCATCTCTAGGTTGTATTCCTTGAATTGTCTATGCGTATCATGATAAATATAATTGTATCATCAATTTAAATAAAACTTACAAATAGTTTTTGGGGAATATGAAATCGGACACAGGTATTTTAGCTAGGTATTAATCTTGCCATAATTTCGTCCAGCACAGAGGTTTAACGCGTTCTCGAAAACCACCTTACACCAGATCGTGAGTCTTCATTAACACTTGCCTGTATCCACTCAGTGAATCGGGAAACCCTTGTGTAAATACCGGGCATCTTGGCTCTTGCGCATCCGCTGCCGGTTGATACAACTCCTATGATCAAGGTGTGACCATTTTCACTTT